>JAUPMV010000003.1:3542860-4811901 GCA_030848855.1 Branchinecta sandiegonensis | reverse complement strand
TGATGTCAACAAGAAGGAGCTGATTGATGTGATTGGAAATAAGAAATCGATGAAGGATCTTAAAGGTACAAATAAAAGAATTTTAAATCAAAGAAGTCAGGACTTGATTAAAACGTTAATGACTGGAAATGGGTTAAAGATTCTGAAATGATTTTTATTGAATAATTTCCTTCTTATATAAATGGCAGTAAATAAAATTATTAGTCCGCAATGGAACATATTTGATGAGCCACTTGTGGATGATACAGTGGTCAAGTATGAATTTAAAGAAATTCGAGAAACAGATGTGAATGTATCCAATAAGTCAGAGTTTGAATTTGTAACAAAGAAATTAGATTCCTGGTTCTATCCAAGTGAAAGTTATCTTGAGGTAGGCGTAAGGATAGTAAAAGCTGACGGAACTAATATAGCTGCAACTGATGTCGCTACGTTGACGAATAATGGATTTAATTTATTTAGTACCGCCGAGTATGTCATAAACGATACACCAGTTGAAAAAATTAATCATGTTGGTATTACAACTACCGTTACAAAGTTGATTGAATACTCCGATGATTACTCTAGAAGTGCTGCTAGAAATCATTTCTGGTATAAGGATTATAATCAAGGAACTGATATCAACCCTATAACTAGTTCATTTACCGTACCTGCAGGTGGAGCACTAGCAGCAGGAAATGTGAATGTCACTTCTAAGCCTAACCCCAATTATAATAAAGGATTTGAAAAGAGATATAATAGAACTAAAAGCAGCAAATTAGTGAATATGTATTTACCATTATCAGAGTTGTTTGGATTCTTGAAGGGAAACAAACGATTTTTTCGAGGTGCATCGCATAGAATTTGTCTACGAAGAAATGATGATAATAACATGATTGTAAGAAATGGGGATACTAATTGTAAAGTAGTCATTGAGTATTTATCCTGGAAAATTCCTGTTATAGCTCCTAGTATTGAAATGATGAGTCAATTGGAAAAGGGTTTGGCAAAGGATAAAAAGTATAATTTGATGTGGGAAGCTAGGAACACTTATAAAAGTGATGTTAGTCAGAATAAGGAACACACCTGGAAAGTTGTGTCTGAGAGAAATAGTCCTAAGAAAATCGTTGTGATGTTACAGAAAAATGAAAAGCATAACGACCAAAAAAAGAATAATATGGTATTTGATCATATGAATTTGACGGATATAGAGGTTAGAATTAACGGGGATAAATATCCAGAAGAACCCCTCAAATGCGACTTTAGTGAGGAAAAATGCACATACTCGAATCTTTACAACAGATACATACACATGGGTTATAAGCAATTAGCGTTTGATACTGGTAGTGTAGTCAATATCGAAGAATTTAAAGAAGTATATCCACTATTTTGTTTCGATGTTTCTAAACACGAGTCAAATATTTATAATGGAACCACTGCTGATATTGAAATTAGTATAACTTTAAAAGATCCTCAACCCGTACCATACAATATTTACTGTGTTCTATATTATGAAAGAAAAGCTACATTGGATATCATTAATAAAAATATGTATGTGAGTTTGTGATTTGGATTTTTATTAAATAAATTCAGCCGCTAATAAATGGAGGTCTTGAATACAATCAGCATGAATAAATACAATGAGACAATCAAAAAAGAACAACTAGTTCTAGGATTGAAATATACCATCGTTAAAATGAGAATGGCTAAAACAAAATATGGAGATAAGTTAGTTGTAGTTATCAATCATAACAAGAAGATGTGTGATCTGTTTATACCGCAGAGATACAATTCGATTGCTGATGAGTTACTTCTAAAGAACAATCTTATTTTGCAGCCTATTTTGCGTGTAAATAAGAACTCGGAACAATACGTTGACTTGGAACTATTTACTCAGTAATTGGGGGGTATTTGGATAAAAAATTGAAAAAAGCAAAAAAAAAAGTAGTAGTTTATATGTAGTATAAAGGTTAATATTTCCTATTTCTTGGTACCTTTATTTGGAAAAAAAGAAAATACAAATATCTATAAAAAGGGTGAAATTTCGGAAAAAGCATGTTAAAATTTAAGAAATCGATGTTAAAATGGGGTTTTGAAATTTGGGGGAGGGTGGGGTAGAACCCGGTTTATATAACTACTTGTCCGGATCCAGTACAATGGTCTAAAGGACTTATCTAGAGCAGATGCTTGTTCTTCCCAGCAAGTTTCACTCCGATCCCTCCATTCTAACCGTTTCTTGAAATTTCCGGTCTCCCCCCCTCCAACTCCCCCCTGGCTACCGAATCCGGTCAAGACTTTAAACGGGACATTACAGATATATATTCTATTCAGTTATGAAGTTTCATTACAATCCGATCATCCGTTCGAAAGTTACACACTTCTCAATTTCCCGGATTCTCCTGCCCTTCACCCCCCCCCCCCCAAATGGTCGGATCAGAAAACCGATTATTTATAAGTTTGTTTGGTCGGGTCTCTGATATGCCTACCAAGTTTGATGGTCCTAGCACAACTGGAAGTACCCTAACTCGAAAAAGTGTGACAAAATGCCCTAAATTTTCAAGTTTCCAGCGCCCCCACTTCCCCGCATATGGTCGGATCGGGAAACTGATTATTTCTAGGTTAGTTTGGTCGGGTCCCTGATATTCCTGCCAAGTTTCATTGTCCTAGCTCATCTGGAAGTACCCTCACTCGAAAAAGTGTGACAAAATGCCCTAAATTTTCAAGTTTCCAGCGCCCCAACTCCCCCGCATATGGTCGGATCGGGAAACTTATTATTTCCGGTTATTTTGGCCAGGTCCCTGATATTCCTGCCAAGTTTCATTGTCCTAGCTCTTCTGGAAGTACCCTAACTCGAAAAAGTGTGACAAAATGCCCTAAATTTCCAAGTTTCGAGCGCCCCCACTCCCCCGCATATGGTCGGATCGGGAAACTGATTATTTCCAGGTTCGTTTGGTCGGGTCCCTGATATTCCTGCCAAGTTTCATTGTCCTAGCTCATCTAGAAGTACCCTAACTCGGAAAAAAGTGACAGAATGCCCTAAATTTTCAAGTTTCCAGCGCCCCGCACTCCCCCGCATATGGTCGGATCGGGAAACTGATTATTTCCAGGTTAGTTTGGTCGGGTCCCTGATATGCCTGCCAAGTTTCATTGTCCTAGCACATCTGGAAGTACCCTAACTCGGATATGTGGGACAAAAAACTCGGACCGACCGACAGACCGAAAGACGGAATTGTGATCGTTATATGGCACTTGAGCCAGAGGCTACAAGTGCCATAAAAACTGATGCGCAGGGTTGAATTCTTGTCTTGGCTTATTCCTAGCTTCAGGTTTTCAGACTTGGACCTAAGATCCTGAAGCACTGTTTTCACAGGACATGATGGACCGGAGTCTGATAGCAGCCTAATGATTGAAAGAGAGAGGTCGTCAGCAAACTTGTAGCGATTCAAGAAATCGACCATCAGCCTGTTTATGACCAACAAAAAGGCTATTGGTCCAATTTTAGTCCCCTGTGGGGCTCCGCATGTTATTTCCAGAAGTTGAGACACTTTCCCATCCTGAAGTCATACTGCCTGCAGCCTCTCGGAAAGGAAACTTGCCAGTAGTCGAATCGAAAATCTGGTAGCCACCATTGTCTCAGCTTCAGTAATGACAATGAGATCATCAAGATAATCGAACGCCTTAAAGCACAACTCCTACTAGGAAAGATCTTTTCACTATGAAATGGATCAGAAAAAAACTTTCTCGAAATTACCATTACTTTCCATCTGAATTTAACGATTTTCTTGTTAGCGCTTGACGACTCTTCACAGCATTCCTGCTCTCCGACGCGGCGGCTGCGCGCAAAACATTTGAAAACTGAATGCGCCGTGGATAAAAAGTAGACAACTAAGCAAATAAAATTAGCCAAAAACAGAAGATTCTCATATCCTTGTGTGTGAAAGAGTTGTCAGCGGACGTTGAAGATTCTGGCAAACTTTGCGTTGTGTAACGGGCAGAACTCGGCACGGCCGAAAAGGCACTAAAAATTCGTAGACACAAAACGAAACAATGGAGAAATATGGGGATTTCAAAAGCTTATAATTCCATAAGGGAGCTGGGTATGTTATAAAAGGCAGAACAAGCAAGAGGGGTCCTTTAATAAAATCGGCAATTACAGTCTACGAAGGCTCCATCTTTCTCGAGGTGGGTAAGAATATCATGCAGAAACTGGACAAGGTAGTGGACTGTGCTAAATCCTGGTCGGAATCCGTACTGTCTCGGATCAATCTTTGTACCAATCTGCTCGTGGGTAAGAATATCATGCAGAAACTGGACAAGGTAGTGGACTGTGCTAAATCCTGGTCGGAATCCGTACTGTCTCGGATCAATCTTTGTACCAATCTGCTCCCACAACCACTTTAAGATGAAGCTTTCGAAGATTATGGAGAAGACCGATGTAATTGATATAGGTCTTAGGTCAGTGACTGATTTTGGTTCCTGCTTTTTGGGAATCGGAGTTACTGAAACTATTTTCAGTCTTTTGGGGAATATCCTTTCCGTCAAGCACTGATTGACCACTGCCGTAAATGGTGTGGCTATTTGCTCTGCACATATCTTTACCAGCTTAGCAGGAATCTCTCCAGGGAGTGACGATTTTCTGTCATCAAGTCTTGAAAGCGCGTCGAAGACCTCGCCTACTTCCACCACTGGAATTTCATAGATGGGTGGGAGATCAGGAAGATGCTGAAGGCCTGGATGTTTTCGACAGATAGCAGCAAAATGCTGATTTATTGTATCTGCATATATTTTCTCTCCTTCCTCATCTCTGAGTTCCAGAGTCTTCTTCCCTTTGCGCATCAGCCGCTGAACTGCTCTGTGGAACTTGCTGGGTTCTGTTTTTTCAAGCTTTTTTAGTGCAATCGAACCGTAGCCATTTCTTGATCTTCTTATGTTCTTGATAATGAGATTTCTTAGCCTTTTCGCCTTCTCTTTAGATCCGTGATTGTACTCTTCATCCCTCTGCTCAGTCAATAATTTGATCTCATCACTGATCCATGGTTTGAGGTTGGGAACCACGTACTTGGTTTTCAGAGGAAAAGATGTTTCAAACAAGGTATGCAAGTAAGAAAGCCAAGGTAGTGGAACAGTTAAAAAAGTGTTCAAATAAGCATACCTCTACTGTACTTTCATAGTTGCTTCTCTTGGAGGTCTGGTTCTTTCCGGTTTAAAGGGTGGAGGAAGGATGTTTCGATAGCTAGGGTGGGACAACACATTTGAATAGCAAACTACTTACGATTCAAAAAACGGAATGGCGTCTTTCGCTGATCCCATATATGCCACTCGTCCTTCAGCCATAAGGAGGAGCCTATCAAACATGGCAAAGACTTCCGACGACGGTTGGTGTATCGTGCAAACGATTGTCTTTCCCTTCTGAGCCATTGTCTGAAGCACGGAGACAAGATTCTCTGCCATGTATGAATCAAGGCCAGAAGTTGGCTCATCGCAGAACATGAGGAGAGGGTTCGTGAGCACCTAACAGAATTACATATTGTCAAGTGCTAAAACCAAACAAAAAACTGAAAAAAGTACTGAACATAAATAAAATACTGTCAAGTGGTAAAAAATGTTCCTCGGCTTCTCAAGTCATCTATCGACAGTATGTGATTAAGTAAGTAATTTAATAAATACTCCTTGAGCCCAAGCTGACTGGGAAACATAAATACAAACAATGAATAAAACGGATACGTCAGCTTTGATGTTTTGGCAGCGATCGAGCAGCAACAACAGCAGTTGTGTACAAAATTAAATCTCAGCATTAGTTTTTTTTTCTCTACAGGGATATTTCATAGTAATTTCCCGAATACGTATTTATAATCGCTAGAAGCTTCAGTTATTTATTGCAGGTTCGTTCCTTCCCCAACGTTGTCCCTGACGCCTGATGAGGACCCTTGCCAAGAAGGGCCGAAACATCGCTGCCAAAGCATCTAGCTGACGTATCCGTTTTATACATTGTTTGAATACAAGTAATTTAATTCTGACCGGCCGGCGGAATAAAAAAGGAAACAAGAAAAAAAGCCCCGTAAGTTTTAGAACGTGCAGACTTTCGGTTTGGAACTTAAATTGGTATCGTCTGGTACAGTCGTCCATTAGATACATGGGGTTATCAATTGAAGTGTGTGTTTATGTGTGTCTCCACACTGGCCCAACCTTTCGCTGTTCTGAGGTGTCGAACGTCGTGTTTTTTGGGATCCCAAAACGCAAGTGAAGGGATACCTATGACATCGCAAAAGTTGTCCGTCTGTCTTTCTGTCCGTCTGTTAGCACGATAACTCTCGAAGGGAATGAGATATTTTGATGAAACTTGGTGTAAGGATTCTTTGGGTCAAGGTAACGTCAAGTTCGTAGATGGGCTTTGTAGCCCTACATTTAGGGGTGGGGGAGGGGGTTCGAATTAAGGGGCGAACAAATATTTTTAAACAGCTAATGTGATAGTCGATTATGGGCTACGAAGACATGGTGAATACGACGGTGAAAACCATTTTCTCGCCGGACAAGTAGTTCGTCCAGAATCCAGCAAAAACCGGAAAGCTGGTTAAAAGTAAAAGTTTCATTTGAAGTTGACTAATTGTCCGATTTAGGGGTAAGAAGACACGCCGAACATTCATGTGAAAAGCATTTTTTACATGGACAACTAGTTCACCGGGAATCCGGTCAAAACCGGAAAATTTGTTAAAAGCAAAAGTTTTATTTGAAGTTGATTAGATAACAGATTTAGGGGTGAGAAGAGACGGACGCTGAGTCTGTATATGACTATCATTTTTTACCCGGACTTATAATTCGTCCGGAATCCGGTTGTAACCGATATTTTTTATAAGTTAAACTTTTATTTGAAGTTGATTAGATGTTCTTTATAGAGATAAGGATATACGCTGAATTCATTTCTGAATTTTCTCTTTTTGCTGTACAATTAGTTCGCGCTCGGAATTCGACCGAAACCGGAAATTCGGCAGAAGTAGCAGGAAGTTTCGGTCAGTATCGTCAAAATAGATATGGCTTATAGCGGTACATCTGAACTATCTGATGATTAGCCTGGCGAAGACTGGATCTGGCGAAGACGAGACCGAATTGTCTGGATCAAATATTAGATTTTTGAGATCCCATCGAAACCTTTGGTCTTGTTTTCTCTGTCGCGTTTTTTTTCATGGCAGTTATTGCTTTTGCGGTATCGACTGTCGCCATTTTTGCAGTCTTTATTTTTGTTTCCGCTTTACTAACACGTAACCGGGCTACTAGAGTAGATCAGATGCCCTTCTTTTCCACATTAGCAGTTTCGCTGCGCAAAGCAAACAAGAAAGGATTACTGTAGCATGTATGAGGCTGAATCACAAACCCACGGCTCCAGAGCGAATACGGGCCATCACGGGCATCGCTATAGTCGAAACTCGAGGGGGGGGGGGGAGAGGACGCCTGCCGGCGCCCTGTCGCCCAATTCGCCCATGTGTAATAATAAAACTCGTGAACCAGTTATAGCCAAGAAACACAGAACGACATGCGGGAAACTGTACGAATTTAAAGCACAACTCTTACTAGCAATGATCTTTTCCCTAAGAAAGGGATCAGAAAAAATTACTTTCCACATGAAACTAGCGATTCTCTTGCTAGCGCTTGTCGACTGTGTCCAGCCTTCCTGCTCCCCGACGCGGCGGCTGGGCGCAAAACATTTGAAAACTCATCGTGCCTTGGTTAAAAAGTGGGGAAACTAAGCAAATAAAAGAAGTAATAAATAGAATGTTATCACATCCTTATGTGTGAAAGAGTTGTCAGCGGACATTGAAGATTCCGGCAAACTTTTCGTTGGGTGATGGGAAAACTCGGCAAGGCCGAAAAAGCGCTAAGTATTCGTAGTTACGAAACGAAACAATGGAGAAAGGTGGGGATTTAAGAAGCTTATAATTCCATATGGGAGCTAAGTATTTTATAAAAGGCAGAATAAGCTAGAGGGGTCCTTTAAGAAACATTTAGGCTAGTATTTGCAAGGTGAAAATCATTCGTAATCACAAGAATTCGCTTCCGCAATAGCCCGACCCGCAGCAGTCTCTAATGCAACTGCTAATGTAGCAGTTTCTAATGCTTATATATTAGACGAAATTCTTTAAGTAGGGCATGACTATTTTCGGGTAAAACAAAACAAAAATTTTTTCGGACAAAACCCCCAACAAAATCTAGCTTTTTAAAGCCCCGAAATCCCAAGCCTAAAGCCAGAACGAAATGAAGCGACCCTCCAGTGAACAGAGCCACCGCAATGAACAGTGAACAGAGCCACCACAGAGAACGCAGTGAACAAAGCCACCGGCGGCTACGAAAGCCGCCTCAGGAAAATATCTATTTCCAAAAAAAACACAAAAAAAAACAGTCAGTAAAAATGACCAGCCAATCGGTAAATACCTTGCCCCCCCCCCTCCCCGACACATTTTGGCTAGTAACTCCTATGCCATATTTGATGGTGTGCAAAACGGATAAGTCAGCTACATTTTTTTCGAGCTATATTTCGGCCCTTCTTGGCTCAAGCCGCTCAAGCTGGAAAATAAACTATATTTTGTGCAAAACTAACTGTAATGCATCAGCAGAGATTACTTTAAAATTCGTATATTTTTATTAAAAGGAAGTTTATTTTCCAGCTTGAGCGGCTTGAGCCTGAAGAGGACCCTTGCCAAGAAGGGCCGAAATATAGCTCGAAAAAAATGTAGCTGACTTATCCGTTTTGCACACCGTCAAATGTGATTCGTAGTCAGCTTGGGCTGAAGGAACATCTAACTCCTATGCCCATAAGTAGAAGTTTCTTGAGTTTCCTGCAAGGTCCTCTCGAATGTCCTCTTGTGTTGTGTCAGTGGACCAACAGGAAGTTGGGGGCCATTCATACATCTCTACGTAGTAATACAACACATCAGCAAATTTTCAAACTAAGAAGGACTAACCTCGGAAGCAAACGCTAGTCTCTTCTTCTCGCCACCAGAGATCCCCTTCAGTCTTCCTGGGATACCAATGAAGCAGTCGGCACATTTTGAAAGACCAAGCTGAAAATTAAGACGGGCTCAAAATACACCGTTTCTGCTCAAAACCATTGCTACACTGTACAAATTATCTCCGAGTAAGGATTGAAGTTAACTGCAGAATTTGCTACTACACTGTAAAAAGTTTCTCCGAGTAAGGATTAAAGTTATTTGCAACTGGGATTAATCTTATCTCTACTGAGCTAAGATTAATCCGAATTACAAATAAAATTATATTTTTAGAGACAAGATTAATCCCAGTAGCAAATACAGCAAGATTTTTTTTTTTACAGCGTATGATTAATCTAGATTTTGCACTAGCCTTATCTCTTTAGGGATAAGAATAATCCAAGTAGCGAATACTGTAGTTAACTTTAATCCTTACTCGGAGATACTTTTTACACTGTATTCTTGTTACCTGTAAGTTTCCTTTCAGACAGCCATGACAAAAGTGCACATGCATTCACTTCCTTCGGGTTATTTATTCTGAAGCCTCTAACCCCTTGGCTCACCGCTTATCAATCTTTTTGCCTGTATTGCTACCATTGGAACATTGGTAACTTTTAACTACCAATTCCTAAACGATTAATCGTTGCCTTAGTTGCGTTTTTGCAGATACCATGGTGTCTGATACCACGGTCTAAAGTCGTTTTTGCATTTATCGTGATATCTGATACCACCGTCAAAAGGCGTTTTTAGCAGTTATCGTGGTATCTGGCCAGTTATCGTGGTTTCTGATATTCAGATACTACGGTCCGACCGTGGTGACTGATTGTGGTATCTGGAAAGTGGTCTCACTTTCATCAAATTTATCAAATTGGTGAGAAAGAAGTTTAGCACTTAGTGATGTAACTGGATCGAAAACGACGAAACGTGACGAAAAGTGCAATTTCAGCAATAGTCGTTTTTGCAGAGCAACCGTGTATCAGATAACACGGTAACTGCAAAAACGACTAATTGCAGATCAAGTTACCGTGGTAACAGATACCATGGTATCTGCAAAAACGCAACTCTTGTCTTCCTTCCTCGAAATATGCTAGCACGTGGGACATGAATGTCTGATGCCCAAGATATAACCGCGTCTTGACAAGAACAAATAAGGATAGAACAATCATGCTGACTACAATTTTTTCCAACTTTTGGTTTACCGAGGGTGGAGGTTAGCCATTCCCTGTCCCAACTACAGTGAAAATTCGTCCACCTGTTCTTATTATTCCCGTCACTTTTACGACTATGAGCTTGTTCCACCCTACTTACCGTAGTTACTACACATGACGTCACGAATTCTGGCTTTTTGCCGTCAAGGCTAGAACGACTTTTCTATTTTCCAGCAGAATATCATGCCACGGGCGAATCCGACCAGTCATGCGTAGTTACCATGCTTACTACGCTCCCGAGCATGGTAAGCAAATAGTTACTATTAGTTACTATTTCGTGAAGGTTGGAACGGTCAGTGTTATAACTTTTTACGAGGTTGGAACGAAAATATTAACTAATAGTTACTACTGTTAGAAGGGCGGAACAGCTCTACATGAGGCGACTCAGACGGCGTTCGTAAAGTTCCTAATGTTTTTCGCAAAGTACGTTCCGTAAAGTTTCTCACCACTCAGACGAGAATTTTACCTTGCCAAAAAAATACCTTTTGGTAATTTATTTCTGAAAAACAAAAACATTCCAAAATTTCGACCTTATTATTAACATACTCATTATCATACTCATCATCTCTGCATTTTTCAATTTCCTCATTCATTTCACATTCTCAAACGTATTTTAAAATATTATTTTGGATCTCTTCGCCTATTGGTCAATGTTGCGAACTTCACAAAAAAAAGTTAACCAAAGTCCAACTTGTCAACCTTTCTGCTTCGGTAAAGGTTTACGGGAGGTTTGCAGTCTACCGAACAACTGCACGAACTTTGCGAACAAATTTCCGTACTTTACGAACCCCGTCCCTATGGGAAGAACTGACGCCCAACAAGGAGTATCTCAAGGGCAGCAAAGAAAGCTCAGCTAATGAACCCGCCCGCTCATAGCAGCGAACGCTATTTGACCTCATTTGTGCCTTATTTTATCCGCAATTTTAATGTGAATTAACCAAGTTGTAATTTGACAATCCTGTGCATTTTGTATTATCAGAATTTCGGGATTAAATGAATTATAATTGTAATTCTAGATTTGCCACAAAGATAATACCACAAATGTTGACTGCGTGCTTGTTTCAGCGAAGCCCCCCCCCGGTAAAAATCGTGCTCAGCATGCTAACATGCGAGTTCATGCGAGTTACCAATTCTCTCCTTATTTATTCTTGCCTTCGACTCTGAGCCACATTAATGTGGCTGAGCAAAATAAATAAAAATAAATTAGACGGTAGGCTTGCATGAAGCAGAAGCTAAAGACTGGATCGGAATGAGAGAGCCCACGCTTAGAGCGTGTTCCACCCCTCTTATTAGTTACTATTTCCGTCACAACCTCGTGAAACGTTACTACCCTGACCGTTCCAACCGCCGGTGTTGCCACTCGATCGGCTCCGCTTCGCGGGGCCGGCCTCGTCCAAAAGCGGCATTTCCGCGGTATCCTTCAACTAAAATGCGGTGAAATTCGAGGCATGCCCAAAATTCACCGAAGACCCGATGTTTTCTATTTTGGGTAGAGAAAAAGGGTAAAAAACTGTATGTGGTGAACAGAGGCGTTACTAGCCAAAAGGTTTCGTGGGCGGGGCAAGCTATTTACCGACTGGCTGGTCATTTTTACCGACTGCTTTACAGAAAAACAACTTTTTTTTATAATTAAACGACTATTTTGACTAAAAATCGACTGACATTCAGAAAATCCGACTGTTTTTAAGAAAAAAACACTATTTTTACGATAAACCGACTGTTTTTACGGAAATCAGGGCGCTTCGCTCCGAATCGGCTATTTTTTACCGACTGGCCGACAACACTGGGGGGGGGGGGGGGGGTCCCCCTCCCCCCACATATGTGACGCCCCTGGTGGTGAAAATCGAGTAAGTGCGAGAAAACACGTGCTGTCTACCCCATAGACGGTACCTGGGGCTTCGCCAAAACTTCGAACTTCAGCATTCATCGGATTAGGTTAGAATAACAGCTATATGCTTTTGAAAACGGATATGGTATGGCTGGCTCTGGCCATTTGCTAATGAGTGGTTATCACCTGATGACCCCACTTGAGCCATACTACCCCTCCGAACGTCGTATACCTACACGTCATACCCACCAATACGTTATTATTTCTGATTTCCACTCGCGAATTAGAATTCAAGCAGCATATTCATATTTGCCGAAAATATTAGCTTTATACCATCCCAGAGTAGGCTAGATTATAACCCAAAGCACTTTCATACTGACCACCCCTTCCGCACATTTTTACCACCCCATTATGTCCATTCCTAACTTTCACTTGTGGATTAAAGCTACTGCATTACACCGATGTCTGCAGAAAAAATGTATCCCTCGTAGCAGCTATGAGCTATGCCCTTCTTGGTTTCTGGTGTCCTACCCCAAAATCCAGGGTTAACTTGTGTTTTTAGGCAAAAGTTAACAGGCCATGAGCCTCCCCCCCCCCCTACGAGGTAAACACAACCGTATACAGCAGAAAAGCCGCATACCCCCTAGGCTGTCCCTAGGATAGGTCAGGTCCTTTTGGGTGACCCACGTGTAGTATATATAATTATCTAATAAACTCTCTCTGACCTGATGATGTATACGTATATATAGTTTCCATCAAGAAATCCTGTCCCGGAAGACAAGCCACTCCCTTATTTTTAATTACAAAACAAAAACTATCTAGTGGAAATGGACTGTCTGGGCTGACAGAGTTGAGAAAGAGAATCTCAAACCTGTGATCTCAACCCAGTGTCGAGAACAATGGTCTCCCACGGGACAAGCTGCCGACTAGGGTCAGTAATTAAGGTCTGTAGTTGACTTCTGTGCATTAACATGGTTTTGAAATTCCTGTTTTTCTTGCCAGACAAAAGACAAGCAACTTCAGTTGTACAACTAAGTACGGGAACGAAAGCGGTATAAAAAGCCATTTCGCGGCATAATTGCGGTATGCGGCATAACCAATATTTTACGCGGCATTTCCCTCAGAATCGCGGCATTATGCCGCGAAATGCGGCACAAGCGGCAACACTGCCAACCGCATCAAAATAGTAACTAATTTGCCACGCTCGGGCCGGGAGCGGAGTAAGTATAGTAACTCGATCTCTGCGATGTGATGGTCTGACTAGCTCGTGGCACCATGATAAATTGCCGAAAATAGAAAAAAGCGTTCCAGCCTTGGCGCCAAGAAGCCAGGATCCGTGATGTGTAGTAACTACACCACGGTTAGTAGGCTGGAACACGCTCTTGGAACGCCTCTTAATTATGTTTCTGTCTCTTTTTATCAAGAGATCTTCT
Organism: Branchinecta sandiegonensis; assembly: GCA_030848855.1. Lineage (NCBI taxonomy): Eukaryota > Metazoa > Arthropoda > Branchiopoda > Anostraca > Branchinectidae > Branchinecta > Branchinecta sandiegonensis. The sequence goes on along the minus strand of JAUPMV010000003.1, from coordinate 4,798,478 downwards.
TGTGCTCTTCAAACGACCAGGTTTCAAAATCCGATAGCAGAAAAAGTATCGCCTTTCATCCGAAAATCCTTCAAAATGCCATAATCCTCTTACCTCACTTATCACATCATCGACCCGAATCATCCTCCTTTCATGCGGAATGTCTCTATCCATCCGTAATCGAGCTTGAAACTGCAGGTGCTCTCGTACCGTCAAGGTTCCCACGAATATGTCTTCTTGTTGGACATAGGCCGAAATCCGCGTTAATGTGTCCGGGTTGACGGGATTACCATTCAGGTAAAGCTTTCCTCGGATCTGGAGGTTTTGGGTTTTCCGGCAAGTGAGAGCGTTTAAAAGGGTAGTCTTTCCGGCGCCACTGGCGCCCATGATGGCAAGGAAGTCGCCATGTTTTACTTCACCGCTGACTGCCAACAAAACGTTGTTGATTATTAGTCTGGTGGATTAACAATATAACTGAGAAAAGTCAAATATAAAAGACGGATCAAGAGAAAAAAAGTGCGCAAGCGCTCAGACGTGGAGTGTGAAAGTAAAATGTTTATCACATTATCTACAAACAGCTTTAGAACCAAAACATTTCACATCCCCAATAACCAAACAAGTATTGAAATAACCTAATTTGTAATCATCCCACTTTAAAAGCTTTAAATGTAAACAAACCGCAAGTATAAATTCAAAGAAATGTTGAAGATCTTGCACGAATAGCTCGAGTTCCAACAATGGGCTGCCAGCCAGTCCGACCCTTCTCTTTTCCAGTAGCAAGGTAATAACAAGTGCATGCTTATCTCCAGTTATTGTCAAGTTGGAAACATTAAACAAGGGGCAAATCTGGGGCGCATTACCCCTGAACCAAGTGGGGGCGGGGTTTGGGACCCACAAAAAATAAAAAGAAACCCCAATGTTGACAAACCTACCAAGTTTCAACTTGATACCTGTTGATTCCTGTCACGGGTAACGAACTTTACTCCTGGGCAATCTGGGCCCAGTTGCCCATGGACGGGGTGGGTGGGGGAGTGCAACTTTAAAAGCAATTTCCCAGCCCTAGGATCTATGCGTACAAGAAATTTCATCGTTCTATGTCCAGTTCTGGTCAAGTTATGAACATTATTCACTGGGCAATCTGGGCCCATTTGCCCCTGAGCCGGGTTGAGGGGGTCGGAGCCCCTAAACGGCACAACTAAGCCCCGATACCCACTACTGTACCAAGTTTGAACTTAATACTTGCACTGGTTCACGAGTTATGAGCTCCACAAAATACTGTGAAAACCGAAAGCTGCTACAGCGCTCGCAATAGTGGATTGTTACAAGGAACACTCCACTAAAAACTAAAGTAGGTCGAAAACGTCTAAACAAGAGTTCCATTTCTGACGGAAGACTTCCCATTAATGACTTGAAGGTTAAAGTCGGGCGGTCGCTGACTTTAATTCCAGCCAGGATTTCCGGCACCACCATCAATTCCATACTGGGAAGTCCAGACTCATTCATCTACATGATGAGCGGAAGCATATTCGGTCGGGAAAACCGCCGTATCATAAACACGTTCAATCAAAACACCTTCCGCAACGATTTACAACCAAAATGCACAACTGAAGGTTAGTCTGAAGGAAACAAGTAAAAACGAAAAGCTTAAATTTCGCAAAGAAGGGAAAGAAACTTCAATCGGTTGAAGCAAGTAACATTTGTACTGGATGGGTGGGGGGGTCTAAACTTACACTAGCCTACATTTCGTTTTCTGAAAATAGGCAACAATAGCGGTTATTATGGCAATTGCCCGTCGGCCAAGTGCCATATAGCGATCGCAATTTCTGTCCGTCCGTCGGTCTGTCTGTCCCGGTTTTGCTAGTTCGGGCACTGCACTGCAGCTACGACGATGAAAGTTGGAAGGGGCAGGCATATCAGGGATCGGACCAGATTAAATTAGAAATAGTCACTTCCCCGATCCGACCATCTGGGGGGGGGGGGGAGTGGAGGGAGGGGGAATCTGGAAAAATTAGGAAAATTTAAGTATTTTTAACTTACGAACGGGTGGTCGGATCTTAATGAAACTTGATGTGTGGAAGGAACTCGTGTCTCAAATCTCCCATTTTAAATCCAGACCGGATCCAGTGACACTGGGGGGAGTTGGGGGGGAACCGGAAATCTTGGAAAACGCTTAGAGTGAAGAAATCGGGATGAAACTTGGTGGAAAGAACAAACACATGTGTCCTAGATAGGTGATTGACATACCCGGGCCGGATCCGTTCACTGTGGGGGGATGGGGGTTAGATCCGAATTTCTAGTGATCCCGCGAGTTCGATACTTCCTGATGTGCAAGGAAAATGAAACTTGGCAGGCGTGTAAGGGACCCGAACAGGTTGATTTGACAATAGTCGTTTGCCGATCCGACCATCTGGGTGGGGGGAGTGAGGGGGGATCCGGAAAGTGAAGAATTTTTAACTTGCCAACTGGTGATGGGATCTTAATGAAACTTGATATATAGAAAGACCTCGTGTCTCAGACGCCCCACTTTAAATCCGGACTGGATCTGGTGATATGGGGGGGGGGGAGTCGAGGGGGGAACCGGAAATCTTGGGAAACGCTTGGAATAGAGGGTAGGTGATGAAACTTGGTGGGAAGAACAAGCGGAAGTCCAATATACGTGAATCACATAACCGGTACGGATCCGGTCACTGTAGGGGAGATGGGGGGGGGGGGTCTGAGTTTCTAGTGATCTCACGAGTTCAGTACTTCCTGATGTGCTAGGACGATAAAACTTGACAGGGCCTGTCAGGTACCCGAACAGATTGACTTGAGAATGTCGTTTCTCTGATCCGACCATCGTGGGGGAGTGTAGGGATGGGGAATCCAGAATCTAGTGGCAAGCTCAGCTATTGAACGGGTTATCGGATTTAAATGAAACTTGATATTTAGGAAGACCTAGTGCCTCAGATGTCCCACTTTAAATCCGGACCGGATCCGGTGACATAGGGAGGAGTTGGAGGGGGGAACCGGAAATCTTTGGCAACACTTAAGAGTGGAGGGATCGGGATGAAACTTGATGGGAAGAACAAGCACAAGTTCTAGATAGGTCATTGTCATAATATGACGGGGTTCGGGCACTGTGGGGGAGTTGGGGGAGGTCTGGACATCTAGTGATCGCGCGAGTTCGGTACTTTCTGATGTGCTAGGACGATGAAACTTGGTGGGCGTGTCGGAGACCCGAACAGATTGACATGACAATAGTGTTTCCTCGATCCGACCATCGTGGGAAGAGTGGAGGATGGGGAATCCGGAATTTAGTGGCAGGGGCAGCTATCGAGGTGATCGGATTGAATTGAAACTTGATATTTAGGAAGATCTCGTGCCTCAGTTGTCCCATTTTTAATTTGGACCGGACCCGGTGACATTGGGAGGGAGTTGGAGGGGGAACCGGAAATCTTTGGAAACGCTTAGAGGGATCGGAACGAAAATTGGTGGGAAGAAAAAGCACAAGTTCTAGATACGTCATTGACATAATAGGACGGGATTCGGGGACTGTGTGGGGAGTTGGGGGGGGGGGGGGTACGTATATCTAGTAAGCGCGCGAGTGCGGTACTTCCTGATGTTTTAGGACGATAAAACTTTGAAGACGTATCAGGGACCCGAACAGACTGACTTGAGAACAGTCGTTTCCCCGATCAAATCATCATGGGGGTTGCGAAATTTTTTTTGACAAGCACATAAACCAAACGGATGGACAAAATAGTATGCAAGTTGGACAGTGCCGAGTTTATGCGACCTTGATTTTTTATTTGGCGTCCGGACAGTATAGGGCCATGGTGAGGGGAAGGGGGAGTGGGACTCGAAGATTTGCAGATAGGCTCTGCTCCGATTCCAGTCAAACTTGATGGACGGGAAGAGGACAAGTCAGAGATGCGACATATATGTTTCCTAGTCGTATTCAGCCATGGTGGGCGGAGCTGAAAGGGGAGTCCCGGAAATTTTGTGGCTCGCATATGGGTCAAACAAGTGGAGTGATTTGAATGAAACTTGGAGGGTAGAGATCATATGCCCTAGCTAGATGACATATTTTAAGGTTCAAACCGGATCAGCCGCGGTGTTGAGGGGGGGGGGGAGAGATTTACTGGAAGTTCCCCAAAAATGCTCAGATTCGAGTGAAAGATAGGTAAGAGAAACTGCTTCAGATGATCCAGTTAGGAGTCCGGATCAGATTCGGTCGCGGTATATGGGGAGTTGGAAGGGGGTCCCGGAAACCTTGGGCACGTCTAGGGACATAGCGAGTGGACTTCTTGGGTTGAAACTTGGCAGGTCGGCGATGGCTTGGAGGTGATGTCGGAAATTTTCAGACTTGAGTGGAACTAGATATCCTAATTCTAGGTCCGAACCGCATTTTGGATGGCGGGGTGTTTTGTGAAGTTCTCTTCTACTTTCTTGTACCCCCTACTCGTAACAAGTGCCATATGAGCTCGTAGCTCTTGTTTTTTATATGGCACTTCGCCTATCAGAAGGATGGCGAGCTCGAAGAATCTATCACGCGAAACCTAGTGCAATAAAGAATGGAAAGACAAAAAACGCAATAAGGATCCACGGAACGAAAACCCAAATGGGTTGCAGCCGCTGGATTCTCGTTATAACCAAGAATAAATAAGGGAATAAAAGAATAAATCCCTTATTTATTCTTGTTATAACCTCGGTTATAACACAGCAAATTGCACAAACTTGGAAGGAAAGGCGGGGATCCGAGTTTCTATTTGCTACCGCAAAATGTAAGGCGTTCTTTCGTCATCCCAAAGAGAATTTGTGGCTCAATTGTGGCTTGTGTGACACACGAGTGTGTTTCCACGACCAACACAGTTTTGCGGCTAATATAAAACTGAGGTTCCTTTTATTGCAGAATGGGCGAAGTGCCATATAGCGATTCTAATTTCTGTCCGTCAGTCGGTCTGTCGGTCCTGGTTTTGCTAGTTCGGGCACTTCCAGATAAGCTAGGACGATGAAACTTGGCAGGCGTATCAGGGACCGGACCAGATTAAATTAGAAATAGTCGCTTCCCCGATCCAACCATCTGGAGGGGAGTGGAGGGAGGGGGAATCCGGAAAAATTAGATAGTTTTAGCTTACGAACGGTTGATCGGATCTTAACGAAACTTGATATATGGAAGGAGATCGTGTCTCAGACGTTCCATTTTAAACCAGACCGGATCCGGTGACATTTGGGGGAGCTGGAGGGGGAAACCGGAAATCTTGGAAAACACTCAAGAGTGGAGAGACCCGGTAAAACTTGGTGGAAAGAACAAGCCTAAGTCCTAGATACGTGACTGACATAACCGGAACAGATCCACTCACTTTGGGGAGTTGGGGGGGGGGCGAGTTTTCCTGATGTGCTAGGACGATGAAAATTGGCAGGCATGTCAGGGACACGACCAGATTAAATAGGAAATAGTCACTTCCCCGATCCAACCATCTGGGGAGGGGGGGGGGGGCTGGAGGGAGGGAGAAGCCAAAAATTTAGGTTTTTTTTAACTTGCGAACGGGTGATCGGATCTTTATGAAAGTTGATATTTAGAATGACCTCGTGTTTCAGACGTCCCACTTTAAATCCGGACCGGATCCGATGACACTGGGGGGACCTGGAGGAGGGAACCGGAAATCTTGAGAAACGCTTAGAGTGGAGGGATCAGGATGAAACTTGGTGGGAAGAACAAGCACAAGTCCTAGATACGTCATTGATAGAACGTGTCCAGATAAGCTAGGACGATGAAACTTGGCAGGCGTATCAGGGACCGGACCAGATTAAATTAGAAATAGTCGCTTCCCCGATCCAACCATCTGGAGGGGAGTGGAGGGAGGGGGAATCCGGAAAAATTAGATAGTTTTAGCTTACGAACGGTTGATCGGATCTTAACGAAACTTGATATATGGAAGGAGATCGTGTCTCAGACGTTCCATTTTAAACCAGACCGGATCCGGTGACATTTGGGGGAGCTGGAGGGGGAAACCGGAAATCTTGGAAAACACTCAAGAGTGGAGAGACCCGGTAAAACTTGGTGGAAAGAACAAGCCTAAGTCCTAGATACGTGACTGACATAACCGGAACAGATCCACTCACTTTGGGGAGTTGGGGGGGGGGGCGAGTTTTCCTGATGTGCTAGGACGATGAAAATTGGCAGGCATGTCAGGGACACGACCAGATTAAATAGGAAATAGTCACTTCCCCGATCCAACCATCTGGGGAGGGGGGGGGGGGCTGGAGGGAGGGAGAAGCCAAAAATTTAGGTTTTTTTTAACTTGCGAACGGGTGATCGGATCTTTATGAAAGTTGATATTTAGAATGACCTCGTGTTTCAGACGTCCCACTTTAAATCCGGACCGGATCCGATGACACTGGGGGGACCTGGAGGAGGGAACCGGAAATCTTGAGAAACGCTTAGAGTGGAGGGATCAGGATGAAACTTGGTGGGAAGAACAAGCACAAGTCCTAGATACGTCATTGATAGAACCGCACCGGATCCGGGCACTGTGGAGGATTTGGGAGGGGTCCGGATTTCTAGCGATCCCGTGAGTTCGGCATACTTCCTGATGGGCTAGGACGATGAAACTTGGCAGGTATGTCAGGGATCCGAACAGATTGACTTGAGAATAGTCGTTTCCTCGATCCGACCATCGTGGGGGGGGGATTGTTTTTTTTTTACTTGATACCGGAACCAGAGGCGTTACTAGCCAAAATGATTGGGGGGGGGGGCTAGGAGTTTACCGACTGGCTGGTAATTTTTACCGACTGATTTTGCAGAAAAAACGACTGATTTTCAAGAAAAAAACTACTGTTTTTCAAGAAAAAACGACAGTTCCGAAAAATTGACTGTTTTCAGAAAAAACGACTCTTTTGACGAAAAATCGGCTGATTTTCAGAAAAATCGACTGTTTAAGTGAAAAAAAATCAACTATTCCGCCGATTCGGTTATTTTTTACCGACTGGCCGACAACATTGGGGGGGGGGGGGGGTGGCGCCCCCCCCCCTCCCGTCGTGACGCCCCTGACCGGAACATCCCCTAGGCAAATCGCCAACGTGGAATATTTTCCCTGTGATTACGGGGGATATGTTTACTTCGGACGTTTCGAGACTGAACCTTTAAAGCAGCTGTTGTGTGTTAACTGTATCGTTTAACTGAATACACTGCATTATTTGGATTGTGTAATGGGATTTTTTTTACTATTTGCTCCTGTATGACGTTCAGACTATCTAAGGCCGTCCTCACGGCGTCTAATTCTGCTAAAACGCTGAACATTTGGGCCTCGCTACAAACGTGGCTTTTCAGTGACCAGTGATCATATTACGAAAGGTAGCTCGCTGCGTGAAGACTTATTTTTCGCATACAGTTTTCGTCAAGCATACAACAAAGGTGCAAGCGCAAAAACGTACCGCAAATCCGATAGGGGAATTCCCTATATGAAAATCGATTATTCGCGAACAGCGGTACACGAAGTAACGCATTTCATCGGGTCTTCAAGCCTCTTTAAGTGAATAAGTGATTGGTAGTTCGATCGTAATATCTAAGCCCTTTTCGTTAAACGTTAAGGTCAGCTTAAAGGCGGCCTAACACTCTATTTGTTGGTACCACAGTCGGGGCCGCAAACCGGAATTTATTTCGGGCGGGGGGATCTCCCTGCGTGTCGGAACTAACCTGTACTTAACACTAAAAAAAAAAAAATATTCTTGTATGTTTTTTTTCGGGGGGGGGGGGGGCTAGATACGGCCTTGACCTTAGTCATCCCCTCCTCCCCCACAGAGAGTGTCAGGACAAAAAGCTTTTTTCAGGCGATAGCGCAATGTACCGCTTCTTGGTGCAAACAAATAAATGAATACAAAATAATAAACAATAACATGTCAAATGCATTCACTTCCTTCAGGAGGTTAACTGCAGAGTCTCAAACCCTTTTGTGCATCGCCCCCCCGTCACTGGTCTAGTTCTACTACTCCACAAATTCTTTCTGACGAACATAACAAACCATCATTAGGTAGATGGTAATGGAACATTTGCGAATTTTAGTTATCAAATCGCACGCAGTTAATCCTTACAAATGTTCTGAATGTCTTCTTTCGCTTTTATTTTATTCTTTGCACGTGCAATGTGCTATAACAGATTGAAATACTGATGCCTGAGCGCTTGACTGGTTCCGACGTTGGCCCAGCCGAAAGTATGGGTTTGCATGAAACAAAAGCAAAGGACCGGATCTCGATCCAGAAGCAGATATGGTTAGGATGTCAGGCCTGGGCAAGAACTTCAAATTTCATTTTGTCATGATGGTGATAAGGAGCATTGCAACCCTGTGGAGAATGTAGTTTGTCTTGTGTTAAATGGTAGCAGCAAAGACTACACGCGAAGGGATAGTTGGACAAGCGCTAGGCAGATTTGGTAGTATAAGTCTAAAGTAAATGCCCTTACCTCCCTTCACGAGCTGTCGAGGGGGCAGTGCATTTTTCTTCCGTAAGACAGAACAGAAGGTTCGCTGAGCATCCCTTTGGGTCTCAACGGTTAGGTCTTTCCATGAGTATGATGCTTGTTCGACTGGAGACCCCAGCAACGGGACGACACACTGACCTTCTTTATCCAACTGTTTGAAGGCAACAGGCAAGATGTCAGATCCCTGCAACTAATCTCATAAGAAAACTCAACAATTACCCAGAAAAATGACTGATCCAAGCACATCTTCCAGTTTGAAACACAATCCGTACTGTGATGCACTAGTAGTGACTCCATGTTATAAACATTTATGCTGGCATATAAAAATTTCTAACAAAGATCGATAACCTGATGTTATGCTAGCTGCAACATACACAAGAAGACCGAAAACATATCCAAAAGACGGCCATAAAGGGACCAGAAGCTGCGGCAAACAAAATCAAACTACTCTACTATTTTGACCACCGACAAAAAATACAACACACGAAAACATAAACGAAACACATCACAATTTCAGCATGGAACTGCTAAAAGTTAGCCTACGCATTGTTTGTGAGTTGTTTATCGTATTTATGAGTTGAATTTGCTGGGCTACTGTAGCGACAAAAGGTAAAGCACTCTTTTGTTTTAATGGCTTGAATACATATTCACAGGGGCGTCGCAAGTGTATTTTCGCTGGGGGGGGGGGGGTGCTAAGCTAAAATTTTTACCGAATCTCTCAAAAATTTTACCGAACCCTAGAAACTGAGAATTCGAGCTTTAAATTACGGAACAGAAAGGATTACGTAGGAAGAGTAACATTAAAGGGCAGCATGAAAGATGATAGGCCAACTATTAGGCGGCGATTTGGCGAAGCCCACTTGGAGAATATATAATATATTGCCTGGCATGATTGCAGTAATAGCTTCTACCTATTATACCCAGAGAAAACTGAATCAAACGCCGCAGGCGAAAATTTTCAAAATTCATTTTTTTTTTAATGTAGGCTAAAACTTAACTGCTTTTCTTACAAATTCTATTATTTACCATGGATTATATACCGAGACTCCAGAAAAGTTCCAGAAACCGGACGGAGCGACGTTTCGGCAGCAGCGGCTACTGTAGTCTAGTCAATACTGTCCATGATCACATAAAGTGAAGCGCCGCAGGTGAGATTTTTTTAAAGTTAGCTTTTTCCTGTCAAATTTAACTATTTTCATCCAGATTCTAGCTTTTAATGTTTTGAAACCCAATCCTAAAACTGACTTAAATGACGCGCCCTTCCACGAAATAGAGTATATTACAAAAAGCGCCGCAGGCGGAATTTTCGAAACATTTATGATTGGATCTTCTTTTTGGGATCCAAAATAAAAGTAAGGACTATCGATGAAATCATAGATCAGTCCTTTTGTCTGCGACCAGCGCTTCACTCGACCTCTTCCGAGTTTTGAGGTTCGTGGTAACTCCCAAATCCCTGCAATTATATCAAATAAATGACTGAATCCCAGTTATTATACCGAATAAGTTTAGACCCGTAGCATGTTCGGGATTCTGTAGAGCTACCGTCTCGCGGCTATTATACCGAACTGTTTTGGTACAGAATTCGGTATAATATCGTCGAAACTGGAACTACAGTCGGGATTCGTGGTAACTACCGAATCATGAAAATTATCCCGAATAAATTACCGAATCCCAACCATGATACCGAGTAGTTTTAGACCGATAGCGTATTCGGGATTCTGTGTAACTATCGAATCTCCATAAATATACCGAAAGGTCTGGCATCGAATAATTACCAAATAATTTCAGTAAATTATCTCACCGAATTCGTGATAAGTACCGAATACTGGCAATTATACCGAATCCCGATCATTATACCGAACAGGTTTGTACCGATAGCCTATCTGGGATTCTGTATAACTATCGAATCCCAGTAAAAATACCGAATAGTTTTGATATCGAAAAAATACTGAATAATTGTAGTAAAAAGGTGTGGGGAGGGGGGGGGGCTGCACCCCCCCCCCTTGCGCCGCCCCTGCATATCGACCCTTTGTTACTAGAAACGGACAAATCAAGTTAGGACTGACAATCATGCATGACAATAGCCTACCAAAGGTGAAAGCTGTGCACAAAATTCATGCTAAACAAAACAGCAACAGACAGTGTTAAAAAATAAGTCATACACTTTTCTTGTGGCTAACAGAAGATTAGTACCCTAAGTGATGCTGAATTTTCACAATGTCAATATTATTCACGTATTCGTCCACAAATGCACGAAATCGAGTGGTTCTATGCAACACTGGCATGCAATCGGCAATTTAAAAATGTTTGGCAAGTGGCAGTGAACAAATGGGTTACCTGCATGCAGTGTTGGGAAGTACTTCAAGTACTTGTACTTCAAGTACTACTTAAGTACAAAATCAAGGTACTTGAATTTTACTTAAGTACATTTTTCCTGGAGTACTTAATACTTAGTACTTAAGTAAAATAAATAGGTACTTGAAGCTCTCAAGTACCGATACATTCTTAAGTACTTTCAAGTACTCTCCCAAGTATATTCCGCTTCGATCGAATGATTTTTTTTAACAGAAAAGGATTTTTCAGCAAAGGGAAAGGAAAAGTAGTCCGATTTCAGGATTGGCAAAAATGCTAAAAGCAGATTCTCAGTACCAGCATCTCCACCAGAAGACAAATTATTAGTCTTAAGCAAGGCACGCTTCTTTGACTGTTTCTTGACCTAGGACAATGCAGTTCGAACTAAATGGAAAAAGAAGAAAACTCCCGTTGAGGAATTCCTAGAAGCCCGTAATTACTTACTTTGATAGAGTGGTAGATGACTTTCGTCATTTGCATGCAAGTGGCACTGTTCAAAACTAACTAGCGTTCAAAGAAGCGTAGCTCTAATGTCTTTCGTGGTATTTAATTCTTTGTTTAAACTGCCAAATGCCTTTATTTACATGACTTTCTTTTATTTTCCATTATACAACTGAATATGACAGAGCTAGAAACAGTACTAGTAGAGTTGTACTTAAGTAGTACTTGAAGTACTACTTAAGTACAAGTTCTGTACTTAAAACTTAAGTACTACTTAAGTACAATTGTGGTCTGGTACTTAATACTTGATACTTAAGTACAAAATTCGGAAGTACTTAATACTTAAGTACACATTTGAAGTACTTGTTACAACACTGCCTGTATGTAACCCAATCCATCACAAATATCTGGTTACCGGCTCAAGTGCCGTATACCAATTCCATTTCAGTCGCACAGTCTTTCTTGGTAATCACGACTTAAGGTACTTCCCGATATGCAGTGACGACGAAAGTTGAAGGCATTGCCAGATCCAGATCGGGCTCTGCCACTGCGTGGGGCAGTTAAAGTTTGGGTTCTTGGTAATTTTGGATCACACGTAGGGTGGGGAGAACTAGATAGAACTTGACGGACAGGACTTTCATCTTCTTCGGGAAGCTCGAGGGGGCCTGGGAACAGCCATCAACCCTGACGGCACGAACCTCAACTGAAATGCATGTTAGCTACCCTTGGAAGTGCCACAGGAGCTCTGCAGGAGCTTATAGCTCTTTTTTTTAGATAGGCTACGCCAAATTCAAAGTAATGCTGGGGTTTCCTAATCCAGTAAAATAGCTATGATTTCAGATGAGTTGTTCCAAATCTGAAGTACATTTTGTTTTATGACAAAGATTCTACAGCCAGTCAGGGTACCAAGCCTTGCCTCGGGATAGACCTGGATTATGCATATTTCAGTCCAACGTCAGTCCCCAATACTGGGGTAAAATACACTGAATGTGGGGTATTCATTTATCGCTATTTATTTACAGCCAATTCCTGCCGGCTTGGGCCATAATACACAAGAGATCAAGGTATAATACTTTTAACACTTAAGATGGGTCGTAGCCAACCCATGAAACACCAACTCCCCAATTTCAGCCAGATGGGAAGAGACAGCCACATACGCAGGCCAGACAGAACAGCAAGAAGGGAGTTTTGGGACTAAATGATTCTAATCTGGAGTGAAATTCAGAAAGATCTAATGACCTCAGAAACGGATAAGACCTTCAACAACAAATACTGCTGAGGTGCTACAGTCCAGAGAAAACTTTGCATCTACCATAAGGAGTTTATTGTATTTCATAGGCTGGACATAGGGTATTTCAAATACTAGATAACCCAACGTTTTAAATAGGTGGACATACGGTTCCAAAAACTAGGGATTTGTTTGTTTGTGGTGACCGAACCTGGAGTGTCGAGTCCTGGACTGAAACTACAGTAAAACAACAAAATTCTGACAGATATTAATGTTCTTTCTTCTTTGATGTTTGCTAGGACAGAGTTACCCTTAAGGCTTCGTGAAATAGGTTGGATGAAAGAGGAGAATATTGCATGTTTTCTTCTCCTGTCCCAGAATTTTTTTTTGCTACATAAATAAAAGTTTTCTGGTGTGAACCCCTCTTTTTTCATATTCGAACATGGAATAACCATCTCGGACAACTATTGGACATCCATCAATGTTAAGACACTATGATCAAATATATGTTCAATGAAGAAAGAATGAAACAAGTGCACAAGCGCTCAGACGTGGAGTGTAAAAGTAAAATGTTTCTCACATTTTATATACAGACAGCTTTAGAACCAAGCATATCTCATCCCCAATAACCTAACAAGGATTGAAACAACCTAATTTGTAATCATCCCACTTTAAAAGCTTTAAATGTAAACAAACCGCCAGTATAAATCCAAATAAGTGTTGAAGATCTTGCACAAATAGCATTCGTTCGAACACTAAATGGTCTGCCAGCCAGTCCCACCCTTTAAACCCCTTATCCATTAGCAAGGTAATTACAAGTGAAATAAACCAAATCGTAGCTGCCTAATCCCCCCTTTGTCACAATTCATTAAGAACAGCATATCATCAATCATATGACAAAACAGTCAGGTTTCCAACTGTCCATTAAAGATTAAAGTACGTTGCGTCGTCTTATTTGTTGCTGTTACACACCAAATCCTCATCCATAGATGTATCTCCCCAAATGTACAAGAGTTGGAATTGAGACCTGTCACTGACAAACTTAGCTCACAGGAAATCTGGGCCCAGTTGCCCATGAACGGGAGGGGGGGATTTGGGCCCACTTGGGGCTCACAATGGGGAGGGTGGGGGTGGTTCAAGTCTCCCCGACCCCTATGATCCAAAAGCACACAGGAATTTCATCGCCTTATCTCTAGTTAATGTCAAGTTAAAACATTAAAAATGGGCAATCTGGGCCCAATTGCCCCTGTACCAAGTGGGGGTGGGGTTTGGGATCCGAAAAAGTAAAAAGAGACCTCAATGCTCACAATCCTACCAAGTTTCAACTTGATACCTGTTGATTCCTGTCACGTGTAACAAAATTTACTCCTGGGCAATCTGGGCCCAGTTGCCCATGAATGGGGTGGGTGGGGGAGGTGCAACTTTAAAAGCAATTTCCCAGCCCTAGGATCTACATGTCCAAGAAATTTCGTCGTCCTGTGTCCAGTTCTGGTCAAGTTATGAACATTATTCACTGGGCAATCTGGGCCCATTCGCCCCTGAACCGGGTGGGTGTGGGGGGTGGGACCCCCAAAAGGCACTACTAGACCCCAATACCCACAAATGTACCAAGTTTGAACTTGATACTTGCACTCGTTCACAAGTTATGAGCTCCACAAAATATGGTGAAAACCAAAAGCTGCTACAGCGCTCGCAATAGTGGATTGTTCCAAGGAACACTGCACTAAAAAATGTATTGCCCATCAAACTGGCCCAGGAGGACCTAGATGAAATAAACAAATAAAAAAAAAGAGGAGGAAAAAACAATACAATATTACAATACAACAAAAATGTAAGAGAATATGAAGATTAGCACCTAATGACTTGTACAAATCATGCAACCTGTTTAAAGAGCTTTCAAACTTCTTTATTCTTGCCTCAATTGCAGTCACAGGGTCGGCAAGACGGTACACTGTTTTATTCAGAAATAGCGGCAATCCGGTTGACAGAATATGTTTATGTTGCGAACATGAATAAAATACTATGTCCGAGTAAATATTTTTTTCATAAGTACTTGGACGAAAGTCATTGCCAGATATTTTGGAACTAGTCCGGTGACTGTGTGACATTTACTAATATTAGTGATTATAATAGGTCAGCCATCTTCTACAAAAACATTGGTCCTTTCCCCAGCAACTTTATTGCTACAGGAGTGGTATCCAACCTCAGACAAGATTTTAAATTTCCAGAGAAGTCTTTCCTTCAGAATAATCTATATGGCTTAAAAAGGAACCAACAAATATGACAAAAATACTAGACTGAAGCTAATTGAATGGATTACATATTGAACAAATAAATATTGCTTCAATATTTCTAGTCAAACAGATTGTTCTTTTCAAACAAGATCCCTTCATTCCAACCTTACCTCCATTGCCTTACAAAATGATGAAAAAGGTAGAGTTAGCAAAGTCAATAGCCAGAAAATCCCTTTTCAAAGCAGCATCAAAACAAATAAAAAGCACAGAATTTGAATATTTTTGGACGCATGACTTTGAAAAAGTCATATTTTGCCTCTTGACTGTCAGGACAGCATGCACATTTCATTCCAACATTTTCACAGCAAAAATCGAGGTAGTGTACAAACCTTCTGCCAACCTTTGATTAGAATTTTGTCTCACCAAAGAGGTTACATCATTTGACATTATTGCCAAACGCTAGCGTCAGCTAATTGAGTTTTGGGTTCTCCCAACTTTTGACCATTCTATTATGTTTGCAACTGCTGCAAATTTGCAAATTATATTCAAATGTGACAAATAAAATAAAGTGTCTGATCAGTTGTCAACAGGTCAACAGGTTTGAATTCTGATATGTTCCAATTTCAATGTCAATGTTTTACCAAATCCAAAAATCAGGAATTTGAGATAGCACGACAGAGCTGGGACAGAGTGGTGTAAAAAAAATCCAAAACTATTACAAAAATAACCTCTACTGCCAGAGCACAGAAGACCTACCTTGCCTATTTGCATTCTCTTTGTTTATGTTTTTTAACCCAGGCCAAAAGCTACTGTATCCTAAAAGGCACCAAAGCTAAAACCTAGCCGAGCCAAAGCATATATCACACAAGTAGATTCTTCCAGATCCTAACTCCAAGGAATCGCACTAAAAAATGACTAGTATGATGCAAGGTCGGAAAGTTTTTCCTTTTTCCCCCCGGCTGCAGCACGAGAATGACTATTTGAATTCTTTGCCTATTGATTCTAACGCCATCTGACAGGCATCTGTTGAAACAAAATACTTTGAAAAATGGTAAAATAGAAAGTAGAAGAAGAAGACATAAAATCTGAAAACAAAACAAATAGCACTTTTGGAAAGAAAAATAATGAAGCTGTAATGAAGTGCTTCCAGCTGCGTGCTGAAGCTGAAAGACATCTACATCACTTAAGCTAAGACTACTGATGATCAAAAACTAGCAGCTTTTAAGACCTAAAAAATGTGGTCGCTATTCTCTAAGGATCCTTTGAAGGACTTTGGTTGTGAGGTTTTGCCTCAATTCATAGAAGAACCTGGTGAACTAAACTTCTGGAAAATTCAAAAAGGCAAGCAAAAGGTACTAGCATGCTTTTCAAATTTTCTGTATTGATTAGGTACAGTCTACCACAAATCCCTCATTTTTGGATATCGTATGCTATGCCAAATGCTGGGTATATCTAGCATTTTGCATAGCCTGTGCCTAATGCTGGATACCCTATGTCAAACATTGGATACCTGTTTGGAGCCTAACCCTGACCTATCTCAAAGGAGTTCTGATTGGTTGATTTCTTAGCTTCACTCAAATCATCAATATTTTGCTGGGTTATAGTATCTAACACCATAAGGCCTTTTTCGGCGACACAGTTGTGGGCCTCACACTTTTGAGTGTTTGTCGCGGAAACACGATTGTGTGCCACACGCTGGCCATACGGTCGAGCCACTAGTTGAAACTCGCGGAAATGCCGTTTTGTCTATTTCTTTTGCGGTAATTTCAAATATCGGAAGATAAAAATTAAATCTCATGTAAAATCTCAATAAATAGAACTCCAGGCTTATTTCCTTACCATTCTGTACATAAAGTATTCTCAGTTTTAAGTGTATATGCTTGAAAAGTAGTTAGCGTTATTGTTTAAACACTATTTTGCTGCTTTATTTGAATTTCCCGCCAGAATCGAGCCACTAAATCGACAATCACCTAGCCAGTTGTTTGTCGAATTTGAGCCACGAAAATCCTGTTGGTGGCGGAAACACACTTGAGGGCTTCACGAAAGACCGCGGAAACACTCTTTTCAAGCCAAACTGTTTGTGGGAGCACGGAAAAATGCCTATAGTGTATCCAGCGTTATGCATAGGCAGAGGCGTTACTAGCCAAAATGTTTGGGGGGGGGGACGAGGCGTTTACCGACTGGCTGGTAATTTTTACCGACTTTTTCTGCAGAAAAAATGACTGTTTTCAACAACAAAAATGAAATTTTTGTAAAAAATCGACTGACTTTCAGAAAAAACGACTTTTTTGATCAAAAATCAACCAATTTTCAGAAAAAACCACGGTTTTCTTAAAAAAAATTGACTGTTTTGACGAAAAATCGCGGCACTTCGCTCCGACTCGTTTTTTTCTACCGACTGGCCGACAGCATTGGGGGGGGCGTCCCCCCCCCTCCCCCCCCCAGTCATGACGCCCCTGTGCATAGGGTATGCCAAACGCTAGACAAATCCAGCGTTTGGCATAGGGTATCCAAAATCAGGGGTTTGTGGTTGACTGATGAGGTACTCTCTACTCTGCTACTCACAGTGCTGTCACAGCCTCTGATCTGTCTCTGATGACCAGGTTACTGTAGATCTGCAGATTATACATTATAAAGTCTCTGCCCAAAGCTGAAGTATCCCAAGTTTAAGAGAATAAAATACAAAAAACCTATGTGCAAACATGCTGTGACATGCAGGTGACATGCTGCACACACAATTCAGAAAGATTCTGCAAGAGGAATTGGCATCACTACAGTACAGGGAAACCAGTATGCAATGCATTAAAATTCTGGGAGAAATGAGGAAGTTTGATTAGCGAAGATAAGAATGTGTGTTCTGCACCTTAAAAGTCACCTTAAACTATAGGCAGAGGCGTTACTAGCCTTTTTCTGTAGAAAAAACAACTATTTTCAACAACAAAAATTACATTTTTGAAATGTAACGCCCCCCCTGCCCCCCCCCCCCCCCCCTTAGTCGTGACGCCCCTGACCATAGGCATAGGCTGAAGGAGGGGTATCCAATCGCAAGCTTATTGTATATGACCTCAAACTTGGCCTGAAAATACTACAAGCAAACTTCTGTATAGTCCTAGATTTACCTTAGGTCATTCTTTCTTGACAGGTAGGACTGCACTGATCTTTCTTCTTAATCTTTTTATGCCAAGTTCGAGGTTATAAAAAATCAAGTTTGGATACCCCTCCTGTATATAGTGTTTCTGTTGACTACTTTAAAACTTAGCTATGTTTACAGCCAGTTAAGGCACAAATTGCTTAATCGGTAAGCCATTTTTCGCTGAAACATTGAACGGGAGCCTGATACGTCACATAAAGAGAACAAATGGGACAAGCATGATAATCAATGTAATGCTAGTAGAGGAGATATGTTACACTTATGAAGTATTGAATCTTGGAAACAATGGATAGAAATACTACAGGAGGGGTACCTGAACTCGTTTTTTGCACAACCTCGAATTTTGCTGCAATGTAAAAATAGAAAAAAAATGAAATTTCCAAGCTGTGCTGACAGTCAAGAGGCAAAATCTGATTTTTTCAACAGTTATAAGTCCCAAAATATCTAAATTATATGCCTTTTTTTTCAACCTGCTTTAAAAATGAATTTTCTGGTTATTAACTTTGGTAACCCTGCCTTTTTCATCACTTTGTTAATCATGGCATGGAATTCGAGGTCAAGTAAGAATTGATTGAAAATAAAAATCTGTCAAACTAGAAATATTGAAGTAAAATTATTTCCCTAATATGCAAACCATTCTATTAGCTTCAGTCTAGTATGTTTGTCATATTTTTTGGTTGCTAAAAAGCCATGTAAATTTCTCTGAAGGAAATTTGGAATCTTGTTTGAGGTTGGGTACCTCTCCTGTACTGAAGCGGAATGAATTAGTATCATATCATATATACAACATGCCTTTTGTTGTGAAAAAGTCTATGAAGTTATGGAATTCCTATCTCTGTGAAGCTAAATTTTGACAGATTAGTTTCAGTAATTAATTCTAGATAGTAAGTTTTTGTTATTGTCATTCATGTCCTTATTATTATTGTGTTATTGTTTTCCTAGTAACCAAACTAACTGTAAACAAGCTTTTTAATGTTAATAATTGGGAAGAGGTTGGCTTGAACGATCAAACAAACTACAACTGAATTTTAAAAGTGAAGGGATATCCACAGCGTTATAGAAGATCTCTGTAAATAACAGGTAGGCCTACAGCAAAAATACTTGTCAAAATAAAACAGGTCAGATAAAACCTATAATTCCTCTTTTTCTTGGGTCTTTTAGATATGTGAAGGAAATAAGTATAAGGTAGCCTATTGATTTGTAAAATACAGACTGTGAAGTAACATTGGTATAGAATACTTCATTGTGTATTGATACTTGCAGTGCAAGTAGCCTATAGCTAGGAAAAAAAATATGAAAATAAAAGTGGGAAGCCACAGCAATGAAGCAGACACCAAACATTGTGAAATAATGATCAGCTGGTTGATGATGCAGTATTGGTGCTACCTGAAACTGTGTAGTGTTATTGTAAATAGATTTCGCGCCTAGAGGAAGTCGCTGACAATGTCTCCAAACTGGGCTGTACAGTTATGGCCCTTATACCCATTATATAGGCTAAGGGTAGCAAAGTGTAGTGTCCAGAGGCGTTACTAGCCAAAATGTTCGGGTGGGGGCCGGGGGGGGGGGCGCAAGGCATTTACCGACAAGCTGGTAATTTTACCGACTGTTTTTGCAGAAAAAACGACTGTTTTTGCAGGAAAAAATGAGAGTTTTGACAAAAAATCAACTGATTTTCAGAAAAACGAACTGTTTTCAGAAAAACCAACTGTTTTCAGAAAAATCAATTGTTTTCATGAAAAAAATCAACTGTTTTGACGAAAAATCTAGGTTATTTTTTACCGACTGGCCGACGAGATTGCCCCCCCCCCCCCCCCCCAGTCGTGACGCCCCTGGTCGTGTCTATGCTGTTTCTAAATCAAAATACTACCTTGATGGTTTCCCCTCACTTCTAGTTCCTCTCTTACTGTGATCTTTTACAGCCAACTGGTAATGATGTCACAATCTTTTCTGTTGATTCAAAGACTGGAGCCAGTGATACACTTTTGGAATTTGCTCGCACCGCCACCAAAAAGTTGAAAACTCTGAGGCACCCTGCTATTCTCCAGTTTGTTGACTCTGTTGAGGTAAGCTGTCCATTTTGCAGAGATTCGTAACTAGTATATACTTCTACTGTGAGTTCTTCCTTGTTTCATCAACCCTGAAGAATCCTGCCAGCTTTTGAAAGCTTGTTCTTTTCCCCTGCTTCTTTTGCTTAATTTAGTTAGACCTAAGATAGGTCTGTCTAGCCTTCAGAGGCCCCTAAGGTGCCCAGGAAAGGAAGTGTTGCCATCTGTTTGTAAGATGGGTGTAAGAAGTAAGGGCCAAGGCTGACCCCATTTTTCCCTAGGTATTTCCTTTTTTCGTCAAGTGGAAGTGCCTCCCCGCTTAAACAAATCAAGACTAAACAATTTTTTCCATTGATATAGATCACAACATATAGATCGTCCTCGTATCCCTCTTTAGCCTTTGCTTAAGATTTCAGGGACTAAAACTCATCCTTCTTAAAATGCCACATTTGCATTTCCTGGACAGAGAAAAAAGATAGAAGTTTTGAGGATAAAATGTTTTAAAAGGTAGAATAATGTAAGTTTTGGTCCTTTTTGAATAATGAGATCAGCCGGCTTTTGTATCTTTCCTATTTGTCTCTTTGTTCCTGCCAAAGAGGCGCTGCAAAAAAGACAAATGCCAAACAGGTTCGAAGGTGGGTCTAATGAAAGAAATATAAACTCGTAGTAGTTGGCATTCCTTCCTTCCTTCAACTTGAATTGGCGTGTCCAACTTGTTGTCAGTCCCTTTCTACCTTTCTTTTCATCAATGCTAGGACGCTCTTAATGATTGCACGACATTGAGCGTGTTCCACCCTCGTACCAATAGTAACTATTAGTTACTAAATCCGTTCCAACCTCACGAAAAGTTACTACGCTGACCGTTCCAGCCTTCTCGAAATAGTAACTAATAGTAACTATTTGCTTACCACGCTCGGGAGCATGGTAAGCGTAGTAACCACGTTTCTCTGTCACGTGATTGGTCGGATTCACCCGTGGCATGATATTCCGCTGGAAAATAGAAAAATCGTTCCAGCCTTGACGACAAAAAGGGCAGAATTTGTGACGTCATGCGTGGTAACTACGGTAAGTAGGATGGAACACGACATTGATCATCTCGCCGTACAGTAGCTCCTCGTCTCGTATCTTCACACTGTGGGCGGCTGCGATTGGCTGGCAATTAGAACAGTGGGAGGTTCTTCGGAGTTTTGGGGTCGCTAAGGTGTTTGCTGAGCACTCAAAGAGGATGTGCTGCGCCGTTTCACCCTGCTGGTGGCAGAGTCTGCAGTTTGGAGTGTGATGAAGGCCCCAATCAACCAGGGTTCTGTTGAGCAGCAGGGTTGTCACTTTGAGACTGTAGAAAAGTCAGGTTTCTTCTCTTGTACTGAACGGAGATGTGTGGAGTCTGGATTGTCGGGGGTGGGGGGGGGTGCCCTTTGTCGGATGATATCTCGGAGCGTTGTAAGTTTTAGGTTGTCCGGGGTTGGGGAGGCGGCTGCGTCTCCTTCCAGTTTATCAACGCCCTCATTATTTAGGATCCCTTTGTGGCTGTTCCGTGGCCGGGGATATGTGGTGGCTAGGGATATGTTGGAAAACGCATTCGATTCTCTGTTCATGAAGTTTTTCAATTAGCGATCTTTCCTTCGTTAGATCAGTGTCTTCGCTGGATCTGCTCTGCAGGATGGGATAGATTAATTTTTGAAAGGAATTTCCCGATAGATGGACCTGAGAGAATCCCAGTAAAGAAAGTGAGTGTGAATGAGAATTTGTTGAGTGAAGTTTCTAGACTATTTGTGGAATTATAGTCGCAGTCGCGGATCAGAAATCAATGGACGATTATTTTCTAGTCTGACAAAGTTGTTTACTTGGCCACTGAGCCATGTATTCCTCTTCTGGCTTACCTTCGTCATCTGCAAGAAGACAACATCAGTACAAAAGATCAAAGGGATGTGAGCATTGCTTGGGGACTCTTTCAAATATTGGTGAGTTCATATTTTCTCATTGTCTTCTGTGCTGTAGGATGTTACAGGAATCGTATGACATTGTAATAATAATAATAATAATTTATTTGTAACCCGCTGCACAAAAACAATGTGAAGATAGTGGAGTAAAAAGAGAAAGAAACAAATAAACAACAGAAAAAAACACTAGTACAACATAATAGACACAAAAATCAACAGAACAAACGGATGAGCCCGTGATATGGAGTAAGCCGTTGATATGCTTGTGCAGATAAAATGTCATGAAGCTCCTGGAGTTTTGCCGTTATATCGGGACCTTTTTATTTACGGATTATTCTCCGGTTTCGATAAGATAGAGGCGAATAAAGCAGGCATTTGCAGTATTTATATTGTAATTTTGTTTGTGTTATAATAGTAATATATTCGCAAATTTGATGGCAGGCCGTTAAGCCTCTACAAAATGTTAAGCCTCTTGTTATTATTACTAAAAATATACGCCCACACAGGTTGGGGTTACAAAACTTGGACTAAAAAATATACAATGATTTAACAATAGCATAGGTTAGAGAATACTAAGCGCGTTAGCAGATACTCAGCCAGGTGCTTCAGGGCCTTTCTTTAGACATTTATCCTGCTTCGTGGAAAAAGATTACAGTTTCTGTGAGGCATTTGTGTGTCTTCAGGATCTAAGTGAAGTCTGAAGTAGCCCATTAGTCCTAAACTTAATATCTGTAACCTGCCTTGTTCTGATTTTTAGAAGATCGCTCTGTTATCTACTATATAATTCATCTCTTCAGTTTTATGGCACTTGCAGCCTCTGGCTGAAGTGCCTTATACCGATCGCAATTCGATCGGTATATCGGTATACCGACAGACGGTATATGCCTTATACCGTCTGTCGGTCGGGCGGTCGGTCCCACGATTGCGAGCTAGGGTACTTCAAGATGTACTAGGACGATGATTCTTGGCAGGCGTACCAGGGACCCTCAAAAAGAGTGTTTCCGCGGTCTTTTGTGCGGCCCATAAGTGTGTTTCCGCGACCAACAAGATTCTTGTGGCTCGCTTTATGGCTCGAATTCGACAAACAACTGCCCGAGGTGATTGCCGATTTTGTGTCTAGAATTTATGCCTGTTCGTCCCTCCAAGTTCCATCCCGATCCCTCGACCTAATAAGCGTTTCACGAGATTTCCGGTGCCCCCCTTCAGATCTCCCCTGTTATCGGATCCGCCCGGATTTGAAACTGAACATTTGAGACACTTGTTCTTGACACTTGTAAGTTTCATGCATTTCTGATTCCCCGTTCCATAGCTATGCATGTTACTAGTTTCCGAATTCCCTATCCCTCCACTCCCCCCACGATGGCCGGATCGGGGAAATGATTATTTCCAAGTTAATCTGATGGGGTGCCTGGTATGCCTACCAATGTCCTTCGTCCTAGCTTATATGGAAGCGTTTCACGAGATTTCCAGTGTCCCCCTCCAGCCCCCCCCCCACCCATTAAGTTAATCTGCTCAGGTCCCTGATATGCCTGCCAAGTTTCATCGTCCTAGCCTATGAGAAAGTGCACAAACTAGCAAAACCGGGACAGAACGACAGACCGAAACACCGACAGACATTACGATCCCTATATGGCACTTCAGTATACTCAAGTGCCATAAAAATGCCAGCGTGTTTCAGTCATCCGGCAGTCACAAGTCGGGAAGGGACCTTGTCAGTTCTTTGTTAATACAGATTTAGACGGCTATGTCCCGTAATAAGTTGGGAATGCAAAGCCTGGCAAAAAACTAAACGAAAAGAAGACAAAGAAAATTTAATCTAAAAATGTGTGCCTGTGTTCTTACACAATAAATTCTCTAATTCTCGCAAACTATCATCCCCAGTCACTCACTTTGTCTACTCTAAGTAGAAACCACACTCGCCAAACAGCTCGTCTCTACATCGAGACAGCACACTACACTCGCAAACTATGTATGCCACTAGCATGTTTCCTGCTTTTGCTCGGTTTGTGGAATATTTTCAAGTGGGTCCTCCACTGGCAATCGTAAGCTGTCGGAAGCAATCGTAAAGTGTCGTAAGCGGCCATTTTGGCGGTTTTCAGCTAATGAGAGCGCCCCTGGTCCGGACGAGCACGGTTACGACAGACTAACCAGCCAGTGGAGAACACACTTCAGTTTTAATAAAATTGTATCTTGCCTTGCCTCTGCAATACAATTGTGTAGTTGCGTTTTCCAGACCTTTTTTATACTGGTTCTGACTCTGGGCGTGATTCTGGCTTTCTCACGGATTCGCTTTCAAAAAAGCAAAACGAGAATCCGCCGTGCACAAAAACAACCGTAAGTCGTTGCGCCTTTACAACTTCTCGCTGACTTGCAGAACCCAATTTCCACGCACGAAGTGGATTCGCTTTCCACGTCACTTTCCAAAACTAGCGGAGCGCAAGAACCTCGTCGGAAAGCGAAGTAAGTTTTAGCTGCAGTCGCAAGAACACATGGCGAATAAGCCAGCAGAGCTTTCCAAACCGCCAGAATCACTCTTTAAACTATCCTTTTTGTAGAAAGGAATCGAGTTTCTAGTCAACGATGCGAACATCAGCCATAACAATATCAATGCCTCTTCCATATTTGTAACGAACAGCGGTGAGTGGAAGCTAGGTGGAGTTGAGTACATCGCTCCAGCCAAAGATGGCGCGAGTTGCCCGGCGAAAATCCTACCAGCTTTGGAGAGATACAACCCACCCGAAGTTAATGATGCAAGAAAATCCAAGATGGCGAAAAAATGGTAATTTTCTATCAGGTTTCAGTTCGAGTCATGTAACTTGGTGAAGTATTTAACTTGAACAGAAAAGTGTTCGTAATACCCCTTGAATCTACATTGACTTAGTAATTGTTGGCTTTTATCACAGCAAGTGGATGAAAAATTGCGCTAAGATTAACTAACATTAAAAGAAGCATATATCTGATATAAGTTGCGTTTTTGCAGATACCATAGTATGTAATACCACTTTCTAAAGTCGTTTTTGCAGTTATCGTGGTAACTGGCCAGTTATCGTGATATCTGATATTCAGATACCACGGTCCGAGCGTGGTAACTGGTCGTAGTATCTGAAAAAGTCATCTCACTTTCATCAGTTTTTTTTCAAATTGGTGGAAATAAGTTTGGCACTTAGTGATGTGACTGAATATCAGCTTTTCTTTTGGGATGACTTCGAAAAGCGCAATTTCGGCAATTGTTGTTTTTGCAGAGCAACCGTATATCAGATACCTCGGTTACTGCAGAAACGACTAATTGCCGACTCAGTTACCTTGGTAACAGATACCATGGTATCTTTTTTATTATTTATGACAAAGATTTTGATGTTACTATATTTATGACGAAAAATCCAATGTTCGGCTTGCCCGTGAAGGAATTTTGAAAATAAATTGAAATTGAAATTGAAATTGAAATTGTATCTGCAAAAACGCAAACCATAGTTCATATCACTCACAAATGATGACTAGTGAAGCACCGGATTAGATTACTTTCTACATTTACTTATGAGTTTTGAGGTAAAGTAGTGCAGCTGAAATGCGGCTTTCGTGGATACCACAACTTTAGCGTTCCTTGAGTGCGGTGCGGACACAGAGGTGTCGCCACTGCCTCAAGTCGTTGGTGCTTTAGAAGCTTTAGTTTTCTTAAGGCGTATTCTCGCCGTTCCCCGAGGACTCCTCGGGGAATCGAAGGGAACGGCGAGAATAGAGGGAATCACTCCACGCGGACTCCGCGCACAGAAAACAGCGAGAACACGGGAATGCTTCCGAAACGGATTTTGTTACAAAAAAAATATGCAGTTGACGAAATTAGTCTGGATCCACTTTATTTTTGGTTTTGTTTATTCTGATTGTTTTTAATTAATTTTATATTGCACCAACACCAGCAAAAATTGATTCCCCTCCTAATCTGAAAGGGAGTCCTTTTTGATGATGTTGATGAAAACCGGAGCATTCCCTGTCCGTGGGGACTCGCGAGAATACGGGGAGTGAGTCCCCGGGACAAACAAAAACGCAGGGACTCCTCAAGTGGAGTCCTCGGGGAACGGACCGAATACGCCTTTAGATGACACATGCTAATCTTTTCACATTTCATTCACTGATGGGTAAGATAAATTGCTTGTACAGAACTGCCTGCAGCATACACTTGTACAGAAGAAGAAAAAAAGGATTGTTCAGGAGACCGGTAAGGCTCTTCCAAGGGCATGTAGTTAGTAGATAAATATTCCTTGAGCCCAAGCTGACTTTGAAACATATATTTAAATAATGCATAAAACGGACATGTCAGCTACGATGCTTTGGCAGCGATATTTCGTCCCTTCTTGGCAAGGGTCCTCGTCAGGCTGTAGGGGCGTCACGTATGGGGGAGGGGGACCCGAAATATTTCGGTCGGTTGGTAAAAATAACTGAGTTGGCGCGAAGCGGCGCGGTTTTTTTTTAAAAATAGTTAATTTTTTCATGAAAACACTCAGTTTTTCTCAAATCAGTGTATTTTTCGTTAAAGCACAAGTCTTACTGTCATATAATATTGATATAGACAGGACCAGGTTCGATAGCTATGTACAGTTTGCGACCCAGTTTGTTCACTGATTAGATACTAATTAGTTACTCAGTGAACAAACTGGGTCGCAGCATTAATTACTAATATTACACTTACTAGAAATGATATTTTCCCTATAAAATGGATCAGATAAAACATTTTCGAAAATACCATTACTTTCCACCTGAAACTAGCGATTCTCTTGTTAGCGCCTGTCGATTATATCCAGCCTTCCTGCTCTCCGACGCGGCGGCTGGGCTCAAAAGATTTGAAAACTGAACGTGCCTTCGTTAAAAAGTGGGAAAACTGAGCAAATAAAAGAAGTAATAAACAGAAGATTATCACATCCTTATGTGTGAAAGAGTTGTCAGCGGACAATGAAGATTCCGGCAGACTTTTCTTTGGGTGACGGGAAAACTCGGCAAGGCCGAAAAGCGCTAAAGACCCGTAGTTACGAAACGAAACAATGGAGAAAGGTGGGGATTTTAGAAGCTTATAATTCCATATGGGAGCTAAGTATATTATAAAAGGCAGAATAAGCAAGAGGGGTCTTTTAAAACAGGTTTTTTTTAGATGATAATTTTTTCTGAGAATCAGTCGGTTTTTCTTCTCTTTTTTTCTTGAAAAACTTTTCTTAAAAAAGGATCAGCCAGTTGGTAAATACCTTGCCCCCCCCCCCCCCCCCAAAAACATTTTTGTCTAGTGTTGTAAATGAAAAACGGACCTTACGCCGTAGTCTTAGGGTTGCGTGCGTAGACGGCGGGTAAGTAAGGGCGGTAGTGGACTAAGCTTTACGTTAACATATAAATAGTTTTATTTACAAACTTACTCTGTATAATTGAAATCCCGATCCGGGTATAGACTAACAAAGTTGATAACAACTGTGTTATGGGGCCGAGCTAACGAGCTCGTATCCCTGCCGGCCCCCAGTGATCAAAATATATTCAAATTCAAATATTTTATTGACCTCCAAGATCGGAGAGTATAAAATGAAATAAATGCAAACAAATTGGCCCAACGTATAATACTGCAAAAAATAATCTGGCCAAATAATACTAAATATACACAAAAAATAAAATACACACGCGTTAAACTATATTAACTCTTTAACCGCTTAATATAGGTTATGAGTAACGAAGTATCACGAAGTACGAAGTCACGAAGTATTTTAGAAATCAAAGAACTTGAACCTGAACTAAGTCATGAATGACTTTCAAATAACGAATGACTGACCCAGCGCTAAGACTGGAACGAGCTTATATACCTCTTTTCAATCTCAGTTTCAGAAATGCTAGTTGTCATTTACAAACTGATTTATAACCGGATGCTTCTAAGACTTGGATAGCTAGAACCACAACTTCACAAGTCAGAAAGGCTAGTTTTCACTTACAAACTAATTTATGTCGGACGTCAGTTAGACTTGAAAAGCCTAAACTACGACTTAAAAAGTCAGAAACGCTAGTTGTCATTCACAAACTCGAATCAAACTGACCGAACTTCAACAGAGATTTTGTGATGACTTTGAACCTCAGAGAAACTCTAGAGATTATCAAGTTAGTATTTTCACATATAAATTTCTCAATAATATATACTTCCCTCTTCTTTCGAATTTTTTTTTCTCCATTAATAGTGATCTCCATAGTCATAATACACGAAGGGCATCAAATTTGGTATTTCGTTCTTTCGTGATTAGAAATTTTGCCCCCTCTGCATGGGATATAATTCCGGTTGAAATTAGAAATTCGAGTCATCTGGCATCCGTCAAGGCTACAGTGAAGAGATTTTTTCCTTGCAAAAGAATAGTAATGATGCGTGAGTGTTGTTTGTAAGCAAAATGTTTGTTGCATATGTATGAATGGCACGCAGAATAATGTAAAAATAGTCTTACCACAATATGTAGAATAGAGAAGACGGCCACCTGCGGCCAACAAGCCCTTTGGGGCTTTCTTAGCAGGTGGTGCAAAATGTTTTGTATACATGTGTAAAATAAAATTTAATCTAATCAAATCGACGGTACCGGTTGCGAAGAGCATTTGTGCCAGTTGCGTTCTAGGAGTAAAGATTCAAGAGAAGTCCACTTCGCTATGTACTATATTATTTGACTACTTGACAAAGAGACCCGCACAACACTAGTAACGCCTCTGTACACTCGTCTTAATCGCTATGTCACCACGACGTAAAAGAATAAATCTTCCTCTTCCTTATAGACGAGCTTTGCAGAGGCCGCATGGCATATTTTATGCATTGTGTTATGATTATTGGTGAAATGACAAACTGATTGATTGTATATATTTTAGTGTGATTATAATGTTTGACGTAAATGTCAAATTCGGCTCAAAACTCTACTCTACTCTACTCTACACTCGGCTCAAATGACCCCTCGCAACTTATAGTATTTTAAAATACTTGAAACTAGGCTGTGATTTCAACAAATAACCCACAGTGTTGGCTGTTTTAAAGGACCCCTCTTGCTTATTCTGCCTTTCATGATATACTTGGCTCCCACATGGAATTATAAGCTTCTAAAATCCCCACCTTTCTCCGTTGTTTCGTTTCGTAAATACGAATTTTTAGCACTTTTTCGGCCTTGCCGAGTTTTCCCGTCACCCAACGAAAAGTTTGCCGGAATCTTCATTGTCCGCTGACAACTCTTTCACACATAAGGATGTGGTAATCTTCTATTTATGACTTCTTTTATTTGCTTAGATTTCCCACTTTTTAACCAAGGCACGTTCAGTTTTCAAATCTTTTGCTCCCAGCCGCCGAGTCGGAGAGCAGGAAGGCTGGATATAATCGGCATGCGCTAACAAGAGAATCGCTAGTTTCAGGTGAAAAGTAATGGTATTTTCGAAAACGTTTGTTCTGATTCATTTTATAGGGAAAAGATCATTTCTAGTAAGAGTTGTGCTTTAAGCCTTTTCCGAGTCCCGTTGACTTGTACGCGAAAACAGGGAAACAATTTACATATCCGGTTTTTCTGAATGAAAAACTTCTCGCAGACAACCGTCCACAGCGTAGTACACATCGAAGGTAGCAAAACGCAGCAAGTGAGAAAATCAGCGTGGTTTTCTTAGAGGGGTTAGAATGTACCGTACGAAATTGGGGTCCCCAGGTTTAGAAATATATGGAGTGATTATGGAAGTAGGTTGCACTAGAATTATAGGTAAGACAGGTCCTTTAAGCCTAATACCCGTTCATGTATGAACAGACAGTCGGCCGAACAGGTTCGGATTTCGAGGTTTGAGCACCTAGTCGATTTTCGCGATAGTCATATTTGACGCAGAAACCGATGGACCTGTACTATAATAATTATAGATTTATTGCCCACCATAGTGCACAAATGTACAAAACGACAGATAAAAAAAATGTAGAAGAAGAAATAGAACAAAGAAAGAAATGAAAAAAAAGAACATTACTGGCAACAAACAATAATGGAGAGAACGCAAGAAACGAAAAAACAGACATACACTGACAGAATTTACACAGAGTAAGGCATATGCTGAGCTGCATTAAGGCTGCGCTTAAAGCGCTCTCCCCTTTCCATAGTTACAGATATAGGTCATGTAATCTGTACTTTGAAGACAAACTATTGCCACTTTTCCAAGGTGGAACCCTCAGCAGATACTTTACATATTTGTAGAAAAATTTACGAATGTCATTTATATCCGAGCAAGGAAACATTAGCCCTGTATTTCCTTCAAGGTCGACTGACATGTGGGGTTTTGGATGCTTACTATGGGAAGTCTTCAACCGCCAACTGGATCATTCCTCTTCACTGAAGAATTTTAACCTTGTAAGTTATCCTTTTGCTTTATTCTACATTTCCCCCTCGGCCCTTTTCCATGTAACGTGTTATTGATAATATAACACAATTGCAGCAAAAAGAAAATACTTCAAAGCTAGACTTGATATTCCTTCCTTCGATTGTACTCAGAATAATATCTAAATAATTTCAGCAACGACATACACACTTATAAAGAAGAGAGAGAGAAAAAAAACGACATGGCACCGAACGGGAAAAATGTAATTCAGTAAAGGGCGTAAAACGTGAATTTTGCCCTAGTGTGTTGATGAAAGTGGAAAATGTCCGGATGAAAAATTTATCTCAAAGTAGTAGTATGAAGTGGTACGAAAAAGTAAGGTTGAGGGTTAGAAGGTTGCGTCAGGTGTGGTCGCTGCATTTCTCAGACCTAGAAAGCGAGTTGGGCCAGCCAATTTATCTGTAGACCCTTGGGTGTCTTGTTTAAAGACTTGGAAGAGTGGCAGTGATAAGATCACACTTAGTATTCCAGTGATAACTATAATTCTTCTAAAAAAGGGTGATCTGTGAAGTAAAAAAAAAATAGAAAGATGGAAAGCTCCTCCGTAGTAGTAGTCCTATTTTCAGTAAGATCAGATGAGTTTTATTGATCCAGAACCCGATGAAAAATTTATCTCAAATAGTAGTACGAAGTTGTACGAAAAAGTAGCATGCAGTACTGACTGATGCAACTACATGCTTCTACTTCAAGGCTACCGTGTTACTGCATACTACTGCATGCTACTATTAGCAAGACTGGATGCTAGTATGGCAGACATGATGCTACTGGATACTACTGCTTAAGATTGGACCAGTGTGGGGCACATTAAATGATAGTATTCTTTGCAATTACATAGTATTACATGCAACTTTTTCATACAACTACGCAGGCTACAAATTTTTCATCGGGCTGTAGTCGAGGGTATGGTGAGCAACCCTGAAATCGACTATTACATCGACTGGATGTCGTAGTCGTTCGTGATCGATACTGGTATTTCCACTGAAGCCCGAGGAAGATTGGTGATTACTTAAATAGCGTTTGCTTGCCATCCAGCCTTATTAAATGCATAGTATTCAGCTGGTAAAAACATTTCCGCTGTAACGTGGAGTAGAGTAGGACTTTTAAAAATGGCTTTCAGAGCAATGACGCCGAATTTGCATTTCACGTCAGCATAGTCATTAACAAAGGCATCGTCTATTCAATGTTTACAAAAGATATACAGATGTAAAATACATGTGCAATTTGAACAGAACCAAGGTTATCAAATTCAAATGAGAAGAAAAAAAATTTAGTCTTAAGAAGTAAAAGTGTCACGAAAGATGGAACGAAGCTTTGCCTGTACATTTCATGTGTGCAATTTACTGGTGTTAATTTTGGAGCTTCCTTGGATTTTTCCCGGTGGCGGGTCTGCTTCTGAAAGAATCCTGAGTGGATGGAAAAAGACCACGGAACCTAGGGTCAGAGAAAGCCCGAATTTCGTAATTATAACACAGAGTTTTGTCTCCTTTCCACAACTATTGTGAGCTCAAACTTTTTTAGGAGATATAAATAGGGGAGCTTTCCTTCCCGCCCATTAATAATAAAACGACGGAGAACCAGTTTTTGTTTAAAAATAGATTGAACATTATTTTTTGGATAGTTAGGTAAATGTGTAATATTTATTTGGAATTTATTTAAGATGAATGTTTCTTTATTTTTGTTAGTGAATGAGGGTTGGGTTGGGTGGGAGAGGGGGGGGGTAAAGAAAAAGAAATGAGAAGGTTAAGACGAGGCATGTGTGTTATCGGTTGTAATAGGTGAGTAAAAATTGTGCACTCCCGCACAGGAGGCGTTTTTGCCCTTCTTGGGAGCGTTATATTTGTTGTTTTGTATAAAATGTTGAAATTAAAATGAATTGAATTGAAAAAAAAAACAATAATAATTCCTGGTTTGATATCCCAATATTATCGTGCAATATAATTTATATCACAGTATCCAGTGCGAATTGAGTAGGCCTCTTCGTGTGGAGTTCTATGAGGATTTGGAATACAAACATGATTTGTTGTGATAAAGAGTATGGCAGATGAACTTCTCGAAACAGTTGCACTTCCTAAATCTTGGTCTTATATCCGCACAGTCCGGGTAGTTTGCCTCTTACGAGGTTTTTTCACGGCTGTTATAACTCTCGGACTTGTGGATGAGGTCCCGATGAAAAAGTTATCTCAAAATAGTAGTATGAAGTTGTACGAAAAAGTAGCATGCAGTACTAACTGATGCTACTACATGTGTCAACGGGTGGTGTTGGGGACCGGGTGCTGACGGGGGAATACGCATATTTCCATTTGTATGAATGGCATGTAGTGAAGTATAAATGTTGTATTTATTTAAAGAAGTCTTTCCATCCCGTGCATTACGAATTTGTCTTCTCAGCCGGGCTCTGGACATTTTGTTATTTAGTTTGTTATTAAAAAGAACCTGAACCTTCTACTTCAAGGCTACTGTGTTACTGCATACTACTATATGCTACTATTAGCAAGAGCGGATGCTACTATGGCAAGACAGGATGCTACTGGATACTACTGGTTAAGATTGGACCAGTCTGAGGCACATTAATATAGTATTCCATGCAACTTTTTAGTACAACTATCATACAACTACGCAGGCTACAAATTTTCATGGGGGTTCGAAGGGGGAGGGAGTGTGCAGAAAGCGATGGAGCTGAAAAGTCGCTTGACCTTTTTTGTTTTTGTTTGAAGCTTGTTAGGAATAGGACTTAGAGTATTTAACTATTTTCTTGCTTCTTCCAGATTCCAAAGGCATTACATTCTACTTACATTGAGCTAGTCAGTGCAAACCCTGCCTCCAGACCCAACCCCAGTGATGTAATACTGAAAAACCGCTTGGCCGGGGGATTCTTTGACGATGAAAGGGTGAAGAATCTTCTCTCCCTGTCGGATTTGCAAATTATGGATCCAGCGGAAAAGAGCAGGTATATTTGGTTCATACCCGCCTCCTCCACCCCCATGTAGGACAAACAAACCCTGTTGAGCGACGTGAAAAACTTTCGTTAGTGTTTGGAACTAAAATCTTGAATACACCAGCACTACGTGATATCCTCCCCCCAGATTTTTCAGCGGCAAGAGTAAGGCCTGATAGAGTGGTAGCCCAGCCAATACCCAAATTGCAGCCAATTAAATACACAACGACTCGTTACCTCAGAAGTTTTGTTCCCGGTTTCGTCAACCTATTTAACTCGCATCAATAATTGTATATAGATTTGAATATCATACTTGGTTATATCCAAACTAGTGTAGAATTATTTTTTGCATATAATTATTGTTAATTTGGACGGGAACCACCAAATCGGCTTGATCGTTGTATCGGTTTTGAAAATAAATTGGAATTGAACCTAATCAATCCGTTCGCCCACAGGGCAGTCCGAATTCTAATATTTTTGACAGCAGCGCTAATGTGGCAACATGCCAAAATTTAGTTTTCTTAAAGTATATTAGAATGACACATAGTTGTGACAAATGAATATGAGAAATATGACACAGCCAACAAAATATGAAACAAATATAATATGAAAGATAAGTGTCCATTTACGGTCATAATGGAATATGTGATTCAGCAGTTTGCTCGACATATTATAATTTTCAGTGTATGTATACGTGGACCACCGCCGTTTCAGATTCAAATTCATTTTATTTTACCTTAATATTCTTGTCGGTGACAAAAATAACAGCGGAAGGTGTTTCGTAATGAATAAACTGAATTGAATTGAGGTATAGTGTCAGTCAATCAATAATCTGTTATAAGTTTTCTCGAACAGGTATGCAATGTATATCATCCTATGACCCACGGTCAGTTATCCTACGATAATCTTCACACAGAAAGTTAGCGGTAAATATGACAGGATGATATAAGTCATATCAGCCTCCAGAGAGGATGATATAACTCCAAATCTGCCTCCAGAGATGATTTCTGTTCGAAAAAATAACAGTTAACACACCTCCATCTCGTTTGATATCGGAATGACAACCTCGATGGCCATTTACAAATATCAACCTCGGCTCCGGCTCAGTAGATATTTCTCATAACCTACCTCACCTTCGGCTCGGATAGGTTATTTTCAATGACCGTCTCGGTTTTATTTTCCGATATCAACCTCGATGTCTGAAGTTAATCTTTCATAAAAGTGAGGCCGTCAAAACAAATGGTTTTGGTCAAGCAGTAAAGGCGGGATAGAAGTCTTAACATTGTTGCTAGCTAGTAGAATAGAGTAGAATTTTATTCATAAAAGGTATCTTTCACGGCGCATGCGCGGAATTTGACATTTTAACATATTGACGTCAAACATAATCGCATTAAAATGTAAATATAAATACAACCAATCAATTCGTCATTTCATTAATAAACATAGCGCAATATCCCCGTTCAGCTCAACGCTGCCCTCAGAGCGGTGTTGAACGAGCGGCATCCATCGAGCTGGATGGCCCGTTCACCTGTTCATCCGTACACGCGGAAATGACAGAAAGATCGACGGCATCCACGCGAGAATGTCCGTCGAGCTCGACGGGAGGTCGGCCGGACCAGAGCCATCCACGCGAAAACGTCCCCTTAAAGTTTAACTGAAAAGGGATGCAACAGGTCAATCTAGTTACCAGTGACTTATTCACTTAAAGATGCTTAAAGACCCGATGGAAATGCGTTACATCGTTGCTCAGCTACTCACGAATAACCGATGTTCAAATAGTGGAATTTCCCTGTCTGATTTGCGGTACATCTGTGCTCTTGTATCTGTGCTGTATGCTTGACGAAATTGATTCACGAAAAATAGGTGTTCACACAGTGAGCATCTTTCGCGTCATAGTAGAATTTTACGTTGTGAGGACGGCCGTAAATATTCTGAACGTCATAATAGAGCAGATAGTGAAAAATAAAAAAAATCCCTTAACGCAGTCAAAATAATGCAGTGCAATTAGCTAAATGATACAAAAATAAGTTGGCTTTTCAGTTAAAGGACCTGTCTTACCTATAATGCTAACGCAACCTACTTCCACAATCACTCCAGATATATTCTAAGCCCGGAGACCGCAATTTCTTACGGTTCATTCTAACCTCTCTAACAAAACCCCGCTGATTTTCTCACTTGCCGTGTTTTGCTTCCTTCGATGTGTATCACGCTGTCGACGGTTGTCTTCGAGAAGTTTTTCCATCAGAAAATCCGGTTATGTAAATTGTTTCCCTGTTTTCGCTACAAGTCAACGGGTCTCGGAAAAGTCTTAAAACAGCCAAAACCGTGGGTTATTTACTGAAAGCACAGCCTAGTTTTAAAGTATTCTAATATTTTAAAATACTATAAGAGAGTAAATAGTGCGAGGGGTCCTTTAAAAGTCACCTGAACAATGAAACTATACTTGAACACACCATGGATAATGCATTTACAATGGCCACGGAAAGCATTCTTCTCCTAAGCGTGACGTTTTCAAAATAGGGATGTTCGTTTCTGGAGGTTTGCACATGCAGACTCCAAGACAAAAAGCGCAATTCATTCAAATCTTGTACAGCGCTGGCCGGATCGTATTCGAATTTCTTCTAGATATAAGTTTGGGCTTAACTGGTTAAAAAATATTCCAGAAGAAGGGTTAATCGGAGACATTTGTTCATTTCTAAAATTGTTCGGTACTGAAGTAAGGACAGATGCAAAATGGAGCAAAAATCATAGCTTGGAAACACTAGTGGCGTTTTTGACCGCCGAAGAAATTTCACCAATAGACGAAGCGAGTTTGCCGATTCGTGCTTATTTACTGTTTTCGATAGCCGATAGCCTTTGGCGTTCGCCGTTGTTTTTGGTTGCGCAAAAACGGGATTTTGTTTTGCTGGCAGGAGGCACTTCTGTTATAACATAAACTACACATTGGATATGTCTACTCACATTGGAATTAAAAGAGGCTGTTCTCATAACGAGAATATAAAGAACATAATACTCATTTCCCTCCATTTTTGAAAGAAACGCCAAATCGTCAAACGAAATCCCAACGTCTACGGCAAACGGCGATCCCTTGGCCGATCGCCGATGTACAGGAATTTAGGCGATAGACGTTAGCCGATCAGAACAAAAACAGAAATTAAGATATACAGCTACGGCAATCGGCTTCCGGCGAACGTCAAAAACGACAAAAAGTCAGACGGCTACGCTATCGCTGAACTAATCGGCGATCAAAAACGCCACTGCTATTTCGTATTTGGATTGGGTTATCTGCAGGCAATGTTAACGGAAGTCAAACAGATAGGGATGATACTTGGTACTGTTCATTCAGGTGTCCTTTAAACTTTAAGAGGAGATCACTGTCTCGTCTAACACTTTAACTTTCTTTTTAGAGTCTTCAAGAATATCACAGACCACCTCGGCAGCTATCCTCCAGAAGTCTGTAAGAAGAAGATCTTGCCTGAGCTGTTACATGCCTTTGAGTTTGGCAACGCTGGCGCCTCTGTGTTACCGCCATTGCTAAAAGTATGTTTTCCACATTTGTTTGTGGTCTAAATTATTATTATTATCATAATATTTATTTGAATCCTTCAAAACTGAAAAGTAGTGTATAACAAGGAACAACAACATGTCAATCAAACTCACAAAAACGTACTTACTAATAAACAGCTGACCGTTAAAGATAAATTAGCCTACTAAATCTGCAACGAAATACAATTGAAAAAACAAAGTTCAAAATAAGCAAATTAATCAGGGCGCTTTTTTGTGAAAAAAGGGAAAAGGTTGTGAAGAAGAAGAATGTTGTCAGCCTTTTTATGAGATTTTTTGGATTTTACTCCAACTATTTGATTAAATGTGATAAGTCAGAGGACTAAATAATTACACTAATTAATTACTTACCTTAATCTGAACTTCAGAGCAAATTAAGATCTGTAGATCTGTTGGATGCTCCCGAGTGGAATCGGTGGTATCGCATAGCAGGTAGGAACAGGGCGGAATGTCCCACTCATACTTCCAAGTTCAATTTCGTTCAAAAGTTATTTCGTGGTCCAGTCTTTGTCTAGTGCCTTCTTGAATGCTTCAGGAGTGGTGGCTGAGCATGTTGCTTCTCACAGTTCATTCCAGGGGTTGACAATTCTGTTGGTGAAGAAACTTCTTCTGGCCCTGGTTTTGACAGACTGTTTGAATAACTTCTTTAAATTTAAATTAGAATTTAAACTATTTAAAACCCGATGGTATTGAGTCGAAGAATCAGAAAAGACAAAGAAAGAAAATTGGTCTACCTTAGCATGGTTGGTAAGAAGGTTGAGGGTTAGAAGGTTGCGTCAGGTTTAGTCGCAGCATTTCTCAGACCTAGAAAGCGAGTTGGGCCAGCCAATTTATCTGTAGACTGTAGGATGTCTTTATCTGTATCTGTCTTTAGGATGTCTTTATCTGTAGGATGTCTTGTTTAAAGACTTGGGAGAGTGGCAGTGATAAGATCACACTTAGTATTCCAATGTATAATTCTTCTAAAAAAAGGGTGATCTGTGAAGTAAAAAAAATAGAAAGATGGAAAGCTCCTCCGTAGTAGTAGTCCTATTTTCAGTAAGATCAGATGAGTTTTATTGATCCAGAACCCGATGAAAAATTTATCTCAAAATACTAGTACGAAGTTGTACGAAAAAGTAGCATGCAGTACTAACTGATGCTACTGCATGCTTCTACTTCGAGGCTACCGTGTTACTGCGTACTACTGCATGCTACTATTAGCAAGACTGGATGCTACTATGGCAAGACAGGATGCTACTGGATACTACTACATAAGATTGGACCAGTCTGAGGCACATTAAATGATAGTATTCTTTGCTATTACATAGTATTACATGCAACTTTTTCGTACAACTACCATACAACTACGCAGGCTACACATTTTTCATCGGGAATAGGGCCTACTAGGGCCTTTTTGTGTCTTGGTTGAGCGTCACCTAGCTGATCGTAGAAACGCAGAAGGGGAGAAGGAAGATCGCTGAGATGTTTTCAATAATTATGAGCATCGCATCATGATATCTGCTTTTACACTTAACTTTTAATTGAGCGCACAGTATCTCTTTAAAAAAGAAACGCTAAATAATCACGATTACCTACTTGTATTTGTGTCAGGACGCAAGCTGTGCAGCTCTCCCTGGCGACAGCAGCTGACGGTCGAACACATCCATGGTCAAACACATTAAGGGATTGTGCCTCGGCAGCTGTTATTGGCCATGTTTCCGAACCGTAAAAAAGGGTGGATCTGACCATGGCTTCGTAAACTCTAACCTTTGTGTTTCGACTGATGCCTCTACCATTCCACAGACCCTTTTTTAGCTGAGCGAAAACGCCGTTAGCAGCTGATATTCGGGCCAGGATTTCCTCGCAGCTGCTTCCTGTCACGTTGATGAGTGAGTCAAGGTATTTGAATTTGTCAACCTTGCCTATGGGACAATGGGTCAGCTGGTCAGCTTGATGCCCGAATCCGACGGTTCGTTGGAGATGTACTTTGTTTTTTTTCAGAGCTGATTCTGAGCCCCAATGGTTTCGCCTCCTTTGACACATCATCCAGCATCTTTTGGTCCTGGGCTGCTGAGGCTGAGAGCAGGCCGATGTTATCAGTCTAATCGAGGTCTATCACGGAGAACTCGGGGCTGACTTCGATGCCCGCATGGTTCTGCATAGCCCTTCTCATAATTCAATCGATTACGAAGTTGAAGACCGTGGGTGATAGTACGCAGCCCTGGCGTACGCAGTAGTCGATATCAAAAAGTGATGACAGTTCTCCGCCAATCTGGATTCGGGCCCTAGTATGCTGGTAGTATGCTTGGATGAGACGGACGACTTTGTCTGGTATGCCTTCATCAGTCATAGCTCTCCAGATTCCATCCCGCACCACTGAGTCGAAGGCAGTGATGAAGTCGATAAAAACCGCCACAGAGATTTGCTGGTGCTTGGCTCCATGTTCCAGGATTTGTCGAATGTGAAGAGTTGATCAACACAGCCCATCCCTGGCCGGAAGCCTGCCTGGTTGGGCCTAGTTCTCGCGTTCCTCTGTGTCCGGAATCGTTTTGGAGAATTATACAGAATATCTTGGCGGCTATGTTGATCAGGGAGATACCGCGGTAGCTCTTGCAAGATGTTCTGTCTCCTTTCTTGAAGATCGGAATGATGATGGAGTCTTTCCAATCCTGGGGGAATACCTCCTTTTCCCAGATCGTGCCGAAGAGGCTGTCGAGCTTTTCCACGAGTCCAGGAACCCCAGCTTTGAAGATTTCGGCTGGGATAGAATCAGGGCCAGGAGACTTGTGGTTTTTCAGCTGTTTTACAGCTTCTTGGATTTCAGAAATACTCGGGGGATCGGTGTTTACCGAGGAGTAGATGGGGTCGGGAGGAGGAGGATTGGGAGGCTCTGGAGGCATTGCGTTGGTAGTTGGAGCAACTATCGGGTTCAGGAGTTTTTGGAAGTGGGCCTTCCATTACTCAACGACGCCGTTCTTGTTCGTAAGCAGGACTCCTAGGTCGTTCTGGACTGAAGAGGAGATGGCGGGTTTCTTGCCAGTTGCTTCTTTAAGGAGCCGGAATAGCTTCCTTGAATCTGACTTCTTTGCGGCGTTCTCCATCTTGTCTGCGATACGATCCCAGTACTCCTGCCTATCCCGTCGCGCTGACTTGTGGTATTCCTTTCGAAGGGCCTTGAACTCCGCCGAGTTGGTGTTACTAACGGCTTGCTTGCGCACAGCAATCTGCGTCGTTCGGTCGAAATCCACTTTGACCTTCTGCGCTTCCGGCGTCCAAGAACTTCCTCAGCCGCATTTTGAACATTTTCGTGAAGGCTACCCCAAGACTTATCGACATCATGATTATCGGGACTTTCGTCTTCTTCGTTGGGGTCCAGCAGGGAGAAACGGTTGGAGAGGGTCAATCGGAACCTTTCTAGAATGCTTCTGTCTTCATTACTTGTGATGTCGTTTCTTGGAGGGGGGGGGGGATCCTCTTCCTGGTGGCGAGTCTGTTTGATCGTCATTTTGACAAGGGCATGGTCGGAACCGCTCTTTGACCCAGTGTCGGCGCCGCGGTATGCCCTACAGTCTTGGACGGAGCTGATCCAGCGGCTTTACACCAAGAAGAAGTCCAGAACTGATTGTGCTCTGCCATCTCGGCATCGCCAAGTGACTCTGTGTGAGGTTTTGTGCTTGAAGAGCGTGTTTGCTATCGTAAGGCTGCACCTTTCGCATCTTGCTCCGAAGACAAACCGTCCAACAGTTCGTTCGGTGTCAGAGACTTTGCTGCCAACATGTGCGTTAAGATCTCCCGCAACTATCAGGAGATCCCTGTTGGTGTTTCCCGGACTTGCTTGGCTTCTTGATAAAAAGTGGCTATAGATGCATCGGAGTCTCTGGTTGGGGCGTAGGCGGATATCATGGTCACGTTGAAAAACTGTCCTTTGAAGCGAGCCTTTGCCAGACGTTCGGACACTGGAATCCATTCCAGAAGAGATTTTTTGGCATCCTGACTGAGAACGAAGCACACGCCGGCTTTGCCAGAGCCGTCTGACGCGCCTGAATTCAAGAAGGTGAACTGTGTGTCGTCCGACGACGTCGAGATCATATGGTTGTCGAGCAGTCCATTTATACGAGTCTCTGATACTCAAAGAATGTCCAGGTTGTGCGTAAAATTTCATCGGCAATTCAAACTTGCGTCGTCAAACATTTGATCGAGCAGACGTTCCAGCACCTTAGGCGCAGGGATTGTCGGTTGTTGACAAGGCAGCACCCTATGTTCAGGGATTGTCGGTTGTTGATAAAGGGGCCGGCTTGCCCACTTCTCAATGGAGGCGCCGGGACCTCCACCGCATCGCTTCCCGGGTATGCCGTAGCCAAAGTTTCATTTCCTTGGTTTGTCAGTGCCATTTTTTCTTGGAGATATGTTTGACCGTAGGATCTCCAGTCCTACGGCACCCTGCAGCGCTAGTTAGCAGTCGGAGCCGGGTTAGGCGACTCAGCCAGGACCACCCTTTTGCCATGGTGAGGCCGCGCTGCAGGATTTCCCACTACGGACAGTGACGGAAGCAGAGACCTATGCCCACCAGAGACCCACAACCATTTACAGAGGTGGGAACGGCCTCAAACCTTTCTTCCAGCCTATCTCGTAGGAGCTTTATAGGAAGGGATTTTGTAGATTGTGTAGTAATCTGTATTTTAATTATATTAAGCTGCTATGGAAGCGGATTGGGGTTTCTCGGGGGTCCGCAACAGGTTTTTGCTTGCATAACCGCTTGCATAGTATAACAGCGTGTAACGAATGTTAGCTTGGAGTAAGTAAGTTGTTTAACGGTGGGATCATATCTATTATTCACCTATCTGCAAACCATAGCTCCCTCGGCGGTGACGGCTTAAATATGAACACAGTTAAGGTTTGAATGACAGCGCACAGTAGCGGAACAACATACTTATATGGCGTTTACACGGACAAGAAATCCCGTCGAGGAGAAAGGAATTCCGACTTGAAAGGGTTCCGTTCGTCAAGACGACTAGAAAAAATGTCTAGCGTGGAGAATTCCTTTCATTATGAAAGGAATTCCGGTCTACTTGAAAGGAATCACGTCGGCGCGGAGCTGGTAATTCTAGCTAGCTTTTGATAGCAGCAGTCATCAGTACTGATGTCAGAAATGCCATCAAAACATTTTTTTGTTGGCTGGTGAATTTATTTTTGTCAGATTTTTTCGTTTAAAGAATTATTTTTTTTTCCTATGCGTGAACATAATCTTGTCACCAAGACCGTATCCTGTTTAAGTTTCCCTGTAATTGTAAACGCTGCATTACTCAAGTTAACATTCGCTACACAGTTATCAGAGCCTACCAACAAACCTCCGCACACAGGACAAAAAAATAGGGCGCTTACAAAATAGAGCGGGCTCCAGGGTCCTACCAACTATTACTAAAAGCCAACATCGTCGCCCAGCTCATTATTCCTTCATAAGGCGTATTCTCGCCGTTCCCCGAGGACTCCTCGGGGAATCGAAGGGAACGGCGAGAATAGATGGAGTCACTCCACGCGGACTCCGCGTACAGAAACAGCGAGAATATGGGGAATGCTTCTAAAATGGATTTTGTTCGAAAAATGAATATGCAGCTGAAAAAATTAGTCTAGATCCACTTCATTCTTGGTTTTCTTTATTCTGATTCTTTTTAATTAATTTTACAAAGCACCTACAACAGCAAAAATTGATTCCCCACCGAATTTGAAAGGGAGTCCTTTTTGATGATGGTGATGATAATCTGAGCATTCCCCGTCCGTGGGGACTCGCGAGAATACGGGGAGTGAGTCCCCGGGACATC
This sequence comes from Branchinecta sandiegonensis, assembly GCA_030848855.1. Lineage (NCBI taxonomy): Eukaryota > Metazoa > Arthropoda > Branchiopoda > Anostraca > Branchinectidae > Branchinecta > Branchinecta sandiegonensis. Next base: position 4,755,962 of record JAUPMV010000003.1, on the reverse strand, counting down.
AAAAACGCGGGGACTCCTCAAGTGGAGTCCTCGGGGAACGGCGAGAATACGCCTAAAGAGATTAAAATTGCGATAATAGGTTTTGATAACTGTCGATAACAGGTTGGAACGTGATTGTTGTTATTCGGGCCTAATGTGAGCATTAGCATTTCGGTACTACGGTACTGGCAATTTGTACTGGCAGCTGAAGTTACAATGGTGTCCTTTTTTCAGATTGGCACACTATTGTCCGAGGAGGAATATCAACAGAAGATGGTGCAGTGTGTTATCAAGCTCTTCTCCTCCAGCGACCGAGAAACAAGAGCAAAACTACTGCAGGAAATTCACCAGTTTGCGCCGCACCTAAGCTCACAGACAATTAACGATCATGTTTTCGTGAACATCGTTAATGGGTTCATGGATTCCAATGCCTACCTGCGAGAGCTTACCATAAAGGTAAGGGCTACAGTTTTAAGGCGGGTTCCAGCCTTCCGCCAGAGGTAATTACTGCGGTTCATACGTGGTTATCCGCAAGATTTGTAAAAGGCTCGGCAATGAATGAATGAATGAATTTATTCCCAATAAAGCCCAAGGGCCATGGCGGGAAACATAACACATTAACAAAAACAAGATATCATACACTCCAACAACAAACCAAAAAATCAACTTCTATAAAAAATAGTTCGCGGTGGGCCATAACTAGCTTCAGGAATCTACCCAACCTTCGGATCTCAACAAAACATTTACTTCCCATACTTGAAACCAAATCCCTTTCCTCCCAAGCCTCCCGACCAAACACTTCCTTTCTTAATTCTTTCAACTCCTCACAATAACATATCAAATGTACCACATCCTCTCCTTCAATACCACACATTGGACAAAAATAAGGACCAGTACCTTTCCTATCTCTACCAATATCATTTCTCCGCATCCCCTCCGGAAGAGCATCCGCCCTAAGACTCACCATCCACTTCAATTCTGCCCTGTCACTACATAAAGGGTCGCTGTCACTACCTCCACCCGTCAATTCATCTACCCGTCAGTACGCCCGATCCAAAAATCCGTCGATTTACCCACCCGTCGATTCATCAACCCGTCGATTTGCCCACCGTCTATTCGTCCAACCGCTGATTCGTCCACCCGTTAATTCGGCCACCCGTCGATTCGGCCAACGTCGAATTACCCAACGTCCTGTTAAGACTATCATTCTCGAAAAGTTCCAGTAGTCACCAAGCTAGATACGAAGCTGCTCCGTGCTGTTGCGAGAAACAGGGTCTTTGCTCCCCTTTAGGAAACGGCAAACGTTGTTTCTAGACTGCGAGTGCTCTGAAATAATTTGTGTCAAGATGGAATTATACAAAGGGGGAGGGGGGGGGGTTAATCATCTTAGTATAGTGATTCTATTTTTAAAAATTCTTTGGCAAACTGTGTTTTAGACGAGTTTTGCAGAGGCCGAGGGCATACTTTACGAATTGTGTTATGACTATTATTGAAATGACGAACTGTTTGAGTGTATACATATTTATATTTTAGTGATTATGTTTGATGTAGAGGTCAAATTTGGCGCTTGCGCTATGAAAGATGGGAACTGTGACAGGTGCGATGCTCGGGAAAGTTACGCCTGTACAAAGTAAGGTGTTAAGATCTGTCTTGCAAGGAATCAAACATTTTTATTTTAGTCTCGGTAATGGCTTAAATTTATAGTTCGTAAACATTTCAAGCTTAGAGGGACAAGCACATAGAGGTACGACAAATCTGAAAGAATAGTGCATTTGATAAAATCGAGTGTCTGTAGATAACGAACAAACGAAGTGCCGCATTTTTGTAACTAGACTGTCGGATCTCAGACCTATTCGGTTATACTTTAAGCTCCTCATTTGAGGAACTGAGGCATACCCTCTATCGCATCTTGGTTTAGGATATTAAATATATATTTATTTGCAGGCCACTCTTGCGCTGTCTTCAAAGTTGAATTACAAGAATCTCGACGAAGAAGTATTAAAGCACTTCGCACGTCTACAGTCTCGAGATCCAGAGGTTAGTATATGTTTTATGTATCAAACCAGCAAACACTTGCTTTCCACGTCTTGGTGGCATTTGCAGCCTCCGGTCCCTGCACTGTCAGAAGTTTCATAACAGATAACACGAGGATGCGCGGTTTTTAACAGATAATGCGTAACAGATAACACTTCGGATGTTATCTGTTGTGTTTCAAATGTTATGCATAACAAGCGTTACCATCAGGAAGAACCGAAAAACCGCCCAAAAGTATCTGCTGAGTTTTTCGACATCATGACGATAAGGAATAGTCAGTAGATGCTTTTTTGGCTCTTCCTAACAAAGCTTGTTATGCGTAACATTTCATGCACAAAGTTTTCAAACACAACAGATAACATCCGAAGTGTTATCTGTTACGCATTATCTGTTGAAATTGCGCATCCTCGTGTTATCAATTCAGTTTATTTTCAAAAATGCTCACGGACTAAGCCGAACATTGAATTTCTTCCGTCATATAAATGTCTGTTATGAAACTTCAGACAGTGTGGACCAGTTGCTTTTCGTCGGTCGGTGACGAATCACGATCACGAATTAGGGCACTTCCGCTGCCAAATATCAGTGTGGAAGATGGGTTCGGCCATCCTTGAGGGGGTGGAAGAAGGGGTTAGTCGGGGCTGGATCCGACAATCCGTAGGGGATCGGGTAGAGATGGGATACATACCTTGTGTAGGCTTACCTGCCAATCAGGGCGTCCGATTCGTGTTAACCTTGATAGATCGCAATAGCGCGTGCATATATTGTTCCGGCTCTATGCGCATATACCTTATGACGTTAAAGTCATGCCTTCCGGGGATGACATATCTAGGGGCACGGTAGGGGGCACTCCCAGCCCAAGAAAAAATAATAAATTGAACCAAGCCCCATCCGGCTCCAGAGTTCTATCAGAGAAGATGTTCTATTTGATAGTGCAAAATGGATACGTCAGCTGAATTTTATTAGAGCTATATTTCGGCCCTTCTTGGCAAGGGTCCTCTTCAGGCTCAAAGCCGCTCAAGTTGGAAAAACGAACTTGTGGTTTTCCCACAAGTTCGTTTTTCCAACTTGAGCGGTAACGGTAACTGGATCCGCAATTAGTCGTTTGATGACTGCGAATCATATTTGACGGCGCAAAACGGATAAGTCAGCTACATTTTATTAGAGCCATATTTCGGCCCTTCGTGGCAAGGGTGCTCTTGATTTTCCAGCTTGAGCGGCTGAGCCTGAAGAGGACCCTTGCAAAGAAGGACCGAAATATAGCTCTAATAAAATTTAGCTGACTTATCCGTTATGCACCGTCAAATGTAATTCTCTTGTTCTCTTGTTTGCTAATTCTCCGCGACTGCGGAGAATTAGCAAGAGACCAGCAAGGACGTTCTGAAAAAAAGGGAGGAATTAGGGTTGTTATTAGGTTTTTGCGGAAATTGTTTACCGAAAAGAAATTATATTGGTAAATGTCGTGAAAAGACTGGTCGTCCTTTCTTCTGCCCAATGTGTGGGGTTGCGAATGATGATTTGAGCCATTTTATGTGCGAGTGTAGAGTGCTGAATGATTTAAGATCTGAGGTATTTCGTGAAGGAGTGTTTGGTAAAGAGTGGATATCTAAAATATTAAAGGTAAACAGTTTTGTGATGTAAGATTGTTGGAGAAATTCCTCCGGATTAGTTTGGGCCACCGCGATTTGTTTATTTAATAGTTATTATTTTTTCTTTGTATGTTGTTAGTAGCTTATGTTTATTCAAACCAACGTTAACACATATTTTTTTGCCATGGCCTTCGGGCTTTCGTTTAAATATATTCTGTTCTGTTCTATTTTGTAAGTTACATCCTAGAGCGTGTTCCATCCTACTTACCGTAGTTACTACGCATGACGTCACAAATTCTGCCTTTCTGTCGTCAAGGCTGGAACGATTTTTCTATTTTCCAGCAGAATATCATGCCACGGGCAAATCCGACCAATCATGTGACAGAGATCCGTAGTTACTACGCTCCCGAGCGTGGTAAGCAAATAGTTACTATATCGAGAAGGCTGGAACGGTCAGCGTAGTAACTTTTCGTGAGGTTGGAACGGATTTAGTAACTAGTAGTTACTATTGGTACGAGGGTGGAACACGCTCTTAGTCGTAAGTTGCCAGAGCCTCCATGATTTGTAGAAGAAGGGCATACAATAATCGTACTAAGCCTTGTTTATCGTTTTCCTACAGGGAGGAATCCGAGCGAACACTACCGTCTGCCTGGGCAAGATAGCTCCTTACCTCCATCCTGACACTAGGCAGAAGGTTCTGATATCTGCATTCACTCGGTCTCTGAAGGACCCCTTCCCTCCGGCTCGGACCGCAGGTAAGAATTCAACTTACCCACTCCCCCTCAATACATTATCTCCTATATGTAAAGCTGACACTTTGAGCGTGTTCCACCCTCGTACCAATAGTAACTATTAGTTACTAAATCCGTTCCAACCTCACGAAAAGTTACTACGCTGACCGTTCCAGCCTTCTCGAAATAGTAACTAATAGTAACTATTTGCTTACCACGCTCGGGAGCGTGGTAAGCGTAGTAACCACGAATCTCTGTCACGTGATTGGTCGGATTCACCCGTGGCATGATATTCCGCTGGAAAATAGAAAAATCGTTCCAGCCTTGACGACAAAAAGACAGAATTTGTGACGTCATGCGTGGTAACTACGGTAAGTAGGATGGAACACGCTCTTTAATTTACTTATACGTCTTGGTTGAGTTCCACCCTGCTTACCGTAGTAACTGCGCATGCCGTCACGGCTTTTAGACGTCAATACTGGAACGAATGTTTCTCCTTTCGGCAAAATATCGCGCCATGTGCTAATCCCGCCAGTCGCGTTACAGAGATCGCAGTTACCACGCTTACGACACTCCCGAGCGTGTAAGCAAATAGTTACTATTTCTGGAAGGCTGGAACGGTTAGCGTAGTAACTTTTCACGAGGTTGGAACGAAAATAGTAACTATAATAGTTACTATTGTAAGAAGGTAAAAAAATATAAGATGGGGTATCAGCATCAGCCTTTACAGGCACACCTGGTGGTTGGGGTCCAGCCACCATGGTGCTTCCGCGCACCCTTCCTATCACCTTCCCCAGCTTTCTCCAGAAACCCACACTTCAGGCTACGCCGGAAAACCCCGCCCCAAACAAAATTGTAGGCACAACCGAGATTCAGTTCAATTCATTTTATTTCTAAAACATGAAGCGGACAAGCCGAATATTCGTTTGGTCGTCAATAAAAATATATATACAGTTTACAGTCAACACTTATGAATAAAATAAAAGTAATCGTCCAATACATTTAATAAAAAGAGTTAACCTCAGGTACACAATTACGTACTAGCACTGGCGTTGAAAAACTTGACAAAAGAGGGAACAAAGCTTTGCAGATATCGGTTTCGAGACACCTGAATAGGCTTTATGAGAGGTACGGCTTCTGCCACTGCTCTTGTGGGTCTTCCTCGATGCGGCTCGAACCAGCGACCCTTCCCTTGAGAGTTCGCTAACCATTCGGCTACAGACGGACAAAGGGTGGAACACGCTCATAGTCTTTATCAGGGTTGCCACATGTCGCACGATAGTGTGAATTGTCACTCTATTTTGTTTTTGTCACTCTTGTCCTACGTAGGACGTAAAAATCACGCTGTTTCACATAATGACCAAATGTGTCATTTTTGCAGCAGGTATTCCGACCAGAAGTGACTATATCAAGTTTTTTTCATGAAAATAAATTTCACTCCCAGTTCACTCTCTGTTTTGGGCCAAAAGTTACCTTCTAAATATTTTTGACGTGGCAACCCTGGTCTTTATAACCTGTCACACTCGCACAGAACAAGAACGGAGTGGATGAAAGAAAAAGGCCACCTTTGAAAGAAGAAACATCTGCCTCGCTCCTGTCGTGCGTGTAAGATAATTAAAAAATACATGGAAGTACATTTTTATTCATGGAAGTTCGTGACTTTTTAGAGTTTAACCGAAAAGGGCCGGGATAGGACACTCTAGTTACCCATCACTTATTCACTAAAACTGGCTTGAAGACCCGCTGAAAAGGCGTTACTTCGTTGTTCCGCTATTCACGAATAATCGATTTTCAAATAGTGGAATTTCCGTGTGATTTGTGGTACCTCTATGCGCTTGCATTTTGTTGTATCCTTACGAGAAAGATATATGATTTTTTTTTTGTTCAGGCACTAAGCAATCTTCACCAATCTCACCACTGCCCTGATAAGCCGCGTTTGTGTTGAGATTAAAATTTCCCGCGTCATAGTAGAATTTTCGTTGTGGGGACGGCCGCAGGTATTCTGAACGTCATAGCTAAAGTAGATAGTGGAAAATAAAAAAAATCCCTTTGCAGAATCCAAATAACTCAGTGTATTCAACTAAAAGACACAATAACAAGACCTGATCCTCTCCCCGCGTTGGAGCGCTCTGAGCCCTGTCTTATTTCTGTCCTGACTGCATGTCATCTCAGAGAAACCGGCGAAACTTATAAGGGGGAAGATGGTTTTCGAAAGATGCTAGTCGAACAATACGCCATGGGCCTTTGGTTGAGCCATTCTCGTGTGGATAAAAGGAAGTTCTCTTTCGTTTCGCCACCAATTTGTTGATTTTCTGGTGGTCCACATGGAATCCCGCCGTATGCTTATTGTTGGGAATGACCCTAGCTTGGTTTTCTTGCACAGCGTGGTGTGGGTATACTTTATATGGGGAGTCGAGAACCCCGGAAATAAATAAAATAATCAAGACTGAATTATTATGGTTCCAGTATGTAATAACTAAATATGAATTACAGATGATATAACTTAGTTTCATTTCTAGCTCCAGATTTGTCCAGATCACTTAAACTATAATACAACCGAATTTGTTGATTTCTAGAGACAACTAACCTAATAGCGCTTCACTTGCTATTTACTGACTTTACCCCAAAACACTAGAGGCTACGAGACTCTGTCTCAAATGCAGAGAATTCAGATTAACTTATCCGACAAAATCAACCCGACGAAAAATTTTAGAGAATTATTCGTATGGAGTTGAACGAAACTGTTGCCACTGCATATTACTACTATAGCAAACTGGATGTTACTGCAGCAAGTTGGATGCTATCGGATACTACGTATACTTAAGATTAACCAAGTCGGAGGCAATACTACGTATCAATACATGCAACTTTTTCGTATAACTACCATACAACTACACAGTCAAAGAACTTTTCATCGGGAAGTTATTCCTGTCAATTGTGTGTTCAGTGATTCTTCCTCAAATATACTATTTCTCTTTTAAGGTATCTTGGCCCTTGCTGCCACCCAGGGTTACTTCCTGTTGGAAGACATTGCCACAAAGATTCTTCCCAGTCTATGTGCTTCCACGATGGACCCAGAAAAAGAGGTGCGGGACCACGTGTTCAAGGTCCTCAAGGCGTATCTGACGAAGCTTGAAAATGTGTCCGAAGACCCTAGTCTAAAGCAGACATACGGTGAGTCTTCAGTCTTCGTGCATTGCACTGGAGGGGTTTAGTCGTCCGAGGGACGTAGGAACGGTGGACGATATTATCCAGTTAACGGCAGCTTTTCTTCAGTCCCGTACCCTCCGACGTGGAGATTGTAATTTGTGATGTATTTTATTTGGCAATTTCCGGGGTGTTCTTCTTAAAGAAAAACTTTTGGAGATACGCAGTGAATGCATATTCACTGCACACTCCCACTCACAACAGTAGTCATTTTCACGTTTCTGTAGTAGGCTAGAGTTGCCATTTCACTAACCAAAAATTCCCTACAAAAGTAGCAAATAAGTACTACGAAAGAAGGTTGAGTAGGCTATACTACCGAAACAAAAATATGTTCGGAAAAGTTATAACATTTAATCTACCTCCATCTCAGTTTATATCGGGAAACAAGCTCGAAGGCCATTTAAAAGTATCAACCTCGCTGCGCTCAATGACCGTCTCGTTGTTATAATCCAGTATCAACCTCGATGTCGGAAGTTAACCTTTAATAACTTTTCTCGAACAGGTATGTAGTGTATATCTTCCTATGTCCCACAGGTAGTTATATCATGACAATGAGTTCTGTAGAGGTTGATAGGATATCATATCAGCCTCCAGAGAAGCCGTATCAACCTCCGCAGAAGTTCATCGAGCACTTTTTCTCAACTATTGAAAAATAGAGCCTGACCTCCAAAAAATAAACAAAAGACATCACTCTCAGAAAGAAAAACAAAAAAAAATACTGAGAATAATAAAAAAAAAAATACTGAAAAACATAAGATAAAAAATGTTGTAAACTGAAAGAAAATGTTCCTTTCCTAGCCAACCACCCTGGGCCATACCTTGTTACAATCACATTCCCAATGAAAATGCAACTTGTCAACTGAAACAACATTACTTCCAGCTTACTTCAACTTATTTTCCTCTACTCTCCAAAAGGCATCTATTGAGCAATTCCACATTCCTTTTTCTTGATGTTGCTCTGATTAAACAGTCCATTAATTAAAACTTCAGTGTTGCCACTTTCTCTGATAGAACCTGTGACTTTTGGCCGGAAAATAACAATGACATTCTGGCACCTACGAAACTTGGTCCTTTTCACCAACTATCAACGAGAAATCTCGCTTTATCCTCTTCATAATTATACGCCTCAACTCTTATGCTTCTTTTTTGTTTACTGATAAGGAACCGGTCGCAGAGTTCTTGCTCGCTTTGTCAAAGAAACGAAAATGTATGACAAATCGCATAATTCTGCAACCAGTGGCAACACCGGTTAGGTTGATTAATTCTATCTCTCTAAGAGCACGCCTTGATTAATTCTATCTATCGAGCCCGCCGCTAGATGGCATCTGCTTCGTCACAAATGAAAAAGGTGGTGTTAGATAAGGATTTATTGTTATAAACTAACATGCACGGGTCACAACAGTAGTCATTTTCACATTTCTATAGTAGGCTAGAGTTGCCATTTCACTAAACAGAAATTCCCTACAAAAGCAGCAAATAAGTACAACAAAATATTCTTATAAAAATAACTTAAAACTTATAAAAATATTCTGTTCGAAAAAGTTATAATAGTTAACATACCTCCATCTCCGTTCATTAAAGGTTAACTTCAGACATCAAGGTTGATATCGGAAATAACACCGAGACGTTCATTGAAAATAACCTATCCGAGCCGAAGGCGAGGTAGGTTATGAGAAATATCTACCGAGCCTAAGGCGAGGTTGATATTTTTAAATAGCCGTCGAGGATGTTATTCCGATATAACTGACCTGGGTCATAGGAGGATATGCATTACACACCTGTTCTAAAAAAGTTACATTGTCATAAGGTTTAACACAAGGATGCGCAAATACGTGTTATCTGTTATATCAAACTTAAAGTTGCACTTGCAGCGTCGCAGCTCTTGCAAAGTAAAAGATGTTTATTCCTACTGATGTGCTTGTTTTTCAGCCCAAACCTCTGTAATAAATTGCGTTTAAATTCTTAGTTGACCGAACTAAACGGATACGTCAGCTTAGTCTAGTGTTATTTCGGCCCTTCTTAAGACCAAGACTTGAAAAAAGTGACACACACTCTAGTAGAAGCACACTAGCACCACTGGCTATAGAGAACGTCCCTACTGAAACTCAATCAGTCGTGCAACAGCGCTGGTTTCTAATAAACTAATATTCTGAACTAGCAAAAAAAAGATACAACCTCCCCTGTTTCCACGATGTGTGCAGGCGGCATCTTAGCTTTACCAGAAATTTCTAAACCCGCAAGTTAGTCTCGCTTTGGATACCGCAAGCGTAATGGACGGCGCTACGGCTATATGGCCCGTTTTGTGAAGCATGGAAAGATTAGTTCTTATTATTTTGCTCTGCTAAAAATGAACCTGTGATGACATGACTGATTTTGGTGAATTATTTATTTGTAATTCTTTTCAGAAGCCAAGGTGGACTCGAAGACTGTCGACTCGGCCAGTGGCGGCTCGACTTGGAGTGGTTGGGCCTTGAACGTGTTCACGTCGAAATTTCAGAAGGGGCAGGCCACGAGCGGTCAGCCGACAGGAAGCATTGACGAAGAAAAACAACCCAGCGGAAGCTCACACGGTTTGTTTCGCATCAGTTCTTTTTCATTCATTCATTTATTCATACTACACAAACTCCATAACGTAAATATAAGGCAATAAAAAGACCCCTGATGCTATCTTGTTGGGTTCTCGTTTGTTGAGTTCTCGTTTATAAGATTTTATTATCCAGTTAAGGCGTTTTTTGGCGATCCCGCAAAAAGTAGTGGCTCGAAAAGACTTGTTTCGATGTCGATAGTGTGGCAGAAAAGTCTACGTCCGAAATCAACCCGGTTTGTGGTTTGAACTGTGCCCACATTTAACAAACAACTCACGTGTTTTGCCTGAAAGTTGGTGGGAAATTATGGACAAATTCGAGTTTCGCCGAAAGGGAACGACTCCGCCGTTGCACCCGAAGCCCAGTCGTTTTGGATGATGGTGATCCAGATAATAAGATGAGCCATTAGTTGATACCATGGTATCTGATACCACGGCATAAAAGTCGTTTTCGCAGTTATCGTAGTATGTGATACCACGGTCAAAAGGTGTTTTTGCAGTTACTGTGGTATCTCGCCAGTTAGCGTGGTAATTGATAATCAGTTACCACGGTCCCGACCGTGGTAACTGATCTTGGTATCTGAAAAATTCATTGCACTTTCATCATCACCAGCACAGGACCCTGGGTTTCTGTCAAATTGGTGGGAAAGAAGTTTGACACTTGTGACGTTGATTGGATTCGTTGGATGACTTCTAAGAGCGCAAATTCGGCAATGGTGGTTTTTGCAAAGCAATGGTATCTAATACTACGGTCAAAAGTCGTTTTCTTCGCAGTATCGTGGTATCTGTTACCACGGTCTAAAGGCGTTTTTCAGTTACCTTGGTATCTGGGAACATATCGTGTTATCTGATATTCAGACACCACGTTAACTGCGAAAACGACTGTTGACCGTAGTATCGGATAGCACGGCAACTGCAAAAACGAATAATTGCAGATCCAGTTACGGTGGTAACAGATACCATGGTATCTGCAGAAACGCAACTATTGTGTTAAGCGGAAAGAAAACAAGAAATGAGAATCCTTTTAGTACGGAATGACAAGGGCCCACGATGAGAGGCAGTATTCATTCATGTACGACAGAGAAGAAGAAAGAATATTTATATCATTGGTATCTCATTTTTAAACATAGGTATGCTGATTGCAGTTTTCACATCATTGGGTAGAGTATTAAAAATTTTCTGTCAGGTTAGTCTTATTGAAAAACGTGAGCTTGTGAGGCGTCTTAATTCTGTCACTAAATCGTATTCGACTCGAATTTCATACTGATGTATGAACGCATCTGTTACTTTGGCAGCTCATTTTTTTACTTATTTTTCAGTTTCGTCAGTAAAACAAACGTCTCCAGATCGAGTGCCTTCCCTTTCGCAAGACCAGGGCCCTGGGTCCGTAACATCAAGCCTGGCAAGAGTTTCCTTAGGGGATACAAAGGTGAGTGGGTGATGTGAGTCTGTGGGTGGGCCCTTAACCATAACCGTAGGTTGAAACTATGCATGGCTTCCGGTAAGAAAATGCTTGAGCACCCTATCATACTTCCATTGACGATACTTCATACTTCCATTGACGACATCTGTGAGGAGGCTGTTGTGGATGACATGGTAGTCAAATGGACAGATCTGTCGTCCTAACTATAAATTTAAAAAAAAAAACGTCATAAATAAAAGTAAACACTAAATAAGATAAGAGCGGACTCCGTGCTGATCCCAAAACTCCAACACGTAAAATGTGACCATGTACGGTATGAAAAGACGGTTTAATTGTATAATAATAATAATAATAATAATTCCTTTATTCTCCATAATAGCATAAGAAACACGCTAGCTTCGGATAGTCAATTACATGTTAATATACTTATTTACACCACACTTAAAAAAACAGCCTCAGGAATTAAAGTTACGTACAAAATAAGGTACAAATGAAGACAAGTACCGGTCAGTCGAATTTACAGGTGGCAGGCTTAGCTTTGGAAGACCGATTGACCGTGTAAACTGCCTAGTACAGGACTTCGGTCGTAAATCTGACACATATTCAGGCAAAATATCTCTGTGAGTTTCAGACGACAGACATTTGAACCCAAATTTCATCGTCAGGGCATGTCTTCTTTCTTTAAGGGTCGGTAGACATAATACACTAAGACTATCTTCATATGAAACATACTGGGCCCCTAAAATGATTTTGCACGCTCGCTTTTGGATACCCTCGAGCTTATCACTCAGAGTCGAGGTGAGGCCAGGGTGCCACACCGGGCAAGCGTATTCCGCATTTGGCCTAATGTAAGTGCAGAAAATAGACCTCAGTTGCTTGGGAGGAATCGCGAATCGACGTAACGCGGCAAACGACCGTAATAACAGAGCGCATTTCTGAACTATGGCCATGACGTGGGATTGCCATTTCAGGTCGCTCTCAACTGTAACGCCAAGGATTTTAACCTTGTCCTGAACAGTGAGGCCGATATCTTCAACAGGTGGCAATTGACGCTTTAAAAACGACACTCTCATTACAACACTTTTAGGTAGGCTTACTGTTAACTTAACATCATCGAGGTCACGCGTCAGTGTAGAAAATATCTGTGAGAGTGGAGGCTGGGTCGACTGTGACGATAAAATTCGTAGCGCGAGACTGGACAGGTCGTCAGCGAACTTCTAACGATTCAACAGACTTTTTAAAACTCGATTAAAAACTATAAGAAAAAGAATTGGTCCAAGCTTCGTCCCCTGAGGCGCGCCGCAAAAAATTTGGAGAAAGGACGAAACCCGATCTTTATCCAACATAACGCACTGTTGCCGACCCGTTAAGAAGCTAGCTATCATCCGGATTAAAAATTGTCGAGCGCCCATAGTTCTAACATCTTTCGTTAAAATTTTTAATCTTATTTAGTGTTTACTTTTACATATGGCGTTGACATATTTATATATGAGTGTCTACATGTATGTATGACGGTTTCGACAAATTTGGATTTCACCACGATAGTTCGAAAAGAATAAAATCGAAATCTGTCTATCTATCTATCTAGAGTATTTATTAAACGTCAGCCATGTGACAATAGCTGCTTTAAACTGATTTATGGTTTCTATTTCAATCTTTATCTATAAACGGTTGTGTGATTACCTGGATTCGAAGAAAGTTCTGTATGATGGCCAGTTTGCTTCTGAAGTAAACATTCCACTAGCCATGTAGTTAACCGTCTTTTAAGTTTTGTTTCCGTTGCTATTTCCCTAGCAGTTAACGCCTCTAAAACTAATTATATTATTTTTAGTCGAACAGGTAGGTTACTTAATAATAATAATATAATAATATAATTGCAATAAAAAGGCTTTAGCCTCTAAAAATTTCCCGGGACACTTTTTTATTCTTACACACTAAATTGATTTTTTTTTTTTTTTTTACACACTAAATTGAATTTCAGCCAGGTGGTAGTCGACACCTGCTTTGAATTGGTTGATATTTTCGGCATTTACAACATATTCTGGGAGGTTATTTCTATATTCTACTATTCGGTTTCTAAAGCTCCATTTTCGAATGTTTTTTCGGAATTTCTTACCACTTAATTTCAGTTTATATCCTCTGAGACCGTTGTGATTGAAAGTGAAGACATCATCAGGACTTATGTTATCATAATAACTATGGCAAATTTTGAAAGTTTCGATCAAATCACCTCGTAGAAATCTGTAAAATAAAGCGGGTATACGTAGTTTTTGAAGCCGGTTTTCGTAAGGCAGATGGAGAATGGCTGGCAATGTTTTTATTGCTCGTAATGATACTAACAACTTTTTGCGGAGATTTATCCATTAAACAAGTTTTCGAGATATTTGGGTTTTACTTAGATAAGAATATTAGTTGGAAAAAGCATCGTAGTATTATTGGTGCAAAACTGGCTAGGGGGTCGGAAATTCATATTTTAAAAATTATTTTATTTTCATATTTGATAGTACAAAACTGATACGTCAGCTGAATTTTATTAAAGCTATGTTTCGGTCCTTTTTGGCAAGGGTCCCCTTCGGGCCCAAAGCCACTCAAGTTTACTTGTGTACACAATTTCGTTTTTCCAACTTGAGCAGCTGAAATATAGCTCTAATAAAATTCAGCTGACGTACCCGTTTAGTACTATCAAATACGATTCGCAGTCAGTCTGGGCGGAAGGAATATTTATTTATTTTTCCCTTGTTCACCCTTACATTGTTTAGGGTTGCGTTCAATGGGCCAGCACTTTTTTTTTCTAATTGTAAAAGGATCCGGATTTTACAAAGTAAAAGCATTCGACTGGTTGCGGACATAACCGAGAGCTGGAAGCTCAGATGGCACTTGCAGTGCTGGGTCAGAGGATGAAAGTTGGAATTCGTCAAGTCGCGGGTTTGTTGTGATGTGATTTTTCAATTTATTTTCAATTTATTTAATAATAAAGCAAAACATATCTCTCGTGGGCAGAGCCCAAATACGATGTTTTTGTAGTCATAAGTAAAGATAAAATAAGTTGTCAACAGATAATTTAAAAAAAAAAAAAAATATAACAAGGCAGAAAAGTGCTAAAGAGCATTGTACTGCTTTACGAAGCTCGGCACAAAGCTTCTACTGTAGCGCATAGTGTTACAGTAGATTGGGGTCAGTTTGGGAACCTTTTCAGCCACTTCTCGGGGGGGACGAGATCTTACAGGAACAAAGGGTGGGGGAAGGAATGAACGGTATATGGGGTGCTGGAGAAGGGAGGAGCCAAAGTTTCGGCATAGTTTTTCGCGGTGATGATTGTTGTTTAAGCAAAACCCTTGAGATAAGAATGATCATAGGTCATTGGAAATCACGAGAATGTGTCGTTCGTAAAAACTATTTATTTTTGCATTTGGCTGTGATGATGCACACTTTAAAGGCGCTAGAGATTCGTCTGTAACGAATACTCTTGAAGCACAAATGATGATAAGCTCATCGGGATCATGAAAATGTATATTTTGCTCAAAATTATTAAGATGGAGGGAGGGGGAATCATGAAATATCGCAGTCCCGTCCGTATGTCGAGCGGTCTGCCCCACGATTGCGAATTAGGGTACTTCCAGATGTGCTAGGACGATTAAACTTGGCAGGCTTATCAGGGACCCGATCAAACTAACTTGGAGATAATCAGTTTCCCGATTCGACTATCTGGAGGGGGGGGGGAGCAAGGGGGAATCCAGAATATTGAGTCGTGCTTGGTTTCGAACGGGTGATCGGATTCGAATGAAACTTAAAAACTGAATAGAAGACATGTCTCTGATGTGAGGGAGTTGAGGGGGGAGGGGTCTTTTTAAATGCACTGAAAAAAAGAAGATTTGCGTTTCTATTTCTGTATAGTTGTATGAATTTTTGTTGGCGCCTTAGGCGTCTGTTGTATGCCCGTATTTGGCTTGTTATTATTATTATATCCTAAGCCCCAGCCCTCTGGGTTCCTGCTGATGAAGCGTTATTTTGCAGACGACTTCGAAGAACGATGGCGCTGGTTGGGGAGACTTGGACGATTGGGAGAACGGCTCTGATGGCACCGAAGAGGAAATTGTCATTGACGAAGAAAAGGGAGAATCCGGTGGAGGCTGGGATTCGGAAGAATGGGCGTCCGCGCACCAGGTCGGTAACCGTTTTTTCTTCTAGTGAAGTGGTTCCCAACCGGTGGTACGCGTACCCAAAGGGGTACGCGAGACCCTTGCAAGGGGTACGCAAAGGAACCAAAATCGGTTTAATCTGTAGCTTCAAAACCTCACCTCATTTATTTTTGATTGTCAAAAGCCTATTATTACCAGCAGGGGCATCACTAGCCAAAATTTTTTTGAGGGGCAAGGTATTTTTACTAACTGGCAGGTCATTTTTACCGACTATTTTTCACAAAAAATAACTGTTTTTCCGAAAAATCGCGGCGCTTCGCGCCTACTGGTTTCGTTTTATCCGTCTGGCCGACCACTTTGGGGGGAGGGGTGTTGCCAACCCGCGCGTGATACCTCTGATTGCGAGCCTTAGTGAAAGTCAACGAAATAATGTTGATTCCACAACAGCTAGCCTACTGCCGTAAAATCTGTTCCTGTGTCAAACAATATTGTTTCAAGGAGAATAAAGACACTGCAAGTGAGATTGTCATTCAGGTTGTGAATTGAGGTAACGAAAACGTTTGCGATGCAGCTTGATGAAAGCACGGAGAACAACAAAACCAAACACAGAAACAGGCGGACTGTAAAAGATATTGCCATTAATGATGTCGAGCCGAGATTTGAAAGCTGCCTCGAGTGTTTCATTGAGTTTATATATATTTCTAATAAATATCGTCTTTTCATGTTCTGTAAAAGGGGGTACGCAACCTTTTCGAACCTTGAATAGGGGTACGCGGTATGAAAAAGGTTGGGAACCACTGTTCTAGTGGGAGCCTAGACACACGGCCCTTGAACTTGAAAAAAGAAACGTCGTTAGAATTTGTTCAGGTTTTCTAGATACTTACTTCGACCCCCCCCCCCCCCGTACCAAAACTATTAAAATATACAGCGTACATAAGTCTGAACTTGCTATTTCTAACCTGACTGGCAAGTACCCAGCCCCATCCCTGGAATAGTATTCTCAGAGTTTAAGTGTATACATATGTAAATATGTTCAGTAGATGTTTGATGCAGATCAGAGATGTTTCTGTTAAAAATTCTTGATTCTTTTGGTGTGCAGTGTTTTCTTCTGTTTTTTTTTTTCTTTTCTGTTTGTTGAAATGACGGGGAAAATGGACTACAAAAAAAAATATTTTTGCTTATCTTCAGGAATACAGCTGCGTTCGATAATGATTGGTAGTTAAAGCCGAAACTAGCAGACGAATATCCAGTACCTCATCACGGCTATAAGAACAACGCTAAAAACAATGTTTTTTCTCTAAAAACTATAGCTGGAATCAGCCGATGATTGGTTTTTCTTTGGTACAAAAAAAACAAGAGCTAGAAGCTCATATGGCGCTTGCAAGGCTGGGTAAGAGGATGAAAGTAGGAATTTGCCAATTACTGGGTTTGTTCTGATCATTTGGAAGCAAAACCCTTGAGACAAGAATGATAATGGTGTCACGGACAGCGCCCACTAGCGACTGTACGGACGGGTTTTAGAGCTGACAACCCTTTGCCTACTCACGGACTATTCTAAGCAGTGTTGCCACATCAGAAAGATTTAAAGAGTGACTTTTGGCTGAAAAAAGAGTGAATTGGGAGTGAAATTTTATTTTCATGAAAAAAACGCGAAATGGTAATTTTGGTCGGAATCACTGATGCAAAAATGTATTTCGGCAGAATCTCAATCGGTATGGAATCCTCTGAGCATGATGAGTTTAAAAAAATTACAGTTTTTGCGTTCAGACCTCGCATATAACTGCTGTATCATATAAAGAATAGACTGTCCAGTACCATAAGACTAGATGGTTCACATTACAAGAGAAGTATGGTAGGCCAAAGCGTGCCTAAACGAAAAATAGGCGTGCTAATTCTTTATTCCTACGTGCTTCCAGTTCACGTAATAGTACGCAATACGTAATCACCCCACTTTACAGGAAAAAGCAGCGATTCGGGTGCATTTGATCAACGCAAAACGTGTAATTAGGCTGCTGACATGCTTCAGTCTGTTTGGAAACTCTTGCCCATGGGATAGACTACTTTTGCGAAAAAGTATTAAAAAAGTACTACTTTCACAGAAAGTATTAAAAAAGTACTACTTTGATCAAAAAGTACTAAAAGTCGTACTACCCGTGGCAACCCTGGGGATAGTAGTATCTTCACTCCCGCTGAAATTAAAATCTAACTCTTTGTGTACTACAGACATAGTGGAATGCCTTAAAATTACCTGCATCGAGTTGAATTCCGCGTTTATTTTTGTATTTTCTGGAATTGTCATACTATTGTGCGACAAAACTGGACATCTTCATAAATAGAGTGAATCCAATGTCCTATCTCCAAAAATAAGCCCTAAACAGAGAGTGGTTACAACACTTACTGTATTGAAAATAGGGCTTCTTGCTTAAAATTATACACTTCTGGACTTTATACTAATTGTCGCAGAACTCGAAAAGAAGACCAACATTAACTTCAAACCAATGTAACAATTTATCTATTACACCTAAATACGGAAAGACTTCAATTACTAATAGTAATATAAAAGAAGATAATTTCGCACCGAATACTTTTCTACGAAACATTATATTAAACAAATAATAAGGTTAATTCCATTGACTAATGTGACTTTGGTAACTCGAGTTCTGTGACAGATGGAACCTTGGAAATCACGAGAATGGATGGTTTGTTAAAAAATATTAGTTGCGTTTTTGCTGATACCATGGTATCTGCAGTGCTTCCACTATGTCGGATTTTTCCGACATTGTCGGATTTTTGGCCCTCTCGTCGGAAAAAATAATAGTGTCGGACTTCGGAATTTTGTCAGATTTTCAATAAGGAACGGATATTTGTCCGATTCTGAATGGTTCTAGATTTTTTTTTTACTGGAGAAGGATTTTCAAACTAGCAACATTCGTGGGCCGTTCTTTTAGTGATTTGGCCTATGGCCAAAGGCTGCCATAATTGTTTACATTATTAATGTGATTTTTGATACCAACAAATGAATACTCATGAGTAGCTAAGCATTTTTGAAATCATCACCTCGTTTCGGTTTCTTAGCCAGACTATCAGTTCCTTCTACCAAGGTCCAAGAACCTGAACTGGACTGGCCCATAAGGCCCATCGGCCCATGGTCCATAGCGACCCAACCGTAAAAATCTACGTCGGCGCAAGGAACTGCTTGCGCGGCTGCTTGCAAAAAAAGGGCTCAAGCCTTCTTCCCACAGAAAAGAGCGAGGAAACGGGTCAATAAATTTGTAGAAAATGAGAAACTTCATTCTTGAAGTCCGAATTTTGTCAGATTTTTCGGTTTGAGTCGGACATTTGTTGGATTTCGGACCAGTATGGTGTCGGAAAAATAGTCGGATTTTCTGTGGTCGGGTGTCGGAATTTTCAGGATTTTTAAACAGACCGAACGGAAATCTGGTAGGAACAAAGTGGAAGCACTGGGTATCTGTTACCACGGTCTAAAGTCGTTTTTGCAGTTATCGTGGTATCTGGCCAGTTATCGTGGTATCAGATATTCAGATACTACGGTCCGACCGTGGTAACTGGCCGTGGTATCTGAAAAGTCTTCTCACTTTCATCAAATTTTGTCAGATTGGTGAGAAAGAAGTTTAGTACTTAGTGATGTAACTGGATATCTGCTTTTCTTTTGGGATGACTTCGAAAAGTGCAGTTTCGGCAATAGTCGTTTTTGCAGAGCACCGTGTATCAGATACCACGATAACTGCAAAAACGATTAATTGCAGATCCAGTTACCGTGGTAACAGATACCATGGTATCAGCAAAAACGCAACTATTTTATTTTTGCACTGGGCTGTGATGATGCGCACTTTAAGTGCGCTAGAAATTCATCTGTAATCAAAAACCTTGAGGCAAAAATGATCCTGGGCCCTTTAGAACCATGAATATACATGGTTTGGTCAAAAGTATTTTCAGTAAGATCCTATCACAAAAGTTGGACATACCTCAAGATTGTGGATTCCCCCTCCCTCCACTCCCCCCACGATGATCAAATTGGAGAAAGGACTTTTCTTAAGTTGAAATTGTCGAGTCCCTGATATGCCTGCCAAGTTTCATCGTCCTAGCACATGTGTAGGCCTAAGCATCTTAACTCGGGATCACCGGAATTTCGGAACCCTCCCTCCAACTCCCCCACAGTGCTGGGACCCGGTCAGGTCTTGTCAACTATGTATCTAGGGCTTGTGCTTGTTCTTCCCACCGAGTTTCATCCCGATCCGTCCATTCTAAACATTTCACACGATTTCCGGTTCCCCCCTCCAACTCCCCCCAAAGTCACCGGATCAATTCCAGACTTGAATTGTGACATCTGAGACACGAGGTCTTTTCCAAATATCAAGTTTCATTAAAATCCGACTTCCCGTTCAAAAGTTATACTTACGTCAATATTCCAGATTCCCCTTCCCTCCGCTCCCCCTCCACCCGGTGGTCGGATCGGGGAAGTGACTATTTCTAAATTAGTTTGGTCGGGTCCCTAATATGCTTGCCAAGTTTCATCGTCCTAGCACTTCTTGAAGTACCCTAACTCGAGAACAGTCAGACAGATAGACCGAAAAGTGATCGGTATATAGCCTTCAGCGAAGATGCGAGGGCCATAAAAATTTGATTGATCACTGTTTGTTTCTTTCTCGCAGGAAACACCTTCAAAGTCAAAACCGAGGGAACGATCATTGGAGGCGGACAATAATGTATCCAACACTTTCACAGCCTTTTCCAGTGTACCAGTTGACCCGTTCTTCGACTCATTTGGTAAGACAGCTATTTTGTTTATATTTTCTTGTTGCTTCTTCAAATGCGATGACACGGCAGGTTTGGGATCCCAAAACGTAAGTGGAAGGAAAAGTTGTCCGTCTGTCCGTTCGTCCGTCTGTTAGCACGATAACTCTCGAAGGGGTTGTGATATTTTGTTCAAGTTTGGCACGATGACTCTTTGGGTAGAAGTACAGGTCAGGTTCGAAGATGGGCTCTGTAGCTCTATATTTAGTGATGGGAGGGGGGGTCAGATTAAGGGACGACAACAAAATATTTTCAAAAGCTAATGAGATAGTCGATCTTGGTGTAAGGAAACATGCTAAATCCGAATATGAAAATTATTTTCTTGCCGGACAAGTAGTTCACCCGCAATCCAGCAAAAACCGGAAATTTTGGGGAAAAGTAAAAGTTGTATCTGAAGTTGATTAGATGTTCAGTTCATAGGTACGAACACATGCTGAATCCGGAAATTCAGCATGAAGTTTTAACATAGTTGATATAGAGTGAGGAGACATGCTGTTGCAACTTTCGAACATACTAATGATAAACGAAAAGTGTATGTGATCAGTTTAGTTATCTCGAAAGTCCCAACCAGCATTTACTGGGTCGAAAAGTTAGAATGCATCCGACAACTATCTGGTAACAATTTAACAAAAATTTTTGACAAATTTTTTACCATTGACCAGTCCCTACCCTATCCCTTTACTCAGACATGCAAGCTCTGGGCGCGTGGGTGACGTCATTTTGTTTAATCTATACACCCATGGGGAATGGTGACTTCGCTTGCGCGTATACGTGCAAAGTTAATTGGGTTTATTAGAAGACTGTTTAAACCTAGCGCATGTATTCTTTGGGTTTGGGATTGTCGGGGGGGGGGGGTCGAAGGGGTTGATATTTGTTGTTCAAATTCGTAGAAGGATTCACTGGCAAAGTACAGGCCAATTCCGTAGATGGGTCCTTTAGCCCTATATTTAGAGGCAGAGGAGGGGGTTTCGAATTAAGGGTAAAAGCAAATATCTTTTATAAGCTAATGAGATATTCGTTTAAGGGGTAAGGAGGCTCACTGAATTCATATCTGAACTTGGTTTTCTTGCCGGACAAATAGTTCTCCAAGAATTCAGCCAAAACAGGAAATTTGGTTGAAGCTCAAAGTTGTTTCTGAAGTCGATTAGAGATTCGGTACCGGGATAAGGAGACATGCTGAATCGAATTTTGAACTTTATTTCCTTGACGGATAAGCTGGCAAAATTTGCAAAAACCTGGAAATTTGGATTGAAAGGTTCGGCTGTCAGCGTCACTAGATCTTTTGCTCTGCATGCAGTTCGCCGGGAATGCTGCTAAAATATGAGGAATTTGGTAAAAAAGAAAAAATACAATTCTAAAAGACCTTTTTGAGGTCGATTATGAGATATTGGAGTAAACATGCTTGTTGAATCCGCATCTGAACTTGGTTTCCTCATTAGATTAGTTGTTTGGCCGTAAGCAAAAAACTTCAAAACGGTAACGTTTTTTTTTGTATGCTACATATTCAAGCGGTTGATTATGGATAAATAGCAAAAATGTTAAAGGGGTCCAGCGAAGACTTGGAAATGTACAAGACTCGATTGTCTGGATCAAGAAGTCTGATAAACATTAAATTTTTGAGATCCCATCGAAACCTTTGGTCTTGTTTTTTTAAACAATTATAGCAGCCAAAAAGTAAAATTTTAAATCAGGGATGACACGGAAGTTTTCGGTTAGCGAAGAAAAGAAGTCACGGTGGCAGGCGAGCGTGGTGTTTTCCTGATGATAACTCTTCCGTCTATGACGTCATTCGTCAGATAAACAACCTTCCTTAGAGTTGTTGGGCCTGTTCCACCCTACTTAACTTAGTTGCTACGCATAACGTCACGAATTCTAGCTTCGTGGCGCCAAGTCTGGAACGCATTTTTCTATTTTCAGCCAAAATATCCTGCCACGGCCTGATCCGGCCAATCATGTCACAGATATCCGTAGTTACCACGTAGTGGATTGTTCCAAGGAATTGCTAACAAAATCGGAAATTTTATTCCTTTTCTTTCAGGTAAGGCGTCGGGAAATAGAACACGTGTTGAACGAGGTTCGAGTAGAGTAACTGGTTCAGAGGGAGCAACGGTTGCCGCCGACGAGAGACGGAAACCCAGAAGTGGTGCCCTTAAGTTAGGAGCTAGGAAAGTAAGTATAAACGCTATCTGAAAGGGACGCGCCGCAAAACAACGTTGTTTTGTTTTTCTTCCCTGTTCTGAGTCAGGATCCCTGTTTGGATTTCAGTCAACGGACCCTGCTCCTACTCCATTGTTAAATTTATCAACGAACCCGGATTGAAAAGAATCGAAAGCGGCTTTACCTCGATCACTATTAGGAAATAACTACACGTCACTCAGTTTCCGAATATAGAATAATCATAATTAATCTGTATTCTTCAAAAACATCCCTTACGGTATCAACAACAAAAAATGAATATTTGTTCTCTCGTCAAACATAAGTATATACAGTTGTGCTTTTACATAGTCAAGTATTCATTAATTACACATAAACAAAAATTACAGCATTAAAGCGCTAAACTTCAAGAAGTACACAAAAAAAAAGGAAAAGGATTTTATTTAAAATTTCGTGTTGAAAAGACTCACAAAGGAGGGGACAAAACTTCTTTCGTCCCGCGCATGAATCGCCCGGGCAGCTGGGACTGCCATCTAGTCTGGAAGCCCCTCATAGAATCCACAGTTTCTTCACTGTCAGAAGTTTCATAACAAACAACAGAAGGATGCGCGGTTTCA
Source organism: Branchinecta sandiegonensis (assembly GCA_030848855.1). Taxonomy (NCBI): domain Eukaryota; kingdom Metazoa; phylum Arthropoda; class Branchiopoda; order Anostraca; family Branchinectidae; genus Branchinecta; species Branchinecta sandiegonensis. The sequence continues at coordinate 4,732,693 of JAUPMV010000003.1, read as the reverse complement.
ACAGACAGTGCTTAACAGACAACACTTCAGACGTTATCTGTTGTGTTGGAAAAACGTTTTATACATGAAATGTTATGCAGAACAAGCATTGCCAGGAAGAGCCAAAAAAGCATCTACTGACTTTTTTTTATTTTCGTCATGATGTAGGAAAATTCAGCAGATGCTTTTTGGCGATTTTTCGGCTCTTCCTGATGGCAACGCTTGTTATGTATAAGCGCATCCTTCTGTTGTCTGTTATGAAACTTCTGACAGTATTCTCCGCTTTTGTACCCAGGACGTATCTCACGGTCTGGAAAACTCCAGTAGCTTATGTTCTTGCGATGCGGCTAAAACTCGCTTCGCTTTTCGTCGCTGTTCTTGCGCTCCACTATAGTTTTGGTCATACGTGCTTCGTAAAATTCCTTCCAGATTAGTTCTTTTTCGGACGCTAGATGCGCTAGCATGAAGTAAACAATGACCTGCTACTTCTTGATGTACGTTTATCCGGGTTTGTTTGGCTAGTTTCAATACCTCTTAGGTTAGGCCTACCCATGTTTTAAAACTGATCAAATTGCCTCTTCCTCTACATGTGCTCTACTCAATTCTGTTCTGTCTAAGTTCATCAAGCTTGTCAGTCTTTGCTTCCGATTTCAGTGCTGACTGCTGGTTAACTTCAGGTAACCTATACAAAGATCTCACGTGTGATTGTTATTGTTTCTCTAGCGAATCTGGCAGCAATTCTTCATTGGATTTTATGAGGGGCGTACGACGTGGAAAGTAAATCTGCTAGGTATGTGGAAAGCGGCGAGCCAGCTAGAAATTGTAAAGGCGCAAGGACTTTCCGCTAGTTATGGCACTCGGCTGATTCTCGCTTTGCTTTTTGGGAAGTGAATCCTCGAGATCGCCAGAATTGCCCTTTTCACTGACTCCAACGCCCTTATCAATTAAGGGGACATTCAGGCGAGAATTAGGCGCTTTATTTACATGTACTCTTGTTTCTTTCGGGTCGGATAGTTGCGACGCACCCTTAAAGGAGTCGTCGCACCTTTAATACCAAAGCAACCTACTTCTCCGATCGCTGCATTAATCTTAAAGGACCCACCGTATCATACTGCCATGCAACCTACTTCCGTAATTGCATTCATTAGTTCTTAAACCCGGAGACCCAAATTTCACATGTTACATTCTAAACCCGCTAACGACACCTAACTAATCTTTGCACTTGCCACGAATAACTATTTTCCCGCGCATTATGCTCCCGACGAGTGTTTGCATATCATGCTATTAATGCGAAAAACCGGTTATCTTAGTTTTGCCGAGTTTTTGCTAGAAGTCAGTGGGCCCGGGAAAAGGCTTAAGAATAAATTGTTAAAATTAGAGCCTATAGTTCTACAGTATTCATATAGTTTTGAATATTGGAACATAAGCAGTAAATAGTGCGAGGTGTGCTTTGAACCGAGAGACCCAAATTCGGTCCGTTCTAACCCCCCTAATGAGAACTAGTGTTGGGCGATATTCGATATCGATAACCATATATCGATATATCGGAACAAATATCGATATCGAATATCGAAACGTAAATATCGATATCGATAACGATATTTTTTCATTCATAATTATTGTAAATAGTCGAACATAACCTACATTTGTATATCCGAAACTGGAGCAATATGTTTTCCGTAATTCAGTTGTTATTTATTCGGAGTTTGAGATGATGCAAGATGACAGTTGTGTTAGTAAATTTTGGTGAAACTAGACGTATCCTATAGTGAAACATGCCAAAGAATTATCGATATCGATATATCGACTATCGAATATCAAAAGTGAAAATATCGATATATCGATATATCGAAAAATCCAAATATCGCCCAACACTAATGAGAACTCGATGATTTCCACACTTGTCTTGGTTCGCTGTTTTCGACGCGTAACATGCTCCTTACGATTGTTTGCGAGACATCGTAAAACCGGTTATTTAGTTTTTTCCTGTTTTTGCTAGAATCAGCAGTCCTCGAACAGCTGCAGTTATTTTTTTAAAGCAGAGCCTAGTTAAGTATTCATTGGGCTTATGGGAGTTTTTTTTTGTCTTTCCACTGCTAATGTCTTTGCTCTACACCCTTCAGGTTGATGCAGTGGTGGAAATCCCGGTACTAGATACAGAGGAAGATATATCTATTTACGATAATTCTGTGTTTTTTTGCAGATTACTGGACATGACGATTAGTCTTCATTCGGCGTCGATTGGTTTTTGGTTGTTTTGTTTTGATTCCATTGTGTTTTAAACTGCTTTGTTCTGGATTTATTTATTTTGGATAATACGACTTTGCTAATGCCTTTGAATCCGAGAAAAATCTGTATTACGAAGTATAAGTTAGAGGGAATGGTTAGTTACTTTTATTCATAGAGAATTGAACGACAACATGTACTTTGTTGCGACACCATAAAGCTGACAAAGGGTGGGCAGAAAACGTAGAGAAAAGACGAAAGACCACTCAAAGAAGAAAATACTGAACTGACGTTATTCACAAAAGTTGACTTTTTGTAGATACCATGGTAGTCTATCTCATACCAAGGTAACTGTATCTACAGTCTGTCGTTTTTGCAGTTATCATGAGTTGCGTTTTTGCAGATACCACGGTATCTGTTACCACGGTAACTGGATCAGCAGTTAGTCGTTTTTGCAGTTACCGTGGTATCTAATATACGGTTGCTCTGCAAAAACGACAGTGGCCGAAATTGCGCTCGAAGTCATCCCAAAAGAAAAACTAATATTCAGTCACATCACCAAGTGCCAAACTTCTTTCTCACCAATTTGACAAAAATTGATGAAAGTGAGATGACTTTTTTAGATACTACGATCAGTTACGGTCGGACCGTGGTAGCTGAACATCAGATACCACGATAACTGGCCAGATACCACGGTAACTGCAAAAACGCCTTTTGACCGTGGTGTCAGAATACCACGATAACTGCAAAAACGACTTTAGACCGTGGTATCAGATACCATGGTATCTGCAAAAACGCAACTATGGTATCTGAAACTACGCTCTCTTTGCAAAAACGACAATTGCCGAAACTGCGCTTTTAGAAGTGGCCCCAAAATAAATATTTACATCCACTCACAACACAAGTGCCAAACTTTTTTACAACCAATTTGACAAAATCCCAGGCTCTTGTGTTGCTGATGATGAAAGTGGGATGACTGTTTCAGATTACTACGGTCGGGACCCTGGTATCTGAATATTAGATGTTGCAGCTTGATGGTAACGTGTAACCAACTTCAGATATGGATTCAGCAGGCATGTTTACTCCAACGTCTCATATCTAATCGACTTCAGATCAACTTGACCAAATTCCTCCTTTTAGGCTACTTTCGGCGAACTGCATGCGGAGCAAAAGAGCTGGTGTCGTTGAGAGGCAAAACCTTTCGGTCTAAATTTCTGGGGTTTGGCAAATTTTGTCAGCTTAAGGCCCATTCACAACGGGTTTTAGCTAATACCCGGGACCAGTCAGTTCCGGAAACTGCTCTGAGACCGAGACCGAGAATTAGCTGGGTTTCTGCTGTTTGCAATTGATATGTACCAGATAGTCTCGGACCCAAGTTGAAATCAGTTAAAATTTTGAGGGTGCTAGCCAATCAGATTACTCAGGAGAATACTGAGGAATATTCCGATTGGCTAATGCTAAACCAGAGCAAAATAACTAAAGTTATTATTATCTAGATATTGTTATTTTGCTCTGTGCTGAACCATGTCAGACCGGGTAACAATGACCTAAATTCACTTTCGGTTTTCAAGACAGCAAGGAGTGGATTTGATTTTATCTTTTGGGCTTCGTTCGAAACTAGCCACTCAGGATATTCCTCAGTATTTCGCAAAATAATCTGGTTTGCTAGTACCCTCAAAATCTGAACTGATTTCAACTTGGGTCCGTGACTAGCTGGTACCCGAAACTGGCACCTGTATCCATTGCGAACGGCAGAAACCGGACAAAGCTTCGGTCGTGGGAGCGATTTTCGGAACTAGCTGGTACTGAGTATTAGCTAAAACCCGTCAAGAAAATAAAGTTCAGAACTGGATTCAGCATCTCTCCTTACCCCGATACCGATCTCTAATCGATCGTTAGTATGTTTGAGAGCTGCGACATCAGAACATGCAACATCGGCTCCAATATCAGATACCACGGTAACTAGACAGATTCTCAGTAGCCTAACTGCAAAAGCGACTTTTGACCATGGTGTCAGATAGCATGATAGGCTATATGCAAAAACTCAACGAAAGTAACCAAACAAAAACTGTCGGCACGCTGGTCAACGCAGATGCCAAGAAACTCTGGCATGCCACAGTATGGAATAACATAGGTTCCGAGAATGTGGACACGGGATGACGGGACAGACTACAACACAACGAATCCCTTCTAACTGGGTCGACAAACGTTCTCCGGATTAGATTTTAGTCACAGATCAAATTTTAGGAATCCAGACTGCAGGGAAATTCAAGGAAGAGGAGAATTCCCGACTTTTGCCCTATCCAAGTCCGGACTTTAACTTTCAGTTTTCGCTTCATACAAACCGACGAGCTTTGATGTCAGAGCTGTCGTCTGAGACCTGAAAAGCAACCGTATCGCGGTAATGCTGGGCGATATTCCTTAATTACCTTAATTTGCACTTCTGAGCAAAGTAATATCTGTAGATCTGTTGAATGCTCCTGAGTTGAATCGGTGGTACCTCATAGCAGGTATGAGCAGGACGGGATGTCCCACGCATACGATAACAATATATCGGACCAAATATCTATATCGAAACGATATTTCTACATTTGTAATCGCTGTAAATAATCCACCATAAGTTATTTGTATACATCCGAAATTGGAGCAATATGTTTTTCTTCGGTCACTTTTTACTTGTTCGAAGTTTTAGTTGCTGTAAGATGCTTTTTTATGACAATTCATCCTTAAGTTTTGGCGAAACAAGACGTATACTATGCGAAACATGGTACCGAAATATCGAAAGTGAAAATATCGATATATCAGGACGAAAAATCCTAATATCGTCCAACATTATATGTCGGGGGCAGACCAACTGACTGGGATTGGTTGTAATTCGCGAGGCATGCAATCGGCTACTGCGATCCTTCGGTCCGAGAGGTCAGGCCGTTCCGATACGCCCGTCATAAAGTTCCTTCTAGATTAGTTCTTTTTTTGCAGCTAGATGCTCTAGCATAAAGTAAACAGTGACACGCTACTTTTTGTGTATGTTTAACCAGGTTTGTTTGGCTATTTTCAGTTCCTCTTAGGCCTAGCCATGTTTAAAACTGTCTAAAATGACTTTACCTCTCTACGAGCGTGTTCCACCCTACTTACCTTAGTTACTACGCACTTCGTCACGAATTTTGGCGTTGAGGCTGGAACACATTCTTAAATTTTCGATAAAATATCACTCCACGGGGTAATCCGGCCAATCCCGTTACAGAGATTCGTAGTTACCACGTTCCCGAGCATGGTAAGCAAATAAGTTACTAAGAGTTACTATTTGAGAAGATTGGAACGGTCAGCGTAGTAACTTTTCGTGAGGTTGGAACGAAATTAGTAACTAATAGTTACTATTGTTAGCAGGGGCGTCACTATGGGAGGGGGGTCTTGAGAAAGTACTTTTTTAGGGCGAAACCCGGCGAAAGTTCACTTGTTTGTCGGCGTGGACAGGCAAACACAGAAGAAATAGAATTTTCTATACTTTTGTCGAGCGTCGGTCGACTCGTCGGCACATCAAGTTCTTTTTATACGCAAGAAATAAAATCCTGTAAAAATGTGTCGGGCAAAACAAAGAAGAAATCGAATTCTTCATGCTTTTTGTCGGGCCTCGGTATTTTCTACGGCATATCGGGTTCTTTTTATACATAAGAAATACAGAAAAAATCAAACTTGTATGCTTTTCTCGGGCGTCGTCGACTCGTCGGCACATCGAGTTCCTTTTATACGCAAGAAATACAATCCTGCAAACATTTGTCGGGCAAAACAAAGAAGAAATCGAATTCTGCATGCTTTTTGTCGGGCCTCGGTATCCTCTACGGCCTACGGCATATCGGGTTCTTTTTACACATAAGGAATACAGGAAAAAATCAAACTTGTATGCTTTTGTCGGGTGTCGTCGGCACCTCGGGTTCTTTTCATACGCAAGAAATAAAATCCTGCAGTAGTTTGTCGGGCAAAACACGGAAGAAATCGAATTCGGCATGCTTTTGTCGGGCCTCGGTATTGTCGTCGGCACATCGGGTTCTTTTTATACATAAGGAATACAGAAGAAATAAAACTTTGTATGCTTTGTTGGGCATCGGTCGACTCGTCGGCACATCGGGTTCTATTTAATTGTAAAGAAATCAGATTCTGCAAACTTTGTCGGGCGCACCCAGGATGTTCAAGTCTCGTCGGCACAACGGGTTATTTTTACACGTCAGAAATCAACTTCTGTACAATACAGTCGGGCAAAACACAGAAGAAATCAAATGCTGTATGGTTTTTCGGGGCGTCGGTATTCTCGTCGGCACATCGGGTTCTTTTTACAGGTAAGAAATCAAATTCTGAAAACGTTTATCGGGCACATCTCGAAGTTTTAAATTTCGTCGGCGCACATCGGCTTCTATTTACATGTAAGAAATAAAGATCTTTACTGTCTTGTCGGGCAAAACACAGAAGGAATCGAATTCTGAATGCTTTTATCGGGCGTCGATGTTCTTTCGGCACATCGGGTTCTTTTTATGCTTAAGAAATCAAATACTGCAAACATTTGTCGGGCTCAATTTTTTACGGAAATTAGTTTTACACAAAATTTCGCCTGCGGCGCATTTTGTAGTATTCTCTGTAGTATATAGTTTTAGTAGTTTTATAGTAATATCTATAGTATCGGTGTTTCATTTAGTTGGCGTTTTAGGATTGACGTTCTTGGGGGTTAGAAACACGTTAAAGCTGGAACTAGTATGGTAGATGTAGAAAAACAAATTTTTGGAGAAAAGGCAGGTTTAAAAAATTTTGCCTGCGGCGCTTACTTTAACTTGTTCTGGCTACACTCGTTGGAAGCTTCGCTATTTAGCGAAAGCTAAAATGAAAAACCGAATATGTGAACTTTAATATACGAAATTACATTAAAGGAATATCTCAACTGATGGTTCTATTCTATGCTGGTGGGATTTTGTCGGCACATTTTTTAGTCCGCTGGCACAAACTGGACACCCCCCTTCCCCCCCCCCCCAAAGGTAAAAGGTTTAAGTGTGCTCTAACCAACTCTATTCATACAAACTTCACCAAGTTTGTAAATTCTGGTTTCCGACTTCATTCCTGACTGGTGGTTGACTTTTCCACGGGGCTAATGCGCGACTTGGTATAACCGAATGCCTAATCGCTTACTCCGCCTTCAGATAACTTATACCAAGATCGAGCGTTTGATTTTTATTAGTTACGTTTTTGCGGTAACCAGGTGTTTGTTACTCTGACGAATTGTTGTTTTCGCAGTTACGGGTATCTATTACCCCGACGAGTTGTCGTTTTCTCAGTCACCCAGCAACATGCTCAGGAGTATTCAACAGATCTACAGAGATCTTAATTTGCTCCGAAGTGTACCGAGTACCGAGTAATTCAGTACCGGGTGTCTGAAAAAACCACAGCTTGAAAGAACGTCTCAGTTACCGGGTAAGAGTAACTCTAGGTTACCGCAAACCCCAACGATTGTTTATCTAGCGCATCCGGCGGCAATTCGTAATTGGATTTTATAAAGGGCGTGTGTTCGGACCCGCATGTTCTCCATTCGACAATGGCCGTGAATCCTATCCATTGCACTTCAAGGTTGTCATTAGTAGTCCCCGAAGCCGCGCCGCCGAAAATAACTCCGCGGGCCGCCGCCGAAATCATCTTGGCGCGCCGCCGTTGGGGTCGGCGGCCCGCCGGTAAAATTATGCCGCCAAATCGATTTAGGTTAAATGTTTCAAGTTTATTTGGGATCCCAAAACGTAAGTGGAGGGATACCTATGACATCGCAAAAGTTGTCCGTCCGTCTGTGAGCACGATAACTCTCGAAGGGAATGAGATATTTTGATGAAACTTGGTGTGATGCTCTTTGGGTCAAGGGTAAGGTAAATTTCGTAGATGGGCTCTGTAGCCTTACATTTAGGGGTGGGTTCAGTTTCAGAGGCAAACAAAATATTTATAAACAACTAATGTTTATATTTATTATATCAAATTTAAATAAATAAGAAGAAAGACACTTATGCAAAAATCGTTTTCTACCCGGACAACTAGTTCGCCCGGAATACGGACGAAACCGGAAAATCTGTTAAAATCAAAAGTTTTATTTTAAGTTGATTAGATGACAGATTTCGGGGTAGAAGAGACGCTGAATCCGTATTTTTACCCGGACATGTAGTTCGTCCGGAATCCGGCTGAAACCGGAAAATTTGTTATAAGTTGATGTTTTATTTGAAGTTGGTTAGATGTTCTGTTTAGGTATAACGAGATACGCTGAATTCTTTTCTGAACTTTCTTTTTTTGCTGGACAAGTAGTTCGCTTCCGAAACCGGAAATTTGTAAGAAGTAAAGCAGGAAGTATCAATCAGTATCGTCAAAATAGACATGGCATATAGAGGTATATCTGAACTTGGTTGTCTCAGATGACTAGCTATTTGCTAAATTAATCTGTTTCCCAAATTTCAACAGTAAAAATCTTCAAGGATTCTGGCGAAGACTGGATTTGGCGAAGACAAGGCCCAATTGTCTGGATCAAATATAGCTTTATCTTCTAAAAGCTCCAGGTTGGTGTTATATTTTTGCCATCAGCAAGTAGCAGAAAGAGTCATCGGCTGTTGCCTGGTTGTGGCGGCAGTGCAGGACTATTATTTATTACCAAAAAGATGTATGTTAGCCCCACACCCCGTAAACAAAGTGACCAATAGCGACCGTACTTCCTGTCGGTCCGTCCCTCTGTCCAAAGTTTGCTAGTTTAGACACTTCCGGACAAGCTAGGGCGGTGAAACTTGCCATTCTTTGCGGACAGTGGCGCCATTTCACTGAACGTCGGAAAACGTTTAAATTTTCTTGAAATCCCCTCGATTGCTGGACAATCGAAATTCCCTGAGTACTGGGGATTCCCCATTTCGCAAATTTTGTTTACAGTAAAGCAATATGTAGCCTATATAGGTTAAAGGATTGTATGGCACTTGCTTTTGTATGGCTAGTGGATATTTCTTGTCAGTTTGTTATGCCTTCATTCTTCTTTTCTTCTTCTCTTTTTCTTTTTTGATTTCTTTGGTTTGTTTCCCTTCAGATTAGATGAATAAAGAATAAGCCCCGCCCATTGCCAGGCCTTATGGTGGGGTGGGGCCATAAACAGTTAATGGTGTTTTTTATTTTTATGAATAAAGTAAATGAACTAAACTGAACTTTTACTTGTCCCCTTTTGCCGCTTCGTAACTTGCAGCCTCTGAATCAAGTCCGTACAGCGACCATGATGTCTCTCCGTCGGTTCATCTATCCCTTTGTCTCACTTTGCTAGTTTCGGCACTTCCATACAAGCTAGGACCAGAGACGTCACTAGCCAAAATGTTTGGGGGGGGGACGAGGAATTTACCGACTGGCTGTTAATTTTTACCGACTGTTTCTGCAGAAAAACGACTGTTTTCAACAACAAAAAATGACAGTTTTGAAAAAAATCGACTGATTTTCAGAAAAATCCACTGATTTTCAGAAAAACCGACTATATTGACGACAAATCGACCAATTTTCAGAAAAAAACGACTGCTTTCATGAAAAAAAATCAACTGTTTTGACGAAAAATCGCGGCGCTTCGCGCCGAATCGGTTATTTTTTACCAACTGGCCGACAGCATTGGGGGGGCGTCCCCCCCCCCCCAGTCGTGACGCCCCTGGCTAGGAGCATGGAATTTGCCATGCATATAAAGAAACCGACTGATAATCAACGAATCCTTCTTTCCCGGATCCGACCATCCGTACGGGGAGTGAGCAATCCTTGATCTTGACCCACGTATATCGCGAAAGGTACAAGGCCATGGGTCCTAGATATATAATCTTGGGGCCATGACGGAATCAGGGGCGTAATTTCCAATGGGACAGGGGGGGGGGGGGAAACTGCCCCCCCCCCAGACCCCAGCTTGGTGTTCCCCCCCCCCCCCCCCCAGCTGAAATTTAGCATCTTCGAAACTAAGATAGGCCTACAGAATTCAAGCATCCACAGAAACAGATCGGTTTTCTTTACCTTTGTGTTTATGGTAAGATAGGAACACGGAAGTCTGGAAACTTTTATAGCGATATTCATGCGCTATGCAGGGTTAAACACGTCATGTCAGACGACCGACTGAGTGATCTTTTGGTCATTGGTACCCAACCCAAAAAAGCGAAGAAGCTTGACGTCAATCGCGCAGTGGACAATTTCGCGAACTTGAAGAAGCGTCGTTTCGCCTTGGTCGATTAGTAAAATATCTCTTTGTTTCTTTGTTTTTATTACGTTCTTCTGCTTGAAATAAAACTTCTCATTTTCACTTGACTTGGGAAAATCGGCTCCAACTTTGCCCACCCCAGGATTTCGACGAAATTACGCCACTGGACGGAATCCGGCTTATGTAGGGGAGTTTGAGGGGTTCCTTGATGTCTTCTCATTTGTGATACGTCTAAATCCCGAACTCGTGATCCAGTCAGGAGGAGCTTGCCAGCTGGCGAGAGCAAATGTCCAAAATGTTATATTTGTATGGCCGGACCGTATGCGATCCTGAGCTAAAGTACATGATAGATACCGTTGCAAGTGCTAAATGATCTTTCAGCTCTTCCGGTACCCGTCGTCAAAATCCTCCACTGGGTTTCTATCCGATAAAGACATCTAGAGCATTTACATCTAAAACCCACCAAGTTTCTTTTCTTTTTTTTTTGATGGTGCAAAACGGATACGTCAGGTGAATGTTATTAGAGCCATATTTCGGCCCTTCTTTGCAAGGGTCCTCTTCAGGCTCAAAACCGCTATCTCAAAACCGTATCAGTTTTGCACCATCAAATAATCAAGTTTCGTGAAAACTTCCGAAAACTTTCAGCCAACTTCCATCTGAAGACGTCGTATCCGTTTTAACTGAAAGAAAAAAATGCTCTTCAGCCGGCATTTGAACCCAGGACGTCCGACTTTCAAGGCCATTGCTCTATCACTGAGATACAGCTGCGGGGCTCTTGAACACAGCTCGCAAACCACTGTACTTGTCTGTACTGTAAAGCATTGTCCTAATAGGTGTAATAAGCTGAATAACGCTATACGCGATGTTTACGTCATAATACACACGCCCGTTCAAATACGAACCAGAGGTTCTTATCAATGCAGCGTGCAGTGTTGCCACGCTCTTACAGTTTTTCAAGTTTCTAAAGATCAGAAAAGTGCTCTTAGTGTTACTTGAAGTACACCAGTACAATTTGACGCCCAATAATTTGTAAAAAGCAATTAAATCTACGGATGGACAGCACAAGTCCTTGAACTAGCAGTAAGCAGTCGCAACAGAACAAAACGTGTTATTTTTTAGAAAAGTTGTTTCTTCAGCTTCCACCAAAGTAGAACTTTAGTGCTTCCCGTGGCAACCCTGACGACGCTGCTCTTTCCTCGGCCCGCTGGCGGAACCAACCAAGCGATCTGATTGGCCCTGCATAAGCCAGAATAGAGCACTAGTCTATTTTCCTTATTCACGTTATTACAGCGCGCTCCGAGGAAAAGAGGAATCTGTAATAAGCTTTATACGCCGTAATACACCTTACAACACCTATTAGGACAATGCTTAATAGTCGCGATTAAGCGGGCCATAGGAACAGTGATCCCGCCGAAGCCAAATCTATCTAAACACGTCACATCTCCATGTCACAGGACTAGGACTAGGCAGATATTATGTAAATGTAATTTGATACAAGAGACTAGTACCGTGACAAATAAACCAGCTGATTTGTCATGGTGAAGTCACTTTTCCATCTACCATCTACATAGTATTTGGTCGTATCCGCAGGGGCTTGAACTATGTTAAAAGCTAGAATTTGCATGGGAAGTAGATAAATGTTGCCAGAAAAAAAGGCGGATTAAAAAAATTCCGCCTGCGGCGCCTTAATAAATAATGGGCACAGCCGTTAGCGACGTTGTCGCTATGCAGTAACACCGTTTTTTGTGATTACTTCAAGTCCTGTTGGCAAAACTGAAAGGTCTTGCAGAGGTAAAAGGCTAGTGACGGCGTATCCATGAAAAAAAAACAGAAGCGGAAAAGCGTAAAACGCGCCAATTTTTCTCTTTAGACTTGTTTGTTTATACTCTGCAACTTTTTACGTTGTAGCTTCATGAAGGCAACTCGCTGTGTTTTTACAATTTTTTTTTAATAAATTCAATAAAAATCAGGTACAGATTCGGTCAATTTTACCAGGTTCGCCCCCCCCCCCCCCCAATGAAGAGAGGTTCGTGACGCCCCTGCGTATCCGGCCCAGACTTCAAATGGCACATCCGGTCAATGACTTCTGTGCCGCTCATCACTTTCTGCTTTTGGTCCCTATGCGTATCAAAAAATTCCGGACCCCCCCCCCCCCCTCCACCCGTGTCCACGTGCGATTCGGACACGTAAATATCAAATCTAGGGCATTTGATCCTATCAACCACCGAGTTTTACTCGAGTGGAAGCACTTCCGGATCTTGGACACATGACCCATCCCATTCGTTCCCATTCGTTCAATCCGTTTGGTCCCTATGCAGGATACCAAGCCTCCCACTCCATCCCACCAACGCCATCGGATGCGATTCGGACCCCGCAAATTTTGCATCTACGGCACTTATTACCGAACTCTCTCTTGAATCGGAGAACATCCAGAAAATTTTGGTGACACCCAACTCCCCCCACCGAGGCCGGATCCGGTCTGGACCTCAAAACAGAATCTCTATTACCCGTGACCTTTGTACAATGTAATACAACTGGTACTTGCACATGTGAAACGATTTGTGGGCCACTCCTCTACCCGGAAAGTTTCGGAAAAATTAAATGTCGCATCTTATGGGACTTTTCTTTGGACACCAAGCTTCCCTCGAGCCGGAGTACTTCCGGACAAATTTAACGTGCCCCCTCCGATTCCTCGTATCGAGGTCGGACCCGGTCTGGACTTCAAAATCACACATCTGGGACCCGTGATCTTTGTATTGTCCAAGTTAGTTGGACCAAGTTTCCCTACGTTCCTTTGGTTTTCTGTATGTTCCAAAAGTCCACCTCCAACCCCCCGTGGTCATCGTATCTTTTTGTTCCCACCAGGTTCCCACAACACACAAAGTGTATTTCGACTCGGGTCACGCAGGTCGCAAGTTTCCGTGTTCCCCCTCCCTCCACCCCCACACGAATGATCGGAGTAATCCGCGAAAACATGGTTTCGCTGGGCATTCAGCCGAGTCCTTCAGAAGCTTGTCAAGTTTCATCATCCTAGCTTACCTGAAAGTGCCCGAACTAGCAAAAGTGAGACAGAGGGACCACCAATACGATCGCAATATGGCAGTCGAACCGAAGGCTAATGCTATAACCTGGCTATAACACAATAATAGCATAACAACGCTGACGATTTTTAGGGAAAATTTGAAGAAATTTGCTAGAAAATTGGAAAATATACCTTAAAATGCTAAAAATACAGCAAACGCAGATAAATTTTGGCCGTCGCCGACCCAAATTCTCTCCGCCGCCGCCAAATTTGAATTTGGCGCGGCTTCGGGACTACTTTTGGGGCTGTTAATAAAGATGGATATTTGTAAAGTCGGACCCATGATAGTGGTTAACTTTCACTGTCTACTACTGAAACACGTCCAAAACCTCCGAAGCAGATTGCAGATTTTCTACTCATCAGCCTGTGGATCTATCTATATGTCTGTGACAAGCAGAGTTGCCACCAGCTCAAGAAAAAAATCCGTGGCAAGCACTGTTGCCAAAGGACTAAAAATGTGCCGCTCGCACGGTGCCACCTTTCGGCAATTAAGTCTTCGTTACGCAAAAACGCACGTATTACCGTTGCAGTGATTTTTTTTTTCTCCCGAATGATGCACGATTCTGCGTCCTGTGGACACAGATAAAGCCATCAGTGATGAACAGTTAGTGCGCAAACCCATTTCGGACCGCACAAGAATAGTTTTTGCTGTTTCAGAGCGACTGCAATTTTATCCCGTGTAAAAAAAAGTAAAACTCATGATTCCGAAGCAAAATCCATGATTTCACGAGACATACATGTTTTTTGAAAGCAAATCCATGGAAATCCATGGCATTTCCAATATCCGTGGCAGGGGTCGGAAAATCCATGTTTTCATAGCAACCCTGGTGGCAAGTGCTGATGGTTAGGTATAAGGCGATTAACAGCAGAATCTAGTCCGCTTGGAAGCGCTGCGCTAAACTAGAACCTTAAGCTCCTCATGCTGCAACGCCATCTGTAATATTTTGCGAAAAGCGCTTTCGCCGGCATCTGGGATTTGCTTGCCCTTTCTCGCCAGCAAACCTATGACTCATCTGCCCAAAATGGGAATAATGTCCGACCAATAGGACAAGCTGTTACAAAGGACCTGCATGTTTTTCAGCCAATCATCAGCGACTAGACATTTTCGCTTCGAATTGGTCCCGGTAAAGAAGAAAGGAAGAATAGTCGGCACACCTTCAGTTGATTAATTGGAATAAGTAGGACTTTGTCTGAAATAAAAAATGGTAAGAATTATGGGCCTAGTCACATCTGAAACTTTACTTGAAATTGTAGCCTTGCGTTAATTTTACCCTAACTGTTAGACCAGGCTACTGACAAGCTGTCATTAAACTTGACTTATTTTTTTGCAAAGTTGTTTATCCTTTTCTTTTTGTGAGCTATTCAGAAAATAAAGACTGTAGGGTACAAAACAGAGCACAGTATTGAGGTAGCCCATGCTTCCTTGGGCAATTTTGTAAATTTTACATACTTAACTTGATCTGCTTTTTTTACCTAGGCCACCTAGGGCCTAAGCATGAAAACAGTCTTTTTTGTTGAAAGTGATTCCAAAGTTTAAGTATTGTAATTTGGAAACATGGTAGGAAGAAGGTGTCAAAGCAGAAATTACAGGAGGATTATCCAATCTCAAATTTATATTATCACAAACTTGGCCCATAAATAAAAGTCTTGCAAGGAAACTTTATTGAAGTCTTAACTAGGTTTTAGTTCATTCAGTGATTCGTTCCTGACAGTTGTCCTTGTTGGAACTGAACTGAAGTTTCCTTTCAACCTTTTTAGGTCAGGTTCGAGGTTGTGTAAGTTTGAGGTTGGATACCTTATACCTCTCCTGTTAGTCCTGTACAGAGGTGGTATCGGAATTCCTGCAAAATGAGTGGGAAAGAGCAATACTACTGCATGGCCTGTATTTTCTTTAAATTATTTTGTTTAGGTTCAGTACTGTTCTTAACTGACTTAACTATAGTACAGGAGGGGTATCCAACCTAAGACAAGATTTCAGATTTCCAGAGAAGTCTTACCTTCAGAATAATCTATCTGGCTTAAAAAGGAACCAATAAAGCAGCTTCGAAACAAAGAAAAGGCACAGGATTTGAATATTTTTTTGACACATGGCATGACAAAAATCGAGGTAGTGTAAAAATTACGTCAGGTTCCCCTCCTGTAGAGGTATGCTTAGATTATTTTTATGTCACATAACCACAAATGATTGGTCTATTTACAAAAGAGAAAAGATATAGAAATGATCCTGTTCATTTCCTTCCGTTTCTTCTTTCAAGTTTTCTACCATTCATATAATAACAACTATTTATTATATGAATGGTAGAGTGTAATGGTAGAGTGGCCCACTCCACAGCATAGCTGTCCAAAATCTCTGGCCAAAACTCGTGGCCGATTGTCTCAATCCATCCCCCTAAAAAAGAGTACTATATCCATTGTTGGCACATTCTTCCAAATTTAAAAGCTGTCCAAAATTTCCATCAGGAGCTTGAGCAGTTCCTTCAGGCAAGCTTTTCAGCATGCAGGACAACACTCAAAGAGTGTAGTGCTTCTAATAATAATAATAATCTTTAATTTCCTTATAGTTTAACTGAAAAGCCAACTTATTTTTGTATCATTTAATTGAAGAAACATAATTATTTGGAGTCTGCCAAGGAATCTTTTGATTTCTACTATCTGCTCTGGCAGTGACGTTCAAAATATCTACTGCCATACTCTCAAACCAAATTCTACTAAAATGCGAAAAATTTCAATCTTGGTACAAATGCAGCGACCGGTGATGAGGTCGTGGCAGGTAGCTCACTATGTGAACACTTCTATTTCGTAAATCATTTTCGTCAAGCATACAACAAAGGGACAATGGCATAAAGGTACCACAGATCCGACAGAGAAAGTCCACTATCGGAAAATTGAACATTCTTGAATAGTGGAGCAACAAAACAAACTGAAAATTCACTTTGGTCATCCCAGGGCTCTCCTATGAGATTCTTTCCTTCTATTTCGTAAATCATTTTCGTCAAGCATACAACAAAGGGACAATGGCATAAAGGTACCACAGATCCGACAGAGAAAGTCCACTATCGGAAAATTGAATATTCTTGAATAGTGGAGCAACAAAACAAACTGAAAATTCACTTTGGTCATCCCAGGGCTCTCCTATGAGATCCTGAAGAACTATAGTGCCATTGCGATGGATAAATAGATGTTTTTTACACTAAAAGCTCAAGTGCCATTGGAACACAAACAAAATGATACAAACCAACCAAAAACAAAAATAATTATCTCTGTGTTTCATTGATAGAGGGATATACCTCGGCAAGGTTAGTGCAGCCCAGTTTTGGGTGAACATTAAAAAAAAAACATTCACTTAGATGTTATAGTGAACATCAGTGAAGAGATAATTGACTTTTTATCTCAGTACTGTAGAAGTAAAGTGTACAGTAAACTAAAAAAAATTTAGACCAACTGTTTTTTCTTTATCCCCTACAATGGTAAAATGGAAACAATAAATTAAAAATAATATCAACTAAGAGCCATGTGTTTTTAGCCATACACCACATATAATTGACTGCTAAAAACTATGGGAAAAACATACTATGAACACTCAAAGTGACAGAAATAAATGTAGATATGACATGATGGAGCTTTAGAAACAGAATAGTAGAAGATTGGAATAACCTCTCAGAAAGTGTGGTAAACGCCAAAGATATCAACCAATTCAAAGCAGGTGTCGACTACCACTTGGCTGAAATTCAATTTAGTGTGTAAAGTGTCCCGAGAAATTTATAGAGGCGAAAGCCTTATTATTGCAATTATATTATATATTATGATGTGCAGGGAAGCTGAGATGGAATGTTGTGGTTATTTCTTTTACTTAGTGCCAAAAGTTTAAGAGTTGAGTTATGTCTGGAAGCTTGTATTCTGAAATCTGTGTTTTTTGTACCAGGGGTTTAAAAAGAGGAGGAATTGTAATATTTGGAATGGAAGAAGTGGATATGTTCCCTGCTTCAAAGTTGTGGAATAAAAAAAAATAGTGGTGCAAAAGGAAGGACTACTAAAAATACAATCCTAATCCTGTCTGCGCTCTTTAGTTTTTAGCTTGGTTGAAAAGTGTTTTGCATTGTTTTGGTGTCTGGGGACTGAACATTTTCTTCATTTTAGGCATCTGGAGTGCAAGTTGCTGATGCATGCAAGACTTCTTTTGAGAAGATCAAGTCCAAGAAGGAATACCGTTACATTATTTTTTACATTAGGGATGAAAAATGGATTGATGTTGAAAAGACAGGTAAGCTCATGGTGTCATTTTTGTCTATTTAATCCATTAAATCATGAATCCTCGCGTCGAGTATTCCTCTGCTGGTGGTCTTGCTTGCCCACAAGGGGGGATTTCCCTGTCTGTGTGGTGAGATTGGGGAGGGGGGGGGGGGGGGTTCTGTGCTATGGGTTAGACTTACGCCCATTCTGATTGAGGCCTTTGCCATCCCAACTCTGTTTCTTCTTTGTTGTTTATGTATAGTAATGCCCACCATCGGTCATGTTGTAGAATAGATTGAAGTACGGATATGTCCTGATACTGGTTTTCAGTCTCTAGATTTTGTTACAAACTTCTGAACTTATGGTAATGGGCTTTAGTTTTTACCCATTCGAAAGAAGCACAAGACATACAGAGTTTGTGTAAGGAAAAGGAGAAGGCAAAAATCATGAAGCAGAAATAATTAAAAATACAGAAAAACGATAAATTTCATTCTTGGTTCCTTCAAGGTGAACGAGATGGTACCTACGATGAGTTCCTCTCTCACATCATGGTAGACAACAATGGCGAAGTTGAGTGCCGGTATGGAGTGTTTGATTTCGAGTACACACATCAGTGTCAAGGAACAACTGAGGCAAGTTTTCAAAGATTATTTTTTTCTTTATTGACAGGATTAAGTAGTGATGGATGGCCAAAGGTCACTGAAGGTTTGCGTGTATATTGCTGTTCGAAATTCTGCACTTAACCGTCTTGAAATTTCTTCTGACCATCTGGCAAAAAGTATTCCAGTGAAAATATTGATTGTTCACAGTGCTATGTTGGATAACAGCAGTGTTTACGTATTTTACCCTTGAAATCTGCTACTCCCTGCTTGAGCACATGTTTCTTTATCTGATTTCGTTCCTTTCGGGATTTACATTCATGAATATGTAAACCTTTATTTTTCGAAAACCGTTCCTCACATAATTGTCTTTTTGTCAAACTTGTTCTGTGTACCATCACGTTGAACTACATTCGTACTTGATTCTACCAACCCTTTCGGGGGAAGCTGCCCCTGAGCTTTTCAAGTTGGTCCAGAGCTAGCCCTGAAAAAACACGACAATCTCTTCATACGATATAGTATTAGATATTCCTTCAGCTGACCGCGAATCATATTTGACACTGCATAACGGATAGGCCAGCTACATTCTGTAGAGCTCTAATAAAATGAATCTGACGTATCCGTTTCAGGTATTTTCGTTCTCAGTTCAGTTCGATTTTATCCGACATTCAACATATTCCTGTACCAATAGCCCGTTGTAGTATGTAACAACAGTTCACCTGTGCAAGACGGACAACTAATTACGAAAATCTGTTCATCAGTAATTTTTTTTTTCAAACTTACTTCAACTCATTCCAAATTAACTTTCTACACTCAAACCCCCTCAACCGACATGTTAACCCTCTTATGTCAACCCTTTCAGACCGTTCGTTGTCAATTGACACCGCTAATTCTAAGTCGCGTAACTTCGTTCTGCGCTAACATATTGCGCGGAATCTTAAAGCTCATGATAGCTTGTGGAACAAGTACAAACACGTCTTGCTTTGTGCTAGAGAAACAGGTTTGGCATGAGTTGGAAGCCAAGCAGGTTCAGACGCTTGAATTTTTTTTAAATGTAGGCAATTATGTTAAAGAATTCGAAGGGTACCCGGAACAAGGCCGTTGCCCCCCCCCCCTTAGGTTTCCGCGAAATGACGCCTCTGCTACTCTTTTACCAAACTTCCCCGTCATTGACTACTCCTGTACGGCCACTGGTGTCACTGCAACCAAGAACAAAAAATCAGATAGAACCTCCGTCTTTGGTCCCATGCAGCGACTATTGATACCCCAACAAAACTGAGCGGAGCTAGATGTACTTGCTCTAGTTTTGAGCTGATACCCGTCTACTTCCGTCTTCGCCGTTGCTCATCGCAGGGCAATAAGTACAGGAGGCACGCTGACTCACTCGGAAGCGCGTCCAGATAACCAATTGGCTTCGACTTTTATAGTTTCTTCTACGCGGCTTCACAGCGATATAGCTATTCTTAGAGGTAACGAAACGTCATGTGCCGCATAGCTCCTAACCTCCGCTAGTTTGCATCGGGCAGGGTACGGGGAAATATTCGACTCCGCGTGGCCGTATTACAGAGATACGAAGTCGGAGGTTCTACTGATTATCTGTTGTTGCTGCAACTTACCTATCTTTCTCGTCTGCTTTTACCTCTCGTCTGAAAATGTTCCACACTATTGGAGACTTGTTTTTGGGATCCCAAAACGCAAGTGGAGGGATACCTATGACTTCGCAAAAATGTCCGTCTGTCTGTGAGCACGAAAACTCCCGAAGGGAATGAGATATTTTGATGAAACTTGGTGTGAAGATTCATTGGTCAAGGGTAAGGTCAAGTTCGTAGATGGGCTATGTAGCTCCACATTTAGGGGTGGGGGAGGGGTTCAAATTAAGGGACAAACAAAATATTTTTAAACAGCTAATGTGATAGTCGATTATGGGGTAAGAAGGCACGCTGAGCACGATAGTGAAAACCATTGTCTCGCCGGACAAATAGTTCGTCCGGAATCCGTCAAAAACCGGAAATTTGGTTAAAAGTAAAAGTTTTATTTGAAGTTGATTAAATAGTCGATTCAGGGGTAAGAAGACATGCTGAACACGATGGTGAAAACAATTTTCTCGCCGAACAAGTAGTTAGTCCGGAATCCGGCGAAAACCGGGAAGTTGGTTAAAAGCAAAGTTCTAATTTGAAGTTGACTAAATGTTCAATTTATGGGTAAAAAGACATGCTGAACACGATGGTGAAAATCATTTTCTTGCCGGACAACTAGATCGCCCAGAATCCGGCCAAAACCGGAAAATTTGTTAAAAGCAGATTAAGGGGTAAGAACAGAGGCTGAGTCGGTATATGACAATCGTTTTTACACGGACATATAAATAGTCCGGAATCCGGTCGTAACTGTTTTTTTTTAAATCAAACTTTTATTCCAAGTTGATTAGATGTTCTTTAAGGATAAGGAGATACGCTGGATTTTTTTCTGAATTTTCTTTTTTTGCTGGACTAGTAGTTCGCTCGGAAACCGGGCGAAACTGGAAACTTGGCAGAAGTAAAGCAGGAAGTCTAGGTCAGTATCGTCAAAATAGATATGGCTTATAGAGGTATATCTGAACTTGGTTTTCTCTGATGATTAGCCTGTCCAAGACTGGATCTGACGAAGGCAAGACCCGATTGTCTGAATCAAATATTAGATTTTTGGGATCCCATCGACACCTTTGGTCTTGTTTATGTCGTAAAGCAAACTCGTCGCCCGTAGCTGCATCTTCTGATTCGACTTTCACTGTCGCCATTTTACGTGAAAAAACAAGGATAAAAAACGGGATCAGGGCCCCTGTCCAAAAATCTTTAGTGGGCCCGGGAGTGTCCGATCTAGGTAGTGTGGCTGAAGTTGAAGTGTGATTATTCGATTGTGGGGAATAAACAGTTGTCGGTCTTGGCTTTGGGCCTTTATGTTTGATAGTGCAAAACGGATAAGTCAGCTCAATTTGGTTTTCCCGCAAGTTCCTATTTCCAACTTGGGCGGTTTTGAGCCTGAAGAGGACCCTTGCCAAGAAGGGCCGAAATATAGCTCTAATAAAATTCAGCTGACGTATCTGTTTTGCATTATCAAACATGATTCGCAGTTAGCTTGGGCTGAAGGAATATTTATTCTTGAGACTTTAATTCACATTTATTATCCATTATTCAGGGTAAGAAAGAGAAACTCTTCCTTATGTCCTGGTGCCCCGACAACGCCAAAGTTAAGAAGAAGATGTTGTACTCCTCTAGCTTCGAAGCACTGAAAAAGTCGTTAGTAGGAATTGCAAAGTACATTCAGGTGAGTCATGCTACAAATATTTTGAATCCAGTCGCTCATTTCTATTGTTTGAGATAAAACAGATATCCTCTTATCAAACTATGACTGGATAAGATGATAAGTTTCAAATAGTTAGATGACTCAGCAAGTTTCAGAAGTACGACGCAGATGGTTGTTCGGTTTCTTAGTAAGTGTTAAGGTACATGCACAGAGTCCGATTTTCGCAACCTTATGCAAATTCTTCTCTTTGCTCCAGGATCCTTGTTCTTTGTTTAATCTTCCACCTGGAAAAGACTAATTCTTGACTGATTTTACCTTGACCCGCCACCATCACATAAACATGCTTCGTCGTACCAACTAATCTACTACACTGAAACTAACTCTCAGTCTAATACCCTGTCAAACTTTAAAACGAAAAAAACCCACAATAACCGTAAAAAAAATACAGTCTTAATAGAGATCTGCGATATGCGACGATAGTATCGTCACGATACTGTTATACCAGGACCCGTCGTACCTATAATGCCAATGCAACCTATTCTGTAATTGCTCCGTTAATTCTTCAACCTGGAGACCCTAATTTCATGTGTTACATTCAAAACCCGCTAACGACAGATCAATGATTTTTGCACAACAGCCAAAGCCGTGAATAATTTGTCAAAAGAAAGGCCTAGTTTTATATTGCTCAGTTATTTTGAATACTGGAACACAAACAGCAAGTAGCGTTATGCGTGCTTTAATACCAACGAGGAGTCCTTGGTAACTGGTAAGAGTTCTTGAATAGCATATCCTTCGAAGTCTATGTTCGAGCATTGTGCACAGCTTTCTGTGCTGTTTAGCTTTATATCAGCAATACAACACAAATCATAACCCTAGCGTTGAATCGTGTCTAATAGGTCAATTCGAAATTCCAAGGGTGCTCTTCCTCATTTCAATCAATTTTTTTTTTTAAGGTTTTAGGGATGAGGCTATGCGCTTAGGGCCCTGGGTTGCCGATATATTAGACACCTTCAAGCTAAACCGAATGTTCGCATCCGAATTAATGTGCTACACGCTGGTTAAGCTCCAGCCTTGTATGTATGGTAGAGCAGCATTTCCACTCGGAAATTCTTCAAAATCATGAAACAGTTCAATAAATTATGAGATTTTTGAAAAGTCATGTGGATTTTAGCAACTTATCAGAAAAAAGTTTGTACTACACTGTCAGAAGTTTCATAACAGATTGCGCATAACACTTTCAAGAATAACACCTTTTGAAATAAAGTGTTATGACCAATTAAGTTTACACTATTTCGTGCCTAGATCTCCAACAACACCTTCAATTGGTAAAAATACTAACGGGAACGAAAGAAACATAACATATAACATCCCAAAGTGTTGTCTGTTGAAACCGCGCATCCTGCTGTTGTCGTTATGTAACTTCTGACAGTGTAGTATTTTTACCTATTGAAGGTGTTGTTGGAGATCTGGGCACGAAATAGTATAAACTTAATTGGTCATAACACTTTTTTCTAAGTGAAGAGGTGTTATTCTTGAAAGTGTTATGCGCAATCTGTTATGAAACTTCTGACAGTGTAGTGATATCTTACATCTTTTGCCCGGAAAGACTCTAGAGGCCTTTTTCCGCGACACAATTGTGGGCCACACACTGCTGGGTGTTTGTCGCGGAAACACGATTGTGTGCCAGAAAGTCGAGCCACGAGTTGAAACTCGCGGAAACGCCGTTTTGTCTATTTTTTTGCGGAAATTTCAAATATCTGAAACAAAAATAAAATTCATGTAAAATCTCAATAAATACAACTCCAGGCTTATTTCCTTACCATTTTGTGCAAAAGGAATCCTCAGTTTTAAGTCTATATGCTTGAAAAAGTAGTTAACTTTATTGTTTAGACACTATTTTGCTGCTTAATTTGAATTTCTCGCCAGAATCGAGCCACAAAATTGACAATCACCTCGCCAGTTGTTTGTCGAGTTTGAGCCACAAAGCGAGCCACGAAAATCTTGTTGGTCGCGGAAACACACTTGTGGGCCGCACGAAAGACCGCGGAAACACTCTTTTCGTTTTCGAGCCACAGTCGACCCACAAACTGTTTGTGGGAGCACGGAAAAACGCCTTAGGTATTCAACCGTGATATCTTACATCTTTGGCCGGAAATACTACAGGTATTCACCGGAAAGAATAGGATAAATTTTCGTGGCCCCTCCCGCTGGAGAGCGAAGTCCCGGTGGCAGCTTCTAAGCGCCTCAGGCTAGATTTTTTTCCGGTATAACTTTCCACTTCCCATTCAAATTTTAGCTTTTAATGTAGCTCGAACTCGAAAATCCCGAACCTAAAACCCCAATTAAATGCCGTATCCCAAACTTGCCATTACAGTAAATTAACTGTACTACGAAAGGCGCCGCAATTTTTAGAAATATTTATGAGCAGAGCTTTTTTTTAACCCGCAAAACGAGGTAGTAGCCACCTGTAATATCATAGAACTGACTGTCATTTTGGCGAGACATTTTGCTTGGAACATGACAGTGCTACAATACTAGTGGCCTCTCCAGAATAAAGCATTTGTTCTGAATTTCAGTTAAAAAAAACCCAGCTTTTGTGTCAATAGACGTGCTTCACATTGGGGCCAAGAGGGACACTGATAGAAGCAACGACTGAAATACAGCACTACGGGTGAAGATTCGGACAAAGTCCAGGCGCCGCAGGCAATCTTTTCTTTTAAACTAGCTTTTTTCTGGCAAACCTCAACTTCCTTCCATACAAATGAAGCATTTTATGGGGCTAGGTAGTCAACCTTACGCAGTACATAAATGACGCGCCCTTCTACTTCTGTTTGGCCCTTCCAGTAAATGTAGACTACCACTAAAGGCGCCGCAGGCAATAGTTTCAAAAGCATGTGTGATCAGAGCTCAGTTTTGGGATTCCAAACGATGCAATACAAAAGCATCCAATCCCGAATGAAAGCAGTCAGACGAGTTTGATGATGAAAAATCTGGATTTAAATAGGTGTACATCGATGTAAAAATACATTATACATTAGTTCTAGCATTTAGAGTAAAAAGATGAGAAATCCTGAAAATCACGAGTCTATCATTGATTGGATGGATTATGGATTATCATAAGATTGGAAAATAATAACGAGATTGGGAAAAAACCCTGAAATCTGATAGTGAAATCATGAGAAGTGGAAACAGTGCAATAGAGCACCGTAAAAAAAAATGTTGCAGTATTTGCTACTGGGATTAATCTTATCTGTACTGAGATAAGATTATCTTAGTAGAGATAAGATTATCTTAGTAGACATAAGATCAATCCCAGTAGCAAATACTGCAGGTAAACTCGGAGATTCTTTTTACAGCGAGGTATGCTTGTTTGAATACCTAAATTTTTCTGGACATTGGTTTTGTTTCTGGCTTTTAAAACAGTCAAATATAAAGGGAAACTAACAAACTTGATACCAGTGAACAAAAAGCCGAGTCAACAATATTTTTGGCACCAAAGTAAATTGAATTTTTTTTTTTATTGATTCGTTTAATTTTAAAAAGTCTACTTTCCAGTCGTTGGTTTGCACAATCTGTAAGCGAGGTAAAGAAGTTTGGCTAGAGATGTCTGTTGGTTTGAACGCTGTTACCAGTGCAAGATACAGCTCCTATAAAGTTTTGGCGTGGCGTCACCTACTGACAATAGTATTTCTAATTACCGATAGGTGTCGTTGAAGCTCTTAGTAGAAAAGACCTTTCCACCATGAAATGGCTCAGATAGTGTTCTCCAGCAATAACATTACTCTCCACTTGAAACTAGCGATTGTTGTTAGCGCTTGCCAACTCTGTCCACCCTTCCCGCTCTCAGACGCGGCGGCGGCTGGACGCAAAACATGTGTCCAGGACAGAAAATAGATCTGATGCTCTACCATGTCTTCCAAAATGAAAAACAATACTTTGAAGCTTCCTATGTTTTTATGTGGGAAAGAGTTGTCGGTGGACCTTGAAGCTTGCTGCAAGTTTGCATTGCACGAATAACAAAGCACGGATTTACTGAAAAAGCGCTAAAAGTCGTAGGTACAAAACTAAACATTGGCGAAAAGCGGGTGTTGCAGAAGCTTGTATTTCCAGCAGGGAGCTGTGGATAATATGGAAGGCAGAATAACGAAAAGAGGTCCTTTAGATGAATGCTGGGGACCCTAACAGAATAGTTATTAGAACACAATGGCAAAGATTTTAAATCGACACAAGGGAAAACATGATATGAATTGAACGTTTTTGGTCGGTATTTTGTAGTAAAAGTTGCCTGGTACGGGTTTTAGTTTTTCCTTCGGCGATCAGTCACTGTTAGGCGACGTTCAAGCAAGCATGCCTGTACTGTGACACTATTTATTTTCTTATGGTGAGCCATAAGAACCTGTCCATCGAAACCAACAAATTCTGGCTGGTGACTAGGTCACTGGTTGGTATGACGATGAACCTCTCTGTCAGGAGCAGAGCAAAATAACACTAGGGAGTAACGCCAAGCCCTATGCCTTCCATGCGTCGGAAACGGGCCTTACTCGTAGCGCCGCCCACTATGCTCGCGGCATTCAGATTGAGACAAACTTGCCGGTTTAGAAAATTTCTGTCTGAAATGTCTAGAGATAATATTTTTTTTAGGGAGAATTTGAGTTTTGTTTGGAAATAGTAGATGACATTAAGTGGTCAAAAATTTAAACGAGAGGAGTCGCCGGTTTAGAAAATTTCTGTCTGAAATGTCTAGAGGTAATAATTTTTTTAGGGAGAATTTGAGTTTTATTTGGAAATAATAGGTGACATTAAGTGGTCAAAAATTTAAACGAGAGGAGTCGTTGCCCGAAAAGTTAGAATATGATAATCAATAAGAAAAGGGTAAAAAAAAACAGAGGCCTTCCGGATTTTCATGACAACGGTGACAGCCAATTTCCCCTTCGCATACCTTTTGCCTCCCAATTATATCTGTCAATCATTCTTCCTTTTCCGTCACGCCGATCGCTTTCTCCATCCATTTCCATGTTTATTGACCGTTTAAGTGTGATCTCTGCGTCACCCTGCGAGATTCCGAAATCTGTAGATCCCAGATAGACCCCAGCTTCACCTTCTGGATCATTCCCGAAGAAAACGGAAACCGAAATAAAAATCTGGGTGGTTAAGTTACATATTCTTCCTTTGCTCAGAAGTTTGGGCGCATGCGTTGCTTCGGTTCAAAAATTTCGCCTGAGTTTTTCCGACAGAACTCGAAATTTCCCAGGAAAAAATAAAATCAAGTTTCAGCCATATTTTCGTACCGTTCAGTGACGAAAATGTGTCTCGACAACACAGGAAAAACGGATACAATCTTCCCTGTTTCCTCGATGTGTGCAAGCTGCGTCTTAGCTGTATTCGTATTAGCTGAGCTTTTCAGATTTAAAATTCCATAACTATTCATATCCTTTCATTTTCTTTTGAAATATAAAATATATTGATTAAAACGAATACAAAAATTAAATCTAACCTAATTATGCGGAAGCCTCCGGTGTCTGGTAATCTGAAAGGTGAATCCTGAACTTACTTTAGTTAGAAGCCAACCTTGGAGCAAAGAGCCCAGGTCATCCGAGGGGAAACAAAGCACTTAGATTTTGTAACAATAGCTGCATTTTTTGCCGTCATCCAGTTAACCGACCTACAAGATTCCCAATACAAGTCATTTTCTTCCTTAGGCTAACCGACCTAAGTTTTTATAAGCTGTTTTCTTGGCTCCTTTTGCCGGTCGGTTAACCGACCTGTAGAGTGAGGCGTCCAACCGACCTACGCTCATGGCACGGCGTGAAATTCATAATTCTCACTGGAGAGATAGGCGCCGGCGACGGGAAGACGCCATTTTTTCTTATAAGCCGTTTTTTAAAGCTCAGTTGAACCGACCGGCGAGACGAAAAAACGGTCAATAGTGGCAAATAGGTAGGTTAACCGACGTATGGAGAAAAGTAAAAAAACGCAGCTAATCATTTATTTTCTTTTAGGCTACCGATGCCAGCGAAGCCTCAGCAGAGGCCGTCGAGGAGAAGCTGCGTGCCACAGACCGTATGTGAGCACCTTGCGGCTAGGAACTGTATATTCTCCTCCCAACTTTGTATTATGGATTTTTTGCAAAACGGAAGTATTTTTTTGGCACATCATAACTGAAGGAACAATAGTGACTGATATTCCCACTTTACGTTTCATGTGATCCGAGTTGCTTCTTTAATTTTGTCTTTCTACTTGTTTTGGAGAAATCAGTTCATCAGTGGCATAAATATTGTTTCTGTCATTTTTTTTCTAAAGTCTGCCAGCCCGCCAAGCCGGAAGGAGTATTTTCAGGAAATCATCTGTACATTTATGTGTATGAGTATGTCCTGGCCGCTCGCAACGGGAAGAAACCGATTTTTACTAAAACAGCTTCATTTGCGTATTGACGTGTTTGGCATATTCGAAAGCAAGCTTTTGATCATCTAAAAGAAATCGGTGCTCTACCCCGTATGCGACGCGTGAGTATTGGCTTTTCTGTAAATTGTGGCGCTCAAATGATTTTTCACTTAAATAAAATAAGTCCATTGACACCCCTGCATTTTTTGTCAATCGCGAACGACAGAAAATCAAACGCTGCCAAATGGATGGTTGCACAATTAGGTCAGAAGAGCCCAGAACTAAGGCGTTCTGCGACACAATTGTGGGCCACACGCGACGGAAACGCCGTTCTGTATTTTTGTGGGCGGAATTTCAAATAAGTGAAGTAAATCCTGATAAAATCTCAATAAATGGAACTTCAGGCTTGCGTCCCTCCCAGTCTGTAGAAAAGAATCGTCAAATTTATCTCTATATGATTGAGAAAGTAGTTAATTTTATTATTCAGACATTGGTTGCGTTTTCTTCGCCTTTTCATTCGCCGTTTCGATGGCTTTTTACTTGTTTTGCATTTTCGTAAATTGGTCCTAAGCAAATTTCCCGTTTTTGTCAAAAAGGCAAACTCCTACTTCGCCTTTTTGCAAAAGAGAAACGTAGCTGACTAAGTTGCGCTCTCCTTTTGGCTTTTTGCCTTACGACTTTTGTCAGTTTACCGCAAAATCCAATTAAAGATGGATCAAAGTGATAATCAGTATGTGGAGACCGTATCGGATTTAAGATGAAAAATTTACAGTAAAAGTGAAATAAAAGTAAAATGGCAGTTGCCAAGCGAAAGCGAAAAGATCTTAGTAACGGGCGACTTACAAAAACGCGCTAATATTCCCAATGGCCTGAAAAGGGGCAAAAAACTAAAGCCGAAAAGGGAAAGGCAAAAGCCGAACAAATACGCAACTATTATTTTGCTACTAAATTTGAATTTCCCGCACAAATCAAGCCAAGAAATCGTATACAACCTCGGCAGTTGTTTGTCGAATTCGAGCCAGACCCAAAGCCAATAGTTTCGTTTTTGATCTGAATTCTCCGTTCTCGCTTCTGAACTCTTGATTCTCGTACAAATTACCGTGTTTGCTCCTCTGGCTTCTCCACTCTCGCTTTTGACAAAACACTAATTTGGCAGCTCGTCCACAACCCGATATCCGTGTTTATGGATATTGAACACCCGCAGTCGGTTGACCAATCAGGGAGGAGAACGGAGAGAGGAGAATCGAGAATTCACCATCGCAGCAGCTTCTCGATTCTGCAAAACCGCGAGGCTTTCCCCGTTCTCGATTCTGACAAAAACGCAAGAAAAGGAGAATTCGCTTCATCTGAATAGTCATAAAACGCGAAATAGGAGAATTCGGATCAAAGTTGAAGGAAGGAAGGAGCCACACAAATCTTGTTGGTCTCGTAAGCACTTGTGGGCCGCACAGAAGACCGGGAAACACTCTTTTCGAGCCACAATCGACCAGCAAACAGTTTGTGAGAGCAAGGAAAGTCCAAAACATGCCAATGATCCTCGGGAAGAGCGAGAAAACGTAGCACTAACGACTCAAACTCAACAACTCAATCCTGTGTTGATCAATCACGGCGATGTTTTCGAGCAGCTGTGATAGCGCTTCGGCTCTTGCGCTAGGTTCAAGGCTATTTTGATCAGCAAGAAGAGCTATTCATCAAGAGTTTTGACAGCAGGCAGTTTGGTGCTGTAACAATACATTGGCGAAAATAATTTGTCTAGATTTCTAACGTATCATTGGATTCTAAGATGGTGTAACAAAAATAATAACTGAATAATAACGATTGTAAAGGCGTATTCTCGCTGTTCCCCGAGGACTGCAAAGGAATTCCTGCGTTTTTGTTTGTCCCAGGGACTCAGTCCTCGTATTGTCGCGAGTCCCCACGGACGGGGAATGCTCCGATTATCGTCACTATCATCAAAAAGGACTCCATTTCAGATTCGGAGGGGAATCGATTTTTGCTGGTGTTTGTGCAATGTAAGATGGATTAAAAACAATCCAGACTAATTTCGTCAACAGCGTATTTTTGTTTTGAACAAAATCCATTTTGGGAGCATTCCCCGTGTTCGCGTTGTTTTTCGTACGCCGAGTCCGCGTGGAGTGACTCCCTCTACTCTCGCCGTTTCCCTCGAGTCCTCGGGGAACGGTGAGAATACGGCTACTGTGTTTCTGCTAAGATGTTCTGGAACGCGACGTAAAAAAAAATTGATTTCGTTCTTTGTGTGAAAAGAGATCTGTAACAGACGGATGTAACGGGATAACGGCTCGTCCTGCTCGTCTTCAGTTTGAATGCCAGAGTGAAGTAATTAGGGGATTTATTGACAGATTAGTCTTTATACACCAACACCAGACGGACGTTGTGGTACGTTCAGTCGGCGACTATCGGGTGAACACGCAGCTACTGTCAGAAGTTTCGTAACAGATACACTTAGGATGTTAGCTGTTATGTTGTTCAAACATTACGCGTTAAAACGTTATGCATATAAGAAGAGCCGAAAAAACATCTGCTTACTCATTTGTTTTAGTCATGATACCGGCGATATTGGCCGGCTTTTCGGGTCTTCCTGGTAATGTTTGTTATGCATAACGTTAATAGATTCATCCGAAGTGCTATCTGTTCCATCCCTGTGTAATCTGTTATGAGACTTCCTGATAATGCAGGCTACCAGTTTTGACGGCTACTATATGTCATGTAGTCGCTCAATTGCTCAATTTAGCAACGAACGAGTAAATAATCTTGACTGATGTTCCGAAGACGTCTTTGGGTGGAAAGTGCAAAAAGGAATGTAGAGGTTTCTCAGTATCACACAGAACTTAGTGCAGAGACTTGCTCTCGACAAATGGCTGCATTTGTACCTGTCAGAGGTGAGGTATCCGCCTACAACACGAGATTCTAAGACGAAATCTGTTTCGTCTTAAACGAAAAATCTAAACCGAAAACCGAGACGAGTGCTGTATCGCCTCTGGGTTGGATAGAAAGGTAGTGGGGAATGAGCGAGGGTCGTGGACTCGATCCTGACACTAAACAGTTCGGCGAGGCATAGAGTGTTCTGTATAAATCTAGGGTACGGTACTAGTCGAAGTTGCTTGTAACTTCAGTAAAGATGTTTATTACCACACACGTGCCATCTATCTTTGCACGTAGAAGCCGCAACTCTTGCAGATGGCGCGTTAGTCGAAAGCAGGTGATTGTTTTGATTGATGACGGTGCTAAAATAAATTCAAAACATTAGAAAATAAAACTGTAGATAGGCTGCCTAGTCGAATCTCTTCCAATCGCTGTTAAAGTGGAGCCTTCTGTGTTGTTACGTAGTTGATTTTCAACTTGGAAAGTAGCTGTATGGTCGGCAAGGTCAGTATCGCCAGGTCTTGTTTATACCAATAGGATTCATGTCCGGTTTTGTGGGAGGCTAGATTTGCCGTTTTGATCTTTCTCCGTCAGTTTCTTCTCGTTTCAAACTTTAGAGGATTAATCTAAACTTCTGTTGAACAGCAATCTGACAGGGTAGCATCTTGTGCTTATGTTACATCGTCTGCCTTCTAAGTAAGATTACAGGAGTGCTGCGTGAAGCCGCCACCCTAAATTCCTATTTTTGGGAAATGACTTAGGGAAAAAGAGTAAGGTTGAGATACAGTGGAGTATCCTGAAAGAAGCTTAGAACCTTCACTTTCTGCTGGTACCATGGTTTACTTGTAATTGTTCAAGGCTAAGCTGGAGAACACGAAAGAATATAGGCACCCAAGTGATCATGAAGTCGCCCACTTTGCTAAAAATGGTATTTTGCTACATGGTGAAGTTAGAGGCCAGCTGTTTGGTCAGAGAGGTTCCTTGACCTATTGCAAATAACAAAATTTGCTCTTTTCTTGGAATTTGCATGGTTTTTCTGGGGGTGGCAGCTTCATGATCCAAGGTGGCAGGATCATTTACCATGGCCAATTGGAATCAAATCTGGCTTCAAATAAGCCAAATAATAATAAACAAGCAGCTAAATGAGTTATGTGGTTAAAGTTTCTAAAATTTATTCTTTTAGTGCCTTTTCTAGGGGGTGTGCGGTGCCATAGTAAGGGCAGCTTCATGCAACACTCCTGTACAATGGAAACAATTCAAGAATAAACTACTTTATAGGCATATTATCCTAGTTCCCTGAGGACTCCTTTTGACGAGTCCCTCCATTTTTGATTGTCCCAGGGACTGACTCCCTATATTCTTGCGATTCCACACAGATGGGGAATGCTCCCATTATCACCACCGTCATCAAGAAAGGTTCCCTGTAAGATTCGAGGGGAATCAAGTTTTGTTGATGTTGGTGTGATCAGTGTACTGTAGAATTAATAAAAGCAATCAGAATGATCAAAACCAAACATGAAGTGGACTGCATATTTTTGTTTTGAAAAAATAAATATTTTGGAAGCATTCCCCATGTTCTCATTGTTTTCAGTGTGCGGAGTACATGTGAAGTGAACCCCTCTAATCGCTGTTCCGCTTGGTTCCCGGCGAGAATACGCCTTATTATGTTTCTCAAAACTTAAGAATTTTCTTGGCCTGCTGGCACTAACTAGTGATCTACTGACAATGTCATGGATGTGTTCCAGTCTTCTACCAAGAATTCCACAAAAGCTACAACCTTCAAGATGTCATATAAAAAATGGATATTGCAGTGGTTGGTTTGAAAAACTTGTTAGAAGGTTGGAACACACTATAAATAAGCTGTCTAGCAGTCCATATTTCTGTGCTGATCGGACAAAGGTTCCAGATTGTACTAGAAACAGTTCGAAAGCCCAGGCTTCTGCTGTTATTACTTTTAGTAGCCAAATTCTATTCTTTTCAGAACGTTTACAAATCATAATGGACATTGATGACAAGAAGCACCACTCAAAGAAGAAGTCTAAGAAAAACAAGAAGAAAGCAAGCAAAGACAGAGATGAGCCAGATCGTCGTCAAAAGCACAGCCAACCCCTATCTGATATCAGTGCTGAATCAGGACCAGAGCAGGGGGAGCTGGATGAAAGTGATGGGGAAGTCAGTGAGGGAGACTTTCAACCAATATTAGCAATGGCAGCACGCTCAGGAACAGTTTCTTCTGATGAGAGTGTAGATACAGGGAGAAAGAAGAAAAAAAAGAAAGACAAAAAGAAACACAAACGAGAATCTAAAAAACATCGAAAGAAGAAGAGGCACCGATCAGGAAGCTCCCTGGAATATATTGATCAGCCTGTTGACTCTCGTCCCATGGATTATATCACAAATTATAGGAGAGACAAGGGGACAAGACCAAGATCCCCGCCTAGCCGTTATTCAACTGACAGCTACCGCTCTAAGAGGAATGGTTCACCTG
The DNA here is from genome assembly GCA_030848855.1 of Branchinecta sandiegonensis. Classification (NCBI taxonomy): domain Eukaryota; kingdom Metazoa; phylum Arthropoda; class Branchiopoda; order Anostraca; family Branchinectidae; genus Branchinecta; species Branchinecta sandiegonensis. The sequence continues at coordinate 4,699,337 of JAUPMV010000003.1, read as the reverse complement.
CTCCTCTGTATTATTCACCCCACACACCCCCATTACCTCCCAAAGCTTATGAAAAGTTGCCATCTCTTAGATCACCGCTTAGACAAAGGCAAAAATCCATGTCTCCCGGAGAGAGATATAGACAGCGCAGGAAAATGGAGAGAAGCAGGTCTCCTGGTACTCCTCCTCGTAAGAAGCCAAGAAGGACCAGATCAAGAAGCAGGGAAAACATCAAAAGAGAAAGAACTCCTGTCAGGTAAACAATCATTAAACAGTATTTCTTAAATTATCTTAATTGCTTTTCACTAAGCAAAGGTTGGTCTATAGAAGTTGCAGTTTCCAGTTAGTTTTCCTGTTTGCTGTCCACATTGGTGCACACCAGTCAAGGGATCTTTTATAGTTTAGTGGGTCGGGCTTGCCATAAAGCTGGTATACATAGAAGTACTGAAACTTTGATGTTGAATGTCCTATGAGGAAAAAATGTCAAAATACAGTATGTGTCTTAACCTCAATTGGACCTCCACAGAAAAAAAATAAAAAAATACAAACAATAATATTGTCAAGATTATCCTGTACAATATATATTCCACAGGTCAAGGCCACAGGATCTTATTTGGAAGTTGTCTCCTTAGAATGGAAATTATGCTACTTGTTATACTGATTTTTTTCTTTTTCTATTAGAATGCTGAGACAACCAGAGCGACCTAGAACACCTCCACTTTCTGTGCCTCGTTCACCAAGAAGCCCCAGGGCTCCTTTAGTTGCAACAGGTGAAACCCCTCTAGTTGCAACAAACAAGCCTAAAACCCATCTGCTAGACAGGCTCAACCTCTCCCATACAACTCTGTTTGCCAAACTTGTAAAGCAGCAGCAGAAAGAGAATAAAGATGGGGAAGAGCAACCTTCGGAAGTTGTGTTGAGCCAAATTAACAATTCTGTGATAGACTTATCAAGTGAGAAAAAGATTGAACCTGATCGGACGGTCTTGAGTGTTGACTCAGTGAAAGTAGAAACAGTGTCACTAAAGCCTGAGACTAAACATTTAGAATTTTCCACACCTGAAGTGAAGAAAAGCTTGGGGATTACAAGGTTACCTCTACCGCCTGGTATGGAACCAATAGACTTGGAAAATATTGAGTCCCCTCCTTCTGACTCAGAAATCATAAGGAAGCAGCCAGTCAAGGCAATGACCTATGTGAAAGAAGCTAAGAAAGGGAAATCCTTGCTGAAAGACCTACCTATGCCTGCAGGTAATACTTCGTTCAGACTTGAGTTTGCAGCTGCAGTTGTTTTCGTTTAAAATGCATTACCCGTAGAAATGGGGCTGGTTTTCTTGATGTTTTAACACATGGCTGTCTCCTATCTGACACAAACTTCATGGCAGGAATTAGACATGGCTGCTTAGTTTCTTCTCAACACGATTTTCTCTAATATTGGTGGTTTTGCACCCAGTGGTGGTCGTAAGATGACTATATTTGTCATAGATTGTTTATTAGCAGTGACATAGATAGATCTTACAAAGCCTATGCAAACAAGAGAAGTGACCCCTATCTTAGTTGTGTCCCTCCAGGGACTAAGTATTTTTATCACTTTGATTTTTATCACTTTGAGAAATACCTATTGATTGATGTTTTATTGATCCACCAAAATTGATGATAATAAGATAAGTGATTATATGAATATGCAAAAACAAACCAACACTAAAGCAAACTCTAATCTATCAGAACGACTAAAATAAACAACAACCCATGAAAATGGCGAAGGCAGATAAAATACCGCAAACAATAACAAAAACTGAAGGAAAAAAAAGGTAAAATTTAAAAATTCAAAATTTAAAAAAAAAAAAATCAGTACAAATAATTTAAAACTCATGGAGGAAAGATGACAAATTATGTTTGAGCTCTTGCAACTTACGTCTAAACTTTTCATGCTTTTTCAACATAATTTCAAATGCAACCTATGTTGCATCTGCTTAAGCTTATATCTTCTTTCATATTCGGAAATCTGCTGCTATTTAATTTGAAAGCATCACTCTTTCCGTATTTGATGGTGCAAAACAGATACGTCAGCTGAATTTTATTGGAGCTATATTTCGATTCGCAGTCAGCTTGGGCTGAAGGAATATTTATCACTCTTTTCCATCATTGGGTGCTGTGAATGTTTGTGCTTGCCAACATTGGACGTCATATATGGGTGGGGGGAGGGGCATGAATGTTATTGTCCAGTCGCTAAAAAATATCTGAGTTGGGGCGAAGCGCCATGAATTTTCGTAAAAATAGTTGATTTTTTTTCTTGGAAACAGTTAATTTTTCTTCAAAAGAGTCGGGTTTTCATAAAAATAGTCGATTTTTTCGTCAAAACAATAGTCGGTAAGTTGACCAGCCAGTCTGTAAATACCTTACCCCCTCTCGAGACTTTAAGACCCATTCTCATTATTTTGATGTGAAAAACTGATGGCAAACAACCAAATGCAGCAGTGATATGGTTCAATCTTTGAAAGGTAAAAATTTTTGTTTCACATTATGGTGAAGAGTGAACAAGCACGGAGTTTTGCTAGATCGGCTGATTTTTGTTTGCTTGAATGAAAAGTAGTATGTTTATTAAATATTCTTTGAGCCCAAGCTGACTTTGAAACATTTATTCAAACAATGTTTACAACGGATACGTCAGCTACGATTTCTTCATCAGCGATATTTCGGCCCTTCTTGGCAAGGGTCCTCGTCAGGCTGTCAATCCTATGGGTCAACATCGGGGAAGGAAACAAACCTGTAATCAGGTTTGTTTCCTACAGGTTTGTACAGGTAATCAGGTTTGTTTCCTTCCCCGACGTTGACCCAGAGGATTGCAGGCTGACGAGGACCCTTGCCAAGAAGGGCCGAAATATCGCTGATGAAGAATCGTAGCTGACGTATCCGTTGTAAACATTGTTTGAATAAAAGTATGTTTATTCACTAATAGACAGAAAGAAGTTGCGAGTTTCTCAGGATTTTTTGACCTGGGAGTTAATTTGTTTTGCCAAATAGCTTTCAGCTAGAAAAGCCAGTCATAGTCTTATTGAATGTTTACAATTGACATTAATACAAACAACAACAAATTTATTTGTACCATTACTCAAGTCTTGATTGTAACTTCTTGGCTAGAAAGTTCGAGAATGGCTGCTTGTTTATATATAGCACCTGTAATCTTCTCATCTAGATTCTTAACTCAGTTTTGCCCTTTTTCCTTACATTTATACCTTCTTTTTTGAAAAGTTTGAAACTACCGCTATAGTTGTGTTTATGAACATCCATACCAGAGGAGAGAAGAAGATGCACTGTGGCTGTGTGGATGTGGCACTGAGGCCAGTCTAAAAGCGAAAAAGGGAGAATAAAAACGCAACTGATGTCTGGCTTTGACTGTCTGTGATTCTGTATTTTATTCCTCTTCCAGCTTTAAGCTATTTGGAAAAATCAACTCGATTGTTGATTGATTGATTCTCACTGTCTTTTTAGTTGGCCCTGGTACAGAAGACTTAAGTCCTGACGAAGACGGGGATAGTAGAACAGCCCAGACGCGAGAAGTAACTGCTGTCCGCACTGCCTCCCGAATCAAGCGACCGAGGATCATAAACAAGCCCCGCTACAGTGATGACAGGGACTGGGGAAACCATTGTGTTGACATTTACGATGTCATTCGACCCGTGGGAGAAGGGACGTATGGACAGGTGTACAAAGCACGTGATAGAAACTCAGGTAGGAATATTGTCTCGTCGTAACCTTTCTTTTACAGGAGCGTTTTTGAATCCCAGACAGAATCGAGGAACACCTGTGACTTCAGTAGCCTACTCTTTCTGTTGCTGACTGCAAACGATATTTGGCTGTGCTACTTTGCCATTGCGAGTTCAGGGCGTTAGGAGCTTGGTAAATATTTCAGCTCACTGATCTATTTTTTTTTTTCAATCAACCAATCAAGTTTAATTTCCAAATAGCTTAAAGCTAGAATAGGAATAAAATTTTTATGAATACAAAGAGAGAAAGAACAAACAAGACCAAAGGTGACGATGAGACCCCAAAACCCAAGATTTGATCCAGACAATTCGGTCTTGTCTTCGCCAGGCTAATCATCAGAGAAAACCGAGTTCAGATATTCTATCTGCCTATTTATCTGTACCTCTATAAGCCATATCTATTTTGACGATACTCACCGAAACTTCCTGCTTTACTACTGCCAAATTTGCGGTTTCGCCCGAATTCCGAGCGAACTATTAGTCCAGCAAAAAAAAAAGAAAATTCAGAAACGATACCGGCGTATCTACTTATCCCTATAAAGAAATTTAATCAACTTTCAACAAAATTTTGACTTAAAAAAAAAATGCGGGTACAACCGGATTCCGGACTAATTATATGTCCGGGTAAAAAATGATCATTATATACAGACTCAGCGTCTCTTCTTACCCCTAAATCTATCATCTAATCAACTTCAGATAAAGCTTTTGCTTTTAACATATTTTCCGGTTTTGGCCGGATTACAGGCGAACTAGTTGTCCGGCGAGAAAATGGTTTTCACCATCGGGTTCAGCATGTCTTCTTACCAGTCAATCAAACATTTAATCAACTTCAAATGAAACTGTTACTTTTAACCAACTTTCCGGTTTTGGCCGGATTCCGGACGAACTGCTGGTCCGGCGACAAAATGATTTTCACCATCATGCTCAGCATGTCTTCTTACCCCTAAATCAAACATTTAATCAACTTCACAAACACTTTTAACACATTTTCCGGTTTTTGCCGGATTCCGGACGAACTACTTGTCCAGCGAGAAAATGATTGTCCCCATCATGCTCAGCATGTCTTCTTACCCCATAATCGACTATTACATTAGCTGTTTCAAAATATTTTGTTTGTCCCTTCATTTGAACCCCCTCCCCCACCCCCAAATATAGGGCTACAGAGTCCATCTACGAACTCGACCTTACCCTTGACCCAAACAATCCTTACACCAAGTTTCATCAAAATATCTCATTCCCTTCGAGAGTTATCGTGCTTACAGACGGACGGACGGACACAAGGACGGACGGACAACTTTTGCGATGTCATAGGTATCCCTCCACTTACGTTTTGGGATCCCAATAAAGCAGTAGAACCTCCGTCTCTTGATCTTTGTACGTAATACGACCAGGCGAAGTCGAATGGATTCCCCATGACCTGGCCGACGCAAAAGAGCGGAAGCTAGGAGCTACGCAGAAAATCACTACCTCTACAAACAGCTTATGGTAGTAGAATCCCGAAGAAGAAAAGTAGAGAGTATACCTTAAATTACCTTAAATTGCACTTGCAAGCAATAAGGATGTTGTATCCTGGTGAGTAGCTTGCGGATGACGATGGTGCTATGATCTGGTTGCTGCTTCCGGTGCGCACCAGTCGTTTTTCCAAGGCTGCCCGCGCCAGTCCTCGTCGAGTCGCTTTTTGAAACCTTCGGGTGTTTCGCTGGTGACAGTTGGTTCGGACAAGCTGTTCCATAGAGGAACAGCTCGGTTACTGAAGAAGTGCTGGCGAACACGAGAGGTGTTGGACCTTCTGGACAGTTTCCGGGAGTGGCCCCTAGTCCGTGAGTGGTTGTCGGGGGCGAAGAGGGAGGGGAGACAATTAGAGTTGAGGATTCTGTAGACTACTACAACAACAATACAGACTATTAACACAATACAGACAAACAATACAGACTATTGTTTGTTTAACATCGTGACATCACTTCTGGCGCCCTGCAGAGACGGGTTATACACGTCTGCAACGGTCTTTTTGTCTCAATGCGCAGCGGCTAAGGGGGAATTAGACGGGCGTCAGCTCAGTAATTAGCCCTAGCTCTGCTCAGTTTTGTCGGGGTATACATAGTCGGTGCATGGGAGCAAACTGTGGTGACTTGTTTGTTCCTGGTGAGATCTAGAATCTATCCGTCAATTCATTTTTTACCTTTATATTCATGTTAGGTTTTAAGTACGAAAGAGTATTAGAATTTCTGGCATGAAATTAAATTTTGGGATCGGATGGGTAGTTACGTTGAAACCAGGTCATGTTTGAGCGTTTAAAATGGGAACCCTCATATTACGCATAGAACCCTGAATTCCTTCATCAAGTTGATTTGACTTTCGATCAGGAATTAAGCGTATGACCACGTGTTGGTTTTGTACCTTTACTTCGTTTTCGAGATGTATTTTGGACTGTTTGTCTAACTACTGTCTCAAAATGCTGTACAGCGTTGTGGCTTTTTATGGCCACAGATCGATACTACGTTGAGAGTGAGATCTTATGCAAACAAGTTATATCGATATGTGTATTATGTACTCACGAAAAAAGGGGTTGGCGAGCGGAGCGAGGCCCTATCGCGGTTTCTAACGTTGAACGTTACGTATTCTCACTGGTGCACGTATACGATCACTGCAGTATCCATTTATGGCCCTGAGAGGCCGACAGACTACAGTGAGGCTGATAAGCAATCGTTTTGACCTTCAGTGTAGCTCTTGGCAAGCTATACTGTTCCTTTTGTGACAATTCTTTTCTTTATCTATCTCGTGTTTATTCTGTTTTAAAGAAAAGAGATATTAAAGCTATGCGGTTCTCTTACTTTCGTTTTTTTTTTAATTTCTTCTTTTTCTCCCTCCTTGGCAAAGAAATTGTAAAATTATTAGTAAGTACTCGCTACCGGATATTACTGAGAAATTGGCCGTTCTCCACAGAAAACTGTCCGAAACGGCGTACGCGCGTCTGTCGCCCTCTCATGGGCTTATTCGTCTGTATGACTCTTCAGTAGAGTTTGTTTGTGTGTCTTGCTTTCCCTAATTATGTTTTATTATTTTCTTTTGCCCTACTGTCTTCGTCTTGATTTGTGGGTTAGAAATAAATTATTATTATTATCACGATTCGGTTTTCTTTGTAGGAGAGTTTGTAGCCCTTAAGAAGGTCCGAGTAGAGAACTGCATTGAGAGTGAGATCTTGTGCGAACAAGTTATATTTATATTTGTATTGTGTACTCCCAAAAAAAGGGTGGACGAGCGGAGCGAGGCCCTATCGTGGTTTCTAACGCTGAACGTTACTTTTTCTCACTATCTTACGTATACGATCAGTGCAGTATTGATTTATGGCCCCCAAAGGCCGACAGATTACAGTGAGACTGGTAAGCAATCATTTTGACCTTCAATAATTTGGTTTTCTTTGCAGGAGAGTTTGTAGCCCTTAAGAAGGTCCGACTAGAGAACGAAAAAGAGGGATTCCCCATCACTGCTGTGAGAGAGATCAAAATCCTGCGGCAGCTCAATCACAAGAACATTGTAAATTTGAAAGAAATAGTAACGGATAAGCAGGACGCCCTAGATTTTAGGAAGGTAAGTGAAGAACAGTGCAGTAGAGGTATGGTTCTTTGAATGTGCCAAATAATACGGTGAAATTAAAGTCCAACAGATATTCATGCGGAGTAGTGATTGCAAACAGTAATTTTTCACTGTTTTTCATTTTCTCTATAGTTTTTGTTTTCTTTGCTCAAGTATAACTCGAATCGGAGCAATTCCGGAGAATTTACTGTATCCGCCACCAAGGCTGGATCGAGTCCGGACCTATGCGTAGAAGCCATGACCTTTGTTTCGTCCCAGTCCGTCCATCAGTTTGACCCGTACTTACGTCACTCGCTAGTACCGAGCGAGAACAGTCTTGTAATTGTTTTATCTCAGGTATTGGTGAGTGGCTCGTTGTTTAATTTAGGCTTTTGAATTCTTCCAGTTTTGGTTTTCATTTTCGTTTGGTTGTTGGTTTCCCGCTTTGTTTTGGTTTTCTCGTTTGTTGATCTTCATCCACGTTTTGGAGTTTTTCCTCGACATTTTCCGTCTGCGCTGAAGAATACCTTCTTCCGTTGTCCTCCCGAAATATTCGCTTTTTATTTCAGTATTTTCGTTGGTCTTTAAACCCCATTTACGCTTTTTTCTTTGTTCTTTTTCGTGGCCCTTACGCATGATACGCTATTTGTACGGTCGCTATTTGGCACTTGAGTCGAAGGTTTATTGAATGAATGATTTAGTTGCATATTAAAGCCATCAGGCCATCATGCAACAAACACGGGACAAACACACTAAAACACTCTTAACATCACTTTATATTTATATTATGTACACTATATACACAGCTTCGTCACCAAAAGAAATCTTTTCGGTGTTTAACAAAGGAACTTTCCAACATTTCTCATTTCTTTAAAATCTTTGCTCCCCATCAGTTTAATAATCCATTTCTTGTCCATTCCCCCTACCCCAGTAATCACCTCCCTTAGTCCCTGTAACTCTCTACAATCACACAAAAGTGCATACATCCTTATACGTGGTGTGTGATCGGTTACTGTTTTGGTACCCCACATAGTCTTATTTGCACTGGCGCTTATACCCTTGGTTACAACATCACTTCTCACATTAGCGATACGGAATAATCTGATCACTGTAGTGGTGGTGGTGGCGGTTTGGACTGACAGTCCCGATCTAGATCTACCCGCCTTAGGTGGCAACCGCCACCACTACCACGACAGTAATCAGATTATTCCTTATCGCTAATGTGAGAAGTGATGTTGTAACCAAAGTTTACTACACTAAGCACACCCCTACCGGAATGGTCCAGCGTTCGAGCATGGTTATCATAAAAGGGCTTGGAGCGTGTTCCACCCTTCTAACAATAGTAACTATTAGTTACTATTTTTGTTCCAGCCTCGTGAAAAGCTACTACCCTGACCGTTCCAGCCTTCTCGGAAAAATAACTGATAGTAACTGTTTGCTTACCACGCTCTGGAGCGTAGTAAGCGTGGTAGCTATGAATCTCTTTGGCGTGATTGGTTCGATTAGCCCATGGCAAGATAATTGCTGAAAATAGAGAAATGTGTTCCAGCCTTGACGCCAAGAAGCCAGGATCCTTGCGTAGTAACTACGGTAAGTAGGGTGGAACACGCTCTTAGTTAGACGGTTGTGATCAGTGGCGAAGATGAGCGGTTTGTCATTGACAGAAACATCATCCACACTCTCAATAGTTTCATAACAGATATCACAATGATGCGCTGTTAAACGCCCGATTAAACATTAGCTTCTGACCTTCTGAAAGTTCAGCTTTTCCTGTTTGAAGCTCTGGGGGTAAAACTTGATTTTGTGTTCCAGGATAGAGGATCCTTCTACCTGGTTTTTGAATACATGGACCATGACTTGATGGGCCTTCTTGAATCGGGTCTAGTCGAATTCAAAGAGAGTGACAATTCCAGTATCATGAAGCAGCTGCTAGAAGGCCTATCGTATTGTCACCAAAAGAACTTTCTTCACCGAGATATCAAGTGCAGTAACATCCTTATGAACAACAGGTCAGTGTTTGGTTGCAGTTATAAGATTCAATTTTGTTATATTTGGTCCGTGTAGCTATGCATGCATGAATGTTTTCCTTGTCCGGTCACAAATCTCATAATGAAGTACTAGCATATGTGAGTTTGAAAACACAATAAACAGACATGCTAGTATATTGCAACGCATAATAGACAGAGTGCAATGTACGTCATCAAATCCCGGTCTAAATGTATTGCATATATGCATGGCCGGCCGCTTTTAGCTAACGACTGGAAAGAAAGCCTAACGTTTTTGTCTAAGTTATTTGTTTACGCTCGAAAATAAGAGGTTTCGGCGTACTTTAAGTGGCAATGGGGTTTTCGGATTTTTCCGAGTTGAGGCCAGAGATGGGCGAGTCCGATCATGTAAGGATTCGAATCCGGGGCTAGGTACGAAACCGATTCCGAATCGACGTTTCATGCTGAGGATTCGAATCCGGATTTGAATCCGACCTTAAAAAATTATAGTTTAAAAATCAGAGGTGACAGAAAGCACTGATATCTAAGGTATTCAGATAAGTTGATAGAATACTGAGGATCGTTGGTGGCTGAGACCAAATTGTTGGCTTGCCCAAGCCCAGTGTATAAAAATTGGAAAAACGGAACTGGAAGGATGTAGGCTAGAAATTTTTGCCGATTCGTAAGATAGAGAGTTTAGGCTTCGAGTCCGAATCCGAATCCGGCCTGACAGGCACAAGATTCGAATCCGGATTGGTACGCTGGAACCACTCTTGTTTCTGCTACGGTTGTGCTTAAAAAAACAATTAAATTGTAAAATTCCCCTATGCATTTCACAAAGAAAGAAGGAATAATCGACTGGGCATACTTGAAGATCTTATCTACAAATGCGCTTGAAACTGTTGGGCGTTCAGTTCACTGCATTTAAAACAAAAAAAATCTTCTTTAAGAAAAATGCAGGAAATGTCAACAGAAATAGACTGACATGCAAATACGTAGTACTACTTTGCAAATTCTTCAATACAGTTTTTAAGCATGCATTTAAGGCTGGTCCACACCTCTGTTTCCAAGACTTCATTTGCGTTTATGTGAAGCATCTGACCTTACTTATTTGATGTTTGTGTTGAATGGAGATATTTCATCCCGCACGGAACTTAATCAAACACTTCTTCTGTCGATGCTCCTTCACTCTTCCCTACCTCTCCGGAAGTCGTTACAGGCCGAGCTCTATGATTACCTGTATACAGGGGACAAGTGAAGTTGGCTGACTTCGGATTAGCACGGTGGTACGACGCGGAAGACAAGAAGCGGCCCTATACCAATAAGGTCATCACGCTTTGGTACCGGCCGCCTGAACTCTTGCTTGGAGAGGAGCGTTATGGACCTTCCATTGATGTTTGGTCCTGTGGATGCATTCTCGGGGAGTTGTTTTTGAAGAAGCCTATGTTCCAGGTATGTGTCAGTCATTCGATTCTTTTTAATGCAGTCTAGACCATACAAAAACACGAGAAAAATATAACAAAGCAAACAACACGCTGAGCGTGTTCCACCTAACAATAGTAACTGTTAGTTATTATTCCCCTTCTAACCTCGTGAAACGTTACCAAGCTGACCGTTCCAACCTTCTCGAAAAAGTAACTATTTGTTAACCACGCTCGGGTGCGTAGTTAGCGTGGTAATTACATTCTTTTTAGTGCAGTCTAGACCATACAAAACACGAGAAAATATAAAAAAGTAAACTACACATTGAGCGTGTTCCACCCTTCTGACAATAGTAACAATTAGTTACTATTTCCGTCCTAACCTCGTGAAAAGCTAATACGCTGACCGTCTCAGCCTTCTCGAAAAGGTAACTATTTGTTTACCACGCTCGGGAGCGTAGTTAGCGTGGCAACTACATTGTTTTTACAGACAGACTGACAGACAGACAGACAGACATTGCAGCCTAGACATACAAAAACACGAGGAAAATATAACAAAGTAAAACAACATACTGAGCGTGTTCCACCCTTCTAACAACAGTAACTATTAGCTACTGTTTCCGTTCTAACCTCGTGAAAAGTTAGCTCCAGTTTGCCAAGCTCGGGAGCGTAGTTAGCGTGGCAACTACGATCTCTGTGACGTGATTGGTCCGATCAGCCCGCGGCACGGTATTTTGCCGAAAATATAAAATTGTGTTCCAGCCTTGACGCCAAGAAGCTAGGATCCATGGCGTCATGCGTAGTAAGTGCTGTAAGTAGGGTGGTACACACTCACTGATTCCAGACACTTAGCTCATGGGAAATGTGTGAACCGACGGAAGATGTACGGAGCGGAATATTGTGGTTGATATAATGACACCCAGTTAGGATTTAAGGATTCTTGGAATCCAATAGCCTAGTTAAATGCAAATCTGTAGTTTTTCAGCTCTTTTTTGTGTAGCATCTGTTCTGAACCTGCGTGCAAGCTTTATTATGTTTCCTGACAACGAATTTCTGCTGGCCACAGTTTCAAACCTTAAAGACGCTTTCATATTGACGCGTTGCTGCGATGCGTATGCGTTTATCTTGCGTTGCGTACATGTTGCGTGGCGTATCTTACACACCTGCGCGAAAAGCTTTTGCGCCGGATACGTATTTACGCTTTTCTTTCTCGGTTTCTTCTGCTGAATTTTCGTTTCTTTCATCTTTAGCGTGTTTCTCTTCAGCACTAGTTGCTTTTTCTCCAGTTTGTCTTTAAAACTTGAATTTTTCACTGCAAAATCTGATGCATGCACGTCGATGCAGCGCACGAATAGAACTTGGTTGTATTCTTGCGTTTCTTCTAATTTGTCTGCGTAAGCTCTGCGTTGCGTCGCCGCAAACGCAAGGCAGAGGTTTCGTAGCTCAGTGTGAAAGGCTCAACACGTCAATGTGAAAGTGGCCTAAAACCTCCTCTCCTCTCCCAGTCGCATTGCGTTTGATTTGTTTTCGTTTGAACGTCTTTGTAGACTGCAGTTCAGCCTTATTTTTGTTTTATTCTTTACTATTACTTCAAGTCCTGTCGTATCTTTAAAACTAATGCATCCTACTTTTCGGAATCGCTTCGTACATTTTCAAACTCGTAGACCCTAATTTCATAAGGTATGGTACGTTCTAAACCCCTTAACATCACTACACTTATTTTTACACTTTCTCTGTTTCACTCAGGTTTCGCTGCTTTCGAGGCGTATCATTCTCGTGACTATTTGTGTGCGAGAAGCCCAGTTGTAAAAGAACTGTTGTGTGATTTTCTGTGCTTTCGCTAGAGGTCACCGGGCCTGGAGAAAGGCTTAAAACAGCCGAACCCGTAGGCAATCCGTCAGAAGCAGAACCTAGTTTTAAAGTATTCCAGTATTTTAAGATATTGGAACATATACAGTGCGAGAGGTCTTTAAATTCTCCTCTGATCTGCCCCCCCCCCCCTTGCTTGGCCTAGGCAATATGCAGGGTAGGAGTTTTTCGAACGTTTTTTTTTCTGTAGGTTTGTCCCTCTTTGGGGTTAGGAAGCTAGATGGTCTAAACTGGAGACCTACCTTTTCCTCGTCCAAAAATGACATTTGAAACTATCTGAAATGAATCATTTTGGGCACGGCCTCTGCCTTGGCTAGCGTGGCTTGTCGTCTTATACAACTTGTAATTTAAGGCTTCCTTCCCTTTCTTGGATAAGCTGACCCCCCCCCCCCCACCTCACACGTCGGTAGGCCGTGTTCCAGCCTTTCCGTTTTAGGGCAACACCGAGATGGTGCAGCTGGAAATCATTTCCAAAGCGTGCGGCACTCCCGCGCCTGCCGTCTGGCCGACAGTTGTAAAACTGCCGTTATGGCAGACGTTCAAGCCGAAGAAGTTGTGTCGTCGACGCTTAAAGGAAGACTTTTCCTTCCTGCCTCCCAGTGCTTTAGAGTTGCTAGATAAGATGCTGGAGCTAGACCCAGCAAAGAGGATTGCCGCGGATGCAGCTCTCAAGTCACCATGGTTCAAGTCGGTTGTGACTGACGAGTAAGTATTGGTGGAGCCAATCAATCAGTAATCTGTTATAAAACCGCATCCGATAATTGGTTTCTGGTCATTGTAAGGTAAAAAATAAACATAAAAGAAAAAACATCAGTGATTTAAATTGATCCTGACAGTAATACACAATTATATGCAGTAATAATAAACCCAAAACGAATAATTAATAACTTTAATAGCTAAACTACCATCTCTATCTCTCTCTCTGTGATACCGGTATTCTTGCGTCTTAGTGTATAGCCTACAGTGCGGATACCGCACTTTTGAATTGGCAGTGGTTTGCAAATAAACGAAATAGACCCGGGCGCTGATTTCTTGAACTCTCTTTAGTAGTTTAGTAGCGCCACCTTTGTCCTTCTTTTGGTGTTGCGATGCCATTGTGGATTTGCCCATCGTCGACCTTTGAGCCATGCGTCATGCCAAAATGCTTCAACCTTTTTTAAGTCCAGTTAAAAAGAATTAAGACTGTTAAGTAGCGCGTTGTTGTTTTTGGGATCCCAAAACGTAAGTTGAGGGATACCTATGACTTCGCAAAAGTTGTCCGTCTGTCCGTCCGTCCGTCCGTCTGTAAGCACGATAACTCTCGAAGGGAATGAGATATTTTGATGAAACTTGGTTTGAGGAGTCGTTGGGTCGGTGGACCAGTCGAGTTCGTAAATGGGCTTTTTAGCCCTACATTTAGGGGTGGGGGAGGGGGTTCAAATTAAGGGGCAAACAAAATATTTTGAAACAGCTAATGTGATAGTCGATTACGGGTAAGAAGACATGCTGAACACGATGGTGAAAACCATTTTGTAATCGGACAAGTAGTTCGCCCGGAATCCGGCCAAAACCGAAAAATTTGTTAAAAGTAAAAGTTTTATTTAAAGTTGATTAGATGTTCGATTTAGAGGTAGGAAGACATGCTGAAGACGATGGTGAAAACCATTTTCTCGACGGACAAGTAGTTCGCCCGGAATCCGGCCCAAGCCGGAAAGTTTGTTAAAATTAAAAGTTTTATTTGGAGTTGATCAGATGCCCGATTTAGGGCAAGAAGACATGCTGAACTCTTATGTGAAAACAATTTTCTTCCCGGACATGTAGTTCGCCCGGAATCCGGCCAAAACCGGAAAATTGTTAGAAGTTAAAGTTTTATTTCTAGCTGATTAGATAACCGATTTAGGGGTAAGAAGAGACGCTGAATTCGTGTGTGACAATCATATTTTTCCCGGACATAAAGTTCGACCGGAATCCGGCTGGAGTCGGAAAGTTTGTTCTAAGTTAAATTTTTATTTGAAGTTGATTAGATGTTCATTATTGGGGAAAGAAGATACCCTGAGTTCGTTTTTGAGCTTTCTTTTTTCGCCGGACAAGTAGTTCTAGAGTTCGGCCGAAACCGGGAAATTGGCAGAAGTGGCAGGAACTTTTCGTCAAAACAGATATGACTTATACGGGTAAACACACATGCTGAATCCATATCTGAACTTGGTTTTCTCAGATGATTAGCTATTTGGGCTTAATCTGTTTCTGAATTTTAATTGTAAGAATGTTCAAGGATTCTGGCGATGACTGGATCTGGCTAAGACAAGACCCAGTTGTCTGGATCAGATATTGAATTTTTGGGATCCCATCGAAAACTTTGGTCTTGTTGTGACTGATGTTGTCCATTAATTAGTCTTTCGTGGGATGGTATACATTTTCAAGAAACTAAAACGCTTGTCTTTTCCCTAATGGAAGGGAAGATCGTGACGGAAAAACTTTAGATGATTTTATATTATAATTAATAGTTGCGTTTTTGACCAGAATTCTCAGCTCAATTCTCGTCCAAATTACCGTTTTTGCTCGTCCCGCTTCTCCATTCTCGCTTTTGACAAAAACACTAATTTAGCCACCCTGCTTACATGGGTTGAACATCCGCCCTTTGTTGACCAATCGGGAAGGAGAGCGGAGAATAAGAATCGGGGATTGATAAACGAAGCAACTTCCCGATTCTGCAGAATCGCGAAGCTTTCCCTTCCCGATTCTAACAAAAACGCAAAAAGGGAGAATTGGCTTCATCTCAAGAGTCATAAAACGCGAAACAGGAGAATTGAGAGTAGAATCGCGAGGACTAATGTCTAGGTTTCCATTGTGACGTTTCAGTTTTTCTAAACAAGTTAAATAACAAAAAAAGTCTGTTAATAATCTGTAGGCTATGCGAAGACCGCTGGTTGAAATCCCACCTGAAGAGTAATTTCCTCTCTCAACTGCTAACAGTTTGTTCGGGAATCCAAACCCCCATTAAAGCTCAACTGGAATGGGCTTAGATAGTACAATCTAGTTACCCATCACTTATTCACTTAAAGAAGCTTGACAACCCGGCAAAAATGCGTTACTTCGTTGCTCCGCTATTCACGAATAATCGATTTTCAAATAGTGGAATTGCCTTGTCTGATTTGTATGCTCTATGCGCTTGTATCTGTGTTGTATGCTTGACGAAAACGATTTACGAAAAATAAGTGTTCACGCAGTGATCTACCTTCCGTAAGCTGATAACTGGCCACTGAAACGCCGCGTATGTATTGAGATTCAGTTTTTCTGCGTTAAAGTAGAAATTTGCGTTGTGACGACGAACGTAGATATTCTGAACGTCATTCTAAAGCAAATAGTTAAAAATAAAAAAAAATACCTTAACACAATCCAAAAAATGCAGTGTATTCAGTTAAATCAGACAAACATAAGTTGGCTTTTCAGTTTTATAAAATTCAAAATAAAGGAACAAAATAAGTTTCGACCCCTACTCCATGGCCCGTTACATAGGGTTAATACCAAAATAATCAACAAATGAACGAGTCTCTTAACTATTACAATAAAATGAAATAAACTTTAAAGCCTTACTTAGCTACCTGAACTTTGTTTGATCCGTGTTTGTCTAAATCTGGCTAATCCTTTGCGCGTTTTAGCACGCCGGCCCTCCACTTGCCTCTTAATCAAGATTGTCACGAAATGTGGAGTAAGAAGAGGAAGCGTGGACTGAGGGAGCAGCAAGAGATTGTGGCTGCACAAGCCCCCAACGGAACAGCAACCAATCAGGAGCTGCCACCGGGACGACCTGCTGCATTCCGACCTGCACCAGACGAAGATACTGGAGGGTAATAATTTGGAGGAAATGGATAAAGCGTGAAAGGGAAAAGCTCGAAGAAATGTACGCCTGTTCCGTCTCAAGTTCGTCTGCTACTGGATGATGATTTGAGCTTAGTCTGAGAAAAAAATACCCTGTGTGAGTTTTCGCTTTGCCACGTGTTTTACGTCTCACTCATCCAGGAATAGCAGAAATTATTTGTGGCTTTGTCTTATAGATCGAAATTCGCAGAAGAAAAACGAAAGCCGGCATTAGTGCATTATTTTAATGCGAATTACAATCAGTCTTTATTCTTCAAAAACATTCTTTACGGTATTAACAAAAAAACGAATATTTGTTGTCTCGTCAAACATAATTATATACAATTGTGCTTTAACATAGTCAAATTTTCATAAATTACACAACAACAAAATAGCAACAAATTAAACCGCTAAACTTCAAACATCAACACAAAAAAAGGAAAAGGATTTTACTTAAAATTTCGCATTGAAAAAACTCACAAAGGAGGGGACAAAACTTCTCTCATACCGCGCATGAATTGCCCGTATGGTTAGGATCTTAGGAGCTGGTTGTGCTGCCATTCTCTGTGGCCTTATACGGTCAGGAATGTGGGGAGGGGGAAGTATGTGAGTATTTCGCCTCGCCTTCCGAGATCTCGTTTTGCTTGAAGAAAGAAATGCACGAAGTTTCCTATCGGGGACAAAAAAAAAATCGTACGAAAAAATTTTGTATCAAAAGGGCACACAGCTCCCGATTTGAGGTGAACAAAGTCGCGCCAGCGAAAACCTCAGTTCCTTTAAAACAAAACAAAAAAGTTTAGCTACACGGAGAAGGGGCGATAAAAGTTATACCGCCAGTCCAGAACGCCTATTATTTTGAGCAAGAACAGAGAAGCGTATGTAACAGATAACGCTACGTAAATGCTACATTATAAAGGAGAAGTCGCTCTTTTTTTGAGGTGTAAACGGTAATCACAATCCTCCCGAGGATAAGGGAAACAGATTTGGTCTCTCTGTGGCTTTCCCCTTTCACGCTTTATCGTTTCTGACCTGGGTTAATCGCGCCTTTTCTATATCTACCCGTTTATTACAAATAAGATTTTATTTTTTGTTTCGTTCGTTCTTACGTTATAAAATCGAGAGTCTTAACCAAGTTGCCAGCAGCAGTATAGAAACGTTTCTTCGCTTGCAAAGGGATAGGGTCGCGAGTTTTGTCTTCTTGTTCTTCTCGAACGGTTTTATCAGCGCGTGTTTGCTTAGTCCCTTTAAAGTACTTAGCGCTTCTTGAAATAATTTACAACGAGATCCGTCTAGTATATATGTTTGATGACCGTTACGCAGATGGCACTGCAAGAAGCCTGTCGTTAAAACAAACATACAGTCAGAAAAGAAGTCGAGGGTGATGAAAGGGGACGAAACAACAAAGGGTGGCTGGTCGTCGACCGTGCAAGGGTTAATGCTATGGTGTTAAATACTCCTTTAGCCCAAGCTGACTGGGAAACATACATTCAAACAATGGATAAAACGGGTCAGCTACATACGTTTTGGCAGCGATATTTCGGTCCTTCTTGGCAAGGGTTCTCTTCAGGCTGTTGATCGCTTGGGACAACGTTGGGCAAGAAACGAACAATCGGTTGCAAAATATCTGTTAAACCTGCAAGAAATACCTCTGCCAAGTCATCGTAGCCGTTTTATCCATTGTTTGAATATATGTTATGGTGTTGTTTCGTCAAAATCAGGATTGTCAAAACTTGAGGTACTTCCTTGGGGGACAGTTTTAAGTGAATGGCTTCACTGTGAAGAAGGAAGACCAGTAACGCACCCACGCGGAAAAGCGTCTCTATGCATGCCCGTTCTTCAGCAAATGGTGCGAGTGCTGGTAACGATTTGATATGTAATTTTTGTCTATTTTGTATTAGTTGTAAATTATAACTGAATAAACTCCACGTGTGATAATAATTTTTGTTGTTGTTGTTGCCTTTGTTTCCATTAGTTTTCGCCGAAGGACGTATATATGAGGGTTTACAAGGTCAGCTAAGATGATGCGATAGGTGAAGCCTGCGCCATCTGTCGTCGTTAATTGCACTCATCGGCCATTGGCACCAAAATTTACATATGGAATATTGATGTGTGTCTATTGTATCAGTATATAATAGATAGGTGTATGTATATCTATTAAGCCCTTTCTTTGTTACCGTATTTACGCCGTCATTGGAACAGTAATTGAGACATTTCAAATGTCGCCGTTGCGGGGGGAACGGGGGCCGAGGGTGAGCTCGGAAAGAACAGATTATTAAACGGACGCCGTTGACATGGACGACCGAAAAGTCGAAGGCATGGCTTTAATTATATTTGTCATCTTTCAAAGCTGAAGAGCGTTGAATTAAAAGGAAGCAGACCAACTAGTCGGGCTTCAGTTTGTGAGGTACCGTAAATGGTTACTACTTTGAATAGGGTTGCCACATGTCGCACGATGGTGTGAATTGTCACCCTATTTTGTTTTTGTCACTCTTGCCCTACGTAGGACATAAAAATCACTTTATTTCAGAAAATGACTAAGTGTGTCATTTTAGCAGCAGGGATTCCGACCATAAGTGACTATTTCAAGTTCTTTTCCTGAAAGTAAAATTAAGATGTGTCATTTTTTCAGAGCGATTCCGATTAAAGTGAACATTTCATGAAAATAAATTTTACTCCTAATTCACTCTCTGTCTTGCGCCAAAAGTCACTCTCTAATATTTTTGATGTGGCAACCCTGACTTTGAAACCTGTTCTGAACTCAGTCAGTACTGTGTTAGCCCCCCCCCCCCCCATGGATGGTCGTCTGCACCCAATGATAATCAAATCCAGTCTGCCATAGCTGTAAGCGTAGGTAGTGTAAAGGACCCGTCGTACCTACAATGCCAAAGCAACCTACTTCCGTATTAATTCCTAAGCCCGGAGACATTCTAGCCGCCAATGACACCCCATCGATTTGCGCATTTGCCGGTTTTCACTATTTTCCATTGCGGATCATGCTCCCGACGAGTTTTCGGATGTTGATGCGTAAAACCGCTTATCTGAATTTAACATGATCTTGCTGAAAGTCAATGCGACAGGAAAAAGCTTACAGCAGCCAAAGCTGTGTATAACTCGTTAAAAGCAGTGCCTAGTTTTACAGTATTTAACTAGTTCGGATATTGGAACATAAACAGTAAATAGTGCGAGATGTGCTTTAACGTAACATTTGTCAGACAAAGCAGGATTAAGATAAATGTGAAATTCCGTTTGAATAGTAGCGGTAAATGATTTTAGACATGGAGGGGGGGGGGCTCACGCTTTCATGCTTCGAATTAGTTATTTACCAGTACTTGTTTCTCTCAAGCTAGTAGATAGGGTCGTGGTTGCTTCGGCAGTCTATGCATACAATCTATGTAGTTTCGACCTTCGAAATATTCGGGCAGTCCGAGGGTGCTTAACGTAAACCAGACAACCTGTAGAGGTTTCTGATCCAACCATCCACAGATCTTTCCCTTCTAGTATACGTCCTGGAGTGATAATCCATTGTGTTTTAGATCCAAAGCGGAAATTCCCGGCTAGTCAAGCGACGACATGATCAGCTTTCCTCTAAACTTTCACCAAAGTATTAGTTGCGGTATTGTAGATATCATGATATCTGATACCACGGTCTAAAGTTGTTTTTGCAGTTACCGCGGTATGTGATACCACAGTGAAAAGGCGTTTTTGCAGTTATCGTGGTATCTGGCCAGTTACCATAGTATCTTAAAAAGTCATCTCACTTTCATCATCACCACTAAGTTCGTGTCAAATTGTTGGAATGGAAGTTTGCACTTGTGATGTGAGTGGGGATCAGTTTTTCTTTTGGGATGACTTCTAAAAGCACAAATTCGGTTATTGTCGGTTTGCAAAGCAACCGTAGTATCAGTCACCATGGCAGCTGCAAAAACGACTAAATGCAGATCTGGTTACCATGGTAGCAGATACCAGGATATCAGCAGAAACGCAACTATTGTTATTTTCTTTGGTACGGTATTGATGATTGTGTTGAAAGTCCTGACAGGAATCCCAGTCCGCGACCCAGTAGACGGGATTGTGTGTACGCCTCTTGATTCTTGTTAAAGGAAGCTGTTTTTTAACTTTTACAGTAGTGGTATGCCAATTTGAACGTTTGTCAACTTTGAACAGCACCATTTCTATCTACTTGCTGTAGTCAACTACCAGTTCCAAAGTAGCAATTAAAGGACCCCTCTTGCTTATTCTGCGTTTTATTTTGCCCCTAGCTTCCTTATCGAACTTTAAGCTTCTAAAATCTCCTCCTTTCTCCATTGTTTTGCTTTGTGCCTACGAATTCTTAGCAATTTTATGGCCGAGTTTTGCCCGTCACACAAAGCAAAATCTGCCGGAATCTCCTATGTCCGCTTATAATTCTTTCACACATAGGATATGAGAATCTTCTGCTTTTTACTTCTTTTATTTGCTTAGTTTTCCAACTTTTAACCACGGCGCGTTCAGTTTTCATATGTTTTGCGCCCAGCCGCCGTGTCTGAGAGCAGGAAGGCTGGATAGAGTCTAATTTCAGGTGGAAAGGAATGGTATTTTCGAAAAACAATTTTTTTGATCCGTTTCATAGGGAAAAGATCATTTATAGTAAGAGTTGTGCTTTAAGGGGTCCTAAGAACACCTGAATGGGCATTTTAGGTCTTCCTTTTACCATTTACTGGGCGATTTAATGGACTGTTCAGAATTAACTAATGTTCAAAGAAGCATACTTCATACCTCTAATGTAGCCGAACGTGAATCATGCGGCTCTACTCCTCCTTTCTCAAATCTATTTCTTATTAGGTCATCCAAGGGTCTCAAGAGCGACGCAAACCATCTTCAAGGCAATGGCACATCCTCAAAACCCCCATCACCCCCAAATCCGAGGATCCGGTCGGAGACAAACTCGGAGAATTCCTTGACTCCATCGCTCCATAGAAGTCCGGGAGGTGCTCTGCCTGCACCGTTAAAGGAGAAATTGCGAATCCTCGAGCAGCTTCTTGCCGCAAGGCAGACGGTCAGAGCGGAGCAGATTCTGAACCTCATACGAGATATTGTACGTATATTTTTTCACAATTTGCTTAGATCGTGATTTCGCACTTTTTGGGTAGGGCTTGCAACCGCCCCCCTCCCCCCCCCCGCCCGCAGTAAACCTAGCACTGAATAACGCAAGGGTACGAATCGAGAAATTATGTTATTTTTAAGATATTTTGTTTTGCGTTTGCGACATAACTCGCACAGTGTAACCTGCACACTGTGGGAAGTCTGATAACATTCAGCAAAAGGATGCACATCCTTGTATTGGACGTCAGTCGTTTTCGTGAAACATATCACGTAAAATCAGATGTAATCCTTGACACCGTTTTCTGAGAAGGAAAAAATAGCCAACTTCCTAATCCGGCCATCGTGGGGGGAGTGGAGGGACGAGGAATCCGGAATCTCGAGGTGTGTATGACTTCCGAATGGGTGATCGAATCATAATGAAACTTGATATTTAGAAAAACCACATGTCTCGGATGTCCCGCTTCAAGTCCGGACCGGATCCGATTAATGGGGGGGGGGGCGAAGGGGGAACCGGAGACCTTGTGACACGCTTGGAGTGGAGCGATCGGAATGAAACTTGGTGGGAAGAACAAGCACAAGCCCTATGAACATCAGTGACATAACCGAACCGGATTCGGGCACTGTGGGGGAGTTAGGGGGGGGGGGGGGGAGGGGAGGAGTACGGAATTCTGGTGATTGCAAGTTAAGGTACTTCCAGACGTGCTAGGATGATGAAACTTGGCTTGACCATTAGAGACTTGATATGATTGGATTAGAAATAGTCAGTTCCTGATGGGGAGGTGGGACTCTGCATCTTGAGGTAGGTATGTATAACTTTTGAAAGGGTGATCGGACCTTAATGAAACTTGATATTTGGAAAGACCTCGTGTCTCAAATGTCCTATTTAAAGTCCGGATGTTGTGGTTTGGTGGTGGTGGAGGGGAGAACCGGAAATCTTGTGACACGCTTAGAGTTGAGCGATTGAGATGAAACTTGGTTGGAAGAACAATTACAAGCCCTAGATACATCAGTGACAGAACCGGACCGGGTTCGGGCACTGTGGGGGGAGATGGAGGGGTGTCCGGAATTCCAGTGATCGCGAATTAAGGTACTTCCAAATGTGCTAGGACGATGAAACTTGGCTTGGAAATTAGACACTTGACGAGATTGGCTTAGAAATTGTCAGTTCCCAGATCCAACCGTCCCTTAAAGCACTATCCTAACCGCAAAGTACAAAAATACTTTCGAGCAAAAATACATTTTCATGATCCCTCTGAGTACAAAGTACAAACAATGCTTTTGAGTAAAATATACATTTTCGTGCTCCCGATGAGCCCATCATCATTTTTGCTTCAAGAGTTTTGATCACAGATGAATTTCTAGCCCTTAAGCGCGCATCATCACCATTCTTATCTCAAGGGTTTTACTTACAAATGATCACAACAAACCCACGAATTGACGAATTTCTACTTTCATCCTCTGACCCAGCCTTGCAAGTCCCATAAGAGGTTCCAGCTCTTGTTCTAGAAGTCAACGGGCCTGGAAATAGACTTAAAACACCCAAAGTCGTGGGTAATTTGTTGAAAGTTGATCCTAGTTTAAAGTATTCAACTATTTTAAAATACTGGAACAAAAACAGTAAATAGTTCGAGGGGTACTTTAAGGAGAGTTAGGAAGAAAGGGTTGTTTTCTGGGTTATATTACTGAAAATTTGTTGATTGGATATATTTGGAATTTACTTATCGGGAGGTCATATTTTGTGTTAAACGTGGCCGACAGGGACTTCTAGCGTTAATAATTACCCATCTGTCTGACTAACATCCTTAATTTAGGGGGTAGGGGATTTTCTAGGTGCGGCGCACCATTGCTTATATATTTCTGATCGCTTTGTGTTTCCACAGCCATCGTCAGACCCTCATGTTCTCAAGCTTGTAAACAATCTGGAAAGTCAGCTGTTAAGCGCAGCATCTTCCAAGGCACTTCTTCAGAGTTCCGCGGAAAGAAACGAACCTGTGTTCAACCTTGAAGGTAAGAGAAGCAGTCAGTTAGTCGTTATTTCCAAAAGCCTTCATCATAGTGTTAAAAAAAAAATTTCAAAAAAAGGAACGTGAAACTAATCAGACATTTTTATCAAGTGCCAAAAGATAAAAAGTGTAAGTTCAAGTTTTGGGTATGGGTATGGCGAAAAGGTAAAGGATGCCGGAAGGACGGTGATGAATAGTGGGAGGGATTGGACGGAAGGGGTTATCACGGGCTTCCTTCTCCCCATATACCCAAAAACCTTGGCCGATTTGGTCTCGGATCGGAATATACCATTTTTGACCCGGGAATAACACGGGGGAGGTCCAGTCGAATCTTGAGATACATGGAGGAAATGGAAGTAGGAAGATTGGCCAAAGAAGCTCGCCAGGTTAAACAAAACAAAAAAGATGAAAGAAAGAATACATATATATTTTTGAATATAATACATATTTATATTACAAGAGAGTTACAAAATAAATTGATATCCGAAACCAGTAAGCTCTGAGCCCTGTGGTTATCCCTAGAGTCCATCGTTTTATGCTCGTAATCTTTAGCAGGTGGAAGTTTGTGGCGATCACACTTGGAGCGTGTTCCATCCTACTTACCGTAGTTACTAAGCATGACACCATGGATCCTGGCTTCTTGGCGTCAAGGCTGGAACGAATTTTTCTATTTTACGCAAAATATCGTGTCACGGGTTGATCGGGCCAACCACGTCACAGAGATCGTAGTTACCACGCTAACTACGCTCCCGAGCGTGGTAAGCAAATAGTTACTGTTAGATATTACTATTCCCAGAAGGTTGGAACGGAAATAGTAACTAACAATTAGTTACTATTGTTAGGAGGTTGGACCACGCTTTGGTGTTTGTAAGATCTGCAAGGAATGTGCAAAGTGCAAGCAAATCTGTGCTTGAAGTTTAACCGCGTAGGTCTGAAATCCGACAGTCTATCCACACATCACTTATTCACTTAAATAGGCTTGAAAACCCGATAAAAATGCGTTACATCGTTCGTTCGTTTTTCAAAAGTCAGTTTTTCCAGAATTCAGATGTGAGTTGGCTCCTCCTTTGGGAGGAGTCGAGTTGTGACAGGCGGCCCCGCCCTAGATGAGGAGCCAAGTTGATCATATAGTTTCTGCGACCGAGTGGCCTTTCGGATTTGTGGTACCTGTATGTGCTTGTCCCTCTACCTTTGAAATATTTACCAACTACAGAAGTAAGCCAAGGCCGGAAAATAAAATAAAAAATGTCAGATTCTTTGCAAGACAGATCTTAACTCCCGGTTATAAAGCTGATTTCCGTACCTACTTTATACAGGCGTAACTTTTCCGAGCTTAGCATCTTCAACCTTGGAACTTTAGGCCTTTGTTGAAATCCAAGTTGTCCGTATCTGGCTGAATTTTGGGTTTTCGTGCCAGCAGCGCAGACTCTTGAACGCTATTGTTAGCGGTAGCGCCCCGGGTGAAAAGACGCAAAATCCCTTAGATGGGTCAAAATGGAAAAATAAGCTGCCTTTTCAGTTAAAGTTTAAAGGACACCTGAACAATGAAACCATACTTGAACACACCATGGAGAATGCATTTACAGACATGGCCACGGAGAGCATTCTTCTCCTGAGCGTGACGTTTTCAAAATGGGGATGTTCGTTTCTGGAGGTTTGCACACGCAGACTCCAAGACAAAAAGCGCAATTCATTCAAATCTTGTACAGCGCTGGCCGGATCGTATTGGAATTTCTTCTAGATACACGTCTGGGCTTAACTGGTTAAAAAATATTCCAGTAGAAGGATTGATTAGAGACATTTGTTCATTTCTAAAATTGTTCGGTACCGAAATAAGGACAGATGCAAAATGGAGCAAAAATCATAGCTTGGAAACGCTATTTCGTATTTGGATTGGGTTTTCTGCAGGCAATGCTAACAGAAGTCATACAGATAGGGATGATACTTGGTACTCTTCGTTCAGGTGTCCTTTAAGGCATGCAAAATCCTGGTATTTTTTTCTTTGTTACCATTGTAGATAGAGGATGCGGGGAGTTTGGGAAAGGAATGCGCGTCAATTTCCTAAGCGAGGTACGATTAAAATTGGAATATTGCTTAGAATAACAAGAAAGAAATAGTGCTGCAACCCTTTATAGTTTAGCTAAAAGGGAACCTGCTTTTTGGGATCCCGAAACGCAAGGGACGGGACACCTATGGCTTCGTAAAGTGTTCCGTCTCTCCGTCCGTCTGTCTGTTAGTATGATAACTCTCGAACGGATTAAGATATTTTGTTCAAACTTGGTGTGAAGATCCTTTGGGTCAAAGTACAAAGTCAAGTTCGAAGATGGGCCCCGTAGCTACATGTTTAGGGATGGGGAGGGGTTCCGAATTTAAGGGGCGAAATAATTTTTCTTTCAGGACTTATTGGTAAGGGGACATGCTGAATCCAATGTGAAATTTATTTTCTCGCCGGATAAGTTTACTTGACCCGGAATCCGACAAAACCCGGAAAATTTCACCGGACAAGTAGTTCGCCCAGAAACCGGCCAAAATCAGAAAGTTTGTAAAAAGTTAAAGTTTTATTTGAATGTGATTAGATGTTGATCCAGGGTAAGAACACATTCTGAATCCGTATATGAGAATCATTTTCCCTCCTGACGTATAGTTTGCCCGGAATCCGGCTGAAACCGGAAGGTTTATTTAAAGTAAAAGTTTTATCTCAAGTTGATTAGAGGTTCTATGTAGGGGTAAAGTAAAGAGACATGTTGAATTCTTTTTTGAGCTTTAGTTCTTTGCCAGGCAAGTAGTTCGCCCGGAAGCCTGCCGAAAACGGAAGATGGTCAAAAAACGTCATTAGTTTCCCTTTTCCATGCTCCCAAGTACTCAAAATATCGTCCATGTATCGTTTCCAAAAAGTTGGTTTATCAGTGCTGCTCTGAATAGCTCGATTTTCGATATTCTCAAGTTGTAGGTTAGCTAGGATTGGTGAAAGCGGAGCACCCATAGCAAGACCTTCTCTCATTAAATAGTGAACTCCCCTAAACTGCAAATAGTTGGAAAATTTGTTAGACAAACAAGTGAGTGCTAGTAATTAGGCTACGAAATTAATGGTGGGTACTGGTTATGAATGATACAGGTAATTATTGCGCGTAGAAACTGGATCTGAGAGTCGGAGCACATTGAACGTTTCATGAAGAGAATACCAGAGAAAATTATGCTTTGCGTCACGAATCAATGTTTGTCTGAATTCACCCACCACCCCAAGGGGCCTGGGTGAGGGGTTGGACACTGGTGTACCACAGTTCCAGGATGAGGAGGTTTACTGGGTGGTGAGGGGGTATTCACTTGGACAAAGGTGTACTGGTTGGCGAGGGGTTACTCACTTGGACAAAGGTGTACTGGCTGGCGAGGGGTTACTCACTCGGACAAAGGTGTACTGGTTGGCGAGGGGTTACTCCTTTGGACAAAGGTGTACTGGTTGGCGAGGGGTTGCTCACTTGGACAAAGGTGTACTGGTTGGCGAGGGGTTACTCACTCGGACAAAGGTGTACTGGTTGGCGAGGGGTTACTCACTCGAACAAAGGTGTACTGGTTGGCGAGGGGTTACTCACTCGGACAAAGGTGTACTGGTTGGCGAGGGGTTACTCACTCGGACAAAGGTGTACTGGTTGGCGAGGGGTTACTCAGGTACTGGTTATGAATGACGCAGGTAATTAATACGTATATGAAGAGTTTTCAATCTTATGAAAGCAATATACTACACTTTGGGTAATTTCTCTTGATTTATTATGGAATTATTTTTACAATATTTATAACCATTCAAACGAACCTGTTTCATGTATTTTTCGCGAGGAAAAAATCTAAATGTTTTACGCATTTCTGCTTCACGCTGAATAACCTCTTCAACCGTTAATTGACCACATTTTAGCATTGATACCAATTCAGTGTAAAAATTATACCTGGTTTTGTATTCAGCTTTTCTATCTGCAATGTTTAAATGTTTTTCAATTATTTCGATAATAACGGAACCCAAACTTAAAGACGCTAAAGGTAGTATAAGAAACGCACTTAATCCTGCTGCTGAAAAGGCAAATTTGGATAAAAGTAGACCGTTACTCACATTATTGTAATATTTATAGCTTCGGCGATATACAAACATTTTCTTTTCCAAATCTTCCATTTATAATAAAACTAAATTGTTTCAAAAATTACTTCTTTAGGTTTGCCTCCAAATTCAGGAACACGTACACCATCTCGTAAACAATACTGCAGATAGCATGTAATCCAGACGGTGCATACTACGTGAACGCAAAACACTTCTGCCACCTGCGCAACTCCACTATTTCTTTCTTAACTGGTCAGAGGCAATCTAGATCGCGTATGCTCCGAGAAATACAAACAAATCAGCCGTCTCGGTAACTGTGCTCTCTGTGCATTGAGCCTTTGCTCCATGAAACACATACTGAAACCAGTGAATTTCTTTACGGCTGAGAAAACGCAGTCGGGAGAAATTCATTAATAAAAATATTCCCCTAATAAATGATGGAAACTGCAGAGGTTATTCAGCGTTGTAAAACCATTATATCAAAGAACGAATCGGTTATACGAAGTTTACCGAAATACAAAATTAATGAACTTCGTACATATGCAAAAATTAAAAATATCAAAACAAATGGTGAAACGAAACAGGAAATAACTAATAAGATAATAAAGCAACTTAATAGGAATATTTTGCTTGCGGAAGATACAATTAATATTCGGCGTAGAAATGAAAGGATTCGGAACAAAAATAGACCATCAAATTATACACCAGAGCCAGCATTAAGGAAGATTTTGGAACATGAGATAAAAGAAAATAATATTGCTATTGGAAATATAAAAACAGAGGAGAAAAGGATACTCGAAAAGGATACAAGTGAATTAAAAAGGTTTCTAAAAAACAAAAGCCTACCCACTCGTGGTAACAGAGATGAAGTTATAGAACGCATTAAGGAATACTATGGTAGGATAATTAATAAGCAGAAACAAACTATGGATAAAACTAGAGGTATCCTGAGAGATCAAACAGAAAGAGGTGATAAAAATAGACACAAACTAATCGATTTATCTACTCTCTTTATAAATAAGAAACAAATCAAAGAAGAAACATCGATTCCCAAATATTTGTTTAAAACAGAAGAAGAACAACACCCCACTATTGTAAGAGAAAATGAAAACATTTACACAGTAAACGTATCGATTGAAAGCAACGGTAGAGACGAAAATACTCTCATTAGTTTTGTTTTTGAGGATTTGCAACGAAGAATGAATGAAATATACCAGTACAGAGTTCAGTTTGTGACCAAGGTTATTTTCTATCGACAAGAGAATGATGAGGAAGTAGAAGTATTTTACAACAGTACTTCTTGGGTTTTAAACAAAAATAGTGTCCTTACTCGTAGCCATTTAGATGACAACAACAGGAGACTTAGTTCTTTGAGTAATACCCCTCGATCTGGATTACAATTTAGGCGATATGATGCAATCGACTATAGGATGACTCGAATCGAATCCTACATGGGAGGAACCTATAAAACACTGCCAGATTTCGTAAAAAATAAAAAAGCTTGCCTGAATATTGAAAATAAGGATCAAAAATGCTTTCTTTGGTCAATCTTAGCACATTTATACCCAGCTAAAGATCATGCAGAAAGAACTTCGAAATATAAACAATATGAGAACGAATTTGATTTCAAAGGGGTTACCAACTACCCGATGGATACCAAAGATATCTACAAATTTGAAAATAAATACGATATCAAGATTTGTTTATTCCAATTGGATAAAGAGAAAATAATCAGAAGTCATATACTAAAAAGTACTATCAATGGGAAAACAGCAAAACATATCATTCATTTACTGTATTTCGATAATCACTATGTACTAATAAAGGATCTCAGCAGATTAATTGGTAGTCAAATCTCTAAAAATAAAACAAAGACATACCTATGCACTTATTGCGGAAGGCATTTTTCGAAACAAGAACACTTTGAAAAACATGAATTGAAAAAGAACTGTGAAGATCCTGATATTATAATGCCTCCTGAAGGTTCAAAAATACAATTTAAAAATGTTTCGAAACAGATGAAAGTACCGTACTGTATAATAGCAGACTTTGAGTCTTATAATGAAGAATACAATCAAGTCCACGGAAAGAAAACAATCAAAGTGGCTGAACAGAAAGCGTTTGCATACGGAATTCAGGTGTGCTGTTCTTTTGATTCAAAGCAGAATAAATACTATGATTATTTTGGTGAAGACGCTGCAAAACATTTTGTGAAAACCATTACAGAAGTGTCCACAGAAATTGCACACAAGTATGAAGACAGACAAAGAAATCACACTTATACCGACGAAGAAATTAAAGAAAAATGGAAGACACTAAAGAACAAGACTTGCCATATCTGTAACACAGAAATTACTGAAAATCCCCACTTTGATCACGACCATATGACAGGAAAGGATAGAGGTTTCACACACGCTGAATGTAACATGAAATACAGGATTCCCAAGCATATCCCTGTAGTCCTACACAACTTATCCAAGTATGACTCCCATCTATTTGTGAAAGAATTAGTACCTGATAACGGGATTTTTGAAAGTGCTGAAAGTTTCATTTCATTTTCGAAATCAATAAGTATTCCAAGACAGGATAAGGAAATAAAATATGAAATCAGATTTATAGATTCTATTCGATTCATGGCTTCATCACTGGACAAACTATCAGCAAATTTAGCGAAATGTGACTGTAAAGTATCCTGTAATCATCTGAGAGAGAATTTCAAGTACACATCTGACAGTTTCAGAAACGATGCTGATTTTAAAGAAATAATTAAAAAGGGGGTGTATCCTTATGAATTTGTGGATAGTTTCAGTAAAATGGATTGTACAAAGTTACCACCCATAGAAAGCTTTTATTCTAGGTTAACGGGAAAAGGTATTGACAAAGCTGATTATAAAAGAGCGGTGTCCATATGGAAACAATTTAATTGTGAAACATTACTTGATTATACCAAGTTGTACCTAAAAAGTGACGTTTTAATACTATCAGATGTTGTAGAGAATTTCAGAAATGTATGTATACATAATTATGACTTGGATCCACTTCATTACTTCTCAGCTCCAGGACTAACATGGGACGCTTTCCTAAAGCATTCAACAGTAGAATTACCGTTATTCTCAAAGGAAGACATGTATACATTAATTGAAAAGGGGATAAGAGGTGGTGTATCGCAATGTATAAAGAGATACGTTCAAGCAAATAATAAATATATGAGTAATTATAATAAGAATAATCCATCTAATTATTTAATATATTTGGATAAAAATAATTTATATGGGTGGGCAATGTCTCAGAATTTACCAGCGAATAATTTCCAATTCATTCCAATACCACATGATCGGGTATTACAACCATCTAAAAAATCATGTTAACTCGGTGATACAATTACCGAATGTAGGTGCTATATATGAAGTAGATTTGGAATACCCGAAAGAACTTTTCCAGTTACACAAAGATTTACCATTAGCACCCGAACATTTCAATGGCAAACTATGTACGACCTTACTGGATAAAAACAACTACGTAGTTCACCACAGGAACCTAGAATTCTATTTACAAAAAGGTCTGAAACTGAAAAAAGTACATAGAATACTAGGATTCACTGAAAATGCTTACTTAAAGGGATACATAGACCACAACACAGCACTTAGAACTAAAGGTACAAATGATTTTGAAAAGGACTTTTTTAAGCTGATGAATAACGCTTGCTTTGGAAAAACCATGGAGAACGTAAGGAAACGAGCTGATATGGAAATAATAACTGACGATAAAACTAGAGAAAAAATAATAAAGAAACCCAACTTTAAATCTGAGATTATTTTCAGTGAAAACTTTTCTGTAGCAAGAATGTCAAAGGAAAAGATCAAATTAGACAAACCCATGTTCATCGGTTTTGCTGTACTGGAACTATCCAAACTATTGATGTATGAATTCCATTATGATTATATGAAACCTAAATATGGGGATAAAATAGATTTATGTTATATGGATACTGATTCTTTCATCTATGACATACGAACCGAGGGTTTCTATCAAGATATTAAACCGGATTTGAATGAGAGGTTCGATACATCTGATTATGCGAAAGATAATCCATACGGGTTTCCTAATGTAAACAAGAAAGTGATAGGAATGATGAAAGATGAATTAGCAGGACAAGTGATGACAGAGTTTGTTGGGTTGCGGTCGAAAGTATATGCTTATTTAAAGGACAACCAAGACCTTTCAAAAGCTAGCAAAAAACTAAAAGGAATAAAAACAAACATAGTGAAAGATAAAATTACGATTCAAAACTACAAGGATGTTCTGTTTGGAAACGTTGGAAACCTTTCAGTAACCCAGTACAACTTAAGGTCATACAAACACAATATGTTTCTAGAAGAACAGAATAAAAAAGCCCTAGATCCTAAGGATGATAAAAGGATTGTATCCAGTGATAAATTCACAACTTTTCCATTAGGTTACAAACAATAAATATTCAAGTACCTACTTAAAAATTTCAAGTACCTAGTTATAAAATTCAAGTATATAATCAGATGTATCGAATTCAAGGAAAAAAGGTTAGTAACGAATCGAAAGTTACTGATGAAAATGGTAACATTAACCTACAAGATAAGAGAATTATTAATTTAGGGGATGCGAAAGCAGACCAGGACGCTATTAGTTTCAGATCTATGACTATTATTTTGAATCAGTTTAAAGAAGAAATTACCGCAGAACAAGTGGGGATAAATCAGTATTTTAGCGAAGATATCAACAGATTAACTGCTGTACATGATTCTCTTGATAATTTATTGGTAAGGATTAAAGATAAAGGGTTATTTGTAAAAGAAATAATTCGAGTTAATGATAAAGAAATTAACGCTGAAAACAAGTTGATAACAAATGTTCAAGACCCTAGAAACAAAAATGACGCTGTTAATTTAGGAACGTTAATTACACATCTTTTAGATTTGGAAAAAAAGCTCGAAACCCAACAAACCCTAAGCAATACTATTCTAACAAAAATTGCTGACCAACAAACCCATATCGATAATATTGAAAGAGCAATCGTAAACATTTTAAAAAGGCTTCTAGAGCAGAAACCTGTTGACAAACCATTCGTTTCCAGAATAGAAAAAATGATGGCTGGTAAATAAATTTATATGCTAAATTATTTTTCTAATAAATGGTTGAAACAATGGAGTATACAGTTTATTTGTCAAAGCTTCAGAAAGGAAAGCTGAAGAAATGCTTTGGCGCTAAACAAAAATGTCAGATACGTGTTAGTCATAGTAGACAGAATGAACGAGAACCAGTAAAGTTACTTTTAAGTAAACGACAAATTGATAAAATTGAAACATGTAAAATGAATAATAAGGGCTGTGATATTGATGTATCATACAAACAGATGAAAGAAGCGATTCAAAAGGGTGGATTACTTCCTTTCCTAATACCGTTGGCAATTACCCTTGGAAAGGCAGCTTTAACAAGCGGAGCTGCTGCTTTGGGTACATTCGCTGGTAAGAAATTGGTGGATAACATAACCAACACAGGTGGGGCGCTTACACTTCCTGGAACACAAAAAGTCGTGGGTAATGGTGTGCGTGGAAGGCCTAAGAAGGAAACCGATGATGTCAACACAGGTGGTGCGCTTACACTTCCTGGAACACAAAAAGTTGTAGGTCATGGTGTACGGGGAAGGCCTAGGAAGTCAAAAAACGGGGACATCAAAAAAGAAGCAAAAGTAAAGTAGGACCTCTAACCAATTTTGACATTATGGATGCATTAGCAGATATACCACATTTTAGAGGTGTTTTCTCTATAGATACGCTACCCAAACAAATAAATAGCCTAGAATGTGGTGTCATTAATTATGATAAACTCGGAATGCCTGGAACTCACTGGGTGGCGTACTGTAATCTACCTGATAATCCTTATGTAGAATTTTTTGATTCTTTCGGTATACCCCCAGGAAAAGAAATAATTAAATATCTAAAAACTTCAAAGAAAAAAATAGCTTATGAAAATCTTGCCGTTCAGAATATAGATGAATTAAACTGTGGATTGCATTGTATTTCCTACATTAAGCGCAGTTCTTAGTTTATTCATCTCTCGTCTTTTTGTTTATAAAAATTGTTTTCTAATAAATGGAGATTTATTGTATGAAATGTAAAAAGAAAACTGACACTGAATCAATGTTTAAAGCAGTGTCACAGAAAAATAATGTTCCAATGGTGAAAGGTAATTGCGTTATCTGTGGTTCAATGAAAAATCGCTTTTTAAAAAAAACCTCGACGCAGAAAAATATATTTTAAAGACGTATTTTTCAAATTATTCAGGTGTTGATGATATTTACAGAAAATTAAAAGAAAATGGTGTGAGTGTTTCCAAGGATAAAATAAAAAATGTGTTGCAAAATGAGAATGTGTATACCTTACACAAACCTTCCTATCACAATTTTGAAAGGAGACGAGTGTATGTTCACCATGTAGATGAGCAATGGCAAGCTGATTTAGTTGACATGCAGAAATATAAAAAAGAAAATAATAAAACAAATTACATCTTGACTATTATTGATTGCTTTAGTAAATATGCTTGGTGTGTCCCTTTGAAAGATAAAACGGGTGCTGAAATAATCAAGGCATTCAGTTATATATTTAAAGAAAGAATTCCTAAAAAACTACAAGCTGATAAAGGTAAAGAATTTGTAATGCGAAATGTTCAAACATTTTTGAAAAATAACGACATACACTGGTTTGCATCTGAAAGTGAATTGAAAGCGCAAATCGTTGAACGATTCAACAGAACACTGAAAGAAAAGTTATGGAAATATTTCACTCACAATAACACTACTAAATGGATTGATATTTTACCTTTATTTGTTAGAAATTATAATAACTCTTCATCATCGTTCAATACAAATGAAACCAGTAGATGCTAGTAAAAAGGTAAATCAGAAAAAGGTTTACAATGCTTTGTTTCCTCCAGCAGATGACTACACAATCACAGGAAATTACAATGTAGGAGATTTAGTTAGAATTAAAAAAGAAAAAAGTATTTTTGATAAAGGTTATTTACCTAACTACACGAATGAAGTATTCCAGATAGCAACCGTTAGACCTACCACCCCCATTACTTATGAAATATCTGACAAAAGTGGGGAATTAATTCAAGGAGGGTTTTATGAAAAAGAACTTTCAAAATTTATTATGAAATAAAATTACTTGTATATAAATGGATTCAAGACGCTTGAGTGATATGTTATCGGGTATAGTTAAGAACAGAGAAATTCAAAGAAAAAAATTTCAACAATACGAGATGGAGAAAGCAGGGTTTCGGGAATATGCTTCAGAATTAAACGCTCCAGTTGTTACGGCACAAAAAGAAAACACTAAAGATACCATCAAAAAATTACAAGAAAACACTGAAGCTATCATCGAAAAATTAGAGGAGGTGGATATTAATTCAAGAAGCCGGCTTCTCCAATTAGGTGAACCGTATAAATCAGCTTTACAAAGACAACCATATCAGATTCCAGTTTCAGAGGTAGAAACGCAGTCAACACAATCGACCGCTTTAGAAGCATCTCCAGATTTACCAACAAGTATCAAAATCGTTGATATGGATCCAGGTGTTGATAAAGAGTTATTAAAAGCACTTAATGTAAAATATAGAGAGAATCATACAAGATATAAAGGAGAATATTTTGAGATGCCTAATTATTACTTTGATAACCCAGAGAATATAGAAGATGCTTTGTCTGAATTAACACCTATAAGTCAAAGTTATGGTGGTTTGAAAAGTAAAAGTAGTTCTAGTAAGTATGATAAAATTATTTTATTTATTCAAGACTATAAGGATAGATTAAAAAAAATTCAATCTAGTAGACCCTTTATCAAACAACAAGGAACTGGTATATTTATGAATTGTGATGAAATGATTAAAAAATTGTACACTTTGATAGGTAGTAGAGTGAACGGGAATACATCTGATGAGGTGAGGAATGAAGCTATTGATATTTTGGATTCGTTAATGCGAAATAAATTCTTAAACAAGAGAGAATACAATTCAATATATAAAAAATATTTCTAATAAATGGTGTTGTTAAACATTGAAGCTAATGAAAGTATCATTGATATAACATTTAGTCAACCGATTGAACTGAATCGTAATTGGGATTATGAAATAGGTTTGAATCAGTGTACTTTGTGGTATTCGTGGCATAATATAAGTGATAAATTTGGGAATAATACATTTCAATACAGGAAAGATGAAGAGGGGGGATGGGTGAATGTTACTATTCCTAACGGGATGTATAACGATGATTGTTTGAATTATTTTTTGTATCAGTATTTTGATACACCAAAAGATAAATGTCCTATTGTAATCTCATCCAATCCAGCATCTATGAGATTTGTCATAGTATTACAAGAAAAATATGTGTTTAGATTTAATAGTGACTTGTGTCAGATTTTAGGCTTTGAGAAGGATATTGAGATTTCTAAGAAAATCAATGAAGGTACAAAGCTTCCAAATATAACAAGAAGTGTCGATAAAATTCAAATTCACTGCTCTCTTGTGAACAGTTCTATCGTAAACAAAAGTAAATCAGATGTCATTTGGACATTTGTTCCGAATACTGAACCGGGTTGCCAAATTGTTGAGAATCCTAGACAATTAATATATCTTCCTATCAACACAAAAGACTTTATTTACTCGTTGAGAATGACAATGACTGATCAGCTTGGAAGACCGATTGATCTGAATGGTGATAACGTAGGATACGTACTGCATTTAAGAAAAGCTTAAAGGATTATTGAAATAAAATTATTTACTTATAAATGTTGTTAAATAATAAGCGATTACTTTACAATAAGCAGTACGGAAGTGGAATCGGTAGTATATTCAAAAACATTGCTAATTCCCAGTTATTCCAGACGTCAGCAAAACAAATAAAAGATGGAGCATTGTCAATGTATAATAATATTATAAAACCGAGATTTGAGCTGCTGAAAAACAGAGCAATAGAATATGGAAAAGATTTGATTGATGTCAACAAGAAGGAACTGATTGATGTGATTGGAAATAAGAAATCGATGAAGGATCTTATAGGTACAAATAAAAGAATTTTAAATCAAAGAATTCAGGACTTGATTAAAACGTTAATGACTGGAAATGGGCTAAAGATTCTGAAATGATTTTTATTGAATAATTTCCTTCTTATATAAATGGCAGTAAATAAAATTATTAGTCCGCAATGGAACATATTTGATGAGCCACTTGTGGATGATACAGTGGTCAAGTATGAATTTAAAGAAATTCGAGAAACAGATGTAAATGTATCCAATAAGTCAGAGTTTGAATTTGTAACAAAGAAATTAGATTCCTGGTTCTATCCAAGTGAAAGTTATCTTGAGGTAGGCGTAAGGATAGTAAAAGCTGACGGAACTAATATAGCTGCAAGTGATGTCGCTACGTTGACGAATAATGGATTTAATTTATTTAGTACCGCCGAGTATGTCATAAACGATACACCAGTTGAAAAAATTAATCATGTTGGTATTACAACTACCGTTACAAAGTTGATTGAATACTCCGATGATTACTCTAGAAGTGCTGCTAGAAACCATTTTTGGTACATGGATTATAATCAAGGAACTGATATCAACCCTATAACTAGTTCATTTACCGTACCTGCAGAAGGAAAACTAACAGCAGGAAATATGAATGTCACTTCTAAGCCTAATCCTAATTATAATAAAGGGTTTGAAAAGAGATATAATAGAACTAAAGACAGCAAATTAGTTAATATGTATTTACCATTATCAGAGATGTTTGGATTCTTGAAAGGAAACAAACGATTTTTTAGAGGTGCATCACACAGAATATGTCTAAGAAGAAATGATGATAATAATATGATTGTAAAAAATGGAAATACTAATTTTAAAGTCGTCATTGAGTATTTATCCTGGAAAATTCC
Source organism: Branchinecta sandiegonensis (assembly GCA_030848855.1). Lineage (NCBI taxonomy): Eukaryota > Metazoa > Arthropoda > Branchiopoda > Anostraca > Branchinectidae > Branchinecta > Branchinecta sandiegonensis. The sequence continues at coordinate 4,661,780 of JAUPMV010000003.1, read as the reverse complement.
TGTTATAGCTCCTAGTATTGAAATGATGAGTCAATTGGAAAAGGGTTTGGCAAAGGATAAAAAGTATAATTTGATGTGGGAAGCTTGTAATACTTATAAAAGTGATGTTAGTCAGAATAAGGAACACACCTGGAAAGTTGTGTCTGAGAGAAATAGTCCTACGAAAATCGTTGTGATGTTACAGAAAAATGAAAAGCATAACAACCAAAAAAAGAATAATATGGTGTTTGATCATATGAATTTGACGGATATAGAGGTTAGAATTAACGGGGATAAATACCCAGAAGAACCCCTCAAATGCGACTTTAGTGAGGAAAAATGCACATACTCGAATCTTTACAACAGATACATACACATGGGTTATAAGCAATTAGCGTTTGATACTGGTAGTGTAGTCAATATCGAAGAATTTAAAGAAGTATATCCACTATTTTGTTTCGATGTTTCTAAATACGAGTCAAATATTTATAATGGAACCACTGCTGATATTGAAATTAGTATAACTTTAAATGATCCTCAACCCGTACCATACAATATTTACTGTGTTCTATATTATGAAAGAAAAGCTACATTGGATATCATTAATAAAAATATGTATGTGAGTTTGTGATTTGGATTTTTATTAAAGAAAATCAGCCGCTAATAAATGGAGGTCTTGAATACAATCAGCATGAATAAATACAATGAGACAATCAAGAAAGAACAGTTGGTATTAGGCTTGAAATATACCATCGTTAAAATGAGAATAGCTAAGACAAAATATGGTGACAAGTTAGTTGTAGTTATCAATCATAACAAGAAGATGTGTGATCTGTTTATACCGCAGAGATACAATGCAATTTCTGATGAGTTACTTCTAAAGAACAATCTTATTTTGCAGCTTATTTTGCGTGTAAATAAGAACTCGGAACAATATGTTGACTTGGAACTGTTTACTCAGTAATTGGGGGGTATTTGGATAAAAAATTGAAAAAAGCAAAAAAAAAGTAGTAGTTTATATGTAGTATAAAGGTTAATATTTCCTATTTCTTGGTACCTTTATTTGGAAAAAAAGAAAATACAAATATCTTTAAAAAGGGTGAAATTTCGGAAAAAAGCATGTTAAAATTTAAGAAATCGATGTTAAAATGGGGTTTTGAAATTTGGGGGAGGGTGGGGTAGAACCCGGTTTATATAACTACTTCCTTACACTAATACGCGACCGACTAGACACGCAGCCAGTGTTGCGAACATACGAATTCGTGAGACGTTGAATAAATAACGAAGCCATAAAACACCCTCGGGGCATACAGAGCAAAGAGGCTATTTCGCGCGTCGCGCATGAATCTTGTTAGCAGTCAGCAGCAGTGTTGCCAGATGGTGCGCATTTGCGCCATTTGGGCGCTTTTTAGAGGCGGCTGCGCTTCGAATTTTTCAAGTGTGCGCATTGCGCCAAATTTGCGCATTTCCCCAAATTTCGGCGCAAATTGGGCGCATTTTGCTCTCAATATCCCTTAGAAACTGAAAACCAGATCAGGATTTGTAAGGGCCACACAGTGATTTTATATCCAGGTTCCAGATCTTGAGGGTTGCGGGGGACTCAAAATCTTCACTGAAATGTCAAAATTGTCGTTTGGGTCCTTGGAAACACTGATAATTGATGCTTCCTGGTTCAGAATGTGTTGACCCTCTCTACTGCTCCATGTCTTGAAAGCCAGCGAGCACGATATTTGGATTCGAGAGTGTAGTCGCTGGTAAGCTTGTCAGGTTCATTCATATCTGGAACGTGTTTTTTTTTTAGAAAATTGTTTTCTTTCAATCGTTTTGAGAAAAACCGTTTTTTAAATCGTCTTGAGAAAAAAATCGTTTTTTTTTCGATTATCCTTTGTGTTTTTTCTCATAAAGACCATTAACTTTTCTTATGTCTTGCTCATCCCAGTACCAGAGGCATTATTATCCAAAAATATACGGGGAGGGGGGTATTTATCGACTGCTTGATTGCTTGATCATTTTTAGCGACCGTTTCTAAGACAAATGATTGTTTTTAAAGATTCAAAATCGACTGCTTTTACACAAAAAGTCGTAACTCAGTAAGCTCATAACTTACACCAAAATAAAATTTCAGAAATGTTTTTTCGTTTTAATATTTTGATAATATCTACTGTTTAATGAAAAATCTACTATTTTCAAGAAGAATTGCAGCGCTTTTCGCCAATTCGTTTTTTTTACCGACTGGTCGACAATATGCCCCCCCCCATCCGATTTCGTAAAAAATCCGGACCCGATTTCGTAATTTTTTTTTTTTTAGCGAAAATGCGCCTTCGGCGCATTTTTGCTTCTCTTGCTGCGCGATCTTGTGTCAAGCATCTGGCAACACTGGTCAGCAGTGGCCAGTTCACCAGTCACCAGTTCTGTGGAAGGTTTTATTCGAAGTGAACACATTATGGATTTTTGGATTGTGGCGTTTTCTGGGTGAAAGCTTTTGCGCTTTCCCAGACGGATGGTAAATTGTAAATATAAACAGAATTCAGAATTGTGAATAATCACAGATTTGTACATATACACTTTGAACACTCACATTTTATCTTTCGTTATTTTACTTTTGTCTGCATGTCGTTCAGTCCGCATCGTTCTTCTGGTTTTTAGTTACATGTCATCTTATTGTTTGTTATTTCCGCATCGTTTTCCTGTTGTTATTGTGGTGGATTTTATTATTTAGTTTTGTTTCTTTCGCTGAGGACGGTTTTGCCGGAAGTACAACCGAAATATCCGAAATTGTATTTATCCCTCGCACATCATCTTGGAGGGGTAACTAGCTGATAAGAAAAACCCCGAAAATCTCGTTTTCTATTTTTATATCACAACCCCTTCGAGAGTTATCGTGCTCACAGACGGACAACTTTTACGAAGTGATTTGTATCCCTCCACTTATATTTTGGGATCCCAAAAACCTTTACCACTGTTTGTCATGGGTTGAATCGCGCCGCCGCGTTTGTATAAAGATTCTAAATTTCCGCGTCATAGTAGAATTTGCATTGTGGGGCACCAGTATCTTTCACTGCGAGGTCCTTAAAAGATATATCTCTAGGGATAAAAAATACGTACCATCCAATGATAAAAATCGTCGAGTTTGATCGTATTCTGGAGGTTTATCCCTATCGGTGAATATATTTGAGTCTATATATATAGAGCCGAGCGGACAGCGAGGCGCCCGTCGCGTTTACATTAATAAGCCGTCCTAGGGACAATCACATCCTATATTAGGTCCCCATCACATGACGTTACCATTTACGCGTATCCTTCGAGGATCTTTTATCCTCAGATTTGTGTCAGTACTTGCTGCGTGGGGACGGCCGTAGATCGTTACTTCTAGAGCAGATAGTCGAAAAAAAATCCCTTAGCAGAATCGAAGTAATTCAGTGTGTTCAATTAAATGACACAAAAGCAAGTTAGCTTTTCAGTTAAACTTGAAGTAAAGTGTAACTAGACTGTCGGATCTCAGCCCTACGCGGTTAAGCTTTAAAGGAGTTCAGTCCTTTAAAGCATTTCTGGTACCCCCCCCCCCCCCAAGACGCGACCTCAAACCGGGGACGCCGTACGACCGTGGTATCATCGATCGTAGTATCATCAGGGACCCATAAATTTCCTGTAATGACTCGCCATTCAGGGGGCTTGTCAATAGGAGACTTCTGATGCGCTCTTGACCGAGCGTCAGATAGTTCGAGAAATACCGACGGGGACAAAATACCCGACTATCCAGATAGACAAAAGTTTTCGCAGCTGTTGTGCTTAATTAGGAATATTTCTCTGTAATGGAAGAGTATCCTGGATCTTTTGTCCTAGATTAGGTACCAGGTGGCATGCTGAATCGTCCCAACAAGTTTTGTCTATCTGAGCAAGAACGCCGATTCGACCCAAGCGGAATTTTTGGAAACTAGGCGAGGCTCGGGCAACATAGCAACATAGAAGCATAGGAAATGACAAGCCCCCTGAATGGCGAGTCATTACGTTTATGGGCTCCTGGTATCATCTAGTTGTGCGATTTAGAAGCACGATTAGGGTCAAGCTCAGAATGGATCTTAGCCAGAAAAGCAGACAAAAGAAAAACATTTAGCCTTTTCGTAAATGTTTTGGGATTATTGCATTTGCAATATTCTGGTACCCCCCCCCCAAGACGCGACCTCAAACCGGGGACGTCGTACGACCGTGGTATCATCTAGTTGTGCGATTTAGAAGCACGATTAGGGTCAAGCTTAGAATGGATCTTAGCCAGAAAAGCAGACAAAAGAAAAACATTTAGCCTTTTCGTAAATTTTTTTTCTTTCAAGAACTAGGATCTAGAGTCAAGCCCCTAGCAGGTGGGATTGACTGAATCGTTGTCATAGGGTCGATTCAGGTTTTGGGATCCCAAAACGTAAGTGGGGGGATACCTATGATATCGCAAAAGTTGTCCGTCTGTAAGCACGATAACTCTCGAAGGAAATGAGATATTTTGATGAAACTTGGTGTGAGCACTCTTTGGGTCAAGTTTGATGTCAGGTTGGTAGATGGGCTCTGTAGCTCAACATTTAGGGGTGAGGGAGGGGTTTCAAATTATGGGACGAACAACATTTTTTTAAACAGCTAATGAGATAGTCGATTTAGGGGTAAGGAGACATGCTGAACACGAATATGGAAACCATTTTCTCGACGGACAAGTAGTTCGCCCGGAATCCGGCCGAAACCGGAAAGTTTGTTAGAAGTAAAAGTCTTATGTGAAGTTGATCAGATGTTCGATTTAGGGGTAAGAAGACATGCTGAATATTTATATGAAAATCATTACCTTGTCGGACAAGTAGTTTGCCTGGAATCCGTCCGAAACTGGAAAATTTGTTAAAAGTAAAAGTTTTATCTAAAGTTGATTAGATGTTCGGTTTAGGGGTAAGAGGGCATGCTGAATCTGCTTTTGACAATCATTTTCTGTCCGGACATATAGTTCGCCCGGAAACCGGCTGAAACCAGAAAATTTGTTAAAAGTTAAAGTTTTAGCCTAGGGGTAAATACACACATGGTGAATCCATATCTGAACTTGGTTTTCTCAGATGATTAGCCATTGACCCTCTTCTGTTTCTAAATCTTAATAGTAAAAATGTTGAGGGAGCCTGGCGAAGACAGGATATCCTTAAGACCGAATTGTCTGGATCAAATATTAAATTTGTGGGATCCCATCGAAACCTTTGGTCTTGTTTTATTTGTGGAAAAAATGGGCTGGTAGTAGGACTTCGCAAGAAAGATACAATAGCGTTTGCAATAGTCACGTATTGACGGGTAATGAAGCATAACGTATTACCTCTTGTTGGTTCTAGTTATTCATTAATTAATTATTATTATGAATGATTTATATTGTTTATTGTGAGTTTGAACTGGTGAGTACTACTATTTTCTTGTCTTTTCACGAAGGTAATTGTTTCTCATTTATTACTCCCGTGCCACTCGTGCTTTGCCCTCTGCCGGGAGTATTTGATAATTTATGAGCGTGTTCCACCCTTCTAACAATAGTAGCTATTAGTTACTAATTCCGTTCCAGCCTCACGAAAAGTTACTACGCTGACCGTTCCAACCTTCTCGCAATAGTAACTATTTGCTACCATGCTCGGGAGCGTAGTAAGCGTGGTAACTACGGATCTCTGTAACTTGATTGGCGGGATTACTCCGTGGAATGATATTTTACCGAAAATTTTAAAATACGTTCCAGCCTTGACGCCAATAAGCCAAAATTCGTGACGACATGCGTAGTAACTGCGGTAGCTAGGGTGGAACACGCTCTATGTGTGTACAGTTAGTGAAAAGAATAAATGAACCTGAACCTTCATCTAATCTTCCAAGGATTTGGCGGGTTTCGCTTTATTGAAGCTGATACGAAGCCTTGTCTCTGCAGGTCAGTCATACAGTCGACCGCCGTCGGAACCTGAAAGCCGTCTGGGTACTGTCGGCGTCCGGACAGCTCTTGAAAAGCTTTTCACACATCATGGTATGAACTCCCACGGTCTCAAGACACACCAGTTTGAAGGTAGGTCCCGAACAGAGCAAACTAACACTAGGAAGTAGCGTCAAGACCTATGCTTTCCTTGTTTCGAAAACGGGCCATACTCGTAGCGTTGCCCACTACGCTTGCGACATTTCAAGCGAAACAAACTTGCGGGTTTGGAAATGCACACATCGAGGAAACTGGGGAGGTTGTATTTCAGTAGGGCCGTTCACTATCGCTAGTGGTGGTAGTGTCGCTGTTATTCGAGTGTGTGTCACTTTTCAAGCCTTGGCGCTACTCTCTAGTATTATTTTGCTCTGGTTACAAACGCTGATGAAACCCTTCAAGCGCCTTTTCGGGGAAGGGAGGTTGTGGCTTAGTTCATTGTCTGGTTAGTAGACCTATGACTTAGGTTTCAGCCCCTTTTATTTTTACGTAAATAACAGATCCTAGATAGCCATTGTCTTTTGGCTTACCCTGATAAGATAGAAGCTCGCTTTATGTATATCAGTTCGCGACAACGAGCAATAGTTTACAATCAAAATAGTTTAACTGAAACGGTGAATCTGAAATCCCAACCATAAACGATTGGAGAGGGAACCGTTTCCAATCGTAATTTTAACAACTGTTTACGATTGTTGTTTTTGTGTGTCACGCTATTAGTTGCATTTTTGATGCGAACCTCCTCGCGATTCTCCTCGCAATTCTCCTATTTCGCGTTTTTGGACTATTCAGAAAAGGCGAATTCTCCTTTTCTTGCGTTTTGTCAGAATCGAGAACAGGGAAAGCTTCTCGATTCTCCTCTCTCTGTTCTCCTCCCTGATTGGTCAGCAGAGTGCGATTGTCCAATATGCATAAACAGGTATACCGAGTTGCAGACGAGTTGCCAAATTAGAGTTTTTGTCAAAAGCGAGAATGGAGAAGCGAGAGGAGCAAAAACGGTAATTTGTAGGAGAATCGAGAATTCAGAAGCGAGAACGTAGAACTGAGAATTCAGATCAAAAGCGCAACTATTGTTTTGTAGACGGAAGCATCCCAGTTTGGCCGAGCCTTCTTGGGCACTGGAACTGGAGATGTATCGCTACACATGTATGTGTTGTAATGTTGTATAAAGTATATTACTTTATAGATCTGAGTGAACCGAGTTCCTCTCTGCTCAGTGCTGTTTTATTTTTTCATAAGGCACTTGCAAAGTTGGTTCAAAGGATGGCCGTGAGAATGTGTCAGAGCAAAATAACACTAGACTAGGGAGTACGGCCAAGACCTATCCTTTCCATGCGTCGAAACAAGTCTTACTCGCAGCGCCGCCCACTACGTTCGGGACATTTAAAGCGAATATGGAGTTATCGGACATAGAGCTGGTGCAATACCGATTGATTTTTAGTAGGGACGTTCTCTATCGCTAGAGGTGCTAGTGTCGCAGCTGTTACAGTGTGTGTCACTTCTTTCAAGTCTTGGCGCTTCTCCCTAGTGTTATTTTATTCTGGAAATTGTAATCCTTTGTAAGCAAGACTCTTGTGGTCAATCTTGTCGAGTCTCTAATGAGCCAGTCAAGTTTAGTCGTCCTAGCACATCTGGAAGTATCTTAACTCACGATCACCGGAATTCAGGCCCCCCCCCCCCCTCGAGCTCCCACCATAGTGGCCGGATTCGGATCGGTTCTGTAGACGATGAATCTAGGGCTTGTATTTGTTCTTCCCACCAAGTGCCATCCCGACCCCCCCCCCCCCCCCCCCACTCTGAGCGTGTCACACGATTTCAGTCCCGGACTTCAGATGTGAGTTCTGAGACACAAGGTCTTTCCAGATATCAAGTTTCATAAAGATCCGAGCACCCGTTGGAAAGCTATACATGCCTCAATATTTCAGATTCCTCCTCCTTCACTCCCCCCACGATTGTCGGATCGGAGATACGACTATTCTCAAGTCAATCTGGTCGGATCCCTGATACCCCTGCCAACTTTCATCGTTCTAGAATATCTGGCAGTATTTTATCTCGGGACAGAGATACCGGATCCGGATCCAGGATTCGTCCTTTTAACCGGATTCGAACTCGGATTCCAAACCCTCAATATTGAGAATCCGTTCAAATTTCTAGTCTAGATTCTTCCTTCATCCGTTTACCAATTCTTAGACAGTGGACAGTCATATACATCCAACTTTTTTATCGCCACCACCAACCATCCTCAGTAATCTATCACGTTATCTGACTGCCTCAAATTTTGTCACCTCTGAATTTTAAACCAAAACCTATGTATATGACTTGATTTTTGTTAAGGTCGAATTGGATTCCGGATTAGAATTAGAATTGGAAATGAATTCGGAATCGAATTCATACCTAGGCCTGGATTCGAATCTTGTCATGATCGAATGCGCCCATCTCGTGTCTCAGGATCACCGGAAATCCGGAACCCCCTCCAACTCCCCCCATAGTGCACGGATCCTGTCCTGTCACGTCAACTATGTATCTAGGGCTTGTTTTTCTTTCCAAGTTTCATCCCGATCCCTCCAGTCTTTAGCGTGCCACACGGTTTCCGCCCCCCCCCCCCCCCCACCCCCACCCAAAATGACCGGAGCGTCTGAGAAATTAGATCTTTCCGAATATCAAGCTTGGTTAATATCCGATCACCCGTTCAAAAGTTATGTATACCTCGAGATTCCGGATTCCCCCTCCCTCCACTCCCCCCACGAGGGTCGGATTGGGGAAGTGACTATTTCCTAGTTAGTTTGGTCTGGTCCCTATTGTGCCTGTCAAGTTTCATCGTCCTAGCACATCTGAAAGTACCTTAACTCGCGATCACCGGACCGATGGAAAAGTGATCGGTATATGGCACTTGGCCGAAGGCAAGTACCATAAAAATTATAATAACTTGAATGGCGTCTTCTTTTGTTTCAGGCATATCGAAGAGGTGAACAGTGGCCGACAAAGGTCCGTCTATCAACCGTTCCTGCCGTCGCTTCGCGTCGTGCACAGCAGATCCGTAAGTGAGACAAATTTTTGTCGTGCAAGTCATATACAATTTGATTTTGTTTTCTACCGAAAGTTAGAAATCGTTTTCTCGTGTTTTCGACGGATGTTTTATTTTGTAAGCAGTCATTTAATACACGCTCGATCAAGTTATGCGACACGTGTTAGAACCAGCCCTCTCCCCTCCCTGTTCTCAAGCAGTACCATCTTTACTAGCTAAACTGTTACTGAATGATCACTGCTTTTATTTCTTAATGTTCTTATAACAGTTAATAAACCAAGAATCGTCTTTGCTAATGTGCTGGCATTTTTACGATTTTGACTCATGAAAAGGAGCCAAAAATCTATGGATGGCCTAGGGGCCACCAAAAGTAAAAGACGGCACTGTTTTCAAGGCGTCTCCTGTCGGTTGAAAGGAACATGCACTAACACAAGCCTATACAGACAGGAGTTTAATAACAGATAACACCTGTGTGCGCATCCTTACATTTAAACGTTATGAGGTTATATTGGTTTTGGCAAACTTTAATGTTATCTGTTTGCGAAACAAAACATTTAAAAGGGTCACAACAGAAATTTTCTCTCGAACATAAAGTCATAACAGAAATATTTCCATCGCATCCGTAAAACATTTAACACAAGGATGCGCGACCACGTGTGAACTGTTTTTGGTGGGTTGATTGGCACAAGCCATAATGCCAAGGTGGTTTGTGGTATGGTTGAGGTCTAATCAATGCCGTCTTTTACCTTTGGTCGATCCTAGGCCATACGCGGGCTTTTGGTCCCTATTTATGAGTCAAAAACATAAAATCACCAGCACATTAGCACACAAGATTCTTGGTAGAGCCACACTAGGCTACACTATGGTCCGAGGATAATTTCGGTAATGTAAATGACGACGCTGCAACATATTCTGGCCCTACCTGGATCGTAATGAATAAGGCAACATTACACCGGCCGCTTGGCCTCTCGTTTCCCGTGGCCCCCCAGCACCGGCCTAAGAGTACTGACGGCACTGTCTGGAGGAAATAAGTGCAAGAATTCCATTTGGTTGATCTTTAGCTTAATTACTTTGCACACTGATTAAACCAGACCCCGTTCCCGACCCAAGGCGCCTTCAGTTCAGGCGCTTAGCCGAGCTGGTAGAAGCTAACACTATTTCAAGATCTAAAATACCAGAAGTGTCAAACTTTGACTGAACACACTGTCGTATCGCCAAGGGCGATAATTGCTAGAGGGACGAGTTAAAAGAAGATGTCATGAAGTGATTCATGGGAATTTCCAGCCGAATGATAGTTCTACCAGTTATTTCTTCTCAGTAAACGCCGAAAGTTGGAAGATACGAGACGAATGTCACCGGGAATGTCATGAAATTCGCAGTAGTGCGAGAAATGGCTGGAGGAAGGAGTCGTTCCATTAATATTAGTTGCGTTTCCGATCCCAATTCTCAATTCTGCGTTCTCGCTTCTGAATTCTCGTACAAATTACCGTTTTTGCTCCTATGGCAAAAAAACTAATTTGGCAGCTCCGTCCGCAACCCGGTATACGTGTTAATGCATATTGAACACCCGCACTCTGTTGACCAATCAGGGAGGAGGACGGAGAGAGTAGAATCGAGAATTCACCATCGGAGCAACTTCTCGATTCCGCAGAATCGCGAGGCTTTCCCGTTCTCGATTCTGACACAAACGCAAGAAAAGGAGAATTCGCTTCATCTGAATAGTCCAGTAGCGCGAAACAGGAGAATTGCGAGGAGAATCGCAAGGAGAATTCGGATCAAAAACGCAACTACTGCTAGCGCCTTCGCAAGCAGTAAACAACCTTATCGCACGCAACATGCCAGGATACTTTTTCGTAACATTAACACAAGAATGCGCAATTTTAACAGATAACAAGCAACACAATTAATGTTACAAAAAATTGTGTTATGAGACTTTAGATGTCAAGTTTTTGGAAAGCATGGCTTGCAACGTTAACTGAACCGAAAAATAACACCTTAAAGGTCATAACGGAAATTTTTGTAACAGTGCAGATATCTGTTGGAATTGCGCCTCCTTTTCTGACAGTCTATAAGGATCTCATGGCCACTCCACAATTCATTGTTTTCTTAAGAATATCATTTTATTTCGTGACTCAATACTCGGTCTAGGTGCCGAACTAAATACAATACTGCATGAAGGAACTTAAACTAGGGTTTCTACCGATTTTTGAAGACGAATTTCTGATCGACCCGGAACCTAAGTTAAAAGTTACGAAACTAAGATGAAAAAGTAAACTGTTCCTTTTGAAGTACTAAAACACGGCCCTGAAAATGTGTAAGAATTTCGGTTGCCGGTCTCATTTCCATTATTTCCCGTAAGGACTTTTTTTTTTAACTTTCTCAACTTCTCCAAAGTGAGAACCCAGCTAGGACTGAAATTAAAAAAAAATTGTGGTGAACTACCCTACTTCTGGTCATGTAGCTCTTTTAAAATGTGTGGGACTACATGTGCTATATTTGCTGGGGATGAAAATATTAGCAGTTATTTTCATATCTGGAAGCTTAGCACATTTGCATGAAATGACGTAGTAAGAGACTCCACTTCAAGAACTCGGAACGTGTGCACAGGGCTTAAGCTAGCAAGTTTAAAACTGAAATATAAATCACCGGTTTCTAATAATTTACTGATTTCCCAAATTTCACCATTCTTAGAAGCACTGTAAAGCCTGTGTGATCTAATGTCCTATAGTTACTGGATTCGCAGTATCTAGAAACTTCGCACTTTATAATAATACATAGATGGCACTTTACACAAGGGCCTTGTAACATGACCAATAAACCAGAAACATTTTTCGAATATAATTTCGAAGTCTAGGACTCCATTGTCGGAGCCACGTAGACATGCCAGGACCCACAAGACTGGTGAAAACCAGATAAAACCATATTATATATTTATATATTTGGTTATATTATATATCTGGTTTTATCTGGTTTTCACCATGAGACCCCGTCTTGTGGGTCCTGGTGTGTCTACGTGGCTCCGAAAATGGAGTCCTAGACTTCTAAATTATATTCGAAAAATATTTCTGGTTTATTGGTCACGGTACAAGCCCCTTGTGTAAAGTGCCATCTATGTATTATTTTAAATTTCCGTGACATGGGGATGTGAACTGGTTAGATCAATTTGCCTTCGCGCGGGATCACTGTTCCTATGGCCGGCTTCTACCAGGCTATTGTAGTGGTTTGCGAAATCTATTCACAAGACCCTCGGTAGCTCAGATGGTAGAGCGACTGCCTTGTAAGCAGAGGGTCCTGGGTTCAAATCCCGACTGAGGAGCATTTTTGTCTATCAGTTCACTACTTATAAAATACTTCGCACTTTGCTGAACTTCATGAGCTTTTTTAACTTTCCATCCAAAAACGATGAAACTGGGAAAATCCATCCAGGAATTTCGGTGGATTCCAAGTGCGCGGGAGGTGTGACCAGCGCTTTAGGCTTATCTCAATGGAGATAATTTCAGTGACTATCTCATATTTAACCGACTACCCTGTGTTGCGCTGAGCACAACCTTTTTTTTCTTCTGCTATTTGCAGAAAGCACTAACCCCTCGTCGCCCTCGTGGCAGAATATCCTAAATTCACTGGACACTGGCAGTAGTGTTTTTCGCATCTGATAACTTCTCTATTTCACGTGAACTGAATTCCTGAGATTTACAAACTTTTCCCTGCAGAAACAGGGAAAGTGAGACAATCCAGCAAAATAGTCCGTCCATGGGTTGTCTCGATTGGAAATTCCGTGACTTTTCAGTGATCTTTTCCTGAATTAAGACCTCACACCACCGTCGTGACCTAATGTCCTAAATTCACTGGAAACTGGCAGTAGTTGTTTTCGTAGAAACTTAGCACTATCAAGGGACCCGACTTCCGCCTGACTTTTTCATACAGAAACAGGGAAAGTAAGAGAATCAACCCAAACAATTCGTCCCTGGGAGTGCTTTAGTTTTGTCTCAATGGTATTTTCCAATAATTTACTAAAGACCTTTTAAACACTGTAATGTAAATTCACTGGCGATAGGCAGTACCGGTTTTCGTATCAAGAAATTTCACACTTTCGGGTAACTTGACTTCCGGAGCTTTATAAGCTTTTTCGAAAGTAAAAGAATCAAGCCAGGGATCACGATCATGGGATTCTAACAACCCGGTCACGCGCACACAGCTTTAGGGTATGAGTAGTCAAACCTGAATAGGAATTTCCGACCTTTCACTTGTCTTCTGTTGGCGGAAAACTTTTCCATGACTTTCTAGTAACTTACAGAATGCGATTAAAACGAGTACGCTCCTAAATTTACAAATGCACTTCTACCCTATGGGATTTTATTAGTATTCATCCGGGAATTCCGTTCATGGATTTCGCGGACCATGACAGTGCGTCCAGGGCTTAGGGCGACTAACTTCAAAAACTGAACACAAAATGTTGAATTGGCTCTTATTTTCAGTACTGCTACAGACAGACGATCAGGTTTTCTCGGCCCAAGCTTCTTCACATTCTTCATAAAGTTGAAGAAAACCTCATTTCTTAAGCCCGGAACTGATGGTGGCACCGAAGAGCCTGGCAGAAATTCCAGTCCACGACCACCAAACCCTGAGCGTCCGTCTGTTCGAACCATAATCCATTGAACTGTGTAGAAACCCTGTAAAACGAATGTGACCTAATATCCTAAACTTACTAGAGATTGGCAGTTGTGGTCTTCGTGTCCAGAAACTTTGCACTTTCGGGGGACTTGACTTCCTGAGTATTTTTGGGGCTTGAACACCTCTGTACAACTGGGATAAGGAAACTAAAGAACGCAGCGGCCAATAGGAAAGCGCCAGCCACGTAAAACGGAATGTCGTAAGATCCCGTTGCGTCATAAATGGAGCCGGCAAGCGGCGGACCAACGATGGCGGCGACGCCACGGAAAACGCAGATGAGACCAAAGCAGTTGGTAAGCTTGTTGATACCAAAGAGATCGACTAGCACGATGGATGTTAGTGCAATAAATGCGGCTAGAGAAAATAAATAAGTTAATTTAAGGGTTCACTACACAACTGCAAGAATTTGCTACCTTCGACAACAGTTTCATCAATAAATATTTTCTTACCTAAAAGGAACGACCAAGAAGTGTCAAGATGTAAGAGTAAGAGGAATGAGAAAAAGAAAAAAAACTAAGAGAAATATTAAACTATTCTTTTTGATTTCTAAATAATCATGGCTTTAATTAGATTCACTAATCCTGGAAACACTGATTGATGTTCATGCGTAACACTATGGTGGCTCTGGGGGTCATAAATCGATACTGCATTGCAAAATGCTGGGTACTCCAGCCAAATAGTGATGAATTGAGTGAAGCAGGTATCCAGCGTAAGGCATTAGGGTATGTCAAATGTTAGAAATACCCAGCGTTTGGCAAAGGGCATAAAAAAATATGGTGATAGTGGTAGACTGGCATCGACCTATGACCCCAAAAGGCAGCCATTCAACACTGAAAGGCCTTTGACCTTGACAGAAGACTTAAATCCCATTTTTAGCCTTACTTACAAGACGACCGCTTCGGTTTGCATACGGTTAATACGCAGTGTGTATGTGTGTGTGTGTGTGTGGGGGGGGGGGGGTATTACGCTCACGCTTCACATGACCCATACCCACAATGACCAGAGTGACCAATGATTCGCGAGAAAACAATATAATAATAAAGTATTTTCCTTTTCAGAATCCGAGGGGGTACCAACTTCCAAATATTAGGGTACTTTGTGCCCGATGGTGCTACCAAATTCGTCATTTTTGTAAAGATTTAGTGTGCCCGACAAATGAGCGTGGCCGATTTCGCTCGACTGTGCTACCGCAGTAGTCATTTTAAATAAATATTCCTTCAGCCCAAGCTGACTGCGAATCATATTTGATAGTGCAAAACGGATACGTCAGCTGAATTTTATTAGAGCTATATTTCGGCCCTTCTTGGCAAGGGTCATCTTCAGACTCAAAGCCGCTCAAGTTGGAAAACGAACTTGCGGGAAAAGAAAATATAGCTCTAATAAAATTCAGCTGACGTATCCGTTTTGCACTGTCAAATATGTAGTCATTTTCGTAAAAGTTGGGGTACAGTGTGCCCGAAAACTGGGTGTACTTAAGTATGCCTGAAAGTTGGTACCCCCTCGGTCAGAATCACTGAACATGGACCAGTTACCAAAGTTGAATGACAGAAAAGATAAGAATGCAGCTTACATGAAAAGAATCCAAATAGGGCGGAAAGTGTAGCCAATCCAGCATAACTACCAAAAAGTGGCACACAAAATATGGCGACGCCACTGAGACCAATGCAAACATTATTGATAAGAAGGGAGTCAACGCCGGGCAAATCGGCCAAGTACCCGGACAACAGACGACCGACAATGTTGGTCGCTCCAATGAGGGAAATGAGCAGTGAGGCTTGGTCGGGGCTGGCACCCTGAAAGAACAACAAACATATTTTAAGTACGGGAAGTAAGTTTTTCGGCGACCTCTGAAGACTGGGCAGTTTTGAAGGCTGCTATGGGCCACTGACTGCTCAGTGGCCATAGCAGCCCCCAGACTCTTCGTCGGGGTCGCCGTCACTACTCCAACCCGTAAGCTTGCCTACCCGTCATTTCGGCAAATCAAAAAATCCGACAGTTCCCCAATCCGTAATTTAGTCCACCCGTAAGTTCGCCTACCCGCAAGCTGATCTACCAGTAAGTTCGCCAACCCGTAAATTCCTCACCCCGTCAGTTCACCTACTGCCACTTGACCCAGGGCCGAACTGTGCGAACTGTCATATTAATGGGAGTTAGCGAACTTACGGGTTGGAGAACTGACGGGGTGGGAAACTGTAGAACTGACGGGTGAAGAACTGGTTGGACTTGAACTTACTGGTTGGTAAACTGACGGGTTGCGGAACTTACGGGTTGGAAAACTGACGGGTTGCGGAACTTACGGGTAGGCGAACTGACGGGTTGACGAACTGTCGGAAAAAGCGGGCGCAGTGAAGGATTTTTAGGGCAAAATGATGGGTAGAACGGATGGCGCGTTGGGCAATTGAAGGGTTCCTCTTGTACATCATCTTTCTTATTTTTCACTATGGCCCATGTGCTTTATTGGGAATAAATCCATTCCTAAAGGAGCAATTATTCCACGAATGAAACATTATGAATCACGGTCCATGAAGTACTACGCACGGGCAGATCTATTTGGGAACGGTTCTACAGCGCAAAACACACTTTGGACTAATTTGCTACTGTTACAAAAAATGTGAGCTCAAATATTATGATGTAACATTTCGCAACGTTACTCTGAACGAAAAAATGGCCATAAAGGAAATACTCTGTGATTCTTGCAGAAATCACCAAAAACTGAAACGCGCGCAGATTTATCTTATCACACTTTCGACAGTGCATTTTCTTTTCAGAAATAAAAGAAGAAAACCAATCTTTACGAGAAAGTCGAGAAATCACGCTGGTGGACTGGACAAAACACATCTCAGTCGATCAGGAATTACTAATGTTAACACATGTACCTTTTCTTTCCCGTTGTTTTCGCAGAAAATAAATTACTGCAAAAATAGATACCACTAAATATTTAGCAGTTATTTTTCATTTTTGCATTTTTCATATTGTATGATTTTATCGTTAAAGTTTAACTGAAAAGCCAACTCATTCTTATATCTTGGATTCGAAAACACGGGATTCTCTTCTTCTAAAGGACCTCTAGTTTTTCACCTCATGCTTTAGTAGTGACTTTCAGAATATGCACTGCTTGCACGACAAGTCAAAATTCATCCAGCCGCGGCGAATTTGAATGTCAGCAAACGCGTGGATTTCAATGGCAAACTAAGTGTCTTTCATGTCTGAGAGATGACGGCATTGCGCAAGATCACGTCTGAGGAACGCCATCTACCTTGATTTCGAGCAAAGAAAGTTGCTAGATAGTTGTTAAATATTTTAAGCATAAAGGTACAAGCACCTCCGTAAGAATAAGTTCATTCGATAGAATCGAAGCAATGGAGTAGCCCATTTTCATAGGGATTTCAAGCCTACTTAGGTGAATTAGATGATGGACAACTAGACTGTCGTATCTCAGCCCTTGCAGTTAAACTTTTAAGACCTACATTCTGTTTACCTTCTCTTACTGATCGGAAGCCACCAGTTTATTTAGATTTGAACTTGATTGCCGGGTTGCTGTTTTGGCTCGAGAAAAACACCACAAAGATCTTCTTTTCCAGCTGACGAAATTTTCCACGTTTGATTAGCAAAGAATTATAAGACTTAATTGATTATTTTTTGTATGTCTTCAGGAGTACCACACTGGTCTTGGCTTTTTTAATTTATTTGTATTTGTAACAATCAGTTGGAGCATTAGACGGAATTATTATTTTGATCCCTTGGCTCCCTCCGTGCCATAACGGCTGTCCCGGATAATCGGCTGAGATTTAGTCCAGTCCGAATTATTTCAAACCTATAGGAAATTTGTTTTTTTTTTTTAATTTGCTCATTGTTTGACGGTGTTTTTTGTGGTTTTGAACATTCATAATGGCAGTAGGGATGGTTATCATTGTGTGTGGTAGAAAGGCCCTGTTTTGTGGTCCACTTTTAAGATCTTGAGCTTGGCCACAAGGGTGCTAGGTGACGCTCGTACCGAGTTCCGGTATGAAGTAGCGACTTGGATGGGGGTGATCCAGACATTACAAATGCCTGGATCTTCCAAATTCTGGATGAATACTTCCGATTTCGCTCCTTCAAAATACGACCCAGCTATGGCTTACCTGTGAAACAGCCAAGTCCATAATGTAGACGAAGGGTACATAGAATCCAAGCATTCCAAAAACGCTGCTGATACAAAGAAGCACAAAAATTGGACTCTTCAGTAGTGAAACATCAAACATTTCTTTGAATACCATGCAGGACGCAGATTCTAAAAAAATAACATTAGATAATAATAGACAAGACATGAAGGAATAAGTATAAGGTTACCTTCCGACGTTTCAACAACAAAAAAGGAAGTTAACCACTATGAAAACAAGACCAACGGTTTCGATGGGATCTCAAAAGTTCAATATTTGATCCAGACAATTGGGTTTTGTCTTCGCCAGACTCCTTGAACATTTTTACTTTTAAAATTTAGAAACAGATTAAGGCCAAATAACTAACCGTCTGAGAAAACCAAGTTCAGATACGGATTCAGCATGTGTGTTTACCCCTATAAGTCATATCTATTTTTGACGAAACAGATCGAAACTTCCTGCCTTACTTCTGCCAATTTCCAGTTTAGGCGGAATTTCGGAACTACTTGTCCGACGAAAAAATAAATCTCAAAAACGAATTCAACGTATCACATTACCCCTATATCCAACATCTAATCGACTTCAAATAAAAATTTAACTTATAAAAAATTTTCCGGTTTCAGCCAGATTCCGGGCGAACTATATGTCCGGGGAAAAATTGATTGTCATATACGGATTCAGCATCTCTTCTCACCCCGAAATCGGGGTGAGAAGAAATCGGATTCCGGGCGAACTACTTGTTCGGGTAGAAAATGATTTTCACATCAATGTTCAGCATGTCTTCTTACCCCATAATCGACTATCTCATTAGCCCTTTAAAAATAATTTTGTTTGCCCCTTAATTTGAACCCCCTCCTACACACCTAAATGTAGGGCTACAGAGCCCATCTACGAACTCGACCTTTCCCTTGACCCAAAGGATTCTCACACCAAGTTTCATGAAAATATCTCATTCCCTTTGAGAGTTATCGTGCTTACAGACAGACAGACGGACAACTTTTGCGATGTCATAGGTGTCCCTCCACTTACGTTTTGGGATCCCAAAAATAAACAAATAAAATCAGGAATGTCAAAATAAGCCGAATCCTGCAAGACCAGCACCAGCACCTCTGCTGTTTTTGCTTCTTCTTGCGGACAAACCTTAAACAACAGGCGAGAAATTCTGTTAATTCTTAGCGTTAAATTATCAAATTAATTCAACTGAAATGTCAAGTAAACTGCCATCCAGGACTGTCAGGTTGCCAAGCAAGAGTAAGATAAATATGTTAAAATGGTATGAAATAGCTACATCAAATTCGTCCGGTAAATTTCCTGTTTTTCTCCGAAAAAGGGATCCCGTAACAGAATCCGGGCTTATAACATTTTCAATCTCTTCATCCACAAACCCATAAAAAAAACAAAAAACGATGTGGCGAAAGTTCCGGTAATCGTAAGAAATGGTGATGGTATGAAGTACCCAATGCCTAACCTTCGGGTATCGTACATGCCTACTAAGTTCCATCTTCGTATCTTATCTTAAAGTGCCCGGATTCGCCACCACTGACCGACGCACGGATAGACTTTCGATCGCTACATCTTTTTTGAGGCCGGAAGCGCCACTCTCTACCCTCTCAACGACCCAATCGAGCAGCAAAAAACAGCAGCGGTGTCCAAAACGAAATTGCAGCACAGCTGTAACTCCAAATAATTTTCAGGAAGAAATTAAAAAAATCAGATATTTAAGGAAGAATCCACAACTTTAACTTCCAGCCTGAGCGGCTTGAGCCTGAAGAGGACCCTTGCCAAGAAGGCAAGGTGTCAAATACGCTACATAAATAAGCTAGAATAATGCGATTCAAAATGAAGGCAAAGATCTTGAACTATTAGTTTAGTTTATTCATAAACAATAAATACACCATTAAGTCTTTGTGGCCCCACCATAAGGCCTGGCAATGGGCGGGGCTTAATATTCATATAGTCTTGCGTGAAACAAACCAAACAAATCAAAAAAAAAAGAAGGAGAGAAAAAAATAAGAAGAAGAAAATAAGAATGAAGGCATAACAAACTGACAAGAAAATCCACTAACGAACGATCTTCCATCAACAAAGCGCCCTTGCGCTTTGTCATGACTTGTGAGGGGAACTGGAAGCGGGGGGCAGTTTATCACAAACTCCGGTTTTGGGATAGTCTATGCAAAACCCTGGGTATATTCAACGTTTGACATTGCCTATGCCTAACGCTTGTTATTCTATGTCACATTCTGAGTCCCTGTGGGTCTGCTATCCTAACCCTGACGTGTTGCACAATAAAGAAATCCTGATTGGTTGGTTTCTCAACCCTTAAATCACATATATCTTATTGGGCAGGTAACCAGCATTTGGCAAAGGCTACATGAAAATCAGGGATAAATATTAGTTGCATTTTTGCAGATACCATGGTATCTGATATCACGGTAACTGGATTTGCATTTTGTCGTTTTAGCAGTTATTGTGGTCTGATACTACGGTTGCTTTTCGAAAACAACTATTGCCAAATTTGAACTTTTAAAAGTCATCCCAAAAGAAATACTAACATCATCTCACAAGTGCCAAACTTCCTTCCCACCAATTTTAGAAAAACCCAGGCTCCTGTGTTGGTGATGATGGAAGTTAGATGAATTTTTGAGATCCCACGATCAGGTACCACAGTCGGGACCGTGATACCTGAATATCAGTTACCACGGTAATTGGCAAGATACTGCAAACCCCTTTTCACCGTGGTATCAGATACCACCGTAACCGCAACAACGACTTTAGACCGTGGTATCAGATACCATGATATCTGCAAAAACGCAACTATTCCTTCCGCTCAAGCTGACAGCGAATGATACTTGGCTGCACTAAACGGACACGTCAGCGGAGTTTTATTCTTGGGATATTTCGGCCCTTCTTGGCAAGGGTCCTCCTCAGCCTCATGCTTGAAAGGCGAACCTGTGATATCGCTACAATGAAATTCGGCTGACGTATCTATTTTGTGAAATACAGAGCTTTAATACAGAGGACGAGGGCCATTTCTGGTTGAACGCGAGCAACTCTCAGACCCCAGGAGACATTTTCTTAATGGGTATACTATCAAGTTCCCCGATGCTCTTGAAACAAAAAATAAAGCTAAGATACTTAAAATATGCTAATTTTTAAAGAGTGTATTAGTTAAATAAAGATAAATACTGAGTGATGTAAAGTGTATTGTAACCACCATGTATTTCGTACGGCGAATTGGCTATTAAATATATTCATTCATTCATCCAATACAATGGGTATACTATCAAGTTCCACGATGTTCCTGAAACAAAAAATAAAGCTAAGATACTTAAATTTGCCAATTTTTAAAGAGTGTATTAGTTAAATAAAGATAAATACTGATTGATGTAAAGTGTATTGTAACCATCACGTATTTTGTACGGCAAATTGGCTATTAAATATACTCAATAATTCATTCAATATAAGTGTGTGTGTGGGGGGGGGGGGGGGGGAGGTCAGAGATAAATTTTCCTCACTTTCTTCCTCCGGTGTTTCGGCGGGGAGCTCTCCGTCCCACTCATCGGCTTGTCTAAGGGAATGTGGCAGTGACGTCATACTCATACGATAATGTGACAGTGATTTCTGTGACTGGTATTCTGGCAAGTTCTTGATGGAACCGGTATAGAATATGTCTTTTCGGGACATCGGCCGTCGAAGGTTGTCAATACTGTAACATAAAATATCAGAACATGCAAATGAATCATTACAAATAAAACGATCATTTGTTGTCGAACGTCACCAAGAAATTAAAAGCTCATCATGCCAATAATGATGATGACTGGATTATTAGTAAAATTCCCTCTCGTCGTAGCTAGGAAAACTTACAAGCTCTAAGGCGTATTCTCGCCGTTCCCCGAGGACTCAACTTGAGGAGTCCCCGCGTTTTTGTTTGTCCCAGGGACTCACTCCCCGTATTCTCGCGAGTCCCTGCGGACAGGGAATGCTCCGAATATCATCAGCATCATAAAAAAACTCCCTTTCAGATTCGGAGGGGAATCAATTTTTGCTGGTGTTGGTGAAACGTAAAATTAATTAAAAACAATCAGAATAAACAAAACCAAAAATAAAGTGGATCCAAGACTAATTTTGTCAACTGCATATTTTTTGTTTCGAACAAAATCGATTTTGGAACCATTCCCCGTGTTCTCGCTGTTTCTGTGCGCGGAGTCCGCGGACTCCCTCTATTCTCGCCGTTCCCTTCGATTCCCCGAGGAGTCCTCGGGGAACGGCGAGAATACGCCTCTAGAACGAAGAAGCATGGTATCCAAATTTCTCACAAATTGGAATTTCACGGCATTTGTAGTTTCAGCTGGAGCATGCAAAGAGCCTGCGGAAAAGCACTAAGCCTCGATACCCCCCCCCCCCCAAAACGGGATTCGAATTGATGTCATTCATGTGGGTCATTCACTCACTGTTAGGCTTATCTGTCATAAATACAAACAGGAAGAGCAAAATATATATAATGGAAAGAATACGAACCACATACAACAAGTTATATAACGCGATTTTGGTTAATTAGTTTACGCTGATTTTATTGTTAAGTTATTTTTTCGCGTTTCCTCTCCTCATTTAATTTTTTACGCCGTACTTCGCCTTTACCCACTCTTATAGGCAATAAAGTTCAATCAAACTGATAGGCTGATTGAACAATCTCAACGATCCCAGATGCCTCTTAACAAGTCAACATCTCCGATGACCCGTACATGTTCAATACGAGCTTATCCCCCCGTTGCGACCCGCTTTAAAACGTTTTATTTTTGTGTTGTTGAATACTGTTCTAGAACGCTTTTTCTAATCCTATATTGTGTTTTGTTATAAATGAACTGAACTGTTCCCCACCACTCGATAGCTACCAGGTAGCCGTCCTGACAGATTTGGCTGCAGAAAAAAACAGAAACAAACTGAAGAATACTGTGAATTTTTTGTTCTTGAGGTTATCTCACTAAATACTGAAGACAGCAGACAACACGCACAGGAAGCAAAGTCGGTCTAAAAATATTACACTGACAGAATCATGACGGCAGACACAAGAATGACTTAAAGCACAACTCTCACTAGAAATGATCTTTTCTCTATAAAATGGATCAGAACAAACGTTTTCGAAAATACCATTACTTTTCACTTGAAACTAGCGATTCTCTTGTTAGCCCTTGTCGAACATATCCAGCCTTCCTGCTCTCCGACGCGGCGGCTGGGCGCAAAAGATTCGAAAACTGAACGTACCTTGGTTAAAAAGTGGGAAAACTAAGCAAATAAAAGAAGTAACGCACAGAAGATTATTACATCCTTATGTTTTTAAGAGTTGTCAGCGGACAATGAAGATTCCGGCAAACTTTTCGTTGGGTGACGGGAAAACTCGGCAAGGCCGAAAAAGTGCTAAAAATTCGTAGTTACGAAACGAAACAACGGAGAAAGGTGGGGATTTTAGAAGCTTATAATTCCTTATGGGAGCTAAGTATATTATGAAAGGCAGAATAAGCAAGAGGGGTCCTTTAAGAAAATACTATAGGTTAAGGAGTATTAACAACGAGATACTTAGCACCCGGTCTCAGCCAGTTTTAAAAATAATTTTGACACTCATTTCCGCTCAGTTTTGCCATTCCCAACTGAAACTGACCTGCGTGAAAGTACCAGCAGAGTCAAACGAATTCAACTTTCAACCGCATCATTTTGCGGAATTGTCCGACTGGCTAGTGTCGAGCCAAGCCAGATAGACAAAAACAGCATCCATACCGAGCTGTTTTGAGAACCAGATGTGGATTGGGTCTTCCTTTCCCTGTTTGAGTTGGTTGAGCACTAACCAACCCGAAAGATCCAAAAAATAATCTGATTGGCTGGCACCCTCGAATGCGTCAACTTGGGTATTAGACCCAAAGCGGGCACCAGGCTCCACTGCACGAATGGCAAAAAACCCAGCCAAGTATCGGTCTGGGAACGATTTTTACAGGTGGCTGGTACCAAGTTTTAGCTAAGCCCGTTGTGAGCAGGCCTTTAATAATTGTCTTCCACTAGTATATGATGTCTTGCTTAAAAA
Source organism: Branchinecta sandiegonensis (assembly GCA_030848855.1). Taxonomy (NCBI): domain Eukaryota; kingdom Metazoa; phylum Arthropoda; class Branchiopoda; order Anostraca; family Branchinectidae; genus Branchinecta; species Branchinecta sandiegonensis. The sequence goes on along the minus strand of JAUPMV010000003.1, from coordinate 4,637,943 downwards.
GAATGAATATTAAGTTAACTTACCCTTTCTCGGCACTTGGTAACCTCCCAGCAGTGAACGAAATTGTGTCTCCGCCCATTTCACTCTGGTTATCGCACATGCTCTGAAATAAAGTGAATCAGAGACCCGTCCTTTCGGCACCAATTTATTTATTTTATTTAAACTATGAGAAGACCAACTAGGGTCAGGAACGAATTTGGGGCTCGTTAAGCACAATACCTAGTCTAGCTTTTCTATTCGTCATACAGGTGTATGGTATGGAAGTACGAAATTCATTGCCTGAAACTGTTAGTGTCCGAAGATAGGAAAGTTTTTAAAAGAGCTCTAAAAAGATTTATGTTATCTAGCAATTATATTTCTTCTGTCTGATTTAATTGATTCATTTTCGTTTGTGCTCGGAGGAAGATCTGACCCATGTCGCAAACCTTTTTTATTTTTCATTTTATCGTTAGTCATATGTCTGTTGTCGTAAATTCTCGTGTTGTCCTTAAATTTTTGTGTTAATGTGTGATAGTTGTTTGTTTGTTTTTTCTTTACAATGCCTTAGGCTAGAATTGTATTAGTAATTTTTACAAACCTATCAGAATTAGTGAAGCGTCGTTTTTTATGCCACTGGCATGTCTGATGCTTTTGAGAAACTCCAGGTTTATTCATATTTGCTATTAAAATTGTACCTTACCTTACCTTGAACACAGTGTGTACAAATCGGGAAAAGGAAAAAAATGGAGCGGATTCGTAAGAATCAAGGTTTGGAATCCGAGTCCGAATCCAGCCTGGCAAGCAGAAGACTCGAATCCCGATTCGAATCCGGCAAAAAGGACGAATCCTGGATTCGAATCCGGATTCGGATTCATCCATCTCTGCACGTAAGTCGCTATTGGGGGAATGGAAACGGTGACAAGCAAGAGGGGTCCTTTAACTGCATATTTGTAACGACAGACGTATTTAGTGCCAAGTAGGCACTATGAGCTGAATCAATAAAATATCTATCTATCTCTTACCGACTGTCTCGTCCTTGAGAAACTGCCTCGTGAAGCGGACCGTGCGGGGTAGAGATGCTTGTTCTCAATAACAGAGAGGGAGTCAATTTTCCTCATGGTGTCCCGCTGAACAGCCACGACCGGCTGTGACATATTCCTTGGGACGGACGGTTTGTTGATTTTGACATCTGGTACGTCGACGCCAAGTGGGCTGGTTGCCTCTGTTCTGGAAGTTATGTTATTGTACATATTCCTCGCCATTACAGGAATTCCAGCGTAACTGCAAACTTTTTACCATATGAACCGTGTGCGAAGCTATCTTCCATTACCCAGGACCTCCACGTTACTGCCTTATTTTACCATTTTCCCACTTTCCATCTGAGAAGATTTTTTAGACCCGATTAGTCCTTTAGTCTGTGTTCGTTTGATTCTTGTTATCCTGCGCATTTACTGTGTTATCGTAAGCTCAGTGTAATTTTGCCTTTTCGTTTTTTTTGTACTGCGCTATTTCCCTCTTCTTCTCTAGTGCGTTAACAAAATTTCATCATCATCATCAAAGAGTAGGCGCGTGTCGATTTATCGATTTACTATATGGTTTAAGAACGTAGGGGTGAAATTCTAAATAATCTATAACTCTTCTGTTATAGGACATGGACGACCACGATCACTTTTAACTTGTCGAAAGTTCGAAAATTTGTCAAAAACATTTTTTTTTTTTAATGTGATATTCGCTCGACGGAAGATCGTTCATTAGTGGATTTTTCTTGTCAGTTATTTTAGTTAGTTTTTTTCCTCTTCAAGTTTGTTTTGTCTTTCTTCTTCTTTTCTCCTTCCTTTTTCTGCTTAGTTTGGTTTTGTTTCTTTCAAAGCGATGAATGAAGATCTTGTCAGACCTTATTATCAGACCGCTGCAGAGTCAACCTGACTCCTCCTCCAATGCGGGGCCACCTGTCCCTCGTCACCATTTGTCCCCACCCGAAGGAGCAGCCAACTCATATCCATCGGCCAATCCAGGGCCTCGCACGGCTCCAACCCCGACTTTGGACTTGGCTTAGACTTTGGCCAGAAACGTGAAAAGAGTCATTTTTGTACTATGAACGACATTAAACTAAACTAAAACTAAAAAACAAGTCAGGCCATTATTATGGTGCATTGAAATTATCTTAAGATTTATACGACGATAGACAGGCAGCCTTTTAGTGCATTTTTTTAGACACATATTGATCTGAAAGGAGAAAAGACATTAACTCAACTGGGGAAAGAGCGTAATGGTTTCTTAACGTATACAAACTGAACAAAAAGTGTTTTACTTCGATGTTAAAAATCTCTTCAAAAAGTGTATTACTTCGATGTTACAAATCTTAAAATTTTCTTTTATGGCCATGGAATTCCATGACTATAACACGATACGGCGGTCTAATCTTTCTACCAGTCGATATCCTTGAACAAGATCTAGCTTTTCTATTCGTCATACGCAGGTATAAAAATATGGAACTCATTGCCCGAAACTATTTGAATGTCTGAAGATATAAAAGCTTTTAAAAGGGCTCTCAAAACGTATATGTTTTCCAGGGCCGTATCCGGGGGGGGGGGGCTAGGGGGTTCGAACACCCATCCGAAACATACCAAAATAATCGGTTTTGTACAGGCTTTAACCTCTGATCTATGTCTTTGTTTGTAGTTTTTGGTCCGACCCGCGGGCACCCCCCCCCCCCCTCTTCCCCGAAATCAATTCCTGGATACGGACGGCGGATCGGATAGCGGTTACGCATGCGCCGTAGTAGGTATAGAAATCTTAGATATCTGAAGTAAATCTGAGATTGAAAACGACGCGGTGTACAGAATGCAAATGGTTGTGAATAAACTCCTTTAATAACTACAGTAAAGGAAGGAAGGAATTGCTGAGTCATCCTTATTTGCGGCGTATTGAGAAGGGGTTCCGAAAGAAACAATGGAAGAAACGTCATCTCCATACAAGCACTGATACAATCATGGTATCTGTTTTGGCACCACCCTCCTTCGACAACCATTGTTTTTATAAATGCATCTCAATCTAGAACAGACTTGAGGTCTCGTTTACTGGTGTTTTTCCAGATGAATCCCTTATCTCGGACCGACTTTCAGGTCTCGTTTTATATCATGTCTTAAAAGCCAGATATTTAGAGCGAGAAGAATCTGAGCAAACACGAAGTTTATCAACAAACGGCGTTAAGTCCCAAAGCCGGACAGATAACGTTTTTACTTGAAGGTTGTTTAGAATTTAAGGAAAGCCAATTCAGATTTCAGATGACTTTGTCTTAAGAAAAGATACATGACTACGTTTTATCTTTTCTAATCTTTGGCAATTCGTGGATTCCTACAGAATGCGACTTCCAGTAGTGGTTCCGGCTTTCAAGCGTTATTTTCCGAGACAAAATTTCTGTTATGACCCTTTAAGTGCTGAGTTTCGCGGAAAGATAACATTTAAGAGGGTCGTAACAGGAATTTTCTCATAACGCAAGTTTAACACAAGGATGCGCAAACATGAGTTATCTGTTATCAAACTTACAACAATGTAGCAGTGCCCTTTCCGCACTTGTAGCCTGCAAGCCTGGTAGATATTTCAGCTAAATCGGAGCAACAGCTACAGAGATTCAGAATTTTCTCAAAGGTGACAAGCGCCAGTAAGAAGTTGTCAAATTTGAAAAAATGCCGCTTATGCATCTTTTGTGAAAAAACGTCGACCTTCTGATTGATTTTCCTATAGTAACAAAACTTTGCAATAACAAGATTATCGACAAGAACCCTATCGACTATTCTCGACTAAATCAAATTCCGCTTCCGTATATAGCCAAATAGGCTATGACGCAGATCATATGATGGTATGAAGAGTACCGAACACTTACTTGTTGTCATTGTCTGAGCTTTCCGCTGGCTTTCCATTTGGAACTGTCATCGCTTTCAGCTGGGACTGTGACGTCACTGTCAGGTAATTTGACTCTTCTTCGATTGGTTGAAGAGCATAAGTGCTACCTCCTCTATCACCGATCTGGAAACAAGGCCAAAGTTACGGTGGGATCCCAAATGCAGGTACTATACTAATAATAATAATTTATTGAAAAAGCCAACTATGGCCATACAACAGATTTCTAAGGCGCCAACAAAAATTCATACAACTTAAAGTAGAAACGCAAACTATTTTCTTCTTTTTAAAACGAAAAAACCGACCTCACGAATTATACTTGTATTTGACGACTTTAAGATACTGGGGAAGAGAACACCATCAACCCTCCCAAATGAAGGAAGCTCTTGGCACTGTCCTAGAATGTGGTCAATGGGATTTTCCCCAGTGCAACGAAGTGGGCAATTGGAATTCTCCTCGGCGACGTGGTTTTTCCTATCAAAAACTTTATTTCTGTACCTTAATGGAAGAGAGATATTAGTCACTAGATGCACGTGTGCCTATTGCAGATTTCGCCAGATCTCTCTACCCGTCGATGCTTTATCAGATTTGTTGACGAGACGTACTACCTGGATTTCGGGGAAAGTTAAAAACGAATTCATTTCAATTTGTTTATGACCTGTCAAAAAATAAAATGGCGTGTAGCCCTAGTGGCGGAATACAACAAAAGAAGAAAAAAAACGCACGAAGTAGAATTTAACACTGAACACACCATGAAGAAAAATATAGACCGCACGAAGAGGGAAGACCACTGGTGGTTGAGTTCACTAGCGGAATATTTGAAATCTTCCACTCTTTCATCATTAACCTTTGCAGACAGAACCAGTTGAAATTTCCGAGCCAAAACGAATCACTGGTTCAAGGGGGCAAATGCAGCAGATACTTGGCCAATTTAAAATAGATCCGATGAACATTTTATAGGCGGTGGAAGGCAATTGTGGATAAGTTATGATGAAAACGGCACAGGCTCAAGATCTGAGCAAAATAACAAAAGGGACTAGCGCCAAGACCTATAAGCATCGGAAACGGGCCTTACTCGCAGTGCCGCCCACTAGGCTCGCGACATTCAAAGCGCGACAAACTTGCGAGTTTGGAAAATTCTAGTACAGCTAAGGTGCGGTCTGCACCCATCCAGGAAACCGGAGAGGTTGTATCTTTTTTGCTGTGTTCGGAATATGGAGTTATCGGACCCAACGCTAGTGCACGAACGATTGAGTTTCAGTAGGGACGTTATCTACCGCTAGTAAAGCTAATGTCGCTTCTATTCGAGCGTGTCACTGTTTTCAGGTCTTGGCACTACTCCCAAGCGTTATTTTGCTCTGCTTCAGGCAAAGCAAGCAAATAAAGGAGACCTTCATTTTTTACCTGTTCAAGGTGAAGATTCGAATGAACACCTGGATCTGTGTTAGAAACAGGAGCTTTCCTTCTCTTCTCGTATGTTCCGTCCGGCCGTTGGACCAGGAAATAATTGGACCCAGTCAGAGAACCAACTTCCAGCTCACGCTCCTTCTCCTCTGCCATGCGGGCTAAAAGGCTTTTCTTTCGGGTCGGCTCTAATGGTCTCATCAATGCGCCGAACACCTGATGCAAGAGATTATCAATCAATCATTTTTTTTTCAATAATTATTCGCCTTAAAGGACCTGTCTTACCTATAATACTAATGCAACCTACTTCCACAATCACTCCATATACTTCTAAACCCGGAGACCCCAATTTCGTACGGTACATTCTAAACCCTCTAACAAAACCAAGCTGATTTTCTCACTTGCCGTGTTTTGCCACCTTCGATGTGTATCACGCTGTCGACGGTTGTCTGCGACAAGTTTTTCCATCAGAAAAGCCGGTTATGTAAATTGTTTCCCTGTTTTCGCTGCAAATCAACGGGTCTCGGAAAAAGCTTAAAACAGCCAAAACCGTGGGTTATTTGTTGAAAGCACAGCCTAGTTTTAAAGTATTCAAATATTTTGAAATACTGTAAGTTGAATAGTAAATAGTGCGAGGGGTCCTTTAAAGTAATTTATTCCACTTCAATAGTACTACCATCCATTCTCGTTCCCGATAATCTACACTGCACAAGTGTATCCTATCTCATCCATCGGCATTACACTGATTATAACGCTTGCCAGATTTGTTATTTTACCTTGATATGACAGGCTCCCGATCACTGTTTCCGAGATAGTTATTCGTCAGAAGACCGTATATGCACGTTTTGCCAAGTTTATCATCCAAAGCAAGGGACACGGAAAGGGGCTAAAAACATTCGAAGCGTTGTGTAATCTGCTGTAAGCATAGCTAAGTTTTAAAGTAGTCAACTATCTCGGAACATCTTAGCAGAAACACTACGTAGTGCGAGGTGTCCTTTAAGTTCATGAAGCACAACTCTTACTAGAAATGGTCTTTTCACGACAAAATGGTCCAGAAATATCGTTCTTCGAAAGTACCAATACTTGCCCTGTGAAATCAGAAATTTTCTTTTTGGCACTTGTCGACTCTGTCCAGACTTTCCGCATTCTGACGCGAATATTCGTTGCAAAATATTTGAAAAATGTTCTTGCCGTGGATAAATTTTTTTTTAGAAAGCAAAGTAATAGAAATATAGTGCGAAACGCAACATAGACCTGTTGGCAAAGAGAAAACAAAATTTGAGGTTTCTCATGCCCTTGTTTCTGAAAGTGTTGTCAGCGGACCTTGAAGCTTTTCATGAAAGTTTAACTGAAAAGCCAATTTATTTTTATATGTTTGATTTAAATACAATGAATTATTTTGACTCATGTAAGGGATATTTGTTTTTTTCGTCGCGTAGTCTAGTAGTGACGTTTGGAATTTCCGCTGGTTGCACGACAAATAACTTTACGGCGAGTCGCGGAAAATTTGAATGTCTGCAAAAGCGTGTGTTTCAATGGCTAACAAAGCGAAGATTTTGAAATGTTCGATTCCAGATTGCAGAATCACATCTGAAGATAGCCTTCTATTCCGTGCTTCCTGGTCACTGTCACTTCCCATGTTACTTTCATCTTCCTGGCTTGAAGAATGCAAGTCCGCCATGAATTACGGCGATTGGCTGCCGCTGTAGTTGCTAAATATTTCAAACATAGAGCTACGTCCGTATAGAGGTACAACAGTTACTGAAGAGAAATTACGTCAGCTAAAATTCAAAAATCGTGGATAACAAAGTAACGAAGTGACGCGTTTTTGTCGGTTCTTCTATCCTAATTAAGTAAAAATATGATGGGTAATCAGACTGTCATATCTTAGCCCTATTCTGATAACCTTGAAGTTAGCGCTGCTTGACTGGCAAGCCCGGGTCGGCCGAAAACCGCTAAGAAATCGTAGATGACAAAAAAACAATGGCAAAGGGCTTCTTTTAGCTTATAGTTCCATACTAGAGCTGGATAACATGAAAGGCAGAATAAGTCCGAGGGGTCCATTGAAGCACCGGGGACAAAATACTCATATGTACATTTCTGAACCTAGTTGGTTTTTAGAGCTCAAAGAACGTTTTAGAACCTCAAGGTTCAAGTTTTAATTACACTTCTGTATAAATGATAATAAATAGAGGGTCATGCCGGGGATACAAGGTCGATTGACAAAAACCCGGAACAATATAGAACAAACCTATTTGACATTAGATAAATAAATATTAATAATTCCATGACTCACCACTATCTAGACGGGAACCCGCCCCACAAACCCACCAACACTCGGCAAGATCAACCCGAAACCCACAAAAAATACCCAATGCGCAAGCGAGGGTAACCGATGGCCGACAACTTATGTGGACCCCAACCAAAATTTATAACATCAAACAAATAACAATTTACTTTTAAAAAACTTAATTTATCGTTGATTCTTGAATTTATTTATAAGTATATAGAATGAAGTTGCTTTTTTATATTTGGAAGAGATTTGTTGCAATCAATATCGAGTCACTCGAGTCACGAACACGCTCCTTTCCCCCTGGTGAGAGGAACCATGTTCACACTGCAAAAGTTATGAGGCTTCGTCTCACTTTATTTCTTTTGTACTAAAATTCTATTATGGAGGATATACTTAAACAGAACGATGAAAACAAACGTAAAAAAAAATATTGCGTCCCAGAAGCTAAGCTGGTGACGGGCTTAGTCACTATAAGGTGACCATGCAAAAAAGTTGGTATACAATGTCTCGGGTGTAAGCACCCACTCAGTATTCACGGTGCAAGATCTTCGATTTTTGGTCGACAGAGTGGCTGAAAGACGCTCCCATCATTATCGATTCTTGGTAAAAAGTAAGTAAGAGCCCGTACGCAAATTTCACGCCGGAAATCGACCCAAACAAAGTGAAAGAGACTTCAATCCGATTTCAGGTTAGTTTCTTCGTCAGATCGACCGGAATTTCGGCCTCCGGCGATTTGGTGGGTCGGTCTCGACAAGGCATGGGCGCTGTTCCTGTTTTCTGTTTCTGTTTCTGTTTTTTTCCTCCTGTTTTACTGTTTCAGGGACCCAAAAATAAACATAACAGCTGTTTAGAAGCCAGCTGTTTTTTCTCACCTGTTCTGTTCCGTTTTGGTGTGTCCTGTTTTGCCCTGTTCCTGTTTAAACAGCCAAATCTGTTTCCCCCCCCCCCCCAGTCGTGACGCCCCTGCCCATGCGGAATGTAGATGCTATGACGGCTACGAAAAATACTGAGCAAGAATCAAGCAATAGAAGGACCAACAGCAAATAATAAAATATTTCTGCTTATTTATTCGGAATCGTGAAAAAATGGGAGCTTCAGACACCGTAAATATTTATTCAGCCCAAGCTGACTGCGAATCATATTTGACTGAGGTAAATGGATACGTAGAATCAGCGATGTCTTAAGCTACTGTTGCAGCATTCCGACCTTTCGTGGCAGCGGTCGTCTTCGGGTCCAATCTGAACAAGTGCGCAAGCGCTCAAACGTGGTGTGCACGAACAGCCTAATAACCATTCATTGGTCTTTTAATTCATTGGTGAATCTAGGCCCAGTTGCAAGCGTTTGGATGTGTGTCCACCAAAGTGGCCAGCCATAGACGGATAAAAAGAAACGAGTCGGCGCGAAGCGCCGCGGTTTTGCGTAAAACATTATTTTTTGGAAAAATTCGGCAGAAATGACCAACCAGTCAGTAAAAATACCATGACACCCAAAAAACATTTTGGCCACTGATGCCTCTGCCTTCTACTGGTAATACTAGACTTTCGGCAATCAAACGTGAGTGAGGCAAGTTTTGAAGCTACGAACTAAACTGATTTTGTTACCTTCGCGTACCCCTTGAATCGGCCTCGCGTATCCCTTTGGGTATGTGTACCACCGGTTGGGAACCACTGATCTAATCAAATTTTCCGGTTTTGGCCGGATTCCGGACGAACTAGTTGTCCGTTAGAAAAAACTTTTCACATAAATGTTCAGCATGTCCTGTTACCCCTAAATCGAATATTCGAAACAAAAAAATCGAAAACAACAATCGAACTTTTACTTTTAACCAACTTTCCGGTTTTTGCCAGATTCCGGACGAACTACTTGTCTGGCGAAAAAATGGTTTTCACCATCGTTCAGCATGTCTTCTTACCCCATAACCGACTATCACATTAGCTGTTTAAAAATATTTAGTTTGCCCCTTAATTCGAACCCCATCCCCCACCCTTAAATGTAGGGCTACAGAGCCCATCTACGAACTTGACCTTGCCCTTGACTCAAAGAATCCTCACACCAAGTTTCATCAAAATATCTCATTCCCTTCGAGAGTTATCGTGATAACAGACGGACAGACGCACAACTTTTGCGATGTCGTAGGTATCCCTCCACTTACATTTTGGGATCCCAAAAATAATAAGAAATACGGGAAATCAAATAATAAAAAAGCACCTGTTTTAAACTGCCGTTTCTGTTTTTTTTTCGCCTGTTTAACAGCTGTTTCTGTTTTCGAAGTCATCATTTCTGTTAAAACAGAACAGGACCTGTTTTCAAGTTTCCTGTACTGTTTCTGTTTCTGTTCTTATGTGACCCGTTTCTGCCTGTTCCTGTTTGAACGAAAACACAGAACAGTGCCCATGCCTAGTCTCGACCGGAACTTGGGCCTCGGGCAGTACGGGGTATAATGCCAAAGACTTACGCAACAATTGAGAACCAGGCCACTGAGTATCAGATTGGCACCTTGCCACCCGTAAGTATCCAGCAGAAGGGTGGCTAACGGAGAGAAGATGAAAGTTCCCGCTCCCGAACCGCAAACGGCGATTCCAGTGGCAAGCGCCCTCTTCTTTTCGAAGTAAAATCCGACCAAAACAATGGCAGGTAGGTAAATGAGGCCGAAACCAATACCTAAAGAAAAGGAATCAGTCAGTTTGTTTTGTTGTCTTCGTATGATGGAAAATACTAATAATTTCTCTATAGTTCAGTTGGTAGAGCAGTAGCTTAGAAAGCCAAAGGGCCTGGGTTCAAATCTCGTCTGCGAAGAATTTTTGTGTTTCAATTCACTGTCACTGACCCGCCATACCTATAATACCAATGCAACCTACTTCCGTAATTGTATTCATTGATTCTTAAACCCGGAGACCCAAGTTTCATATCAAGATTCAAGATCTTTTCTGGCACTTGCCCTTCGGCCAAGTGCCATATGGCGATCGCAATTTCTTTCTATTAGGTTTAAACTTGGACGGTAGAAAAGTCATTTGCCCTAGATGATCCAAGGCGATGCCGGAAATGCTCAGACTCGAGTGAAACTTTGTATTCTATTCCTAGGTCCGAACCATATTTTTGGATGGCGGGGTATTTTGTGACGTTCTCATCTACTTTCTTGTACCACCTACTCGTAACAAGTGCCATATGAGCTCGCAGCTCTTGTTTAAAAGAAAAGCTTAGTTTTACAGTATCAAGATGGTTTTGAATATTGGAACATAGACAGAAAATAGTGCAAAGATGTGCTTTGATAAACATTAGGGGACGGCCATTGACGTCGTACCTCAATTTATGCGACCAAGGTCTGGAAACGATGGTATGAATTCACCAAATTTCCAACGTCAGCGACGCATTGGCTCTCTAAAGACGTACATATATTCATGAGCGGATTTAAAAGATTAAAATGCGTGAGAAAACAGATCTATTAAAAAAAACGATCGGCCTCCGTATTTGTTCAATACATCTACTTTTTGAGCCCCTCGTTCCTTCGCCTGGGCAATCCCGTCCCGCTCGCCAGAAACGCAGCTTCTGTTTGTGGTAGACAGCTTTCCGGCCGGAAAGGGAACCGCCTATACCCTGTATGACTAAGTCCAAAACAAGCCAGTGACCCTCAGGAAAAACGAGAAAACGTAGGACTAACGACTCAAACTCAACATGTCAATCCGTGTTAACCAATCATGGCGGTTTTTGGGAGCAGCTGTGATACCGCGTCCGGCTCTTCCGCTAGGTACAGGGCGATTTTGCATCGGCAAGAAGAGTTAGTCATCAAGAGTATTGAGGGAGCCTCCTATCCCCCCATTTTTCTAATGACAACTCTGTGGCAAAGACCCCACTCCCTAGCATGGCCTAGCACATAATCAGTCACTTCAACGATAAATAAGGGAAGAATTGAGAGCTCGCATAACCACGATGTCAGCATGCTGGATCGTTTTCCTTTCGATCTTAATTACCGGGGGCGGAGCTTCGCGTGTTGCCTCTTGCAGTATTAAGTGTTAACTCTAGAGCAAAAGTGATGAAGCATGTCAGAAAAGGCGGTAAGTTCAAACACTGTTGATTTCTGAGGATTATACAAATGGAAACGACTTCCAGTCTCGGGTCAGATTTGCAATAAGAAGCTTATGTTATCAGCACCCTTCACAAAGACGATGAAGCCCAAGGGAATGTGGCATTTGATGACTCAGGTAGCAATTAAGCAACTTTAATTTTGAGGCACAGATCTAACACGCATGCATTTAGTTCAGATTCAATAGGATCGGTGTGAACATTAGTAATCACATTTTGGTCTTCTCAGGACTGTAAAGAATCGCTTCTAGAAAAGGTAGTAAGCTTGGACAATTAAAGGTATTTGGCTGGCGAAATTTACTCAATGAGTTATTATGTTTTGTTTTTAAGTTGCACTCTCTACATAAAATTTAGTTCATATCATTTTCTTGTGTAGTTGCTATAGACAGTTGGCTATAAAGTATTTCCGAAATTTAATTTATTAATTGCTGATTGTGAAATGTCTTTCAAAACGTCTCCATTTGTGATCACAGCTTATTATTCTTGGTCAAAATGTTTATCATTATCTTGGATAGTTGCACTTTACATCTGGCTAAATCTGTCATTATCTACGCTATCAACAGTTTGCTTTTTCATCATCGCTGTTTTCATTATCTTGTTTTTAAATCATTCAAACTCAAATTTTGGACATAGCAGACGAAATGTACGCAAGAACTATTATGTTTTGTTTTTAAGTTGTACTCTCTACGCAAAATCAGATCATACCATTTTCTCGGATAGTTGCGAAAATCAGTTAGCTTGAAGTATCTCCTAATATTAAATTAATAATCGATTACTGAAACTGATAATTGCAAGATATCATTCAAAACGTCTACGTTTGAGATAACAACTTATTATTCTTGGTCAAAATGTATATCATTATCTCGGGTAGTTAGCTAAATTTTTCATTATCTCTCATATTAACAGTATTTTCCATCATTAAGAATCTGCCATAGACATAAAATGAATGTTTCTGTATGACAAACAAAAGTAAATCTTTATTCTCACGGATATTCTAACTGACTTTCTAAGCCTAGAGTCCAAACATTTGGAAGTATGTCCCTTCCTTCTTTAAACTTGCACTATATTCAGTCCAAAATACTGTCAGTCGGTGCCTTTATTTGCGTCATCCTTGAATTAGGATTGCACAACTTCTATCATCTTACTGTATTTTACTCGTCTTTCAAACTAGTGGTACTGCGATTTGTTGGAGGGAGAAGGGCAAAATGTCCACCTCTTTTCGTTTAATTTGAATTCGGCGCATTTTCTTGGCGCAAAAACGGCGATCAGAAGAATGGTATCTGTTACCACGGTAACTGGATCTGCTATTGGTCGTTTTTGCAGTTACCGTGGCATCTGATATACGGTTGCTCTGCAAAAACGACAATTTCCGAAATTGCGCTTTTCGAAGTCATCCCAAAAGAAAAACTGATGTTCAGACACATCACTAAGTGCCAAACTTCTTTCCCAACAATTTGACAAAAACTGATGAAAGTGAGATGACTTTTTCAGATACTACGAGCAGTTACCACGGTCCGACCGTGGTATCTGAATATCAGATACGATAGCTGCAAAAACGCCTTTTGACCGTGGTATCAGATACCACGATAACTGCAAAAACGACTTTAGACCGTGGTATCAGATATCATGGTATCTGCGCAAATGCAACTAATTACTCTGTGGTCGCGACAGGGACCGGGTAGGCTCCACCCCCGGTAAACAGAGTCGGAAAAAAACAGCGTTGCATGATTCAAGTCTTCTCAATTCTCCCCTTATTCATTCTTGGCAACTTATCGGTTAATACCTCACCTCCAAGAATACCATAGGTGACCATTAGCATAGCTACATTCTGGGAGAAAATGGACAATATAAAAGCGATGCATCCGACCACTGCTCCGATGATACACGTCAACCGGCAACCTAGTTTGTTTACGACTGCACCCACAAGAGGTCCTGAAATAAACAATGATCGGTTAAACATTTCCAATGGACCACTGAAGTAAATCAAAGTCAATGCCTTTGGCAACAATTTAAAAACAAAAAATTATTTAAAAAAAATGTATTTTGCAGCGGTGATTCCCACTTCAACTGGGTTGTCTGGATCTTTATTTATTATTTATTTATTTAACTTCATAATGACAAAAAAAAAACAAAAGATAAAACAAGAAAAAGAAACAAACAAACAAAACCGAAGACACGAACGCTCTCATCACAAAATTCAGCTAAACGCTAATCTCCATCGAATACAGACTTATTCAATGCGATCCAAGCGGGAATCGAGATTTGTAGCCAAATCGAGCATATAGTTTATAGCCAAATCGAGTATTTGTAGCCAAATCGAGCATATCTTTATGGGTGATGCTCATTACTACTAATTATATTAGGCTAATTTAGTTTCGTACTATATTGAGTATACTTAAAAGTCTGCAATTCGGCTTCGCGCCCACTCTTTTGTCAAATTGGCTACTTATATCATTTTTCAGATTGGAAATTTGCTAATTATTATTATTATTATTTATTTATTAATTTGAATCCTTCAAAACTGAAGAGTAGTGTATAAAAAGGAACAACACCATGTAAATCAAACTCACAAACACTTACATACTAATAAACAGCTGACCGTTAAAGATAAATTAGCCTACTAAATCTACAACGACATAGAATGGAAAAAAACAAATTTCAAAATAAACAAACTAATCAGGGCGCTTCTTTTGTGAAAAAGGACAACCCTAAACTAATAAAGTTCGTCAGAACAATTGTTTTCGACAAGCTGTTTTGAGAGAATAGCCTTTTCACGTACTGCATTGTTTCTACAAAATCTACCAGCCCTAAACTTGTCAAAAGGGCTTTGAACTTACCACAAGTTAAGTACACTCCGGCAAGGAGAGATCCCGCCCACGAAACGACACCTTTGCCGACTCCGAAATGTCTTACGAAGTCTCCAAGAAACACTCCAAATGTGTAGCAAATGCCGTCGACTATCATGTTACACATAAAAGAGCAGAAGACGATGACCCATCCATATCCTCCGTCAGGTGGCACTGGGATGAACTCTTCAATCTGAAAAAAGCGAATATACCAGTTACCAGAATATACCGATACAAGTTGGCTCCTCCTTTGGGGAGGAGTCAAACGATGACAAGTGACAGGTTTTGCTAAGCCCCGCCCTGTGGGATGCGCCATACCATGAGAAAGTATTAAAATAAAGTTGTTTCTATTTAAAGCCCCTTACCTCATGATATCTGCAACGTTTTCTTTCCACGAAAGTATGGTAAACTCTGACAAAACTAAACACACATTAACTTTATTCAGCTGATGTGTAGTTCCTTTCCTCGCCTCCTGGTCCACTTCGGCAAGGCCGGGATTCTTAAATTCTTTCTATGCGCACAATGAATCATCAGGGAATGACTAGCAATGTCATGTCTGAGAGGTTCATACACCATGATCTATAACTTTCATATTTTACGTGATACATAATATTATTAAATCGCATGGTTCTTCAAACAGCTTAAGACAGAACGCAAAACATGAACTGTCATTTTAACTTCTCTGCAATCCGTGCCATCACCAGCCCACCTGCACTATAATAACTTCGATGGGTACGCATCGATTCGTAGGGAAAACTAACACACAAACTATTATAACCAGCAATAAAAGGCAAGCCTCTACACAGTTCTTTGTGGAGTATAATTCTTAGTTTGTCGTTAACAATGGTTTTAGTCTCACTTATCTATATATAAAGTAAAATACACAGAAAATAACATTCCTGCCAAAAAAGCACAAAAAGTGTGCTTGGATAGGGCAGGACACAAGACAATATTACCAACATTCAACATAACTGTCATACAGAATCAACAGATTAGCTGAATATATCCATCGAGAGAGAAACAAACTAACCTATGGTTTCAACTTTAAAGCACACCTCTTACTAATTACTGTTTATGTTCCAAACTCAAAACTGTGTCAATAATGTAAAACAAGCTCTGCTTCTAGCACATTACGCACGGCTTTGGCTGTTTTAAGCCGTTTCCCAGGCCCATTGACTTCTTGCAAAAACTTGGCAAGATTCACAAAATCGGTTTTAGGCATCAAAGATTAGTGAGGAGTCGTCGACGGGCTTGGAATGTAACAAATAAAATTTAGGTTTCCGGGTTTAAGAATCAGTGAATGCAGTTACGGTATGGTATGGATAGGCAAGATGGGTCCTGTAAATATAAAAGAAGGAGAGAGAAAACAAAAACAAACAAGAAAGAAGGAACAAAAATTGGGTAAGAAAATCAGGAGGAGGACCTCAAATTTTTTGTCTGTAATGACCCTTCGCTGCTTGCTTAAAGGACACCTGAACAATGAAACCATACTTGAACACACCATGGAGAATGCATTTACAGACATGGCCACAAAGAGCATTCTTCTTCTGAGCGTGACGTTTTCAAAATAGGGATGTTCGTTTCTGGAGGTTTGCACATGCAGACTCCAAGACAAAAAGGGCAATTCATTCAAATCTTGTACAGCGCTGGCCAGATCGTATTGGAATTTTTCCTAGATATACGTTTGGGTTTAACTGGTTAAAAAAACATTCCAGAAGAAGGGTTGATTGGAGACATTTGTTCATTTCTAAAATTGTTCGGTACTGAAATAAGGACAGATGCAAAATGGGGCAAACATCATAGCTTGGAAACACTATTTCGTATTTGGACTGGGTTTTCTGTAGGCACTGTTAATCGAAGTCATCCAGATAGGGATGATACTTGGTACTCTTCATTCAGGTGTCCTTTAAATGTGTATGTCTGCCGAGTATTTCTTTTGGAAGCGTATACTAACGAACTGACAACGACGTGTGACGGTTGTATTTGTCAAGCCCAGAGGCGTTACTATAGCCAAAATGTTTGAAGGGGGGGGGGCAAGGTATTTACCGACTGGCTGGTAATTTTTACCAACTGTTTTTGCAGATAAAAACGACTATTATGAGAAAAATCGGCTGATTTTAAGAAACACTACTATTTTTAGGAAAAAATCGACTATTTTTACGAGAAACCGACTGTTTAAAAAAAAAATCGACTGTTTTTACGAAAAATTCCTCGGCTATTTTTTACCGACTGGCCAACAACATTCGGGGGGGGGGGACGTCGCCCGCCTCCCCCCCCCTAGTCGTGACGCCCCTGGTCAAGCCGTTCAACTGTTTGTGGGAGGTCCCTCTATCGAAGAAGGGCAGACACACGACATCATATAGGCAAAGCCAGACAGTGATCAAGATGAAATTCGTCAAACTTGGCAGGATTTTTGTTTGCAACATTACTAATCTCGCAATGGTAATTTAACGATATCAATTTCAGCTGAAAACGAAACTTTCCACAGATTTGGTGACAAAATAGAATTTTATCGTGAATTTGAAAGAAATCGCATCCGGCCTCGAACAGATAAGACGTGCAAACTCAAATATACTGGCCGAGGGCTGGAGGGAATTGAGAAAACTTTGTACTCGACCTCAAGTAGTTTCTTATCGTTGGGACATTTCTCTCGCGAGAAAAACAAGAGCTGTAAGCTCATATGGCACTTGCATGGGTCAAGATGATTTGATTGATCAAAAGTAAGTTTCGACTTTTTTGTTGAGATGCGCACTCTAAGGGAGCTGGAACTTCATTTGTAAGCAAAACCCTTGAGGCAAAACTGCTAATGGGCTGATGGGCATCACGAAAATGTATATATTGCTTAAAAGTATTTTTTTTACTTAGCGGTCAAGATTGGTACTTTAAGGAATAATCAGATTTGGGAAGTAGCAATTTCTAAGCAAATGTTGTTGAGTCTCCAATATTCCAGCGAAGTTTCATCGTCCTAGCACATCTGGAAGTACCTTAACGCGCGATCACCGGAATCCCAGACCCCCCCCCCCCCCCCTCCTCCAACTTCACCCACAATAACCGAAGCCAATCCGGTTCCGTAAATGATTAATTCAGAGCATCTGTTTGTCATTCCCACGAAGTTCGGTCCAGATCACACCAGTCTAAGCGGGTCAAATATTTTCCGCCCTCCCCCCAATAATTGCCGGATTCGGTCCGGAAATAAAAAAGATCAGGAGAAAAATGTCCTCTGTTTAATTATTAAATTTCACTCGAATCCGATCACCCGTTCCAAAGTTACGCATGACTCAATATTCCGGATTCCCCTCCCTCAACTCCCCCCCCCCCCAGGATTATCATATCGAGGATTTTTTTTTTATTCCAAGTCAGTTTGACCGGGTCCCTGATATGCCTTCCAAGTTTCGTCGTGAAAATCCCCCGAAAAACGGAATTCCGGGAAACCCCCTCCTCCCCCCCCCCTCAAGTGTCCGGATCCAGTCAAATTATGTAAAAGATTTACCTGGACCAGATGTTTGTTCTTCCCAGCAAGTTTCACTCCGATACCATCATTCTAACCGTTTCTCGAGATTTCCGGTCCACCCCCCCCCCCCAGCTCCCCCGCGGTGCTCGTAGCCAATCCGATTCAGCAAATGACTTACCTAGAGCATCTGTTTGTTCTTCCCACAAAGTTCCATCCCGATCCCTCCATTCTAAACGGGTCACGTATTTCCCCCCCCCCCAATAGTTGCCGGATCCAGTCCGGATATGAAAAAAATCATCGGAGAAATGTCCTCTGTTCAATTCTTAAATTTCACTCGAATCCGATCACCCATTCCAAAATTACGCATGACTGAAAATTTCGGATTCCCCTCCCTCCACTCCCCCCACCATTATCTGATCGACAAAATTTTTATTTTGAAGTCAGTTTGATTGGGTCCCTGATATGCCTGCCAAGTTTCATCGTGAAAATCCCCAAAACCACCATCACCGGATTTCCGGGACCCCCCCCCCCCATAAGTGTCCGGATCCAGTACAATGGTCTGAAGGACTTATCTAGAGCAGATGCTTGTTCTTCCCAGCAAGTTTCACTCCGATCCCTCCATTCTAACCGTTTCTTGAAATTTCCGGTCTCCCCCCCCCAACTCCCCCCTGGCTACCGAATCCGGTCAAGACTTTAAACGGGACATTACAGATGTATGTTCGATTCAGTTATGAAGTTTCATTACGATTGTTTCTAAGTTTGTTTGGTCGGGTCTCTGATATGCCTGCCAAGTTTCATGGTCCTTGCACAACTGGAAGTACCCTAACTCGAAAAAGTGTGACAAAATGCCCTAAATTTTCAAGTTTTGAGCGCCCCCACTCCCCCGCATATGGTCGGATCGGGAAACTGATTATTTCCAGGTTCGTTTGGTCGGGTCCCTGATATTCCTGCCAAGTTTCATTGTCCTAGCTCATCTAGAAGTACCCTAACTCGGAAAAAAGTGACAAAATGCCCTAAATTTTCAAGTTTCCAGCGCCCCGCACTCCCCCGCATATGGTCGGATCGGGAAACTGATTATTTCCAGGTTAGTTTGGTCGGGTCCCTGATACGCCTGCCAAGTTTCATTGTCCTAGCACATCTGGAAGTACCCTAACTCGGATAAGTGGGACAAAAAAGATGATTTGATTGATCAAGAGTAAGTTTCGACTTTGCGGTTGAGATGCGCGCTATAAGGGAGCTGGAACTTCATTTGTAAGCAAAACCCTTGAGGCAAAACTGCTAATGGGCTGATGGGCATCACGAAAATGCATATATTGCTTAAAAGTATTTTTTTTACTTTGCGGTCAAGATTGGTACTTTAAGGAATAATCGGATTTGGGAAGTAGCAATTTCTAAGCAAATGTTGTTGAGTCTCCAATATTCCAGCGAAGTTTCATCGTCCTAGCACATCTGGAAGTACCTTAACGCGCGATCACCGGAATCCCAGACCCCCCTCCCCCTCCTCCAACTCCACCCACAATATCCGGAGCCAATCCTGTTCTGTAAATGATTAATCCAGAGCATCTGTTTGTCATTCCCATGAAGTTCGATCCAGATCACACCAGTCTAAGCGGGTCAAGTATTTTCCGCCCTCCCCCCGATAATTGCCGGATTCGGTCCGGAAATGAAAAAGGTCACAAGAGAAAAATGTCCTCTGTTTAATTATTAAATTTCACTCGAATCCGATCACCCGTTCCAAAGTTACGCATGACTCAATATTCCGGATTCCCCTCCCTCAACTCCCCCCCCAAGATTATCATATCGAGGATTTTTTTTTTATTCCAAGTCAGTTTGACCGGGTCCCTGATATGCCTTCCAAGTTTCGTCGTGAAAATCCCCCAAAAACGGAATTCCGGGATACCCCTCCTCCCCCCCCCCCCTCAAGTGTCCGGATCCAGTCAAATTATGTAAAAGATTTATATGGACCAGATGTTTGTTCTTCCCAGCAAGTTTCACTCCGATACCATCATTCTAACCGTTTCTCGAGATTTCCGGTCCACCCCCCCCCCCCCCCCCCCCACCCCACCCAGCTCCCCCGCGGTGCACGTAGCCAATCCGATTCAGCAAATGACTTACCTAGAGCATCTGTTTGTTCTTCCCACAAAGTTCCATCCCGATCCCTCCATTCTAAACGGGGCACGTATTTCCCCCCCCCCCCCCCAATAGTTGCCGGATCCGGTCCGGATATGAAAAAAATCATCGGAGAAATGTCCTCTGTTGAATTCTTAAATTTCACTCGAATCCGATCAACCATTCTAAAATTACGCATGACTGAAAATTTCGGATTCCCCTCCCTCCAATCCCCCCACCATTATCTGATCGACAAAATTTTTATTTTGAAGTCAGTTTGATTGGGTCCCTGATATGCTTGCCAAGTTTCATCGTGAAAGTCCCCAAAACCACCATCACCGGAATTCCGGGACCCCCCCCCCATAAGTGTCCGGATCAAGTACAATGGCCTAAAGGACTTATCTAGAGCAGATGCTTGTTCTTCCCAGCAAGTTTCACTCCGATCCCTCCATTCTAACCGTTTCTTGAAATTTCCGGTCTCCCCCCCCCAACTCCCCCCTGGCTACCGAATCCGGTCAAGACTTTAAACGGGACATTTCAGATATATATTCTGTTCAGTTATGAAGTTTCATTACAATCCGATCATCCGTTCGAAAGTTACACACTTCTCAATTTCCCGGATTCCCCCTGCGGATTCCCCTCCCTCCACTCCCCCACCATTATCTGATCAACAATATTTTTATTTTGAAGTCAGTTTGATTGGGTCCCTGATATGCCTGCCAAGTTTCATCGTGAAAATCCAAAAAACCACCATCACCGGAATTCCGCCCCCCCCCCCATAAGTGTCCGGATCCAGTACAATGGTCTAAAGGACTTATCTAGAGCAGATGCTTGTTCTTCCCAGCAAGTTTCACTCCGATCCCTCCATTCTAACCGTTTCTTGAAATTTCCGGTCTCCCCCCCCCCCCCCAACTCCCCCCTGGCTACCGAATCCGGTCAAGACTTTAAACGGGACATTACAGATATATATTCTCTTCAGTTATGAAGTTTCATTACAATCCGATCATCCGTTCGAAAGTTACACACTTCTCAGTTTCCCGGATTCCCCTGCCCTCCACCCCCCCCCCCCAAAATGGTCGGATCAGAAAACTGATTATTCCTAATTTTGTTTGGTCGGGTCTCTGATATGCCTGCCAAGTTTCATGGTCCTAGCACAACTGGAAGTACCCTAACTCGAAAAAGTGTGACAAAATGCCCTAAATTTTCAAGTTTCCAGCGCCCCGCACTCCCCCCCATATGGTCGGATCGGGAAACTGATTATTTCCAGGTTAGTTTGGTCGGGTCCGTGATATTCCTGCCAAGTTTCATTGTCCTAGCTCATCTGGAAGTACCCTCACTAGAAAAAGTGTGACAAAATGCCCTAAATTTTCAAGTTTCCAGCGCCCCAACTCCCCCGCATATGGTCGGATCGGAAAACTTATTATTTCCAGGTTACTTTGGTCAGATCCCTGATATTCCTGCCAAGTTTCATTGTCCTAGCTCATCTGGAAGTACCCTAACTCGAAAAAGTGTGACAAAATGCCCTAAATTTTCAAGTTTCGAGCGCCCCCACTCCCCCGCATATGGTCGGATCGGGAAACTGATTATTTCCAGGTTCGTTTGGTCGGGTCCCTGATATTCCTGCCAAGTTTCATTGTCCTAGCTCATCTAGAAGTACCCTAACTCAGAAAAAAGTGACAAAATGCCCTAAATTTGCAAGTTTCCAGCGCCCCGCACTCCCCCCCCATATGGTCGGATCGGGAAACTGATTATTTCCAGGTTAGTTTGGTCGGGTCCCTGATATGCCTGCCAAGTTTCATTGTCCTAGCACATCTGGAAGTACCCTAACTCGGATATGTGGGACAAAAAAACTCGGACCGACCGACAGACCGACAGACCGACAGACGGAATTGTGATCGGTATATGGCACTTGAGCCAGAGGCTGCAAGTGCCATAAAAAACAATTACTTCAGAATAGACATGGACGAGTCGACGTGCATAGTAGATCGATTTATTTTTAAGAAAAGGTTTAGCTTAAACCTTTTTACTATTAATAATACGTATCCTTCAGCCAAGCTGACTGTTAATCATCTTCGACTGCAGTAATCGAATGAATCACCTGAATTTCTTCTAGCAATATTTCAGCCGTTCTTGGCAAGGGTTCTCTTCAAGCTAGAACAAGAGCTACGAGCTCATATGGCACTTGTTACGAACGTGCACATGCGTGAACGTTCAAATTTGTGAACACAATGAGCAGGGTTTTGCAGTTCTTTCGTATTTCGTTGGAACCTATACTTAAGCTACGTGCACACACAGTTCGGTAATATTTCGCCTGCGTTAAAAATTCGCTCCGGAAAAAGACAAATATTTTCTACTCATATCGGAACGAAATTATCGGATGGAATCCGCATGCGATGCGTCAAAATTCCGGAGCCGCACCAGACTGCGAATTCGGACTATGTGTGCACGCTACTTCAGATCTAACAACAATAACAACAATTAAATTTTTATTCGTTTATTGCCAACTTCTACAGGTCAAAATTTGCAACTACCGTGTTCTTTCTCTGTGTCTTAACTTTTCCGTTCCGTTTCCCCCCCCCCCCTCCACCTCCCCCCAGAGTCACCGGATCCGGTTCAGATTTTAATCGGACCGTCTGGGGCACGAGCTCTTTCCAAATATCAAGTTTCATTAAGATCCGATCACCCGTTGGAAAATTAGAAATTCCAAAATATTCCGGATTCCCCATCCCTCGGCTCCCCCCACGATGTTCGGATCGGGAAAGTGACTATTTCCAACTTAATCATTTGGGGTCCCTGATATGCATGCCAAGTTTCATCGTCCTAGCTTATGTGGAAGTACCCGAACTAGCAAAACCAGGACCGACAGACCGACCGACCGACGGACGGACAGAAATTGCGATCGCTATATGGCACTTGGCCGAAGGGCAAGTGCCATAAAAACAGCCTGTGAAAAACGAGCAAGCTTAAGCCTGAAGAGGGCCCTTGCCAAGAACGGCCGAAATATAGATAGAATAAATATCAGCTGACTTATCCGTTTAGTGGAGCCAATAATGAATAAGTATTGTTTTAGTAACAATATTTGCATTCATTCTTAGCCAATAGTTACGAACTCGCGTGGCACGGAAGTGGCTTAGTTGTGAAAATCCCCAAGGTGAATTCCAGACCGACCGAGATTGCATATCTAAGGTATGAACTTCGCCACCTACACCTTTACTGCCGGCAGCTGCAATTTAACTTAAGTTAAAGTTTGACCGAACAGGGCTGAGATCCAACAGTCTAGTTATCACTTAATCACTTAAAGGACCTGTCTTACCTATGATAATAACGCAACCTACTTCCACAATCACTCCATTCTAAACCCGGAGATACATTCTAACCCCTCTAACAGGACCAAGCTGATTTTCTCATTGCCGTGTCTTGCTACCTTCGATGTGTATCACGCCGTCGACGTTTGTCTGCGAGAAGTTTTTTCATCAGAAAAACCGGTTATCTAAATTGTTTCCTGTTTTCGCATAAGTCAACGGGTCTCAGAAATGGCTTAAAACAGCCAAAACCATGGGTTATTTGTTGAAAGCACAGCCTAGTTTTAAAGTATTCGATTATTTTAAGATACTGTAAGTTGAAGAGTAAACAGTGCGAGTGGCCTAAAAAAATGTGTTTATTCGTTTGTCCGTTATCCAACGAGAATCGATTTCATCTGTTGAACTTATTGTTTCGGATTTGTGGTACCTTTATGTGCTTGTCCCTCTACGCATCAACTGCAAATGTAAGCCATTGCCGAAAACTAAAATAAAATATCCGATTCCCTGCAAGGCATATCTTAACATCCTCTTCTCACTTTGTACATAGCTTTTCCGAGCTTCACACATATCGCACTGGAAATACAGGCCTTTGTTCAAATTTGGATTCTCCGCGTCTGGATGAATTTTGGGTTGTCGCACACTCAGAACGTTATTACTCGAGCCTCAGGTGAAAAAATGCAAAATCTCTAAGGTGAGTCAAAATATTTCCGTGTATTCAAATATCAGATGTAAAAATTAGCTTGTAAAAATGAATTTACAAATATAAAATGATTAAATGAGTAAAATAAAAATTTAGTGGAAATTTAACTTATTTCTCAGTTAAACTTTAAGGTAATTCTTATATCCAGCTGTGCCTGTGGAACGTTGTATTTGTGCGAAAAAACAAAAGTATCTGAAAGGACATAACTATAGTCAGTGGCTGTACTAGCACTAGTAGTGGGCTCTATGGAGATTAAGGGTAATAGCCCCCTACTTTTGCTCCATTCTGCCGCCTCCCTTACAAACTGAACGTCTGCGTCCGCAAGCAAATAGCGTTTGCGGAGCAGGTCTTCAAACTGAACCCACCTCCTGTCGTACTGAGCGGTACCGAAATAACTTTGTCCTCGAATTTGTCCATGCTTTTATTTGTTTTAATTGTATGCTAAGTACGTACTCGGCCTTCTCCCATGGGCTCGTAACCGCACAGTTATGCAACTTTACGGCGTTACTGACCCCTTTGTGGATGTGGCCCAACACCGTGCCGAGTTTGACTACTAGACAGGTGCCATCCGTATTATAGTGCGTTTGTATAGTCATTTCGTATAGTTTAGTCGGATCTTTTTCTTTTCTTTTTCTTTCTTTTACTGTTTTTCATATACTCCGTATGGGCAAGTTTTGTGCCATTTGTATTTGGGTTAATAAAGTTATTCATTGATTGACTGAATGAGTTTCAGTTTTCTCTTGTGTTTATTTTGTCATAGTCTTTTAAATTTGTTGACATTTTAACTATTTATCTCAACTCGTTTAACACGTTCACTAATCAGAAGCTGATTATTCCTTCGGTCGGCCGCACAGGCGAGAGATCGACTGATTTTTGCAAGAGTAAAGGATGTTGGCTTGGGGATCTTCCACTAGGTGATAGGAAAGTTTAACTGAAAAGCTAACTTATTTTTATAGAGAGATTGCACCCGACTCGAAGAAAACGGATATTGTTACACAATCATCACGGCAGCATAACACACAAATTTAACATTGGGAGATATAGGACTTTCGAATTTGAGAATAAATTATCGGCCTTTGGTAACCATTCTGACCCAGTGAGTTGCTGGAAATGTTAGTCTGCCTTCTTCTTGTTGGTAAAATAAAACTTTTCCAAAATAGTTTTCTTGATAATGAGAGTTCGAGGTTTGTAACGGAGTCTCGCGTCCTATTGGTCGTTTATGACGCGTTTGTTTTTAAATCCGACCAACAGAAAGCACGGATGATTTCTGTACAGAAAATCTGAAGGCTTCACGCTTCCGTTTCTGTTTAAACTTTTGTACAAAGCTGCAATTATACAATTAAGAAGGAGCCAGCGAACTGTTTTCAACAATTTACAGGTTCAGAAAACTTATCAAACATGTATAAATCACTCTCAAATTAGGAAGTCATATCCCTCGCAATGTTAAGTTACTCCTTTTCTACCCTTTTCCGTTTTCGTCAGGTAGCCTGCAATCTCTGTATAGATTGCATTTGAATACACATTATTATTTTGGCTCTGCTAAGGGCATTTGATTTTTTTTTTCATCTTTTTGGGATCCAAAACGTAAGCGGAGGGATACCTATGACATCGCAAAAGTTGTCCGTCTCTCCGTCCGTCTGTAAGCCCGATAACTCTCGAAGGGAATGAGATATTTTGATGATACTTGGTGTGAGGATTCTTTGGGTCAAGAGCAAGGTCGCGTTCGTAGATGGGGTTTGTAGCCCTATGTTTAGGGGTGGGGGTTTCAAATTAAGGGGCACATTTTTTGTTTTAAAAGCTATTGAGATAGTTGATTTAGGGGTAAGGAGACATGCTAAATCCGAATATGAAAGTTACTTTCTTGCCGGAAAAGTAGTTTACCCGGAATCCGGCGAAAGCCGGACAAAAATGTGTCGACCAATTTTCGGCTATAGCAGTCCTTACCCC
Organism: Branchinecta sandiegonensis; assembly: GCA_030848855.1. Classification (NCBI taxonomy): domain Eukaryota; kingdom Metazoa; phylum Arthropoda; class Branchiopoda; order Anostraca; family Branchinectidae; genus Branchinecta; species Branchinecta sandiegonensis. The sequence continues at coordinate 4,611,929 of JAUPMV010000003.1, read as the reverse complement.
TTTATTCTCAAACCAGTATAGCTCTGCGCGTGGATGACGACATTCATTTGTTTATTCTATGGACGTCGGAGAGATCTCTTGTCATCGAAGGTCGAAGGGGTTCATATATAATGTTCAAACGAGGAAATATGTTGTTCAAGCGAGGATGTTGTTCAATGAGGATTCACTGGTAAAGTACAGGTCAAGTTCGTAGATGGGTCCTTTAGTCCTATCTTTAGAGGCAGAGGAGGGGTTTCGAATTTACGGTAGAAACATGTATTGTTTTATAAGCTAAGAGGATATTCATGAGGGGGTAAGGAGGTCAGCTGAATCCATATCTGAACTTAGTTTTCTTGCTGGACAATGGTTCATCACGAATTCGGCTGAAACTGGAAATTTGGTTGAAGCTCAAAGTTCAAAGTTCAAGTGCCATATACCGATCACTTTTTGGTCGGTCCACTCATCTCGAGTTCGGGTACTTCCAGAAGTGCTAGGACGACGAAACTTGGCAGGCACATTCGTGACCCGACCAAACTAACTTGAACATAGTCACTTGCCCGATCCAACTATCGTGGGGGAGGGGGAGGTGCGGAATCCGGAAAATAGGGACAAGCATAAGTTTCGAACGGGTGATCGGATCTTAATGAAACTTAATATATGGAAAGACCTCGTTTCTCATTTCTCATTTCAATCCGGACCGGATCCGATGAATCTGGGGGGGGGGGGGGGGAGTCGGAGGGGGAAACCGGAAATCGTGTGAAACTCTTAAGAGTGGAGCGATCGGGATGAAACTTGGTGGGAAGAACAAGGCTAGATACATCACTGATGTTGGAGGGGGGTCCGGAATTCCGGCGATCCGTAGTTAATGTACTTCCAGGTGGGCTAGGACGATAAAACTTGGCAGGCATATCAGGGACCCGGCCAGAATAACTTGGAAACAGTCACTTGCCCGATCTGGCCATCATGGGGGGAGGGGGAGACGGCGGAATCCGGAAATTAGTGGCATGCATAACTTTTGGACGGGTTTCGGATCTTAATGAAACTTGATATCTTGAAAGACCTTATGTCTCAGATGTCCCATTTCAATTCAGGACCGGATCCGACCAACGGGGGGGGGAGGGGGGTCGGAGGGGAGAACTGGAAATCTTGTGACACGCATAGAGTGGAGCGATCAGGACGAAACTTGGTGGGAAGTACAAGCACAAGTCCTAGGTGCATCTCGGACCGGATTCGGGTACCGAGGGGGGGGGGCTGTAGGGGGTGTCCGGAATTCCGGTGATCGTGAGTTAAGGTACTTCCAGATGTGCTAGGACGATTTGCTGGAGCATTAGAAATTTGACATCATTGGGTTTGACATCGTCACTTCTGCGATCCGACCATCCCTTAAAGAGCTCATCTTAACCGATAAGTGCAAAAAATACTTTTAAGCAAAATTTACTTTTTCACGATCGCCATGAGCACGTGATCCTTTTTGCCTCAAGGCTTTTGCTTAGAAATTAATTTTTAGCACCCTTAAAGTGCGTCAAAAGGGAAAAAAAACTTTTGATGATCACTTCCATCCTCTGAACCTGCCTTGCAAGTTTGGCGCATCTTAACGGAAAAATGAAAAAAAATTTAGACCATCACTTCCATATGACCTATCTTTGCAAGTGCCATATGATGTTCCTACGGCCCAAGCTGACTGCGAATCATATTTGACGGTGCAAAACGGATAAGTCGGCTACATTTTATTCGAGCGATATTTCGACCCTTCTTGGCAAGGGTCCTCTTCAGGCTCAAGCCGCTCAAGCTGGAAAATAAAAGTTTATTTTCCAGCTTGTTTTGCACCGTCAAATATGCCATATGAGCTTCCAGCTCTTGTTGAACTCTATCTTAACAGTAAAAATCTTCAAGCAATCTGACGAAGACTGAATGGCGAAGACATGACCCAATTGTTTGAATCAAATATTAGATTTTTGGGATCCCATCGAAACCTTTGGTCCTGTCCATCTAGTAGTAGCGTTCAGAATATATACTGTTGGACCGACAAGAAAAAGTTCATCCAGACGCGGAGAATTCGAATTTCAACCAAAGCGTGGATTTCAATGGCTGATAGAGCGAAGCTCATGAAATGTTGGTGAAAAGAAATGTTTCTGAAGAAACCCCCGCCAAAAAATTTATATTTTTCGACAATCCTTTGAAGTGGTAGTTGATAAATTTTTCAAGCATTGGGGTACTACAAATCCGAAAGAGAAAGTTCATTCGATGGGAATTGATTATATGAATAGCGGAAAAATGAAGTAAGATTTTTCTTTTACACCTGTTCGTCTAGGATTATATGAAATAGCGGAAAAATGAACGAAGATTGTTCGTTTACACCTGTTCGTCTATTCCAAAATAGAAGGAATTTCTTCATATTCAATGGTCGTCCCTTTTCAGACAACTGACAAATTCGAAGGATCTTAAATTAAAACACACACAAACAAAAATATGTAACATTTAAAGGTGCAAAACGAATATCCAATATTTAACAAGGAATATCTAATATGTGACAGTATTTTTATTTATTATTACTTTTGGCGTTAAGCTTTTAGATCGTATCACCATACAAATTTCTAATTAGAGAGTTCGTACGATTCAGGGTTCCACCCAAAATGCTTCAACTCATAAACTTAAATAAATGTGAGAACCTTATCCGTCATATCTCAGCCCTATTCGGTTAAATTTTGATCAATATATCTTCTGCGTTCATACTGGCAAACATTTTTGAGTCGAAATAAACTCAAGACACAGCCCTGCTCACGCTTCTACACCCTTGCCTTACTCCGCATAGGGTCGATCGAGGGGTTACTCACTCGCTGGGCACCACTGTACACCCTCCCTGGGCACCGGCTAGGCACCGGCTCTCGCCCCGAAATGAAAAATGTAAAAAAATTAGTGTCACCAGATTTGTGATTTATGGAACCGGCTGGGCTAACCCGGGCACCGGGCACCACTGTACGACCATTTTGGGAGTGAGCAACCCCTCGGTGTCGATAACCGTAACGGTACAGAGAACGAATACTAACCCCGATCTCCTCGTCGAAGTCCTCGTATAGCGAGGGAGATCTGCATTCCTCATTTTCTGTTCTGAGGGACGCGGATTCGCTCACCGTCTGAAATCAATAGATGCATTCATTAGCGAAAAGGGAGAAAAACAGAAGGGTCACTAACACACGCAGAATTCGATTATTGGTGACACAGTTCGTGACTAATGATGCGATCGGGTTTCTGCAAGCTATTATCACAAAGTCGAAAAAAGCCTCACAGAATTGCTGTTCAAATCAGTCGAGAACAAATAAGCAAATAGAACCTCCGTCTTTGGTCCCATGCAGCGACTATGGATAACCCGACAAAACTGAGCTGAGCTAGAGGTATTTACTGAGCTAGAGGTATTTACTGAGCTTTGAGTTGCTGCCCGTCTACTTCCCTCTTCGCCGTTGCGCATATAAGAGGAATTACTGCAGGAGGCGCGCTGACCCACTCAGCAGCGCTTCCAGACGACCAATCAGCTTTTACTTTGCAAATTTCTTCTGCGGCGCTTTACTGCGATATAGCTGTTTGTAGAGGTAACGATTTGTGAGGTTCCGCGTAGCTCCTACCCTCCGCTCATTTCCATCGGGCTGAGTACAGAGATTTATTCGACTCCGCATGGTCGTATTTCAGAGATAGGGAGACGGAGGTTCTATTAGACTATTTGTTCTTGGTTTTTGTCTTCTGTGACCAATTTGAAAATATCAAGCCTGGCCAAGAAAATCACCAATGGTTTAAATGACTCGGAATTTTGTCAGGCATAAGAATTGATTCAGACTACATATGCAATTATTACGAACTGAGAAGGATGACGAATGCGGGAACAAAATTCCTCAGGTAACGAGCTGATGGTGCCGGTAATGCTAGCAGTCAAGACGAACAAAGCCGCGTTCGATTCACCTTTTTCGTCAACTAAGATCGTCATTCTGATGTGTAATTCTCGTTAACTGGGAGCCTTCGTTTCATCCGAGTCGACTGCGCAGTCAACGTAAAGTCGACTTTTAAAGGACACCTGAATGAAGAGTACCAAGTATCATCCCTATCTGTATGACTTCCGTTAACATTGCCTGCAGAAAACCCAATCCAAATACGAAATGGTGTTTCCAAGCTATGATTTTTGCTCCATTTTGCATCTGTCCTTATCTCAGTACCGAACAATTTTAGAAATGAACAAATGTCTCCAATCAAGCCTTCTTCTGGAATATTTTTTAACCAGTTAAGCCCAAACGTATATCTATAAGAAATTCCAATACGATCCGGCCAGCGCTGTACAAGATTTGAATGAATTGCGCTTTTTGTCTTGGAGTCTGCATGTGCAAACCTCCAGAAACGAACAACCCTATTTTGAAAACGTGACGATCAGGAGAAGAATGCTCTCCGTGGCCATGTCTGTAAATGTATTCTCCATGGCGTGTTCAAGTATGGTTTCACTGTTCAGGTGTCCTTTAACGACCGAGAAGGATTGTCAATCAAGTGAAAGTCCGAATACCAAAAGATACCCTGAAAGCCAGCTATATGGTTGACTGGTTGTTAGATGGCATAAGGTAAATCGAACGCGGCTTGAGTTTCCAGGACCGATTTACTCCATTTTCATCAGGACTCAACTTCTATACGGAAGTGATGATCGTGGTGAAAGTCCTAGATGGCAGTCCAATCCGCGACCGCAAGGTACACATATATAGATACAAATATATGTTCTGCAACATTAATTTAATCGAATTTCCCCATTTCTTTCATGACGTCGCAAAATCGTCACGGGCCTCACATAACACGCTGAAGTTAAGTTTCCACCGAATAACAAGCTTGGTGTGGTGTCGATGACGCAAGTTTGTTTTCAATTTCCAGATAGTAAGCGTCTAGAAAACTAGATGGGACAACGAAACGGTGTCCTGGGAGCTCTAACTGGTACTACCTATCCGTGCGTACGCAGTGAATCCCTTGTATTTGACGGTGCAAAACGGATAAGTCAGGATAAAGTCTTTCCTGACTTATCCGTTTTGCACCGCCAAATATGATTCGCAGTCAGCTTGGGCTGAAGGAATATCTGAATCCTTTGGCCTCCCCACAAGTTGTAAACAACGATCTAGGTTACTACAGAGCCGTCTCCGAAGCCTACTCTTTCGAATGGCATGTTTTGCTGGAGGTCACTGAACGAAGAGCATGATAACAAGACCTGATCCGCGATCGAATATAAAGGAAAGATGAATATTTCCGAGCCAAGTTCCCGGTAGCGACAAAATAACTTTATATTTTTTTATTTAATAATTAAAAACAAATTAACATGCCCTCTCCTCACTCCTTGGATGTTTTCACGCGCAAAGCCCACATCGAAATCGCTGGAGAGGTTTGAACCAATCGATGTATTCTCCGGTTCGAACCCTGAAATAATTTTGTAACAGCAGAATATTGTGTTTTTAATGTGTATGTATTAGTTAGAGTTAAGAATAAAAAAAACTTTGAACCTATTAACCTGAAGGGTCATAGACCAACTTTTATGGAAATATAAATCCTTTTAAAAAAGTCGTGAATTCGTGATCACTGAGGTGATCACAGGCAAACGGGATGGATAGACTGAGATCCAACCCCAAAAAGTTTGACTTTCGAAAGTGAAAGTCAAAATGTCACAACTGCTTCTCTTGCTATCGTAAGATCTTTCTGGGTATCATTAGTGTTAAACGTCGAAACATATTCCAGGCAAAGAATAAGGAAGATTGTTGCAGACAGTGGCTCTGACGATACGTCATTAACGAATAGCCAATTGTCATATTTCGTTAATGGATATTTCGTGCGAAATTCACGAATGATCGAGGAAAGGTGACTGGGTCAGTAGCACACAGAGAAAAGGTCGCAATAAATGCCCTCTGCTGGGCTTCCCAAAGATTACAAACCCTTCCCGACTGTTTACAGATCGATGCCGCCTCCTTGGTTTAGATTTGAAACACGGAAAAATGTGCATAACCGGTATTTCTGACCAATGAGCTCTTCGGAAGCAATAAGCGGGAGGGTCTGTCTCGAAGAGCCAAAAACGACAAATGCATTAGGTTGGATAAAAATGACATAGGAAATTCAAAGTACCGGAAATGAGAGAGGACGGAACGATCGGGGGTGTTGATTCAAGCAGTAATATAGCAAAATGGGTCCTTCAAAACTGAATCACGCACTTGGGGGTTTAGGCAAGCTTCATGAAGAATCCCAGAAAAAAAGGAGCGTTCCTGAAGTAGGTACTAAGGAACAGATACTAAGCTCTAGCTATTCTGAGAGCCAGGAGGCCCCAACGCACTTTTGCGCACGTTACGCACTTTTAGAAGCTGTTGCACAAATACTATTCTTTGTATCTCGTGTTACAAAGCGACGGATATTAGGAAGGTAATTACGACCGTAATGTCACGAATCTGATTCGATTGACTTGGAGTGGAAGAGACACGAGGTTTTTTATTTAAAATATGGGCAGAACAACCGTAAATATGTAAAGAGTGTAGCCGAGACGTTAATTACAGCTGTGACTACAGTTCTTATAAGTGCTAATAACTTTTCTAGAATAGGTATGTAATGCATATCCTCCTATGACACATGGTCAGTTATATTACGATAATCTTCACACAGAAAGGTAGCGGTAGATATGAGAGGATGATATGAAGTCATATCATACTCTGGATGATATGAAGTCATATCATACTCTGGATGATATGAAGTCATATCATACTCTGGATGATATGAATCAGCCTCCAGAGAGGATGATATGAAGTCATGACAGCCTCCAAAGAGGATGATACGAGTCATATCAGCCTCCAAAGAGGATGATACGAGTCATATCAGCCTCCAAAGAGGATGATACGAGTCATATCAGCAGAGAATGATACGAATCATATCAGCCTCCAGAGATAAATGATATGAGTCATATCAGGCCCCAGAGAGAATGATATGAAGTCATCAACCCCCAGAAAGGTTTTGGTGCATGGTTAAAGGAATTATATCATAAGCATTCTAGCACTTGCAACGTCTAGAACCCCGCCACCCAAGACCCAAGATGAAGCCACGACTCGATCCGACCGCTGGGTCATCTAGCGGTGCGGGTCGGAAGCGCCCGTCATGGGGAAGATGGAATCATAGTTTGACTTTGGATCTAACAAAATGTTTTTATTGTAGCAGGCATATGGAAAATCTGTAGAAAAATTAAACTAATTATTTGCATTATCGATTTCTTTAGGTATTTTGTTTTCTGTTTTTTCATGTTAATTCCCGTAACTCCAAAGAATTAAGGATGTAAACTAGATCACAATAAACAAACGCCGTCAATTATACTAAATCCGTTATAGTGATTTCTTGGAGATTCTGCAAATGAGCTAAATAATATTCAGCTTCCGAGACCCAAAAATCTCAAACTGGCCGACGATTTCTTCTTCCGACATACCTAAACGTCCACATGGTGATATACTTAGTTGTTTCAATCCTCTTACACGCCACTCAATCTTTTCGAAGGTTCCAGTAATCTTGTGCCCAGCGGCAGGAGATCAATGAATAGTTAATTAGCAATGGCGGATTGGCGTTCAGGAGTGAATTGTGTTCAAGTATTTTCTGGATAACGTTGGCTACCGTGAGGATTTTGGGGAAAACAAAGGTAACAGTTTGTTCGTAAAAATCCGACCCCTCGAAAAATGATGGTGTCTCCATCTTCTCGGCCCACATGAATCAAAGACTTTAATTGTCAATGGTTCTGTTCGAAAAAGTTATAACAATTAACGCACCTCCATCTTGGTTGATATCGGAATGGCAACCTCGATGGTCATTTAAAAATATCAACCTTGCTGAGCTCGACAGATATTTTCATAACCTACCTCGCCTTCGGCTAGGATAGGTTATTTTCAATGACCATCTCGGTGTTCTTTTCTTTCCTTTTTCTTTTTTTCTCATACTCTACCCCTATAGTACTTGTACAGTTTTGGCAGGTAATAACTCTACATCATATCATATCAACCTCAATGTCGGAACTTTTAGTATCAGGATCAGCGTGAATTTATGTCAAAGAAGCGAGAGGTAGCCCACTCTCGATGTTGATGTACACACAGGACCGGTGGGCATGGTGGCCGCGATGACCGGCAGGTGCCGCACGTTAGAAACCTTAGAGCGCGTTCCACCCTACTTACCTTAGTTACTACGCATGACGTCCCGTATTCTGGCTTCTTGGCGTCACGGTTGGAACGCAATTTTCCATTTTCGACAAAATATCGGGCCACCGGCTGATCGGGCCAATCACATCACAGAGATTCGTAGTTACCACGCTTACTAAGCTCCCGAGCGTGGTAAGCAAATAGTTACTATTAGTTACTATTTCGAGACGGTTCGAACGGCCAACGTGGCAAATTTTCATGAGGTTGGAACGAAAATAGTAACTAATAGTTACTAGGCTATTGTTAGAAGGGTGGAACACGCTCTTTAACTCGGCATATTTAGAAGCGTTGAAAGATGAATCTTCTAATTCGAGGTCTAATCTATGGCCGGAAACGTCGGTGCTGGGAAAGAATATTTCTTTCAGCCCAAGCAGGGGTTAAAAATCCTTGAATTCAATTGCGTATCATATTTGAGTTTCAAGTCTACTGCGAATCAAGTTCCTTGAGCGGCTTGAACCTGAAGAGGACCCTTGCAAAGAAGAGCCCTAATATAGCTCTAGTAAATGCAGCTCAGGTATCCGTTTAGCACTGTCAAAAATGCTGGGAAAGGGGTACACCATGTTCCGGGAGTGGGCAACCCCTCGCATCGAAGGTTTGGCCCACCTCAAAACTGTCTAGGGGTTACGCACTGGTAAATCTTGGCGCACAACTGTACTTCTGGCCTGCCATTGTTTGCCTGAAACTCCTTGTCGTGCCTCTTGATGTATACCAAGTTAGCCGGTACCAAACCCCTCGATTCAGACAAACATAACATTCAACCCCCGCGTCCTCCACTAAAGGGAGGTCGAAATGAAATGAAACTTACCCTATTTCTTAGAGAATCTTTTCTATCCATTTTGAAAGCTGAAGATCACGCCTGTTCCGTTATCAATCCGGAGTGCACTATCACAAACGATCGGTAGTAATTAATGGAAGACGATCATGTGGCCAATGTCCATTTTATGATCTGCGTCCTGGTTAGAAATCATCACTAGCCAGATATCGCCGGATTTACTGAGACGCGGATCACTCTATATCTGAAAGGAACATAGTGCGGAGTAATTGATACGCGTACTGTTGGAAACACAACAACCTTGGAGTCTAAACGTGATAATACCAATCAGAAATGAAGGAGCCCAGCAAAGGGCGTGAACCGAAAATGTATTAAACTGATGAGCTCTCGTCTATTTCAATTAAATTCAATTTAGTTTCAAAAACACATAAACACATAACAAACACAACCTACATGTATATACAATGTTGCGGCATTTATACCCACGTCTTATCTCTTGCATGGTAAATAATATTATACAACTAATGAAATATAACATAAAATACAATATGAACGTTCAAAGGCGCTCCGAACTGTATAAACGAACAAACGAGGGGTCGAAATTCTGAGCATAACTTGTTCGCAAGGCTACAGCCGGCTCCAAACGAGGCACAGGCTTCAGCAGCTTGACGAGGTAAACGTATCTGTGAGAGGATCAAAATCAGGGGTTCATCAAAATATCTCATTCCCTTCGAGAGTTATCGTGTTGGCAGACGGGCGGACAGACAGACAGACGGACAACTTTTACGAAGTCCCAGGTATCCTTCCACTTACGTTTTGGGATCCCAAAAATGGAAAGATTTTACATTGTGAGATAAAGGATTTTCGGTTCCGAGACTGAGTTATCGGAGTTACTTTTGGCCTGTTAATTGTTGGAAATGTTATTCCGTAACTTACTTGATTTTTTTTTAGTTCCAGTTTTGAAGCAAAGTTTAATCGGAAAGGAGATGTTGAAGGTTTCAAACTTTTAACAAAAGAATAGACTCTCGCATCCTACTGGTCGGTGTTTGCACTCTGAATCGTACCCGACCAATAGGATACGAGACTGCGTTTTGTGGTAAAAGTCTGAAACCTTCGATCTCTCACTTCCGAATAAACTTTCCTCCAAACTGTGATCAGTCAACCAAGAAGAAGTCAGAACAACGTTTCCAACAACTTGCAAGCTCAGAATATTAACAAACGCCGACAGTTCAGTCTCAAAGTCTAAGATCCTTTGCCTCAAAACGTAGAACTATTTTATTTCGCTGATGATGTAGAAGTATCCGTTTCCGTCCAGCATGCTACAATCTTTCTATAGCGTCGATGAGCACAGTACTGACTCAAAAATGCAGCTTTCAATGAAGAAACGCTGTCTGTGTGGATCACGGGCTAAACAAGAAACAAGCTCGATGGTGCAATGTTTTAGTTAATTAGACAAAAACAAATGATTACATCGAGGAGGGCGAAAATCTAAACTTTGTCACACGCGGACCGAAATACAGACAACAAAAAAGTCTGTCCTCGTGGCACCAGACATTACACAAAACCGTCAGGTAAACTCAACTGCTCGATGTTTGGTCTGTGCAGACAGACAACACAGCGTACCGGAACGTTTCATCGGGTGAGTCCGGTAATCTACTCAAGAATTTTCAAGGAAGAATTATTTAATTAGATAACCTACTGAAATGTAACATTTCCAACTACAAATACTGTCCCAGGAATAATACCATGGTACTGTCTACCCCAGTTTCGACAGCTTCCTCGAATCCTTTCTGGTGATAAACCGAGAAGGCTTTTTCCAACAATACGGTGTGCAGGCACTTCAAACCGGAAAGGGCAGTTAGTCGCTGCAAACAGACAAGTGTTTGTCTGTGCTGTACCCTACCTCCACGCGCCTTTGCCTGTGTTGTACTCTTGTCGAAAATGATTTACGAAAAATTAATATTCACGCAGTGAGCTACCTTCAGCGAGCTAATCACTGGCCACTGAAAAGCTGCGTTTGTAATGAGATTCAATTTTTCCGCGTCATAGTCGAATTTCCGTCCTGAGGACGGCCGTAGATATTCTGGACATCATACTAGAGTAATTAGTAAAAAAAAAATCCTTAACACAACTCAAATAATGCAGTATGCTCAGTTAAATGTTTGCTTTTCAGTTACACTTTAACAACAAGTTTTTTTTCGAGACCAGAAGGAAACGGAAGAATGTTCCCCGTTTAAAGACCAGGCTTTTCCCAGCCACTCCGAAAAAGAAAAAAACAAATGAAAGGAGGATCTCGATTTGCCGACAAGGATTTTCCCAATCATCGGCTTAATTTTCCGATAAGGCTTTTGTCAATACCAGAATGGAACGAAAAAACAGACTCCGTCGGAAGATCGGACTTTTTCCGGTGACCATACAGGAAAGTCCCCAGGAAACGAAATGAGGGATCTTAATCTGCCGACAAAGCTTTTCGGATCATCGGCTTTACCGACAAAGCTCACGTCGGTTCCAAAAACGGAACGACAAACGGGCTTATCGGTGCTTCCGGTTTACGAAGAAGGCTTTTTCAAATCATCGGGAAGTAGCAGTATCACTCTAATGTGGGTAGTTCGTGGGAGCTTACTGACAAACGACCAAAAGACAAAGCAAGAAAATCTGTGAAGCGCCCCTGAGCCGACTTCCTCATATGAAGTTTCGTAATTTACCGACACAGCTCTCGTCGGTACCAGAAGGGTTCCAACTAAAGGTTCCCTGATCGCACAACAAACACTGCCGATTTCTCGAGAAAATGTTTCGTGATAGAAGGACAAACACTGCCGCTTTACCGACAATAAGTTTCCCGATTTATCAGCGGAGCTTTTACGGTACCCGAAATCGAAATCGTCGAAATCGTCGGTGCTGCCGATTTACCGACGGAACATCAAAATTCATCCATCCTGCGCAAATTAATTAATATCAAATGTCATTCACTTACTGCTATTTCTTCTTTGAAGAACTGCCTGGCGCAAAACAATCTTTTTGGTTGCCCAGGTGGATAGGTGATGTTCGTTCTGTTACGGTTATTGTTTTTATGGCACTTGCAGCCTCTGGCTCAAGTGCCATATACCGATCACAATTCCGTCTGTCGGTCTGTCGGTCGGTCCGAGTTTTTTTGTCCCACATATCCGAGTTAGGGTACTTCCAGATGTGCTAGGACAATGAAACTTGGCAGGCATATCAGGGACCCGACCAAACTAACCTGGAAATAATCAGTTTCCCGATCCGACCATATGGGGGGGGAGTGCGGGGCGCTGGAAACTTGCAAATTTAGGGCATTTTGTCACTTTTTTCTGAGTTAGGGTACTTCTAGATGAGCTAGGACAATGAAACTTGGCAGGAATATCAGGGACCCGACCAAACGAACCTGGAAATAATCAGTTTCCCGATCCGACCATATGGGGGGGAGTGCGGGGCGCTGGAAACTTGAAAATTTAGGGCATTTTGTCACACTTTTTCGAGTTAGGGTACTTCCAGTTGTGCTAGGACCATGAAACTTGGCAGGCATATCAGAGACCCGACCAAACAAAATTAGGAATAATCAGTTTTCTGATCCGACCATTTTGGGGGGGGGGGGGTGGAGGGCAGGGGAATCCGGGAAACTGAGAAGTGTGTAACTTTCGAACGGATGATCGGATTGTAATAAAACTTCATAACTGAAGAGAATATATATCTGTAATGTCCCGTTTAAAGTCTTGACCGGATTCGGTAGCCAGGGGGGAGTTGGGGGGGGGGAGACCGGAAATTTCAAGAAACGGTTAGAATGGAGGGATCGAAGTGAAACTTGCTGGGAAGAACAAGCATCTGCTCTAGATAAGTCCTTTAGACCATTGTACTGGATCCGGACACTTATGGGGGGGGGGGCGGAATTCCGGTGATGGTGGTTTTTTGGATTTTCACGATGAAACTTGGCAGGCATATCAGGGACCCAATCAAACTGACTTCAAAATAAAAGTATTGTTGATCAGATAATGGTGGGGGAGTGGAGGGAGGGGAATCCGCAGGGGAATCCGGGAAATTGAGAAGTGTGTAACTTTCGAACGGATGATCGGATTGTAATGAAACTTCATAACTGAACAGAATATATATCTGTAATGTCCCGTTTAAAGTCTTGACCGGATTCGGTAGCCAGGGGGGAGTTGGGGGGGGGAGACCGGAAATTTCAAGAAACGGTTAGAATGGAGGGATCGGAATGAAACTTGCTGGGAAGAACAAGCATCTGCTCTAGATAAGTCCTTTAGGCCATTGTACTTGATCCGGACACTTATGGGGGGGGGGGGGGTCCCGGAATTCCGGTGATGGTGGATTTGGGGACTTTCACGATGAAACTTGGCAGGCATATCAGGGACCCAATCAAACTGACTTCAAAATAAAAATTTTGTCGATCAGATAATGGTGGGGGGAGTGGAGGGAGGGGAATCCGAAATTTTCAGTCATGCGTAATTTTAGAATGGTTGATCGGATTCGAGTGAAATTTAAGAATTCAACAGAGGACATTTCTCCGATGATTTTTTTTCATATCCGGACCGGATCCGGCAACTATTGGGGGGGGGGGGGGGAAATACGTGCCCCGTTTAGAATGGAGGGATCGGGATGGAACTTTGTGGGAAGAACAAACAGATGCTCTAGGTAAGTCATTTGCTGAATCGGATTGGCTACGTGCACCGCGGGGGAGCTGGGTGGGGTGGGGGGGGGGGGGGGGGGGTGGACCGGAAATCTCGAGAAACGGTTAGAATGATGGTATCGGAGTGAAACTTGCTGGGAAGAACAAACATCTGGTCCATATAAATCTTTTACATAATTTGACTGGATCCGGACACTTGAGGGGGGGGGAGGAGGGGTATCCCGGAATTCCGTTTTTGGGGGATTTTCACGACGAAACTTGGAAGGCATATCAGGGACCCGGTCAAACTGACTTGGAATAAAAAAAAATCCTCGATATGATAATCTTGGGGGGGGGGGGAGTTGAGGGAGGGGAATCCGGAATATTGAGTCATGCGTAACTTTGGAACGAGTGATCGGATTTGAGTGAAATTTAATAATTAAACAGAGGACATTTTTCTCTTGTGACCTTTTTCATTTCCGGACCGAATCCGGCAATTATCGGGGGGAGGGCGGAAAATACTTGACCCGCTTAGACTGGTGTGATCTGGATCGAACTTCGTGGGAATGACAAACAGATGCTCTGGATTAATCATTTACAGAACAGGATTGGCTCCGGTTATTGTGGGTGGAGTTGGAGGAGGGGGAGGGGGGTCAGGGATTCCGGTGATCGCGCGTTAAGGTACTTCCAGATGTGCTAGGACGATGAAACTTCGCTGGAATATTAGAGACTCAACAACATTTGCTTAGAAATTGCTACTTCCCAAATCCGATTATTCCTTAAAGTACCAATCTTGACCGCAAAGTAAAAAAAAATACTTTTAAGCAATATATGCATTTTCGTGATGCCCATCAGCCCATTAGCAGTTTTGCCTCAAGGGTTTTGCTTACAAATGAAGTTCCAGCTCCCTTATAGCGCGCATCTCAACCGCAAAGTCGAAACTTACTCTTGATCAATCAAATCATCTTGACACATGCAAGTGCCATATGAGCTTACAGCTCTTGTTGTTTGTATTCTTGTATTACGCTAGTCAAAATGAAATTTCCTTTTCCGCTCAAATACAAAGCTCAAATACATGCAGCAGAAAAGCTTGGGAAGAGGTGGCGCAAAGACAGGATACCTTGCTATTTGCGCCACCCCCTGTTAGTGAAATATACGCATGCAATTCTCACCGTTTGTTTAAAGCCTTTACACATACCGCATGCGACATGTGTGAATTGGGCCTTCATTAGAAGCTTTTTAAGTCTTCTCTACAATGCAATATTTTTTTCATTTTCGCTGAACGACGTTGCAGCGTTGCCAACTGTATTTCTTCTAAACACCTGCTGACTATGGCCAAATTCATTTTGCGCCAGCTTCCGTTTCCAATTTCAACTAATTTTGTCAGGATGGATGTATTCTGATGTCCCACATGCGATCCTTGTGATTTAGTCTTGATTAACACGAGATTACTAGGGCAGTGGTTCCCAACCATTTCCGTACCGCACACCCCTAATCAAGGTTTAAAAGGTTGCGTACCCTTTTTTGAGAATTTTTGTTCGACTGTTTTTTACTAAGACCACAGCATCAAAAAGACGACATTTATCGTCTCAATGATAAGGCATAAATGTTTAAAAATATATGCAAATCAATGAGATACTTGAGTCTGCTTTGTAGCTAAAATTTTGTCAAATCCTGGCTCGATGTCACTAACGGCAATAATAAGACTTCTTAAAGTCAGGTAGATCCGAATGGCAAAAGAACAGACGTTGCGATTCCACTTGGTTCGTTGTCTTGGTCTCCCTGTACCTCCAACCAAAACTCAAAAAAAAGTAAAATCTGAAAATTTCAGTTCTAAGGTACAATTACACAGTCAGATTTTCTTTAAGCTTGTCACTAAGAGGTCACATCCCACTAAATGGATATTGGATCCAGTCTCGAGGTCTATCTTTGGTCATGATCGGTGGGAAATATTAAACAAGTTCATTTCACAACTTTGTCATGGGCGTATCCTATCTCATCTATTTGTAATACACTAATTGTCACGCTTGTTCTCTTTGTGTGTCGTTCCATGTGGCAGATGTTTGTTTCCGAGGAGCTTATTCGTCAGGAGACAGGTTTTGTGCAAATTTTACCAAGATCCTCATCCAGGCTAGGGCCATGGAAAGAGGACAAAAGCAGCCGAAAGCGTGTGTAATTGTCTGTAAGCATAGCTTAGTTGTAAAGTGGTCAACTAGATTCTAGTGGGTTTTTTTTAATAAACCCTTCATCCTCTCTCATATCCAGGACATCTGAGCCGAAACACTATGTAGCAAGAAGTGTCCTTTCCAGGGGCGTCACGACTGAGGGGGGGGGGGAGCGGGACGCCCCCCCCCCCAATGCTGTCGTCCAGTCGGTAAAAAGTAACCGAGTCGGCGCGAAGCGCCTCGATTTTTCGTCAAAACGGTTGATTTTTTTCATATGAAAACAAACAGTCGTTTTTTATGAAAATTGGTCGATTTTTCGTCAAAATAGTCGGTTTTTCTGAAAATCTGTGGATTTTTCTGAAATCAGTAGATTTTTTTCAAAAATCTCATTTTTGTTGTTGAAAACAGTCGTTTTTTCTGCAGGTAAAGTTGGGAAAAAATTACCAGCCAGTCGGTAAATGCTTCGTCCCCCCCCCCCCCCCCAAACATTTTGGCTAGTAACGCCTCTGGTCCTTTCAGGTTGTCAACTCATCATAGTCTGCTAAGTGATCAAGGTTCGAAAAGACACTTGCGATGGTTCTATGAACTGAACCTTCTTTAGCCAAAACTCTAAGTTCTTGATGAAAGCAGATATTTTCGAGTTCAGAGATTTTGGGACCTTTGGAGACCCCTTACAAGGGTCTCGCGTACCCCTTTGGGTACACATACCCCTGGTTGGCAACCACTGTACTGCGGGTTATCCAAATATATAGGTGGTGCAAAAAGCAAGCCTTGCTTCGAGGTATCCTGTAGTCACGCTCAAGTTATTACAGCTAATCTGGACCAGTCATACACAAATCCTCAATTTTTGGGCATGGTTCTCACGCATTAGGGCACCATGTCCTGCAGCAACGGCATGGTACCCTCTTAAAAGTCTGTTTGAAAAGCAGATTTCCAATGCAGATTCTCAATTGACAGTTGACCACAGATTTTGACAAGGCTACCATGCCCATGCTGCAAGCAGCTGCACGGCATGATGCCCCAACATATGAGCACCATGCCTGTACATTAAAATTTGAGGATTTCTGTCTGACTGATCTGGACCTTGTTCGTGTGGTTCAGAAATACATACAGTTGCATAAAGTAGAGGTATGCTTATGTGAACGTCTGCTAATAGTGAATGATCACCAAAGAAAAAACTAAAACACGAACCAGGCATTTCTTACTATGAATACTTGTTGGTAATAACCATTCACATATTTTGAATATATAATATTTTGCTATATCATGGCTGAAAGTGACTCAGCTGATTGTTTTGGTTTGCTTTTTATAATTTGAAAAGTTGGAAGGACATTTTTAGTAGGCCTGAATTCAAAATCAAAGAAAGTTAATTGAATTTCTACTTCAAGTTGTGCCACGATTATCCTGAAATAGTTGGCTTTTTTTAACAAAGCCAAGGTTGTGGAACAAAAAATGTTCAAATAAGCATACCTCTAGTTCTACTGTACATCTGCGAAAGGTGCAAAAGAAAATTGGAAACGGAAGCTGGTGCAAACACAATTTGGCCATGGCTGATGGTCAGCAGGTGTTTAGAAGAAAGGCTTTGCTTTGGCAGGGCTGCAACTTTATTCAGCAAAAACAGAACAGAGCAATTAAAATTGTAGTGTAGAAAACCAGCTTGGAGATTTTTCCCACCGAACAGCCTCCCAAAAACGCCCAGTTCAAACAAATGGCGCATTGGGCGGTAAAGCCAAGTGCTTGACCCAAGAGAAAAAAGGAGAAAGGCCCATCAAATCATCGCCCCTGCACATGAGAAGCATCCTTAAGCTGGGTTGACACAATGCAAGTTTCAATGTAAAAAGCTGGATGATAAATATTCCTTCAATATTCCCGGGTGAGCTGTCTCCTGCTAAAAGCTTGAAGATTTAAGTCCGGACGGCAAGGGCGGCAGTGCTTGAAATGACCAAGCGAAAAATGGAGAAATTCCCACCAAATCACCACCCGGGATAAAATAAAAAAAAATTCAGATGGTAATTATCTCAGGGCTTGGGCGGTAAGAGTGGCAGTGCTTGAAACCCCAAGCAAAAAAATGAGAACTATGAAATCTCTGCCCAAATTAAAATGTATCAAACACATTCCAGGAATTTAAATTGATGTTTATAAGCTGATTGGTGATAATAGTCATAATAGGTTTCATTTTAGTAATAAAAAATATCCACGGCTAGGCTAGGCTAGAGCCTACACAGAAAGCAAAAGATATCTGGTCTACTTTCACTGGCAGTTAACTGGTAAGGCCTTCATTCAAAACAGTACTATTTTAAATTGATTTTATGCTGTGGTTTTGTTGGGGTTTCTCTTGTTTTTGCGTGGACATTTCAGGCACTACTGCCCTTACCTCCCAACGCTGGACATACTTAGCTCATTAAAAAAATTTAGATTTTTAAGTTGGTCGGTGCATGGTTGTTTCTCCGTTTACTGCTTGGGCAATTCAAGCACTGCTGCCCAATGCCCGGGCATAGTTAAAGTTATCTCATCCAAATTTTTTAGAATTTGAACACAGGCGAGTATTTAGTAGCCGTTTCTCGGTTAACCACTTGGGAGTTTCAGGCACTGCCAACCTTACCTTTATATGCACAGACACAGTTAACTCATGAAAATTTTAGTAAATTTTAATGCTGGCCGTGATTTGGTGGGCATTTTCTGATTTTCAACTGGATGTTACAAGCAGTGTCGCCCTTACCACCCAAGGCCCAGGCTTAACTCATCCAGCTTTTAGGACTGAAACAAGGATTGTGTCAACCCAGCCTAAGTTTCTCCATTTCACTCTTGGCATTTACACTATTTACAGCCCTGCCTTGGTCTGGCCTTGGTACTGGGCGTTTTTGGGTGGCAGGGCAAAAACTTCAAGCTGGTTGTAGAGGCTGGAAAGAAATGGTGGGAACTGCATGCATACATTTATTCACAGGATTGGTGCAATTAGCAAGGTATCCTGTACTTTTTTTAAGACTTTAAGTTGAAGGCAAGAATAAAAATGCCTCAAAATAAAACAGAAAAGAAATGGAAGAAGAATAATATCAAAATTAGCATACCTACTGTAATATTCAGCTCCTAGGCTGGTTGTAAATAGACCATCCTTTATGGGCTTTGCCCCACAGTCACTTCAAAAATTCACAGACAGTGGAATTATGGTAGCGTTCCAGTGAAGTTATTACAAGTTACGATGATAAGAGGAGGGGCTAGCGCCGTATTGTCGTGGTTACCACGCTCTCTGGAACGAAAATAATAACAACGCGGACATACGTCATCACTCTTACGGGAGTTCGTGCAGAACCGATAGTTATTATCACTTATGATGCTCGCGACCATCATAAGTAAATTGTAACGATCGTAACAGTCGTGGAACGAAAATAATAAGTGGGAGGAGCCAATTTACTTATTACGGCGTGCTCGGGAACGGCAATAATAACAAGAATAGTAACGATCGTAACTAATAATAAGTTACTGGAACGCTACCTATGAATGGTTAATTAATTTGATCCTGTTCTTCTTGAAAGCTGTTCCACTGACATCTTTATTGACAGAGCACTCTAGCGTTAAAATAAAACATTAAAATGTTAAGGGCTTTGCCGCTAGAAGTCCTCTTTAATCCTCAAGATAATACAGCAAAGGCGTATACTCTTGACCTGCTTCCAGACAGTAGTTGCGTTTTTGCAGATACCATGATATCTGTTACCACGGTAACTGGATCTGCAATTAGTCGTTTTTGCAGTGATCGTGGTATCTGATACACGGTGCTCTGCAAAAACGACTATTGCCGAAATTGCACTTTTCGAAGTCATCCCGAAAGAAAAACAGATATCCAGTTACATCACTAAGTACTAAACTTCTTTCTCACCAATCTGACAAAATTTGATGAAAGTGAGATGACTTTTCAGACACCACGACCAGTTATCACGGTCGGACCGTAGTATCTGAATATCTGATACCACGATAACTGGCCAGATGCCACGATAACTGCAAAAACGCCTTTTGACCGTGGTATCAGATACCACGACTGCAAAAACTACTTTAGACCGTGGTAACAGATACCATGGTACCAGCAAAAACGCAACTATTGCCGTGATTGGTTAACACAGGATTGAGTAGTTGAGCTTAAGTCGTTAGTGCTATGTTTTCTCGTTTTTGGCCAAAACGTAAGTGGATGGATACCTATGACATCGCAAAAGTTGCCCGTCTGTCAGCACGATAACTCTTGAAGGGAATGAGATATTTTGATGAAAC
Source organism: Branchinecta sandiegonensis (assembly GCA_030848855.1). Lineage (NCBI taxonomy): Eukaryota > Metazoa > Arthropoda > Branchiopoda > Anostraca > Branchinectidae > Branchinecta > Branchinecta sandiegonensis. The sequence continues at coordinate 4,591,895 of JAUPMV010000003.1, read as the reverse complement.
TTGGTGTGAAGATTCTTTGGGTCAAGGGTAAGGCCAAGTTCGTAGATGGGCTCTGTAGCCCTACATTTAGGGGTGGGGATTCAAATTAAGGGGCAGACAAACTATTTTTAAACAGCTAGCGTGATAGTCGATCATAGGGTAAGAAGACATGCTGAACACGGTGATTAACCCCATTTTTTCGCCGGACAAGTAGTTCGTCCGGAATCCGGCAAAATTTTATTTTAAGTTTATTCGATGTTCGATTTAGGGGTAAGAAGACATGCTGAACACTTTCATGAAAAGCATTTTCTATACGGACAACTGTCCGGAAAACCGGAAAAATCGTTAAAAGCAAAAGTTTTATTTGAAGTTGATTAGATGACAGATTTAGGGATAAGAAGAGACGCTGAGTCTGTATATGACAATCATCTTTTACCCGGACATATAATTCGTCCAGAATCCGGTTGAAACCGGAAATATGTCTTATAAGTTACAGTTTTATTTGAAGTTGATTGGATGTTCTTTCTAGGGATAAAGAGATACACGGAATTCGTTTCTGAGTTTTCTTTTTTGCTAGACAAGTAGTTAGCTCGGAATTCAGCCGAAACCGGAAATTTGGCAGAAGTAAAGCAGGAAGTTTCGGTCAGTACCGTCAAAATAGATTTGGCTGATAAAGTTATGTCTGAACTTGGTTTTCTCAGATGATTAGCCTGGCGAAGACTGGATCTAGCGAAGACTGGATCTAGCGAAGACTGGATCTGGCAACGAAAAGACCCAATTGTCTGGATCAAATATTAGATTTTTGGAATCCTATCGAAACCTTAGGTCTTGTTACCGAGGCTCACTGGCGTGTTTTTGACTTAGTCATATAGAGTATTCTCGCCTTTCCCCGGGTAATCCCACAGCAGAGTTCCCGCGTTTTTCTGGCACTTGCCTTCCGGCCAAGTGCCATATACCGATCACTTTTCCGTCGGTCGGTCCGGTGATCGCGAGTTAGGGTACTTCCAGATGTTCTAGGACGATGAAACTTGGCAGGCATATTAGGGACCCGACCAAACTACCTTGGAAATAGTCACTTGCCCTACTGGACCATCATGGGGGGAGGGAGGGGAGGCGGAATCCGGAATTTAGTAGCACGCATAACTTTTGAACGGGTGATCGGATCCTGATGAAACTTGATATGTAGTAAGACCTCGTGTCTCATTTCAAGTCCGGACCGGATTAAGTGGGGTTTTTTTTTTGGGGGGGGGAGGGGGGGTCGGAGGGGGGGATCTCGAATCCCGTTGATACTGATTTAAGGTACTTCCAGTTAGGCTGAGACGATGAAACTTGGCAGGCATATCGGGGACCGAACTAGATTGACTTGGAAATAGTCCGTTCCCCGATCCGGCCATCGTGGGGGGAGTGGAGGGAGAATCCTCAGGTATATATAACTTTCGAACGGGTGATCGGATTTTCATGACACTTGATATTTGGATGTCCTGTTTTCCGATATGCCGTTCCAAGTCAGAACCGGGTCCGATGAACGTAGGGGGGGGGGGGGTCGAGGGGAGAACCGAAAATATTGTGACACACTTAGACTGGAGCGATCGGGATGAACTTAGTGGGAAGAACAAGCACATGTCCTAGATACATCAGTGACAGAACTGGATTGGACTCTGGGGCAGTTGCGGGGGGGGGGGGGTCCGGAATTCCCGTGAACTGGAGTTAAGGTACTTCCAGATGTGCTAGGATGATGAAACTTGGCTGGAACATTACAAACTTGACCAGATTGGCTTAATTGTCACTTTGCCAGATCCGACCATTCCTTAAAGTAGTCACCTTAACCACAAAGTATAAAAATGATTTTAAGCAAAATTCACATTTTCGATCAACATGAGCCCATGATCACTTTTGCGTAAGGGGTTTTGCTTAGATATGGATTTCTAGCTCCCTTAAAGTGCGCAGCATCTTGACCGCACAGTGAAAAAAAAATACTTTTGATCAAACGCTACATTTCATGATCCTCGAGGGCCCACGATCTTTGTACCACAAGGCTTTTGCTTAAAATCAATTTCTAGTACCCTTGAAGTGCGCATGGACAAGACCAATGGTTTCGATTGGATCCCAAAAATGTAATATTTGATCTAGACAATTGGGTTTTGTAAAGATCCGGTCTTCGCCAGACTCCTTAAACACTTTACTAGTAAAATTTAGAAACAAATTAAGGCAAATGGTAATCATTTGAGAAGACCAAGTTCAAATATGGATTCAGCATGTGTTTTTACCCCTATAGCCTGCGTCATATCTACTTTGACGGAAGTTCCTACCTTACTTCTGCCGAATTTCCGGTTTCAGCCGAATTCCGGGCGAACTACTTGTCTTGCAAAACATTGAAGTTCAAAAACGAACTCAGCGTATCTCCTTATATGTCCCCTATGTCGAACCTATACTCAACTTCAGATAAAACTCAACTTTTAACAAATTTTCCGATTTCAGCCGGATTCGTGGTAAGCATGGGCACTGTTCTGTTTTTTTTTCGAAAAACAGAAGAACAGAAAACAGGGCATTCTGAGAACAGAACAGAAACAGAAACAGGTGTCGTAGAAAACAGGTAACCTGTTCTGCTTATGTTCTGTTTTTCTTTAAAAACAGAAAACAGCTGTTTTGTTGAAAAAAACAGCTGTAACAGCTGTTTTCTGTTTTTCCCGCACTACCTATAACAAACCGAGTTGTGTGTTTGTTTCAAGCGAATAAAGTTCCCCGTCTCAGTTCTAAGCAAGGTTGTTACTAGTCAAACAAGTAAAGGAGAAATAAAAACGATACTGATACTAGATTTACATGTTATTTTCTCGAGCGTCTTCTACTCTATGCTATGCGAGTGCATTGCTTTCGACCAAATACAAATAGATCGAAAAGGCCAATTCACTGGGAAGGACGATTGTAGTGGGGAGGGGGTTCCCGTACATCATGTTACAAAGGCCGGAAGGAGACCCTCGCCAAGAAGGGCCGAAATATAGCTCTAATAAATTTCGGCTGACGTATCCGTTTTGCACTGTCGAATATTTAGAAATATCTTTTTGTTGTTATCATTTTAATTCCTCGATTCAGGGGATTATACATGCGAACTATCAGAAAAGGCCGATTCACTGGGCAGGACGGTTGCAGTGGGGAGCGGGACTAGAAAACGCGGCTACATTTTGAAGAGAAACCAATCATGGGGGATTACAAAAACGCACCATTTGGTCAAAAATATTATTTGCACTTTATGGTTAAGATATACACTTTAAGGGGCTTAAAGTTTCCGCAGAATCAAATCACTCATTCCAGAGCTATGCATGTTACTTGATTTACGGGAACTCCCCTCCTCATTCTAATAACGGAATGCCAGAATTGAGGAAAATCATAACACAATCAACATCAGCTCAAGTCTGTTCTGCCTTCTAGCCAAGAAATTGGTCTTAACTCTACCCTCCGCCCAAGTTTGGGAGGAATGACAGGCCTAAAGTAAAAAAGGAAAAACAATTGTTCGTAGCCTGACTCTTATTAAAGAAAAGTGTGTGAGATTACACGTTTTAGGAAGGATCTGCCAGCTTTCATGCTCAGTTTTTCAGAAATCCCAAATTCGCTACATCTCCAAAACTGCAACTGCAGGCAGTGGTTCCGATCGAGGCTGGGGGGGGGGGGGGTATGTTACCTTTGATTTTATTGGCAGTACACAACAAGCCTACTGATATATGCTACTGGATCATAAGACATTCTAATTTAGTTTTTGGGATCCCAAAACGTAAGTGGAGGGATACCTATGACATCACAAAAGTTGTCCGTCCGTCTGTCCGCACGATAACTCTCGAGGGGATTGAGATATTTTGATGAAACTTGGTGGGAGGATCTTTTGGGTCAAAGTACAGGTCAAGTTCGAAGATGGGCTGTGTAGCCCTTTATTTGAGGGTGGGGGAGGGGTTTCAAATTAAGGGGACAAACAAAATATTTTCAAACAGCTAATGTGATAGTCGATTATGGGATGGTGGATGGTGAAAACCATTTTCTTGCAGGACAAGTAGTTCGTTCGGAATCCGGCAAAAACCGGAAAGTTGGGTAAAAGTAAAATTTTCATTTCAAGTTGACTAAATGTTCGATTTAGGGGTAAGGAGACATGCTGAAGACGACGGTGAAAACCATTTTCTTGCCGGACAAGTAGTTCGTTCGGAATCCGGCAAAAGCCGGAAAGTTGGTTAAAAGTAAAAGTTTCATTTGAAGTTGATTAAATGTTCGATTGAAGGGTAAGAAGACATGCTGAACACGATGGTGAAAACCATTTTCTCATCGGACAGCTAGTTCGCCAGGAATCCGGCCAAAAATGGAAAGTTTGTTAAAAGCGAAAGTTTTATCTGAAGTTGATTAGATGACAGATTTAGGGGTAAGAAGAGGCGCTGAGTCTGTATATGACAATCAATTTTACCCCGGACATATAATTAGTCCGGAATCCGGTTTTAACTGGAATTTTTTTTAAGTCAAAGTTTTATTTAAAGTTGATTAGATGTTCTTTATCGGGATAAAGAGATCCACTGGATTCGTTTCTGAATTTTCTTCTTTTTTTTGCTGGACTAGTAGCTCGCTCGGAGTTCGGGCGAAACCGGAAATTTGGCAGAAGTAAAGCAGGAAGTTTCGGTCAGTATCGTCAAAATAGATATGGCTTATAGAGATATATCTGAACTTGGTTTTCTCTGATGATTAGCCTGGCGAAGACTGGATCTGGCGAAGACAAGACCCAATTGTCTGGATCAAATATTAGATTTTTGGGATCACATCGAAACCTTTGGTCTTGTTTACTAGGCTACGATTCCTATGACCGAAAATTTGTGAATTTAAGCTGTGTTGTAGTTACCGGTCTTTTCGCCTTAATGGCCCCTGAACGTGGATAAAACCCAATGAATGATGAGTTGATTCAAAGACAGGGATGACTAAATCGAAACTCGGTTACCTGAAAATGGTATAAACTATTAATATATTAATTACAGATTCCGGGATAACTGTGTAATTCGGAAATAATATAAAACTTCATTTCAAATATTTTTGTTCCAAACTCAAGAAACAAACTGCAGTGTTTTTTTTTGGTCTGTAATTTTTTCACCGAAGTTCGGTGAAAGAATTACGTTAAGTATTATTTCGAAGAGAAAAAAATTAGACGTAGATAGAAGAGACACTTTTGTTTGACCTACCTTTTTCTAAAAATCTGTATAGTAATCTTGGGAAGCTTGATGTAAAAAAGCCATACAAGTTCACACTGGTCTGACAAATTTTGAGAGTCTTCCCAGAGTCTAATTTTGCCATGCATATGCCGCGTGCTATCAAACAAATACGATACGATCGAGAACAAAGTAGAGACGACAAGGAATCGTAGCCTGTCGTAACGAGATGGCCGCCACGACTAACTTACGATTGTCAGTGGAATTCCCGCTCAAAAAAAGAAAAACAGAAACAGACGGAAAACAGGTATAAAAAAAAACAGAAACAGGTGAAAACAGGCATCCAAAAAAACAGAACAGAACAGAACAGGTAAATAAAAGAACAGGGGACCTGTTCTGTTTCTGTTTATGTTTTTTTGCAGAAACAGAACAGAAAACAGGTAGCCTCAAAACAGAACAGAACAGAACAGTGCCCATGCTTAATTCGTGGCGAACCCTGTGTCCGGGTAGAAAATGATTGTCATACACGAATTCAGCATTTCCCTCTAACCGTAATCGAACACCTAATGAAATTCATGCAAAACTTTTACTTTTAACAAATTTCCGTTTTTGGCTGGATTACGGGCGATCTAATTGTCCGGCGAAAAATAATTTTCATATTCGGATTCAGCATGTTTGCCTATCCTTAGGTCGAGCCTCTAATCAACTTGAGATTAAACTTATATTTTTGACAAATTTTCCGGTTTTTGTCGGATTCCGAGTGAACTATCTGTCCGACCAGAAAATAATTTTCATATTAGGACTCAGCATGTCTCCTTACCCCTAAATCGACTATCTCAATTAGCTTTTAAAAATATTTGTTTTCGCCCCTTTGAAACCCCTCCCCGTCCCCTATATATGCAGCTATGAGGCCCATCTATGAACTCGACCTTTCCCTTGACGCAAAGAATCCTCACACCATGTTTCATCAAAATATATCATTCCCTTCGAAAGTTATCGTGCTGACAGACGGATGGACGGACGGACTGACGGACAAGTTTTGCGAAGTCATAGGTATCCCTCCACTTCATTTTGGGATCCCAAAAATTAAAAAAAAAAATCGTCCAAACGATATATATTCGTGATTCCGATGATCATTTTGCCTCAAGGATTTTGCTTCCAAGTGAATTTCTAAAGTACAAAAAATACTTTTCAGCAATATATACGTTTTATGATCTCGATGAGCCTATAATCATTTTGTCTCCGGGGTTTTGCTTACAGATGAATTTCTAGCACCCTAAAAGTGCGCATCATCATAGCCAAGGGCAAAAATAAAATACTTTTTACCGAAGGATACATTGTCGTGATTTCCAAGGGCCCATGATCATTCTTATCTCCAGGGTTTAGCTTACAAATTATTACGACAAAGCCACAAACTGGCAAATTCCTACTTTCATCCTCTAACCCAGCCTTGCAAGTGCCATTTGAGCTTCTAGCTCTTGTTGTTTGTACCAGAGACTCGCTCTCCGTATACTCTCGAATCCCCACGGACAGAGAACCAATTATCATCACCATCGTCAAAAAAGGGACTCCGTTTTAGATTCGGAGAAGAGTCGATTTTTGAAATCAAATTCTAGGAACGGTGAAAAAGAACATGCGAGATCAATACTGAATTTGGTTACGGAATAAGACTAATCTTGAGAAAAGGCAATTCATTTATTAAGGCTATGGTGTTTTGCTTTAAAAAAATACAAATGCAAAATTAAATAAAACAAGAAAATCAGAACAAAGTAAAGTTAAAAAGGTGGATCTTGACCATTACAGACTAATCGCGTCACCTATATAATCTTTTTTAGAAACGTGTTCCACGTGTTCTCGTTGTCTTCTGCAGCGGAATCCCCAAGAAGTGTGGTCGAAGACTTGTTTGGTATGCTTTTAGTCGCAACCTGAAATGGTGCCTTAGACTCTGAAAATGGTGCCTCTTTTCGAGAAATAATTGCTTTTCAAGCTTAAATTCATTTGTGAAAAACCAGAGAGCAAAACGAGCTACTCTGAAGAAAAAACAAACGAACCTGTATTTGCCCCCTCGCGCAACATCTAAAAGGGATAATACTCTATCTGACCAAGTCCAAAACGCACCGGTGAACCTCAGGAACAACGAGAGACGTCGTCCAACGATGACTCAAATCCTGGGTCCATCAATAAACGACGTTCGTTGGGGACAGTTGTGGTGACACTTCCGGTTATTCCGCTAGGTACAGGGCGATTCTTTATCGGCAGGTAGAGTCGGTCATCAAGAGTATAAGCTGATCAACAAACCCCCCGAAAGTCTCGTTTTTGTTTATTTTAAAATGAATGGTCAGCTTGGCTTTAAATCTTTTATTTCGTTCTTTTCGTGCTGAGTCATTTTTTGTAACGTGAAGGAAGTATCTTACAAGTCTTAATCAAAGAACAAATAAGCTGATAGAACCTCCGTCTTTGGTCCCATGCAGAGACTTTAGAGCTGCTGCGAGTCCAGCAAATCCGAGTCCCAGACAAGTCCGAGTCCTTGATAAAGGCGTCCCGAGACCTACGTGAAAGACGAGTACGAAACGAGTCCGAGTCCTTGAAAAAAGCGTCTCGAGACGAGTCCAGAGTCCGAGTCCACCAGCTCTGGAGACTATGGATACCCCGACAAAATTGAGCTGAGCTAGAGGTATTTGCTGAGCTCTGAGTTGCTGCCGTCTACTTCCCTCGCTTTCGCCGTTGCGCATACCAGAGGAATTACCAAAGGAGGCACACTGACCCGCCCAGCAGCGCGTCCAGACAACCAATTGGCTTTTACTTTGGTAATTTCTTCTTCGGCGCTTTACAGCGATATAGCTATTTGTAGAGGTAACGAATTGTGATGTTCCGCGTACATCATACCCTCCACTCGTTTGCATCGGACAGGGTACAGGGATTTATTCGACTCCGCATGGTCGTGTTGCAGAGATAGGGAGACGGAGCTTCTATTAGACTATCTGTTCTTGGTTTTGTGTCTTCTGTGCGAGCATTACAGCAATACAAATTTATTCGATCCGAGTAGCATGAAATTCACAGCTGCTGCTTAGTCGCTTCACAAACCGTCATCTTCTTCATCATTCTCAGTCCCTACAGCCGGTTTGGCGTCGCCATCTCCAGTCCTGCCACACTCTTCCTTTTCTTCTACGGTGCCTCCATCTACTTGCTTTTCAAAGTCTAATGGCATGCTTTTCAAATCTCTTTTGGACCTCCGCGCTGGCACAGGCCGGTCAAACGCGTTTGGTTCACTTTCCGCAATATCAATCTTACTATCGCGACTATCATCGTCTATCTTATTCAACATCTGGGACTGAAACAAGGAAGGTCTTTGACTCGTTGAGTACTTCCTTTTCGATATGGCAAAGCCGCTGGGGCTACAGGATAAATTGTTCTTTGGTTGATGGTCGCGAACAGCATCGGAGAATAAAAAGGGTGGGCCGAAGCTTCTTAGGCCAGACTCGACTCTAAAGTCGGCCTCATAGCCACTATTTTCTTGGGGCCGTGACCCTCCTGATATGCTTCGCTGAAGTCTGGAAAGGAAATCGATTAGTCACACAGGTATTTTAGCTAAAACATGGACAGTTGACATTCTCCATATTTGGTCATGTCCGTAGTTTTAAGGACGTGCAGCCTCCTGAAAGTCTTTGCTTCGGATTTCCAGTCGGTCAGGGATATCTTTACTATTTCTGATCAAGCAGAAATGAGAGAGGCTTATTTGAATTACCCTAAGCCCCCCCCCCCCCCGGACAAGCAACGGAAAGATTCGTAAGAGTTATAGTTTGACCGTGCAGACAAGCTTGTTTCAAAATTGTCACAAAAACCCTCTGGCCAACCGTGGAAGTTTTTTTTTGTTCTAGTATTTTTCTCTGTTGTTTTCTTTTTGGTTCTATTATGGCTTCTTTTGTTCTGTTTTCAATTTGACTGGTTTGAATAAGAGAGTTGATTCACTAGTTATGTTCGCAAGTTTATTCCATATAATTGTCTGTTCTACCTTGGATATTTTCCATTTTTATCCTTGCTCTTACTAGAAATGATCTTTTCACGATGAAATGTATCAGAAATATCGTTTTTCGAAAATAGAGATTTTCTTGTTAGCACTTGTCGACTCCATCCAGCCCCCCCCCCCCCCCCCGGCTATCTGACGTGACGGCTGGAGTCAAAACATTTAAAAACTCATCGCGCCGTGGTTAAAAAGTGGGAAAAAGAAGCAAAAGAAAAAAAGTCTAAAACAGAAGATAGGCCTGATGGCCTTCTCCGTCTCCCAAAACGAAAAAAAAAAAAAAAAAAAAAACATTTCGAAGCTTTCGATGTCCTTATGTGTTAAAGAGTTTTCGGCAGACTTTGAAGCTTTCGACGAAGTTTGCGCTGCGTGACCGGTAAAATCGGCTCGGCTGAAAAAGCGCCAAAAAATCTTAGGTATAAAAGGAAACAATGCCGAGAGGCCGGGATTTCAGATGCTTCTGATGCCATAAGGGAGCTAGGGACAATATAAAAGGCAGAATGGACAAGAGGGGTCCTTTAAGTTGTATGATAAGTTAGAAATAAATTGTTATATAATCCGTGACGTAACACAAAAACTTACTTTCTTGCCATCGGAATGGCATAATTATTTGAAGGTTCAGTGGTCCAGATTTTTCGAGAAATCACTACTACTACAGTAGAGGGATGCTTCACTGAACTTCTACAAATTTTGCACTACAGTGGTTTTGATTTTCCTGTCTTTCCCCACTGCTAATGACAAAACTCAGGTCGTCTGAGGCCCGGGATAGGCCGATGGATATGAGTTGGCTCTACCTTTGGGAGCAGTCAAGTAGTGACAAGTGACAGGTTTCTCGCCTTGGAGGAGGATTTTCGAGACCAAGTAAGAAGTTTCCGTATTCCACAGAGGCGGAGAAATGAACAGCCAGTACTTACGATTTATGGTTGAATGAGTCCTTTCTTCTCGAGCTAAGGCGTTCAGATATGGAGTCTAACGTTATTCCTGTGAATAATAAAATAAACATAAAAGATTTGAAACATAAATAGACATGACGGCGAGAAGATATTTTTCGAACAAGATAAATGGTTTCAATGAGAAGCAAGGGCCATTAAGCAAAAAGCATCAGCTGTACCTCTTCGTAGACAATCGGGTCTTGTGGACGTCCGGTCTTCGCCATATTTTATCAAGAAATTATACATATGAAATTAAGTATTTTGCCTGATTCTTGCCACATCTCAGTCCGGCAAGAAGAAGAAGTGAAGCTACCGATCCAGCGTATTTTTCTACCCATTTCTCGACACTTCCATCGACGTCAGACAAAACTTTTACTTTTCACGAATTTCCGGTATGGGCCGGATTCGGCTCAAACAACTTGTCCAGCAAAAAATATAATGTTCAGAAATAGATTCAGCGTGTATTCTTACTTCTGTATACATTCTCTAATACACTTCAGAAAAAAATGTATACTTCTACCAAATTTGCGGTCCTGGCCGGATTCCGGGGGAAGTACTTGTCCGGCAAGAAAAAAAGTTTCAAGAGGGATTCAGCATGTCCCCTTGCCTCTGCCTACAATCAAGTTCAGACACAAAAAAACTTTAGTTTTCACCCGAATTTGCAGGTTTCTTGCTTCCTGGCAGTTTACAACTCGGTGTCACAAATCGTCACGTGAATATTTATCTTGGGCTAGAGGAAATATCTTTCCACTTAATTGAGAGAGAGAGAGACTTTAATTTAAAAAACGGCTTTCAGAGCGCGTGGCGCCGAATTAGCGCTTCACGTCAGGTTATTTATATACTTATCAGATAAAAACCGATCGTCAACGAAAAGCTGAGTCAACACAACAAAATAATACACAAATCACTGGTTAATAAGGGTAACAAACGCAGGTATGAAACTCTTTCTGTATCACTCGAATCTGGTGTGTGTCAGTGAATTGGGTTGAATAGCCAGTTCTATTACAACGGGATCACCCGTGACATTAGCGTGCCAAGAGGTTCTGGATTAGCCCCCCCCCCCCCCCCGCAAATGATCGAATCTGCGAACGAAGGTTTCCAGGTTCGAATACTGTGCGCAAAAGTTTTTTGGGTACGCATAGGTTGAAGACTGAGATCTGTAAATGAATGCAATCCTCACCTCTATGTTCGTCGCGATGACAGAAACTTCGAAACGATTCTTCATCGATGCTCTCATCCACTGCTGCGGGGATTGTCAGGGTCTGCTTTTTCTGGGGTACGCTGGGAAGAGAAACGTAGGTAATAAAAGAAACACGGAAATATCGATAGGCTAACATAAATTGCGTTTTTGAAGATACTAAGGTATCTGATACCATGGGCTAAAGTCGTTATTGCAGTTATCGTAGTATCTGATACCACGGTCAAAAAGCGTTTTTGCAGTTATCGTGGTATCTGGCCAGTTATCGTGATATCTGATATTCAGGTACCACGGTCCGGCCGTGGTAACTGGTCGTGGTATCTGAAAAAGTCATCTCACTTTCATCAATCTGTGTCAAACTGGTAAGAAAGAAGTTTGGCACTTAGTGATGTGACTGAATATCAGTTTTTCTTTTGGGATGACTTCGAAAAACGCAATCACGGCAATTGTCGTTTTTGCAGAGCAACCGTTTATCAGATACCACGGTAACTGCAGAAACGACTAATTGCAGATCCAGTTACCGTGGTATCAGATACCAATGGTATCTGCAAAAACGCAGCTATGGATAAAATAAGATTCATCAGGCACGTCACGCTTTTCACATTCCTGAACGGGAATATGTTGGTAATAACGTGCAGTGCAGTGTTCGGTTCACACACTGAAAGATCGCTTGCACCTAGGCGAAACATAAGTTCGGCAACACACCGATAGTTCATATATAGATATTGGATGATTGTGGAATTGGTGAAATGTGGAATAATGGAGTAGGAAATGAGGAAGGAGTTAGCAAGCTAGTACAGGAAATACTTAAGAGCCAGGAAATACAGGTTTGGCACGTCCAAAAGGATCAATCCGAATCCCTGAGGCTTTATGCCACGGTAAGAGAGACATGGGGTGAGAGTATAATGTTTAAAGCGGGTCTTAAGCGGGAGGAATTAAGAATAATTATTGAAATGTTGGCGGACACCCTGCCAATTGGTGCTAGAAGACGTTATATTGGTAATTTTAGGCAGAAATCCGGTCCTTACTTCTGTCCGATGTGTGGATGCGAGAATGAGAGTTTGGTTCACATGGTTTGCGAGTGCATGGAGCTGAGTGGATGGAGGAAAGAACAGTACGGTGTGAGTGAGTTTGATGAAAAATGGTTAATTAGAGTTGTTAGGAATGAATGTTTTACTACGATTAAGAGATTGGGGCGATTCCTGAGGATAGCGATGGAACATAGAAGCAGATTTTTGGATTAGGGAAATAACAAAGAAATACTGAAAATGGTTATTAGAGAAGAGAAAGATTAAGATTAAGGAGTAGCTTTTTCTCTTTTTTGTGTTCTTATTTTGTTTTGTGCGTTTTCCTCTAGTATGTGATATTTTTTGTGATTTCTTGTTGCCATGGCCCTCGGGCTGCTTAGCAATTAATAAATCTATCTATCTATCTATGGCCGCATCCCCGCCCTTTCAGCTCCAAGTCGCCCCTCCGGAGTCGGATCGGATCCGGACCTGGAAACGGCATGACCAACCAACGGGCAAATGACCAACGGATCCGGACCCCGAAAACCCGGACCCTGAACTGGGAGGGCTGAAAGCCACTAACGACGACATGAAAATAGAATCTCTTCGAGAGGTATCATGCTAACAGACGGACGGACGGACAAACTTTACGAAGTCATATGTATCCCGTCATTAACGTTTACGGATCCCAAAAACAGTAAGTAAGTAAGGCATTTATTAGCCTACCCATATTTTTCACGCAGAACAAACGGAGCAACGGAGAAAGAGAGAAAAAGAAGAAATAACGTCCTCGTCCACATGGGAAAACGCAGCAACACTTCGCAAACCGGAAGTAGAGGGGTCGGTTCTAACATGCCGGAACGGCAGACATACTGCCTCATGCGGCAGTTGTGCGGGTTGTTGAAGAATAATTTGTCAAATGAAAGTGGATTACTTAAAAGACCTGTCATATCTATAATGCCAAGGCAGCCTACTTCCGTAACATCATTCATTAGTTCTTAAACCCGGAGATCCAAATTTCCTATGTTATATTCGAACCCGCTAATGACACCTCACTAATTTTTCCACTTGACCTGATTCACTAGTTTCCATGCGCATTATACTCCGGACGAGTGTTCACGTATCATGCTTTTGATGTGTAAAACCAGTTTTCTGCATTTTGCCGAGATCTTGCTAGAAGTCGGCGGGCCTGTGAAAAGGCTTAAAACAGGCAAGACCCAAGACCAAGACCCAAGAGGTTTTAAAAGCAGAGCCTAGTTTTACAATATTCAGATAGCTTTGAATACCGGAACATAAGCAGTAAATAGTGCGAGGGGTGCTTTAAGGGACAAACGTTACCAACATCATATCCGCAGCTGATCCCCTATAGGTATCTTTCTTGTGGTGGACCGACGCCTCCGTGTAGGGAAGTGTTGGATCGACGTCATCAAAATGGATATCCTTTTCTAGTAACGGACTGTTCTGATGCAGAGAATCGACAACCAAATAAGAAACCTGGAAGAAGCATTTTTGAAGATATGTAATATAGAAAAAAAGTATAATAAGAATAAGAATAAAAAAATCAGACATACACCAGACCTTATACGACTAGAAATTCGAACTAATGAAAACAAAACAAAAAATGATACTATGGGTTATTCTTTGCTTGTTGCTCGCTATCATATAGTACCAACCATATAGAGCGTGTTCCACCCTTTTAACAATAGTAACTACTAGTTACTATTTTCGTTCCAACCCCGTGAAAAGTTATTACGCTGGCCGTTCCAACCTTCTCAAAATAGTAACTAATAGTAACTAATTGCTTACCACGCTCGGGAGCGTAGTTAGCGCGGTAACTACCATGCGATGTGATTGGCTCGATCATTCCCCCGCATGATATTGTGATGAAAACAGCGAAATGTGTTCCAGCCTTGACGCCAAGAAGCCAAGATTCGTGACGCCACGCGTAGTAACTATGGTAAGTAGGGTGGAGCACGGTCATAATCGACTGTAGCATTGACGCAGGGAGCGGACGTCTCATCAAATGAATATCCACACCTAGCCTTTTCAGTTGGATACCTTTTGTCATCCAGCTCACCGTCCGTACGCCCTACCAAACCTCGGATCCGACTATAAATCTGCTTAATTTCCGCTTTAATTTTCCTACTCGGCTGTTTACCAATACTGAGGCTTTTACCAATACTGAGCACTCCACAAACGCCACCTAAGTGGGTCATCCACTGGCAATCTTAAGTCCGTCGTAACCGTGCTCGTCGGGACTCGGCGTGCTCTCATTGGCTGAAAATCGCCAAAATGGCTGCTTACGACACGTTACGATCGCTTCCGACAGCTTACGATTATCTGTGGAGGACCCACTTAAGATTGAAATCGAGGCAGCGCTTATAGTAATGAAAAAAAAGACTGAACCAAACTAAACGTTTTGCAGGTGAAAAATAACGGAGAGTTTCGAGAAAAAGAATAATGAAGAATTGTTACTTTGGGTACTTTGAACAAAATTAGCCTACTTGTCCTGTAGCAGCTAGTCCCGTAATTAATAAACACACAAATAAATTACCTTCGTATGCCTGTCGATAAGGAAGTTTAATTCAAAATCTTCGTCGTCGTCACCAAATGGATTAATCATTTGCTCGGCGACCTATCAAGAAAAAGGGTTATGTAAATATACTTTCGATTTTATTTCTTTACAGGTTTTACGACGATCGTTACAATGTTCAACAACGTTCTTGAAAAGAGGTCAAGCAGAAAAACAGTCCCTCCCGATATCTTGTAAGTCAAAGGTCGCGGGTTTAAATCCCGCCTGAGGAGGTTCGTCCGACAATACGAAAGAGCTCAATGGACTCTCAAATACAGTCTTCCAGTGGGCCCTGGACGATGAGGCAAACGACGAAAAATGCACTGTCAGAAGTTCCATAACAGATAACACGAGCATGCGCGGTTTCAACAGATAATGCGTAACAGATAACACTTCGGATGTTATCTGTTGTGTTTGAAAACGTTATGTTGGAGGGGTGAGGAGTCACGATTCAGAGAACGAAGGTAGAAGTTATTATTTATTTTCTTTATTACCTTTATTTATTTATTTTTTCTTTCTTCTTCTTTTTTTCTCTTCTCTTTTCTTTTGTGTGTAATATGGAAAAACAAATTGATTAATTGTGTTGAAATAAAATTAAATATTGTTTAAGTTGAGTTGAAGTAGTTTGTGGTAACCGTTCAGTGCCAGTGCATTTATGTCTTCTAATGGGCGGTTACCTATCATGATGGGTTATTATGTAATTTAGCAATAAAATAATCGAATCTAATCTAATGTAATCTATGCATGAAATGTTATGCATAACAAACTTTGTTAGGAAGAGCCAAAAAAGCATCTACTGACTTTATTCCTTATCGTCATGATGTCGGAAAACTGATGATCTTGTAACTGTTGTTTTCATTTTATAATTTCCCAAATTAAGGTTTCGTTCTAAAGCCTTGGTAAGGTAAATTTATTCAAATTATCGTGTGATTTGCGATTCAAGGATAGGACCAATTGCCCAAATATGTAACGGAAAAATTAGACTGTTATGTACACGCCTCAAAAGAAGGTGAACGATTTAAAATATGGTTTCTTATGGTTCTTATCCAGTGAAATGGGGGAAGGGTTCCAGGGGGGAAGCTAGACAACTTTCCGAGGATTCCACTCCCGTCGCTCTACAGAACTAGAGGAGCGCCAAAGCGGCTCTGGAAATTAATGATATAATTTTGGCCGAATTAAAAAAATAAATGAACAATCAGTAAACAATTCAACTTTATATAGTATTTCTAATGCGAAAGTTACCTTGAGCAATCCCATATAGAAGAGCAACTGGAAAACTGTAAAGACAGGAAAGTAATCGTCAACCTCTAGCTTGTCATGATTTTCGGTTATGACGTTCTGTCTGGCCACTACACACGCCAAGTAAAATGTGTATGTTGCCAACGTAACGACCTATAAAAAAGAAACCTGTTGATCAGCAAGGTCGGCGTTCCTTACTCCCTCCCTTCCCTCCCGCTATAGTACTTTCTTTAACTAGTGACGAGACGAGAAATTATGCTTTCCCAAATTCTGTAAATCAACAAAACGTATTTCCACCTACCTTAAAGGACCCATCTTACTCTGCCTTATTTTGTTTTGGTCCCTTGCATCCTTATGGAACTATAGGCTTGAGAAATCCCCCAGCCTTCTCCATCGCTTTTTTTTGCCTACCACTTCTTAGCGCTTTAGGAAGTCTTTGCAGGTCAGCAGGTTGGGTTCCTTTTTTTTTTACTTTTTAACAACGGCACACACTAATCTTGCGTCCAGCCTCCGCTCCGGAGAGCGGAAGTCTGGATAGAATCAGCACGTTCCTACAAGTAAATCGCTAATTATACGGGGCAAGTATTCGTATTTTTAGAAAGCGGTATTTCTGAGCCGTTATATCGTGAAAAGATGATTTCTAGTAGAGTTGTGCTTAAAGCACGCAAGCTCGTACACTGTTAGAAGTTTCATAACAGATAACACGAGAATGCGCGGTTTCAACAGATAATGCATAACAGATAACAGTTCGGATGTCATCTGTTATGTTCTAAAATGTTATGCATAATAAGCGCTACCATCAGGAAGAACCGAAAAACCGCCAAAAAGTATCTGCTAAGTTTTCCGACATCATGACGATAAGGAATAAAGTCAGTAGATGCTTTTCTGGCTCTTCCTACAAAGCTTGTTATGCATAACATTTCATGCATAATTTTTTCAGACACAACATATAACATTCGAAGTGTTATCTGTTACGCATTATTTGTTGAAACCGCGCGTCCTCGTGTTATCTGTTATGAAACTCCTGACAGTGTGAGCCGTTTTATCGTGAAAAGATGATTTCTAGTAAGAGTTGTGCTTAAAGCACGCAAGCTCGTAGTATGGATACATTTTATGTTTCAATATCCTAACGTACCTGACTCCTTCGAAACTGTGCCGTGTTTTTTTTTCAAAAACTACAGACATGTACCGACGGTTTTAGCCAGCCGCACGCGGTCCCTCAGCTTTGATTAAAAACACGGAAAAATAGTGTAACCGATCTTTCTGACCAATCAGCTCCTTGGAAGAACTAAGTGGGCCGTTAGGGTTGATTAAAAGGACATAGGATGTTCAAAATCTCGAAAACGATTAGGGACGTAATCAATAATTCAAATGGGAAGTAAATTTATCATCATCATCATAGGTACGACAGGTACTTCTTGGTTCTGTTACTTGGTTGTTACTTCTTGGTAAGAACGAAAAAACACATAAATGCCTTCCTGAACTGTCAAAACTTCAAATTACGCCAAGATCTCAACGCATCAAATTTAAGTTGAGTTGTTGGCGCTTAACCAAGGACGATGGAAGCTGGTCCTTCAAACTTATGCTTATGAGCTTCGAGATGAGCTTCTGGAGAGCCATTGCATCCCCAAAAGTGACTCACGAAAGTAACTGAGTTATTCTACGCATAAAATTGTGTTTCAGGGCCACTGTCGACGAGCTAGTTAGAGGTACATCGTATTGTCGATCTGATACATCGTATTACTATCATTATAATTTCTAGTAGCCTAATATCAACAAGAACAAAACATTACGGAGGTGGTATGTTATACAAGGATTTTTTTTTTTTTTAAGTTATATCAACACTCCGATGTTGGAACCTCGTAAACAAACCAGGCCCACATGGTGAGGCGGGACCCCATCGACAGTATCAACAGAAAAGATTTTTTGGAAGCAGACTCAAGTCGGCAACACGATGATATGATATGATGATGTGTATATACATTGCTTGAAGCCAAAACAATTAAAAAAAAACTTCTAACCCCAAACCCCAACACCCCAAACAAACTTCTCCTTAAACGTTTCAACCAACCACCCTTCCCCAGAAACTCGCCCCCCCCCCAAAAAAAAAATATTTCAACTCTCAAATCGTTCAACTCCACAGTCGACACATTCGCACATAAAATGAAACAAATTCTCATCCACACAACCACACACTGGGCAGAAGCAAGAACAAATAATCAGATAGAAACTCCGTCTTTGGTCCCAGGCAGCGACTATAGATTCGGCAACGAATAAGAGCAAATAAACAAGTTAAATCACCGGATTTACGAAGGGACGGACCGAATGCGGCGAAATCGATGCGGACTGAACATAAGCTGGATGAATTACCAAACTCGATAAAGAATGGGAACCAATAAATGGGGACAAAAGGAATGTGAGGACAAAAGATTTTGTAAAAAATTTTAAAACTGAAAGCCATGCTTCTTTTTCCGGATTTTCTTCCAGATTCCAGACAACCGTGACGACCAGTGGCAACACTGCTTCGGACTTGCCGTTGCTCGTCGCAGAGCAAAAGTGCAGGAGGCTCGCTAACCGGCTCGGAGCGCGTCCAGAGAACCAATCGGCTTTGTCTTTGAAAGTTTTCCTCTACACGGCTTCACAGCGGTATAGCTATTTATATTTCTAGAGGTAACGAAACATGAATCGTGATTCGGCGCGAAGCTCCTAACCTCCGCTAGTTTGCATCGGCCACGGTGCGGGGAAATATTCGACTCCGCATGGTCATATTACAGAGATGGGAGAAGGAGGTACTATCTGATTATTTGATCTTGGCAGAAGTAAAACCACTAGACTACAGTAGACCACCCCTTTACAATTCCCACATATTTTCTCCGAATTCCCAGGGGGAGGCTATCGCTACGAGCGCTAACGAGCAATGTGCCAAAAAACCATTCAAACGTTTCGTTTTCAAAATTAATGGTTCTCAGTGACATAGTAAAACCATCCCAACGACCCAGTTCTTGCCAACCTGAATAACTTTTCGTTGCAAAACACCACATATTTATCCTAGTGGACTTGGAAATCTAACCAATTAAAACAAAATTTGTAACAGAGGCTTCGAGATCAGTCATCGAGATCATTCTCTAGTCATTTATTTGTTCCAGCTGACTGAACCAAACATTTTGGCCGCTTTCACGAGCCAGTTCGTTCCAATTTCTCTAGACTTAAAAAGTCCCAGGAACAATGCCGGCAAAGTGCCGAAAGACCATTCAAACGTTTCGTTTTCAAAATTAACGTTTCTCGGTGACATACTAAAACCATCCCGAGAAATCAAAAGTGACAGGTTAAAGTATTCCAGCCAAGTTCGGAGACAAGTAAATTAGTAGAATATCAGTCAAAGAGCTGAACTCATGTGCCGACAGATCCATAGTATTGGCTAATGAATGAATTAATGAATTTTATTAACCAACGATGCTTGAAGTAAAACAATATGCCGAAAATATCTCGCGATCATGTATAACGCTGTCGCACTGCCGCATCTTCTGTATATCGCGCCGTTTCGGAATTTGTTAACCGAGACCCAAAAACGTAAGCTCCGGTCCCTTTACTTCAGGTTTGCGAAGTTTCTGCTGCGATGTCCCTTGTGGACGAGGAACACCTTCATGATTGAAAAACACCAGATTGCGGACCCTAATATCGCAGTGAATCGGGTAATTCCAAATTTCCAGGGGAAATGGAACCACCCCTGGCTTAAACACTTTTACAGTTCGTGATTGCGTAATTGTTATGTAAAATGTCATGTGTCTGTATCTGTGTTGTGCCTTACATTTTCTCTTCTTTTTCTTTTTCTTTATCTTTTCTTTACTCCGTTTTGTTCTTAAGTGAAAAATACGGGAAATAAATACTTTACTTACTTACTAACTTATAGTTGAAAGGTCATATGATACTTGCAAAGATATGTGTATAAGTTATGGTTCGCACTGTCAAGGTAGGATGGCTCTTCCAACAAACCCCTCCACCCACCGAAGCATATGGTAGTCCTGTCAACCAAGATCGTCCCCATCTCCCCACCCCGCAACCCCAAACAGTGGCCGACTCCCTCCTGACTGGATCGACTTAAAAAAGGCACGGCACGGCACGACATAGTGTAGAAGGCACGGGTACTAAAAATAGGCACGAAAACTAAAAGGGCCCTTTGAGGCTTCAGAGTGAGGGGAAGTAACAATGTTCTAACGTGCCTTCTTTTAGGCTCTCTGGAGTTACGAACTCTCACTTACTTGTTTACTTCTAGTACTTGCTAATCTGTCGGTAAACGGAAACATTTGCCAGAAGTAAACTTTATTTCACATATTGTTTGATCGGTTTCATTCGAAAGTTACGCATGCCTCTGAATTCGCGATTACCCCACCTTCAACTCCCTCGCGCATCCAGGAAAAAGAACATTAGAGCCTGTGTTACCTATAATACTAACGCAACCTACTTCGATAATCACTCCATGTGTTTCTAAACCGCGAGACCCCAATTTCGCTCGGTACATTCTGACCCCTCTAACAAAACCAAGCTGATTTTCTCACTTGACGTCTTTTGCTACCTTCGATGTGTATCACGCTGTCGCCGGTTGTCTGCGAGAATCAGAACAAGACCTAAGGTTTCGATGGGATCCCAAAAATCGAATATTTGATCCAGACAACTGGGTCTTGTCTTCGCCAGATCCAGTCTTCGCCAGGCTAATCATTAGAGAAAACCAATTTCAGATATATCTCTATAAGCCATATCTATCTTGACGATACTGACCGAAACTTCCTGCTTTACCTGTGCCAAATTTCCGGTTTCGGCCGAATTCCGAGCGAACTACTTGTCCAGCAAAAACAGAAAATTCAGAATCTGTATCTCCTTATCCCTATAAAGAACATCTAATCAATTTCAAATAAAACTTTAGCTTCTAAAAAAAAAACCGGTTACAACCGGATTCCGCACGAATTATTATGTCCGGATAAAAAACGATTGATGTCTCTTCTACCCCTAAATCTTTCATCTAATCAACTTCAAATAAAACTTATTACTTTTAACAAATTTTCCGGTTTTGGCCAGATTCCGGGCGAACTAGTTGTCTGGGTAGAAAATGCTTTTCTAATAAGTGTTCAGCATTTCTACTTACCCCTAAATCGAACATTTAAGCAACTTCAAATCAAACTTTTGCTTTTAACCAACTTTCCGGTTTTTGCCGGATTCCGGACAAACTACTCGTCCGGCGAGAAAATGGTTTTCACCATCGTGTTCAGCATGACTTCTTACCCCCTAATGAACATTTAATCAACTTCAAAAGAAACTTTTACTTTTAACCAACTTTCCAGTTTTGGCCGGATTCCGGGCGAACTACTTGTCGGACGAGCATTGCATATTCGTGTTCAACATGTCTTCTTACCCCATAATCGACTATCAAATTAGCTGTTTAAAAATATTTTGTTTGCCCCTTAATTTGAACCTCCTCCCCCACCCCTAAATGTAGGGCTACAGAGTCCCTCTACGAACTTGACCTTACCCTTGACCCAAAGAGTCCTTACACCTAGTTTCATCGAAATATCTCATTCCCTTCGAGAGCTATCGTGCTAACAGACGGACAGACGGACGGACGGACAGACGGACAACTTTTACGATGTCATAGGTATCCCTCCACTTACGTTTTGGGATCCCAAAAACCGGTTATAGAAATTGTTTCCCTGTTTTCGCTATAAGTCAACGGGTCTTGGAAAAGATTTAAAACGGCCAAAACCATGGGTTAATTCGTGAAAGCACAGCCTATTTTTAAAGTATCCAAATATTTTAAAATACTGTAAGTTGAAGAGTAAATAGTGGAGGGGTCCTTTAAAGTCAATATTAAAGTTTCGGCCTACTCTTCAATGGACCGACAAATCAATGGAAAAGCAACTGGGTAGTTAATCCTTGCTTAGCAACCGGGCGTAACGATAATTTTGACGGCCCCGTATGGATCGATATCAACGAGTTTATGGTGGTAACAAGAATATAATGTACAGTCACACGACCGAACGGAACGATACAAACATAAAACATGGAGAAACTTATAATGTCTAGCTGATCAATAAACTAGCTGATCAAGAAAAAAAAAACACACGAAAATCTCGTTTTTCTATTTTATCTATAACCTTCCAGCACTGAGACACTAATCACTCAGTACTGGACATGCCAGGTTAGCAATTAAACTCGAAAAGAGATGTCGAGAAATTAAATGGAGAATTTGGCGAACCTTTAATGAATTAAAGCACTGCTTCTCACTTGGATGATACGCTCATATCTAGCACGATTGTGTCGTAAAATAAAGTCCTGAGGCATATATGTTCGTATGTTCCCGACATGTATGTTCCTGCTTACTCGACTTTTCCTCTCGCTGGATGTCCCAAGAAACAAAAACGAGACTTTCGCGGTCTTTGGAGATCAGCTAATTATCTCTCTAAGATGTCCCTACAATGTCGTACTCTAACACATGGATATCCTGGCCGCATTCCCGGAGTGCTATGATTCGAATTATTTGGAATGAAGCCTTATGGTGGTAGGAGCAAAGGTCAGGAGCTAGGTCACATGTCTATAGCAGGCCAGGGTTGCCATTTCCCTAAACAAAAATTCCCTACAGAAGTAGCAAATAAGTACTACCAAAGACGATTGAGTTGGCTACTACCTAAACAAACATGCTGAGTCGAGTAAAATACGGCCGACTCCCGACGCAAACGAGCGGAGGTTCCTTCGCGCCGCATCACGTTTCGTTACCTTTGCAAATAGCTATATCGCTATTAAGTCGCCAAAGAGGAAGTCTAGCAGTAAAGCTGATTGGTCCTATGGACGCGCTCAGAGCGGATCGGCGCGCGGGGTACGCCTCCTGCTAGCCTCCTTCAATATTTCTTGTGCGATGAGCAACGGTGAAGACGGAAGAAGAGTAAACGGGTATCAACATGAGCTCAAAGCTAGAGAAAATACCTCTAGGTCCACTCAATTTTGTCTGGGTTTCCATCTCAGCTGATATCGAAATAACAAGCTCGAAGGCCATATAAAAATATCAACCCCGCTTCGCCTTCGGCTCGGACAGGTTATCTTAAATGGCCGTCTCCTTGTTATAATCCGATATCAACCTCGATGTCGGAAAGTTAACCTTTACTGCCTGGATCCTTCAAACTATACAAGTCTTCGATGACGTAAGTGAATTCCCAAACAGTTCCATGAATATAAAACAAATGACAAAGACTAAAAACAAAAGAAACAAACATAAACATATTGGGGACTTTTTTGGAATATTATCGGCATTTTTGAGAAAGTTTAGTGTTCTGCTATTAAAAATCTCCAAACGATTCTTCACTTTAAACTATAGGTTAGAAAAGAGTTACTAGTAAATTTTTTTTCACCACTCATGGTTACCTAATCCTTCTAAGCGAACTCAACTATTCCTACAAAAACATGTCCAAATGGGATGGTGAGGGATAGCGAGCTGTTATCTAACGAACTCGCATCGTATGATATGATACTATTTCCTTCGTATACAAGTACCTGACCCCATACTTTTAAGAAACAAGATGACCGTCCTGGTGGCACGACGTGCTTTAAAAGAGTCTCCGAGTTGTGTTTTTTATGATGTTATTTCCACGTTTTGTGGTAATGATTCATGTTTTATGGTCCGTTCCTAAAGGGAGTATGTCGCATTCCTGAAAGCCAGGAGAGAACCTGAGATGTATCTTACCGCAATAAAAGCGACTATGATTTGATGCGGAATACAAACGTCGTCTTTGCGCGAATTAACGTGTATATACAGCGAAACTGAGGACAAGGAAACGGTAACAACACTGTTACCGAATAAAGGATATCCTTTTGTCTTGCAACCAGAAAAAAAGACCAAAAGTTTCGATGGGATCCCAAAAATTTAATATCTGATCCAGACAATTGGGTCTAGTCTTCGCCAGGTCCAGTCTTCGCCAGACTCCTTGAACATTTTTTTTTATTTCAGAAACAGATTAAGGCCAAATAGCTAATCATCTAGAAAACCAAGTTCAGAAATGGATTCAGCTTGTGTGTTTACCTCTGTAAGTCATATCTATTTTGACGTATACTTCCTGCGTTACTTCTGCCAATTTTCCGGTTTTGGCTGAATTCCGGAATTACTTGTCCGGCGAAAAAAGAACGCTAAAAAACGAATTCAGCGTGTCTTCTTTCTCCAAAATCGAACATCTAATTAACTTCAAATAAAAATTTAACTTATAACAAATGTTCGCGGTTCCACCCGGGTTCCGGGCGAACTACATATCCGGGTAAAGTTTGATTGTCATATATAGATTCATGGTCCATTTACACACTACGTAAAATCCGAGCGTATTTTGAAATCCGAGCGTATTTTACGCACTTTTGAGTTTGAAAACATTTCTAGCAATACGGACGTATTTGAGAAATCGGTCCGTTTTGTATCTAAATACGTATTTGAGAAATCGGTCCGTTTTGTATCTAAATACGTCCGTATTGCTAGAAATCTTTTCAAGCTCAAAACGTGCGTAAAATACGCTCGGATTTCAAAATACGCTCGGATTTTACGCAATGTGTAAACCCACCATCACCATCTCTTCTTACCCCTCAATCGGACATCTAATCAACTAAAAATACAAACTTCTGCTTTTAAAATTTTTTTATATTTTGGCCGGATTCGGGCGAACTACTGTCCGGGTAGAAAACGATTTCACATCAGTGTTCAACATTTCTTCTTACCCCTAAATCGGATATCTAATCAACTACAAATAAAACTTTAACTCTTAACAAATTTTCCGATTTTGGCCGGATTCCGGACGAACTACTTGTCCGGGTAGAAAATGATTTTCACATAAGTGTTCAGCATGTCTTCTTACCACTAAATCGAACATCTAATCAACACGAAAAAAACTTTTACTTTTAACAAACTTTCCGTTTTTGCCGGATTCAGGACGAACTACTTGTCCGGCGAGAAAATGGTTTTCACCATCGTGTTCAGCATGTCTTCTCACCCCATAATCGACTATCACATTAACTGTTTAAAAATATTTTGTTTGCCCCTTAGTTTCAACCCCCATCCCCCACCCCTAAATGTAGGGCTACAGAGCCCATCTACGAACTTGACCTTACACTTGACCGAAAGAATCCTGACATCAAGTTTCATCAAAATATCTCATTCCGTTCGAGAGTTATCGTGCTCACAGATGGACGAACAGACGGACAGCGATGTAATAGGTATCCCTCCACTTACGTTTTGAGATCCCAAAAACAGCCACCAATGTGCCGTACCGTAAAGCCCTTCCAATACGGTACGGATTCCAGCCGAGTTATCGACCTGGTAGGATAAAAATCTAATAGACTCAGGATGCCATCAACTTGGCTGCAGACATTCTTCGAGTGCCTTTTTCGTTCCCGCTTCGGCCACCCCTATATACCGCGAACTTCACTTGTACCGAACTGGTCTACAACTTTCACTGAAATCCCGATGCGTTCGAGAGTACTTGTGCTCACAGAGGGACGAACGTACAATGTGGAAGGCTCTACGGTTAGTCTAAGACCTAAGTCTTTACTACCGGACACACACCATGGTGAACGGCAATGCCTACCGAAAAATGGAATATTCTAGTCTGGATAGCGAATGGTTCTGCATAAGAGAGAGATTCATGTTTGTCTGAAAGTATATACGGTAAAGTGCCAATACCTGAGTATAAACGAGAGGAATGCTGATCCAGTCGTAGCTCCACAAAAGACTACACTTAGAACGGATGTCAAGAAATTCCTGAAAAGAAATAAAAGTTAAAATAAAATCAAATTAGTTAAAAGAAAAATTAAATAATTTATTATAATTGTAGTTTTTCTTATTATAATTTATTAAGTAAATAAATGAATGAAATAAAGTTGAATAAAAATAAAAATACAATTGCGCAGATAGACAATGTTAAGTACCACCCATTTGCCAGAATTTACCTAAAGAGAACACGGACCAAGATGGATTTCTTTCAACAGGAATCGTGAGGAATTTGCTTCGGTGAGCACTGTCTTCAGCATTTTCTCTTCGTATTTTCTACCTGTATCTTTTCAGTCTAAAAGGACCCCTCTTGCTTCTTCTCCCCTAGCTCCCTTCTGGAATTATATGCTTCTGAAATCCCTGCCTTTCGTCATTGCTTCGTTTCGTTCCTACGACTTCTATGACTTTTTCGGCCGTGCCGAGTTTTGCCAATCACGCAATGCAGACTTCGCTGAAAGCTTCAAGGTTCGCCGACACTTCTTCATACATAAGGACATGAGAAGCTTCAAAGTCTTGATTTTCGTTTCGGAAGGCGTGATAGACAGGGATCGACTAAAACCAGGAAGGGAAGGGAACGCGAGAAAAGCAGGAAGGCATACTAAAACCAGGAAGGGCATACTAAAACGAGGAAAGGCATGCCAAAACGAGGAAGACTGTCGCCAGAATTCAAAACTGGAAAGCCGCACCATTCCCTTCCTCTGTTTAGTATTCTTTTAGGGGTCGGCAACTTTCAAATTCAAAGTTCACCATCCCTTCCTCGTTTTAGCACCCTGACATGGGTAGGCATTAAGTTCAGTGAGGGGTCGGCAACTATACAAATTGTAATTCACCTTTTCATTTCTCGTGCTTACTGTAGGCGACTAAAAGTCCAGTCCAGCGAGTGGTCGGCAACTAAGATATTTCTAGTCCACCATTTCCTTCCTCGTTTTAGTAACGAGGAAGGAAATGGTGGACTTGACATGTCTTAGTTGCCGACCCCTCACTGAACTTTTTTTCGATTTTAGTCGCCTACTGTAAGAACGAGAAATGAAAAGGTGAATTACAATTTTTATGGTTCCCGACCCCTCGCTGAACGCCTGCCCATGTCAGGATACTAAAACGAGGAAGGGGTGGTGAACTTGGAATTTGAAAAGGTGCCGACCCCTCAAAGAATACTAAATAGAGGAAGGGAACGGTGCGGCGGATTCTGGCGACCGCCTTCCTCGTTTTAGTATGCCCTTCCTCGTTTTAGTATGCCCTTCCTGGTTTTAGTATGCCTTCCTGCTTTTCTCGCGTTCCCTTCCCTTCCTGGTTTTAGTCGATCCCTGAAGGACATCAGGTCTATCTTCTTTTTTTGACTTCTGTTGTTTTGCTTCGTTTTCCCCCTCGGCGCGTTCAGTTTTCAAATATTTTGCGTTCAGGCACCGAGTCGGAGAGGGGGGAGGCTGGATAGCGTCGACAAGCACTAACACATTCCGGAAAAAACGGGAGGCAAATTCGTTTGTTTCCCATAGGTGCAGGTAATGAAGAACATTATAAGAAGAAAACTGAAGGCAAAACTCTACTCGGGCGGGATTTGAACGCGGGACATTCGGACTAATAAGATCCGAAACCCAACCACAGCGGCAGAGATGGGCGAATCCGATCACGAAAGGATTCGAATCTAAATCCAGGGCTAGGTACGAATCCGATTCCGAATCAACCATTTCGTGCTGTGGATTCGAATCATATACATAGGTTACAGGTTAAAAATCAGAGGTGACAAAAATCACTGATATCTAAGGTGAGATAACGTGATAAATTACTGAGGATGGCTTCCACGTACGGTGTACTTACGGCGTAACCCCATGTCAGGAGGGGAGATGACGAACACGTGTCCTAACAGTTACACAGGGCGGAAAATCCCAAAATGTGCGGAGACAAAAAGCACTGATATCTAAGGTAATCAGATAACGTGATAAATTACTGACGATGGCTGGTGTTGGGGATCAAAAAGGTGAATTGCCTAACCCACTGTTTAAAAAATTGAGAAACGGAAACTGGAAGGATGTAGACCAGAAATTTGAGCAGATTTGGAAAGATTTGGAAACCGAATCCAGCCTGACAAGCAGAAGATTTGAATCCGGCCAAAAGGACGAATCCTGGATTCGTATCCGCCCATCTCTGTACAGCGGTAACATACGGTTGTGAACCTAGTTCTCAAACCACTACAATCGCCAGAAAGAAAGGGTCTACAGGAACAGTGATCCCGCTGTTACGAAACCGGCTTTCGCTGTTCAGATAAAGCGCTGCAGTAGTCATCGGCCGTCGCCGACGTTGACCTGGTCACCTCTTCTGGCGGTCTCGTCATAGTAAGTAAATAATTTATTTGTAACCCGCCATTTCGAAAAAGCGGAGTAAATGAAAGAAAATAAATAAACACATAATGACACAGAAAAAGGCACTAATTTTCAATGTTCGGCCAGGAAGCAGTGAAGAAGGTCGTGCGCTGGTTGGGCTCTGTTGTCAATGATTTTTTATAGCGACGAAGAAACATTCAAAAGTGTAACACTTTCAAGGGTAACTTCTCCGTCAATGTATGGTTAAGGCATAATTTCGACAGGTGGAGCAGGTGCTTTGCATATTTAAAATAACATGACCTCATGTTTTGAATACAAGTAAACTTTCCAAACTTAAACATACGGTGTACTTACGACGTAATCCCATGTGAAAGGAGGTAGTAAGAACACGTGTCCTGACACCAGGACGCCCCCCCCCCCCATGCTATCGGCCAGTCGGTAAAAAATAACCGAGTCGGCACGAAGCGCCGCGATTTTTTGTCAAGACAGTTGATTTTTTTTCATGAAAACAGTCGTTTTTCTGAAAATTGGTCGACCTTTCGTCAAAATAGTCGGTTTTTCTGGAAATCAGCGGATTTTTCTGAAAATCAGTCGAGTTTTTTCAAAAATGTCATTTTTGTTGTTGAAAACAGTCGTTTTTTCTGCAGAAAAAGTCGGTAAAAATTACCAGCCAGTCGGTAAATGCCTATTCCCCCCCCCAACATTTTGGCTAGTAACGCATCTGCCTGACACAGGGTGGAAAATCCCAAAATGTGCGGCTCCATCTGAGATCCCCCACAGGCCCTGCTGTCGGCTGATTTTTTCTGGTTGATTTTGAAACAGTGAAACAGATGAGTGAAACAGATGTGAAACAGATGAAACAGTTGATTTTTTTCATTAAAACGTCGATTTTTCTGAAAATCAGTCGATTTTTCGTCAGAACAGTCGTTTTTTTCTGAAAATTAGTCGATTTTTTCGAAACTTTTTTTTTCTTGCAAATACAGTCAGTAAAAATTACCAGCCAGTCGGTAAATTCCTCCCCCCCCCCCCAGACATTTTGGCTAGTAACGCCTCTGAGTGGGTGGTAAGATGTCTCGATGCTGGGGTTTAGAGAGAAGAAACTTCCCAAACCTCAGGACAATCCCCTTGAATATTTTTATATTTCTTACCTCCATGATAAGTCGCATTCCAGGAGGGTCCAAGATCATCTTTTTGTAGCGACACTCCCTTAACAGGTCCACGAACCAACAGCTGGGAATCCAGTAGGTATTAAATTCGGTCTGTACGGACACAAATCTCTCGAGCTCTTTCTTGGTCATAATACCTGAAACAAACTAATGGTTATTTATTTATTAGTAGGAACAAGAGCTGTAAGCTCATATGGCACTTGCACGGATAGGTGGTAGACAAGGGTATCAGCAAAGATTCGCACTGTCTTCAGGCACAGATGATTATGGGCCCTTCGGAATCATGAAAACGTATGGTTTAGTCCAGGGGCGTCACTACTAGGGAGGGGGGGGGGGGGGACGCCCCCCCCCCCGAATGTTGTCGGCGAGTCGGTAAAAAATAGCCGAGTCGGCGCGAAGCGCCGCGATTTTTCGTAAAAACCGTCGATTTTTTCTTGGAAACAGTAAATTTTTTAAAAAGGCGGTTTCTCGTAAAAATCGTCGATTTTTTTTAAAATAGTAGTTTTTCTAAAAAACAGCCGATTTTTCGTTAACACAGTCGTTTTTATGGCACTTGCAGCCTCTGGCTCAAGTGCCATATACCGATCACAATTCCGTCTGTCGGTCTGTCGGTCGGTCCGAGTTTTTTGTCCCACATATCCGAGTTAGGGTACTTCCAGATGTGCTAGGACAATGAAACTTGGCAGGCATATCAGGGACCCGACCAAACTAAGCTGGAAATAATCAGTTTCCCGATCAGACCATATGGGGGGGAGTGCGGGGCGCTGGAAACTTGCAAATTTAGGGCATTTTGTCACTTTTTTCTGAGTTAGGGTACTTCTAGATGAGCTAGGACAATGAAACTTGGCAGGAATATCAGGGATCCGACCAAACGAACCTGGAAATAATCAGTTTCTCAATCCGACCATATGCGGGGGAGTGGGGGCGCTCGAAACTTGAAAATTTAGGGCATTTTGTCACACTTTTTCGAGTTTGGGTACTTCCAGATGAGCTAGGACAATGAAACTTGGCAGGAATATCAGGGACCTGACCAAAGTAACCTGGAAATAATAAGTTTTCCGATCCGACCATATGCGGGGGAGTTGGGGCGCTGGAAACTTGAAAATTTAGGGCATTTTGTCACACTTTTTCGAGTGAGGGTACTTCCAGATGAGCTAGGACAATGAAACTTGGCAGGAATATCAGGGACCCGACCAAACTAACCTGCAAATAATCAGTTTCCCGATCCGACCATGTGCGGGGAAGTGGGGGCGCTGGAAACTTGAAAATTTAGGGCATTTTGTCACACTTTTTCGAGTTAGGGTACTTCCAGTTGTGCTAGGACCATGAAACTTGGCAGGCATATCAGAGACCCGACCAAACAAAATTAGGAATAATCATTTTTCTGATCCGACCATTTTGGGGGGGGTGGAGGGCAGGGGAATCCGGGAAACTGAGAAGTGTGTAACTTTCGAACGGATGATCGGATTGTAATGAAACTTCATAACTGAAGAGAATATATATCTGTAATGTCCCGTTTAAAGTCTTGACCGGATTCGGTAGCCAGGGGGGAGTTGGGGGGGGGAGACCGGAAATTTCAAGAAATGGTTAGAATGGAGGGATCGGAGTGAAACTTGCTGGGAAGAACAAGCATCTGCTCTAGATAAGTCCTTTAGACCATTGTACTGGATCCGGACACTTATGGGGGGGGGGGGGTCCCGGAATTCCGGTGAGGGTGGTTTTTTGGATTTTCACGATGAAACTTGGCAGGCATGTCAGGGACCCAATCAAACTGACTTCAAAATAAAAATATTGTCGATCAGATAATGGTGGGGGAGTGGAGGGAGGGGAATCCGCAGGGGAATCCGGGAAACTGAGAAGTGTGTAACTTTCGAACGGATGATCGGATTGTAATGAAACTTCATAACTGAACAGAATATATATCTGTAATGTCCCGTTTAAAGTCTTGACCGGATTCGGTAGCCAGGGGGGAGTTGGGGGGGGGGGAGACCGGAAATTTCAAGAAACGGTTAGAATGGAGGGATCGGAGTGAAACTTGCTGGGAAGAACAAGCATCTGCTCTAGATAAGTCCTTTAGACCATTGTACTTGATCCGGACACTTATGGGGGGGGGGGGGGTCCCGGAATTCCGGTGATGGTGGTTTTGGGGATTTTCACGATGAAACTTGGCAGGCATATCAGGGACCCAATCAAACTGACTTCAAAATAAAATTTTTGTCGATCAGATAATGGTGGGGGGAGTGGAGGGAGGGGAATCCGAAATTTTCAGTCATGCGTAATTTTGGAATGGGTGATCGGATTCGAGTGAAATTTAAGAATTCAACAGAGGACATTTCTCCGATGTTTTTTTTCATATCCGGACCGGATCCGGCAACTATTGGGGGGGGGCGGAAAATACGTGCCCCGTTTAGAATGGAGGGATCGGGATGGAACTTTGTGGGAAGAACAAACAGATGCTCTAGGTAAGTCATTTGCTGAATCGGATTGGCTACGTGCACCGCGGGGGAGCTGGGTGGGGTGTGGGGGGGGGGGGGTGGACCGGAAATCTCGAGAAACGGTTAGAATGATGGTATCGGAGTGAAACTTGCTGGGAAGAACAAACATCTGGTCCATGTAAATCTTTTACATAATTTGACTGGATCCGGACACTTGAGGGGGGGGAGGAGGGGTATCCCGGAATTCCGTTTTTTGGGGGATTTTCACGACGAAACTTGGAAGGCATATCAGGGACCCGGTCAAACTGACTTGGAATAAAAAAAAAATCCTCGATATGATAATCTTGGGGGGGGGGGGGGAGTTGAGGGAGGGGAATCCGGAATATTGAGTCATGCGTAACTTTGGAACGGGTGATCGGATTCGAGTGAAATTTAATAATTAAACAGAGGACATTTTTCTCTTGTGACCTTTTTCATTTCCGGACCGAATCCGGCAATTATCGGGGGGAGGGCGGAAAATACTTGACCCGCTTAGACTGGTGTGATCTGGATCGAACTTCGTGGGAATGACAAACAGATGCTCTGGATTAATCATTGACAGAACCGGATTGGCTCCGGTTATTGTGGGTGGAGTTGGAGGAGGGGGAGGGGGGTCTGGGATTCCGGTGATCGCGCGTTAAGGTACTTCCAGATGTGCTAGGACGATGAAACTTCGCTGGAATATTGGAGACTCAACAACATTTGCTTAGAAATTGCTACTTCCCAAATCCGATTATTCCTTAAAGTACCAATCTTGACCGCAAAGTAAAAAAAAAATACTTTTAAGCAATATATGTATTTTCGTGATGCCCATCAGCCCATTAGCAGTTTTGCCTCAAGGGTTTTGCTTACAAATGAAGTTCCAGCTCCCTTATAGCGCGCATCTCAACCGCAAAGTCGAAACTTACTTTTGATCAATCAAATCATCTTGACACATGCAAGTGCCATATGAGCTTACAGCTCTTGTTTCTCAATAATAGTCGTTTTTATCTGCAGAAACAGTCGGTAAAAATGACCAGCCAGTCGGTAAATATCTTGCCCCCCCCCCCAAAAAAAAAAAACAAACAACATTTGGCTAGTATAAGGCCTCTGGTTTACTCAAAGATGATATGCTCTGTCCGGTTACAATGCGCACTTTAAGGGGTTCAGGAATCCGTTTTGAAATCAAAAGCACTGAGACACCCCTGAGATGGCCGGATAGGGAAATGACTACTTCCAAGTCAATCTGATCGCGTCCCTAATACACCTGCCATGTTGCCTATGTTTCATCGGCCTAGTGCATTATAAGTACCTTAACTCGAGATCACCGGAATTGAGGGAAATCCCTCCAGCTCCCCCCATAGTATGTTCGTTTCTATAAGAAATGTATCTAGAACTTGTCCTTGTTCTTCTCACCAAGTTTCATCCCGATCCCTCTACTCTAAGCCTGGCCCGAGATTTCCGGTCCCCCTCCTATCCCTTCCCACCAGAATTATGGGATCCAGTCCGGACACGAGATGGGACTTCTGAGACATTTGCTCTTTCCAACTTTCAAGTTTCGTTCAGATCTGATGCCCCGTTCAAAAGTTATGCTTGCCTCAAGATTCCGGATCCCCCTCCCTCCAATCCCCCAACAATGGTCGGATCGGAAAAACGACCATTTCCAAGTTCGTATGGTCGGGTGCCTAATACGCCTGCCATATTTCATAGTGCTAGCACATCTGGAGGTACCCTAACTCGCGATCACCGGACTGACCGACAGACAGCCCGACGGAAAAGTTATCGGTATATGGCTTTTGCCCGGAAGGCAAGTGCCATATAAAGTGGTAATATTATTTAAAACACTGCACTTCGCACGACTGAAATCAGTGAACACGCTAAAAAGTATTCACCTACGCGCTAGGGCTGAACGATGTTTCGACAAGGTGTCGAGGAAACGAAAGTAAATTTGGCTATGAAATAATGTAAAATAAGTGACAAGTGCATGCTTACCGCTAAATAAGTAAACAACAGACGTAGTAATCCAACGTCCTTGCCCAACCACTACATGGGAAAATATCTTTTCGCGGACATCGTGGAGGTGAGGCGACAAATATAAGTTCCGGATGTAGTACGTGTCGTCAAGAACAAATAATCAGATAGAACCTTCGTCTCCCTATCTCTGTACTATGACTATGCGCAGTCGAGTATTTCCCCGTACATTTTCCGCTGTGAACGAGCGGAGGTTAGTAGCTTCGCGCGACATGACGTTTCGTTAGAAACCGGAAATTTTGCAGAAGTAAGGCAAGCTGAAGTTTTGATCAATTTCGCCAAAGTGTATATGACGTATAGGAGTAAACACACACGCTGAATCTATACCTGAACCTGGTTTTCTCAGCTGGCTAGCCATTGACCTTAATCTGTTTCTAAATTTTAGCAATATACATTTTCAAGAAGTCTGGCGAAGACCGGATACCTACAAGCAGAGGCGTTACTAGCGAAAATGTTTGGGGGGAGGCCAAGGAATTTACCAACTGGCTGGTAATTTTTACCGACTGTTTTTGCAGAAGAAACTACTGTTTTCAAGAAAAAACGACAGTTTCGAAAAAATCGACTGATTTTCAGAAAAAACGACCGTTTTGACAAAAATCGACTGTTGTAATGAAAAAAATCAACTATTTTGGCGAAAAATCGCGGCGCTTCGCGCCGAATCGGTTATTTTTTTTAACGACTGGCCGACAACATTGGGAGGGGGGCATCCCCCCCTCCCCCCGGTCTTGATGCCCCTGCCTACAAGATCCAATTAAATTGTCAGATATGAAATTTTTGGGATCCCATCGAAACCTTTGGTCTTGTTCTGATGGAAAAACTTCTCGCAGACAACCGTCGACAGCGTGATACACATAGAAGGTAGCAAAGCATGGCAAGTGAGAAAATCAGCGTGATTTTGTTAGAGGGTTAGAGTTAGAATGTGCCGTACGAAACTGGGGTCTTCGGGCCTAGAAATATATGGAGTGATTATGGATGTTCGATATAGGGGTAAGGAGATACGCTGAATTCGTTTATGAGCTTTAATTTTTGCCAGAAAAGTAATTAGCCCGGAATCCGGCCGAAACCGGAGATTTGGCAGAAGTATGAGGCAGGAAGTTTTGATCGATTTCGTCAGAGTAGATATGTAAATACACATATGTTGAATCCATATCTGAACTTGGTTTTCTCAGACGATTAGCCGTTCATAAGGAGTCGGGCGAAGACTGGGTATCTACAAGACCAAACTGTCTGGATCAAATATTGAATTTTTGGGATCCCATCGAAACCTTTGGTCTTGTTTGTTACCATACGAAATCCGCTTTTTGGGGGCCGCTTTTTCGAAGGCCACTTTTTTGCCTGTCTCTGCCGCACCAGCAGACTTTGCCTGGTGATGACTACGCACAACAATTTGATGTTCAAGCCCCATTTTTTTTTCTCCTTTTTTTAATAGATTGTCTGTTGCTGTTGATTTTTTCTTTTTATGTTTGTGAGTAGCCCTTGTTGGTCCTTATAGACTGGGCTCAAAAAGCCGCCTATTCGACAAACAACTGAAAATCCCTATGGGACGTGAGATTTGATGGGCTTTGCGGCAGCTTGGGGATGATAAGCAGACTGCAATTAGGGTTCCTCTAACATAATAATACACGCTGTTTTGCTGTAATTGGTCTCCTGAATTTAAAACGACAACATTCAGAATTAGTTGTATAATGTTCTTTTTCTTTTTTCTACTTTTGCAACCCCAAAAGCCAGGATATGAATCCAGTGTGACCAAGTTCTTAGCTCAATAGATGACTGAATGAAAATGTTTTTGAACAATAGCTGCGTTCGTTGCCAGTTAGTCACGTTCGTTAGTCACCAGTGTCCGGTTCTCCCATTAAAATGTGTTTTTTTGGTTCACCTGTGAGTTGCTGAAAACTGGCTAACTCCTCGCTGAAGCCGGACTCACGAGCAGGTCCTGCTTAGTCCGCACCGGTGAGATAAAACCGGACACTGGTTAGTTCAAAAAACGGGCTATAAGACTGGTGAGAAGTCACCGGTGGATGCAAAAACGGCTTATAAGAAAAAAACGGAGACCACCGGTGAGAACTATCGTGACAAAGAACGCAGCTAATACAGATTGACTGACTGATTGAAACTTAGCTTACCTGATTCTACAACATGCTCAAGGGTTGGGAATCGTCGCTTAACAGCCAATGAGATCGATCGCAAGACGAGGATCATCATCAAGTTCGTATAGCGCACAAGGGTGCGGCGGACTAGGCGACTCTCCTCGTCTCTGCCAGGAATGTACAAAGAAACACACAGCATAAGTCTGAAATAATAGTAAATAAATCACTGAAAAACGCAAAATGCGGACATAAATCAGACGTCTGAGGCGCCAACAAGAATTCAGATTTATAATAATGACACAAACTATTTTCTTCTCTAACTACCGATCACTTATTCACATGAAGAGGCTTGAAGACCGATGAAAATGTGTTTCACGAACACTCGATATTCATTCAATGGGATTTCCCTATCGGATTTGTGGTACCTCTATGCGCTTGTACCTCTATTTTATGCTTGACAAAAACGATGTAAGAAAAGTAAGTGTTCACGCAGTGAGCTACCTTCCAGGAGCTAATCACTGGCCACACAAGAGCCTCGTTTGTATTGAGATTCAAATTTTCCGCGCCATAGTAGAATTTTGCGTTGTGGGGACGGCCGTAATATTGCTTCTGAATGGGGCCGGCTGCACAGAGTAAGAAGCAAGAGCGGATCCTGCAATATGTTTGCACATTTCCCCAGAATTAATGAAAGATGACAAAACATCCGACTTGAACCGTTTTTTTCACTAAAAGCTGGAATTTGTTTCTTACCAGATTCAACTGAAATTTACTAAATCCTCCAAATTCACTAGATTTTTTTTTTTTACTAGATCTAGTAAAATTTTACTGCCGATGGGAACACTTGGGTGGATGTAAGTATTTCTGTTGGGGAATTCAACAATTGTCGTTTTTGCAAAGCAACCGTAATATCAGATAATATGGTAACTGCAAAAACAACAAAATGCAGATCCAGTCAGGGTCCCGTATCTGCAAAACGCAACTATTTACAGGCCTATGTCCTTCGCAGGCACCCCATCATTATTACTAGGATGCCAATATTGCCAATCAACGCTCTCAGTTTAAAGGACCTGTCTTACCTATAATACTAACGCAACCTACTTCCATAATCACTCCACATATTTCTAAACCCGGAGACCCCAAGTTCGTACGGTACATTCTAATCCCTCTAACAAACCACGCTGATTTTCTCACTTGTCGTGTTTTGCTACCTTCGATGTGTATCACGCTGTTGATGGTTGTCTGCGAGAAGTTTTTCGATCAGAAAACCTGTTATGTAAATTATTTCCTTGTTTTCGCTATAAGTCAACGGGTCTCGTAAAAGGCTTAAAACAGCCAAAACCGTGGGTTATTTGTTGAAAGCACAGCCTAGTTTTAAAGTTGAAGAGTAAATAGTGCGAGGGGTCCTTTAAGAAAGGTGAATCTTGGTAATACGCTAATCTCTAACCCTACTTGTGACCCGCATAAATCTCTGGGACGAAAGAAGTCACTTTAAATAAAGGTTAACACTAGGAAACTTAATTAAAACGCCTTGCATGAGGTGTTTCTCCGTCTGTGAAAAAGTTCAGAAGTAAAAGCGGAACGTTCTAACAGGTTATTCACTGGTTCTGCAGACACTTTACATTATCCAAATGGTTCTGCAGCGAAGAAAATATAAATCACACCCGTGTTCCTGACTTTTCTTCGCAAAAACTTTAACAAAATGCAACAATGGTCATGGGACTCGATCCAAAAGCAACAATTACTTTGCGAGACGACGGCTGATACGAGCCAGAGAAAGATAAGTTCTCCTGAACTAACCGACACAGGGGATCCCTTTTTACGGCTACCCCCCTCCGGCGAAAACCTTCCCGGACATACTCTTCGTAACCGTAACAAGCTTTGTTAGGAAGAGACAAAAATGCATCTACTCATGATGTCGGAAAACTCAGCAGATACTTTTTGGCGGTTTTTCGGTTCTTCCTGATGGTAACGGTTATTATACATAACATTTTGAAACACAACAGATAAAATCCGAAGTGTTATCTGTTACGCATCACACTGTAAAAGTTTCTCCGAGTAAGGATTAAAGTTAACTGCAGTATTTGCTACTGGGATTAATCTTATCTTCACCGGGATAAGATTAATCCGAATTAGAGATAATCTTATCTTAGTAGAGACAAGATTAATCCCAGTAGCAAATACTGCAAGATTTTTTTTTTACAGTGTATCTATTGAAACCGCGCATCCTCGTGTTATCTGTTATGAAACTTTTGACAGTGGGGATCAGGAACAAATAATCACAAGAACCTCCGTCTTCCTATCAATGTAATACGACCATGCGGAGTAAAATATATTCCCGATATCGCTCTATCGCAGTACAGCACCGGAGAAGAATTTCGAGACTAAAAGCAGATTGCTTATCTACCGTTGTGAGCGGGTCCTCGTCTCCTACTACAGTTTTTCCTCCGACTTGCGCAGCGGCGAAGATGGAAGTAGACGGGTATCAACTCAAAGCTCAGCAAGTACCTCTAGCTTGGCCAATTTTTGTCGGCGTATCCGTTGTCGCCGCATGGGACCAAAGACGGAGGTTCTATTAGATTATTTGTTCTTGCCCTTATCGGGCATGTCTCGACGTGCTGGTAAAATTTTTGGAATTAGACTATATTTTATGAAAAGTATTTATAGAGGCGAGCGGCCAGCTAGCCGCCGTCACGCGTTTACATTTGTCTAGGGAAATCCATTTCTGCTTGCAGTCAAAAATGCAGTTTTGATGAGATTTTCTAATCTCCTATATTTTTGCATTTGGATTTTTAGTTTGTGACTTTCTTCTAGTCTTTTTTACAAGTCAACTATATTTGACTGTGACATACCTACAAGAAAATAAAATTTCATCATCACACACCCACAAGATGTTTTGTGTTATTATATATTTTGTTACAAACAAAAAGAATATTCGGAATTAGGTTTTTCGTTTTAATTCTCCCGTGAAACCCAAACAGTTGATCCGTCGTCTGAACAGATCAGCTGTTTACGCACTTATTTCGGTCCCGTGTGAACAGGCTATTAGAGAAAACACAGTACTCGCAGCTTTAACTATAGCTCCCGCCATCTAGTGGTATGCTCACGAAGGGTACAGTGTCCGTCACAGACTGCCAAGTTTCGTGACTTTTATTTCTGAAGGTTTTTAATTGTTAGACAAATGCTGCGAAAGAAGTATTTCAATGTGCGATTTAAGCAGAATGTACTTGAGATGACACTTGAAAAATGTCAAGTACCTAGTTATTTTACTTCCGTAACAAGTATTAAAGGACACCTGAATGAAGAGTACCAAGTATCATACCTATTTGTACGACTTCCGTTAATATTGCCTGCAGAAAACCCAATCCAAATACAAAATAGTCTTTCGAAGCTATGATTTTTGCTCCATTTTGCATCTGTCCTTATTTCAGTACCGAACAATTT
This sequence comes from Branchinecta sandiegonensis, assembly GCA_030848855.1. Lineage (NCBI taxonomy): Eukaryota > Metazoa > Arthropoda > Branchiopoda > Anostraca > Branchinectidae > Branchinecta > Branchinecta sandiegonensis. Next base: position 4,552,496 of record JAUPMV010000003.1, on the reverse strand, counting down.
TACAAATGAACAAATGTCTCCAATCAACCCTTCTTCTGGATTATTTTTTAACCAGTTAAGCCCAAACGTATATCTGGAAGAAATTCCGATACGATCCGGCCAGCGCTGTACAAGATTTCAATGAATGGCGCTTTTTGTCTTGGAGTCTGCATGTGCAAACCTCCAGAAACGAACATCCCTATTTTGAAAACGTCACGCTCAGGAGAAGAATGATCTCCGTGGCCATGTCTGTAAATGCATTCTCTATGGTGTGTTCAAGTATGGTTTCATTGTTCAGGTGTCCTTTAAGTGCTTCTTGTAGTTGTACTTTAAGTACAATCTTCCTCACGCTCGGCAAGTTTAGTGAGTGTGAGGGGGTTAGTTGAGTGAAATTTGGTTGGGTTTCATCTGAACAAAAAAAGCGCTTACTTGTCGGGCCACGGAAGGGCGACGTACTGTTGCCACCATCTCGTAGCTATCGTGGTGACATAAAATCCAAGCACGAATGACAGAGGTATCATTTCCAGGTACTTCTCGAAGAAAAGAACGAGAGTTTCGAAGTACCTAAGAAAAATTATAAAAGCATCCATGGTCTAAGGCGTATTCTCGCCGTTCCCCGAGGACTCCTCGGGGAATCGAAAGGAACGGCGAGAATAGGGGTTTTCACTCCACGCGGACTCCGCGTACAGAAATAGCGAGAACACGGGGAATGCTTCCAAAATGGATTTTGTTGGAAAAAAAATACACAGTTGACGAATTAGTCTGGATCCACTTTATTTTTGGTGTTGTTTATTCTGATTGTTTTTAATTAATTTTACATTGCACCAACACCAGCAAAAATTGATTCCCTTCCAAATCTGAAAGGGAGTCCTTTTTGATGATGGTGATGATAATCGGAGCATTTCCCGCCCGTGGGGACTCGCGAGAATACGGGGAGTGAGTCCCCGGGACAAACAAAAACGCGGGGACTCTTCAAGTGGAGTCCTCGGGGAACGGCGAGAATACGCCTCTACTGTTGGGCGATATTTGGATTTCTCAATATATCGATATTTGGATTTTTCGATAATCGACGTATCGATATCGATATTTCTTTACGATTTTTCGCTATAGGATACGCCTCGTTTCGCCAAAATTTAAGAACAAAATTGTCGTTAAATATAGTTTAATAATAATTGTCGTTAAATAAGATATAAAAATATCTTAAATCTACTTTGACGAAACTGATCAAAACTTCCTTCGTTACTTCTGCCAAATTTCGGCTTTCGACCGGATTCCGGACAAACTGCTTGTCTGGCAAAACTAAATCTCAAAAACGAATTCAGCATGTCTCTTTACCCATACATCAAACCTCTAACCAACTTCAGATTAAACTTTTACTTTAACAAATTTTCCGGTTTCAGCCAGACTCCCAGCAATCTGTACGTCCGGTGAGAAGATGATTGTCATATATGTATTCAGCATGTACATGTCTTCTTACCCGCAAATCGAGCATCTTATCAAATACAAATAAACTTTTACTTTAAAAAAATTTGAAGGTTTCGGCCAGATTCGGGCCAAACTAATTGTCAGGCGAAAAAAATAATTTTCATATTCGGAGTCAGAACGTCTCCTTGCCCCCTTTAACCATTCAGATTAAACTTTTATTTCCCAAATTTTCCGGTTGTCGCCGAATTCCGGGTGAGCTACTTGTCCCGCGAGAAACCAATTTTCATATTCGGATTCAGCATTTCTATTTTCCCCTTAACCGACTATTTCATTAGCTTTTAAAAAATATTTTGTGTTTCGCTCAATTTCAAACCCCTCCTCCACCCCTAAATATAGGGCTAGAGAACCAAACTTCGAACCCAATGAGTCCTCATGCCAAGTTTGATAAAAAAATATCTCAACCCCTTTGAGAGTTATCGTGCTAACAGACGGACAACTTTTACGAAGTCAGAGGTATCCCTCCACTTACGTTTTCGGGTTCCAAAAAGCAGGCGGGCAATTAAAGGAGTTATATCATAAGCATTCTAGCACTTGCAACGTCTAGAACCCCGCCACCCAAGACCCAAGATGAAGCCACGACTCGATCCGACCGCTGGGTCATCTAGCGGTGCGGGTCGGAAGCGCCCGTCATGGGGAAGATGGAATCATAGTTTGACTTTGGATCTAACAAAACGTTTTTAGTGTAGCAGGCAGATGGAAAATGTGTAGAAAAATTGAACTAATTATTTGCATTATCGATTTCTTTAAGTATTTGGTTTTCTGTTTTTTCTTGTTAATTCCCGTAAGTCCAAAGAATTAAGGATTTAAACTAGATCACAATAAACAAACGCCGTAAATTATACTAAATCCGTTATAGTGATTTCTTGAAGATTCTGCAACTGAGCTAAATAATATTCAGCTTCCGAGTCCCAAAAATGTCAAACTGGCCGATGATTTCTTCTTCCGACATATCTAATATACTTAGTTGTTTTAATCCTCTTACACGCCACTCAATCTTCTCGAAGGTTCTAGTAATCTTGTAACCAGTGGCAGGATATCAATGAATAGTTAACTAGCAATGGCGGATTGGCGTTCAGGAGTGAATTGTGTTCAAGTATTTTGTGGATAATGTTGGCTACCGTGAGGATTTTGGGAAAAACAAAGGTAAAAGTGACTTCGTAAAATTCCGACCCATCGAAAAATAATGGTGTATCCCACCTTCTCGGCCCACATGAATCAAAGACTTTAAGGAACTTACCTTTGCTGATGTTCATTTAGAAGATATCTGTAAATGAGACTAACGAACGCGAAGACTACCAAGAAGAAAATGATCTCCCGATAGATGAGCTTGTAGAGTGATCCCCTCCATTTGAGTAGAAGCCGGGTGAATCCACCAGAGGTGGAAGAAGCTACGTCATACTGATAGCTGACGGTCATTCTCTGAATGTTGTGTTTCAGGCATTTGACGATGACTATAAAACGAGGATCTTGAGAACCCTGAACACCAAATTTTAAACCCTAAAATTCATGTACTAAATCCCCAATTAGAATACTAATCTACTTTTCCAGTTACCCCCTACATCCGCATTCCCGAAGCTTTCAATTCAACACCGTAATTGTATCAACCTTAAAGGACACCTCTCACTACATAGTGTTTCTGCTCAGATGTTCTGAGATAGTTGACCACTTTACAATTAGGCTACACTTACAGAAAATTAAACACGCTTCGGCTGTTTTAGCCTTTTTCCATGTCCCTTGCCATGGATGGCAATCTTGACAAGATTTGCACAACCAGTTTCCGGACAAATAACCTCCTCGGAAACAACACGTGGGCGCATTATTACGTAAAAGTGGTAAAAGTGTAAAAGTGGCAAGAGTGATAATCAGTGTATTGCTGATATAGGAGATCGGATACACATATGAAGTGAAGAATCTCTAGAACAAGAATGGGTGGAAATACTACTGAAGTAGAATGAGTGACTATCATTAAGTGCGACGTGTACTTTAATGGCTTCTAAAGTTTGTCCGTCCGTCCGTCTGTCTGTTAGCACGATAACTCTTGAAGGGGTTGAGATATTTTGTTCAAACTTGGTGTGAGGATTCGTTGGGTTAAAGTCCAGGTCAAGTTCGTAGATGTGCTTCGTAGCATATTTAGGGGTGGGGGAGGGGGTTTCAAATGAAGGTTCAGTTTTCGGTGTAATTTTGTAAACACAATCCTTTTTCTGAATATTTTCAATTTCATTTCCACACATTTGTATTTTTTTTTATTGCCAGAAATCAGTCGCTACTTGAATGTGAATATTTAATGACTGAAATCTTGTCTGGTTGTGACCGCTGGCCACAATGGAGGGTGGGTTGGTATGAAGCAGAAGTGAAGATGAGATTGGGATCAAAAATCAAGGTTTCGATGCTGAGGGGGCATCGGGAATCCCAACGCACGCTTGTACTGGAGTGATCAAGGCCGGACTTAGTGGGAAGAAAAAGCATAAGCGTCAATTTAAGAGACGGAATAAATAACCTAGGCTATATAATGGAACAGGCTAGGCTATATATATGGAACAAACAAAAGGTGTTTTGTAAATAATGCATGTAAAACAAATATTGTTTTTTTTTGGGCTCAAAACGTAAGTGGAGGGATATCAACGACTTCGTAAAAGTTGTCCGTCTGTTAGCACGATAACTCTCGAAGGGGTTGAGATATTTTGATCAAACTGGGCATGAAGACTCTTTGGGTCAAAGTACATGTCAAGTTCGAAGATGGGTTCTCTAGCCCTACATTTAGGGGTGGGGGAGGGGTTTGAAATTAAGGGAAACACAAAATCTTTTTAAAAGCTAATGAAATAGTTGTTTTAGGGGTACGGAGACATGCTAAATCCGAATATGACAACAGTTTTATTGCCGGACAAGTAGTTCACCCGGAATCTGAAAAAACGGAAAATTTGTGAAAAGTAAAAGTTTAATCTGAAGCTGAATAGAGGTTCGATTTAGGGGTAAAGAAACGTGTCCGATGTGAAAATTATTTTCTCGCCGGACAATTTTTCCGAGATTTACTAAGATTTTCCGAGATATAATTTATTATGAAATTTATTGTTTAAGAATGTGTTTATCAGAGTGTGGTTGGTTAATTGAATGATTGTTTCGTGTGTGGTTGGTTTATGCTGTATGCATTCTCGCTTACTTATGTCAAATAGTTTGTCATTTTTGTTTATTTTTCGCAAGAGGGTAGTTTTCTATTTTTTATTTATTTATATGGTAGATGGCAGGTCATTTAAATTAAGATATTATACAGGTTAGATAAATTAAGTTATATTATATTATTATTGTTGGATTTATAGGGTACGTTGTTGTTATTTATAGTAAAACTGTTAACAAGCATTGCATGTACGAATTCGTGTTCTCCACAGTGCTTGTGTCATGTATTTGTATTTTTGTGTATAATTAAAAAAACTTGAACTTGAACTTGAACTGCCCCCCCCCCCCCCCCCAAATCCCCCTCCTGAGTTCTGAGGGAAATAAATAAATACTGATCAACACTTAGGCTACCAGCTAAGAACTACCAGCAGGAAGGGGAAAAATACCTATACCAGCAAGAAAACCCTTCGTGCCAGCAGGAAGGGGAAAAATACCGATGCTAACTTACTTACGGTGCAAAAGAACATATCACGAATCGGCTACACCAGAATTTGTAATAGGCTTCTCATCTGCAAAACCCGCAACATTCCCTTGTCACACACTTCTGTTCCCGCAAAGCCTACTTCCCGAATGATTTTACATTACTAGCACACGCGACCTATTTTTTCTCCGGCTTTGCATCTGCGGCTCCATGATTCCAAACAGCTGAAACACTTGTGTCAATTTTGGTTCTAAGTACTTAACAGATCAGTCAACTACGAAATTTACTCCATCCACAACTGCAGGCGTGCAAATTACTGCGCTAACGATGTAAGCAATGAAAGAAACTGGGTGATACGTTAGCTCTTAGTTTACGCATCTCAGGTCATGAACCTACTCATATCACCCAGGAAAAATCCGTAAGCCGGGTTTCCCCAAAATACCCCGGCAAAGTCGTTGAAATGTTTGAGGAAGTCTACGATAGACCGCATGACAACAGAAAAGAAGAACTGAAACTATCTTGTTGCCCCCAGCTTCAAGGACTCGTAAAACATGCCCGAACTCGCGAATTTGCAAATCGAAAAAGAAGACCTGGGCTAGTTTCTCAGACAAGTTTGGACAAATCCAGACGAGACCTTTCCATTCACAAGGACATCGTATCGACACGTCATGTGAGTTGCTACAGTGGGCAGCATGAATTGCTACACTGAAACACTGGCTTTAGCAAGGGAAACACCTGCTTTGTGCGGAAAAACCGCATAGCAGGAACTCCGGGGATAAGCCAGCCTTAAAGGAGGAGGAGTCGTAGCCCAAAAATTCGAAAACAGGATTATTTTATAGAAAAGATGCTACGCGGGATTAAAAAAAAGGAAAAAAAAGGAGCTGTGTTATATATAATAACAATGCAACCTACTTCCATAATCACTCCACTATTTCTAAACCCGGAGACAGCAATTTCGTACGGTACATTCTAACCCCTCTAACAAAACCACGCTGGTTTTATCAGTTGCCGTGTTTTGCTACCTCCGATGTGTATCATGATGTCGATGGTTGTCTGTGAGATGTTTTTCCATCAGAAAAACCGGTTATGTAAATTGTTTCCCTGTTTTCGCTATAAGTCGACGGGTTTCGGAAAAGGTTTAAAACAAACCATGGATTATTTGTTGAAACCACAGCATAGTTTTAAGTATTAAAATATTTTAAGATACTGTAAGTTGAAGAGAAAACAGTGCCGATTCTCTCATTCGCTGCGAAATTTTGATGCACTGCATGCAGGTATCTCCACAGTGACGCGAATTTCGCATTCGAAATCTTATCGGTCAGTGTATGCACGTAGCTTAGGCGAAAGCTCGAGTACTATCCGAGGGGTTACCCACTCTCTAGCACCTGCTGTACACCCTTTCCCGGCCGAAATCAGCGGTGCCGGCCGTAAATTAGGCGAATCTGCTTCTAAACATGCTGATTTTAATGTTCTAACACGTGGCACCCGCCACGCGAGGAACCGGGCACTTCCTGCACACTAACATCGAGAGTGGGCAACCCCTCGGTAGTATCATCCTGTACACCAGTGGTTCCCAACTGGGGGTACGCGTACCCAAAGGGGTACGTGAGACCCTCGTAAGGGGTACGCGAAGATCCCAAATCTCCGCATTCGAAAATTTCTGCTTTCGTCAAGAAATTAGAGTTTTGGCTTACGAAGTTTCAAATAAACAGCGCAAGTGTCTTTTTGATCCTTGACCAGTTTATGGACGAGAATGAAATTGACAGCCTTGCAGCCTCAAGTATCCCTTTTATTTATATATATTTTTACACATTAATTGCTTACCATTTATGACAATAAATGACGTCTTTTTGGTGTTCCGATCTGGACAGCTCTTAGTAAAATAATAGAACATGATTCTTCAAAAAAGGGCACGCAACCATTTTGAACCTTAATAAGGGGTACGCGATACGGAAAAGGTTGGGAACCACTGCTGTACACAGTACAAACACACTATAGAGTCTTGAACAAGGTTAGAGATCCTTTGGGTGGACGCCTCGACTTGTACCACCACCAAAAGACCCCTCGCATTATTTACTGTTTATATTTTAATATAGTTGAATAATTGAAACAACTAGACTCTACTTTTAAGAGATTACCAACAGGTGTGTCTGTTTAAGACTTTCTCCAGGCCCGTTGAGTTCTAGCAAACCACGGAAAAATTTACATAACTGTTTTTCTGCGAACCGAGCTTCTCGGAAATAATAATGATAGGCTTAGAAAGTAGCGAAACAAGGCGAAAATCAGTGTGATGCCGTTAAAGGAGTTATATAATAGGCGTTCTAGCACTTGAACGTCTAGAGTACCCCACCCAAGATGAAGCCACGACTCGATCCGACCGCTGGGTCGTCTAGCGGTGCGGATCGGAAGCGCCCGACATGGGGAGGATGGAATCATAGTTTGACTTTGGATCTAACAAAATGTTTTTTATTGTAGCAGGCATATGGAAAATGTGTAGAAAAATCAAACTTATTATTTGTATTATCGATTTCTTTAAGTATTTTGTTTTCAATTTTTCTTGTTAATTCCCGTGAGTCCAAAGAATTAAGGATGTAAACTAGATCACAATAAACAAACGCCGTAAATTATACTAAATTCGTTACAGTGATTTATTGAAGATTCTGAAATTCAGTTATGTAATATTCAGGTTCCGAAACCAAAAAATGTCAAACTGGCCGATGATTTCTTCTTCCCACATATCTAAACGTCCACATGGTGATAAACTTAGTTATTTTACTCCTCTTACACGCCACTCCATCTTCTCGAATGTGTTAGTAATCTTTTGACCAGCGCCAGGAGATCAATGAATAGTTGGTTGCATAGCAATGGCGGCTTGGCGTTCAGGAGTGAATTCTGTTCAAGTAATTTGTGGATAACGTCGGCTACTGTGAGAATTTGGGGGAAAATAAAGGTAACAGTGTGTTAGTAAAAATCCGATCCATTGAAAAATGATGGTGTCTCCCACCTTCTCGGCCCACATGAATCAAATACTTTTGTGTATTAAGACGTAAACATCGCGTATAGCGCTATTCAGCTTATTACACTTGTTTGGGCAATGCTTTAGAGGCTGGGATGTATGCCGTGTGAAATTCGGGGCGCTGGGTTTAGAATGGATGAAGCGATGACGGATGTAGGTTGCTTTGGCATTACGGGTAGGCCGGTCCATTAAAGGAAATGTAGTCACTAGGTACTGTTTCTCTCCCTACTTGACATTAAGGTTTCTTTCGCTGGTATGGGAAAACAGAGGCACTTCTCGCAAACCCAGTTTCTTGCCTATGGCTACAGAGATACGCGTAACGCGCAAACTAGTAGCCAAGCAAAAACTAGTAGAACTAACACTAGTTTTGTGAAATACAAACTTCCGGACGGGGAACGTATGGGAAATAAAGAAATCTTACACAATACATTCCAATTCCTTCTTGTACAAATTTTCAGAAGATAGCACTTAATTATCTCGCCACTAGAAATGTCTCACCACTTTTCCGTGTTACAACAAATTTCCGAACAGTAGAAACTACTCGAACTGATTCACCAGAGCGAGAATATTTCTGAAACCGAGTTCTGGCAAAGACCTCAAATGCCATCCATACTCACGACTAGGACAGGTGTGCTGTTCTTTTTTTTCTAACGAACGGATTCCCCTTCCCCTCGGATTGACTGCTGTCAAAAATATATTGCGGACAGCTAAAGTCTCAACTCGGCGAGATCATAGCCAAGAATCTGCGTGTCATTAAATTTGAGAAAAACGTCCACACGTGTCGGTGTTAAAACGTCGACGATGTAAATTTACCAGTATAAACTCGGAGCGATGCTCTTTAATGATACATGCCATTTTAAAAATAGCTTCAAAGTGCGCTGTTTCTGCTTGAACCCAAATCTACTCCGTGTTTCGTAATACTGTTGATGAATAACTCCACGTGCGGACGAAGAATCGCCGGGTGCCCAGCGAACAGCCAGAAACGTCACGACAACAAACGTAAATGATTGGTTTACAGAGGATCTGAATCAGTTTTGAGTTCGTTTGGGTGACCTTCCTTGTTCTTTTCGAAGTTCACTGTCGTGTTTCAGGCTTGGTCATATTGGATAAACAAGGACAGGTTTCGTATTTGATCTGAATTCTCGTTTCTCAACTCTCGTCCAAATTACCGGTTTGCTCTTCTCGCTTTTAACACAAATTTAGCCTACCGTTAGTAGCCCATACGTACTACATCCACCCTTGTCGATCAATGAGGAAGGACTATTGAGAAGGAGAATTGAGAAGCGACTGTCGAAGCAGTTTCTCGATTCAGCAAAATCGCGAAGCCTTCTGCTTTCTCGTTTTTTGTAAAACGCAGATTGGCTTCATCTCAATACTAAAAAAAAAACATGAAATAGGAAAACTGTGAGGAGAATCGATAAAAACCGCAACTAAAAATATAGCTACACAAACATTCATTTACTTCAAGTTGATATTTGCAGTCTCGAGCCTTTTTTTTCATTCGTTCTTCCTTGCAAATATTTTGAATGCCTTCTTTTATCTTTACCAGCTTTCTTGCACGAACTTGGTTACTATTTAGGATTTGATGCGGTTCGATATCTGGACTCCAGGTTCTGATAAAGACTTCAACACTAAGCTCCTAACATTGCTGTCTTGTCGCAGGCGCAAAAAGAAGGAGAAGAATTTTGGGAGAGCAGGGGTCCTGTCTTTGATTTTGAGATCCCAAAATATAAGTAACGGGATACCAATGACTAAGGAAAAGTATTAGGCTTACCGACGAAACGTCCCAATGACAAAACGTTCCCTGGTGAAAGGCCCCGGCGAAACGTCCCCGTGACAAAACTTCCCCATGACAAAACGTCCCCGTGACAAAACGTCCCCGTCCCCAAGAATAGATTTTTAAGTTCGCCTCGATCTTCAGGGGCATGATAGAGGTAAAACAACTTCAGAATGTGCATTACAGACGTGGGAACATTCCTTATAAGCAGGAAAGAACGGACATAGGACCGGTTGCTTCATAAATGTATTGTTTTCAGTTGAAATATATAGTGTAATATACCTTGCAATTGACTCGTAACTGATCAGTTCTAGGTTATTTGAAGCAACATGCACAATCTGAAGAGCACCAATATGCTCTTCAGAGAAAGCGGAAGCCCGCTGTGGCTCAAAGAGAGTCAAACAAGGAAAATGCAAAAATAAGCGTAGTGCCGTTATGCTGGATAAAAATGACACGGGAAGCGAGGAAACGAAAGTGGATGGAACGATTACTTAGGTAGAGAGACATAGTAAATCTAGGTTAGTGCGGTTTGATCCTTTAATAATTTTTTTTAATAATAAACATCACCAAGTTAAATCTCGAACAAAAGCGAGATCAATGAATTATATCGCAGCGTAAACTAACCCACAAAATAAAACAATTAAATAAGAGATAAACCGAAAACTGACAAACTACTAAATCTTTACACATTCTTCAAGAAATAGCTATAGCCGGGGAGCAACACTTTGGTTCGTTTCTTGAGTATCGGTTAAATGTGTGTTGAAATGTGTCGTGGTTTTCAAAAGTTTATATTCCAAAAACATATTTTGATGACGCAGTCAGTAGTCTCATAGGCCTAGCATCCCTCAGAGACGAAAAAAAATTCTATAGCCGGGGACGTTTTGTCATGGGGACGTTTGGTCGACAACCCAAGTATTACGCCCATCAGTGTCGCCATACTGGCGTATTTTACGACCAACTGGCGGATTTTTTTTGGGCTGGCGTATTAAAATTGTTCGGGTTCGACTGACAATCCTTGAAAGCTTATGGAGATTTCTTGCAATTTGGGATAAAAGAAATTTTGGCGTATTTTTCGAAGACACCGGCGTATTTCTTGGATAACGATCTGGCAACACTGACGCCCATGTCATCTTTATGTCGCTCACGAATCACAAGACACGTTACTTTGATTGGGATTTACAGATATCTTCACGCTACAAAAAAGGAAATGTTCACTCAAATGCTTCTCCTGAAATGTAGAGTATAACTTTGACCTCTATTTTGACACCCATGCACAGCTATAACTTCAGCTCCAACAACCAAATATTACCACCAAGTCGTGGGTGAGCCGGCATGGCTATCTTTTGGAGACTAAAAGTTACGAACTGCCTAACAACCAAACTCGTACATATTCCATAATGTCCTAGTTAAACATGCAATCGACCCACTCTTCTCAAACCTGAAGATTAACCAAGCACTGCTCGAGTGATGGCTGGGATGTTGTTGTTTAGCCCTGTTATTTTTATCTTTATTTTCTTTTTGTAGTGCATGTTTATGGCGAAAGCTGAATATTATATATATCTATCTGTCTATTCTAGACCGTTATTCAAATATTTGGATTTACTTTGTCGGTAGGCTAGTAACTTACTTACTTGTACCTGTTTCCCGATTAGGCTCCATAGCTCTTCGTTGCATCCACAAACCGGCGACACGTCTTGTAGCTGGCCGTTAGGTATCCGATCGTATCCCATACATTCTAAAGCCTCCAATGGGTTCATCCAGGGGGTTCACTTAAGGCGTCGTTTGGACAGCTTCAGATAGTCGGAGTACATCCACTTTTTTCACTTACGGGATCAGACAGTTTTGCTTTGGAGTACACAACTTCCAGCACACCGATCCTCGTAGACCAAGTCGGTATTAGTCTGCTTTACCTGCCAATGATGTCCGACCGGTGCGGGGTGGAGGCTATAAATCATGCTGCGGTTATCCAATATTTTTGTATCCGTATTCGGCTTCACTTTTGAACCCTACTTACCTATGGCACCAACTTCCGTGCCTCACTAAAAGGCTAACCGCTGTCGGCCTAAGGGGCCATCTCGTGGCATGATCGTCCCACCAAGCAGTGGAAAGAAGTAGGAAAAAACGTTTTGCTTGACTAGATCGTCATTAGGACCATACTGTTATGTTTTTTGTATTATCATCTTGACGAGAAAACAAATGTCGGCATGTTGCCAGCTTCAGGCTGTTTTGAAAAACCGAGGAACTGTGGAAGGTGGCTGTGAAAAGAATAAGCCTATTGGCTTATTCGTCTTTCTCTGGTCCGTCTTTGCTCCTATACCTCGACAAAAATGAGCAGAGCTACTTCTTGAGCTTCGAGTTGATGCCCATCTACTCCCCTCTTAGCCGCTGCGCATTGAGAAGAAAAGACCAAACAGCAGTGTAGGAGAGTGTTACTAAACTGTAGAAGAAAACCGTAGCAACAGTGTAGGTCAGTGTTGACTAAACTGTATCGGAATTCCATACAGTCGTGACGCATACAGTGACCTCATGTGACTGAGGACCCAACATAGGATTTGGTTGTCCCTAGGTCATTTTATAACTGTAAACGCGCTCGGCTATATATATATATATATTCAAATACATATTCACCGATAGGAATAAACTACAATTTCTCGTTTTCTGAGGTAAATACATCAAATGGGTGTGACGTCACGCCGTTGTGGAATTCCGATACAACTTAGTTTGGACCTTAGGACCCGCCTCTGCAGTAAACAATATTAAACAACCAATATAGTGTTCACTCTCGACTTTTCTTCTCCGGAGCGCTACTGCGATGTATTGTTTGTAGAGATAACGGACTCAGATGTTCTGCGTAGCTTCCAACCTCCGCTCGTTTGCGTCGGGAATCTATTCGACTCCGCATGGTCGTATTACAGAGTCGGGAGACGGAGGTTCTTCTGCTTAATTGTGCTTGTTAATTAATACTCTGTACCCAAGTCCCGAGCTGACGGCTAAAAAGCCCGCATGATTATTTCATTGCGGTCGTTCGAAAGAACGCGGCAAACGTCACTGGAACACCGAACTGGTAAGCAAAGAATCTGGTACAAAGTCGGCGGAAATATACGCAAACGTGTGAACATGCCTACCATCGCGGCATCCGATTTTCTCGCTTTATGTTGACAGTCTTAAACACAACACTCGCTCCACCTGCAGAGTTACACAATAAAAGCTGACCTTGCAATTTTTCTATTAAATAAATGATCTCAAAATGATCTCACGCATTTCGACACGATAACTGGAATACACAGGATAGCAGGAACGAAATCATAAAACTCATCTTCCTCCTCGGTCCCTCCCCCGAGACCGCCCACCTCGTCCACTACGCGGTCCATTATCTCTATCTCTATCGTCTCTCGCACTTCGGTCTCGATTATCTGAGAAACCATCATCAAACCTGGAAGATCTATCGCGGCTAAACCGACCATCACGATCTTCTCTTTCCTCTTCACGCCTTGACCCGCCGTGTGGTGGTCGTCCTCGGCCCCTAGAGCCAGAAGGTCCTCTTTCGGCATGATCCTCTTCGAAACTTTTACCATCACGGTCTTCTCTGTCCTCATCACGCCTTGACCCGCCGTGTGGTGGTCTTCCTCGGCCCCTAGAGCCAGGAGGTCCCCTTTCGGCATGATTCTCTTCGAAGCCTTTACCATCACGGTCTTCTCTTTCCTCTTCACGTCTTGACCCGCCGTGTGGTGGTCGTCCTCGGCCCCTAGAGCCAGGAGGTCCCCTTTCCGCATACTCCTCTTCGAAGGCTTTACCACCACGATCTTCTCTTTCCTCTTCACGCCTTGCCCCGCCGTGTGGTGGTCGTCCTCGGGCCCTAGAGCCAGGAGGTCCCCTTTCCGGATGATCCTCTTCGAAGCTTTTATCTAAGGAGTTGCGACGGTCCCGGCTTCGTGGGGGTTCATCACGTCCATGACCCCTGAAACCTCCTCTTGGCCCACTGAAATCTTCATGGTCACCGCCATCTCTGAAGTCTCCGCGGCCCCTTCCTCGGAATCCGCCTCTCTCCAGGCCAAAGCCTCGACCAGCGGGGCGGTCCGCAAACCCGCCGTCGTCTTCTCTCCCACGCCCGTCAAATCCGCCGTCATGATCCATTTCTCGCGGATTTCCACGACCACGACCTCTGAAGCCACCTCGTTCTGGGCCAAAACCTCGGCTTGGGGGTCGATCATGTACCATTCCTTCTTCGTCCATGGGTCTCCCAGGCCGGCCCATGAACTCTCCCAACTCACCGTCATTTTCTCTTCCATGGTCACCACCGTCTCTGAAGTCTCCACGGCCCCTTCCTCGGAATCCGCCTCTCTCCGGGCCAAAGCCTCGACCACCGGGGCGGTCCGCAAACCCGCCGTCGTCTTCTCTCCCACGCCCGTCAAATCCGCCGTCATGATCCATGTCTCGCGGATTTCCGCGACCCCGACCTCTGAAGCCACCTCGTTCCGGGCCAAAACCTCGACTTGGGGGTCGACCATGTACCATTCCTTCTTCTTCCATGGGTCGCCCAGGCCTGCCCATGAACTCTCCCTGGTTATTCCCAAAACCTCTTCCACGAGACGGGGGCCCTCTCCTATTGTCTTCATCGAAGTGTTGGCGTTCCCCTCTGCCACGGCCCATTTCCCTTGGGGGTTCCATTGGGAAGAAGTCCCCAGGTCTTCCATCCATAGGTTCGAACCCTTCCCTATCAAACTCGGGCGGGAATTCGTCGAAAACTTCATCATCATCGAAACGGGATCCTCTTCTTGGTCCACGGTCATCGCTCCCCATACCTGCGAATCCTCCGCGCTCTGGAATCATACCCCTACCCGGGGGTCCACCTCGGAAGTGGTCCGGGCCGTTGCGTGGCATGTTCGGCCCATCACTGGACGGGTGAAGGTTATATCGCCCATCATCGTCGGCCGGTCTGGGGTGTATTCCACCTCTACCATGAGGAGTCATGGGTCCTCCCTGACGCCCAGACATTGGTCGGGGTCCCGGAGGTCCGCGCATGTCTTGGTATGGCTCTCCATCAAAAGGTTGCTGAACGAAGTCTCCCTCGTTACCCATTGGACCCATAGGGAAAGGGGGTCCTTGGATATTTGTCTGACCGAATTCGTTGGGTGGTGGAAGAAGCCCCCCACGCATGGGTGGGCCGTGATGCCGACCAGGCATTGGGTGGCCGTGTGGTGGACCAGGCATTGGAGGACCATGTGGCCCAGACATTGGAGGTCCATGCGGCGGCCCAGACATCTGAGGACCATGTGGCGCTCCAGGCATTGGAGGACCGTGTGGTGGCCCCGGCATTCTCTGACCCATCAAAGGAGGCGGTCCTGGAGGCAAAGGCATAGACATCAGTGAAGGTGGGCCTCTTCCACCAGGAGCCTGACCACGAGACGGGCCGTTACTGAAAGACCGGGAATCATGCCCGTCTGGTCCATATTCGTCTTCTTCATCCTTGAAATCTTCTTCATTGCCCCAGAAGCTCCTATCTTCCTTGCCGTCGAATCGTCCTCGCTTCCCTTCGAAACTATCATTCTTATCTTTATCACGCCTTCGCTCCGGTCTTTTGCGAACCGGTTCCGGTTCGGGCGGCGGCGTTGGGCTTCTAATACGACGCTCGGGTAGCGGCCCAACCCCGTCGTAACTCGCTAGTTCCTCCTCTGTTAGCGGTTCTGAAACAGATCTCTCCCCGGCAAAAAGGCGTTTCTCATAGAAGTAGCCACGCCTCGACAAGGAATCGTAGAACCGCTCCACCGACTGTCTCGCAGCACCGAAGACTTCGGACTTTCCTGGAATCAAGTAATGTCATTAAACTCCTTTGAACGAGATCCTGGAGACCAGAGATGGGCGAATCCGATCATGAAAGGATTCGAATCCAAATCCAGGGCTAGGTACGAGTCCGATTCCGAATCCACCATTTCATGCTGAGGGTTCGAATCCGATCTCAACAAAAATCAAGTCATAGACATAGGGTATGATTTAAAAATCAGAGGTGATAAAAAGCACTGACATTTAAGGTAATCAGATAACGTGATAGATTACTGAGGATGGTTGGTTGTGGAGATCAAAAAGTTGGATTGCCTAAGCCCACTGTGTAAAAACTGGGAAACGGAAACTGGAAGGATGCAGACTAGAAATTTGAGCAGATTCGGAAGGCGGGGTTTTGGAATCCGTCTCCGAATCCGAATCCAGCCTGACAAGCAGAAGATAGATAGATATTTTGATAGATTTTAATGATCTATTTTTAATGATCTAACTCGTAGCGCCGACATGGCAGTGAATACGTCGATTCGATTCCGGCCAAAAGGACGAATCCTGGATTCAAATCCGAATCCAATTCTGATTCGCCCATCTCTGCCTGGTAAATTCCCAGGATCGACTTGTACGAAATGACGCCTAAAACCTTGTGCCACACAACGTGCATTGGCATTAGCGTGCCAAGAGGAATTCGCGTCCTTTGTCCTCGTCGCCTAGCGACAGTTAACTGCCATACTGGTGATCATAATATTTCATAAGAAGAAGCTCTCATTAAACTGGACATTCCTAAGTTAACTGACCGCAGAAATACTCTTTCAAAAAAACTTGGAGCAAAGATAATGTGTTGTCCCCATCCCCAGATGGCCCATCTATTCCCCCTCCCCTCCTGTCTTCCGTGCGTCGGTCCGAGAGGAATACTTGGCAATCATTTTTTTCCATATCCTGCTAATTCTTCTGGCCAATTTGTCCGTAGTTTCATCCCATCATTTATTTCTGGTCATATCTTGTAAGTGTACTAGTTAATTTGTTTTGTGTCTGTGTATTTCGTAAACATTTTATTCCTCTTCTAGCTTCAAGCTATTTGGATAGTAAACTTGATTGATTGATTGTTGATTGGTATTATTAAAAATGACGGATTACAGATGGCCGCTGTGTCTACACTAATGCCGGAAGCTCGTCGTCGAAATGGAAGGTGCAGCATCTCCTGGATCTTAGTTTACTACAAACTTGGAACCAAAGATGTCGCCCGTAGCGACACTTCTTTCGATGTGCTTTTGCAGGTAAATTAGGGGCTTCGGGTTACTTATGGTTGCTTGTATTCTTGGTTCTTGTGTTGCCATTCGGATGCCCATTCGGAGAGAACAAAACTCAATTCGCAGACCGACAACAAAATAGGGTTTCTGCGAGCCCTACAGAGTGAGCAATCTCCCCCCCCCCCCCCCCAAGACCTTAGCATTGGGAAATACAGGAAACTCAGATTAGCCGCAACAATCAGCGTCATCTAGTGCTTTGACTGACTTGCAAATAACGACTCTGTTGACAATTCAACCGATAACTCTGAGAAATAACCATCAAACTACACGTTACGTGGTGTTTTTCTCAAGAGCCACGCTGTTTAAGTGTAATTTTGTTGATGAATTTCTTAAAAGAACTCTACTACGCCCTTTATGTGTCTCTACTACGCTGTGTCTCTACTCATTCTACTACTCCCTTTATGTCTAGCTGAATGGGCTAGATCGTTAGGCATAGTTCTGATTTATACACTATTTTGTAATCCTCAGTTCTGAGGGAAATAAATGAATAAATATAAACAATAAACAGACAGTAACACAAATTAAAAAAACTGTTAGGTTTAAGGGCGTTTCCCTTCTTTCCGACCGCTACGACATCTTCGGTCTCTCCAATCAGAGAGACCTCAGTGTATAGAGATACCGGTAACAAAGGTTAACTGACTCCCAAACTTCTTACCTTCTGACTTGAGAACTTGTCCAGCGGCAATGATGTGGGTGACGAATGGCAAGAGCTTGACGTCAATAGGTTCAGATTCGTCTTCCACCTTTTCTATGAGCTGAGGGATTCCAAGCTTGGCGAAAGTCGTTTCAAATACTTCAGTGCTAGGCTTTTCCTCGCGGAAATTATACATGGCCTTGATACTGCTCTCCAAAAGCTTGAAGGCTGCTCGGGTATCAGTGCCGATAGGTACGGGCTGTTTTGGAATTTCTGAGAAAAAAAAAAAAATCATTTTTACGCTACAAAATAACCAAATCCTTTATGTTCTGAATTCTGAAGGTTTAACTAACGTAAGGTCTTCGGCCCATGACAGAGATACCCAATCTCCTGTACAGATAAATATTCTATTAATTGTCAAAGCCCCATCTACCCGAGAGGTATGCTTGACTGAACACTTTTCTCAATTTCATACAAAAAAAAAAATCTTTTCATACCCTACCAAAATCTTTCATGTTTTGAGGGTTTAAATAACGTAAGGTCTTCGGTTCATGACCACGATAGGCCTTCTCTACAGGGAAATACTCCATTAACTGTCACAGCCCGAAAGGTATGCTTCACTCAACACTTTTCTTTATTTCATACCATTTGTTTTTCACTTGTAAAACAGTCAACCGGAAATAATAAATTAGGAACTAAAAGTTTTATTTCGGAATAAAAGAATGAAACCGAATTATCTTCCAGTGAGTTCTTGTTTCTTTTTTAACGTGATGCAAATTCTTTGGATGTGGACCTTCCTGTACCTGAGTGCCAAAGAGTAAGAGCTTCAAAAGAATAACAGTTGGCAGCTTTGATGCAACTTTGACTATGCTTATAGCACAACTTTTACTAGGAATTATCATTTCACAATAAAATGGTTCAGAAACACCGTTTCTCGAAAATAACAATACTTCCACCCTGGAATTAGCGATTTTCTTGTCGGCGCTTGTCGACTCTGTCCAGACTTCCCGCTCTACGAAGCGAAGGTTCGACGCAAAATATTTGAAAACTGCAAGCAGTGGTTGGAAGGTGGGAAAACCCAAATCAAGCATTTTTTGCTGCAAATAATTGCCAAAACGTTTTTTCTATTCAGGTTTTCCTCATGCTTCATTATCTTTTTGAAAACTTTGCTGTTAGTCACTCTAATGTCCCCTGGTATTTGAAAATTTTGCTCCGAGGAACGCACCTTCAACCAAAAAGATGGCGGTTTGAATCAACAGACACCTCAAAGAGAATGAGAGGCTTATTTGTAAATTCAAAATAAAATACAATTTAAATGAATTTCTACTCAAACTTTATGCCAGGATAACCTTGAAATAGTTGTCTATTAGCTGATATCAAGTTTGTTATTACTCCTTTCCATTTTATAAGCAAGTAACAATTCAGGGGTAATGAAACAGATAAAGAAAGAAGTGTTTAAATAAGCTACCTCTATTGCAACGTAAGTGAACTTAAGCCTGTTGCCAGGACAAGACCAGACCAGGACCAGGACCTAGACCCCACACTAGGCTCCCTAAAACGCGGATTCCTGATCAGGCGGGGGAATAGAGTGGACTTCTGCTACGATCTTGGAGGGTGAAGCTGAAGTAAGAAAATATCTTTTAATACAATGTTTTTTTTTAATGCTTTTCAAGATTTTAATTTGTAAAAGGTTTATTTATTTTTCAAAGTAAAGGTGAAAATACTGACGGAAAAGTTAAATTAGGAATAGAATACAGTAAAGAGAATAGAACTTAAAAACAAAAATGGAACGACTAGATGCCACACTTGTATCACTGAGAGGAGGAGGGAAACAAGACCAAAGGTTTCGATGGGATCCCTAAAATCTAATACTTGATCCAGACAATTGGGTCTTGTCTTCGCCAGTTCCAGTATTCGCCAGGCTAATCATCAGAGAAAACCAAGTTCAGATATACCTTTAAGCCATATCTATTTTGAGGACACTGACCGAAACTTCCTGCTTTACTTCTGCCAAATTTCCGGTTTCGGCCCAATTCCGAGCGAACTAATTGTCAGCGTATATCCTTATCTCTATAAAGAACATCTAATCAACTTCAAATAAAACTTTAACTTAATTTTCCGGTTTTGGCCGGATTCCGGACGAACTACTTGTCCAGCGAAAAAATGGTTTTCACCATCGTGTTCAGCATGTCTTTTACCCCATAATCGGCTATCGCATTAGCTGTTTAAAAATATTTTGTTTGCCCCTTAATTTGAACTCCCTCCCCCACCCCCAAATGTAGGGCCAAAGCCCATCTAGGAACTTGACCCAAAGAACCCTTACACCAGGTTTCATCAAAATATCTCATTCCCTTCAGTAGTTATCGTGCTCACAGACAGCCGGACAACTTTTGCGACCACTTACATTTTAGGATCCAAAAAAAAGTATATAAAAAATTTAATAACTTACAGGTGGAATAGCCTGGGCTCATCACAAGCGCAGTGCCCCGTGGGTAGGAACTCAATCAAAAGCATAAAGTAGAAGAGCTGAAGAGCCCCATTGGGATAAAGAAGAAAGTTTATGGGGTAGTTCCTTACTTTTTGCCTTGTGTGCGCTTCAGGAAGAAAGGATCTATTTCATTTAGTGGGTCGACGCGTCTTGGCTTCGAACTAAAAGATTTGAGAAAAGAGACTTTTGGGCGTGAAACGACGAAAGAGAAGGATTTGATAATATTATGGTGAAGACACATTTTGATAGCCTTCGTCGGCTTGGGAGGTTCCCAAGTCAGACTTTGGAACATCGTGAGCGCTTTTTGGAGTAAGGGTTTTCTTCTTATGGCGTTTATACTGAGTTTTTTTTAGTGTTTTTCTAGTTGTTTTGTTTTCCCTCGGGAATAAATTCATTGATTCATTCATATACTGAGGGTGAGTTCCAAAGTCCTAAAAATAGCTATTCAAAGTTACGACCGTCATTTCCCCTGCACTAAAGAACATGCAGACGGGAACCACAGTGGTTCAGTAAGGATGATTCTCTGAACTTTAGTTAACTTTCAGTTAACTTAGAGCAGTACCATCTTTCACGCACTAGCTGGGACAAAGTTCAACTACCATTAAGACTTGAGCCACTTCATGTCCGCCGGGAAAACTTAATTCTACGTTTTGGCCGATTAATCCTTGCCAGTGAAAAACATAGAGATATTCTGCCCGATCTAGCACCGGCGACAGGACGGACGCGGCACCAAAATCTCCTGATGCCAGTTAAATGTCGCACTAACCGGTACTCGAACTCCTTTGTACCATATTTCACTGAGAAGATTAAGAGAATTCCAAGTGATTTATTTTCTTTTATGTAATAATTGTATATATTCAAGTGTTTTAACACATGAAATGTAATGGTCGGCATATTTAGTACCATGTCGGCGCTACGAGTTAGATCAATAAATAATCTATCTCTCTATCTAAAGTAGCTAAATAAGGGCTCTCAAGAACATCTGAATGGATGTTCTGGATCTTCACTTTACCGTCTAACCAGCGTCGAACCTATAATTCTGCTGTTCAAAGTTAACTAACGTTCAGAGAAGCATACTCCTTGGTAGCAGGGAAATGCGTAATATAGGGTAAGTGCCGTAGGGATCAACAAGACCAAAGGTTTCGATGGGATCCCAAAAACTTTAATGTTTATCAGACTTCTTGATCCAGACAATCGAATCTTGTACATTTCCAAGTCTTCGCTAGACCCCTTTAACATTTTTGCTATTTATCCATAATCAACCGCTTGAATATGTAGCCTACAACAAAAATGTTACCATTTTGAAGTTTTTTGCTTCCGGGCAACTTTAGTACACCCACAGAGTAACCCCTCACTTATCCAGTACATCTTTTCTCAAGTGAGTAACCCCTCCCTTACCAAGTACACCTTTTTTCAGTGAGAAACCCTCACTTACCCAGTTCACCCTTCTTTCAGTGAGTAGCCCCTCGCGTACCCTAGCAGTTCCCTCTTTGGTACACCATGAATCAATCCCCTCGCTTGGCTCACCCAAGTGTCTAACCCCTCGAGTACTCCTTTAACGGGTACGCCCAATTCCTAACCCCTCGCGTGCACCTGGGATTGGTCCACGAGTACCTGGGGCCGGCTGACCCCACCCCCTCCCCAAACAACTTTAGTACACCCACTGAGCAACCCCTCACTTATCCAGTACATCTTTTTCCAGTGAGCAACCCCTCCCTTAACAAGTACACCTTTTTCAGTGAGCAATCCCCCACTTATTCCTACAATTCCTACTACATTTCCTACAATCCCCAATTCTCCCAATCGGCCATCCCGTGTACCTCCTCCTATCTCCCATACTAATTAATAATTTCAATTCCTCCCTATCGAAACCCGCTATAAAATAAAATAAACACATTCACCCCATGTCTCATTCGCCTCGCCCCCTTCGACCTTCGATTACGTCACTGAAACAACACACGGCCACGTGCCTCGTGCACAGAGCTATAATCGTTTGAGAATAAAGGGGTAGACCGCTATAACCGAAAACTGGTCGACAAGTTTTGTGTCCGGTTTTCACCGGATTCCGGGTGAACTACTTGTCCGGCAAGAAATAACTTTCATATTCGGATTCAGCTTGTCTCCTTACCCCTAAATCAACTATCTCAATAGCTTTTAAAAAATATTTTGTTTGCCCCTTAATTTGAAACCCCCTCCCCCACGCCTAAATGTAGAACTACAGAGCCCATGTACGAACTTGACCTTACCCTTGACCCAAAGAAACTTCACACCAAGTTTCATCAAAATATCCCATTGCCTTCGACAGTTATCGTGCTTACAGACAGACGGACATTTTTTGCGATGTCATAGGTATCCCTCCACCTAATAGAACAAACAAAACTTACTATCCTCCTGAAACTCCACGTACTCAACAGGTCCCTTCCGCGTGGCGCTTCCAGACAGGGTAACCTGGAGATAAAAGACGTTAAAGCACAACTCTTATGGTACTACAAATGATCTTTTCCCTATGAAACTGATTAGAAAAAAGGTTAAAAAAAAAAATGATTAATTTCCACGTGAAATTGGCGATTTTCTTGTTAGCGCTTGTCGAGTCTATCCAGCCATCCTGCTCAACGACGCGGCGGCTGGGCGCAAAACATTTGAAAAATAAACTTGCCGTGGTTAAAAAGTTGGAAAACTAAGCAACTAAAAGAAGCCAAAAACAGAAGATTCTCATATCCTTATATGAAAGGATTTATAAGCGGGCACAGAAGATCTGTCAAACTTTGCGTTGTTTGACGGGCAAAAGTCGGCACGGACGAAAAATTGCTAAACATTCGTAGGCACAAAATGAAACAATGCATAAAGATGGGGGTTTGGGAAGCACATAATTCCACATGGGAGCTACGTATATTATAAAAGGCAGAATAAGTAAGAGGGGTCCTTTAACAAAGAACTCTGATCTCAACCAGCTCAACAGATGAGAAACATTCGCAGAAAGCAATATGGCTAGGGGTCCAGTCACACCTTTTCTGGCTGACACATTTCTGGATCGCCAGATCCAGCCTTTTTACTGGATCGGCACATTATTATAATGATCCACCATCTGCATTGCAATATAATTGCTCTTCTCACCAGACTCTTGTTTGTGACTCCGACTCTCATTCATCTTTTTTTGTCACCCGTCATTTCAACAAAGAAAAGGACGGAGTACAAAGGAGAATGAAATCAATAATTGCAAAACTGAAAAATTTCTGACGAACAACAAAACATATATACATACATATACACCCAAACTTTGAGGACTTTGCTTCAGGTGTGGACTGAATTTCAGAATTTTACTTGCTTATCAGGTAAAAAATAGCAAGCTCAGGGGCACTTATGTTACGTATTGTAATCATTTTGCTATTTCTTGTCCAGTGGGAGAGCCGAAGAGAGAATCTGAAGAAAGTGGACCGGAGTTTCTTTTTTTCACTAGTTGATTATTACTGACTTCCACCTATATAATTTATTCTATCAATTGTCCTTAGAGGACTTAATTGTATTTTGCGGGAAATGGGGAGAAACTGTTAACATGTCGAAGGATGGCTACTGTAAAACTATATACCTATTCTTCCTTCCTAATCCTAAAACCAACCAACATTATTCACAAACGAGAGAAACAAAATCGACCCTTTATTACAACAAGTCAGTCAATCCCACCCGCTTATACATTATTCAGTGGGCCAGATTTCATACACCACATTGCTGGGTATTGTCCTTTCTTCATACATGCCTCATTCTTAAAGTTTAACCGAAAAGGGCTGAGATATGACAATCTAGTTACCAATCACTATTCACATAACGAGGCTTAAAGACCCGATGAAAATCGGTTACTTCGTAGCTCCACTATTCACGAGTAATCAATTTTCAAATAGTGGAACTTCCCTGTCGGGTTTGTGGTGCATACCGTCTAGTATCTGTGTAGTATGCTTGACTATATATGATTTACGAAAAATAAGTGTTCACGCAGTGAGCTACCTTTTGGAAGCCGATCACTGGCCACAGAAAAGCCGCGCTTGTATTGAGATTAAATTTTTCCGCGTCATAGTAGAACTCTGCGCTGTGAGGACGGCCGCAGATATTCTGAACGTCATAGCTAGAACAAATAGTGAAAAATAACGAAAATCCTTAACACAATCCAAATAATGTAGTGTATCCAGTTAAATGACACAAAAATAAGTTGGCTTTTCAGTTAAACATTAAGTAGGCATGACATAAAAGCAACCAAACCACTTACTCAAAGAATAGATGCTGTGATATATTTAGCGGTAAAGTTTGCTTTTTATCCGGAAACCAGCTAAATGTTTATCTTTTTGCCTGATCTCTTGTTAAGACCAATTTTGGGCTTGCCCATAAGGTTGCTTGCGAATCGCTCTAAGATTCTAGAACTCATCGTAACGAGTCCCGGTTTGAAGTAGCGACTCGGATAGGGGTGACCTATACACTGCAAAGCCAGAATGCTTCTGGTTCAACTCCTTTAAAGTTTAACTGAAAAGACAGCTTATTTGTATACCTTGGATTGGAATACATTTCATTATTTTGACTTATTAAAATTTATTTTAATTTTGTGCTCTCGTAGGGACATTCAGAATATACACTACTTGCCGGACAAGACAAAAATCCCCCAGACGAGGAAAGTTTGAATTTCAACAAAGGCGTGCATTTCTATGGCTAATGAAGCGAAGCTCAGGAAATCTTCATTCCAAATTCAAAGCCCACTTCTGAAGAAAGTCCGCTATTACGTGTTATCCAAAAAAGATTTATTTTTCGGCAATCCTTTATCATTGGAATTGCTAAACTCCCCAAACTTAGAGGTACAGGCACATAGAGGTACCACAGACTGGAAAGAAAAAAGTTCACTCGATGAAAATCGATTATATGAATACTGGGCAACGAAGTAACGCATTCACATCGGATCTTCAAGCCTATTTAAGTTAATATGTGATGGATAACTAGGCTGCCATATCTCAGCCCTGTTCGGCTCAACTTCCAAGTACATTCTTACTAGAAATGATCTTTCCACGATGAAATGTCTCAGAAAAATAGTTTTCGAAAATACTATTCCCTTACAGGTAAAGTTAGGATTTTCTTGTTAGCTCTTGTGACTCTACCCAGCCTTCGCTCTCTTCGACACGGCGGCTGGAATCGAAGTGATTGAGAAGAGAAAACAAAAGGGAAACAAAAGAAGTAAAAAAACAGAAGATATGCCTGATGATCTACCATGTCTCCCAAAATGAGAAATACTTTGAAGCTTCTAATATTTTTATGTGTGAAAGAACTGTCGGCTGACCTTGAAGCTTTCGGCGAATTTTGGGGGCGTGAGATCTCGGCTCGGCCGAAAAGGCGCTGAAAGTCTTAAATACAAAACGGAACAATGGGTAAAGGTGGGGATTTCAGAAGCTTACAATTCCAAAACGGGGCTAAGCATAATTTAAAAAGCAGAATAAGCAAGAGGTGTCCTATAAGCAACTTTTCAGGCAGTTGACAGAAGTGACTCAAAAAAGGGGTATACTTGCCGGATATTTTTGGACTGTGTTTTTTCAACTTTACCTTTCTTTGTGGAAGGCACAGAACGACAAAATTGTTTACCCCCAGTCAACATACCTTGCTGAAGTGGACAGACTGACGAGGACAGGATAAAGTGGACAGACTAAAGTAAAGTGGACAGACAGAAATGGAAAGACTGCCGTAGACAGACTGAGGTCAACATACTTTGCTCCTGCTGACTTCAGTCAACTTCACGGTGACATCCAATCCGGGAATGAGTGCATCAGGGACGGCTGAAGATAATGTGCTTGCCTTCTCTTCTTTGTGCTCTTGGCTCACTTGACCAGCAACCAGATGGGTAGTCTTATCCTCTACAACAGATTCAAATATACCGGGTTCATTTGTTTCAAATACTTCTAGTACAGAATGGTCAGGCGTAAGCCCGATGTTCCACTTATGGCCCATTCACAACTGGTTTTAGCTGATACTCGGTACCAGCTAGTTCTGAAAATCGCTCCCGAGACCGAAGCTTTGCAAGGCCTGACCTGAATTTTTTGTTTGTCGTCATGATATCGGAAATTTAGCAGATACATTTTTGGCGTTTTTTTTTGGCTCTTCTTGGCAATGCTTGTTATGCATGAAATTTCATACATTAACGTTTTCAAACACAACAGATTACATCCCAAGTGTTGTCTGTTGAAACCGCGCATCCTTGTGTTATCTGTTATGAAACTTCTGACAGTCTAGTGATGGCGACAAGTTAAAAGCTTAACGCCAAACGCAATAATAAATAAAATAAAGTACATTAACTACTGCTTTTACTGTCTTTCCGTTACATCGAATCGAAATGTAGAAATCATCTCGATTGCAATCCAAATCAGCAGATAAAAGACCGGGATGGTCGTTTTGCGGAGGGCTAGGACATTAGCCATAGTTGATATCTTTCTATGTTGTAATTTAGTCTTTGTGTTTATATATTTGGCTGATGTAGTTCATCTGATGATTTTAAGAATCTTTTTTGCCTGAACAGTCAATTTCATGACTATAACACAATACGGCGGTCCAATCTTTCTACCATTTGTTTTCCTTCTACAAGGTCTAGCTTTTCTATTCGTCTTACAGGTGTAAAAGTATGGAATTCATTGCTGTCCGAAGATAGGAAAGTTTTTAAAAGAGCTCTAAAAAGATTTATGTTATCTAGCAATTACATTTCTTCTGTCTGATTTAACTGATTCATTTTCGTTTGTGCTCGGAGAAAGATCAGACCCATGTCGCAAACCTTTTTTATTTTCATTTTTTCTTTAGTCATATGTCTGTTGTGGTAAATTATCAGACCCATGTCGCAAACCTTTTTTATTTTTCATTTTTTCTTTAGTCATGTGTTGTCCTTAAATTTTAGTGTTGATGTGTGACAGTTGTTTGTTTGTTTTTTCTTTACAATGCCTTAGGCTAGAATTGTATTAATAATTTTTACAAACCCATCAGAATTAGTGAAGCGTCGTTTTTTGTGCCACTGGCATGTCTGATGTTTTTGAGAAACTCCAGGTTTATTTATATTTGCCATTAAAATTGTACCTTACCTTACCTTACCTTTATTGCAGTTGTTGTTCTGTTTTTTCTTTCCTTTTTCTTCTTTTCATACTCGATTTCAAACGATTTTTTTTGTCATACAAATGGCTAATAAATACATCATCATCATCATGAAACTCATCTTCCTCTTCGGTCCCCCGGGACCACCCACCTCGTCTGCTAAACAGTCCATTATCTCTATCTCTATCGTCCCTCGCACTTCGGTCTCGATTAGCTGGAAGATCCTAGAAGATCTATCGCGGCCAGACCGACCATGACATCTTGCTGGCCCCTAGAGCCAGAAGGTCCCCTTTCGGCGCGCTCCTCTTCGAAGCTTTTACCCTTTGTGACAACGAGATGAACTCGAGGTGTCTAGGCCACAATTTGGTTTTATTATTTTTGTTTATAGTGTGGAGAGTTTGGCATGTCGTGTGTAAGTATACGGAATGGAACGAGCCTTTCTTTCTTTTGTGTGCGTATTTACAGAGGAACGACCCATTTATATTATCTACATATAGTCAGTGTTTAAAATGGGGCCGAGCTAACGAGCTCGTATCCTGCCGGCCCCCAGTGATCAAAATATATTGTCACGAAGTGTTTTAGAAATATATGTAATTTGCCTTATGAATCGTAAATTGTGTATTTAATAGTTGATTATTTTAAAGTGATATTATTTTTAGTTTTAAGGATGGAAAGAGCCCCTTGCAGTCGTGGGTATTTCGTGTTTTTTTGTTGTTGTTTTTTGAAATATTTCCAGTAAATTAGTTTTTTGTTTTTGAAGCATGAGACTAACAAAAGATGTATAGATGTATAGGGGGAAGAATAGTAAATGTAATACGGGCTTATTTTCAAAAGTTAAGTGGCGTAATAGTTAAAAGTGGGTAAAAATAGATTAAAATTAACGTCACTGAGGGATGGAGGAGTATTTATTCAAACAATGTTTACAACGGGTATGTCAGCTACGATTCTTCATCAGCGATATTTCGGCCCTTTTTGGCAAGGGTCCTCGTCAGGCTGTCAATCTTCTGGTTCAACTTCGGGGAAGGGAAAAACCTGTAATCTACAGGTTTAGATTTACAGGATTACAGGGGTTTTTTTCCTTCCCCGAAGTTGAACCAGAGGATTGACAGCCTGACGAGGACCCTTGCCAAAAAGGGCCGAAATATCGCTGATGAAGAATCGTAGCTGACGTACCCGTTGTAAACATTGTTTGAATAAATGTTTCAAAGTCAGCTCGGGCTCAAAGAATATTTATGGAGGAGTAGCCACAAAAAGTACGAAATGTGTTTTTTTTCCTTTTTTTAGGTAATATAAAATAAGTTAAATTGCGGCTACGGGTTTTAAAATTAAATTAAAAAAAAGAAAAAAAGAACCTGAACCTGAACTTGAAGCTGGGGGAGTCTTCATAATTCAAAGGAGAACTGGATGCTCTCAAGGTGGTTAGACAAGAATCTTACCCCACTCTGCATCCTCGGGCGCCACGCTAGGTGGCAAAGTGTTGAGATTGTATTTATCCTTCATCTTGTCCCCCGGCCTGTTTCGTGTCCAGAACTTGGTGGTGTGGTCGTTGGCTCCAGAGGCCAAGACGTGGCCCATTGGATGCCAACTCATTGACCAAATCATGTTGTCGTGGGCGTTCTCAATGGCACCGACCTCTTTATCAATACTGAAAACAAAGCAAGACTTGAACAGATTATCTCTGCCGACTTTACCCCCCCCCCCCCCTCTTCACGACGAATGGAAAATTACAACTTAGTCATTTTATAAGTAGTGAACTGAAAGACAAAAATGCTCCTCAGCCGGGATTTGAACCCAGTATCGTCTGCTTACAAGGCAGGCGCTCTTACGATTTGAGCTACCGAGAGGCTTGTGAACAGAGTTCGCAGACCACTACAATAGTCTGGTAGAAGCCGGCCATGGGAACAGTGATCCCGCTCGAAGGCAAGGTGTCCTACTTGTTTTCATGCTCGTCTTAGTTTTTCCATTTCCACTAGACATTATTGACTATTTTCTGGCTTCTAGTCTTCAAGTGAAGTACCTTTGCAAACAAATTACACCTTTATTCACCACAGCTTTTTTCTTCTTTTTTTCTGAAAACGGTCCGATTGCTGTAAGTAAGTAAGTAAGTAAGTAAGTAAAGTATTTATTTCCCGTATTTTTTACTTGAGAACAAAACGGAGTAAAGAAAAGATAAAGAAAAAGAAGAGAAAATTTAAGGCACAACACAGATACAGACACATGACATTTTACATAACAATTACGCAATCACGAACTATAAAAGTGTTTAAGCCAGGGGTGGTTCCATTTCCCCTGGAAATTTGAAATTACCCGATTCACTGCGATACTAGGGTCCGCAATCTGGTGTTTTTCAATCATGAAGGTGTTCCTCGTCCACAAGGGACATCGCAGCAGAACGTGATTGTGTGATTGTAGTGATTGTAGATCTAGTAACACCTCTGTAGTAATCTGTGTAACTGTTTGGGAAATGACTGATGCACTGATGTTTCAAATTTTATACTTGCCCTCCAGTTTTGAAGGAACACAAATAAAAAACACTAATAGTAGACGGGCAAATTTCTTATCGCCTGGCGATCAAACCACGTTTTCCCAGACCGAAAACTTGCCTCCCTCAGCTATCAGCCGTTTGCTATCAGCCGTTAGCTACAAGCCCTAAAACAAGGCACGCTTTGAACCCGTCCCCCTTGATGAGAAGGGGGAAGTTGACCTCTGCTGGCAGAATAGCGAATTCCGCACCGCTTGGCGATCGAAGCGGTTTTACGGTAAGTGCCCAACACGTTAGCAACCCCTCGGTAGGAAATATGGTCAAACCTTTAATTACCAAAACTACGTTTGTGGTTTAGCGGTTGATAAAGGTTTTGTGAAGAGAATTTGTCAGTGTGAGTTACAGTCAGAGTTAGAAGTTAGTGAAATGAAGTCGGAGTGAAGGATCGTGGGTGTGGGAAGCAGGAATCAGAACAGACGGGAATGGAAACAGTAGTCGCGTTTTCTCAAAGGCCTCTCTCCTAAGTCCTCTGTCCTTTCTGCTAATTTGACCGTTTTTGGCAGACTTGATTATGCGGGAACATTAGTTGCGTTTTTGCTGATACCATGGTATCTGTTACCACGGTCTAAAGTCGTTTTTGCAGTCATCGTGGTATCTGATACCACGGTCAAAAGGCGTTTTTGCAGTTATCGTGGTATCTGGCCAGTTATCGTGGTATCAGATATTCAGATACTACGGTCCGACCGTGGTAACTGGTCGTGGTATCTGAAATGTTATCTCACTATCATCGAATTTTATCAGATTGGTGAGAAAGAAGTTTAGCACTTAGTGATGTAACTGGATATCTGTTTTTCTTTTGGGATGACTTCGAAAAGTGCAATTTCGGCAATAGTCGTTTTTGCAGAGCACCGTGTATCAGATAAAACGATAATTGCAAAAACGACTAATTGCAGATCCAGTTACCGTGGTAACAGATACCATGTTATCAGCAAAAACGCAACTATTAGCTCTGGATGCTTCGATTCCACGAGCTCAAAAACCATCATTGCATATCGGGGAACATTAGCCCCTGGCACTTAGATTCTCCGACCTCAAAATCGATTATTTAATTATGAGAGAACATTAGCCCCCGGCATTTGGATTCCCCGACCTCAACTCGCCAAGGGAACATTAGCCCCTCACACTTCGATTCCCCGATCTCAAAAACCATAATTTTTTATCGGGGAACATTAGCCCCTCTCACTTCGATTCCCCGATCTCAAAATCAATTATTTGATTATGAGGGAACAATAGCTCTGGACACTTCGATTCCCCGAGTACTCGGGGGAATGTTAGCCCAGGGCACATCGATTCCACGACTTGGCCGGGAAAACACAAAAAATCAACGAAGAAACCAACGAAAATGGTTTTTTTTTATGGGCCAACGAATATACTGAAATAAACGGCGAATATTTCGGGAGGACAACCGCCTCCCTTCTTCAGCGCAGACAGAAAATTTCGAGAAAAAATGCCAAAACGAGGATGAAGATCAACAGCCAAGAAAACTAAAACCAACCAAAAAAACAACAAAAAAACGAAGATTAAAATAAAACTGAAAGAATTGAAAGCCTAAAATAAAGACAGCGAGCCACTCACCAATACCTGCGACTAACAATCAAGATTGTTCTCGCTCGATACTAGCGAATGACTCATTGTTGGTTTCTTCGTTGATTTTTTGTGATATGTCAGGCCAATGAGGTTTACGAAATTCTCTTGGCCGGGAATATTAGCCCTGGGCAAGTAGATTCCCCGATCTGTCGGGGAACATTAGCTCCTGACACATCGATTCCCCGACAAACGAGGAACAATAGCGTGTGGAGTACCGATTCCCCGACAGGGGAACGGTAGACATTGCCCAAGATTTAAGGTAGAGTCAACCTTTTAACTTACCCTACGTGCCAGAACAATATGGCTCCGTCCGAGCCACCGCTTGCAAACAGGGACTCGTGGATGGGATTCCAGGAAAGGCAGACTGCCTCTTTCTTGTGACCTCGGAAGATCTGCAACTCTGTTCCTAGATTCCTGATATCGAACACTTTAACCAGATGATCCCTTGACGCCGTGAGGAGCCAATTCCCGTTTTGATTCCATCGTATATCCATAACTGTGCTCTTGTGGGAGTGTCTGCGAAGAGAAGGAAACACAGATTTAAAAAATCATGGACAACAGGGTCCAACCAGCGCACGACGTTATCCACTGCTTCCTGGCCGAAGATTGAAATTAAGTGTCTTTTTCTGTGTGTTTTATTTATTTCCATTTACTCCGTTTTTTTCAAAATGGTGGGTTATAAATAAATTACTTGCTTACTTACTTATTATATATGTTATTCTCTGAACTTCATGAACTGTCCAAATGCAAGGTTAAAAATCTCATCACAAACGCTTCATTCGACGATTGCGGATTTCCATCTGGTACAATCTGGTTCAAAAACACAGGGCGCATGTGAGAGTCACTGCGGAATCTAAGGGACATAAATAACCGTGTTCCACCGTTCTAACAATAGTATCTATTAGTTACTATTTCCGTTCCAACCTAGTTAAAAGTTAATACGCTGACCGTTCCAACCTTCTCAAAATAATAACTATAATCACGATCTCTGCGACGGGACTGGCCTGATTAACCTGTAGCATGATAGATTACCGAAAATAGAAAAAAGCGTTCCAGCCTTGACGCCAAGAAGCCAGGATCCGTGACGTCATGCGTAGTTACTACGGTAAGTAGGGTGGAACACGCTCACTACGTCCGGTTGGGTCCAATACACAAATCCTCAATTTTCGGGCATAATGCTTCAAATTCGGGGCACAATGCATCAACGTTGAGGAACCATACCCTGGAGCAAGTCCATAGAACCCCATACAAATCCGTTAAACTGAAAATCTGATATACAAACTTTGATCCTTCAGAAAGATGCGCGTGGGGGCAAAATCGTTACTAGCAAAAATGTTTGGGGGGGGGGGGGCTAGGTATTTACCGAATGGCTGGTCATTTTTACCGACTATTTTTGCAGAAAAACATCTACTGTTTTGATTAAAAATGTTTCGATTCAAAAACCGACTCGGTTATTTTTTTTATTGACTGGCCGACAACATTAGGGGGGGGGGGGCTCCCCCCCTCCCCCTATGCCCTTGCCCCACGACATGCTCTGACGTTGATGCACTGTGCACAAAAAGCGACGATATTTGTCCAACTTTGGTAGGATCGTCAGATTTGTCCTTATTTCTGCAAGCAACTGGAAATCTGCAATACCTGATGTTTGAACGTCAGAGATTGTCGGGTTCGAAATTGAAGTAAAAGTATTTAGTAAAACTCGTGAGAGGGAATGAGCTGAAGTAACAAGACCAAAGTTTTCGATGGGATCCCAAAAATTCAATATCTGATCCAGACAACTGGGTCTTGTCTTAGCCAGATCCAGTCATCGCCAGAATCCTTGAACATTCTTACAATTAAAATTCAGAAACAGATTAAGGCCAAATAGCTAATCATCTGAGAAAACCAAGTTCAGATATGGATTCAGCATGTGTGTTTACCCGTATAAGTCATATCTGCTTTGACGAAAAGTTCCTGCCACTTCTGCCAATTTCCCGGTTTCGGCCGAACTCCAGAACTACTTGTCCGGCGAAAAAAGAAAGCTCAAAAACGAACTCAGGGTATCTTCTTTCCCCAATAATGAACATCTAATCAACTTCAAATAAAAATTTAACTTATAACAAATTTTCCGACTCCAGCCGGATTCCGGTCGAACTATATGTCCGGGTAAAATATGATTGTCACACACGGATTCAACGTCTCTTCTTACCCCTAAATCGGTTATCTAATCAGCTAGAAATAAAACTTTAACTTCTAACAATTTTCCGGTTTTGGCCGGATTCCGGGCGAACTACATGTCCGGGTAGAAAATTGTTTTCACATAAAAGTTCAGCATGTCTTCTTGCCCTAAATCGGACATCTGATCAACTTCAAATAAAACTTTTAATTTTAACAAACTTTCCGGTTTGGGCCGGATTCCGGGCGAACTACTTGTTCGTCGAGAAAACGGTTTTCACCATCGTCTTCAGCATGTATTCCTACTTCTAAATCGAACATCTAGTCAACTTCAAATGAAACTTTTACTTTTAACAAACTTTACGGTTTTGGCCGGATTCCGGGCGAACTACTTGTCCGATTACAAAATGATTTTCACCATCGTGTTCAGCATGTCTTAATCGACTATCACATTAGCTGTTTCAAAATATTTTGTTTGCCCCTTAATTTGAACCCCCTCCCCCACCCCTAAATGTACGGCTACAAAGCCCATTTACGAACTCGACTGTTCCGCCGACTCAACGAATCCTCACACCAAGTTTCATCAAAATATCTCATTCCCTTCGAGAGTTTTCGTGCTTACAGACGGACGGACGGACAGACGGACAACTTTTGCGATGTCATAGGTATCCCAAAAATTAACAGTGGGTCTATGTTAGCCTTAAAGAACTTGGGAAATTTCCTGAAGAAATTTCCTCTTAGGAGTAGACAAAGTTTTTTGTAGAGTGATTGTGTATTTGAAAAGATGTTCAAATAATGTATACAACGGATACGTCAGCTATGATGCTTCATCAGCGATATTTCGGCCCTTCTTGGCAAGGGTCTTCGTCAGGCTGTCAATCTTCAGGGTCAACATCGGGGAAGGATACAAACCAAGAAGCATCGTAGCTGACGTATCCGTTGTATAGATTATTTGAATATCTGTTTCAAAGTCAGCTTGGGCTCAAGGAATTTTTATGTGAAAAGATGAAGACTGTCAGCTTACTCGATATTCTTCTTTTTGGTTTTGTTTTTACGAAACACACGAATAAAAGCCCGTTCACAAACGCAGTCGCTCAATCACAGTGCTTTCCAACGACCACTACTCAGGCCAATTGGCTCATATAAATATTTAGACTCACATTTAAAATAACTTGAACAGCTGACCAATTCGTTTGGCAACAGCAAACATGGTCCTCCGATTGTGCTCCAGATGCGCATGTAAGATTGTTCACTTTTTGTTTCGTTTTGTTGCATGATGGCCCGATGGCTTTAATGTGCAAATAAATCATTCATTCATTCAATACCGACCGCGCACAAAAATCTGTTCTAAAATCCCCACCGCTCGTATCCGCACAAATTATATATATATACTGTAGCCTATAGGTATACATGGAGACAGCGGAGTAAAAACAAGAGCTGTAAGCTCATATGGCACTTGCATGGGTCAAGATGATTTGATTGATCAAAAGTAAGTTTCGACTTTGCGGTTGAGATGCGCACTCTAAGGGAGCTGGAACTTCATTTGTAAGCAAAACCCTTGAGGCAAAACTGCTAATGGGCTGATGGGCATCACGAAAATGCATATATTGCTTAAAAGTATTTTTTTTACTTTGCGGTCAAGATTGGTACTTTAAGGAATAATCGGATTTGGGAAGTACCAATTTCTAAGCAAATGTTGTTGAGTCTCCAATATTCCAGCGAAGTTTCATCGTCCTAGCACATCTGGAAGTACCTTAACGCGCGATCACCGAAATCCCAGACCCCCCCCCCCCCTCCTCCAACTCCACCCACACTAACCGGAGCCAATCCGGTTCTGTAAATGATTAATCCAGAGCATCTGTTTGTCATTCCCACGAAGTTCGATCCAGATCACACCAGTCTAAGCGGGTCAAGTATTTTCCGCCCTCCCCCCAAAAATTGCCGGATTCGGTCCGGAAATGAAAAAGGTCACCAGAGAAAAATGTCCTCTGTTTAATTATTAAATTTCACTCGAATCCGATCACCCGTTCCAAAGTTACGCATGACTCAATATTCCGGATTCCCCTCCCTCACCCCCCCCCCCCCCCAAGATTATCATATCGAGGATTTTTTTTATTCCAAGTCAGTTTGACCGGGTCCCTAATATGCCTTCCAAGTTTCGTCGTGAAAATCCCCCAAAAAACGGAATTCCGGGAAACCCCCTCCTCCCCCCCCCCCCCCTCAAGTGTCCGGATCCAGTCAAATTATGTAAAAGATTTGCATGGACCAGATGTTTGTTCTTCCCAGCAAGTTTCACTCCGATACCATCATTCTAACCGTTTGTCGAGATTTCCGGTCCACCCCCCCCCCCCCCTCCCAGCTCCCCCGCGGTGCACGTAGCCAATCCGATTCAGCAAATGACTTACATAGAGCATCTGTTTGTTCTTCCCACAAAGTTCCATCCCGATCCCTCCATTCTAAACGGGTCACGTATTCCCCCCCCCAAATAGTTGCCGGATCCGGTCCGGATATGAAAAAAATCATCGGAGAAATGTCCTCTGTTCAATTCTTAAATTTCACTCGAATCCGATCACCCATTCCAAAATTACGCATGACTGAAAATTTCGGATTCCCCTCCCTCCACTCCCCCCACCATTATCTGATCGACAAAATTTTTATTTTGAAGTCAGTTTGATTGGGTCCCTGATATGCCTGCCAAGTTTCATCGTGAAAATCCCCGAAACCACCATCAACGGAATTCCGGGACCCCCCCCCCCATAAGTGTCCGGATCCAGTACAATGGTCTAAAGGACTTATCTAGAGCAGATGCTTGTTCTTCCCAGCAAGTTTCACTCCGATCCCTCCATTCTAACCGTTTCTTGAAATGTCCGGTCTCCCCCCCCCCCCAACTCCCCCCTGGCCACCGAACCCGGTCAAGACTTTAAACGGGACATTACAGATATATGTTCTATTCAGTTATGAAGTTTCATTACAATCCGATCATCCGTTCGAAAGTTACACACTTTTCAATTTCCCGGATTCCCTTGCCCTCCACCCCCCCCCCAAAAATGGTTGGATCAGAAAACTGATTATTTCTAAGTTTGTTTGGTCGGGTCTCTGATATGCCTGCCAAGTTTCATGGTCCTAGCACAACTGGAAGTACCCTAACTCGAAAAAGTGTGACGAAATGCCCTAAATTTTCAAGTTTCCAGCGCCCCCACTTCCCCGCATATGGTCGAATCGGGAAACTGATTATTTCTAGGTTAGTTTGGTCGGGTCCCTGATATTCCTGCCAAGTTTCATTGTCCTAGCTCATCTGGAAGTACCCTAACTCGAAAAAGTGTGACAAAATGCCCTAAATTTTCAAGTTTCGAGCGACCCCCACTCCCCCGCATATGGTCGGATCGGGAAACTGATTATTTCCAGGTTCGTTTGGTCGGGTCCCTGATATTCCTGCCAAGTTTCATTGTCCTAGCTCATCTAGAAGTACCCTAACTCGGAAAAAAGTGACAAAATGCCCTAAATTTTCAAGTTTCCAGCGCCCCGCACTCCGGCCGCATATGGT
This sequence comes from Branchinecta sandiegonensis, assembly GCA_030848855.1. Classification (NCBI taxonomy): domain Eukaryota; kingdom Metazoa; phylum Arthropoda; class Branchiopoda; order Anostraca; family Branchinectidae; genus Branchinecta; species Branchinecta sandiegonensis. Next base: position 4,515,518 of record JAUPMV010000003.1, on the reverse strand, counting down.
CGGATCGGGAAACTGATTATTTCCAGGTTAGTTTGGTCGGGTCCCTGATATGCCTGCCAAGTTTCATTGTCCTAGCACATCTGGAAGTACCCTAACTCGGATATGTGGGACAAAAAACTCGGACCGACCGACAGACGGAATTGTGATCGGTATATGGCACTTGAGCCAGAGGCTGCAAGTGGCATAAAAAAGGATAAAAAGCACACAAAAAGATGTGCCTTTCCCGTTTTTCGCAGCTTTTAAACTATCTCTTATATATCCTAAGCTGAAGCAGTATGTTTTTTCGTAGTTCAACTTTTACATTAATTTAATTTTTTAACAAATATGATGAACAAGAGCTGTAAGCTCATATGGCACTTGCATGTGTCAAGATGATTTGATTGATCAAGAGTAAGTTTCGACTTTGCGGTTGAGATGCGCGCTATAAGGGAGCTGGAACTTCATTTGTAAGCAAAACCCTTGAGGCAAAACTGCTAATGCTTGCAGATGCTTGTTCTTCCCAGCAAGTTTCACTCCGATCCCTCCATTCTAACCGTTTCTTGAAATTTCCGGTCCCCCCCCCCAACTCCCCCCTGGCTACCGAATCCGGTCAAGACTTTAAACGGGACATTACAGATATATATTCTGTTCAGTTATGAAGTTTCATTACAATCCGATCATCCGTTCGAAAGTTACACACTTCTCAATTTCCCGGATTCCCCTCCCTCCACTCCCCCACCATTATCTGATCAACAATATTTTTATTTTGAAGTCAGTTTGATTGGGTCCCTGATATGCCTGCCAAGTTTCATCGTGAAAATCCAAAAAACCACCATCACCGGAATTCCGGGCCCCCCCCCCCATAAGTGTCCGGATCCAGTACAATGGTCTAAAGGACTTATCTAGAGCAGATGCTTGTTCTTCCCAGCAAGTTTCACTCCGATCCCTCCATTCTAACCGTTTCTTGAAATTTCCGGTCTCCCCCCCCCCAACTCCCCCCTGGCTACCGAATCCGGTCAAGACTTTAAACGGGACATTAAAGATATATATTCTCTTCAGTTACGAAGTTTCATTACAATCCGATCATCCGTTCGAAAGTTACACACTTCTCAGTTTCCCGGATTCCCCTGCCCTCCACCCCCCCCCCCAAAATGGTCGGATCAGAAAACTGATTATTCCTAATTTTGTTTGGTCGGGTCTCTGATATGCCTGCCAAGTTTCATGGTCCTAGCACAACTGGAAGTACCCTAACTCGAAAAAGTGTGACAAAATGCCCTAAATTTTCAAGTTTCCAGCGCCCCGCACTCCCCCCCATATGGTCGGATCGGGAAACTGATTATTTCCAGGTTACTTTGGTCGGGTCCGTGAAATTCCTGCCAAGTTTCATTGTCCTAGCTCATCTGGAAGTACCCTCACTCGAAAAAGTGTGACAAAATGCCCTAAATTTTCAAGTTTCCAGCGCCCCAACTCCCCCGCATATGGTCGGATCGGGAAACTTATTATTTCCAGGTTACTTTGGTCAGGTCCCTGATATTCCTGCCAAGTTTCATTGTCCTAGCTCATCTGGAAGTACCCTAACTCGAAAAAGTGTGACAAAATGCCCTAAATTTTCAAGTTTCGAGCGCCCCCACTCCCCCGCATATGGTCGGATCGGGAAACTGATTATTTCCAGGTTCGTTTGGTCGGGTCCCTGATATTCCTGCCAAGTTTCATTGTCCTAGCTCATCTAGAAGTACCCTAACTCAGAAAAAAGTGACAAAATGCCCTAAATTTGCAAGTTTCCAGCGCCCCGCACTCCCCCCCCATATGGTCGGATCGGGAAACTGATTATTTCCAGGTTAGTTTGGTCGGGTCCCTGATATGCCTGCCAAGTTTCATTGTCCTAGCACATCTGGAAGTACCCTAACTCGGATATGTGGGACAAAAAAACTCGGACCGACCGACAGACCGACAGACGGAATTGTGATCGGTATATGGCACTTGAGCCAGAGGCTGCAAGTGCCATAAAAATGCTATTTGACGACAATTTTTCTTCTCAAAATTTTATGCACAGAAAATTTTGACTGAATTTATAACTGGGCATCGAAAATTCGAAATCGTCGTGTAGACAAATGACCTGGATGACGTGATGTGCATAGTAGAAATGCCAACGTTTTCTTTTGTGACCGAATGACATCTTGGACGCCGAACTTCTGGACTAATTAATGGTCGCGACAAGAAAAGAACGACGAAGATACATGGGAATGATTGTAGTAGGACGACTGTCTTTTTCCCGCAGAATGTGGTACACACCGCCCACACCGGAACAGTACATGAAACACCAATGCATTAATTTCTAACGCATTGTTGTGTCTTGCTTATGTCGTGTTGCTTTAAACGACTCTAATGACGCATAAGAGTAAAACACGAGTTAATAGAGGCAGTGGTGTTTTTTAAGACACCTGTTCGTTTTTAAAGGGCCCCTCTTGCTTATTCTGTCTTTTATAGTATACCTAGCTCCCTTGTGGAATTATAAGCATCTAAAATCCCCACCTTTCTCCATTGTTCATCCTCTGCCTATGAATTTTAGCGCTTTTTCGGCCATGCCGACTTTTGCCCGTCACACAAAGCAAAGTTTGCCGGAGTCTTTGATGTCCGCTGCAACTCTTCCAAACATAAGGATATGAGACTCTTCTGCTTTTTATTTCTTTTATTTACTTAGTTTTCCAACGTTTTAACCACGGCGCGTTAAGTTTTCAACGTTTTGCTCCCATCCGCCGCGTCGGAGAGCCAGCAGGATGGCTGGTTAATGTCGACAAGCGTTAACACGAAAACCGCTAATTCCAGGTGGAAAGTAATGGTATTACTTTTTTTCTCAATCCCTTTCATAGGCAAGATCATTTCTAGTAGGAGTTGTGCTTTAAGAATACTCGATTTTGAAATACATGCTCGGATCTAGCGCATAATCCAGTTATCTAATCATTGGTTTTTTAGTGCCATCTATTCCTCTTATCCTTCAGTGTTCGATCTGAAATCGAATAGGGGTCAAGACTGATGCTTTGAATCTCTGGCCTCTTTGCGACGAGTCAACACTGACGTTCGGGGATCTCTCATAAGCGATTAGCCTTAAAGGCCAGATTTTCTATACTTCTATCATGAAGCTGAAAAACCTCAATTTCTCCGTACCGAGCTGATGAGAGTGCCCAGAACCGCGGGGTTGCCCACTTCGCTTTTTGTGAACAGCACGTACCCTGTACCGCGTTGCCAGGCCGGTGCCGGTTCCCACGTATAAAAACATTAAAATTAGCATTACTTTGAAGCGTTTGATAGATGAATCGCCTAATTTATGATCAGCACCGCTTATTTCGGCCGATCGGTGAGGATGAACAGCAGGTGATGTGAAGTGGGTAACCCCTCGCCGAGAATTTGCGATTTCAACGTCGGAGGGGGAGGTACTACATGCCAAAGGGTAAAAAGAGTACGGGTGATAACTTACAGCGTCGTTAGGGAAGATCCTGTTCTAGGGTCCCATATCTTAATCGGCTGTTGATTGTCTTTTGAACCGGAAACAATTATTCCTTTGTGAGGATGCCAGTCGACACACTTGACATCAGCACCATGACCTGACAACAAAATATAATTTTTCCAGATAATCTAGGCGAAAAGCTGTAAATAAAATTTTATTAGAAAAATGTTTACAAAAAGGGAATCTCAACCCTTATGGAAGGTGTTGATAACTATGCACCATAGAAGAACGCAGCAGCAATCACCTTGTTTTTGCAAGATGGTTGTACGTAAGATGCTACGGTCAAAATTGGACCATAGCTACTTATAAAACGATCATGGAGGGGCTGACAAAGTACATCTCAGGACCAACAGGACAATAACAAATACCGGTCAGGGGAATCATTTATCTAGTTATAACAAAACAGCGGAAAGCGTGAGCTTGTCACGTTCAAAAATAGTAGAGAAGATGGCCAGCAGGGGCCAAGGGTCAGAAGATTAAGATGAGTGAATGACCGAAAACGAAACAACTAGACGGAAGGCAAGCCCCCCCCCCCCCACGTCGCATCGGTCTGCCAGACAGCGCCAGCAGAGGTTACTCGACGCGAGGATTCCTGATTATGAACATTTACAACTCAAAACATATATACATATCCGTAGCACCTCGGTTCCACCTGTAGACCATGCACGACAAATTGTTAAACAGGACGCGAACGGTCTATTTGCGCCTGTGTAACTTAATTAACGGTAAATGGTATGTCGTCCCCAACAGGCAACCATTATCCGTCTGTCCATACGGTTACTAAATAGTCGCTTCGTCCGTACTCAGTCTGCAGCTTTTGACAACTACGCATAACCCGAGCCTCAATACAGGGTCTGGTGTTTGGACCCAACCATCTACCAACCGACACGGACGCAATCTCTTTCATATGCCCAAGCCGAATCCACGGTTGGTGGTACCAAACGGATATGTCAGCTAAGGTTTCTTCCAGCGACATTTTGGCCCTTCTTGGCAAGGGTCCTCATCAGGCTACAGTATGAAGTGAGAACTTGGAGTCTATTGCAGCTGGCTTATCCGTTTAGCAACTTCAAGCCCGATCCGCAGTCAGCTTGGGTTGAAGGAATTCTTAAGGTATCCACCTTCACAAAACAAGAAAAAAACGAGATTTTCGGGTTTTTTGTAGATCAGCTAATTATCCCTCTAAGGTGTTACGCAAGGGATAAAGATAGGTTCGAATATTTCGGCTGCACTTCCGACAACCGTCTTCAGCGAAGAACAAACTAAATTACATACTAAACTACAACAACAGAGGAAACGACGCGGACTCGACAAACCATAAGACGACGAGAAAAACGATGCGGACTACGACAAAGACAAAATATTAAAATGTGCGTATTTAAAGCGCGTGTATATACAATTCTGAGATTTTTACAATTAATCGCTGTGTATACACACCAATGTAGCCCATATATATACCCAACAATTATTTGTAAAAATCACAGAACTGTATAGCCTATACACACATTATAAACACGCACATTTTAATATTTTATCTTTGTCGTAGTCGGCATCGTTTTTCTGGTCGTCTTATGGTTTGTCAAGTCCGCGTCGTTTCCTCTGTTGTTGTTGTGTTAAAGCATGTAATTTGGTTTGTTCTTCGCTGAAGACGATTGTCGGAAGTGCAGCCGAAATATTCGAACTTATCTTTATCCCTCGCATAATATCTTAAGGGATAATTAGCTGACCTACCAAACACCGAAAATCTCGTTTTAGTTTCTTGCATTATGAATGGTCAGCTTGACTTCAAGCCTTACATTCGCCACCACAAGCCGGAGACAAAGGTGAATCTATCTTCACAAGCAGGATCACAAGCACGACCCCAATCCACTAAACAGTGGACTTCTGTGCCCTTGAGTTGCCCTCCCCCTGTTCTCAACTGTATTTTAACTGTGTGTTTTTTCAGCAGCCGTGTACCTTGATTGATGGCTGTTGTAAACCATGCAAAATCACGAAATGAGTGTCATGAGTAATATAACAAGACCAAAGATTTCGATAAAGGGGAATCTTTCTGGATTTTTTCATTCAGACATTCAGGTCTTGTAGATTTCCAGTCTTCACCAGATACTGTGAAGATTTGTTTGTCCCCGGGTCAGATTACCCAGATTGTGGTCAGCCCACGACCGGAATGCCAATGCTAGTCGAAAACCCACTGAATACTCAAACCCAAGACGTTGTTGGTCCCAAGCTGACAAATTGGCCACATCTTTAATAACATTAGCGTCCAAGTGTCAAAATCCATGTCGCTGAAGTCAGAGGTATAACAAATAGGACAGGTAAGGCGCATGCCTCTACCGAACTTGCTTCTACGTACGACTCGGGCAAGACCAATTCCTCCACGGGTGTATAATGACAAAAAGCTGTACAATTTATTTCCGGAAACGGAACTGGTATCTCCAAAATACAAAAAAGAAGGCCGCATGATTTATTACCGAAACTCAAGCAAGTATCAGAACCCACGTCGCTGACACCCGACGTATAACAGACAGCATAAGTAAGGCGTCAATGCTTCTACCGAAATTGCTTCCGCCCACGGCTCAGGCAAGACCTACTCTTCCACGGGTATGCAATGACAAAAAGCCGCAGAATTTATTCCCGAAAACGAAACTGACTTCTCCAAAATTCCCAGAAGGAAAACGAAGGCCGCACGATTTATTACCGAAACTCAAGCCAGTATCAGAAATCACGTCGCTGACGCCTGACATGACAGATAGCACAGGTAAGGCGTCAATGCCTCTACCGAATAGCTTCCGCCTACGGCTCAGGCAAGGCCTAATCCTCCACGGGTATGCAATGACAAAATGCCGCAGAATTTATTCCCGGAAACTGAAATGATAATTTCCAAAATACCCAGAAGGGAAAGGAAGGGCGCAGGATTTATTACCGAACATCAAGCGAGGAAGAAGGTTTCCGCAAATTTATTCCGCGCAAAAAGACACGCATGCGCGTTTGAGACATTTATTTTTCAGACTAAGGCACAAAAGAAAATCACAGTCTCTGACTAGATCGTTACTGAACGGATTTATTTGAATATGAATAAAAATATCAGACGCAAAAGGTGGTGATAGGAGAACGCCTCGAAGGGTCCCAAGGAGGTTATCAGGGCTCCGGGCAGTTCCAACAACTGCAAAATAAATCTGCCATCACTCATGGATCTTGGCAGAAAGCTCGGTTATCCTAATGCTAAACTTCTATGCCAGGATTCATTTTCTTGTTTCGCATCTATCTCGGCGTTTCTCCGCGATTCTCCCACTGGTTAAAGCTAGATTCCCACAGAACACGATGAGATTTTCGCGGCGGAACACATCGGGGACAAAAGGAGCGTCAGCATGTGTGACGGTTCCACGACAGGTCAGTTTCGGTCGCGAGACTGCTGCATTCAGTGGGAATTTGGCTTCAGAGCCACCAGCTTTGTCAACTCTTCGAGAGTACCCGAGGAACTTGTATTTGTTGTCATTCCAACTACTTTTGTTTTACAGTAAGAGATCCCGAGATTTTTTTGTTCACGGACATGACGATTGGCCTGTATATCGTTCTTAGTTAAAGAAAACTGAATTTGTGAACCCTACAGCCCTTATTTTTCCGCACATACAGAGATTCATTAGATTATTTTATCAACTCTAAGGGTGTTCGCTTCTTTGAGTTTGTTACCTTGAACCATGCCATTTTCATCCACGTTTGGAGTTCCGATCCAGGGGTAAACGGACAAGTACTTCGCTCGGAATCCGGCCGAAATCGTAGATTTGGTAAAAGGTAAATTTGGTACAAGTAGTTCGATCGGAATCCGGCCAAAACCGGAAATTTGGTAATAGGCAAATTTGGTAAAAGTGGATTAGAGGTTAATGTGACAAAATAAAAGTCAACTACCAGTCAGACAAAGTAGCTAATCAACAGAGCTGGCGGACTCGGAATCTGGACTCGTCTCGAGACGCCTTTTTCAAGGACTCGGAGTCGTCTTTCACGGAGCTGCCCGTCATCCAGAGATGTGGACTCGGACTTTGGACTCATCTCGAGACGCCTTTTTCAAGGACTCGGACTTGTCTCGGATTCGGACCGGCTGGACTCGCAGAAGCTCTACTAATCAAGGACGCCTGAATTGGTGTTTTGGTCTTCATTTCACCATTTACTACAATGCTGCAGTGTTCGAAGTTAACTAACTTTCAAAGAAGCATATCTCTACTGTACGATTTCATACGGATACTTTCAGAAACACCATGTGGGATGGAAGGTCAGCTTAAGGGTACGTACCTCGCAATATCCTTTCTTCATGACAGCGGATGAAATCCCAGACCCTCACGGTGCCGTCGTCTGAACAGGTGGCAAACTTGTGATCACTGGGACTGAATCTGAAACAATACCGTTATGAATCCCAACAAGACAGCTTCATTGGGTCTTGTTTCTTGCCTAATATTTATGTTATGTAGTTTGTGTAGTATGAATAAATGAATGAACGAAGTAGACAGCATAATCAGAGCGGTCTTAGAGGATAAATTTTACGAGAAACCGGAAAACGGAATAATGGACCACTGGAATAATCTTCCTCAAAGTGTTGTGAACGAAGAATCTGTAGATCACTTTACAGCAAATGTGGACCATCATTTGGCTCACGATAAATTCAGTCTTAAACCACACTTTGTACTTTTGATAGTAATTTATCCTGCTTCAACAGTATATATCAGTTGTCATTCAGCGCTCGAACAAACAACATCGCGAGCGATCACCATTTCATTTCATGAGTGAATAAGCGGAAAACTGGTTTACTTTGTGACGTCTCCTGAAAACGAACTTGGACTCGATGTATTAACAAGAACTGGTTATTCAAGAACGGCATTAGTGCGTAAGAAAATAGTGCGTGATTCTGTGAAGTGAAGACCAGTAATTACGGATTGTTAGCGAATCTGTCAAAATGACGGGACCTGAAATAGTGCAACCAGCGGAATCCTTGTGGCAAAAAATGGTGGAAATAAACTCCAAGCTTGACCTTACCCAGCCTTTGTCAGAAAATGTGATAGCCATTCAGACCCAGCTGCAAAACCTGAAGGCAGATCTCGATCGAAACGATCGCAATAACGAAACAATTTCCCAGGAGATTTTTTCGTTGCGTGAGCGCCTGAACGAATCAAATCTGATAATCTACGACCTGCAACCGATGAATCCACCAAGGCGAACACTCAAGGAAGAAGTAACAGGTTATTTAAACTGGAGAGTTCCCTCACTTCAGCTTTGCCGCAATGACATCCGCGACATCTTCAGATTTCGAACTGGTGCAATCCTTGTGAAACTAAACTGCAACGACGTTCGTGACGAAATTCTTCGGAATGCGCCCCAGTTTAGGAAAGATGGAGTCGGCGTAGCCCCGGACTACACTGTGGCTCAGCGCGAGGCTCGAGCCCAGTTGAAGCCTGTAATGAGCAAAGCCATCTCCGAAGGAAAGGAGGTGCGGCTTCGCGGAGTTAAATTGTTTGTGGACCGCAAACTATTTATTTATAACTCCAAAACTATGCAGGTGGAAGAAGCCACAAGAGAAGAAACAGCTCCACCGAAATCACAACCCACACACACCCCACTCCCTATTCAGGCCCACCCCTCAATTTATGGTGTGGCACAACAGGGCACCTCCCGACCCAACCAGGATCAGGAGCAAGCAGGAACAAGCGCCTCAAGCAACTGCGACATGACCAGCAGCGATATCGAGAGCAGCGACAACGATACGGTGATTGAAGCAGCCCCAGCGTCAAACCGCCTGTCTTCCGGGCTGCCCAGCATCGCTTCAGCCCCTAATCTTCCTTCGAAAGAAAAGCGTAAGCATGGCATGATAATTAGCCCAGACGACCAGAACAGGCCCAACTACCGCAACACAAGAAAGCCGAGCCAGACGTATGGTGGGAATACTCATCGAGGGTCCCAGCCACGAGGAGCATATCAAAACAGATTTCAGGGGAGAAACTACCGGCCTCCGCAAAGGTCTAGTTACTACCGAACAAGCTTCGACATGGAAGACGAAGACGAACCCGAAAGTCCATTTCGAAACAGAAACTACATAGAAGAATACTAGCATGCCGAAGGCCATATCCAAACTCTTAGCTTTGCAACTTGGAACATTCAAGGGATTAAACACAAAGTGGGTACTGTTGAAGAAGAACTGGTTAGTGGTGATATCATTTCATTTGTCGAGTCGTGGCATAGTGTTGACTCGGTACCGTCATTCAGTGGGTTTTCCGTAGAGCACGTGGCCCGAAAACCGGCAAAAAATAACCGGTTCTATGGAGGGATAATAGTGCTCATTAGAGAAGATAGTTTCGTGCGGTATGATAGATTAGACAGTGCATCAGAAAATATTATTTGGCTAAGGCTAGAATGTTTGGGTGGAAGGCATTTACTTATGGCTTCAGTTTATATAGCACCACAGAATAGCTCTTATAATCGAGAAGATACGTGGAGAATCCTTGAAAATGAAATTGAGTCTCTCCAATGTAAATTTCCAAGGGATAATATGATACTATTGGGTGATTTTAACGCTTACACGAGTAATGTTGCCGAACTAAGCGATGTTAAAATTCCAGGTACGATAGATGTTGTTCCAGACGCGTATAGAATACCAAGAAGTAGTAGGGATCGAGAAAGAAAGATTAATGTTTGGGGCCGAAATCTCTTGGCACTGTGCGCCAATCACGGGTTGATTATTACTAATGGTAGGTTTGGTAAGGATTATCAGAAGGGAGAGTTTACGTGCATGTCTGGGACTCGAAATAGTGTTATTGATTATGTGGTGGTAGGGCTTAACCTTCTGTTGGATTCAGTAGAGCTGGGAGTCGAGGTCCTTGAGATGGTGGGTTCAGACCACAGCCCAATTAGGCTAGTAATACAAATAGAAAGTAGGAGTAGTTGCTTTAGAAAAGAACAGGTTTCAGATTCGCAGTCGGTGGAAGTTTTACAACAGCCGGTAAAACGGAATTGGACGGATGAAGAAAAGAAATCTCTTAAAGAAGTATTTTCGGATGTAAAGGTGTTAGATAGATTAAACAGATTAAAAAACTCGGAAATGACCCCTGAGCAGATTTTGGAGGGTCTAAATAGTGTGATCCGGGATAATACAAGATTATCGCCGAAACAAAAAGTACGTACATTAAATACTTTCTACGATGATGATTGCAAAATGAAGAAAAAGGAGCTAGTGGATGCGCTAAGATGGTTAAATACTTGCGCAGGGTATCAGAGAGAGGAGTTTCTATCAATTTATAAACTGAAAAGAAAAGAGTACAAGAATTTACTGAGGCTTAAGAAACGGAAATTTGATGGGAAAGAAAAAAGAAAAGTGTTGGATTTTTACAGAGAATGTAAAGGAAAGGAATTTTGGGGAGAGTTAAAAAGAAAAAAGACAAGTGAGACGTACCAGAAGCAAATACCAAATATAGATACGTGGCCAGAATATTTTGAAAAGTTGGAGGTAGATTGCGACAGTTTAGTTGAGCTGAACCCTACATTAGAACAGGTATCATACCCTATGCTAGAAAATGATTATGATTTAGTAAGGAGTGTATCAGGTGAGGAAATTAAGGAAGCAATTAATAATATGCAAGGAGGATCAGCGCCGGGAAGTGATGGGATCCCAACTTCAGTTTATAAGACATTTACGTCAGTGCTGCTACCGGTATTGGTTTGTCTATTCAACAAGATAATTTTTACACAGACTTGGCCTGATTCGTGGAACTTGTCTATAGTTTTGCCATTTTTCAAAAAGGGTGACCGCAAACAACATGATAACTACCGACCTATATCACTAATTGCATCAATCAGTAAAATATTAGCAAAGGTATTGGATACCAGGTTGGAAAGATGGTTGGATAATAATAGAATCATTAGGGAAGAACAGGGGGGATTTCGAAGGGGTTACAGCACAAGTGATAGAGTTCTAGTTTTGAAGGCTTTGATTGAAAAATACGGGAAGGGAAAAGACAGGCTGTTTGTCGCGTTTTTAGACTTAAAAAAAGCGTTCGATAGTGTAGATAGACTCCTTTTGGGAAAAGTATTGCTAGAAATAGGACTACCGATGGTGTTCATTAAACTAATTGTAAGTATGTATAGCTCTACTAAGGGGGTGGTAAAAATAGTAGGGGGAGGATTCTCGAGAGTATTTAGAAGTAAGAAAGGTTTGAGACAGGGTTGTACGCTTTCTCCGAGGTTATTTGGGATTTTTATTAATGACATGGTTGAGTTTCTAGAGAAGAGATGGGCCCCGTCGTTATCTTTAGGTGGGATATCCTTATCAGTACTGCTTTTCGCTGATGACACTGCGCTTGTTGCGAAATCGGAATTTGACCACCTTCAAGTTCTATTAAATCTGGTGGACGAGTATTTGAACCTAAAGAAATTAAGTTTAAACGTTAAGAAAACAGAAGTTGTAGTTTTTAATACAGGAAGATACAGTGGGAAGATGGTTCCACCAAAGTTTTATTTCAAAGGACTAGAATTAAAAATTAGCTCTCAGTTCAAATATTTGGGATTTGTTGTAATGGAAAATGGAAGTTGGAAGGCTCACCTTAAAGAAATGGTGATCAGAGGAAAAGCTGCATCAGCAGCTATATTCAGAAATTCTACATTAATGGGGATACAAAATTTGAAAATGCACAAGCATGTTTTTATGTCTAAGGTTTTGCCAATTATCCATTACGGGGCAGAAATATGGGGACATGAACCAGCAACGCAGCTTGAGTCTATTCAGCTGCAGTATTACAAAAGATTATTTGGGTTACATCCTACAACCCACAGTCAGGTGATGAAGGGAGACCTAGGAATTTTTTCTTTAAGACGGCATAGGGTAGCTCAAACTATCAGATTCTGGCAGAAAATAATTGCTTTGCCAGATAATAGGCTTGCGAAGGCAGCTTACCTGGAAATGTTAAGTGCAGGGAAAAAGAAGTCATGGCCATTCCAAGTCAAATCCATACTTGATGGGGTTGGACTTTCGTATATTTGGAATGCTGGACTGGGCCCTCCTGATCAATCTCCAGGTTTCATATATGAAGTACTGAGAATTACTGAAGACCAGGAAACACAGAAATGGCTGGGAATTATTTCTTCATCGGATACCCTTAGAAGTTATAGTATGGTGAAGACAGTTTATGAACCAGAATTTTACTTTAAGCTTAATCTACCCGCGATTTATTTGAGGTACTGGATCCGACTGAGGGCGAATTGCCTACCACTCCACGGTAGAAAAAAAGTGTTCGATAGAAATAAGAAGGGTCCGGACGGGAAATACACGTGTCCCCTTTGCGGTGCTGAAGATGAGGATATTGGTCATTTTTTAAGCCGGTGCCAAGAGCTTTCGGATCTCCGTAGGGAGATTTTTGGTGGGTATATCCCGACACTTCCTGGTATCCTGAAGTGTACATCCGCCCAGGCGATTAGTAAGATTTGTAGGTTTGTATCTAGAGCATTAGAATATAGAAAGCTGTGTGTTGATTGACGTTTCTGTGTATTAATAACCTGTACCTGTATATGGCCCTCGGGCTTTTTCAAATACAATTATTATTATTATTATTATCCATCCATTCTCGTACCCAAGATTCTACACTTATAAATCCTTCTCTCCTCAATTGGCATTATACTGATTATCTATACAGGTATAGAGCCCATCTACGATTTTGACCTGTACTTCAACCCAAAGAATCCTCATACCAAGTTTGAACAAAATTTCTCAATCCCTTCGAGAGGTATCATGCTAACAGACGGACGGACAAGCTTTACGAAGTCATAGGTATCTCGTCACTAACGTTGCAGGATCCCAAGAACAGGGTTAAAATAAATACTACTTACGACAATCCGCGGAGGGGTTCCTTGTGAGCTTGGAACATCTTGACGTTATTCATGTTCGACTGCCAATATTTGACGAACCCATTGTGGTCACCAGTGACCATCCAAGACTCGTCGTGACTCCACACCATAGTTCTAACAGGTGCATCGTGAGCCTGCCCGAGAAAGAAGATGGCCTTAAAGCACAGGTCACAATGGATATAGTTTCTATGCTCATATTCTAACATTAGTGACTCTTTTGAAACTCTAATAGGTTTTTCGAAGCTTAGGACCGTGAAAACAGCCTGATTTACAGTCAGCTTGGCTTAGGGAATGCTGAAGGTGAGTACACCTTTACAAACGCGACCACAAAGGTGAATCATTCTTCAAAGAACAGAATAGAACAGAATATATTACAAAAAAAGCCTGTGGGCCATGGCAAAAAAAAATATAAATAAATTCACTAACTTTAGAAATAAATCCAAAATATTTTTTTATTTATTTATAAATAAATTTTATCATCTGTTGCGATACTTTAGGGGGACATTAAAGTAATGAAAAATTGCTACAATTCCTTGGGTGATGCAACCAGGCCCATTCCAGGACGCAGGAGAGACAGAGCAACTAAGAGACACGCTTTAAAATCAATATCAGTGAATGGCTTCATTTGACTTTATTTTGCTAAAGTTTCTGCTTGCACCCAGTGGTTTGCGAGAGTTTTTGCTAGGTTCGATCACATCACTCTTCAGTTCTGAAGGAATCAAATAAATAATAATAAAAAAAATAATGGTAATAATAATAAAATTATTTTTTCACCACAGTTCAAATTTACGCGAGATCCAAAATAACTGTCCCTAATCCTGTTAGTTGTTTTTAATTATTATTAATATGATTGGTTATTGCGGGTTGGTTTCTTCCAATAACCGCCTGACGAGGACCCTTCCCAAGACGGGCAGATATATCGTTTTCAGCCATTGTTTCGTAAGGCGTTTTTCCGCGACACAATTGTGGGCAACACACTTCTGAGTGTTCGTCGCGGAAACACGATATGTGCCACACAGTCGAACCACAAGTTGAAACTCGTGGAAACACCGTTTTGTCCATTTTTTGGGCGATAATTTCAAATGTCTGAAAATAAAAATAAAATTCATGTAAAACCTCAATAAATAGAACTCAGGCTTTCGTCCTTACCCCGTGCAAAAAGGATCCTCAGTTTTATGTCTAAATACTTCAGAAAGTTTTCCATTTTATTTATTTTGCTGCAAAATTTGAATTTCCCGCCAGAATCGAGCCACAAAATCGACAACCACCGTGGCAGTTGTTTGTCGAATTCGAGCCACAAAGCGAGCGACAAAAATCTCGTTGGCGGGGAAACACGCTTGTGGGCCGCTCAAAAGGCCGTGGAAACACTTTTTGAGCCACAATCGACCCACGAACTTTTTGTGGGAGCACGGAAAAACGCCTATAGAAGAAGAACATACCTGAAGAATCGTCTCGAAGTTATATGTAAGGCCGTTCCAAAGTGTAAATTCCCCACTGGAAGCTCCAGTAATAAGACGTCGTCCTTCCGGCGTCCACGACAAACAGAAAATGGGGCATCTCATTTTATTAGTGGCCACCTTCGTGTAGCGAGTAGTCACAGCATTTACAGCGTTATCCAGGTAGCCAGAGGGAGGCGCCATCTGAGGGTAGTAGGTGACATCTGGTTGTAACACTCGCCGGTCTCTGTAGTCTCTTTGCCACACTCGGTTCTACATGAAAAAAAAACGTCATTATGAGCGTGTCCGAAAGCTTTCAGGACTGTAAATGCTGCATTTAATGCTGCATTTTTATTTTTATTTTCGTCCGAAAGCTCTTACCTTATATGCAGCATTAAATGCAACATTTACGGCACTAAAAGCTTTCGGACACGTTCCTTATTTCTTCTTTGACACTTCTAATTCCGAAATTTAGCCTTAATCGCCAGCTCCCCAGTTTCTTCTTGAAAATTCAACGTAAAATTTAGCATCTTCGCTGAATTTTTCGATGAATTTTATGCTGAATTAATGCTGCATTAACTGAGCGAAAATATAAGTCCGAAAGCGAAATGCTGCATAAAATGCTGAATTAATTCAGCATTTTCGTTCGTTTTCGAGCTTTCGGACACGCTCTATATTCCGCTTTTCTACTTATTTATGGCTTGTCGCTGTAGCGTTTCACCAAGTAAAATTTTATCCTATGAAAGTGTCGCGTCTTGCTTTTGTTGTGTTTTTTTTCGTTTTTGTACTCCGTCCTTTTCCTTTTTGAAATGACGGGTGATTAATAAATAAATAATAATCTATTCCCTGGGCTGGAGAACTACTGCACCAACAAATGGAGATAGACTATGCGCCCTGCTCTGTGTACACCGCCCATAGATACTATCAATCGATTGTCCGATTTGGTCACACAGAACAGAAAATGAAAATAATAATACTGTTATTTTACCAAACCAAGGAAATACGAACGCGATTCTCAATCTTTGAATATTTATTATTATTATGACGTGGAGTAGGCCAAAAACTCTGGCCGAAACCCCGGCCGAGAATGGTCCATTGTCTCAATCCCCCAATATACAGCTGATGGTAAACCATCATTCTAAAATACAATTGATGGTGAATCATCACTCTAAACACAAATACCACTCTTTTACTGGGGGTTTTCCCTCAAAATTCTTCATTGCTTGATTTGCGGGATCCCTGCATCTTTTTGGATAACTCAAGATAGCTATATAGAGCAGCTGGATGAAACAGTATTATGTATTTCTCTTGTAAAACACCACAAACTTGAAACTGTGATTCAAGTGCTTTGATGGTTAGTGTCTCGCGAGATGAGGATACAAAATCTGAGGACGAAGAGAATTTTCTCAACAGAGGGTTAGGTCTGTGCGCTTAAACCCCTGTGAAAAAAAGATGAAACTGATCAGGGTGTCTGTTGAATTCTAAAAGTGTGCCTTGTCTCGATTTTTGCCACACCAACCCCTTACCCCGATGTTTGAGTGCCAGCTTCAACCAGACAATGAGAGCAGAACATCCTCGACAAGAACCACGAGACTGGTGGTTCAAATGGCAAGGTAGCTTGTCAGAGATTATTCCTGTCCTAACTGGTGTTCGCCAAGGGGGAGTCTTATCTCCCTACATCTTCTAATCGGCCATATCTTCTTGTCTCGATTCTTTGCATCCTGCTTACTTCTATAAAGACTATGCCTTCAGCTACATAGCCTACGCGGACGACTTGCTCTTAGTAAGCCGTAGCCGATCCACACTCACAAAAAATGTAAGTAAGCTGTCGTCGGAAATTCTCAAAATTGGCCTTGAAGTTAACCTGTCAAAATGTGAGTACCTGCATTTCAACCCTTCGTCAAATGGTTCGAATGCATCTAAAGCTTCTTTATCTCTTGGATCGTTCATCGTCAAATCAACAGACTCTCAACGGTGACTCGGCATAACATTCAAACCTTCGTTGTCAAAATTTTGCTCTTCGGTTGTTCAAGAAGTTTATAAGTCAATCCGTAGTGCCTATGGGCGCATCGTCCCCAACCGGGGGCGCTATAATCGTAAGGCTTTGGGAAATTTGTACAGCACCTTCTGCGCTCCTTCTATACTATTTCGTTCTGGCGTCACTCATGTTCTGCGAAAGAAGGAGATTAAAAAGATGAGATCATGTTATTTTAAATATGCAAGCACCTTCTCTACTTGCCGAAATTATGTCGTAACCATACATTGACGGAGAAATTCAAATTCAAGATGCAAGTGTTACCCTTTTGGATGTTTCCTCATCGCTTTCAAAAATCATGGACAACAGGGCCCAACCAGCGCACGACGTCGTCCACTGCTTCCTGACCTAAGATTAAAAATAAAGTTTCTTTTCTGTGTGTTTATGTGTTTTGTTTATTTTCTTCATTTTTTTTCAAATGTTTCAAAATGGCAGGTCATAAATAAATTACTTACTTACTTACTTACTGGAAAAGCATGTATCGATTACAGAACTCCACTAGTAAAACTCGAGCAAAAGGTTATTTTTTAGAAAGCGTGTGGATTGCAAAAATTGCAGAACGCTTTTAAGACCTTCCATACTAACCTAGTTCCTCACTATACACACAACTTACATTAAGATGGCATATTATAGATGCATTATAATCCACTGTTTTCCTCATCATAGACTTCCGTAACTTCTTCCCTTCGTAATCCATTTCGACACCCACTGCCATTGGCTTGAATGGACGGTAAAATCCAGCTGAAGGGAACTGTGTTCTCTGATATGGTGAAAAAGGTACATTCTGCCCACCAGGCTGGCTAGACTGGGCTCCAGGTGTGAAGGGGGCTCCCATCCTTTGCCCAGAGACATACTGAAAAGATGACATTCGCGGAGCACCTGAGAGAACCTGGAGGACAGGTGGTGGTTGAACTTGTGTTGCCATTTTCCTCTTGAAACTCTGCAAGAACTGAAAGAAATTGCATTTTTAGGAAAGATTTGGAAATGTAACTTGAGTCATGCGAAGGATGACAAATTTTAGAGGAATGCAGTATAAATCGGCCAACTCTATCCACTTAAAATCGAACTTGATGCGGTATAGTCATCTACAAGCATTTGACTGTTCACTTTTATTTTTATTTCTGACAAGAACAACACTTTTCTAGATTCTTTGGACCACGTCATACACTTCTTTACAGTTATCTGATGCATCTTGGACAGAGAACCTGTTTATAATAGTTTTTAACACTGAGCAGAACCACACCTTGATCTGAAAAATCTTGATAAGTACGTTTACATTGCTTCTTGAAAATCGATAATGATTAGAAAGAAGGAAAGCATCTCAGATTTGAGAAAATAAATAGTACTGAATGCTGCATACATCCTTCAACTGCAACAGGCATTGAAAAACGAAAGAAGCTTGGGTTTTGTATATTCACCAACTTGATATCAACTCATAAAAACTGGCTGGAATTAATTTAATACCTTTTTGCTACATTCAGTGTTCGGAAATTCCTACACTAGTGGTTCCACAATTTACAACTAGTATCAAACTGAAAGTTCATGACAGCATTAACACACTTATCCAGACCTCTTCAAATCTTCTCATACTCCACCGACGTCTAGGCCTGCCAGCCTGTAGAAATCCTTGTATGTTCAGTGACAAAATCCAAATGTCCTTTAGTGTTTTATGAATTTTGTGTCACATTCACGAGTATGATACATGTTAGTTATTTTGTGCCTTTTGCTTTGTGCATTTAAATTTTTCGTTTTTTCCTCCGCTGTCGCCTACTACACCACGCTGCTTATAAAGGAACTAGTTTTAGATAAAACTGATATGAATTCCAACAATAGCAACAAATACCACAGAATAGCGTACTCATTAAAGGTCCCAACGACTATGTTATTTCACTTTCCTTCATGGTAAGACCTGAGTATTACATAATTGGTATGGACACAACAGTGTCAGTAGTACTGACGTTTCAGTATGAAAATCATTTGATCAACATTTACACATGGAAGATGATACCAACTAAAGTTAGATGTAGCTGTTGGTTTTGTTATAGAGATCAAACAAACTTATCTCAAACTTTAACACATCCTCGGAAAAATTATTCGGGAATCATTAAATATTCCTTCAGCCTGAGCTGACTGCAAATCACATTTGATGGTGCTAGCGAGTTCTTATTTTTCCATATGGGTGGAAATATTGCCAAAATAATACCTCAGGTCGCTCATCTGTTCACAATCATCAAACAATAAGGAATCTGCTGTACACAGGCTGTACAGTATTTTATCAAGGGAAATATTGAAAGAAAGTTCTAAACAATTTGGGAAGAAACTAAATTTGCCTCCCACAGTAAGTTGCTATAAACAGAAGCTGGCAAAGATGAAGGCAGGAAAACTGTCACTTAAAAAGTTAAAAACAAAACTGTATCTTTATATTAACAAAACGGGTTGTTAACCTCGAACTACAGTAGAGGTATGCTTATTGAACACTTCTCTAACTGTTTCACTACCCTGGTTTTCTACTTACAAAAATAACAAACTTGATATCAACTAATGGCCAACTGTTTCAGGATATACCTGGCACAAATTTTTGGTTGAAATTGGGCAATTAAGACCATGAATTTCTTTCATGAATTTCTGTGTGTGCTTCTTCTTCTGTTCAGAGCATCTGTAGGTTTGAACCCCAATATTTGGTAAAGCCTGTTCCGCTTAGCCAAATGAAAGGAATACCAGGCCATTTAACATCAAACTGACAGCAAAGTTTCCAAATGAAAAATGGCACATGACAAAAATGAATGGAATTAGTAGTTGCGTTTCTGCAGATACCATGGTTCCTGATACCACAGTCTAACTCGTTTTTGCAGTTACCATGGTATCTGGTATCTGATGCCACGGTGAAAAGGCACTTTTGCAGTTACTGGGGCATCTGGCCAGTTAAAGTGGTATCTGATATTCAGATACCACTGTCGGTAACTGATTGCAGATTCAGTTACCGTGGTAACGGATACCATTGTATCTGCAAAAACACAACTAGTAGTGTTTTGCAAGTATTTTGCAGCAAAAGTTGCCTTGTATGGATTTTAGATTTCTGCCTCTGTGCAAAAATAATTTCCATCCATTTTTATCCATTGTATGAATATATGTCTGAAGAGTCAGCTTCGGCTCCAGGAGTATTTACATGAAAATATGTTTAATTACGAAAGCTGAGGAGGAATCTATTCTGCCAGCATTTACGTGTCTTCAATCTAGTAATCTTCTTGTGTTTTTTAGTTTCATTCTAAGCCAGATAGGTCTCTGTAAAGGGAAGAATTTTCTGGAAACTTGAAATTGCATCTGAGGTTGGAGTCCTGAGCCAAGTTAGGGTGGCTACTAAATAAATAACTTTCAAATTCTGAGCCTCTGGTCATTGTAATATGATTCTCAAGAACATAAGCTATGGTTTGAGCTCAATATTTTTTGTTCAAAAGGCATTTTTGCAGTTACTATGGTATCAGGCCAGTTATAGTGGTATCTGATGACCATGGTAACTGATCTTGGTATCTGAAAAAGTCATCTTACTTACATCATTACCAACAATAGAGCCTAGGATTTGTCAAATTTGTGGGAAAGAAGTTTGGAACTTAGTGATGTGACTGGATATCAGTTTTACTTTTGGGATGACTTTGAAGAGCACAATTTCGACAATTGTCATTTTTGCAGAGCAACCGTAGTATCAGATATCACAGTCACTGCAAAAACGACTAACTGCAGATCAAGTTACTGTGGTAACAGATACCATGGTATCTGCAAAAACGCAACTATTACCTCTCTAACTTGCTGCTAATTATCCAAATTCCTGATAAGGAGAACACTATTAACTATGGGAGCATGCCTACATGTGTTTAAAAAGCGTAGATTGCGCATTAATTTTGGCACATACAAAATTCTGATAATCTTGACGTGATACCCCAATGTCAGGTCAATCCTTGGCAATGGCTGCAAAAGGATTATAAGAGAAAGCGTGAATATGATGCTCAAGTGCTAAGAACAGGCAATTTACGTGTAGCTGACCATGGATATTCAGTCCTTGATATCAACAAATTTTTCTAGGCAAGTTCAGTTACTTTTTTATTATACTTGAATTTTCAGGAGGGGTACCTGACCTCGATTTTACACTACGTCGATTGTTGCCGCAAAAATGTTAAAATGAAATGTACATGCTGTCCTGACAGTCAAGAGGCAGAATATGACCTTGTTCAACAGTCATGTGTCCAAAAATATTCAAATTCTGTGTCTTTTCTTTCTTTTGAAGCTGCTTCGAAAAGGGAGTTTCTGGTTATTGACTTTGGTAACTCTGCCTTTCCAATCCAATATGAAAACATGAAAACCATTCAATTACAGGAGGGGTAAGTAAGTAAGGTTTATTAGACAGAAACTTGCTAGCTAGCTAATTTGATTGTCTTTACAAAAATTTCATTCTTTTAAACACTCACGAGTTACATAAATACTAAATACTAAAAATATTAATGTTACACTGACATTTCATTCAACATGATAACGAAAAATGGCACAAATGTGTTACTGTGTCTCTTAGTTTCGATTTTAACCGTTTTCAGTTTCAGCTGCGAACTCGTACAATTGTTTATTGGTGCATCAGGTGGGAGGATAGTTCCAACCTCAGACAAGATTTAAAATTTCCAGAAAAGTCTTCCCTTCAGAATAATCTATCTGGCTTAAAAAGGAACCAATAAATATGACAAACATACTAGATTGAAGCTAACTGAATGGTTTCCATATTGGAAAAAATAAATATTGCTTCAATATTTCTTGTTAAACATATTTTTCTTTTCAAACAAGATCCCTTCATTCTAACCTTACTTCGATTGACTACAAAATGATGAAAAAGGTAGAGTTAGCAAAGTCAATAGCTACAAAATCCCTTTTCAAAGCAGCTTCAAAACAAAGAAAAGGCACAGAATTTGAATATTTCTGGACACATGACTGTTAAAAAAGTCATATTTTGCCACTTGACTGTCAGGACAGCACAGTCTACCACAAATCCCTCATTTTTGGATACCCTATGCCAAACGCTGGGTATATCTAGCATTTGGCATAGTCTATGCCTAACGCTGGATACCCTATGCCAAACGCTGGATACCTGTTGGTAACCTAACCCTGACCTACCTCAATATAAAGGAGTTCTCATTGGGTGATTTTTTAGCTTCATTCAAATCATCAAGATTTTACTAGGTTACCGTATCCAACACCTGGCATAGTGTATCCAGCGTTAGGCATAGGGTATGCCAAACACTAGACATATCCAGCGTTTGGCGTAGGGTATCCAAAAATCAGGGGTTTGTGGTTGACATGTACATTTCATTTGAACACTTTCGCGCCAAAAATCGAGGTACAGGAATGTTGCATATCCCCGCCCGTCTTACGGCACCGCCACCCTGTGGTAAATAGCTTAAATAGCTCATTCCCCTGCCATATTACTGCTCATTTACCTGAATTATTATATTCCAGCCTTATTGCAACTGAAGTGAACAACTTTTCAGCTCCTTCTTCTACCATTCATGGCAACTGAAAGTTTTCTCATGGCGTTACGGAGCGCGCAGAGGTGGTGTCTACAAAAGTGCATTACCGCAGAAAGACTACTCTAAATAGTTTGCGGACGTGACGTCAGTCGAGGACAGTTGGCAATCGTATAGAAGGATTGCCACTTTCAGTGACTTCAAAAAAAAGAAAATCTCTTTATTATATTTTCTGTCAATAAAAAAAAATCTGCCAATCAATAACTGAGTTATCGTTGGACTCCGTCCCCGCCCTCCTGGAGCTCGCGACCACGCCATCTGTATTTTGCAAAAGCTTTTGGCGCTGCCGGGAAATACAAATCATCCCGCCTTTTTTTCTTCTTCAAAGATCAAAAGATCAATTGAAAAGAGCAACCGAAAGCTAATAGACTGATTTAAATATAGACTGGGACAATTGTCGAAGAGTTGAGAGGGATTGTAACAAAAGACTGCGATGTCTTGATTCCCACTCATGAAACCGGGTATACCACTTGCTGAATAGACCCTTGGCTTTAGGCCACTGTGGGTGCTGCTATGAATCTTTGTTATGCTGCAAGGCACTGAAATACAATGTCACAACGACGTGTGGTGACAAAAGTGGTACAACCAAGCCAGGCCTGTATTAAGGGTGGGGGGCTAGGTGGTTCACCCTCCCCCCTCAAATATAAGAAAAATTGATTATTTAAGGCTTTGACCTCGTCAGTAGGTTTGTATTGAGGTCTGACACAAGGTAGGCCACCCAAAAAAATACAAGCACCCCCCCCCCAAAAAAAAAAAATTTAGTCGACCCGCTGTTCATGGGTCCAAGCGCTTAAAAGAAGCGCTTGATCAGCATTTGGTAGCGAAGCAGTAAGTACTGGAGGACGGAAAACAGGCTAAGCAGAAGCAGAAGTATTGCTGCAGCAAAAATTTCTAAGGCAGAATGGTTGGGTGTGGCGCCGAAGATTGCGGAGAATGGTTTCTGCATTTGCACACTGCCTAAAATCTGAGCGTACTTGTTGGGCTTGAAAAGATCTCTAGCAGTACAAACATATTTGAGAAATCGGTCCATTTTGTATCTAAATACGTCTGTATTGTTAGAAATCATGTATTGCAAGAAATCATTACCACAGCTCAGGCAGAAACAGAGCGTTGGTTCTGTCCCGACTGTAAAGTATAAATAAGCAGTCTTTTTCTTTTAGTTTTGGTATCTTTTGAAGTGAAGTAAATACTAGTCCATTTCTGGAATCATCGTCCAAACAATCAGAAAGAAATCTTTTTTGGCTTAATTCTATTATTCATGTTTATGCTGCCTGTTGCAGATAGGTGACTGTGTCTCTACTCTCTGGCACAAATTGTCCTTCTTCGCCGTGCTTTCCATACTTGACGTCGACGAGAGCAAATGCAACGGGTGACGCCTTTGTGTATCAAGGATTGCATTCAAATTTTGTTAAATTTCATGAGGCTTTGGAACTCAAACTTAAAAGTAGGTAGTTGTATGTGATCCTCGAATTCAGGCCTTTCTATTGATGGTGAAGTTGACATTCTGGGAGAATGGATCGAGCCAAAGACAGTGCCATGAACTGGAAAATCCAGTTTAGGGTGGTGCCTTCATGCAACAGTCCTGTAGAGTAACAATGGGGTCGGATACCCCTCCTGTAGCTTCAATCTAGTATGTCTCTCATCTTTGTTGGTTCCTTATTAAGCCAGACAGATTATCCTGAAGGAAGGAAAGACTTCTCTGGAAATTTGAGATCTTGTCTGAGGTTGGATACCCCTCCTGTACACGTAATATGAATTATTAGTTATAGAATAGAATAGAATTTTATTTTTCAAAAGTACCTGTCACAGCGTTACCGCCGAAATTGACCTTTTTGTCATACAAATGAAAAATGCATAACACTTTGTAACAAATAATAAAAACAAAAACAAAAATGCTAAAAGGGACTAACTTATTGGTTGTCGTACAACTCAACAAATGCTGGAACAAAACTCCTTCTATATCTTTCATGAAGAGGGGCCACAGGGGCTAGTTTGGGGATTTTCTGGGATTTCTCTTGCTGGGGTCTAATACGTATTGGAGAATAGGGGGGTGGGACACAACAGATAGGGTTTTAATACAGAAATCGATGCTAAGGCAGGTTTGTCTCTCTTCCAGGGTAGCCAGCTTGAATATTTTTAGTAGGTAACTGTAAGGCACTTTACCCTCCCCGTTTATAATCGTGAGGGCCCTTTTTTGAATGTTCTCGATACAGTATGTGTGTTCTGAAGAGAGCCCGAAGTGCCAAACAGGACAAGCGTATTCAAGAATAGGTCTGATAAAACTAATGTAAATTTGGAGGAGATCTTTAGAAGGGCAAGAAAATTTTATAAGTAGTTTTAAAACGGCAATACATGGGGAGGCTTGTTTTAAAATATTTTTGATGGATTTTGATATAGGACATCTTACTGCTAATTCAGTCCTGACCTGAATGCTATTGTGTCAGTCAATCAAGAAAATGAGCTCCTGGAGACTGACCCCTCCCACATAACACGAGGACACCCAAAACGTATCCGCAAACTTCACGCAAGGACTGGAGCAAGATGCAACTTGGGGGCGGTGGTAAGTGACGTCCTCGTCGTGCCCCTGGGGGGTTGGGAGTTATGCTTGGTACTTTTGGCTTTTGCTTTCGTTGTGCTTTCTTTGCTTCAGTTTGCTTGCATTTGTGGCATGGTTTGCACTAAGCTTTAGCCCCCTGGAGAGGAGCGTGAAGTCTCCAGTGACCCTGGGCAGCCTTGCATAATGGTGTTCATGCCCATGAATGCCACTCTCAGCCCGCTAACCTAAACTTACCCCCCTCCAGCAGGGGCTGGAGGCCAGGCTGGCAGCTAGGGCAGCTGTTGGTGGCTGGATGTGGTCCACAATATGGTCCATATTTTGGATCTCTTGAATAGTCATCAGTGATGGAAACAGTTGCCTTCAAGGTTGTTTCAATCCAAGGCAGTGAGGCTCTGTCAGCTGAGAAATGACTTAAAAGCCTGTAAGGTCTTTCAGGTCCAAGGCAATTTGTGTCCAGAAACGAAGAGTCAATTTATTGACAAGATTGAGCTGGAACCCAGCAAAATGGCCAAGAAAATTGTCAAAAGATGCAGGAAGATCCTGCAAATCAAGCAATAAAGAATTTTCGAGGGAAAATCCCCAATAAAAGAGTGGTGTTTTCATCAATTGTGTTTAGAGTGATGGTGGTCACCATCAATTGTATTTGGAGTGATGGTTTACCATCAATTGTATATTGGGGGATTGAGGCAATGGGCCCATTTGTGGCCTGAGTTTCGGTCAGAGTTTTTGGCCTACCCCAGAATAATAATAAAAAAAAAAAAAAAAGATGCAACTTCTTCTTGAACCGGATCTTGAACCTCTGGGACAACCTCAAGGACACTGTTGCTGCTGAATCGACAGAAGCATTCAAAAGCCGTTTGGATGCTGAGTGGAGAGACAAACCTTGGAGATTTGACCGGGATGCACCAGAATCTTCCACTAGACTGTAACCAACCACAGATGCAACAGTCATCACAAGGAGTGATTCAACAGGATCGAAAATCCTTATTTCACTCCAAGCTGTGATTTAAGGTAATTTTTTAAGGTATATTTTGAATATTTTTGGAGGATATTTCAGATAGGCTGAAATATTTTGGCAGAAAAGTTTGGCCGAGTCTTACCTTCTGCAGACTCTGCCAAAATGCCCAAGAAACGTTGCAGCATCTTCTTTTCGAATGGAATAGACCATGCCCAAAGCTGACACTACTCAGATCTGAATTCCTGAAGCGAAACCTCCCTCGTGACATCGAAGAAATCTCTTCAATATCACTTTCCCCCAAGATGCGAACGAGCACTGTTCCTGCCGATCATCACCACCCTCAGATTCCTCTGTATTTCTTAAGTGTACCGTTCATCTCGGCTGAAGGTTGCACCTAACCACGACCCAGCGATACAACTAAACCAACGATCAACCACAAGGAAGCCGAAAGGGTCCCACACTGGAACCCAGGCGCCTGCCAGGCGCTGACAAATTCAAAGAAGAAGGTTAGTTAAATTTGTTAAAAACTGAAAAACAAAGAAGACAAATTCACAGCACCTCATCTTTTATTACGGATAAACAACAAATCTGCAGTACTGTCGACTGACATGGTGCTTTTAGTATTTTGACTTTGACACACTCAGAAAGATGTTTTGATGTTTTGCATTTTACATGTCTTATTACGGTACAGTTGGTACATACAAAGAAAATGGAATTATTTCGGATTTTTTTAAATAGGTTTAGGTTTCAACTTTATTAGATTTAGCCATTGAGCTATCTTTTTAACCTAGTTCTCCTGTCAACCCCAAACAGTTGACCAGTCGTCTGAACCAGTTGGAACAGATCATCCAGTGTTAATACCAGCTTCAGGCCTGGTCCAGGCTACTGTGTGATAATCCAATATCAAGACTGGAAAACTAAACAAGGATGGTTTCCCACAAGTTCGTTTTTCCAACTTGAGCAGTACTGAGCCTGAAGAGGACCCTTGCCAAGAAGAGCCGAAATATAGCTCCAATAAAAATTCAGCTGACTTATCCGATTGCACCATCAAATACTAAACAAGGATGTTAAAACATGGGTGAAAAAATCACCTGTTTGCTCAGGCAGATCTTTAATAGGGGTGATCTTGGCAGATAGATATCTGTTGGAAGCCAATATTGGCTGTGTACTAGTGTTCTAGACTGGTGCTAGCCCACAAAAGGTGTCAAGAGATGCACACTATCTATTGGTTCTTTAAACTTACTTTTGACTTTGGATTTACCAAGCAGCAGAACCTAGGAACAAATCATTTATTTGTTTATTTGTTTGTAGCCGAGCTGTGATCAGGCTGTGATTCTGCTTCATACAAGTGATACAAGCGCGTTTCTTCTTCTCTTCTACAGTTCATGATAGTGAAGAAAGAGCTGATCTAACTTTTATCCATAGAGGAAAGTGAGAAAAAACATTGTGGAAGGTGCCGGTCATTCTGCGGTCATTAATGGTGCATTTACACACTGCGTAAAATCCGAGCGTATATTTGAAATCCGAGCGTATTTTACGCAAGTATTTGGGCTTGAAAAGATCTCAGCAGTACGGACGTATTTGAGAAATCGGTCCGTTTTGTATCTAAATACGTCCGTATTGCTGGAAATCTTTTCAGGCTCAAAGACGTGCGTAAAATACGCTCTGATTTCAAAATACGTTCGGATTTTAAGCAGTGTGTAAACCCACCATAAAAGATATTTTGTACAGAGTTCCACCCTTCTAACAATAGTTACTATCACTTACTATTTCCATTCCATCCTCACGAAAAGTTACTACGCTGACCGTTCCAACCTTCTCGAAATGGCACTGTCTAGGGAACCGGGAGCCGTACTTTCGGTCCTACGGGCTACGGAACCGATAGTGCTCACGGAAACCAAATCATATGAGCTACGATTCCGGGATCTGACGTCATTGACTAACGGAAACTTGTGTGTGCTGGCTCCCGTTCCGGTAGTAAGTGAAAATAGCTCACGGAAACCTCATCGCACCAGCTTCTCGTCCGGTAGTCTCACGGAATTGTGTACTCAGAAGCTAGTTAGCCGGTATTTGATACCGGAAACTGAATAATTGGAGCTTGTGTTCCTGTAGTGTCTATGTGGAATATAGAACTCACGGAATAGTTTGGATGAGAGCTAGGATGCCGGGATTTTCACTGACTTAGAGAAAATAACATGGTAAGAAATTCACTACCGGAACCCATATATTGAGAGCTAAGGTACCGGTAGCAACAACTATTTGATTGAAAATGACCAGCTGACGGACACAGATGGCTATGGACTAGGGTTCCGGTAGTGCCAAAAAACAAAAAATTTGAACTAACGGACCCATGTCAGTACAGACTAGGAAACAGGAAGTGAATATTTTAACTCACGGAACCCAACTCCTGCAGGCTAGGGTTAGTGCCAAAAATTAAAATTACAAACTCATGGAAGTTGGATTCCATGAGCTGTACCGGACCCAAAGTCCATATTGACACGTGTCCGTGAGTTCATAATTTTAAATTTTGGCACTACCGGAACCCTATCCCGCAGGAGTTGGGTTCCGTGAGTTAAAAATGTTCACTTCCGGCTTCCTAGTCTGCACTGACATGAGTCCGTGAGTTGATTTTTTTTTTTTTTTTGCACTACCGGAACCCTAGCCCATAGCCACCTGTGTCCGTGAGCTGGTCATTTTCAATCAAATAGTTATTGCTACAGATACCTTAGCTCTCAATATATGGGTTCCGGTAGTAAATTTTTACCATGTTATTTTCTCAAAGTCAGTGAAAATCCCGGCATCCTGGCTCTCATCCAAACTATTCAGTGAATTCTATATTCCACGTAGACACTACCGGAACACAAGCTCCAATTATACAGTTTCCGCTATCAAATACCGGCTCCCTAGCTTCTGAGTACACAATTCCGTGAGACTACCGGACGAGAAGCTGGTGCGATGAAGTTTCCGTGAGATATTTCCACTTACTACCGGAACGGGAGTCAGCAAATACGAGTTTCCGTTAGTCAATGAAGTCAGATCCCGGAATCGCAGCTCACATGGTTTGGTTTCCGTGAGAACTACCGTTCGTGACGCCCCTGATGACAGGTCTCAAGTCCTCTTGAACATTTAGGGAGAAATATCTATGGATGAGGATATGGATGACATCTTTAATGAACAGTGGGAAACTGGACTGTTTTGTCATACGATCGATGATATGCCGTTTTCAGTGAATTGTGACAAAGGGGATATTGAATGAATGAATGACTGTATTTAAAGCCATTTTTCAGGCCGTATACATACATATACAACAACAAACAACTACCAAACAAAATCATGTAACGCTCAACTTTCGAATAATAAGACCTTTCCGGACAAAATTTCCAACTGCTACTATATTTACTTTCGACGTCGACTTCAAAATTCCAAGTAGGGGCTCACAACCACCATCCCCAAGAAAACTCCCTCTTACCTCGCTTAGCCCCTGACACCTAAAAAGAAAATGGTCCAGCCCATCAAATCACCGCAAATAGGGCAAGTATACCGCATTTCCGGGTAACACACTTTTTTCCAAACACTATAAAGAGGGAGACAGTTCGCTCGCACCTGCATCCACGACCTCAGGGATTCTTTTGGAATCCCTAATTTGAAATAAAACTCTTCACCATATTTTTCTTTGACCTTATAATGCGAACTTAAACTTTCCGACTGGCTAAGGTCGCACCACCATTTCTGGATTTCTTGATCTTCCAGCCTTAATTGGATTTCATGAAAACAGTCGGTTTTTATGGCACTTGCAGCCTCTGGCTCAAGTGCCATATACCGATCACAATTCCGTCTGTCGGTCTGTCGGTCGGTCCGAGTTTTTTGTCCCACTTATCCGAGTTAGGGTACTTCCAGATGTGCTAGGACAATGAAACTTGGCAGGCATATCAGGGACCCGACCAAACTAACCTGGAAATAATCAGTTTCCCGATCCGACCATATGCGGGGGAGTGCGGGGCACTGGAAACTTGAAAATTTAGGGCATTTTGTCACTTTATTCCAAGTTAGGGTACTTCTAGATGAGCTAGGACAATGAAACTTGGCAGGAATATCAGGGACCCGACCAAATGAGCATGGAAATAATCAGTTTCCCGATCGGACCATATGCGGGGGAGTGGGGGCGCTCGAAACTTGAAAATTTAGGGCATTTTGTCACACTTTTTCGAGTTAGGGTACTTCCAGATGAGCTAGGACAATGAAACTTGGCAGGAATATCATGGACCCGACCAAACTAACCTGGAAATAATCAGTTTTCCGATCCGACCATATGCGGGGAAGTGGGGGCGCTGGAAACTTGAAAATTTAGGGCATTTTGTCACACTTTGTCGAGTTAGGGTACTTCCAGTTGTGCTAGCACCATGAAACTTGGCAGGCAGATCAGAGACCCGACCAAACAAACTTAGAAATAATCAGTTTTCTGATCCAACCATTTTGGCGTGAAACTTGCTGGGAAGAACAAGCATCTGCTCTAGATAAGTCCTTTAGACCATTGTACTGGATCCGGACACTTATGGGGGGGGGGGGGGGTCCCGGAATTCCGGTGATGGTGGTTTTGGGGATTTTCACGATGAAACTTGGCAGGCATATCAGGGACCCAATCAAACTGACTTCAAAATAAAAATTTTGTCGATCAGATAATGGTGGGGGGAGTGGAGAGAGGGGAATCCGAAATTTTCAGTCATGCGTAATTTTGGAATGGGTGATCGGATTCGAGTGAAATTTAAGAATTGAACAGAGGACATTTCTCCGATGATTTTTTTCATATCTGGACCGGATCCGGCAACTATTGGGGGGGGGGGGGAATACGTGACCCGTTTAGAATGGAGGGATCGGGATGGAACTTTGTGGGAAGAACAAACAGATGCTCTAGGTAAGTCATTTGCTGAATCGGATTGGCTACGTGCACCGCGGGGGAGCTGGGGGGGGGGGTGGACCGGAAATCTCGAGAAACGGTTAGAATGATGGTATCGGAGTGAAACTTGCTGGGAAGAACAAACATCTGGTCCATGTAAATCTTTTACATAATTTGACTGGATCCGGACACTTGAGGGGGGGGAGGAGGGGGTTTCCCGGAATTCCGTTTTTTGGGGGATTTTCACGACGAAACTTGGAAGGCATATCAGGGACCCGGTCAAACTGACTTGGAATAAAAAAAAATCCTCGATATGATAATCTTGGGGGGGGGGAGTTGAGGGAGGGGAATCCGGAATATTGAGTCATGCGTAACTTTGGAACGGGTGATCGGATTCGAGTGAAATTTAAAATTGAACAGAGGACATTTTTCTCTGGTGACCTTTTTTATTTCCGGACCGAATCCGGCAATTATTGGGGGGAGGGCGGAAAATACTTGACCCGCTTAGACTGGTGTGATCTGGATCGAACTTCGTGGGAATGACAAACAGATGCTCTGGATTAATCATTTACAGAACCGGATTGGCTCCGGTTATTGTGGGTGAAGTTGGAGGAGGGGGGGGGGGTCTGGGATTCCGGTGATCGCGCGTTAAGGTACTTCCAGATGTGCTAGGACGATGAAACTTCGCTGGAATATTGGAGACTCAACAACATTTGCTTAGAAATTGCTACTTCCAAAATCCGATTATTCCTTAAAGTACCAATCTTGACCGCAAAGTAAAAAAAATACTTTTAAGCAGTATATGCATTTTCGTGATGCCCATCAGCCCATTAGCAGTTTTGCCTCAAGGGTTTTGCTTACAAATGAAGTTCCACCTCCCTTGGAGTGCGCATCTCAAACGCAAAGTCGAAACTTACTTTTGATCAATCAAATCATCTTGACCCATGCAAGTGCCATATGAGCTTACAGCTCTTGTTTTGAAAATTGGTCGATTTTTCGTAAAAATAGTCGTTTTTTTGAAAATCAGTCGATTTTTCTGAAAATCAGTCGATTTTTTTCAAAACTGTCATTTTTTGTCCTTCGGCCAAGTGCCATATAGCGATTGTAATTTCTGTCCGTCAGTCGGTCTGTCGGTCTCGGTTTTGCTAGTTCGGGCACTTCCAGATAATCTACGACGATGAAACTTGGCAGGTATATCAGGGACCGGACCAGATTAAATCAGAAATAGTCGCTTCCCCGATCCGACCATCTGGAGGGGAGTGGAGGGAGGGGGAATCCAGAAAAATTAGGAAAATGAGATATTTTTAGCTTACGAACGGGTGATCGGATCTTAATGAAACTTGATATATGGAAGGACCTCGTGTCTCAGACGTTCCATTTTAAAGCCAGACCGGATCCGGTGACACCGGGGGGAGCTGGAGGGGAAAACCGGAACTCGAAGAAAACGCTTAGAGTGGAGAGGTCCGGATGAAACTTGGTGGAAAGAACAAGCACAAGTCCTAGATACGTGACTGACATAACCGGAACGGATCCGCTCATTTTGGGGAAGTTGGGGGGGGGGGGGGTCCGGATTTCTAGTGATCCCGCGAGTTCGGTGCTTCCTGATGTGCTATTACGACGGAAATTGGCAGGCATGTCAGGGACCCGACTAGATGAAATAGGAAATAGTCACTTCCCCGATCCGACCATCTGGGGGGGGGGGGGAGTGGAGGGAAAGGGGAAGCCAAAAATTTAGGTTTTTAACTTGCGAACGGGTGATCGGATCTTGATGAAAGTTGATATTTAGGATGACCTCGTCTCTCAGACGTCCCACTTTGAATCCGGACCGGATCCCATGACACTGGGGCGAGTTGGAGGAGGGAACCGGAAATCTTGAGAAACGCTTAGAGTGGAGGGATCGGGATGAAAACTGGTGGGAAGAATAAGCGCAAGTCCTAGATACGTCATTGACAAAACCGGACCGGATCCAGGCACTGTGGGGGAGTTGGGGGGGGGCGGATTTTTAGCGATACCGCGAGTTCGGCATACTTCCTGATGTGCTAGGACGATGAACCTTGGCAGGTATGTCAGGGATCCGCACAGATTGACTAGAAAATAGTCGTTTTCCCGATCCAACCATCGTGGGGGAGTGGATGAGCGGATTTGAATGAAACTTGTCAGGTGGAAAGAGCTATCGCCTCAGATGTTCAGTGTCAAGTCCGGGTCGGGTCCAAAACCTGTGGGGGATGGGGGGGGGGTGTGGAAAACTGAAGAAACGCTTCAAGTAGAGGGATTGGGGCGGAACTTAATTGAGAGAACAAGCATTAGGCCTAGATACGAAATTGACGGAGCCAGATGGTTTCGAGGCACTGTGGGGGGATTTGAAGGGGGTTTCCTGGAACTCCAGTAGTCGCGAGTTAGAATAGTTCTAGATGTACTAAGACGACGAAACTTTGCAGGCATAACAATGACCCGACCTTATTGACTTAAGAACCTAACACAACATACCCACGGAAACTTCCGTTCCTAGATCCGAGCATTTTTGGAGGAGCAAGGGAAGGGAAATATGGAAATTGACTTATGCAAATTGCGAACGAGTGGTCTGATTCGAGTTAAACTTATTGGGTGATAAGAATCGACGACCTAGACATGCAAAACATGCGTTCGAACTATATGCGACCACGGTTGGGGGTATTGGGGGGGGGGAGGGCGAAAACCTTTGACATGCACAAAAACCAAATGGATGGACCGAATGAGATGCAAGTTCGACAGTGCCGAGTTAATGCTGTCTAGATTTGTTATTTGGCGTCCGGGCCGGATTTGGCCAAGGTAGGGGGGGGGGGGTACCGGAAAGTTGAAGATAGGCCATGCTCCGATTTCAGTAAAAACTTGACGGACGGGAAGAGGGGATTAAGATATACGACGTTTATGTTCCCAAGTCCTCTTCGGCCGCAGTGGGGGGAGTTGGAGGAAGCTTGCCGGAAACTTTGAGGCTCGCATAGGGTCAAACGAGTGCACCAATTTAAACGAAACTTGGAATGTATAGAGAGCATATACCCTACATGACATTTTAGGGTCCGAACCGGATCCGACAACGGTGGTGGTGGGGGTACCGGAATTTTCCAAAAATGCTCAGATTCGAGCGAAACTTGATAGATGGTATAAAAGAAGATGCTTTAGATGATCCATTTTTGAGTCCGAACCAGATTCGTCTGCAGTAGGGAGGATGGAGGGAGTACCAGAAACCGAGTAGCAGGTCTAGGGATCAAACGAGTGTATTTATTGGGCTGAAACTTGGAAGTTTGAACAGTCATGCACATTTGCTACAGATAATCCGAGAAGATGCCGAAACTGCTGAGAATTGGATTATACTAAATATCCTATTTCTATTTCCGAACCGCATTTTTTGGATTGAATTGCAGATCCAGGTACCGTGGCAACAGATACCATGGTTTCTGCGAAAACGCAACTATTCATGACGCAGTCAATAGAGGCAATCAAAAAATCTTCTCTCCCCTTCATCATGTTGTACGGTTTTCACCTTGACACTTATGCGACCTGGACATAGTGACAAGAAATCCGGAATCGTTGCTATAACCTGGTTCCAGGATAAGTTCAAAACTTCAAAGGACTTCCAGTGAAAAGAGTTGCCATGTAATATTTATACGTAATTCGTGGGGCAACCGATGTCCAGAGCTATCATGGGGGCCTTCGTTTCGTGCCTTTTGACATTCTCGGTCTGCAATGGCTTAACCTTAGTTTACTTCTCCTGCTATCGCCCAGAGAAAAATAACACTAGAGACTACCGCCAAGACCTATGCTTTCCATGCTTTGGAAACGGGCCATACTGGTAGTGCCGCCCACTACACTTATGCCATTTAAAGCGAGACAAACTTGCAGGTTTAGAAATTTATAGTAAAGCAAAGGTGCGGTCTGGAAACACCAAGGAAACAATGGAGGCTGTATCATTTTTTTGCTATGTTTAGAATATGAAGTTATCGGAGCCAGCGCTGGTGAACGACCGATTGAGTTTCAGTAGTGATGTTCACTATCACTGGTGGCGCTAGTGTCGAGTCACGAGTGTGTGTCACTTTTTTTAAGTCTTGACGCTACTCTCTAGTGTTATTTTGCTC
This sequence comes from Branchinecta sandiegonensis, assembly GCA_030848855.1. Taxonomy (NCBI): domain Eukaryota; kingdom Metazoa; phylum Arthropoda; class Branchiopoda; order Anostraca; family Branchinectidae; genus Branchinecta; species Branchinecta sandiegonensis. Next base: position 4,480,608 of record JAUPMV010000003.1, on the reverse strand, counting down.
TGCTATCGCCGTACATAGGACAAAAGTACAGAAATCTGCGTTTAATAAACTATCGCCATACACTGTCAATACGAGTCTTCAGATCTGAACCAATCCATAACCAAAATATTTAACTAAACACTTGGTGACACTCTCGAAAAATTCCTAAATTTAAACAAATCGCTTAAAACTTGCTCTATACCGCACCGATTCAATCAAATTTCAGCGTTCAACTAGGAATGTTTCGCTGATGATCTGAGATTTAAAGGAGCTAACAGTTTTAAACTTGATATATGCCTACTGATCACAGATTTTCAACTTCAGGCTGACATTCACAATCTTTTTGTTTATCAACTGGATCCTTCTCTACAGATACTGATTTTTACATATGAATGTGAAATGAACCTATCATGTTGAAAACATGCGTGTCGTCACAATCAGACAAACATACAAACAGAAGATCCATATATGCACTTCGCGCACAAGGCTAAACTAATCCGGCAATCTCGGACGGATTACGTTTCCTGCAAAATTTAAACTAACAAAATTGTACCGTGTTCTTCAAAACTGTGCTAACTGAATTTTTTTTTGAAAACGGAGTTAACTATACCATTGGAAAGAACAGAGCTGATTTGGTATTCTGTTAAATTGTGCTGAGTGTTAGATGACGATATGAGCAACATCTAACAGGTAGATTAGTTTTAACTTTTTGAGCTCCTACTTTGTTCATGAAGATGGCATACATAAAACTGGGCCCAAAAACTATGAAAATGTAGTAGCACAGTTTTGAAGAACACGGTACAATTAAACTAACGAAAATTGTCCTTTAATAAAACAAAACTGATGCATGTCGCTGAGCTTACCAGTAAAACACTGTGTAAAATAGTAAAAACATGTCATGGCTTGAATTGCGCGGTCATTTTAGAACCAGTATCGCGGACAGACGATCAGGTTTTTCCCGGACCATATTTTCCATTTTCATCATTCCTTGCGAAAAATCTCAAGCTACGTTTACACGGAGGGTATTTACCCGTACTCCGTGGGTATTTTTCCCCGCAACCGCAACAAAAACCCGGGTATTTTGAACTTCAGTTCCGCGAACTTTTTACCCGGGTATTTGTTTGTCGAAGGGTATTCTTCGACGTCAGCAACAACAAAAAAGGATTTTCGAGGAATAATTTTGATTATGCCCATGTAAAAAGTGGTCCAAATGGACACATGTTGGTATCCATTGTAGAGAGATATCCTGAGCCTTACAACCTTGGAATTTATTGCCACATGACAGTATTCTCCCTTGAAAAATACCCGAGTACCGTGTGAACACTTTCCCTTCTCGTCTCCGGGGAAAAATACCTGCCGTGTAAATGATCCTTCAGCTTTTTGTGCCAATGAAAATAAACAGCTAGGAACGTTGTAGATTTATTCTTTCAAGCTTTCGCAAAGACGTTCACCGATTTGGGCACAGATTGGTCGTCCCGTGGAACTCTCTACCAGACCATGTGGTCGGTGCAGAAACGGTCAACGAGCTTAAAAAAGCCGTCGGTATTATGCATCTGGACAACATGCTTTATTTGTAGTGTGAAAATTTGTCCCTAAAGTTCCTTGTTTGTATTTTTCGAAGTAAGCGGCGTATTTCAGAATTACATTAGCTGCGTTTTTTGCCTTTTCTCCATAGGTCGGTTAACCTACCTATTTGCTACTCTTGGCCGTTTTTTCGTGTCGCCGGTCGGTTCGACTGAGCTCTAAAAAACGGCTTTGGAACTCCCGCCTCAGTCCGCAGATCCGTTAACCGACCGGCAAACGGAGCCAAAAAAGCAGCATATAAAAACTTAAGAGGCATATTCTCGTCGTTCCCCGAGGACTCAACTTGAGGAGTCCCCGCGTTTTTGTTTGTTCCGGGGACTCACTCCCCGTATTCTCGCGAGTCCCCACGGACGGGGAATGCTCCGATTATCACCACCATCATCAAAAAGGACTCCCTTTCCGATTCGGAGGGGATTTTGCTGGTGTTGGTGCAATGTAAAATTAATTACAAACAATCAGAATAAAAAAAAAATTAAATAAAGTGGATCCAGACTAATTTCGTCAACTGCATATTGTTTTTTTCGAACAAAAATCCATTTTGGAAGCATTCCCCGTGTTCTCGCTGCTTCTGTAAGCGGAGTCCGCGTGGAGTGACTCCCTCTATTCTCGCCGTTCCCTTCGATTCCCCGAAGAGTCCTCGGAGAACGGCAAGAATACGCCTTAGGTCGGTTAACCGAAGGAAGGAAACGACTTATAGTGGGAAATCTTACAGGTCGGTTAACTGCACTGTCAGAAGTTTCATACCAGATTGCGCATAACACTTTCAAGAATAACACCTTTTCACTTAGAAATAAAGTGTTATGACCAATTAAGTTTATACTATTTCGTGCCTAGATCTCGAACAACATCTTCAATAGGTAAAAATACTACACTGTCAGAAGTTACATAACGACAACAGAAGAATGCGCGGTTTCAACAGATAACACTTTGGGATGTTATATGTTATGTTTTTTTTTTCCCGTTAGTATTTTTACCAATTGAAGGTGTTGTTGGAGATCTAGACACGAAATAGTGTAAACTTAATTGGTCATAACACTTTATTTCTAAATGAAAAGGTGTTATTCTTGAAAGTGTCATACGCTATCTGTTATGAAACTTCCGACAGTGTGGATGACGGCAAAAAACGCAGCTATTTATTTATTTTCCGTCGGAAATGATGTTGGTGCTGAAAATATTGCAAGAAAAAAAAACAGGCTATGAAAGCCGCACCCTGATCGCCTTTCCGCGTGTTAAAATGGTCGGTTTCACCGGCTTGCAACTATCTCCAGTTCCGGTTCTCCTTCCTGAATGTCAACCGGTTTCCCGCGGAACTTGTCATCAAGGTAACCTGGTATCTGAAAGGAAAAGGATTCAATTAAAACACAGCTTCTAAAATAAACTGTGGGATGTCAGAAGACAGGAAACTAGAGGCGTATTATCGCCGTTTTCGGGGAACGGCGAGAATAGGTGGAGTCACTCACAACGAGAACACCGAGAATCCACAAAATGGATTTTTTTCAAAAAATAAGAATCATGCCAAGGAATTGGTCTGGGCCCATTATATTTTCACCTTTGTTTATTCTAGTTGCGTTTTTGCAGATACCATGGTATCTGTTACCACGGTAACTGGCTTAGTCGTTTTTGCAGTAACCGTAGTATCTGATTTACGGTTGCTCTGCAAAAACGACAATTGCCGAAATTGCGCTTTCGAAGTCATCCCAAAAGAAAAACTGATATTCAGTCACGTCACTAAGTGCCAAACTTCTTTCCCACCAATTTGACTAAAATGATGAAAGTGAGATGACTTTTTCAGGTACCACGACTAGTTACCACGGACGGACCGTGGTATCTGAATATCAGATACCACGATAGCTGCAAAAACGACTTTAGACCGTGATATCAGACACATGGTATCTGCAAAAACGCAAATTCTGCTTATTTTAACCTTAACTCTGCATTATCACTGATTACAAACAAAAAAGGTAACCTCGATGAAATATACACTAAATCAGTATTATCCCTGAACTGAATTCAATACTGATCTCAGTAATTCTTCTTAACCAGCCCTAACATCTGATTTACAAGACAAAAAAAAAAAAAAAACACGAACAACCCCAAAATTGATTCCCACGAAACCTGAAAGGGAGCCCTTTTTGATGATGGTGATGATAATCGGAGCATTCCCGTCTGTGGGGACTCGCGAATATATGGGGAGTGAGTCTCGGAGGTTTACAACCGGCTGCTCAAGACTAAGTTGTTTCTTAACAAACTAAATGCACCACACCACAACGACCCAATTTGCAACGAAAGGGATCGAGGCCAAATGGCGGACATTTACATATATTATACAGGCTACAACTACATCAACCCACAAAAATATAAAATAACCATAATCCATCCAGGTTCCGAATTCAAACCACCAAACTGACTTGGGATTTACCATGACCAATGATTCTATGAGCAATGATTTTATTTTATTTTATTTATATTTATGGAAAGTTCCAGCTCTCTCTAAATAGTTGCGTTTTTGCTGTCTGCTATCTGCTATCTTTGCTATCTGATACCACGGCTTAAAGTCGTTTTCGCAGTTACCGTGGTATCTGATACCACAGTCAAAAGGCGTTTTCGCAGTTATCGTGGTATCTGATATTCAGATACCACGGTCCGACCTTGGTAACTGGTCGTGGTAAATTGGTGAGAAAGAAGTTTAGCACCGATGTAACTGGATATCAGATTTTCTTTTGAGATGACAGAGCAACCGTGTATCAGATACCACGGTAACTGCAAAACAACTAATTGCAGATTCAGTTACCGTGGTAACCGATACCATGGTATCTGCAGAAACGCAACTAATGAATAGTGACCAAAAGAACGTAAGCGACGCATAAGACATCATAAATCCGTCCGCCTTTGGTCACCATAAATCGAAAACGGATCGCGATGTTCTGAAGGAAGAAACACAACATAACTCATCAGGCCAAGAGTGAGGTCCGTTCGTATTTGAGCTTTCTACCTCAATATTTTGGGCGGGGGAGAGGCTTTGAATGTTTAGGGACAGAAAAAGTTATCAGACCGAGCCGATTGGAGGGATACTATTGGACAAATGCTACTCAACTAGTTCTTGCTTCGGGTGGACACTTCGACCGGAATCAGTTCAAACTGAGACCTGAAAACCTTCTTGATCAAACTGATTTGAAAATACATCTATTCCCTCTGTTGAAAATTTTCGGTGGCTTGGTTTAACAGTTTGTAAAAATACTTCGTCCTTTCTCCAGTCTGCAGTATCTGAAGCTTGTAAAAAAATTAAATTTGGATATTTTCAGATTGTGTCAAACCGGTCTAAGTATAACCGTAAGGCTTTGGTTTCTCTGTATTCAGTTTTTTGCGATCACTCTATACTCTATGTTTCTGGCACTTTTATTCTATTGAAAAAGAGTGACATACGTAAACTACGTTCATGTTACTACAAATACTGTAAATACCTGCTTTATTTGCCTATATCGTATCGAAATCGGAGAATAATCCGAAAATACAAAGCCCCCGATATAACGGCAAAACTCCAGGAGCTTCATAAAAATTTATTTGGACAAGCATATGAACGGCTTACTCCCTATCACGGGCTCATCCGTTTGTTCTGTTGATTTTTTGTGTTAATTTTGTTGTATTAGTGTTTCCTCGGTTGTTCATTTGTTTCTTTCTCTTCTCTACTCCACTATCTTCACATTGTTTTTGTGCAGTGGGTTACAAATAAATCATTATAATTATTATTAAACTGATTCCGGCTGTAAGAAGTCATGCTGATTATCTTTGTGAATCGAACGGTTCTTTGCCCCGGTTGATTGCGATCCGAATCCCGCGAAAACCGGAAACTTGGTAGAACTACATGCTTCCTGATCCAGCTTCTCGGTTAGTAGACCTATGTGAGGAACACATGCTAGATCTTCACTTCCGAGTGCCCATCCACTGTCCGACACAACTGCCGCGGGCTATAATATAAAGACATCCATTCCTGCTGTCTTCTCTTCATCCTTTCCTTTTCTCAGTAAAACCAATGGGTAGGCTACTGAATTAGTGACGCAAAAAAAATGCCCCAGTTAGCAATCCAAACGAAGCCTTAGGAGTGTCTTTCGTGGGTGATTCACGGCATTTTGGTACCAAAATTAGGACTCGGCAAAAACGATAATTTTTATTTTAAAACCGCAATCTGTCCAGACAAAATATTCGGATACAGGCGATTTAATTTGTTTAGAAAGACTTGATTCATGTAAAAATAAGGACAGCCTGCGTTTTCTGAGAAGTAGAGGGCTCCCGATTTCACTGCTTATTTTTATTTTAATTCATGGTTTCCACGTTTTCATAGTCTTCGGATCACGGTTAAGTTAGTTGATTTTGTTCTTTTGTTTTCTAAAAGGTTCACTTTTTTGTTATATTCATTTGATTGGGGTAAGCCTAACATTCTTCTCTACTGAATCTTAGTGAATAGTCTTCAGTTTCTTCCGTAGTTTTATTATACACGTTTCTCTAGTATACCTCTAGCGGCCTCTAGTATGGGAAGGTTTATCGACAGAGTTAAGTCATGTAGTGTTTTCACGGATTTTCGTAGCATGTTAAAGGTTCATTGGTTTGCTGTATATGAATTTGATGCGTTATTCTCAGCCGTTTAAGTTGTGTTTTTTCCTTAATTTTTTTGTTTTGGATAGTTAGTAGTGATTCAGGTTGAAAATGTGTTTTTTTGTTGTTGTTGTTCTTTCTGGTTGCGCGTCCTAGACCGGGTAAGTCAAGCTCCTTTCTTTCTTTCTTTCCTTTTTTTCTTTATTTTGTCGAAGTTTTTGTTGTTGTTGATGTTTTGTTTCGAGGGTAATTAGTCCCTAACAGGTTCGCCTCTGGGCATTGAAGATTCCAGTTTTTTTAAGAAACCCTTCATTCATTCCTACCTATCTACTGCTTTCTCTTCTTTTTTATTCAACTAACCTCACATTTTGTATCCGCAGGGGGTAAATTGAATACTATTATTATATTTATTTAGGTGAAAGGGATGAGTTTTGAAATTAAAAGACCCATTCCTGTTCAAAGTGAATGGAAAGTTGGTATGCGGAATAAGAAAAATCATATTTGACGGTGCAAAACGGATAAGTCAGCTAAATTTTATTAGAGCTATATTTGGAACTTCAAATCGCCCATACATGCCGCCGACAAGTATCCATCTTAGCTGGAAAGAAGAAGAGAAACAGGTGACTCCAAATAGTCCAAAACCAAAATGAAGAAGAATCTCTACCTTTCGACGACCCAATCGAACAGCAGAAACAGCAGCCGTGTCCAGAATGAAATCACAGCACCAGCTTTAACTCCAACCAATTTTCAGAGAAGAACTTTACAAAATCAGATATTTTATTTTTTTTTTATTTTTTTTCTTTTTTTTTTTCTTTTTTTTTTTTTTTTTCTCCCGTAGCATCTTTTCTAATTTAACTTATTTTTATGTTATTTGAATAAAACAACGAAAATTCTGTTACGTACTTTTTGTGGCTACTCCTCCATCCCTCAGTGACGTTAATTTTAACCTATTTTTACCCACTTTTAAACTATTTACGTCACCTAACTTTTAATAAAGCCCATATTACATTTACTGTCCATCCCCCTAATAACTATATATAAATTATAAACTTATTATAAATTTATCATTCCAACCTCAATCATCTTCTTCTCAAATCTCTATCATTCAAATTTCTACTAAAAAACCACTTACTTTTTCGCCCAATCATCATTCACACATACCCATCATTCATCACAATACTTATCTTCAACTCTTCCAAAACCACAAACGCCCTCAACCCTCATTCCCCTCTCACTCGCTTCCACTCATATCATAACCCCAGGGCACAAACTTAACCACAACTTTCAACAATCCCACCAAAACCCCTGCTCTACCCGCTCAAGAGGTGCCCTTCCCCCTCTAGGGCACCTCTAACACGGTGGCAATTAACTTTCCCAAATACAACAACAATATTCTGCCCTGGCTGACCCCAATCATTCCACACACACCAACCGACACACTTCTACCTCCCACAACCCAAAATACCCCACAATCCTTGAAACGTTTTCCCTTTACACCATTATAGGGAAAAAGTTTCAAATCAAAATTTAAAATAATCTTACAATCCCCCGCACTCGTCCGTCCATACTTATTCATCCATTCGGATCTTCAACAACCAATCCACATCCACATCTTTTGACCCCCACTTACTTTCTCTTATTTCATTCACGCGCATTTCATACCATGCCTGAAATCGTCTCCTACTCAGGAGTCAGATATTTAAGGAAGAATCTTTAATTAACAAGTTCATTTTCCAACTTGAGCCTGAACAGGACCCTTGCCAAGAACAGCCGAAATATAGCTCTAAAATGTAGCTGACTTATACGTTTTGCGCCGTCAAATACGACTAGCAGTCAGCTTGGGCTGAAGGAATATCTACAAGAAAAATCAATTGGTTTTTGCATCGAATGGATAGTTATGCCGCGGCGCGGAGGTTTCGGACAAGCCAGTTGATGATCAAGCGACGAGCACGTCGGACGTAAGACTAGTGTGCCTGAAAGTTTTTTGCGATGGAGAAGTTTCAGGTTGTGTTAGTAAAGATATGGATATCAGGAGGGCATACTTCAGAGGGATTACCTAGTAAGGATCATTCCTTGGCGGCTGTGGAGTCCTGACGCTCGTTTTGAAGGTGTTAATTAAAGTTAGATGCTCGTGGACTGGCCAAGGTGCGACGTAAGGACACGAAGCCAGATGGAGAAATGAGGTAAAAGCGAGACAGTGATTGGTAATATTTGTGTTGGTACTGGAATGTGAAGAGTTATTCATGACACGGGATGAACGCGAAGTTTCTGACTTTCTGTCAGAACTTAAGCTTTACTGCACATGGGATAAATGCGTAGACAAATCCCGAGAATTTGGTTAAAAGTTTATTACCACTGGGATTTGCTGCACTGGGTCCATCGGGGCGAAGTCTCGTATCGATACTGCTGAACTTTTGCGGCTGCCTAAACTTGATCCCTAAAAAGGCCAAAAGATGGTGTTAGCTACGCCACCTCCACTACAGAACGACGACTACATTACTACGACACAAACTACTTGTCCGGACAGTTCAACTCGTGTTCCAAGCAGCTTGACCGCAACCCAGGAGAACCCAGAACCTCCTATTTCCGACATTCCCCCCAGCCGGGTCGTACCTTATTGCTGCAACAGTCAATATTAATTTCGTGTTTTTCCAAAAAACTCGAAAAAGCAAATTTAAAACGGTTGGTCGATGTGTTGAAACCATGCTTCGAGTCTGATGGGCTAAAGTTAAATTGGCTCTTGTAAATATCAAAATCCTCCTAGTCTAAATCCGAATTGTTTGGTATGAATAACTGAAAGACTTGGGAAAATTGGGATCGACTCGGATTTCTGATCTTAAAAAATTTAAACTAAATAGTCGGAATATGTTCGAAGTCCAAACTCAAATTGTTTTGTGAGACAAATCAAGAGATTTTAGAAAATTAGGATCGATCCAGAATTCTGATCCTACAAAACTGAAACTATACAATCAAAATGTGTTTTTAAACTTGGCAAAATTAAAAGACGAAAAAACGAGAAAAAAAAATCAGCTGACCAATAGTTGAACACCACGAAACAAGAGTTGGTAGTCGGTTTGGGCTGAAGAAACTTAGGGTAATCGAACTGAGTCACTGAGTCTGGCAAACTTGGTGGTGACTTAGTGGTTGGAATACAAAATCTTCAAATTGGGTGGTGCCCCCCCCCCCCTCCGGAACTCCAACTTTCGAGGCTTCCTGTAGGAGCTTTGGTTACTCGCTTCCCAACCCCGCAGTATTCGGTACGGTATAAGAGCTCTGAACTTTTGACGTCGTTCCACCTGGACTGCAGTATACGAGTTGCGAATGTACAGAGATGCCGTAAATTGCCACATCATGGCGCTACGACCCATTGCGCTTGTGAAAGCTGAACATTCTCCGGATGGTCAATTATCTATTCCTGCTACCATGTAAGTCTAGGACGTTATTCTCCATTCAAAGTTATTCTCCATACCAGATGAAATGCTACGTACGCTACTAACTAGACAACACAAACACGTCCCAAATTTATTCTTACAATCCATAAAAGATTAATCAAGTCTAACTAAAAACAACGGTTATTTCTGTCTAAACTTGGGCTTCCACAGGTCCGGCACAAAGTTTGAGTGCGATTACTCGACGAACTCTTGCGTTCCAGCTCCCGCAATTCGGGCTCGTGTGAACAGAGGCTACACTATCGGAAGTTTCATAACAGATAACACAAGGATGCGCGTTTTGAACAATAACAATTAGGATTTATGTTTTTCAAACGTTACGCATTTAAACGTTACGTATACAGGAAGAGCCGAAACACTGCTGAAAAAAACATCTGCTGACCTTTTTGTTTGTCCTCATGATATCAGTCAGCAGATGCTTTTCGGCTCTTCCTAGCAATGCTTGTTATGCATGACTTTTGAAGTTCAAGCGAAAACGGCTGAGATAGGACAATCTAGTTACCGATCACTTATTGGCTTGAATTTTTTTTTTAATTTTTTTTTTTAATAGAGTTTGGAAAGTAAAAAATAAAGTTTTTATCTTATGATGAAAGTGTAAGTGACATTATAGCAGGGTAAACTGTTGGGTAATTTTGGTATTATCGTCACTGAGTTGGAGATGGAGACGTTGCCACTGTTTAAGGCAGCTTCACACTGACTTAAGACCCCTTTCACACTGGAGTACTTAGGCCTCTTAAGTGTACTTTATGCGTCTAAAGTCGCACTTAACGTAAGAAATCTCACTTAACTTTAGTATTTTTCAACTTTACACTCAAAGTTAAGTGCACTTAAAGAAGAGAGGAGAAAAGTTTTCAAAAAACAAAAATCAAGATGGATTTTGAGGAAACAATTATACATTTTGTACGTGAAAGAACTTTCCTCGACAATTCCTCCAAAAAGATCGCGGCAAGTGCTAAATCATCGTCTGAGCTACTGTAAACCATTTTTTCTCATTTCTAATTATTCGCTGATGATGAAAAGGGTGAAAACCTAGGAAGAAATGAAGAAAATTTACTTAGCTTCAGCTCCTTGGTGTGAAAGGCCTAAGTACAGTGTGAAAGGCTTACTTAACTTAACGAAACTTCTGCTACTTAACTTTAGTTCTTAAGTGGCAATGTGAAGCCGCCTTTAGCTCAATTTAAAACAGGAAAAAATGGAAAAAGAAGCTACGCGGGAATTAAAAAAAGAAAGAAAAAAGACGCTTAAAGACCTGATGAAAATGCGTTGCTTCGTTGCTCCGCTATTGACGAATAATCGATTTCCATAGAGGGGATTTTCCCTGTCGGGCTTGTTGTGCCTCTATTCGCTTGTTCCTGTGTTCTATGCTTGAGGGAAATGATTTAGGAAAAATAAGTGATCAAGCAGCGAGCGGTGTTCATCAAGCTGATAACTATAAATATTCTTTGAGCCCAAGCTGACTTTGAAACATTTATTCAAACAATGTTTACAACGGGTTCGTCAGCTACGATTCTTCATCAGCGATATTTCGGCCCTTTTTGGCAAGGGTCCTCGTCAGGCTGTCAATCCTCTGGTTCAACTTCGGGGAAGGAAACAAACCTGTAATCAATATCGCCGAAATATCGCTGATGAAGAATCGTAGCTGACGTACCCGTTGTAAACATTGTTTGAATAAAAGCTGATAACTAGCCACTAAAAAGCCGCGTCTGTATTGAGATTCAAATTTCCCGTTATTCTAAACGTCACTTTAGAGCAAATAGTGAAAAATAAAAATCCACTTAACACAATCCAAATAATGCAGTGTATTCAGTTAAATGATACAAAATAAGTTGGCTTTTCAGTTAAACTTTAAAGGACCGGTCTTACCTATAATACTAGCACAACCTACTTCCATAACACTCCGTATATTTCTAAACCCGGAGAGCCAAATTTCGTACGGTACATTCTAACCCCTCTACCACGCTGACTTTCTGACTTGCCGTGTTTTGCTACCTTCGATGTGTATCACCCTGTCGACGGTTGTCTGCGAGAAGTTTTTCCATAAAAAAAAACCGTTTATGTAAATTATTTCCCTGTTTTCGCTACAAGTCAACGGGTCTCGGAAAAGGCTTAAAACAGCCAAAACCGTAGATTATTTGTTGAAATCACAGCCTAGTTTTAAAGTATTCAAATATTTTAAAATACTGCAAGTTGAAGAGTAAATAGTGCGAGGGGTTCTTTAATGCATAACATCTGCAAAATCATAAAAGATAACATCCCAAGTGTTATCTGTTGAAACTGCGCACCCTTATGTTACCTATTATGAAACATTCGACAGCGTCGCAGTGTCAATATGCCACAATACGACAACTTTCAAAGAACTCCACAAACTACAATTACCAAGTCCATCAAACTATCCGGAACGGGATTCTTCACTTACCGGAGGCTTAGGTCTGTGCGTATCCACGGCACCGACTGGCAAGTGGATATACTCCATATTGCAGCCGTAAGCGACGGGGGTCAACTTTATCACCGTATGCAAAGGGACCTTAATATAAGGTAACTCCTCTGCCGGGTAGTCGAGAAAGTAGGCCAAGAGGCATCGCAGGGCGGCTTGGTGGCCGACGACCAGAACGTTGTGCTGCCGCTCCAGTTCCATGATGACGGGCTCGAGCCGAGCGACGAGATCTTCGTAGGATTCTCCGCGGGGGTAGCGATAGCTGAATTTGTTGGCATCGCGGGCGGCGAACTCTTCCGGGTGTTGAGATTGGATTTCCTCGTAGGTTAGCTCCTCGCAGATACCCTGGAAATTAGATGATGATGAGATGTTTTATTACGCACTGGTCAAGAAAAAAATATAGTGCAGCCCAGGGGCGTCACGTATGGGGGGGGGGACGCCCCCCCAAAGTTGCCGGCCAGTCGGTAAAAATTAACCGAGTCGGCGCGAAGAGCCGAAATTTTTCGTAAAAACAGCCGTTTTTTTTCTTGGAAACAACTGATTTTTCTTCGGAACAGTCTATTTTTTTAAAACAGTGGTTTTTCGTTCTTAAAAAACAGTCGGTTTTTCGTCAAAACAGTTGTTGTTTTCTGCAATAACAGTCAGTAAAAATAGCCAGCCAGTCGGTAAATACCTTGCCCCCCCCCCCAAACATTTGGCTAGTAACGCCTCTGGTGCAGCCTATAAACTAGCAGAGACTTCTATTGCCCTATCACTCCAGACACGAATTCTGCGCTGTGAGAAACCTCTCCTTTTCGTTATGGCGAGTTCCCATAAGTTTGCCGGTTTTGCTGTCATGGGGTGCCCTACTATATCGTGCGAGATCTAGGCGACCCCCCCCCCCCCCCCCCGAATGCAAATATAGGAATGTATGTAAACGCGTGACGGCGACTCAGCTGGCCGCTATATATACTTTTCATAAAAATACATTTATTTATTAACACCGTGTGTGGTGGGGTCGGGTGGTTCGCCGGGTAGGGGGGGGGGGGGGGACTTTTGCCGGTATCAGAGACGGAATGAGCAAAGTGTTTGTCAGAGCTATTGTCAGTATCGAAAACCGAATCCGCCCACCGTCTGCCGATTTCCCAACAAGGAGTTTTCAGATTTACCAACAGATCCCAGGTTGATGTGATTTTTATTTGTAGTAGGCTATATTGTTATGCAAGTGTTTGTTATTTATTTTGCCATTTTCGCCCCTAGTTAGTCGTTTCTTAGTTTGAATAAATACACACTGTCACTGAAGCTTTAAACATGTGTGATATTTGGAAAAAATTACTCTTCTTTTGTCCTTTTTATTCCCGAGTCTATGGGAAATAAACTATTAACTGCGAAGTTCGTTTGCGGATTTCGGATTCTGCCGGATCGGACCTTGACAAAACTCGATTCATCCGAAAATTCCATCAGAATTTCCCACGGGATTCGTAAGGAACTGGCGCGTACCAAATAACGAAAGGCAATTTGAAATCTCATTTGTTATTATTTTGTCTGACACATGATTGACATTCACTCTGCATGTTCATCTACGCTCTTTTTATTACTTCAAATAATTTTTCCGGAAATATCCGGCTTCTCTTGGTCAAATATTTACATGGGAATTATGCAATCGAAACACGACATGTGGTCCAAGTACACGCAACTGAACTTTTATCGATATTTTAACTTTCCAGTTTCGCTGTTGTGATACGTTCGCTTATATCCCTTTGTCCACGAACTCAGCCCGTGGACTGATAAACAACTGCCACGAAAGAAAGAATAAATAAAAATCGCTCCCGTGTTTCGTGGCTTGGTTCCATCATTCCTTTGAACTAGAGCTTCTCGTTTAAAAATGACAGAATTTTGAAATTCCGTCTCCCTTGCGTCGGTCCGAGAGGAACACATAGCAATCATTTTTCTCCATATCCTGCTAATTCTTCTTCCCAATTTTTACATAGTTTCATCCCATCACTAACATACTACTTGTAAAGAGTCCCTTTAGAAATATTTTCAACGCTTTTCAACACCAAAAATTATGCTTAGATTGGGTTACTAGATCGTTGTTTTTCTTGCTTTTGTTTATTCTGTTGCCATGGCTTTTTTACTTTTTTGCACAATTAAATCTTATCTTATTCTATCACGGGACTGGTTGAACAATACTTAAAGGACACCTCGCACTACATCCCGTTTCTGCCAAGCTGTTCTGTAGTTGACTACTTCAAAACTTAACTATACTTGCAGCAAATTACACAAGGCTTCGGCTGCTATTAGCCTCTTTCCATGTCCCTTGTCTTGAATGAAAAACTTGGCAAAATTTGCATAACTGATCTTCAGACAAACAAGCATCTCAGAAAAAATGGTCGGGAGCCTGATACGCCACGTAAAGAGAATAGCACGTCAACCGTGAGAATCAGTGTAATGCTAAAAGAGGAGATAGGATGCACTTACGAGGTGTATGATCTCGGGAACAAGAATGGATGGAAATATTAGGCTACACTATCCAAATAATGCATAAAACGGATACGTTAGCTACGACGCTTTAGCAGATTTTAGGAAATACTACTGAAGTAGAATGAACTACTATCACAAGTACGACGGGTCCTTTCATTCCGCCTTTGAGTATTATCTAAATAAATGAATAAAAATTACCCTGAAAGCGATTGACTTTGCTCCCGATACTTACCGCATCGAGTTCGTTGAGAGCGCGCCATCTTTCTTGCGGCGCATCGATGAGGGAGGATGTCTGGACGGTCCGTTTCATCCAAGACGTCCAGATGCGCAGGTTAGGTAGGCGCTGTTGTTTGACGAACCTCGACAACGCTTCGGCATACTCCCTACCCCTCTCCGACAAATCAGAGTCGCCACCTATCTTTCCCAATACGTTGAACTCGCTCTCTCCATGCTGCAAGTAAAAACACAAAAATAAGTAAATAAATAGTTTTTTTAAGTGTAAAGAATTGTTGTATGGGTTTGGCTCATCGCGATAATAGTCTGATGTTGTCGCTTAGTACCCGTAATCACAGGTTAACTTTTCTAGCTTTGAGCTTGAGGATGACCCTTGCCAAGAAGGGCCGAAATATCGCTCAAGGAAATTCAGCTGACCTTAATTTTCCACTAAATTTGAATTCCCCGCCAAATCCGAGCCACAAAATCGAAAATCACCTCGACAGTTGTTTGTCAAATTCGAGCCACAAACAAATTTCTGATGGCGGAAAGACTTGTGGGCCACACAAACGATCGTGGAAACACTGTTTACGCGCCACAAACTGTTTTTGGGATTGCGGAGAAAAGTAATACACTCTCTACAAAAGTTTGAGATAAAAATCATGCAACAGTCTGTCCAAGGAGTTTTCTAACGCAAATATTGCCTCAGCATCGACTATAGGCGTTTTTCCGCGACATAACTGAGTGCCACACGCTTCCGAGTGTTTGTTACGGAAATACGACTGTGTGCCACACAGTCGAGCCACAAGTTGAGACTCGTGGAAACGCCGTTTTGTCTATTTTGGGCGGTAATTTCAACTGTCTAAAAATAAAAATAAAGCTGAGATAAAATCTCGAAAAACACATTTTCAGGTTTCGTCCTTACTATCCTGCGCAAAAACGATCCTCATTTTTATGTCTATACAAGCTTGTGAAAGTGGTTAATTTTATTGTTTGACATTATTTTGCTGGTAAATCTGAATTTCCCGCCAGAATCGAGCCACAAAATCGACAATCACCTCGGCAGTTGTTTCTCCAATTCGAGCCACAAAGCGAGCCACAAGAATCTTGCTGGTCGCGGAAACACACCTGTGGGCCGCACAAAAGATCGCAGAAACCGTCTTTTTGAGCCACAATCTTCTTCATCTGGTGGCTGTCTGGCGGCTTACACTACTACATTAGGGTACATAAATCAGAAGAGGTTGATATTCAAGCTCTCTCGCAATTCTCGTCCCTCTATACAAAAACAGCCAGTTAGAGCAACTTACCCTTGTTAAGTATATTGTCCTGGGGGTAATGTGAATATTCATGAGATAGTAGACGATCCGGCTCTGGATATGTCCTTCGTGCTTGTGCACGACAATCTTGGCACCTAGAAGAAGAGAACATAACTTCGGAGGGGGCAAGATAAATACTTTAATTAAACGAATTCAGGCTTTGTGAATGGCGCTTTTTTTTCATTGTCCGTAGTAAAAAAAAGTGTGACAAATGATACATGTGTATTGTACACAAAATAAAGTGCTTATGTGCGTATGTTGCACTGGTTAAGATACCACTGGCCACCTTTAAGGACAGTGCTAAGAACTTCGTCCACTTGGTTGGTTTCGCGAGTTCGTTTTTGGGATCCCAAAACGTAAGTGGAGGGATACCTATGACATCGCAAAAGTTGTCCATCTGTATTCCATTTTAAGTCCGGACCGAATCCGATGAATGGGGGGGAGTCGGAGGGGGTAACCGGAGATCATGTGACACGCTTAGAGTGGAGGGATCGAGATCAAACTTGGCGGGAGGAACAAGCACAAGCCTAGGTACATCATTGATAGAACCGGACCGGATTGGTGCACTGTGGGGGGAGTTGGAGGGGGGTTCCGGAATTGCGATGATACGGAGTTAAGGTAGTTCCAGGTGGGCTAGGACAATGAAACTTGGCAGGTAAGTCAGGGATCCGACCAGATTAACCTGGAATAGTCAACTTCCCGATCCGACCACCGTGGGGGGGAGTGGAGGGAGGGGGAATCCGGAATCTTGAGGAACGCACAACATTGGAGCGGGTGATCGGATCTTAACGAAACATGATATTTGGAAAGACCTCGTGTCTCGGATGAACCATTTAAAGTCTGGACCGGATCCGATGAATGTGTGGGGGGGGGGGAGTCGGAGGGAGGGACCGGAAATCTTGTGACATGCTTAGAGTGGAGCGATTGGGATGAAACTTGGTGGGAAGGACAAGAACAGGAACTAGATACGTCAGTGATAGAACCGGATCTTGGGCACTGTGGGGGGAGTTAGAGGGGGGAGTTCGGAATTCCGGCTATCACGAGTTAAGGTATTTCCAGATGTGCTAGGACGATGAACTTGGCTTGAACATTAGAGACTTGATATGATTGGCTTAGAAATAGTCGGTTCTCCGACCCAACCATCGTGGGGGAGTGGAGGGAGGGGGAATCTGGAATCTTGTGGCATATATGTATAACTTTTGAACGAGTTGTCGGATCTTAACGAAACTTGATATTTGGCAAGACCTCGTGTATCGGGTGTCCCGTTTTAAGTCCGGACCGGATCCGATGAATGTGGGGGGGGGGGCGTAAATCTTGTGACACGGTTAGAGTGGAGCGAAGGGGATGCTCGGTCACTCTGAGGGGAGTTGGGGGGGGGGGCGGAATTTCGGGGATCGCGAATTAAGGTACTTCCATATGTGCTAGAGCGATGAAACTTGGCGTGAACATTAGAAACTTGACAAGATTGGCTTAGAAATTGTCACTTCTCAGATCCGACCATCCCTTAAAGTACTAATCATAACCTTAAAGTACTAATCCTAACCACAAAGTACAAACAATGCTTTTAAGCAGAGTATACATTTTAACTCAAGGGTATTGCTCAAAAACTAATTTTAGCACCCTTAAAGTGCAAATGCACAAATAAAATAGTTTTTACGAACAATACATTCTCGTGATTTCAAAGGACCCATGACCATTCTTATCTCAAGAGTTTTGCTTACAAATGATCACAACAAACCCACGAATTGACGAGTTCTTACTTTAATCCTCCGACCCAGCCTTGCAAGTGCCATATGAGCTTCCAGCTCTTGTTTTGTTTAGTTTGTTTGATAGTTATTTAGTTATTAGAATTATGAGTTTGGTGTTGAATATTTGGACTGGTACATTGCAGTTGGAGTGCTTATTTATTTTACATTTTGTCCCGCTATGGCCCTTAGGGCTTTTTTGGGAATACATTCATTCATTCATATATTATAACAGGTGGCGTAAATGCTTAACTTCTATCACGTCGTCACAAATGCGCTTGAAACCAAAAAAAAAACAAAGGTCTCCGGAACGATGCTTTGGTGGGGTTACCGTGGAAACTTTCTTGAATATAGATTGCTTTTGAATTACCAAGGAGACATTCGCGAAACACGTGGACATGAGAGTCGACTTGGCGACAGCGCAAATCGACTAGTGTTTTAGCACTTCCGAAATTTTAGAGTAAATAACATGTTACGTGAGGAATGATCAGCATTGTCAGAAGTTCGGTAACAGAGTACACACGTCTGCACATCCTTGTCTTAAATGTTATGAGAATATGTCTGTTATGACGCTTTTATATGTTATCTTATCCCGAAGAACAGTCAGATATATATAGAATAGTCTTGGAAGTCGGAGTCTAAGTGTGCATGTATGTAATCGTGTTCAGTTGTCAATGAGAGAGTTTTTCAGTTGTATTTGTTGATTTTTTTTTCCTATAAAAGTGTAGT
Source organism: Branchinecta sandiegonensis (assembly GCA_030848855.1). Classification (NCBI taxonomy): domain Eukaryota; kingdom Metazoa; phylum Arthropoda; class Branchiopoda; order Anostraca; family Branchinectidae; genus Branchinecta; species Branchinecta sandiegonensis. The sequence goes on along the minus strand of JAUPMV010000003.1, from coordinate 4,462,106 downwards.
TTTTCTTTGGTTTTGCTTTTCTTTTCGTTTTTGCATTCCGTCCTTTTTCTTTTTGAAATGACGCGTGATAAATAAATAAAAATAATACAAAATAACAGACATTGTGTCTCGAAACGTAACACTTAAACGGGTCATTCTCATAACGCTTTAGCCCAAGGATGCGCAAACATGTGCTGTCTGTTCGAATCGAACTTCTGACAGAGAGTTCTTTTCAATATGAAACATATAGGCTAATGGCTATGGTCACGAAGACTTCTAATGGTTCTGGGTTTTCTCTGGGTTTTGGTCCGGAGGTTCGTGCTGTTCCCTTGTCAATAAATTCGCTGGGTAAAAGAAAACAGAATGTGTGTTTTTTTTATCATTATATTTTTGAAGTAGATGTTTCGCGTCATCTGATGTCTGCCGGTCTTGGCTTTTTGGAATAAACTATATTTATAGAGCGTGTTCCACCCTTCTTACAAAAGTAACTATTTTCTTTCCAACCTCGTGAAAAGTTACTACGCTGACCGTTCCAACCTTCTCGAAATACTAACTGCTTGACACTAAAAAACGGATACGCCCGCTACATATATTAGAGCTATATGTCGCTATAACCGCAGCATCAGCTTCAAATATAGTCACAAAATCAGATACTTAAAGGACAGTGTTGAAAATGTAGTAAAAGTTTATGTGCTTGTAGAGAGAGAAGCTTCGGCTTAACGTCTTTTTCTATTAATAAATAAATAAATAAATAATAATCACGCAACCTACTTCCATAATCACTCCATATATTTCTAAACCCGGAGACCCCAATTTCGTACGGTACATTCTAACCCCTCTAACAGAACCACGCTCATTTTCTCACTTGCCGCGTTTTGCTACCTTCGATGTGTATCACGCTGTCGACGGTCGTCTGCGAGAAGTTTTTCAATCAGAAAAAACGGTTATGTAAATTGTTTCCCTGTTTTGCTGTAAGTCAACGGGTTTCGGAAATGGCTTAAAACAGCCAAAACCGTAAGTTATTTGCTGAAAGCACAGCCTAGTTTTAAGTATTCAAATATTTTAAAATGCTGTAAGTTGAATAGTAAATAGTGCGAGAGGTCCTTTAAGCAAGAATATTTAGTTGTTGTCCCACAAGTTAATTTTCCAGCTTGAACCTGAGGGGGACACTTGCCAAGAAGGGCCGACATATAGCTCTGATAAAATGTAGCTGACGTATCCGTTTTCCACTGTCAAACATGATTCGCAATCAGCTTGGGCTGAAGGAATAACTATTTTCTTACTTAGCACGGGACCGTGGTACGTACGATATTTTAATTTAACTTAAATAAATGTAAGTACGATATTTTAATTTTCATTTAAGGCGCGATATTTTGCCAACAGTAGACAAAATCTTTCCAGCCTTGACGCCAAGAAGCCAGAAGTCGTGACGTCATGCGTACGGTAAGTAGGATGTATCATATATTACCTGCACTAACGACGAGATGCAGGGCTAGAGCAGAGGAATTCACATTCCCAAACGCTCTTCGACTATACGTGTTTATTACCGTACAATACGAGAAACCCTTGCAGGCGGAAATAAAATTTAAACAATCGCAAAATATGAATAGAGTAGCTTTTAAGCAGAAATTTGAATTGAAGTCTGGAAAGTTTTTATGAGTTGGAAGCTTTAGTCGAATCGTAGAAAACTGAAAAAAGAAAGAAAAAACAGAAAAAGAGAAAAAATCGTAATATAGACTGAACCGGAAAATAAAAATCAAGAAGTTTTTATAAAACTTTTGGATTCAAATTTACAGTATAGTTTGAAAAGCATATAGTGGGGTGTGAAAGTTAAAATGTGAAATTCCTACAAATTTTTGTCAGAGGTTTTAAAGAGGGAAGAGGCCTTTGTAGTCGTTGTGATCTTTCTCATATATTCTTGTGCCATCTCGTAACTTCAAGTTAGTAAATCTAGTAAATCAGTTAAGGTTGGCAAGTTTATTAATGGGTGTGTGAAAGTAGCGTCGGCTAACGAAGGTAACGAAAAAAACGTGTATTAAATAAAAATAAGAACGTAAGTATGACTGATTTAAAAAAAAATTGTATTTAAATAAAAAAGCCTACTTAGCATACGCCTGGTTTGATAATAACACCACCGAATGATGGAGGAGTCGTAGCCCAAAAAGTAAGAAATGGAACAACAAAAATTGAGAAAATCAACAAAAACATTTTTGTTTAGCTCTGTCACAAATTCTTGAACAATTATATTCTAGAAACTTACCCGTATTGAAGATCTTCATGTAGCTGAGGTAGCTTTCCCGCTTTTCATCTAGCGTCTCGTAACGCTCCTGGTAATGCTTAATTCTCTTGAGGAAGTCGTCCAGAGCACTTTCAGGTTCAACGCCCATGTAGTCAGGGCTGTTAACTTTCACCTCCTAAAAACAGTAAAAAAAATCAGACCTTGCCTCTTAATTCCCGATGAAAAATTTGTAGCCTGTGTAGTTGTATGGTAGTTGTACGAAAAAGTTGCATGTAATAATATGTTGTTGTTTAGTTTAGTTTATTCATAAAAATAAAAAACATCATTAACTGTTAATGGCCCCACCACAAGGCCTAACGTAAGGCCTGGCAATGGGCGGGGCTTACTCTTTATTCATCTAATCTGAAGGGAAACAAACCAAAGAAATCAAAAAAGAAAGAAAAAGAAGGAGAGAAAAAGAGAAGAAGAAAAGAAGAATGAAGACATAACAGACTGACAAGAAATAAATAGTAGCAAAGAATACTATCATTTAATGTGCCTCAGACTAGTCCAATCTTATTTAGTAGTATCCAGTAGCATCCAGTCTTGCTAATAGTAGCATGCAGTAATATGCAGTAACACCGGTAGCCTTGAAGTAGAAGCATGTAGTAGCATCAGTTAGTACTGAATACTACTGTTTCATACAACTTCGTACTTTGAGATAAATTTTTCATCGGGAAAGGACCCCATGCACTATTTACAGTTTACGTTCCAGTATTTTCAAATAGTTGAATACTTTAAAACTATGCTCTGCTTTCAACATATTACTCATGAGCTGTTTTTAAGAATTTTTCCAGGCCCGCTGACTCTTAGCAAAACATTGGAAAATGAACATGACCTTTTTTTTTTATGAGCGAGCTTCTCATAAACAATCGTGGTAAGCATAATATGCATCGAAGGTAGCAAAAAAAGCAAGGGATGACATTAGTGAGGTGTCGTTAGGGAGGTTAGAATGTGCCGTATGAAATTCGGTTCTATTCCTTCAGGAATGGGTGGAGCGATTACGGAATCAGCTTGCATTAGTATTATAGTAAGACATTTCCTTTAAAACAAAACTAAGACCTTATACACCTGAACCGAAACGATAAGCCCAATATACAAAGAACTGAAACGATCTTGCCTTTTTAAAGTAGAAATGAAAGCCTACAGTATTTCATTAGTTTGTTTCTTAGTGAGCAGTGTCGTTGCCAACCCCCTTACTCCGAGCACATTAGATGCTAACTACTCGGTATGGCAGAAGGAGAAAACCTGCACAGTGCAGCATAACCCAGTTTCGAGCAATCAGAGACAAGTTATCGCGATGAATGGCGCGATTATTAAAGGAACCCTCTTGCTTATTCTGTCTTTTATATTGGTTGCGCTTTTGCAGATACCGTCGTATCTGATATCACGGTAACTCGATCTGCATTTTGTCGTTTTTGCAGTTACCGTGGTATTTTCAAAAACGACAATTGCCGACTTTGAGCTTTTAGAAGTCATCCCAAAAGAAAAGCTGATATCCTCTCACATCACAAGTGTCAAACTTCGTTCCCACCAATTTGACAAAATCCTAGGCTCTTGTGTTGGTGATGATGACAGTGAGATGATTTTTTTCAGATACCACGATCAGTTAGCACGGCCGGGACCATGATATCTGAATGTCAGATACCACGGTAACTGGCCAGATACTACGATAACCGAAAAACGCCTTTTGACCGTGGTATCAAATACCACGGTAACTGCGAAAATGACTTTAGACCGTGGTACCAGATACCATGGTAACAGCAAAAACGCAACTATTATCCCTAGCTCCCTTATGGAATTACAAGCTTCTAAAATCCTTCCCTGTCGTCATCGTTTCGTTTTGTACCGACTTTATAGCACTTTTTCGCCAGAGCCGAGTTTTGCCAGTCACGCAACGTAAACTTTCGCCGAAAGGTGCGCCGACAACTCTTCCGACAAGCTCTAAACTGTTGTTTTCCAGTTTGGAAGAAACGGTAGACCATCAGGTCTACCTTCCGTTCTGGACTTCTTAGGCGTTGCTTGGTTTCATCCCCACGGCGCTTCAATTTTCAAATATTTTGCGTGGACTGTTCGTAGTACGTTTAAAGGTCGGTTCATGAATATTTTGGAGGAGTTATAGCTCTTATATGACTATAGACGGCCGTTTTAGAAATGTTGTGCATTTCCAGGATGGAGGTTACTCTGAGGGTACACTTAGTAGTATTTCGAAAAATCGCAACTTGCTTCTGCTAAGCCAGTAACAGGCGAACATTCTCAAAATCTGAGTTGAAACCAGAGAGGGCAACCTCAAACTGCTTCTTTTGTTACTATATAGTATGTGTACTTTTACTTTTGAAGCCTTTCTTGCATCTACAATTTTGCCTTTCTAGATATAACCAGATGTCTAAAAGAAATGTTTGTGCTATATTTGTCAACCTCGATGATGACGGGGAAGTCACAGAGGTGACGAAAACAAGACGACCCATTGTCGGCTGCACAAAAGTCCTGATTTTAAGTTACACTTTCTACTAGGGCCATCCTGCACAGTGTGAAACTTCCACAATTTCTCCTTGAATCGTCCTGAGTCGTGAACCGAATCACTTTTTGAGGTGAATTGAATTGAATCGAATCGTTCTGCTGTACAACTGAATCGTAATCGTAATCGAATTGTGGGTGATCGAGGACAAGTGAATCTTGAATTGTCCGATTCAGAAGCAGGTCGAATCGCACAACCCTGGTTCGTACCTTGATGTTTGATTCAATGATACTAGGATCGTCGCAGATCGACTCCACGAAAAACAGTTTGTACCCCATCTGGTCAACGACTATACTCTGAATCAACTGCCGTCTGTCAACGGTGGTGTTCGTAGCATCAAATACCTGAAACAAAAAGCAGTTTTGAGTCTGATCACGGAATACAGTCACAAATTAGTAGGCCACCTTAAATTAGGAGTTAAATATGAAATGAATTCCGTACATTTCTGTTACACCCGTCAGTATTCACTGGGGGGGGGGGGGGGGGGGGGCAAGTCCTTTTCAACCTAAACGAGACGGAAGACAGTTTGCGGAGAGCTTCAGATAAGTAGGTAACTTACAGCGACTTCACCGCCTTCCTCCAGCCAGTTGCAAACGTCTGTCAAAGCGTCTAGACAGCATTTAGCGCGTATCGCCATCGCCTCTTCGTTGTCTTGACGGAAGAAATCATGATTCTTGTAGGCGTCGGTGGTGTGCCGCCGGTATTCGCCCAAGTTAAAGACTGAAAAATAGGATGTTAGGACAGTCTTAAATCTCAGCAGAAACTCAACTCTGAGTTGATAATCTCATTTTTTCGCAGGCCTGGGCAGAAAAGACAAAGGGCCGTCAAAGGACGGCCAAAGGTAAGTGGAGTACGGGAAAATCAACCATGGCCTTGGAAGACAGGTGGTAAAAAAATGCGACTCTTGCTTTTCCCTTATCACATTTCGTAGAGCCAATCCGAAAGTTCCCAAGAACTGAGAAACTGGCGGTCTATTCATAATATGTCAAGCTGATTTTTCGATAATGGATTACGGATTCCGAAGTTATTTTACTCCTTGTTCAAAAACGGATTCAGCATATCTCCTTACCCCTATGTCGAACCTCTAATCAACTTCAGATAAAACTTCAACTTGTATCAAATTTTCCGATTTCAGCCGGATTCGTGGCGAACTATGTGTCCGGGTAAAATTTGATTGTCATACACGTCATTTTAGTCATTTTACTCCTTGTTCAAAAACGGATTCAGCATATCTCCTTACCCCTATGTCGAACCTCTAATCAACTTCAGATAAAACTTCAACTTGTAACAAATTTTTCCGATTTCAGCCGGATTCGTGGCGAACTATGTGTCCGGGTAAAATATGATTGTCATACACGAATTCAGCATGTCTTCTTACCCGTATATCAAACACCTAATGAAATTCATTTTAACAAATTTCCGGTTTTGGCCGGATTCCGGGCGATCTACTTGTCCGGCAAGAAAATAATTTTCATATTCGGATTCAGCATGCTTACCTATCCTTAAATCGAACCTCTAATCAACTTCAGATTAAACTTTTGTTTTTGACAAATTTTCCGGTCTTTGCCGGATTCCGGGGGAAGTACCTTTCCGGCGAGAAAAATTATTTTCATATTCGGATTCAGCATGTCTCCTTACCCCTAAATCGACTATCTCATTAGCTTTTAAAAAATATTTTTTCACCCCTTAATCTGAAACCCCTCCCCTCCCCTAAATATGCAGCTATGGGGCCCATCTACGAACTCACACCACGTTTCATAAAAATATCTCATTCCCTTCGAGAGTAATCGTGCTGACAGACGGACGGATAGGCGGACGGACGGACAGCTTTTGCGAAGTCATAGGTATCCCTCCGCTTACGTTTTGGGATCCCAGAAATGAGTCATCTACCAGAGCTTAAGCATGACAAGTCGAAAAAAGCAATTGAAGAACAAAAAAGCATTAGCCCTTGGCTTCAGCTCGGATATACCCTTTCCGTGTCCACGATTCTCAGTTTCTGTGCGAACCTTATCTCGCACGAAAAGGTCCATGACCGACAGCTTCGGGAAAAGCGATTTATATACAGTAACGACTTATTTATCTAGTTTCGAAGCGTGTACCATTTACGAAGAAGTGAATCTACTAGTCATGGCCTTTAGTGCAATTATGACAGTACTTAGCACCGAGACCTGTTTTATTAACATGTTTACTGCTCTAGTTCAGATTTGGGTCATCTTCTAGATCTTCGATTTCCCATGTTTACATATGATAGTCCGATGATAATCCAATGTCGAACAGGAGCATCATAACAGTCATCAATTAATTACTTAATTATACGGCCACTTTGGTTCGCAATTAATCTTTAGTACGGTACTTTCTTTGGGTAGTTACTCTAGTTTACTGCAATGAGATAATTTTGGGTTAGGCAACTTGGAAGGTTCTTTCGGATATGTTTTCCTATTGAAAAAAGAATGTTTATTTTCAATAAAACTGTTCTACTACTACTACTACTATGATGGAGGGTTTTTGTAGCTAGGCTTTGTTATAGTTCTTTGTCTGTTTGTTTATTTTTTTTTGTTTGTTTTTTCGCGATGGCCCTCGGGCTTCAAGCAATTAATCATTGCATATCCAATTAAGCGGATTTCTATTTGTTTATTTACTATTCCTTCAATCCAAGCTGACTGCGAATCATATTTGATGGCTCAAAACGGATACTTCACTATCTGACGTATCCATTTTGCACTATCAAATACGTTTACTTACTATTACACTTGGCTTTAAGCTTTAAGCTTATCGCCATAAATCGATTCGATTGGATTTTTGTATACTATCCTGGCGGTTTCTAGTTGTAAGTTCTGGGGATTCAACATAATGATTACATATTGACAATAACTGCGCCTTTATTGTGTTTTCACTCGGCTGACATTAATATTTTAAAGGAAACCTCGCACTACTTACTGATTATGTCCAGAACTACCTGAATCCTGTAAACTAAGTTCTCCTTTGAAGAAATTATCAACGGCTTTGGCAGTCTTAAGCCTTTTTCCCAAGCCCACCGACCTTCTAGCAAAAACTTGACAAAAATTCAGAAAAGCGGTTTTACGCGTCATAGCATGATACTCGAACACCCGTCAGGAGCACAATGCGCATGGAAAATAGTGATTGTGGCAAGTTAAAAAATTAGTGTGGTGTCGTTAGCGGGTTCGGAATGTGACGTACAAAATTTGGGTCTCCGGGTTTGAAAATTAATAAATGCAGCATTGGAGACGGCCGTGTTACTGAGGTTGGTAGTATGGTTGCTTTTGGGGGCAACAGTAGATACTGCACTGATCATCTACTACTCCATTCTTCCAGTTCACAGCCACTATATGGTTTAGTTCCCATTCTTGCTATCAAAAGTTCAACCTCTTTAAATATTCCTTCAGCCCAAGCTGACTGCGAATCAATGATTCGCAGTCATACGGAAATATATTTTCATATATTTCCATTCCTATATTTTCCCACAAGTTCGTATTTCCAACTTGAGCGGTTTTGAGCCGGAAGAGGTCCTTTGCCAAGAAGGGCAAAAATATAGCTCTAATAAAATTCAGCTGACGTATCCGTTTTGCACTGTCAAACACCTCAACCTCTTTTTCTATTAATAAATAAACAACTAAATAAAATTAGTACCCAGTGATCATCAACACTTACGGTAGCTAAAACTCTGCTGTCACGCGTCTTGAGTTACATCCTTCGATACACTCTGTGTAGTTTCATAACAGTTAAACAGATGCGCAATTTCAACAGATAACACTTAAGATGTTAGCTGTTTAGTTTTTCAAACGTTACGCATTGAAACGGTATACACAAAAGACGAGCCAAGAAATCACTAGAAAATCATTTGCTGACTTTTTTTTTATTGTCGTCATGATATCAGAAAAGTCATTAGATGCTTTTTTGGTGGTTTTTCGGCTCTTCCCGGCAATGCTTGTTATGCATAACGCCTACAACAAATGAAATCTCAAGTGTCATCAGTTGAAAATGCGCATCCTTATGTTATCTGTTAGGAAACTTCCGACAGTGTGGAAGAAAAATGCAAACCTCCCTGAACACGACAGTTTTGCACTACCCTTCAATCTAAAAAGTGAAAGGTTATGTTTTTTGTTCAGTAAGTTATGAATCTGGTATACTATCACTACATGATGTATGTTAATAATACGCTAGACAGGTTGATCCTCTTAGAGCGCTGAAACTGGTAGAAGGCAATCCAGAGGCAATCCATGGATTTAACATTTGATATTTATTTAAAGTTTCCACTCAGCTGGTTGATGGCGAGATTTCCGAAGCAGTAATTGGTTGTTTCCGATGAATCGTCGGACTCAATAGGGCTACGGAGTCCTGAATATTTCGACAATCTGCCTCGCAGTGTGAATTCGGATCACATGATCGTCCAAGCTTTCGATTACAAAAGGGATGTTGCCATGACGGCGTCAGGGAAAGGGAATATGAGAAACCAGCAGGAACGAGCCCTTGGGATACTATATGAACATTCACTTAGCAACAGGAATATGGCAGAACAAAAGCGAACGTTCGGTGTCGCCCAGGACCGAGTAGGGAAACCGGGTTGTAGCCAGGGCCGGCCCGGAGAGGAGGTCTAGGGCCCATAGGAAGTTAACAAAGTCTTTTTGTTTTTTGAAAATGATATCGCTGCACTAGCTTTCAATTTTCACGAGGAAATTCCCAAAATCAGATATTTAAAGCTAAAATCTTTCGTTGTTTCTCCACAAGTTCATTTTCCAGCTTGAGCGGCTTGAGACTGAAGAAGGCCCTCTAATAAAAATTCAACTGACGTTTCCGTTTTGTAATGTCAAATTACCTTTTTGGTAATTTAAGAAAAAAATAAAATTTATTTACCGTACGTTGACTTTAGAAAACAGACAAGTAGCCTAGAATTGGCAACCAAATACCGAGGGGTTGCTCACTCGCTGGGCACCACTGTACACCCTCGCTGGGCACCGCTGGGCACCGGCTGGGCACCACTGTACAACCATTTTGGTAGTGAGCAACCCCTCGCCAAATACACAAGTACGAACCGCGCTTTTCTATATATTAATTTTAAACTGACCACTTCGGCACCTGGCCGGTGTCCACTCCGAGGCTGAAGCCCTAGGCATACATTCGCCACTGGCAAGGGGGGAGGGGGGTCACAGAGATCATAAAATATATCGTTTGGACGGAGCTTCAAGTGCCATAAGAACTGTTTAGAAGTAGCATTGACCAAGCATTGACTACCAGTGGCCAGGTCCGGATCCGGGATTTTTTTATTAATTTTTTTTTGAGGGGGTCTACCCGCGGGTTGGGCCTAATCAGGTACCAAACATTAAGAGAAAAACATAAATATGGACCCCCCCCCCCAAGCCCCTAAAAAAGTATGAATCGTTTGCTAAAGTATTCTCTTTTCATGAGATACTAGAATGGTCTATGGTGATGGTCTATCACTGTAACCTAGAATTAAGAGTTTACGCAACGGATATAAATGATACCGTAAAACAATGACATAGTTAAGCAATAATTAGTAGAGTGGCATCTATGGTATGTTGATCCACGAAGTTACGGATAGCTTTATAACCCAACTAGGTTATATAAGAAACTGTTCCAAGTTTTGACCAGTCACGATGTCAACGACTGAAAAGGATAAAAATTCAACTGACTGCAAAGTCAATTTAGTCCTTACTTCCGATCAGGCCCGTATCCAGGAATTTATTTGGGGGGGGGGGCGACTTCCGGGGGGGTTTGCCTGCGGGTTGGACAAAAAAGACATAGATCCGAGGGAAAAGCCTATAAAAATGGTTATTTTTTATGTTTCGGGGGGGGGGGGGGGTCAACCACCTGACCCCCCCCCCCCCCTGGATACGGCCTTGCTTCCGATATCCTGTTGCTGTTGTTTTTAACGCTGAGGGATAGCCATGTTATTACAGATTGTGTCATCAGTACAGAAAAAATTCTTCTTGGAACATACCATTTTGAAAACCTCGATGGGTTGACAACTTCAGCATAATACCGATATCGAAGAAACAAAACCTAAGTGTTGCTCTCAGAACAATTCAGTTGGGAGAAGCCGAACAAAAGCAACACTTCACGTTGCACAGGCAACGTAGGTCTAGTTACCGTTGGACGTCGGTAGCCTGTGAATTCGACCTTCGGGAAAATCCAGCTAAACAAGGGATCTGTCGTGCGTAAAATCGCATTAAGTAGTTAGTAGGCCACTTGACTTTTGAGCTCGAAGACGACCTTCATGACGACAGTGCTTACGTCATTACTATTCATTACATGAGCAAACGCCATGGGATGAAAACGTGAGATTTATCGGGTTTAAACTCGAAATTCCAATACCTTTCGTGTTGATTCCAATCCAATTTAAATAGCGGGCAAGCTTTTTGGCGATGTAAGTTTTCCCACGCGCTGGAAGGCCAACCATTGCAATAACGTGTGGTGTGTTAACATAGTTGGCTCTTTCTCCTGTAACAAAATAAAACCAGTTAAAGATAATAAAAAACAAAAGGGATAATTTTGATTACGGAACACTCAGCCACAATTCTCTATGGCAGATCGGTCAGACAGCGCCTAATTTAAAGACCTAATCCAAACATTCGGTTTACCCTCTCTTAGTGATCGCATGCCACGGGTTTGTTTAGATTTGCACTCGATTGCCGAGTTGCTGATTTGGCTCGCGAAAAAACCCACGCACAAAGTCTTCTTTTCTAGATGGCGGAATTTTCCAGGATTGATTAGCAAAGAATTAATAAGACCTAACTGATAATTTTTGTATGTCTTCAGAGGTACCACACTGGTCTTGGTTTTATAATTTATTTGTATTTGTAATAAACAGTTGGAGCATTAGATGGAAATTATTATTTTGACCCTTGGCTCCCTACGTTCCATAACAGCCGTCCGGGATAATCGGCTGAGATTTAGTCCAGACAGAGTTATTTCAAACCTGGGAAATTTGGTGGTATTTTTTTTTAATTTGCTCATTGTTTTACGTTGTTTTTAGTGGTTTTGAACATTCATAGTGACAGTAGGGATTGTTAGCATTGTATGTGTGGTAGAAAGACCATTTTTTGTGGCCCGCTTTAAGAATTAAGGTATCAGTTTGGAACACTTAAAGGACACGTCTTCCTTGTGATAGTAATTCATTCTACTTCAATAGTTTTCCATCAATTCTCGTTCCCGAGATCCTTTCAATTCATAAGTGTATCCTATCTCCTCTACTAGCAATACATTGAATATCACGCTTGCCATGTTTGTTTTCTTTACGTGACCTATCAGGCTCCCGATCATTTTTTTCCAAGGAGCTTATTCGTCAGAAGAGCTGTTACGCAAATTTTGCCAAGATTGTCATCCAAGGGAACGACCATAGAAAGAGGCTAAAACCAGCCGAGTCCGTGTGCAATTTCCTGTAAGCATAGCCTAGTTGTAAAGTGGCGTCAACTATCTCAGAACATCTGAGCAGACATTTATGACTATAGGCATATTCTCGCCGTTCCCCGAGGACTCCTCTTGAGGAGTCCCTTTGTTTTTGTTTGTCCCAGAGACTCACTTCCCGTATTCTCGCGAGTCCCCAGGGACGGAGAATGCTCTAATTATCATCGCCACCATCAAAAAGGACTCCCTTTCAGATTCGTAGGGTAATCCATTTTTGCTTGTGTTGTGCAACGTAAAGTTAATTGAAAACGACCGGAATAAACAAAACCAAAATTAAAGTGGATCCAGAGTAATTCCATCAGCTGCATATTTTTCTTTCGAACAAAATCGATTCCGGAAGCATTCCCCGTGTTCTCGCTGTTTTCCGTACGCGGAGTCCGCGAGGAGTGACTCCCTCTACTCTCGCCGTTCCCCTTGATTCCACGAGGAGTCCTCGGGGAACGGCGAAAATACGCGTTATGAAGTGCGAGGTATCATTAACAGAAGGATGTGTACGAGTGTGCTAAACGTTATCAAACTTAACTGCAAGTAAGGAATAATTCCCGGTAGGCCTAGAAAAAAAATAAGCCTATTTCCTAGTTAAAGGTATTTTGGTTTTCGAAAGCTATGGAGGGCTAAGGACGAAGATGCAGTATTGCCTGCATGGACCTAACCCACGACGAACTGACAAAATTACTGTTTCTACTCTCGACCCTTTTGTGTAGGCTAAACTTTCACACCCGCACCACCAGCTTTCGAACAAGAATTTACTTCAAATTCTGAATGACGGCCAAAATTCCCGCGCCTGAACCAGTATTCCCACGCTTTCCCAAAGACGGTTATTATCGATTACACGCGGAGAGCTCATCCCCTTGTGCGAAAACGGAGATGAATCACTTTCTGCAACGAGTCAATTAGGACATTATCGACCACTTTTCCGCCATGCCCTAGTTTGGAGAGACGCGGCCGTCCGGTTTACGAAAAATCGAAGAGAATACGAACCTATGCGAATCGACTTAAGCCTCTGGCGGATGTAATGATGTCTCGGCGTCGGACCTGACATTATCCAGACAAAGAACGAATTTGTTTGGAAGCAAAACTGTCCAAAAGAACGTCGAGTTCAATACTGTGTCTCGCATATAAGGAGTAAAAGGCGGCGAAGCGCCGACCGAGATCTTGAATTTGGGAACCAATCCAACTCCACGGATCGATAGAGATAAGAAATATGGCATTTCGAATTCGATCCTCGAAAACCTGATATCAAACTGGATAGGTAATATTTCGAAATTAATCCCAAACTTTGAAGTAGCCAGTCATGACTATTTTGATGAATTTATCTAGAAAGATCAATCTTTGAATGGTGTTGAAACAGACTGCAACACTTTTCGGAATAATTGCATAACGGAAGGGACCGCCGGAAAAGCTCGTACCTATCCAGACAGATCGAGGAAGTTTTCAGACAGATCAATGGAAGAGAATAACAGGATGGGAGAGGGGGGAAAACAGCTGAAATATATTTTCCCATGATTTAGACTATGCATCAAATAGGCAAGCTGGAAAAAAACGGTTGACACTTCCCAACAAGTCCTGTATCTCCAGACCTGGTGTGGACATGCGCAGATGGACCAATAAAGATATCCTTTTCATATCAGTAGACCATGACCATTTAACCAGATACGATGATTTGTACCCATGGGTCCATGTGGCAATACTGTCATACTGTCAAATCTTATCTTATCTTATGATTACACGATGAAAAATTTATCTCAAAATAGTACTATGAAGTAGTACGAAAAAGTTGCATGCAGTACTAACGATGCTACTACATGCTTCTACTTCAAGGCTACCGTGTTACTGCATACTACTATATGGTACAATTAGCAAGACTGGATGTTACTATGGCAAGACAGGATGCTACTGGATACTACTACATAAGATTGGACCAGTCTGCGGCACATTATATGATAGTATTCTTTGCTATTACATAGTATTACATGCAACGTTTTCGTACTACTACCATACTACTACGGAGGCTACAAATTTTTCATCGGGTAAATAGTATGAAGGGTAAAATAGTATAAACAAATGTCTAACAACACAAACAAATACATAAACGTAATGTTTACCAAATCGTAAACATAATAGTTTTTGACAATATCTAATAATAAACAAATGTATAATAATTTAAATGATATAAGATAAGGTTCAAGGTTGCAGATACGACACCACAAATTTGGTGGGACTTCGACAAGGGAGATAAGATTGAGAGGGGTTGGGGTCAAGCAGGGTCACCAGGATCTACGAAAATCTGGAGAGATACTTCCAAAGACGGATGATGGGTGAAATCCAGTCAAACAACATAGAACTGGAGTGCAAGAAAATGGCATAACAACCTGATTATACTGCGGACTGGAATTCCTGCCAGGATTTTTCGCACCATCATCAGTTCAGTACAACAATAAAACTGAGATTTGTTTAGCTTTATGAGAGTGAAGAAAACCCGGCCGGAATAGCCACTCGCATCATAAAGGGAGAAGGAACGACGTAAGAGACAGCATCACGTCAACTGGGGTAACTTGGCATGAAACGAAATCTAGAGACTCACCAAGACGCCAAATAACACTTCTCATTGGTCTAGACGACTTTCTTTGCCACCGACCAGCGTGACCATACTCCGAATTTCTATTCACTGGGATAAAATGTGGCACCGGGCTGATACACCGACTAGAACTTGCACTGGAACTCGAACTATCCATACCACTATCACATTCTCTCATTTCTAGATCCATCTCTGCGCACTGTTTTAATATACTATCAGGCATTTTCAATGTTCACTATTTACTACAGAGATTGACTAGGCGACCGCACTACAGCATTGTCAAACTGACAAACTGTTCCTTTGAAAAAACTGGAATGACGACTAAGATCGGACTCTCGGTTGATTTCTGCGATGCGTGTGACTATTGCGCGAGCGAAAGCCGGTCTTGATTCATTCAAACGGTCGTGACATCACGGTAAAAGAAGAACGCCGGAACAAAGCGGTCAGAGGTCTGAGTAGTTGCGCTACTTCAGCGCAACATTTTTAGCGGAATATCTCCGGAAAAAAGCGGACTCAACGCGGAAGAAATGAAGCTCGCCAAGAATTTATAACGAGTAACTTTGGCAACGTTCTAACCGAGCGCGATGTCACATGACTTTTGTTTGCGAATCCTGTCCAAACCGGCAACGGCAGACGAAATCTTCCTTAAAGCACACCTCACACTAGTTCCAAGTTTCAGTATTCTAAAATAGTTGCATACTTTAAAGCCAGGGAAGGCCCTGCTTTTAATACATCATGGCTTTTGGTGTTTTAAGCCTTTCTACAGGGCCATTGACTTCTGTTAAAACAGGGACAAATTTGCATAACTGGTTTTACTGACGAACGATCAGGAGGAGAACTTAAATAATCGCCAGGAGCATGTTACGCATGGAAATACCGAACCAGGCAAGTGTGAAAATCATCGAGTTGTAACTAGGGGGGGGGGGGGTAAATATCTCGTATTAATTTTGGGTCTCCCGGTTTAAAGGACTCGTGTCTATAATGCCAATGCTACCTACTTCCGTAACTGCATTTATTAATTCTTAAGCTCGGAGACCAAAATTTGATACGCTACATTCTAAGCCCGCGAACGATACCTCACTAATCTTTACACTTGCCACGATTCACTATTTTCCATGCGCATTATGCTCCCAACAAATGTTTGCGTATTACGCTATTGATGCATAAAACCGGTTATCTGAATTTTGCCGAGTTTATGTTAGAAGACAATGGGCATGGGAAAATGCTTAAAGGACACCCGAACAATGAAACCAAACTTGAACACACCATGGAGAATGCATTTACAGACATGGCCACGGAGAGCATTCTTCTCCTGAGCGTGACGTTTTCAAAATAGGGATGTTCGTTTCTGGAGGTTCGCACATGCAAACTCCAAGACAAAAAGTGCAATTCATTCAAATCTTGTACAGCGCTGGCCGGATCGTACTGGAATTTCTTCTGGATATACGTTTGGGCTTAACTGGTTAAAAAATATTCCAGAAGAAGGGTTGATTGGTGACATATGTTCATTTCTAAAATCGTTCAGTACTGAAATAAGGACAGATGCAAAACTGAGCAAAAATCATAGCTTGGAAACACTATTTCGTATTTGGATTGGGTTTTCTGCAGGCAATGTTAACGGAAGTCATACAGATAGGGATGATACTTGGTACTCTCCATTCAGGTGTCCTTTAAAACAGCCAAAGCCGTGGATGATTTGTTAAAAACAAAGCCTAGTTTTACAGTATTCAAATAGTTCGAATATTAGAACGTAAATCAGTAAAGAGTGCGAGGTGTGCTTTAAGAATGGGTGTGGCGATTACGGATGTAGTTTGCTTTGGCATTATAGGTACGACAGGTCCTTTAAGATTATCCGTATTCTAGCTGAGGGATGCCATGCGGTTTGGTTTCCATCAGTTCCCAAACGATCATCAGTGAACGTAAACTCTGCTATGTATGTGTTTATTATTACTAATTTATTAGTACTGTAGAAGTACTGAAAGAATCCTTTATCGGTATTCTCCGCATCCCAGTCGAGAGTTGTAATGCGGTTTAATGCCGATGAATACCCTCTGACATCATCAATCTTCGACGTAAATGCTGCTAAGATATTCATTATGCAGAAAATAAGTGCAAAACTTAAAGGACCCCCCGCATAATTTACTCTTCAACTTACAGTATTTCAAAATATTTGAATACTTCAAAACTAGGCTGTGCTTTCAACAAATAACCCGCAGTTTTGGCTGTTTTAAGCCTGTTCCGAGACCCGTTGACTTATAGCGAAAACAGGGAAACAATTTACATAACCGGTTTTTCTAATGGAATAACTTCTCGCAGACATAAGTCGACAGCGTGATACACACTGAAGGTAGCAAAACATAGAAAGTGAGAAAATCAACGTGGTTCTGTTGGAGGGGTTAGAATGTACCGTACGAAATTGGGGTCTCCGGGTTTAGAAATATATGGAGTAATTATGGAAGTAGGTTGCGTTATTACTACAGGTAAAACAGTTCCTTTAAAGACGACAAGAATTCCGCATAACGCTCCCTACAATGCAAAAAGTGAAAGCGCTATTTTGTGAGCAATAAAATCCGAATCAAAACTCGTCGTGCCTACAATACCAATGCAACCACAGTGCAACAGCATTCATTAATTCTTAAACCGAGATACCCAAGTTTCATTTGCATTCTAAGCCGTCGATACCTCACGAATCACGAATCTTCTTGCCATTCGCTATTTTCCATGCGCGTTATGCTCCCAATGAGTGATCGCGTATCATGCTGTTGATGCGTAAAACCGGTTATCTGATCTTTTCCGAGTTTTTGCTAAAATAAATGGGCTTGGAAAAAGGCTTAAACTCGGCTTTGGCTTAACAGCCAAAGAAGAGGATAATGTGTTAAAATCAGAGCCTCGTTTCACAGTATTCAAATAGTTTTGAATATCGGAACATAAACAGTAAATAGCGCTTTAATCCAAATAAGCTTCTGCTTGACACGAACCTACCCTCTCTTGTGGGTTACCATCACTGCAAGCCAAAACGCATCAAACATTCTTCTCCCCTATAGCAACTAATTTTGAAACGAACAGAAATAAAAATAAAAGGCGACAATGAAACTATTAGCAATGATGACGCTACTACACGCTGATACATCCAAGATATCACATTGCTAACTTATAAGTGACGATTCAAAAAACATAAAAAACAAGAGCTGTAAGCCCATATGGCACTTGCAAGCATCCGTAGTAGTTAAGGGTATCAGAAAATGTCTGATTTAGTAAAAAATATAATTAGTATGGTGTGCGGTTTTGTCCTTAAATTTTAGTGTTGATGTGTGATTTTCTTTACAATGCCTTAGAATATAATTGTATTAATAATTTTTACAAACCCATCAGAATTAGTGAAGCGTCGTTTTTTATGCCACTGGCATGTCTGATGCTTTTGAGAAACTCCAGGTTTATTTATATTTGCCATTAAAATTGTACCTTACCTTACTACCTTAAACTTTGTCACCGTCACACTTTGCGGTAACAATGCGCACTTTAAGGGGGCTAGGAATTAATTTTGTAAGCAATAGCACTGGTACACATATGATCACAGGCCCTTTGGGTCATGGAAGTGTATCATTTGCTCGAAGGTGTTTTTTTTTTGCATTTTTTGGCTAAGATGCGCACCATGAGGGGTCTAAAACTGAATTTGTAAGCAAAATACTCGGGGCACAGATGGTCGGATCGAATTACTATTATCAAGTCAATCTGGTCGGGTCCCTGATATGTCTGCCAAGTTTCATCGTCCTAACACATCTGGAAGTACCTTAACCCGTGATAACCGGAATTACGGGACCCACCCTCCAACTCCCCCCACAGTGCCCGTATCCGATCCACTCATGTGAATGATGTATCTAATATCTGTGCTTGTTCTTCCCATCAAGTTTCATCCCGATCCCTTTACTCTAAGCGTCTCACGATATTTCCGGTAGCCCCCTCCAATTACCCCCATAGTTGTCCGGATCCTGTCCCTACGTAAAGCGGGATATGTGAGGTATGTGCTCTTTCCAGTTATCAAGTTTCATTCAGATCCGACCACCCATTCGGAAGTTACACATGCCTCAATATTCCGGATTCCCCCTCCCTCCACTCCCCCCACGATGGTCGAATCGGGATACGACTATTTCCAAGTCAGGTTGGTCGGGTCACTGATACGCCTGCCAAGTGTAATCGTTCTAGCACATCTGGAAGTACCCTAGCTCGCGATCACCGGACCTACCGACCGACCAACAGATAGACCGACCGACGGAAAAGGGATCAGTATATGGCACTTGGCCGAAACAAGTGCTATAAAAAGGTAGCCCACATTCGAAACTGACAAGATTATGCTTAGCCTTTATACCCGGACTCAAAATATTCCAAGCTTCAATCCCTTGGTGGTGAACCGAAACGTTTGAACGGGAGGGCAGTAAGGTACAGCATAGCATAATATATGTGGCGGTGGCAATCTCGAGCAGTCCCATCCGTCCGATCCAGACAAATAATTAGTTGCGTTTTTTGCCTTTTCTTCATTGGTCGGTTAACCGACCTATTTGCCATTATTGACCGTTTTTTCGTCTCGCCGGTCGGTTCCACTGAGCTCTAAAACGGCTTGTAAGAAAAAATGGCGTCTTCCAGTTGCCGGCGCCTATCTCTCCAATGAGAATTTTAAATTTCGCGCCGTGCCACGAGCGTAGGTCGGTTGGATGGAGCTCCCGACTCAGTCCACAGGTCGATTAACCGACTGGCAAACGGAGCCAAAAAAACGGCTTATAAAAACTTAGGTCGGTTAACCGAAGGAAGAAAACGACTTATAGTGGGAAATCTTGTAGGTCGGTTAACTGGATGAACAAAAAGCGCAGCTATTGAACAAAGGGAGAGCGACGAACAGTGTTGCCACATCAAAAATATTTAGAGAGTGACTTTTGGCCCAAAACAAAGAGTGAATTGGGAGTGAAATCTATTTTCATGAAATGTTAACTTTCGGTCGGAATCGCCTCTTAAAACTGACACATCTTAATTTTACTTTCATGAAAAAAAAACTTTAAATAGTTACTTCTGGTCGGAATCCCTGCTGCAAAAATAACATTGGTCATTTTCTGAAATAGAGTGATTTTTATGTCCTACGTAGGACAAGAGTGACAAAAACAAAATAGAGTGACAATTCACACTATCGTGAAACATGTGGCAACCCTGGCGACGAAGGGCGAAGGCTGAAGTCTCTTTTTATTGAAAGTAGCTAAGACGTCACTCAGTCCTGTTTCACTAACGTCGCTTTACTTACCAAGCCGATTCAGAAGGACGTTTATTGATCAATTTTTGGAGCGAAATCCAGCTTCTGTTGAACAGGAGTGGGAGGATCCAAACTTCACTCGAAAGCAAGTTTTCTGTACCGCTTCGGTAACTTCAAGATTAAAAGTTTCTTATTGGAAAATATCGAATTGAATCCTTACATTTTTCTCCCGTTACTTCTCTGTGTTTTGTTTGATTACTTTACGTTTGTTTTCTTTTCCCTTCTTTTTCTCTTTTCTTTTTCCTTGTATTTCTTTCTAAATAATGAATGAATACTGTCACCCGTTACGGGCAGCAGGGGCGTTCCGAGGGGGGGGGGTGCTGCCCCCCCCCCCCCCCCCCCAGAAAGCCTGTGGGAAAAAATTCCGGTAATTCCGGTCCGTATTCACCTGAACTTGATGATTTTTAGGGAATCTACCGGATTATTGCTCAGGGAACCCACAGGATTTTGCTCAAGGAATCTACGTTAAATCTTTCACAAGGAATCGACCGGAACTTGTCTCAGGGAATCAACCGGAATTTACTCCTCGGAATCTACGAAATTCGGCTCAGGGAATCTACCGGAATTTGTGCGAAATCTTTCACAAGGAATCTACCGGAACTTATCTCAGGGGATCTACCGGAATGTAGGCTACCGTCGGAATCTACGAAATTCGGCTCAGGGAATCTACCGGATTTGCTCACGGAATGTACGCTGAATCTTTCACAAGGAATCTACCAGAATTTGCCTCAGGGAATCTACCGGATTTCACCCCACGGATTCTTCGAGAATTTGGCTCAGTGAATATACCGGAATTTGTGCGATATCTTTCACAAGGAATCTAACGGAACTTGTCTCAGGGAATCTACCGGAATTTACTCCTCAGAATCTACGAAATTCGGCTCAGGGAATCTACCGGAGTTTGTGCGAAATCTTTCACAAGGAATCTACCGGAACTTGTCTCAGGGATCTGCCGGAATTCACCCACGAAATCTACCAGAATTCGGCTCAGGGAGCCTACCGGATTTTGTTCATGGAATCTACACTAAATCTTTCACAAGGACTCTACCGGAATTTGTCCCAGGGAATTTACCGGAATCAACTCCTCGGAATCTACGAGAATCGGCTCAGGAAATCTACTCAGGGAAGAAAATCTTTCACAAGGAATCTACCGGAACTGTGTCTCAGGGAATCTACCGGAATTTACCCCACAGAATCTACCGGAATTCGGCTGAATCTGAATCCAAAAAGCGCCGACAGCTTTCTCGACTCCTTTCCGGTGATACCGGTGAACCAAGAAGATTTCAACAAGAGCTGTAAGCTCATATGGCACTTGCAACTGTATGTAGTAGGTAAGGGCTCTGTCAGATTGAACGGATACCTGATATGCCTCCCAAGTTTCGTCGCGAAAATCCCCAAAACCGACATCACAGGAATTCCGGAAAACTCCCCTCCACCCCCAAGGGTCCGGATCCAGTCCAATTGTGTAAAAGATTTATCTGGGGCAGATGCTTGTTCTTCCCAACAAGTTTCACTCCGATCTCTCCATTCTAACCGTTTCTCGAGATGTCCGGTCTCCCCCCCCCCCGACGCCCCCATAGCTACCGAACCCGGTCCGGACTTCAAATGTGACATCAGAAATACGTCCTTTATTCAGTTATCAAGTTTCATTCCAATCCGATCACCCGTTCAAAAGTTACACACTGCTCAATTTTCCAGATTCCCTCGCCTTCACCCCCCCCCCCCCCCCCAGATGATCGGATCAGGAAACTGATTATTTTTTAGTTAGTTTGGTCGGGTCCCTGGTATGCCTGCCAAGTTTCATCGTCCTAGCACATCTGGAAGTACCCTTACTCGAAAAAGTGTGACAAACTGCCCCAAATTTCCCAGATTCCCCCGCCCTCCACTACCCCGTAGATGGTCGGATCGGGAAACTCATTATTTCCAGGTTAGTTTGCTCCGGTCCCTGATAAGCCTGCAAAGTTTCATCGTCCTAGCACATCTGGAAGTACCTTGACTCGAAAAAGTGTGACAAAAAAAACCGGACCGAACGACAGACGGAATTGCGATCGATATATGGCACTTTAGCCAGAAGCTGCAAGTGCAATAAAAACGAACTAGCCTTCTTTCGACATGATGTAGAAAAATTGATTTATGTTATATGGATACTGATTCTTTCATATACGACATTAGAACCGAAGATTTCTATGAAGATATCAAACAAGATTTGAATGAGAGATTTGATACGTCTGATTATGAAAAAGATAATCCATACGGATTTCCTAATGTAAATAAGAAAGTTATAGGAATGATGAAAGATGAATCAAACACAAAGTTTGAAGATATATTCGAGGTCTCTCGTCAACTGAAATACGTGTGACATAACAGTATTCTAGACTTTCTTCCGGTAAAACCTCGAAAAATTCCGGCAAAACCTCGGAAAATTCCGGTAAAATTCTGAAGCTGCACCCCCCCCCCCCCCCGACCAGGAAGGTATCGGGACGCCCCTGACGGGCAGTGCTCACTTTTGGTGGAGTTAGTTTATAGTGTACGATTTGTTTTTTTGTTGATAAATAAATTGAAAAAACATCTTATTTGTTTAAGACCAACACTACTAAATGAAGGTCAACCTGCGTCGAAACCGATTGCTGAAAAAATCATCCTAAATCTAGGCAGCCATTCACCAACAGTACCCATCTGCCATCTATGAGGAGTGTTTGCAGACTCAGAAACAGTACGCCACTGACGAATAGAGGACACGCAGGTCGTCGCCAATGTCGAAGGAGAATGAGTGTTTTTCGTTAATCTACGTTTTTATTCCAAAGTTAATGGTGGGTTTACACACTGCGTAAAATCCGAGCGTATTTTGGAATCCGAGCGTATTTTACGCACGTTTTGAGCTTGAAAAGAGTTCTAGCAATACGGACGTATTTAAATACAAACCGGACCGATTTCTCAAATACGTCCGTATGCTAGAAATGTTTTCAAGCTCAAAACGTGCGTAAAATACGCTCGGATTTCAAAATACGCTCGGATTTTACGCAGTGTGTAAATGGACCATAAGTGACGTAAATAGTTAAAAGTGGGTAAAAATAAATTAAAATCAACGTCACTGAGGGACGGAGGAGTAACCACAGAAAGTACGAAATGTGATTTTCTTTTCTTTTTTTAGGTAATATAAAAATAAGTTAAATTACGGCTGCGGGTTTTTAAAATTAAAATGTTAAAAAAAAAATCTACGTTTTTATTAGTAAAAGTTGAAAATGAATGAACCAATCAATGAATCCTGGGTGTCTGGGGTCGAATATGTAGCCAATGCGCCCACAATACAGTTCACAATGCACATATTCTGCTACGGTGATGCCATGGTGAGAAACTCAAGCAGCATAAAAACCCTAAACCTCTGCTGTACAAAGGAACTCAAAATATCCACTCCCTTAGGGTCCATCCTATAATTCAGCACTGAGATTTGTGCAAGCGTTCCTCACATCCACTTTGCCTAACGCTAAACCACACATTGTTCTAGCTCCACTTGCCCACGAACTGTTTCGACCTTTACCGTTCCTGAACTCGGATATAGCTACAGGTGGTTCATCTGGAATTCAAAAACTCCGCACCCCAGTAGCTTATCTTCGCATCAACTCTGCCTAATGGCAACGGAACGCCATCTAACGTCAGTGATTCAAGACTGAGCTTGCACAGTTCGTCGATGTGATGGCACTAAACACTTTGCTGCTATTTAGGTAGCAAGGTACTTTAACTACTTACTTTACTTTTTTAACAAGGGCCTTTCTTCATTGGGGGGGGGGGGGGGGGGGACCTTGTAAAATTTACCGATCCGGTATATGATTTTTACCGAATTATTTTGTTTACATTTTTTTTTTAAACCCCGCGATTTGCCTTCAAGAAGCTACAGTGTAAAAGTTGCATAGTATGTACAAAATCAAGTCTAAAGACAAACTTTGGCGCGTTTTCAACCTCTTCCACTTCTGTTTTTTTCAGGGTACGCCGTCACTAGCCTTTCACCTTTGGGGGACGTCTTGTTTGCCAAAAGGACAGTAAACGGCTGTACCCAGGACAAATTAAAGCCGCAGCCTTTTTGCGACCCCAAGACTACCAATTAAACCACAGAGCTGTCTGGCCAAAAAAAGGGGCCATCATGGGTAAAGTAGATACAAAGTAAATTTATTCTGAATTTGCAGCAAACAAAAGTAGGATAGTTTTCACGTCAAGAAAGAGACGTGCTTATTCCTGAACGAGGGGTTGCACACTCGCTGGGCACCACTGTACATCGACAGGGCACCGGCTCTCGCCCCGAAATGAAAAATGGCTGGGCACCGCTGGGCACCGGCTCTCGCACCGAAATGAAAAATGGCTGGGCACCGGCGGGCACCACTGTACAACCATTTTGGGAGTGAGCAACCCCTCGTTCCTGAATTACTGCATTAGAAGTAAAAGTCAAGCAACGAATTGCTACCAGCTGAAGCTACCACTAAATGGTAAAGAACAAGAGCTAATTAATTGCCACTTAAATTACAGAACAACTGGGCCAAATAATGAATTCGTACTACCGAAAAACTAGCTAAAAATATAATTAACAGATCGGGAGCGGTAGGCTATAACAACCGAAAAACAACCGAATGTGGGAAGTCTGGTAATAGATACGGACTAAACAAAAATCCCACGAATTACAGAATTCGGTAACGAATCAGAACCAAATGAATATGAGTAACCACCGAAGTCTGAAATGGACTGACCGAACGCGATGAGACAGATACGGGCTTGAGAAAAGCCGGCGAATTACCAAATTCGGTGGTAAATCGCCGAATTTCCGAAGGGAAGGACCGAATGCGGTGAAATCGATGCGGGCTGAACAGAAGTTGGAAGAGTTACCAAATTTGATAAAGAATCGGAACCAATAAACACCTTAAACCGCCCGATTTGGATCCCGGTCGTATGCTCGTTAGTTATTTTCAGGCCAAAACCGCTACACCATAACTTTCCGACCAAAGAGAGGCTCATTATCTATCGGATAGATAGATAGACTACCGTCATCTTTCATGACTTTACAGACTCGGTTCAATCGATCACAAAAATACTTTTCGGTATTTGTTCTCCACACAATTAAAGAAAAAAAAACTTCACTTTGGGCTGAACAGACCTTACATCTTTAAAGGAGTTATATCATAAGCATTCTAGCAAATGCAACGTCTAGAATCCCCCCACCCAAGACCCGAGATGAAGCCACGACTCGTTCCGACCGCTGGGTCATCTAGCGGCGTGGGTCGGAAGCGCCCGGCATGGGGAGGCTGAGATCATACTTTGACTATGGATCTTACAAAACGTTTTTATTATAGCAGGTGTATGGAAAATTTGTAGAAAAATAAGACTAATTATTTGTATTATCGATTTCTTTGTATTTCTTAGTATTTTGTTGTCTGTTTTTTCTTGTTAGTTCCCGTAAGTCCAAAGAATTAAGGATGTATACTAGATCACAACAAACAAACGCCGTAAATTATACTAAATAAGTATTAGTGATTTCTTGAAGATTCTGCAACTGAGCTAAATAATATTCAGCTTCCTATACCAAAAAATGTCAAACTGGCCGATGATTTCTTCTTCAGACATATCTAAACGTCCACAGGGTGATATACTTAGTTGTTTTAATCCTCTTACGCGCCACTCGATCTTCTCGAAGGTTCTAGTAATCTTTTAACGAGCGTCAGGAGATCAATGAATAGTTAATTAGCAATGGCGGATTGGCGTTCAGCAGTGAATTGTGTTCAAGTAATGTGTGGATAACGTTGGGTACCGTGAGGAATTTTGGAGAAAACAAAGGTAGCTGTGTTCGTAAAAATCCGACCCATCGCATAATGATGGTGTCTCCCACCTTCTCGGCCCACATGAATCACAGACTTTAACGTGTATCAAACGAGTTAGGTTGGATGACTATTTGTAATCCTGAAACACTACAAAGCCAGGCTTCACCTCCCAGATTACCAGACGTCCAGGCCTTCCGCATAGTCAAGCCAACCCTTCCAGATTTTCATAATAATGAGGACGGCTAATTTTGCTATTCTTCGACATTTCCTAGATGTCCCCTTCGCACTTCAAATATTTCTTACATCCCATCACAACTGTCAATCACTTTCCCTTTTCTTCGTACATTTGCATATTTGTTCTGTGTCTCGAACGGGTTGCCTCTATGGCACCTTCCAGAAATCCGGAATCTGTGGTGTCCAACACCCCGGACTTCCAGACATGTTTTACCTGGATTCACCGTCCAGATCCGTCTGTACGAAAACAGGTTTCTGGATCTCTTCTTACATTCCATCACAACTGTCAATCACTTTCCCTTTTCTTCCTACATTTGCATATTTTGTTCTGTCTCTCAAACGGGTTGCCTCTGTAGCACCTTCCAGACATCCGGAATCTGGGGTGTCCAACACCCCGGACTTCCAGACATTTTTCACCTGGCTTCACCGTCCAGGAACACTGCCGTCCAGACGAAAACGGCTGTCTGGAATCCGGAAGAAAATTTGGAAGGTGAAGCCTGGCTTTAAAGTTTAAACCTCGCATGGCCCATGCTTGTCATCTAACGTCTGCTATTAAAGAGTCACGTTACACAGTTCGTTACAATAGATGGCACTCACTATTCTGCTTTGCGATATTTCGTAGCCAAAACAATCCAAGAGAACTCACAATTTCATTTCAGACTGAAAATCTTACCTCTATATTGAACCATGCGAGGCAGGGTGGATTTTGTATCCCTATCAAGATAATACTTCATGTCTCGTTTACTAGTTCTACAAGAGCACAGACACGTAGTAGCGAACCCAAGACGGGAACTAGTTGGTTCCATTTGTGAAAATGAATGGAATGGACATGCGCCAATTCTTTTTTCAGGTAAAAGAGCACGTGGGACCGGAGTGACTTGAAAAATGGCTTATGCAAAGCGTTAATGGGGTGCGAACAGGGTCAAATATCTGAATAAGAAGGCGGTTCAGGAGCAAGGCGCTGAATACAATGGGTCCACGACTAAACCACGAGGGCTCGGGGGTAGGGTATAGTCAAATTGTGGGCGATCGACAAGAAGATTAGTGTGCCGAATGAGTAATCTGCCAAATACTGCCAAATAAAATAAAACAACAAAGCAGCTTTCTCGGAAAGTGATTCCAGAAAGTTGTTGGAACGCTCCGCGGAAAGTTGAATCACTAACGCATGAAAAATAGACGTGTAAGCGTCATTAAAGAACACACCGTACTTGTGATAATAATTCGTTCTACTTCAGTAGTATTTCCATCCATTATCGTTTCCGATATTCTTCACTTCATAAGTATATCCTATTTACTCTACTAGAAATGCACTGATTTTCACGCCTGCCACGTTTGTTCTCTTTGCGTGACGCGTCATTGTTTCCAAGGAGCTTATTCATTCGGAGACCAGTTACGCACATTTTGCCAAGATTTTCATCCAGGGCATGGCAGTCTAGTACACTAGCTCTTTTTCAGTCACGGTGCTCAAACGTCTAGCACCATGGCGTTTGAGCACTGTACCTTGAAATTCATGCGTGGTGCATGGATTTCAGCACACAGTGCACACATGAAAAAGTAAACTCGAGCCGGTATTTAGTGTTTAACGATAGAAATTTTGCTTTTTCATGTGTGCACTGTATGCTGAAATCCATGCACCATGCATGAATTTCAAGGTAAAAACGCTCAAACGTCTAGCACTCAGGCATGGTGCTAGACGTTTGAGCACCACGACTGAAAAAGGGCTAGTGTACTAGACTGTGGCATGGGACATGGAAAAAGGCTAAAAACCGCTTGACCCGTGCGTAGTTTTCCGTAAGCGTTGCTTAGTTGTAAAGGGGTCAACTATCTCAGGACCTCTGAGCAGAAAAACTATCTAGTGCGAGGTGTCGTTTAAGGATGACTAGCTGAGCTAACACTCATAATGCCCACAACTCAAAACGACTCACGACTCAAAATGGCCACAGTTCAAGACGGCCATGGTTTCAAGTCTGCGAAGTTTCAACAGACAACTTCTGGATGTAATCTGTTGTGACTTTGAAAACGTTATGCATGAAATGTTATACATAACAAGCATATCCCAAGAGCCAAAAAATGCCGAAACAGTATCTGCTGACTATTTTGTTTTTCGTCGTGATATCGGCAAATTAAGCAGATGTTTTTTTTTGGCTGGTTTTCCGCTCTTCCTGGCTATGCTTGTTATGCGTAACATTTAATGTATAGTGTTTCAGAATCACAACAGATTACATCCCAATGTTGTCTGTTGAAACTGCGCATCCTTGTGTTATTTGTTATGAAACTTCCGACAGTAGCTTAGTCATTTCCAGTTGACAGGCAAGATTATATCAACTAGGAAGGAAGTCATATCAACTAGAAAGGGAAGTTTATATCAGCTATATAGATGTTTAACGAAGTCCTTGGGCCATGAACAAAAACAATACAACATTTACATTCAGTATGCCATCGAAGTTTTTATACACAAGATTATGTAAGCTTATCCTTGATATAAGCGCCCACAATTGTATGAGGAGGGCAAAAGTCATCCTGGGTCGGATATGGTCTGTATGTGATTAACTTTGTTTCTTGTTTTCTCTTGTTGTTTTTCTTTTTGTATTTACTCCACTTAACCTCTGTTCTGTAAAGTGGGTGATAAATAAATTATTATTATTATTATTATTAAACCGGATGGGTGTAAAAAGATCGGGACGAAAACGTCTGGGCAGGACTTTCATATGCCCCAGATTTACTATTTACAGATCCGGATTGAACCCGAGCACTGTGTGGGAGGAAGGAGGTCGAGTGATGCCATCTGGGTGGAACCTGATGGCAAGTGTGGAACCAGATAATAGGTGTGCACCGGATGTACCATTTGTAGAACCAGACCGGATCCGGCAACAGGGGAGTTGCAGGGGGGGGGGGGTAAACTTGTTGGGCCGAATACTGGATTTACAACTGGGTCCGCAATCCAGATCGGACTGGACCACTGCAGGGGAGTCGGGGGGGGGGGGTCTCAGCAGAGCCATCAGACCTTGACAGCGCGAATCTTACATGCCAACTACCCTTGAAAATGTCACTTGAGCTTTTAGCGACTGTTTCATAATTATCATGACGCCATTATTTCAACAGTAGCCTACCGTTTTGACGGCATAGCTAAAGCAAGCAATTCTGGTAATTTTGCAAGCAAGCAAATATGTAAACCGATACTCAGTTTACTCCTTCCGTTGCTCACTCTACCTTATTTCAGATTAAACACTATTCTGAACTCTGGTTACTGAGTCGCGGGAAGTGGGAACTATGGGTGTTAGCCAAATTTACCATTCTTACGGAGTTAATTTTTAATAACGGCTCAGTTGGCATTCGTAAAGTTGTTGCAAAGTTCGTGAAGTTGCTCCGCTAACCCTTGTAAAGTACTTTACGAAAGTTAAACTTTAGTCAACTTTGTATCGTAAAGTTCGTAAGGTTGACAATAGGAGAAGAGATCCAAAACACAAATGTTGAATAAAGTAGAAAATGTGGGATTAGGAAACTGAAAAATCCTGGGATGATAATTATCATGGTTTACATGTGGTAATAATAATGTCGAATAATTCGAAACTTTCTTTCAAAAATAATTAGAGACAATTTTGTTGTAGATTTTTTATCGTTCTTGTTAGTTTTTGGGATCCCAAAACGTGTATACCTATGACATCGCAAAAGTTGTCCGTCTGTCCGTCCGTCTGTGAGCACGATAACTCTCGAAGGGAATGAGATATTTTGATGAAACTTGGTGTGACGATTCTTTCGGTCAAGAGTAAAGTCGAGTTCGTAGATGGGCTCTGTAGCTCTACATTTAGGGGTGGGGTAGGGGGTTTCAAATTAAGGGGCAAAAAAATATTTTTAAAAAGCTATTGAGATAGTTGATTTAGGGGTAAGGAGACATGCTGAATCCGAATATGAAAGTTATTTTGTTGCCGGACAAGTAATTCACCCGGAATCCGGTGAAAACTGGACAAAAAACTTGTCGACCAGTTTTCGGCTATAGCGGTCCTACCCCTTTATTCTCAAATGATTATAGTTCTGCGCACGTGGCCGACAACCATTTGTTGGCTCAGTGGCGTTATCGAAGGTCGAAGGGGGTCTCTAAGGTTTTATACAGAGGCGAAAGAGACATGGGGTGAATGTGTTTATTTTATAGCGGGTTTCCATAGGAAGGAATTGAAATTATTATTTAGAATACGTGCTGATATTTTACCGCTGGGAGATAGGAGGAGGTACACGGGTAGGCCGATTGGCAGAATTGGTCCTTACTTCTGACCGATGTGTGGAGAGCGAGAGTGTGTGCGACATCTTATGTGTGATTGTAGGAAATGTAGTAGAAATTGTAGGAATAAGTGAGGGGTTGCTCACTGAAAAAGGTGTACTTGGTAGGGGAGGGGTTACTCACTGGAAAAAAGATGTACTAGATAAGTGATTGGTTGCTCAGTGGGTGTACTAAAGTTGTTTGGGGAGGGGGTTGGGTGAGCCGGTCCCAGGTATTCCTGACCAATCCCAGGTGCACGCGAGGGGTTAGGAATTGGGTGTCCCCTTTAAAGGAGTACTCGAGGGGTTAGACACTTGGGTGAATCAAGCGAGGGGGTTGATTCATGGTGTACCAAAGAGGGAACTGCTAGGGTACGCGAGGGGCTACTCACTGAAAGAAGGGTGAACCGGCTGAGTGAGGGATTGCTCACTGAAAAAACGTGTACTTGGTAAGGGACGGGTTACTCACTGGAAAAAAGATGTACTGGATAAGTGAGGGGTTACTCAGTGGGTGTACTAAAGTTGTTTGGGGAGAGGGTGGGGTGAGCCGGTCCCAGGTACTCGTGAACCAATCCCAGGTGCACGCGAGGGGTTAGGAATTGGGTGTACCCGTTAAAGGAGTACTCGAAGGGTTAGCCACTTGGGTGAGGCAATCCTAGGTGTAGGTGTGTGTGAGCCAGTCCTAGGTGCTCGGTGAACCAATCCCAGGTCTACGCGAGGGGTTACTCACTTGCGAAAGAATCCGGGGTTAGGAACTGGGTCTTGAGGGGGATTCCCCGGGGGAATTATCGAATTTTGAACTTTGTTTCTTGACGGATAAGCTAGCAAAATTTGCAAGGCTTGGCTCCGGCGTCACCAGATCTTTTGCTCTGCATGCAGTTCGCCGGGAATGCTGCTAAAATACGAAGAATTTGGTAGAAAAACAACAACACAATTCTAAAATACCTTTTTGAGGTCGATTAGATATGAGATATTGAAGTAAACATGCTTGTTGAATCCGTATCTGAACTTGGTTTCCTCATTTGATTAGTTGTTTGCCCGTAAGCAAAAATCTTCAAAATGGTACCTAACATTTTTGTTGTAGGGTGCATGTTCAAGCGGTTGATTATGGATAAATAGCAAAAATATTAAAGGGGTCTAGCGAAGACTTGGAAAGGTACAAGATTCGATTGTCTGGATCAAGAAGTCTGATAAACATTAACATTTTTGGGATCCCATCGAAACCTTTGGTCTTGTTATTCGTGAGTTGGGAAGAACGGGTTGCTTATTGGATTGCATTATTTGAAATTGTTTTATTAGTTAATTAGCTTATTTGGATTACACTTAATGCCCACTACTCAGAATGCCCACGGTTCAAATTGCGCACGGCTAAAACCGCCCACGGCTCAGAATGCCCACGATTGAACTGATACAGCTGATATGGCGTATAATAGGGGAGTAGCCATTAGCAAGATGACAGGGACAGACCGGATATAATGATGAAAACTCACCATTGGCTTCAGTATGATGCTGAATGACTTTAGCCAGGTCATGGTTGGGCAGTGCCTGCTTCAAGACGGTCAGGTACTCATCCTCTCCTGACTCCGCCGTCATTTCTTCTGCAACTCTCCTGAACGAGTCTAGTTGTTTCTCACCGATTTTTTCCCAGACTGCAAACCCCTCCGATTCGCGTAACGCAACTAAAATGGAAAGTGAAACTGTATTGTCTGCAAAGTGGCTAAACTAGCTATACAATGACTTAGCAAGTCGAAAGCAGTACCCGTCGCAAGGCAATAAAAGAACGCATTACTAAATTGACCACGAAACCAAACTGGAGCATTTTTAGCCGTTGCCTTGCCGATGGGAGGGCCGATCATGTGCCAAATCTACACCGGACTTTAAATATAAACGTCCCAAGCCTAGACAAATAACCTTGATCACAAGGTGACATAATAATTAGGGGTTCTTGGAATAGTTGCGACATAATTTGCCGAGGGGTTGGCATCTCAATAGTAGTTATAGTAATAGCAGAACATTTTTATTGAAAATAAACATCCTGTTTTCAGTAGCACAACAAAAGCGGGGCTTGCGAGGCTGTGCTAATATTTGTATATACCCGATGTCCGCTTTGATTGACCGAATAACTCATGTTTACGGGGCCACAGGCATTTTGAAATTCTTGTTTTATGTATTTTCCTTCAGCCCAAGCTTCCTGCGAATAATATTTGACGATGCAAAACGGATACGTCAGCTACATTTTATAAGAGCTATATTTAGGCCCTTCTTGGCAAGGACCCTTTTCATGCTCAAGCCGCTTAAGCTGGAAGATGAACTTGTGAAAAAACAATTAAAGAGTCTTCCTTAAAGGACCCGTCGTACCTATAGTGCCAATGCAACCTACTTCCGAATTACAGTCATTAATTCTTAAACCTGAAGGTCTAAATTTCATATTTTACATTCTAAACCCGTTAACGACACCACTCTAATCTTTGCACTTGCCGCGATTCAGGTTTTTCCATGCGCATATGCTCCCAACGAGTGTTGGCGTATCATGCTACTAATGCGTAAAATCGGTTATCTCAATCTTGCCGAGGTTTTGCTAGAAGTCAATGGGTCTGGGAAAAGGCTTAAAACAGCCAAAGTCGTGGATACTTTGTTAAAAGTAGAGCTTAGTTTTAGAGTATTCAGATAGTTTCGTATATTGGAACATAAACAGTATGAAGTGCGAGGCGTGCTTTAAATATCTGATTTTGTGAATTTCCTCCTTCACGGCTGGTGCTGTAATTTCACTTGGACACTGCTGATGTTTTTGCTGCTCGATTGGCTCGATGAAAGGGTAGAGATTTTTCTGCACCTTGATTTTGGAATCACACGTCTCTTCTTCTTCTTTCCAGCTAAAATGGATACTTGTCGGCGGCATGTCTTTTGAAGTTCCGTACTTCGGTGATAGATATTCCTTCAGCCCACGCTTACTGCGAATCATATTTGACGATGCAAAACATAAGCTGTGTGGAGAAGAAATTCATAAAATCAGATATTTAAGGAAGAATCTTTAACTGTTTTTCCACAAGTTACATTTTATTAGAGCCATATTTCGGCCCTTCTTGGCAAGGGTCCTCGTCAGGCTCAAGCCGCTTAAGCTGGAAAATGAACTTGTCAAGTTCTTTCTGTTGACAAGTTCATTTTCCAGTTGAAGGTGTGTATCTATTCGGCTGAAACAAGGCTCTTATAATATTGTACTAGGCTTTGACTGGAACTATGAAATCTGCGACAAACTGTAGTAGCGTAAAGATAACAAACATATTGAAGGCTTTTTTGCAGAATTTGTTCCCTGACATTTCCACAGTACAATTATTAAGTTCGTTTTGTTGTATTTGAGCTTCAATGGAATCGATGACTAAATGCAATATATTTGTTAATGTTTCAGTCGCTTTCTTCCCGCTTAAAGTGCTGTACGGTATATGCCTACTGTCGACTCCATAGAAGGAAATAATCTTCACATTACACCTCTTCCTTTCCTTATGGGTTTTTGTTCTAGTTCTGGTTCTTTCGTTGCTTTTTCTTCTTATTGTTGGTTCATTATTAGGCTAATTTAATTTGCTGGAAGTTAGTTTCGTGTTGATTTTTGTATGGTTTTATGTCCTTTCGTATATTACTTTTTCCTCTTTTTTGTATTTATACTCCGTCTTTCTCTTTCTGAGTGTATGATGGGTCATAAATAAATTATTATTATTTTATAGATACCTGGCTAAGTGCGAGTTCTACCTTTCCACCCAAAAACTTGGAATCAGCACGACAGTGACGGACCTTGGACCACGAACCACGTTGAGGCCTGGCATCGAGTGCTCAATAGACGAATTACAGCCCTACCACGTTTATCTCGACTTCTGCGAGAAGTCCAGGCCATTCAAGACGAGATGGAATTCGACCTGCTCCAGATCGGTGCTGGAGCCAATTTCAGACGAAGGAGCCGAAGAACGGTCCGAAAAGACCAGCAAATTAAAGCTCTCAAAGGAAAGGGGGTTCCTTATCAGTCAGAGGCTTCCTCAAGAAAGCACAGGGCTTTTGCGGCATCTAACCACAAGGCAATAGGCTACACATGTTTCTTGTAAATATTTTACCACTATTATATTATAGTTGAGATGATACCAGTTCTACATACGATCATCGTCATTCTGATACTCGGTCTACTCCTCACGTTGCTCAATCATGCCAAATTACGGACTAAAACCTCAAATTATTAAATCGAGGGCATTTTCAGTCGTGCGCTTTTGAGGCGTGGCCATTTTGAATCGTGGGCATTTTCAGCAGTGGACATTTTGAATTGTTGGCATTTTGAGTCTTGGGCATTGTGATCGTGGGCATTTTGAGTGTTAGCCGCCACGGGGACCTTTTACCATGGGGACGTTTTGTCATGGGGACGTTTTGCCACGGAGATGTTTCAGCCCTATTTGCGGAATGGGGGCGTTTCTCTAGCTTGAGCATGACCTTTGCCAAGAAGGGCCACATATCCCTGGAAGAAATCCCAGCTGACTGAATTTCAGCACAGTCAAATACGACACTCTTCAGGCTGCCATTAGTCTTTTGAACAACAAACAATAAAACACTTTTTATCTGACCAGTACGGGTTAAGAATCGGAAGTGGTTTGGTCTTTCGGAAGTGAGTTAGTATTCCCTCATCTATGGTCTGTTTTTCGGTTTATACGCAACAATTTAGGGGGTTGATGGCGAGAATTCGTATTTATTACGTAAAAATTAGCCTTTGGGGGATCTATCTTTTGCTGTAAGGCGTCATTTGTTTTTGTTTTCTGGATTAAATGAAAATAAAATACCTATCTACATGCAATCGATTTGATTATGGGTGAAGCCTGATGGTAAACTTTCCTAGGAGCACGTTATTTTATTTGACGGCGCAAAACGGATAAGTCAGCTACATTTTACTAGAGGTATATTTTACATTTTATTAAAGCTATAAAATGTCGCTGACTTATCCGTTTTGCACCGTCAAATATGATTTGCAGTCAGCTTGGGCTGAAGGAAGGACTACCTAGCACGTTATTGGGTAGAATAGCCTACCCCGTTTGGGGTTCTTTTCATAATAATCAACAGAAAATGGCACCGCTCGAAGTTACGCGACGCCTAACACCCTATCTACCTCTACTGAATGTCGTCAATCCATTCCACAGCTTAATAACCTAGGGTAACAAACTGGGTTGATAAAGTACGGTCCGTTCGGATGCTGTGACCCCTCGGTACTCGCGTACGGAATACGGAATGACATAGAATTTTCACTACTGATACAGACGTGTGAATGATGGACGCTCGTACGCCATGAATCCAAAGATTCCAAAGACACCAGGGAGGAAAATACTCTCCGCAAGGACAAGTTCAAAGTCGCACAAGGTTCCTGTATACTGTGTCTCTGACATGTCCAGTACTGTAAATGAAGCAGGGTTGCCACAAAAGACAAAACAAGTCACCTGTTCTCTATCTAAATCGCCAAAAGCGGCAAAGTGATCGTAAAAAGCGGCAAGTGATAGCCAAATTTCAAATTGTGAGACAATGTGAATCTACAAGTTAATTTTGAATGGCAGCAAAAAGGAAACTGTAAGCCTAGGTTATACAAAATAGGAAAGGATTTAAGGTATCTGCTGAACAGTTTCTAACCTTTTCGACTTTTCGTCTCTGCTATTCAATTTTTTTCAAAACTGCCGGCAAAAGAATTAGCTACAGTTTTTCTGACTACTTTCTGAACTGAAAAAAGTAAGCTATTACATCGCTGTGATTAAAAAAAGATACTTTTTTTTAACTAACGACTTCGTTCGACTTTCTTTAACTAACGACTGACAAGCTTTTTATAATTCTTGTGCGATAGTGTAGTATTTGGGCCATTTCTAAACTGACAAGAAAGAGGAAAAATTAGTAGTATGCATGCACTCAAATACTATATTACTATTAAAAAGCCGAATATGGCTCTTGACGCCTAATATACTGCAAATCAAATACAGAAGAATTTTGCAGTGCTATAATAAACAGAAGAAGACCATGGGTTTCGATGGGATACCAAAAATATAACATGTGATTCAAACAATTGGGTCATGTCTTCGCCATTTAGTCTTCGTCAGATTCCTTGAATATTTTTATTGTTAAAATAAAATTCAATAATGGATTCAGCATGTCTCCTTGCCCCGATACCGAACCTCTAATCAATTTCAGAAACAACTTTGAGCTTCAACCAAATTTCCAGTATCAGCCGAACTCGTGATGAACCATTTGTCCAGCAAGAAAACCAAGTTCAGATATGGGTTCAGCGGTCCTCCTTAGAGGCGTTACTAGCCAAAATGTTTTGTTTTGTTTTTTTTTTGGGGGGGGGGGGCAAGGAATTTACCGACTGGCTGGTAGTTTTTACCGACTGTTGTTGTAGAAAAAAACGAATGTTTTCAAGAAAATCGACTGTTTTAACGAAAAATCGACTGATTTTCAAAAAATCGAATGTTCTCATGAAAAAATGTTTTGGCGAAAAATCGCAGCGCTTCGCACCGACTCGGTTCTTTCTTACCGACTGGCCGACAACATTGGGGGGGGGGGGGGGGCGTAACGTACCGTAAATTCGAAACCCCTCCTCTGCCTCTAAAGATAGGATTAAAGGACCCATCTACGAACTTGACCTGTACTTTACCAATGAATCCTCATTGAACAACATCCTCGCTTGAACATTATATATCAACCCCTTCGACGTTCGATTACACTAGATCTCTCCACGCGCAGAACTATACTAGTTTGAGAATAAAGGGGTAGGCTATAGCTGAAAACTGGTCGACAAATTTTGTCTCCGGTTTTCGCCGGATTCCGGGTGAAATACTTGTCCAGCAAGGAAACAACTTTCATATTCGGATTCAGCATGTCTCCTTACCCCCAAATCAACTATCTCAATATCTTTTAAGAAATATTTTTTTTTTGCCCCTTAATTTGAATCCCCTCCCCACCCCTAAATATAGAGCTACAGAGCCCATCTTCGAACTTGACCTGTACTTTGACCCAAAGAGTCATCGTGCCAAAATATGAACAAAATATCCCTCCATTCACGTTTTGGGATCCCAAAAACAGATATACCGTTTCCTTCTCATAAGCTTGCATCACAGCTAGTGTTATCGAATCAGCAAATACTAAAATATAACAGATGGGCACTAAGTGTCGCCAAAGCTATAGGGTGATTGGAAGATGCTTAGTATGGTCGGAGACATTACCCTAAACTTACTACGAACAGACGAAATAAGGTAGGGTTTTAGTAGTTTCGCTTTCTTTATCACGCTTTTGTTAATCTTCGATTTTCTCCAAAGGAAATCAGTTTCTTCCTTCCGTTTTTATCGCAGTCGAAGGTTTGATTCTTTGGCAGACTGACACGGCTTCACCACTTAACACAGTGCTTTTGATATATTTTCAAGCTTTCGAAGCTTCCCGATATTTAAAATTCAAAAATTTATTAAAATTTAAAATGTAAAATTTTCGGAAATTTAGACTCACTAATTTACAGTCGAGGTCGAGTTTCATTCATTTGAATGTTTGTCGAATAAATCAACTATGCTACCAGTTAGCCCAAGTAGCTAATTATGGGCCCCTGATAACACCTGAATAGGTATTTTGGCTCTTCATTTTATCATTTAGCCAAAAATGCACTGTTCAGTTTTAAGTAACTGTTCAAACCCTAGATGATTAAGCCGTGGTTCAAATGGACATACCACAGTCAGGGGCGTCACTAGCCTTTTACCTTTGGGGGGGGGGGGGGCGGTTTGTGCCGACGGACTCAAAAATGTGCCGACAAAACACGCCGTTGCCGCTTCGGCGTTCATTTCCCGCCAGCACAGAATAGAACCGGGTAAAACTAACTGTAATGCATCAGTGGAGATTATTCCTTTGATGTAATTCCGCATATTTGGCTGTTCATTTTAACTTTCGCTAAAAATCGAAGCTTCCAACGACTGTACCAAGAACAAGAACAAACTAGGCGCCGCCGGCGAAATTTTTTAAATCCGCCTTTTTTCCCGAAAAATTTAGCTATACCTACCATAGAAGTTCTAGCTTTTAACGTGTTTCAGGCCCCCACGAATTTCAATCCTAAAACGCCAACTAAATGAAACACCGTTGTTCCAAATAACGAATACAAAAAAAATGCGCCGCAGGCGAAATTTTGTGTCAACTAACTGTAAGGCATCAGTTGAGATTATTCCTTTGGTATAATTTCGTATATTAAAGTTCACATATTCGGCTTATCCATTTAGCTTTCGCTAAAAAGCGAAGCTTCCAACGACTGTACCAAGTTAAAGCAAGCGGCGCAGGCGAAATTTTTTTAATCTGCCTTTTTTCCGGAAAAATTTCCAAATAGAGAATACTAAATAATGCGCCGCAGGCGAAACTTTTTGTAAAACTAACTGTAATGCCTCAGTTGAGATTGTTCCTTTGATGTAAATTGAAGTGAAAACCTCCAGCTTTTTCAATACAAGGTTCGCTTTTCTCACCAGCTCCTCCACAGATGAGGCAAACACAGTTAAAACGGTATCATCAGCAAAAGAGGTAAGACACACATCTTTCAGGTAAAGACGCATCAGATCAACATAGATAAGGTAAAGCAGCGGACCCAACACTGAACCTTGTGGTACTCCACACCTCACTGGAAATGCTGGTGAGCTCACGTCACTCAACACTACCTTGAGAGATCTCCCTGTGAGATAGCTTTCAAACCACTTTAAGCACTTTCCACGGACACCCAACGACTCCATTCGACTTAGTAGCGTTTGAAAATCAACTGTATCGAATGCTTTGCGAATATCTATAAATATAGACAATGGTGTTTCACCACTGTCTATACCACCATTAACTGAATCCACAAGATGTTGCAAAGCATTCGTCGTCGAGTGCCCTTTGCGAAATCCGAATTGGGTCTCACTCAGTAAACTATTAGCCTGTAAGAATCTGTATAGACATTTATGAACCACTTTTTCTAGTAATTTAGAAAACAATGGAAGAATAGAAATCGGTCTCCAATTCTCAATTTCCTTTTTAGGGCCACCTTTATGAAGTGGTATCACTTTCGCAACTTTTAGCTGATCAGGGAAACTGCCCTTTTCAAGTGACAGATTTATGATGAAAAGTAGGCACGGTAGAATATAATGCATAATTGCCTTAAACGCTCGAAGAGATAAACCGTCCACTCCAGCAGAATTTGATTTCAGAGATTTTACTATTTGAAGCAGTTCATCACTTGTACACGGATCAAACGCTAATTCCAAACTCTCACCTCTATTATCACATATGATATGTTCTTGAACTTGTTGACATCTATTTTTTACACTATTTTGCACTTCACAACCAATATTAGAGAAAAAATTACCGAACTTATTTACAATTCCAATCTTATCTTCACGGACGAACCCCTCAAGTTGTACTTCATCCCCCCCCCAGTATCAGCACTCCCACCAGTTACTTCTTTAATCAGTTTCCATGTTTCTTTCATATTTCCTTTACTATTTGAAAACTTACTATCATAATATTCAGCCATCGCTTTGCGCCGTAATTTGTTCACTAAATTACGTTGCTTTTTAAATAACTCAAATGAATCATCACTTTTATCATCTAGATATCTTTGATAAAACTCAATCCTTCGCTTTCTTTCTTTCAAGTTTCTTCAAAGTCAACTTTCACTAAAAAGCGAAGCTTCCAACGACTGTACCCAGAACAAGTTGAACTAAGCAAATTTGTGCTCGAAAAATATTTGCAGAATTTGATTTCTTACGTGTAAAAAGGCCTTATGTGCCGACAAGAATAAAGACGCCCGACAAAAGCATTCAGAATTCGATTTGCCCGACAATACTGTAAAGAACTTTATGTTTTACGTGTAAACAGAAGCCGATGTACCGACGAGACTTGAACTTTCGGCATGCACCCTATACAAATTTAGAGAATTTGATCTTTTACGTGTAAAAAGAACCCGATGTGCCGACGAGAATACCGACGCACGACAACACCATCGCGCATTTGATTTTTCTGTGTTCTGCTCGATTAGACTGTACAGAACTTGATTTCTTACGTGTAAAAACAACGATGAGACTTGAACTTCCCGGCTGCGCCCGACAAAGTTTGCGGAATTTGATTTCTTCCGTAAAAGTAGAACCCAATGTGCCGACGAGTCGACCGACACCCGACAAAAGCATAAAATTTTTATTTCTTCTGTTATATATAAAAAGAACCCGATGTGCCGACCGACGCCCGACAAAAACATAAAAAATGTATTTCTTCTGGATTCCTCATGTATAAAAAGAACCAGATGTGCCGACGAGAGTACCGAGGCACGACAAAAGCATGCAGAATTCGATTTCTTCAGTGTTTTGCACGACAAATAATTGCAGGATTTCATTTCTTGCGTATGAAAAGAACCCGATTTGCCGACGAGTCGACCGACGCCTGACAAGAGCATACAAAATTTTATTTCTTCTGTGTTTCCCTGCGCTTCGCGCCGACAAATAAGTGAACTTTCGCCGGGCTTCGCCCGACGAAAGTTCTTTCTCAAGAACTATGGGGGGGGGAGTAACCCCCCCCCCATAGTGATGCCCCTGACCACATAATGTGAATGTCAAAGGACTGGTAACGAAAGTTCTTTCTCAAGACCTACGGGGGGGGGGGAGTCCCCCCCCCATAGTGACGCCCCTGACCACATAATGTGAATGTCAAAGGGCTGGTTGTTGACGCAAAAACGATACGCACCGTACTACGTTCGCGTTCGGCTCGGTTCAGTTTTATTTGGTATCGTCAAGGAAACAAAGTCAAAATCTAATCAAAAGTCATTTGGGACCTTCGATGGCTACACACTTCCTGTTTACATTGTAACCATGACAATGTGAGATCACCTCCGGGGTTCTGTCATCGTCCACCCTTCCCGTAAAAGTTTAATCCCACCGCTTCTCGTCTAGACATTTCTTAAATCTAAAAAGAGTATACTTACACAAGCGTTTGTTATTCCCAAATCCACAAAAATAGACACACCTCTTTCTTCACAGCACGGGCAAGAGACGACCACGCAATACTAGCGAGACAACCGGTTCAATCAAAACAAGTTTGATGCCGAGAATCTGATTTAAACTCGGAGCTTTCTCACGCTTCGTGGTAGGTAAATAAGACTGCATTAGCATTCGTCAAAAAGTAAACTGGTACTACGAATTGCTCCGTCAGATCAGTGACCGGTCCCTCGACCTTAACAAGCCGGTTGGAGGTCATCCAATATTTCGCACTTTGAGTTATTCTCAGGTGACTACGAGCAGAACTCAGAACTGAAAGAAAAAACATGAATAACACCACGCGGCTTTCACGAAGACTGGAGATCATAAGGCTGGAGACGCTTGGATAATGTCCAAAAATTCCGCATAAAGCGTTTCGTCCGTTATATCACGCAGCGGGGTATTTCTAGGGGGGGGGGCAGGGGCGTAATTTGCTATGGGGCAGGGGGGGCAACTGCCCCCCCCCCCCAGCTTGATGTTTGCCCCCCCAGCTGAAATTTTGCGTCTTCGAAACAGAATTCAAGCATCCACAGAAACAGATCGGCTTTCTTTTCTTTTGTATACCTTTGTCTTTATGGCAAGATTGAAACAAGAAAGCTTTGACACTTTTATAGCGATATGCATGCGCTATGCAGAGTTAAACACGTTAAACACGTCTATGTCAGACGCAGAGGCGTTACTAGCCAAAATGTTTGGGGGGGGGGGGAAATTTAACCAACCGCCTGGTAATTTTTACCGACTGTTTTTGCAGAAAAAACGAGTATTTTGACGAAAAATCTACTGATTTTCAGAAAAATCGACTTTTTTAATGAAAAAATCAACTGTTTTGGCGAAAAATCGCGGCGCTTCGCGCCGACTCGGTTATTTCTTACCGACTGGCCGACAACATTGGGGAGGGGGGCTTCCCCCTCCCCCCCCAGTCGTGACAACCCAGGTCAGACGACCGACTAAGTTATCTTTTGGTCATTGGTACCCAACCTGGAAAAGCGAAGAAGCTTGACGCCAATCGCGCAGTGGACAGTTTTCGCGAATTTCAAGAAGCTTCGTTTCGCCTTGGTCGATTAGTAAAATATCGCTTTGTTTTTTTTCGTTTTTATTACGTTTTTCTTCTTGAAATAAAACTGCTCATTTTCACTTGACTTGGGAAAATCGGCTCCAACTTTGCCCCCCCCCCCCCAGGATTTTGACGAAATTACGCCCCTGGGGGGGGCGGGGGGCTGTTTAGACCTAATCCATACCTAACAGTAAAACAAGAACATAGGGCAGAGGTTGAAGCCTATACAAAACTATTCTTCTTGTATATGTTCGGGGGGGGGGGGGAGACCACCTAAGGTCACTAGTTTGTCGGCAAGAAAACAGGTCTCCGGACAGCACGGAACAAAGACCGACTCCAACACCCATACATCAATGACCAGTGCCGTATCCAGGAATTTCTAGGTGTGGGGGGGGGCTGTTTAGACCTAATCCATACCTAACAGTAAAACAAGAACATAGGGCAGAGGTTGAAGCCTATACAAAACTATTATTTTTGTATATGTTCGGGGGGGGGGGGAGGGGGATCCCTAAGGTCACTAGTTTGTCGGTCGACAAACACAGAAGAAATGAAATGATGAAAGCTTTTGTCAGACGAAACCCGAAAGTTTATGTCTTGTCGGCACATGAGATTCGTTTTACACGTAGGACATCAAACTCTGTAAACTTTTGCGGGCGAGCCCCGAGATTTTAGCCTCGTCGGCACATCGGGTTCTTTTACATGTACCCTCGATATGGCCTTGTCGAAGACCG
The DNA here is from genome assembly GCA_030848855.1 of Branchinecta sandiegonensis. Taxonomy (NCBI): domain Eukaryota; kingdom Metazoa; phylum Arthropoda; class Branchiopoda; order Anostraca; family Branchinectidae; genus Branchinecta; species Branchinecta sandiegonensis. The sequence continues at coordinate 4,418,913 of JAUPMV010000003.1, read as the reverse complement.
AAGTCCGAGTGCCCCGAGGGCCTCGATGTCTTTATTTTGGTAAATTCTCCACATACTCAGTTATATTCTATGAGGGTTCTATGCCATCTACGTTCTATCATTCCTTACTAACTATCCTCATTCCCTCTTCGTTCATAATGCGTGGTGTCAAACTTTGTGTGCGGAGAGACGGGGGGGGGGGGGGGGGGTACTGGCAATGGACCACTCACCTTTAATCCGTAATTTCATTCCTGGCAAGAAAACAGGTCTCCTGACGGCATGGAAACAAAGACGCCTTGGGAACACAGGGATAACAAGACGGACCTAAAGACTCGTCCAGCGATGATCACGAATAAAGTTCAAAATAAAGCATCCAACTGCCCCAAGGTCATCGATATACTTAGGCTTCGAAAATATACAGTTTCGAAGAGATAATGCGATGTACTGAACGGAATACAAGTTGCGATGTTGATAAACACTGAGGAAATAGTAGTTTTATTTTCAAATATTCTCTTGTGAATAAATAATATCACAACGAGCAGACTTTGGTATAAAACAAAGCACATATACGATCTCTTCCAAGCTAAACTTAACCTGAAGTTCGAAGCTCATGTGTGCATACAAATGGGAGAAGAGGTCGTTTATTTCGGCGATTGTGAGAGCAACAGAGGTCTTATCCGACGTCTTTGTATACAGTCTCACTCCAGAGCTGGCATGGTCAGCAGAGCTGCTGCGAGTCCAGCAAATCCGAGTCCGAGTCCTTGAAAAAGGCGTCTCGAGACGAGTCCACAGATCTGGGGGATGGGCAGCTCCGTGAAAGGAGAGTCCGAGTCCTTGAAAAAGGCGTCTCGAGACGAGTCCACAGCTCTGGGGGATGGGCAGCTCCGTGAAAGGCGAGTCCGAGTCCTTGAAAAAGGCGTCTCGAGACGAGTCCACAGCTCTGGGGGATGGGCAGCTCCGTGAAAGGCGAGTCCGAGTCCTTGAAAAAGGCGTCTCGAGACGAGTCCACAGCTCTGGGGGATGGGCAGCTCCGTGAAAGGCGAGTCCGAGTCCTTGAAAAAGGCGTCTCGAGACGAGTCCGAGTCCACAGCTCTGGGGGACGGACAGCTCCGTGAAAGGCGGCGAGTCCGAGTCCTTGAAAAAGGCGTCTCGAGACGAGTCCAGAGTCCGAGTCAACAGCTCTGATGGTCGGTGTATTCTAAGCAGAGACGCTCGGGAAAATCCGAATTCCAGTTCAGTGCCACTATGCGGTTAAGTTCACGTTACAGTCCGCTAGTGATCATCACCATCATCAACGTTTACTTGAAAATTGGCTAGGATGTATATTCAATTATAAACCTTCAGCTGAAAAAGTGCAAATCTTCCGTACGATGATTTTCCCTCAAACAAGTGGAAGCTATCATCTTCTGTTCATCAACTTGAGGATATCTTGCATTAGTTGCGTTTTTGCAGATACTATGGTATCTGTTACCACTGTAACTGGATCTACAATTATGCGTTTTTGCAGCTACCGTGGTATCTGATACTACGGTTGCTCTGCAAAAACGACAATTGCCGAAATTGCGCTTTTCGAAGTCATCCCAAAAAGAACAAGACCAAAGGTTTCGATGGGATCCCAAAAATCTAATATTTGATCCAGACATTGGATCCTGTCTTCGCCAGGCTACTCATCAGAGAAAACCAAGTTCAAATTTCCCTTTATAAGCCATATCTATTTTGACGATACTGACCGAAACTTCCTGCTTTACTTCTGCCAAATTCCCGGTTTCGCCCGAATTCCAAGCGAACTACTAGTCCAGCAAAAAAAAAAAAAAATCAGAAACGAATCCAGCGGATCTCTTTATCCCTATAAAGAACATATAATCAACTTTAAATAAAACTTTGACCTAAAAAAAAAATCCGGTTAAAACCGGATTCCGGACTAATTATATGTTCATATACATATACAGACTCATATACAGACTCATCGTCTCTTCTTACCCCTAAATCTGTCATCTAATCAACTTCAGACAAAACTTTCGCTTTTAACAAACTTTCCGGTTTTGGCCGGATTCCTGGCGAACTAGTTGTCCGGTGAGAAAATGGTTTTCACCATCGTGTTCAGCATGTCTTCTTACCCTCAAATCGAACATTTAATCAACTTCAAATGAAATTTTTACTTTTACCCAACTTTCCGGTTTTTGCCGGATTCCGGACGAACTACTTGTCCGGCAAGAAAATGGTTTTCACCATCGTACTCAGCATGTCTTCTTACCCCATAATCTACTATCACATTAGCTGTTTAAAAATGTTTTGTTTGTCCCTTAATTTGAAACCCCTCCCCCACCCTCAAATATAGGGCTACAGAGCCCATCTTCCAACTTGCCTTGTACTTTGACCCAAAGGATCCTCCCACCAAGTTTCATTAAAATATCTCATTCCCTTCGAGAGTTATCGTGCGGACAGACAGACGGACAACTTTTGCGATAGGTATCCCTCCACTTACGTTTTGGGATCCCAAAAACTGATATTCAGCCACATCACCAAGTGCCAAACTTCTTTCACACCAATTTGACAAAATCCTACGACCTATTGTTAGCGACGATGAAAGTGATACCACGATCAGTTCCACGGTCGGACCGTGGTATCTGAATATCAGATACCACGATAACTGGCGAGATACCACGATAACTGCAAAAACGCCTTTTGACCGTGGTATCAGATACCACGGTAACTGCAGAAACGACTTTAGACCATGGTATCAGATACCATGGTATCTGCAAAAACGAAACTATTACCTCTTCGTGATAGATTCTGATAATGAGGAGATGGAGGACTTCCAGAGACTAATCTTCTTGCAGCGCTGAACTGGTATAAGACCAATTTGATGACGTCAGACATCTTCAGTTCTCTTGGACAGGTTGCGAAGGCCTGGTAGATTTTCTTCGCCCAGCACTTCGTGGCACAGCTGACCACCCTTGCGAGAGGATTCAATACCTTGAGGACTAACAAGGCCAAAGGTTTCGATGGGATCCCAAGATAAGTATTTGTTGGACTTCATTATACAGACAATCGCGGGTCTTACTGATTTCCGGAACCCTTATACTTGCAATATAATCCTGACAGACCCTCTAGCGAGGTAATACCTTTGACCGAAAAGAATGTCACTGTCAGGTAATTAGGTTAATTCGTAAACTTCCGACTTTGACAGGATTCCGACGAGACTGTCCACCCGAGTTGAGAACGTACGGGTCCTCTTGAGGCTCAAGCCGCTCAAGCTGGAAAACACTTTTTGGAAAAGTTCATTTTCCAGCTTAAGCGGCTTGAGCCTGAAGAGCACCCTTGCGAAGAAGGTCTGAAATATAGCTCTAATAAAATGTAGCTGACATATCCTTTTTGCATCATCCAATAAAACATTTAGTGTGTGGATGCGAAAGTTTGAGTGAGCTTCGGTTAGAGATTTTTGGAGTGAATGGAAGGGGTATGGATGAAGAATGGATGTGTGGTGTTATGGGTACTGACTGTTTTGGAAATATAAAACAGCTGGTGAGGTTCCTCAGGGTAGCCCTAGCCCATAGGGATAGGTACCTATAGGAGTTTAATATTTTCTGTGTGTGGTGTTGTTGTCTTTTTGTTCTGCATATATTTGCCATGGCCGTTGCTCTAGCGCAAATCAAATCTTATCTTATCTCATGATTCGCAGTCAGCTTGGTCTGAAGGAATATCTCTCTTAGTTATCTTAGTTATTTTCTGTAGAAATAGATTTCGTGAAAATAAGCACTTATAGTTGCTAGAATCTTGATTAATTTATCACAAGTTCGTATTTCTAGCTTAAGCCTGAAGAGGACCCTTGCCAAGTAGAGCCAAATATGGCTAGAATAAGTATCAGCTGACTGACTGAGTCAAATATGATTCGCAGTCACCTTCGGCTGAGAGAAAACTTCCAATCTTGTGTATCATTCGCAAGCCCCAGGCTACTTTTTCTTTCTCCTTGTATTTCTTTTTCAATAATGAACGAATACTGTCACACGTTACGGGCAGTGCTAACTTAGGGTGTAGTTAGTTTACAGTGTATGATTTATTTTTTTGTTAATAAATAAACTGAACTAAACTGAAAAAAAGTTCAACTTACAATATATCGGGAATGACTACGACATGAAATTAGTAGCTTAATAGCTTCACAAACCACTGGATGAATGCTCAAATTCCTGTTCGATCGCATTACAAAACTGATGATTTATTTTGCTACTAGTACAAAAAGTAAGATAGAAATAGAATCTATACTTAACTAGCACATATCTACACATATACTCGGAACAAAAGGATGAAAATGGGCGAAGACCTTACATTTTGTTGATGCCTAGAGCCTGCTCTAGTTCGGCTCTCTTTTGCTGGATTTTTGCATAAAAATAGCGGCAGACCGCCTCGGAAGTCCAGTTCTGTTCGTAGTACTCTGCCTGTCGTTCTTCCTCTGGGTTTCCGGTAGCATCCGTCATAGTCTATAAAAAAGTCAAATAAAGATTCCCTAACAAGTTGTTCATAACTTTTTTCACAAGTCCTTCTTCTACCTATCGTTTAAGAGTGACCTTTTTCCATATTTACCTAGAGGCATACTCTCGCCGTTCCCCGAGGACTCCTCGGGGAATCGAAGGGAACGGCGAGAATAGAGGGAGTCACTCCACGCGGACTCCGCGTACAGAAACAGCGAGAATACGGGGAATGCTTCTAAAATGGATTTTGTTCGAAAAATGAATATGCAGCTGAAAAAATTACTCTAGATCCACTTTACTTTTGGTTATGGTTATTCTGATTCTTTTTAATTAATTTTACGTTGCACCTACAATAGCAAAAATTGATTCCCCTCCGAATTTGAAAGGGAGTCCTTTTTGATGATGGTGATGATAATCGGAGCATTCCCCGTCCGTGGGGACTCGCGAGAATACGGGGAGTGAGTCCCCGGGACAAACAAAAACGCGGGGACTCCTCAAGTGGAGTCCTCGGGGAACGGCGAGAATACGCCTTAGGTCAATTTTGCCCATTGCCTAAACCGGCGCTAAAGGGTAATCTTTTGTTCAGTTCAGCACATTTTTGATAAAAGCAAAAAAAAAATAAGGCATATTCTCGCCGTTTCCCGAGGACTCCACTTAAGGAGTCCCCGTGTTTTTGTTTGTCCCGGGGACTCACTCCCCACATTCTCACGAGTCTTCACGGACGGGGAATGCTCCGGTTATCATCACCATCATCAAAAAGGACTCCCTTCCAGATTCGGAGGATAATCAGTTTTTGCTGGTGTTGGTGCAAAGTAAAATTAATTAAAAACAACCAGAATAAACAAAACCAAAAATAAAGTGGATCCATACTACTTTCGTCAACTGCATATTTTTTTTTCCGGACAAAATCCATTTTGGAAGCATTCCCGTGTTCTCGCTGTTTCTGTACGCGGAGTCCGCGTAGAGTGGCTCCCTCTATTCTCGCTGTTCCCTTCGATTTCCCGAGGAGTCCTCAGCGAACGGCGAGAATACGCCTATAGGGGTGAATACCGAAATAATAACCAAGTGAATAAGTCCCCCACAAAAAAATAAACAAAAAACAGCAGAACAAAGTACTTCAATGATGGAAGCCGATTCTTATTTTCTTTTCGGTTTGTTGACATTTTTGTATTCTTTATGTTTGAGACACTGATAAGCACATAATATCCTATCCAAACCCCGTCCAAATCTATGGAACTTCAATAGCCTATACGTATTTTAATTATTAGTTACGTTTTTGCAGATACTACGGTATTTTTGCAGATACTACGGTATACAATACCACGGTCAGTCGTTTTTGCAATTACTAACTATCTGGCCAGTTACCGGGATATCTGATATTCAGATACCACGGTCACGACCGCAGTAACTGACCACGATACTTGCAAAAGTCACGTCACTTTCATGATCACCAAGACATGAGCCTATGTCAAATTGGTGGGAAAGAAGTTTGGCGCTTGGGATGTGAGTAACAGGTTACTTCTAAAAGGGCAAACTCGGCAACTGTCGTTTTTGCAACGCAACCGGAGTATCAGATACCATGGTAACTTAAACGACAAAATGCTGATCAGGATACCGTCTTAACAGATATCATGGTATCTGCAAAAAAAGTACCTAATAACATATTGCATCATCAACGGCTTTCGCCTCGAAAGTTCCCGAAGAAATTGGGAATGCATCTCATCTGTAGCTATTACCTGATACAGCACTGACCGCATTATCGGTAAAATTGTTCCATGGGCAAACAATTATGTTACAAAACTTAAATTCTTCCGTAGTGCTTGTAACAAATATAACGAAAGAGTATTCTACCATCGAACACTGTGGACCCCGAGAGAAGCCAAAGGAACTATCCCGAAGTCTGTAGATGTAACCAAACCGTAACTTCGTACCATTCTTTCGAACCATTTACTAAGTGATTCAATTTTTTTTATAAGTAGTAAACTGAAAGACAAAAATGCTCCTCAGCCGGGATTTGAACCCAGGACTCTCTGCTTACAAGGCAAGCGCTCTTATCATTTGAGCTACCGAGGGGCTTGTGAACAGAGTTCGCAAACCACTACAATAGTCTGGTAGAAGCCGGCCATAGGAACAATGATCCCGCCAGATTCAATCAACGCTTTGAAGAATTCCTTGAACAATCAGTCCGCCGAAAAAATGAATGACCTAGAGTGTTTTCGACGAGCTCTATAGAGGCCAAGGGCCTATTTTTTGCATTGTCATTAGTCGTAAATTGTACTAATCCAGCGATTCTGACATGGGCGGCGAGGTCGTATTTCAATTTAAGTAAATCAGAATCCGATGAAAACCAGTAGTGTTGGGCGATATTTGGATTTTTCGATATTTTCACTTTCGATATCAGATAATCGATATATCGATATTTCTTCAGCATGTTTCGCTGTAGGATTCGTTTCGCCAAAATTTAAGAAAAAAAATTGTCGTTAAATAGCTTTTATTCAAACAATGTTTACAACGGATTCGCCAGCTACGATTCTTCATCAGTGATATTTCGGCCCTTCTTAGCAAGGGTCCTCGTCAGGCTGTCAATCCTATGGGTCAACGTCGGGGAAGGAAACAAACCTGTAATTACGAGGACCCTTGCCAAGAAGGGCCGAAATATCGCTGATGAAGAATCATAGCTGACGTATCCGTTGTAAACATTATAATATTAATAATATTATAATAATAATAATAATACAATAATAATAATATTTATTTATTACCCACTTACATCAAAAAGATTAATAGTGGAGTATAAACTTGAAGAAGGAAAAAAAACGGGAAAAGACGTAAAACAAAAACTAAAGTCAACAAAACATTAATCAAACAAACGGATCAAACCGTGGTGAGGCGACAAACGTCGATACGCTGTTTCTGAGAGCTTTTTGTGTAGGTCAGTCAACTTCTCAGTAATATTCGGAAGATAAAACTTTTTAACTATCTTTCGATTCTTGTACCACAGAGGAAGATAGAGAAGAAATTTACAGAATCGGAAGTAAGAAGATCGAATATCACTAATTTCTTTTTTCTTAAATATAGGGTAAAGCCCAGAAAGGTAAAGAACAGAATGATCTGAGAAAGTAGAGTAAAGCTTACCAAGGGCGACACGATTGTGTTTCCCTCGATTGGCTACAATTTTAGAGTAACCAATCTGGATTTTCACTCTAGCATCCCGGACAGCGCGCGCCCGAAGAGTTTTAAGATTTTTTTTAAGTGTATTTATTTGAAATAAATGTTTCAAAGTCAGCTTGGGCTCAAAGAATATTTATCGTTAAACAGCATCGTGCATCACCTCAAACTCCGAATAAATAAGAACTGAATTACGGAAAACATATTGGTCCATTCCGGATATATAAATGTAGGTTATGTTGCATTACTTACAATAATTCTGAATGAACAAATATCGTGTTCGATATCGATATTTGCGTTTCGATATCGAAATCTGGTCCGATATATCGATATATCGTTATCGATATCGAATATCAACCAACACTAAAAAACAGATTTCAGACTTACTTTGAGGTCCTTCGACTGCGACATAAGCCACTTGTAGATGAACTGTTGTGGATCTCTGGAGAAGCTCAAGAAGAACTCTCTCGACGTCTTCAGCTGGTTGATAGACTCTACTGTTTCGTGGATCTTGTTATCCAGGTTCTAAGAATAAAAGGTTCCAGCTAAAGGACACGTCGTACTTATGATAGTACTTCATTCTAATATAGAAGCGGGCTCTTCTTATTATTCATAGTGGACCGAAGCTTCCATACTCATACCTTTCAAAACACTTTAACCTAAAAACACTGCAGGAGCGCAGAAAGGAGCTAAGCGCTGACTTCGGTTCAGCCATGGTATCTCATCCTCCCCACTCCCAAATTCTCCCCCCCCCCCCCCTATCAAAATGTTAGAAGCCGATCAGAACGAGTGGCAAGTTCTAGGGTTCCCAAGCTCTGTCCCATACCTACAAAACACGCTAGACATGCAAAAAAATTTATTCCCGAGTTCGTGAAATATTTTAACGAATCGTGATTTTTTTTTAAGCGTACCGACATTAGATACATATATTGTAATTTATCCTATTTGTTTGACAATAATCGCAAATTTGGTTTATAACCACGATAGTCGATTTTTACAACAAACTTTCTATATATCTATCTTCTATCATTCTTAGTATTTCCACCCCTTCTCATTCACGAGATTCTCCGCTTAAGAAGTATGTCCTATCTCCGCTATTAGCATTACACTGATTATTACGCTTGCCACGTTTGTTCTATTTACTTGAAGTATCAGGCACCAGGTCATGGTTTCCGAGAAGCTTACTGTTAAGAAAACCGGCTGTGCAAGTTTTGCCAAGTTCGTCATCCAAAGCATGGGACATGGAAAAAGGCTAAAAACAGCCGAAGCCATGTGTAATTTTCTGTAGGCATAGCTAATTTCCAAAGCGGTCAACTATCTCAGAACATGTTCGCAGAAACACTATGTAGTGCAAGGTGTGCTTTAAAATTTAGCTCATACTACGTCAACCAGGTTTCAGATTACCAACCCCTTCCTACCGTTTTCCTCGCGGCGACCTGACACAATCACACAAAACGTATATAATGGCCTCCACAAAACGTCCCATCTGCATCTGCTTTTTGCCGCGTAGTATCTTTTCCGTTATTCCTGTCCAATATGATTTGGCCAGGTGACTACGCTTCCACTTTCCCTCGGTGACGCCAACGGTCCTAACATCTAATATTTAATTTTTTTTTTCAATGACCGACCTATTTTAGCGGTCACCTGCACTTTTCTCTATCTCTACGTTTAATTTTTTTAATATTCTTTCTTATTTCCTCTTTTAACCCTTATTTCTCATTTTAACCATTTTCATTACATCTTTAAAACCTTAAAAAATTCTTTACTTCTTCCTTCGTTAATATCTCCTTTCCTTAAAATTTTCTTTCATTTAAAGCTTATTATTTAAAAAAATATTACTCCTCATTATTTTTTTTTGCAACCAAACCAAAAAGGGGGTTTCTAATACTAATGGATTGCGTAGTCATGACTTTGAATTAAATGGTTGGCGTTTCAAAGAACGCTGGAAGATGGTCCTTAAATGGTTGGATCCCCCCCCCTCCTAATTAATGCCCGAAACTGACGGCTGAAAGTGCCAAACTTCAGAGAACAAAGAAAGAAAAGAATTTGCAGATTCTGTTCTTCCAGCAACAGCCTGACGAGGACCCTTGCCAAGAAATGCCGAAACTGCGCCGACGAACATCGTAGCTGGCTTCTACCCTTTTTAGCCATTTGTTGAATTTAAATTCCGCCAAAGAACCAAAATACAGTCATCATTAGAGGCGTTTTTCCATGACACAATTGTGGGCCACACATTTCTGAGTGTTTGTCGCGGAAACACGATTGTGTGCCACACAGTCGAGCCATTAGTTGAAACTCGCGGAAACGCCGTTTGTCTATTTTTTTGGCGGTAATTTCAAATGTCTAAAAGTAAAAATAAAATTCATGTAAAATCTTGATAATTATAACTCTAGGCTTATTTCCTTATCATTCTGTACAAAAAGCATCTTCAGTTTTAAGTCTAAATGCTTGGAAAAGTAGTTTGCCTTATTGTTTAGACACTATTTTGCTGCTCAATTTGAATTTCCCGCCAGAATCGAGCCACAAAATCGACAATCACCTCGCCAGTTGTTTGTTGAATTTGAGCCACAAAGCGAGCGACGAAAATCTTGTTGGTCGCGGAAACACACTTGTGGGCCGCACGAAAGACCGCGGAAACACTCTTTTCTAGCCACAATCGACCCACAAACTGTTTGTGGGAGCACGGAAAAACGCCTTAGACCGATCGTAAGCTCTCTACGTGATTTTCTCGGAAATGCTTTCTGTGTGTTAACCAGCGGCTTTCATGTGAAGATAAGCTAAAAGTGACGTATAAATAAGCTTAAGACACAAAATGATGTTTTTTGATGAAAAACACTTTTCAAGAGGCCTAAATTCAAGTTTTTGGAATGTCACGTGGTGTGATTTAAAATTTGCTGCTCTTCAAATCAAACAGTCAACTTTGGCAGATTCTACTCTGTCTTATTTCTTAAACTCCGTTACTTAAAGGACCAGTCGTACCCATCATACTAACGCAACCTAGTTACATAATCACTCTATAGATTTCTAAACCCGGAGACTCCAATTTCGTACGGCACATTCGAACCCCTATAACAAAACCACGCTGTTTTTCTCACTTGCCGTGTTTTGCTACCTTCGATGTGTATCACGCTGTCGACGGTTGTCTGCGAGAAGTTTTTCCATCAGAAAAACCGGTTACGTAAATTGTTTCCCTGTTTTCACTACAAGAAAAAGGGTCTCGGAAAAGGCTTAAAACAGCAAAAACCGTAGGTTATTTGTTGAAAGCACAGCCTGGTTTCAAAGTATTCAAATATTTTAAAATACTGTAAGCTGAAGAGTAAATAGTGCGAGGGGTCCTTTAAGTTACCAAATTTTGGTACATTTACTCACTTGAATTTCCTGCATGCTGGCTGTCGACAGAAGGAAGCTGTTCATCTGAGTTTTCAAAGTATCATCCACTTCAACGTCAATATCGTAACAAGAGGTCTTCTTCAACTCCGTCCCATCCACGCTGTGCGGAACAAAAAATTAACAACATGTATCTTCGTATCTACAAAAATTATCCATGACTCTGTTTTCCTCCTAGTTAGAAGCCTCCAGCAGCGGCGCCACCCCCCCCCCCCAATGCTGTCGGGCAGTCGGTAAAAAATAACCGAGCCGGCAACCGTTCACTGTTAGGCGAGGTTCGAATAACCATCCCTCTACTGTACAGGTCTTTACCAGTTCTTCAACTCTTAAATAAATAAATATAATGCTGATAAATGCTTTCCCACCTCTTACTTCATACACAAAAAAAAAATCATTTAGTGACAAACTTTGACGAATCCAGAAGGACCCGTTCACACTCGAGACGTCTATAAAAGCCATTAGCTGCGTTTTTGCAGCTACTATGGTATCTGTTAACACGGTAACTGGATCTGCAATTAGTCGATTTTGCAGTTACCGTGGTATCTGATATACGGCTGCGCTGCAAAAACGACAATTGCCGTGATTACGTTTTTCGAAGTCATTCCAAAAGAAAAACTGATATTCAGTCACATCACTAAGTGCCAAACTTCTTTCCCACCAATTTGACAAAAACTTGATGACAGTGAGATGACTTTTTCAGATACTACGATCAGTCACCACGGTCGGACCGTGGTATCTGAATATCAGATACCACGATAACTGCAAAAACGCCTTTTGACCGTGGTATCAGATACCACGATAACTGCAAAAAACGACTTTAAACCGTGGTATCAGATACCATGGTATCTGCAAAAACGCAACTATTGTCAAAACGAGAAATCGGAGTTATTTCTTCCTAAACCGAGTAATTTCACTTAGGAACGATCTGTTATATCCAAGACCGTTGATGCTTTCAAACGGTCCGTGAACTCTCAGAGCGTGTTCCACCCTACTTACTACACATGACGTCACGGACTCTGGCTTCTTGGCGTCGAGGCTGGAACACATTTTTCTATTTTCAGCAAAATATCGCGCCACGAGCTAATCGGACCAATCACGTCCCAGAGATTCGTAGTTAACACGCTCACTACGCTTCCGAGCGTGGTAAGCAAATAGTTAGTAACAGTTACTATTGTGAGAATGTTGGAACGGTTAGCGTAGTAACTTTTCACGAGGCTGGAACGAAAATAGTAACTAAGAGATACTATTATTAGAAGAGTGAAACACGCTCTGAATGGCGAACAAAACCCTGGAAGCTTTACTAGGATCCCCCTGATCATACCAAGAACTAGGAGCGTGTTCCACCCTATTTACAGTAGTTACTACGCATGACGTCACGAATTCTGGTTTCTTGGCGTCGAGGCTGGAACACATTTTACTATTTTCAGCAAAATATCGTGCCACGGGTTAATCGGACCAATCACGTCAAAGAGATACGTAGTTACCACGCTTACTACGCTCCCAAGCGTGGTAAGCAAATAGTTACTATTTCGAGAGGGCTGGAACGTTCAGCGTAGTAACTTATCACGACGCTGGACCGAAAATAGTAACTAATAGTTACTATTATTAGAAGAGTGAAACACGCTCTGAATGACGAACAAAACTCTGGAAGCTTCACTAGGATCCGCCTGATCATACCAAGAACTAGGAGCGTGTGCCACCCTACTTACAGTAGTTACTATGCATGACGTCACGAATTCTGGTTTCTTGGCGTCGAGGCTGGAACACATTTTTCCATTTTCAGCAAAATATCGTGCCACGGGTTAATCGGACCAATCACGTCAAAGAGATTCGTTGTTACCACGCTTACTACGCTCCCGAGCGTGGTAAGCAAATAGTTCCTATTTCGAGGTGGCTGGAACGTTCAGCGTAGTAACTTATCACGAGGCTGGAACGAAAATAATAACTAAAGTTACTATTGTTAGAAGGGTGGAACACGCTCTAGACAAAACCAATTACAGTAGAGGTATGTTTATCTGAACAGTTACTCAAACGTGAACAGTGCAGTTTTGGGCTAAATGGTAGAATGAAAATCCAAATTTTCAGAGTCCCTTAATTACCTACTTGGGCTAACTGGTAGTGAGCTTTAGTCACAGCAAGTGCATGAAAATGGCAAAGTTCAAAGTCAACAAACGTTCAAATAGGCACACCTCTACTGTACCATAATCATCACCGGCAGGAGCATCGCATCAGGATTCATATCTTAGATCCGACGTGCAATTTAAGGTAAAACCAGGCAGTAAACAAAAAGCGGGGAGGAATACTTACTTGATCATGTGGTTGATCACGATGGGATCGGGTGGATGCAACAGGGGATTCAACCGTTGTGGAATTTCGGCAAACTTCATCTTCTGGCAGCCAAATATCTGCTCCATGTACCGATCGCAGTTGACGTACTCTCTTTCGGAAGGATCCTGGAAACAATGTTTGAATTTGATTCTTTTCCATGAAAAAATACGAGTGGTACCAAACTAACTACAGAAGAGGTATGCTTATGTGGACGTCTGGTAAAAGTGAACGATCGCCGAAGAAAAAACTATAACCCAAACAAGGCATTTTTTTCAATCAATACTGATGATAACCAGTCACGCCATTTGCACTTTTTGAATATTTCGCTAATTGACTGATGAAAGTGACTGAACTATCAGCTGATTTCCTTTGTTAACTTGAAAATTTGGCAAGTGGAACGCAACTTTAATGGAAAAGATGGCGATCTGAACCTCCAGATGCAGTCAAAACAGGAAGAAGATTTTTTTGAAATTCAAAATAAAAAAAAGTGTATTGAATTTCTATTTCAACTTTGTGCTAGGATAACCCTGAAATACTTGGCTATTAACTGATATTAAGTTTGTATTTTTTCTTTTCCATTTCACTTTTTTATATGCAATTGACAAAAGCAAGGTAGTGTAACAGTTAAAAAAGTGTTCACATAAGCATACCTCTACTGTACTCAGAAGTAACCAACAGCTGAGCTATGCATCTTAGAACAAAACTTTGTGCCAGCGTTCGTTGAAATAAGTGACGAATATATATATGTATATTTTATTTGTAACCCGCCAAATACACAAGGTGGTAGCGGAGTAAAGAGAACAACGAAAAACACCACAAGATAAATAACAGTATAAACGCACGAAATTTAGACATAATTTCTAACGGGGCCTGAAAAATTCATGAAAACATCATGTACTCGATGACCAGGATGACGAGATGTACACAGTAGTGACGCTGACGTTTTCTCTAGTGAACGAATGACATCTTGGACGCTGAACTTCTGAACTAATTTGTGGTTGCGGCAGGAACGAGGAAGGTACTCACTGTAATGTTTTTATGACCTACCTACAGAAAACGACAGATTCGGCAGTCCAAGGCGGCAAAAGTTCGTTTTGAGTATCTAACTATTATCCTTATTCTGTCGGGTAGGCCAAAACCCTGGCCGGAACAGCCAATTGTCTCAATCCCCCCTTTCACATTTGATGGTAAACCATCATTCTAAATACAGTTGATGAAAACACCATTCACCCATAGTGTTAAAATAAGAGTTGATCGGGCGAGTGCAGTTTCGTTAATGTAGTGTGATAACAGTATTTATTACGAAGTTTTATATTTAGTTGTTTGTGTATGGCCCTAAGGCTTTAAATACACTATCATTATACTAGCTGTTATGGCGGTCTTTAGATTTAAAACTGTCAGTTACAGGAACAGTGTTGCCACTTTTCTCTGACGGAACCTGTGACTCCTGGCCGCAAAAACCTGTGACATTCTGGCGCGTACGAAACTGGGTCCTTTTTGCCAACTATTAACGAGAAATCTCGCTTTATCATCTTCAGAATTAAAATCCTCAACTGTTTTGCTTCAACGTTAGCCACTTGTAAGGAACCAGTCGCAGAATTCTGACTCGCTTTGTCGAAGAAGTCAAAAAACCTGTGGCGAATCACAGAATTCTGCGACCAGTGGCAGCATTGTGCAGGAACCTGGACAGCTCTATTTAGGCGGGATTTTTCAAAACAACATGCTAGTCGACAAACAGAAAGTTGAAAAGTATCTAAATAATCCCTCACATTTCCAAAGTTTCAACCACCCTGATTTTGTTTGACACTCCTAGAAAGTCCAGAAAGAAACTGTCTATTGAGAACTAAAAGGACCATTCGTACTTGTAATACGCATCTCCTCTACTTCCCTGGTCGTTCCAAACGCCCCTCATAAAATTCCTCTCAGATTAATTCTTTTTTGGCCGCTAGGTGTGCTATCGTAAAGAAAACAATAACACGTTACTTCTTGGTGTACATTTATTCAGGTTTGTTCGGCTATCTTCAATTCCTCTTAGGCCTAGCCGTGTTTAAAACTGTTTAAGATGCCTCTTCCTCTTTTTTTGCATTGTCCAACCCTGTTCTGCCAAGCGTCATCAAGTTTGTCAGTTCTGGCTTCCCACTTCAGTGCTGAGTGCTGGCTGACTTTTCCACGGGGTTAATACGCGACTCGATATGAAGCGAAAGCTTAATCGCTTATTCACCCTTCAGATAACTTGTACCAAGATCTCACGTGTGATTGTTATAGTTCCTCTAGCGCGTCTGGCGGCAATTCGTCATCGGTGGACGTATACATTCTCATTCCAGATTTTACGAATTTCATTTAGTATACTTTGTCACCCGTTACGACACTAATAATTATTCGGCTTCCCAGATTGATAGTAGCAAGCACCTGTCTCTATAATACGACCATACAGAGTCGAATAGATCCCTATACCCTGCCCGATGCAAACGAGCGAAGGGTACGGGCTACGCGGAACATCACAATTCCTTACCTCTACAAACAGCTATATCGCAGCAAAGCCCCGGAAAAGAAATTTCGAAACTAAAAGCCGATTGGTTGTCTATCACTGTGATATGTAACGCGCTTCAGAGCGCGTCACCGCGCCTTCCTCTGATATGCGCAGCGGCGAAGAGGGAAGTAGATGTGCATCAACTCGAAGCTCAGCAAGTACCTCTATCTCATCTCAGTTTTGTCGGGGTTTCCATTGTCGCTGCATGGGACCAAACACGGAGGTTCTATTGGCTTATTTGTTCTTGATAGTAGGAGGCCTGATGCTCCCGTAGCTGAAGTTGGAGTCAGTAAGTAAAAAACAAACAGGCACATTAGCACGTTTGTACCGTTTTTGCTAACACGTTTTATAAAACATCGGTATGTAACGTCAGTATTTGTACCGCCATTTGTTCCGTTATGTAACCTGTAGGTGTTAAATTGTAAGGAATGATATTTGTAATGAAAATCAAATTAGTTCGCAAGGACGTTTTTGTCTAATAAACCTTACTTAAGTATAGCATTATTTATAACATTACCTGAAGCTTGTGCGTCTTAATATACTGCCATAGCGCGTTGATTATCATCGGTCTAGTCTGGGTGTGAACACCTAGCAGCCTAGCTAAGCGTGGGTCTAGTCTGAACTGGAGGGGTTGGTAATCCAGAAGCAGTAGAATTGTGCAGGCAACGTTCCTGTCCCCAGGACGCTTAACCTAAAAAAAAAAAAAAAAAAAAAAAAGGCCGAAAGGCGAAAGGCGTAACAAAAGAGGTAGGGGTCGAAGTGGTTGCCAGTGTTTCACTTCACTAGTTGCGTTTTTGCAGATACCATGGTATCTGGTAACTGCATCTTATCGTTTTTGCAGTTACCATGGTATCTGATGCTACGGCTTCTTTGCAAAAACGACAACTGCCGAATTTCCGCTTTCAGACGTCATCCAAAAAGAAATACTGATATCTACGCACATCACAAGTGCCAAACTTCTTTGCCAGCAATTTCGCAAAAACTATGCTCTTCTGTTGGTGATGATGAAAGTGATAGAAATTTTTCAGATGCAGCGATTAGTTACGACACTGGCCAGACACAACGTTAACTGCAAAAAATCCTTTTGCCGTGGTGTCAGATACCACGGTATCTTCGAAAACGATTTAGACCATACTATCAGATACATTGGTCTCAGCAAAAACGCAACTATTATCTCGCATAGGGGTTTACAACGATACTGTTTTACTGTCTTCTTGCGTGGCAATTAGACGAAGTGAGTTTGATAGTGACACACGGATTCGTCAGCTGAGTTTTATTAGAGCGATATCTCGGCGCTTCTTGGCAAGGGTCCTCTTCAGGCTCAAGCTGGGAAGTAACCTTTTCAATTCCTTGATAATTTACGATATCAACCTCGATGTCGGAATTAAACTTTGATAATATGTGTATTTCTAAGGTAAACAAAAACCCAGCTACGTAACTTGTCTTAATCGCTCTTAGCTTCAGGGCTTTTTCCACATAATCACTTATATTGATCATAGCCATTTCCATGGTGCTTTTCAGGATATAAGGACGAAGCTGATGTTTACTCATTAAAAGTGCCCTTAACTCCGAAACCTTCGGTTGAAAAAATGGTCTATGTTCTCTTCGTCATCAATTTTACAATGTGGGCAATTATAGCTGATATTTGAACCAACCCTATGCCTATGAACTACAGCTGGAAGCTCGTATGGCACTTGCAATACTTGGTAAATAAGAATGACGATGGACCCGATTGTATTGTATTACGATTGTATCGTTTGGCAAATTTTTTTTTCTGTAATCATCATAATCAAAAGCCTTGAGGCAAAAACGATCATGGGCTCAAGGGGATCATGGAAATGTAGGTTTTGCTTAAAAGTATTTTTTGTACTTTGCGGTTAAGATGAGTACTTTAAGGGATAGTCGGACCTGGGAAGTGACAATTTCTAAGCCAATCTTGTCAAGTCTCTAATGTTCAAGCCAAGTTTGATCGTCCTAGCACATCTGGAAGTAGCCTACCTTAAACTGCGATCACCGGAATTCAAGACTCCCCTCCAACTCCCCCAGAGTGACCGAATCCGGTCCGGTTCTCACTGATGTATCTAGGGCTTACGCTTGTTCTTCCCACCAAGTCTTATCCCAATCGTTATATTCAAAGCGTGTCACAAAATTTCCGCTCCCCGCCCCCCCACTCCCACACATTGATCGGATCCTGTCCGCCGTCAGCTATGTGTCTATATAGGGCTTGTGCTTGTTCTTCCCACCAAGTTTCATCCCGATCCGTCCACTCTTAACGTGTCACACGATTTCCGTTTCCCCCTCCAGCTCCCCCCAAAGTCACCGGATCCATTCCAGACTTGAAGTGTGATATCTGAGACACGAGGTCTTCTCAAATACCAAGTTTCTTTAAGATCTGATTCCCAGTTCGAAAGCTATAAATACGTCAATATTCCGGATTCCCAGTCCCTCCAATCCCCCACGGTGGTCGGATCGGGGAAGTGACTGTTTCCAAGCTAGTTTGGTCGGGTCGCTAGTATGCCTGCCAAGTTTCACCATCCTAGCACATGTGTAAGCATCGTCGGGACTAACTATGTATCTTGGGCTTGTGCTTGTTCTTCCCACCAAGTTTAACCCCGATCCATCCACTCTGATTATGACAGACGATTTCCGGTTCCCCCCTCCAACTCCCACCAAAGTCACCGGATCCATTCCGGATTGAAGTGTGACATCTAAGACAGGAGGTCTTTCCAAATATCAAGTTTCATTAAGATCAGATTCCCCGTTCAAAAGTTAAAAATATGTCAATATTCCGGATTCCCCCTCCCTCCACTCCCCTATGGTGTTTGAATCGGGGAAGTGACTATTTCCAAGTTAGTTTGGTAGGGTCCCTAATATGCCTGCCAAGTTTCATCGTCCTAGCACATCTGGAAGTACCCTAACTCGAGATGAGTGGCCTGACAGACAGACCGAAAAGTGATTGGTATATGGCACTTGAGCGGAGCTGCAAGCAGAGGCGTTACTAGCCAAATTTTTTTTTTTGGGGGGAGGGCAAGGAATTTACTGACTGGCTGGTAATTTTTACCGACTATTTTTGCAGAAAAAACGACTATTTTCAAGGAAAAAATGAGAGTTTCGAAAAAATCGACTGATTTTCAGAAAAAAACGACTGTTTTGACAAAAAATCGACTGTTTTCATGAAAAAATCAACTGTTTGGGCGAAAAACTCGGTTATTTTTTACCGACTGGCCGACAACATGGGGGGGGGGGGGCGTCACCCCCCCCCCCCCCGGTCGTGACTGCAAGTGCCAAAAAACTCTAAATCTATCAAAGAAAGGGAATCCATATCTTCAAATATTCGTATATTCGGGTGAACACAGTTGTTGTCCCTAAGTGACTTAAAATCCCGATGAGAACTTCGCTGCTATCAGAACTCACAGCCTTGCATCTGAGGAAATAGTGAAAAGGGGTGCCGCGGGCTCGTACGACATCACCCGTGTATAGTTTCGAGGATTCCGCCTACCCCATACCTGAAAGCCATCAGTTTCTTGGGTGGTTGGTGTCCGATGCCACTCAACCAAGTGGTTATCAGGGCCGTAGAGCTCTTTGTCCAATTCTATGACGAGAGACTTGAAGAACGACGAAAACTTCCGTTTTACCTGCAAGAAGAGGCAAACCAGTGGTAACAGACAGCGCTCGGATGGAAAAAACTATTGAGTGACATCCCCCCTTCCAACGAAACAAAAGGAGGTTTCGGGCAATCAATAAAAGGGAAAAACAACGTAAGTAAAAAAGGACATACTGGAATTAGAAATACCTGCAACAGGCTAAAAGCTATACAGCAAAAGTCAAGGGAGGTAAAAGGCCGCTGAAATAAAAATAAAGCCACGTTCGATTCGCCAACGGCGATCGCCATTCACCGGGGACTCCTAGGGGAATCGAGCGGAACGGCAAGAATAGATGAAGTCACTCCGCGGACGGGAAACAACGAGAACACGGGGAAATGCCTCCAAAATGGATTTTGTTCGATTTTTTTTTCTCAACTGACGGATTTAGTCTGTAAAGGTCCTGGTCCATTGTATTTTCGCTTCTCTTTATTCTGATTGTTTTTACTTAATTTTGGTACTTTAATTATTTACAAACAAGAATCATATCCGCAATGAAATAGATGCCTTTCTTCGAAACCAGTTGAATCCCATAGCTAAACTCTGTATTGATCTCAGAATTCTTATTAATCATCCCTAGCATCTTTTTTAAAAAAACCAACAACAACAACTCCCAAAATCGATTTCCCACCGAATCTGAAATGGAGTACTTTTTTGTTAATAGTTGCGTTTTTGATCGAAGTTTTGTTCGCCGTTGGCGTAGCCGGTTGCTTAATTTTCGTTTTTCAAACGCCGTCGATGCTCACCGTTTGCTTAATTAGTGTTTTTACGACTCCGGCGACCGTTGCCCATTTGACGTTCCTTCGAAGATTCAAGCAAACTTTGAACTTGCTAGCTCACGAAGTTCGACGGTCAGAGTCTGAAGGACGAAGAAACTGTGACTGGCCACCAAAAACGGTACTTAAACAAAGACATTTGGGACTGAAGGTAACTTCAAACTTCGATAAAAAAAAACGCAACTAACGATGCTGATAATTGGACCTTGGGGACGCGGAGAGTGAGCCCTGTGAGTCCCTGCGACGCGGGGACTCCTCAAATCGAATCCTCGGGGAACGGCGAGAATGCGTCTTTAGAACTGTCTTGGCCCCGTCAGCCAACTGCAGCTTCCGACGTGTCGCCTTAATGCAGTTTTATTTGCCCAATCAGCTGGCAACTGTCATCGCCATGTCAGACAAGAAAAAAAGATTATATATTATTCTAAAGGTTATTTAGTAAAAAAAAAAAAAGACGTGATGAATGATCCAGCACCAAGTCTCGGCCCTGTCTCAGGTAGATTTCTCTACTGCATTATTTTTGGTGACACTTGTCCGCAGAGTCTGTGACCCAGAACTGGTGGACTCGGACTCCGGACTCGTCTCGAGACGCCTTTTCAAGGACTCGGACTCGTCTTTCACGGAGCTGTCCGTCCGCCACAGCTGTGGACTTGTCTCGGACTCGGATTCGCTGGACTCGCAGCAGCTCTGCTGTGACCTGACGAGGCTAAATAAAAAATTGGCAAGGTATTAACAAGAAGGCAAGACTGAGACAAGGCGGAAAACGGGGCTTAAATCATCCCGAGAAGGCCCAGCTTACTTTTGTCGGGTCAGTTTTTCCATCCTCTAGCAGTCTCCCCTCGACGCGTAGCTCCCAGGACGCCACGCTCCCTTCCTCATTTTCAGTGGGATACAAGGTGTTGGATATGAAAATGCGCAGCTTCCTCTTCTGTTTCATGGGTCGCTTTAACGCTTCCTAAAAACAAAACTTGTAAAGCTACGCTAGAATAACCAACTTGTATAATTCGACAATTTCTGTCACCCAGGGAGTTACAAGCCAAAATATTTGGGGGCAGGGCCAAGGTATTTTACTGACTGGCTAGTTCTTATAGCCCAGCTCTCAGGCGTGGAGCGTAAAAGTAAAACTTTTACCATATCTTATGTACGAAGGGCCTAAGAACCAGTCACCCTTAAACCGGAAGGGTGTGAGGGAGGGGGAACCACACACTCCCCCTGGACGCATAAAGCTTAATGATTTCAACTTTCTCTCTCTCTTTTTAGCTAGGATTAAGAGATTTAACAGAATAGTAAATACTAATACTGCTAGTGGATTCCATGTGTGCAAAGTAAATCCCGAATTGAAGACATATCCAGATCCCAATGCCAAGAATGACATCAAATGTGAACTTGACACTCACTGCCAGGTCGCGACTTTTAACTCACTGGGCAATCTGGACCCAATTGCCCCTGGAGCATTTGGGTGTGGGACCCTCCTAAGACACACCTAGATCCCAATGACAATTCCAAATATTCCAAATTTCACCTTGATGAACCAAGGCTACGGAGTGGGCCCAACCCACTTGCCCCTGAGCCGGAAGGGCGGGAGGTAGGTATCCCCAAAATGCATATAAATTAGAATGTAGGTTGCATTGGCATTATTGGTACGACGGGTCCTTTAAGGCAGGAAAAGACGAACTGAACCCACAGCCTATATTCAAACAATGCATAAAACGGATACGTCAACTACAATGCTTTGGCACCGATATTTCGGCCCTTCTTGGTAAGGGTCCTCGTCAGGCTGTCGAACTTCAGTCAAAATATTACAGGTTCCTTCTTTCCCCAAGATTGACCCTCGCCAAGAAGGGCCGAAGTACCGCTACCAAGGCATCTGTTAAGATGATGGACGAGTGGCAGGCGAGATTTGATGAAGCTAAGGTTCTTGGGGTGTGGGCTGAAGATATCTGACACCGTAGGGGAACACTTGCCCCAGGACCAGTCAGGGAACCGGACATAATAGACAAGGGTTCAGCCGCAGTCAAACCAGAAATCCCTATTCAAGCTGGTTCACACATCCTAGCGAAGCTGGAATCCACATATCCCGTCAAGCCCGAGGCCTGCTAGGCGAGACGTATGACGTATGACATGAACACAAGAGTGTGACATATAGTCTATAAATTTAACGCAAACACTGAGTCCCTAACCCAAATATATAAATTGATCCTTACCATAGTTATAACGTAAGGTAAACGAGCTCTTCCTCCGACCAAGGATGAAAGAGAACTCTTTTGGCTACGAACTCATTCCGTAGCCAAAATACTTGGAATGAAATGGATCAAAGCCTGACCCTAAATAAGCACAGCAGCTAACTGGAGCTGGCGGATAAAGACTGAGTGACCTATGTCACGATGCCGGGAAATTAATGATGGTGATGAAAACCGAAGAGATATATAGAAAAGTAGGTGATAGAGGGAGGAAAGAACTAGGAGGACTATTGCACAGCAAAGTGCTTGGGGATCGTAGGGCATCGTAGCTAACGTATCCGTTGTAGGCATTGTCTGAATATATGTTTCCTAGTCAGCTCGGGCTCA
The DNA here is from genome assembly GCA_030848855.1 of Branchinecta sandiegonensis. Lineage (NCBI taxonomy): Eukaryota > Metazoa > Arthropoda > Branchiopoda > Anostraca > Branchinectidae > Branchinecta > Branchinecta sandiegonensis. Next base: position 4,396,071 of record JAUPMV010000003.1, on the reverse strand, counting down.
AGGAGTTTTGAACTGACCCAGTAGACACTTTTTAACCAGATTTACACAGGTTTTTTCGTACTTAGTCGGTAAAATGCTCCTCGGTTTGGATTGAACCCCAAGTCCCCTTTCGGTTTCTTTCTTACTTCTGGAGGTGAGAAAAAGTAAGCACTACTCACCTGAATGTCCAGACGCTTCCGCATTATCGTCGCGTCCAGCTTTCTTTCGAAGGCCAGTAGGTCCATATATGCTTGAGATTCTGGAACAAGATCTCGAACTTTCTGTGGGAGGATCTTATCGCTAAGCTTCTTCTTCTTTTTGGCAGACGGAGGCACGCTTGCATTCACTGGCGACTCCCTTGAAAGAGACTAGATTAATATGCCTACAGTAGATGTCTGTTACTTGGGTCAGGTATTTAACTTTGAACTTCTGGCCGAATGGTAAAACAAAAATGCCGAACACTGGAGAGTCGCAATATCTATTATTACTGCAGCACTCCACTTTGTGATACAGTGTAAACAACTACAGTGTCATTTCCGCTGCCGCGAAAAACGAGGAAGGTCAGGATTCCTGTTCTTTTGGTTATCCTCTCTTCTTCCTTAAGCAGTGAGCCCTGTTCTGATGAAAAAGGCAGGATCCCTGTTTTGAAAAAGCAGAAGCCCTGTTTTGAAAAAGACCGGAGCCCTGTTTTTAGCCTCATCAAGAGCTCTAATTACTTCCAATAAAGAGCTCTGATCTGGGATTAATTGCGATCCGTCGATTGTCTGGCCTGTAGCTCATTAAAGAATATCCTTTTCAGACCACAGCTGAAGGATATCAGCTGAAGCACATTACCGCATGGTACGCCACACATTTCCTACTTGAGCTAAGAGCTGCAAGTGCCACGCGATTCAAGGAATTATAATTTGCGATAGTCTGATGGTAGAGGAAAAATTTAAGATTACTGGGTAAAAACACAATCTATCAAGGGGCAACAGTTTTTTACAATGAAAGGGCTCACTGTTTGTCGAGGGCTGATCGTTTTTTCGTTCGTGATAAATATTACTCCAGAAACTGCAGCTCGAGTCTCGCCATCCACTCAATCCGAACGGGTTCCATATCCCTAACGCATCTGGGGGGATTAGGGGGTTCATTACCCCCCCCCCCCCCGAAACATACCACAATAATCGTTTTGTACAGGCTTTAACCTCTGATCTATGTCACTTTTGTACTTCCCCCCCCCCCCCCCCCCCCCCCGAAATAAATTTCTGGATACGGACCTGCATGTAGCAAATTTTTGAACCTAGATTTGACACTGGCAGGACCGGCTTGTTGCCACGTCTCAACCTCCCTTCACGACATTATATCCTAGCTTATCCTAGGTCCTAACCTTTCCATTCAAAATATCAAATACATTTTGTTCATGAACAATAAAGAGTCAGATTTCTTAGGTTCAATCAGGAATAACGCATACTTAAAGTTCAATGGGCCGATCAAACAATCATGATACCACATTACCACCCCCTAGAATACAATGTTACATCAGAAATCAGCAGATTCCTCCACAACTTATTTTCGCTAATATATCGTTCCGCCGTTTTTTGCTGACTGTCATACTCCGATTGACTAGCTTCGACAAATAAGAGGGGTTTCTTTTTTCTTATCCATTCGTTGCTATTATGTACATCGGATTATGTGTATTGCTGACAAATATTCATATTAACGGCGTTAACTGAGAATTCTCTTTAAGCTCTGGAATCAGCTGCAAGTAGGTCGATTATATTTGTACATTTTTGGCAGTGTTGTAACTTTACATCCAGAAAGCAAAACTTTTCTTCGGTACTACAAACAACAGAAAGTTTCAGATAACACTGGAGCAACCTGCCAGCTACAGAGACGGTTTATTTTAGCAGCCACGGCATTCTCATCACTCAGCTCTACAAAAAGATTGATTTTCGTACATGTCCGAGAGTTTTTGAATTTCCACGCCTTGCAATACCATGCTCTGAAATCGTCTCCGCCGATACGCCATGGAGTCAATGACAATCGATAACAAGAAAACGGATTATTTTTGAAGCGGTATCTAATGGAAGTCAGAAATGTGAATGTGTGAAGCATTTTTATAAAAATTAAAGCACAATTAGTGCCCATTGTGCTTTAAAGGGGCCACTTCACTCAGACTGAAAAAAAAACCTCCTGAGGTAGGCTAGGAGAAGTTTGTCGGGAATTGCTGTTGGCCCATGCCTTTGCGAATAGCCAGTGATGATCGAAAAATCATGGGCTCTTGCTACAACATAAAGGCTTACTGTTTAGTTGGTGGCTGAGAAGATCTGGATTCCATTGGCCTTTTAGTTCCAGGGGGTGGTGTGTTAATGGAGACTGGACGGGGACCATAAGTCATGCCCGGTGGTTGCAAAGTCCGGATGGGGACTGGACTTGGAGCATTTTGGACCTGGACAGGAAAGCCCGGCCGCGACTGTGAAACCTGAGAAAGAGTAAAGCCCAATTCACACAGAGAGCGAATTTCGTCACGCCAGGCATTAAAAAAACGCATCGTCAGGTAAAAAAAACGCTTCGTCGGGCTTCGGCTCCGAGCCGAAAAAAAAATCGCAACGCCTGGCAAATAATTAGAGATGGATGTGGAACAGCTAATTAGCCTAGTTCAAAGTAATCCAGTAATCTACGATACTGGTATCAAGGAGTACAGAGACAACGGAATTATCGAAAATGCCTGGAAAGAAATTAGCCAAGGAATCGGAGAAGAAGGTATAGTAGAGACATGTAGGACAGCACGGCAGTATAGTCAGCAGGAAGCTCTTGCCCATAATTTTTAGGTTGTGCCTAGATGCTAGCCATACACAGGCTATTTGGATCTGGGCTGTGCTGTGGCAGAGCAAGCCACTCCTCTAGGCTCCATACACCTCTCTTTTTTTCTGTTCATATTTTTGGAAATAAAACTCGGGGGGTATTCGCTCTCCGTATGACACACCGTTGCGATTTCGCCTAAACGTCGCTAGGCGTATTTTTGCCTGGCGATTTTTAGACGCCCTCTGTGCGAATTCCGCTCAAGAGCATAAGAAAAAGATACATGCATCCGCTTCAACTCAAATAACTTTGAATACATGAGAAGAGGATTTCCAAAAGATCTTTGATGCAGTTCATTGTAAACAGGATATCTTATCCCAGCCAAAGCACTGCTTCTCACTATTCTGGAATCATGTCTATGAGGATGCTATCAACCAATCCAAATGCTATCTATCTAAATCCAAAAGTCCTATTTTTTGTTGTTAGAAAAAAGACATGCAAGATCTGACACTAGCTGTCACATCCATGAGTTTATGTTAAAGGACCTGTCTTAACTATAATACTAACGCAACCTACTTCCATAATCACTCCATATATTTCTAAACCCGGAGACCCCCATTTCGTACGGTACATTCTAACCCCTCGAACAAAACCACGCTTATTTTCTCACTTGCCGAGTTTTGCTACCTTCGATGTGTATCACACTGTCGACGGTTGTCTGCAGAAAGTTTTTCCATGAGAAAAAACGGTTATGTAAATTGTTTCCCTGTTTTCCCTATAAGTCAACGGGTCTCGGAAAAGGCTTAAAATAGCCAAAACCGTGGGACATTTGTTGAAAAGCATAGCCTAGTTTTAAAATATTCAAACATTTTAAAATACTGTAAGTTAGAGCAGTGGTTCCCAACCTTTTCCGTATTGCGTACCCTTGATTAAGGTTCAAAAATGTTGCGTTCCCTTTTCTGAAGAATCACTGTTCTACTATTCTCCGAAGATCTGCCAAGATCAGTACGCCAAAAAGACGTCATTTATTGTTATAAGCGATAAGCGACTGATGTGTAAAAATGTATACAAATAAATGGGATACTTGAGGCTGCAAGGTTGTCAATTTTAGTATCGTCACCAAGCAACAGAAAGACACTTGCGCTGTTTCTTTGAATCTTCGTAGCCAAAACTCTAATTTCTTGACCAAAGCAGACATTTTCGAGTTCAGAGAGTTGGACCTTCGCGTACCCCTTACGAGGGTCTCGCGTACCCCTTTGGGTACGCGTACCACCGGTTGGGAACCACTGAGTTAGAGAGTATATAGTGCGAGGGGTCCTTTAAGCATGGGTTCAAGCACAGTTCTACTGCAGGCATCACATTTAAATATAATACACTAACCTGTTGAAAAGATTGTGGCTGTCCAGCGAATGGTCTTGCAACAGGTGTCGGTTGTGCTGCTCCTCCAAATGTTGGCCTTGGTGGTGGCTGACCTGGTTGGCCAGGAGTACCCTGGTTCATTGGGCCATTCATACCTTGCTACAAATGGAGGATATTAGAAACATCAAACCTAACCAATCAGTTATCAGACAACATCACTGGGGGTTTTACAGCCCAGTCAGCAACAAACCCGTGATTTTTGGATACCCTCTGCCAAACGCTGGATAGCTGTTGGTACTCTAACCCTAACCTACCTCACTGTAGATGAATTCTGATTGATTGACTCTGAGCTTCACTCAAATCATCAGTATTTTATGGGGTCCAAGTATCCAGCATTTGGGATAGTGTACTCAGCGTCAGGCATAGGGTCTACACAATGCTAGGTATACACAGCGTTTGGCATAGGCTTTCCCAAAACGGATTGCTCTTATCTCTACACAGATAAGATTAATACCAAATAGAGATAAGATGAATCTGAGTAGCAAATATGGAGGGACTTTTTACAGTGTAGATTAGTACAGCCCACTTCAGATGAAAATAAACAGAACAAAATAGTCTATACTGAAGCACAAGATTTGTCTATAGGTCTGGGAGGAGTGGTGCAAGAGAGATTGAGCTGATGGGAAAGAACCAGACCTACACAAATCCTCAATTATTTGACATGGTGTTCGATATGAGGGCATGCCCTGCAGCCAGGGGCATCACATATAGGGATGCTAAGGATAGGGATGCCCCGCCCCCCAATGTTGTCAACCAGTTGGTAAAAACAGTAGATTTTTTTCTTGGAAATGGTTGATTTTTCTTAAAAACAGTTGGTTTTTTCGTAAAAAAAAATAAATAAATTAAACAGTCGGTTTTCCTGATAATCAGTAAATTTTGTTTTTCTGGAAAAACAGCCAGTAAAATTGACCATCCGGTCGACTGGTCGATAGATACTTACCCCCCTAGTAACGCCTTTGCCTCCAGCAAGGGCACTATACCCTTTTAAGGATCATGGGGATGCTATTCCCTTGCTCTAGGGCATGGTGCCACAAAGTATGAGCACCAGTGCTCTTACGTTGGGGCATGTCCTGACACAGGAGCACCGTCCATGCCCAACAATTGAGGATTTATGTATGACTGGATGACATATTTACCCAAAAGATAGAATATAGAATACACCTTTTGCCTACACTGTCAAATGATTTTGGATAATACAAGGATGCTCAGATCAGGGCTCAGACTCAGTTTTCAACACTGTCAACAGATACTTGGGCTTGGGATATTAGCTGTTTTAATTTTGCAAACCTTGCAGAAAATTTTACGCATACCATGCATTGCCAGGAAGAGCCCCAAAAAAGCAGCTACTGACTTTTCCTGTATTTGACCATACAATGTCGCACTTACTGCGCTACACCCCATGTGTTGGTATTTTCGTGTTTTTATTTGTTTATTCTGTGGGGTAGGCCAGACACTCCAGCGGAAACTCAGGCCACAAATGGCCCATTGTCTCAATCCCCCAATTCACAATTGATGGCGATACATCACTCTATAATACAATTGATGAAAACATCACTCTACCAAAAAAATTGATAAAAACATCACTCATTCTACCGCCTTTTCTCGCGTTCTTACCTTAGAACCTGTCTAGCCTCCCTGTCAACTGAAGGTACCTGGACAGTTCCTTTAATCTGGCTTTCCTCACTACCTCGCGGAAATCAACATTCGGAGAGTGGAAAGCTTCCAGACGTTGCCTTGTCCATGCTGGGCACTCTTGGACAAAGTGGATATTTGTCTCTTCATCTACTCCGCACTTGGTACAGATTGGAGACTCAATTTTTCCTGTGTTTGGATTGTGTTTTCCAAGGTTTCCAATTCCAGTAACAACCTGGATGATTCCCCGAATTTCATCTTTTTTCGTGGCGATTAGCCTTCTTGTCAGCGCCTCGTTGCGCGTGGGTATTAAACTTCGCGAGGCTTGACAGTCCATGCGTTTTTTCCACGTTTGGTCTACCTGTTTTTTCATCCATTCCTAGATTTCTGTTTTCCACCTACTTTCCAAGATGGGAATGAAGGGCTCAGGTCCATAGGTAACTCTTTTGGTAGCTTTCTTTGCTAGTGCATCTGAGTGCATCGGCTTCCTCGTTCCCTGGGATCCCAGAGTGTCCCGTGTTTTTGGGCTACTGGGCAATGGATGAAAACTTCAAGCTGGTAATGCCCTATACAGTAATATAGAGGCCTATCATGTCTGTATCACGTCCATAACTGATGTGGTGCGATGACAAACAAAAAAGTCGACAGATCACATGTTTTCTGGTGGTGTTTCAACTCTTTCGATATGCATGACATTTCAGTGCATAACATTTGAAACACATAGCAGCTTACATCCCATGTATTATCTGTTAAAAATGTGCATCTTTGTGTGCACAAAGAATAAACAGACAGACTGTTATGGAACTTCCGACAGGTGTAATACTGGTTACGCTATGCTTAATGCTGGTAAATACCATAAGATTATTCTAGTTTACTGTAAAGGCCTAGGCTTACTATATTGTGGCAACAATCAAGAATAAATCATCTTACCCAAAAATGACAATAATCTGTTGTCAAACTATAATGATCGTGAAGAATTGGCCAGCGGGTAATATGACGCAAAGATAATAAGATCCTACTAATACGATCTTTGATATGACGCACAAAACGGTAAGCAGTCTTCTTATTTGAAGACTAGATGGCTCTAGCAGCCGAGATTGGGCATTGACTAAACTTTCGCCGAATATCGACAGCTCGTGACGTCACACGAAAAGTCACTATTATTTGATAACGCTAAATGGATACGTCAGATTTTAAGATTGAAAGGCTACCCCTAGTGGTTGGATGCGATGCGAACGCACACCACCGCCTATGGGGTAGGACAAACACAAATGAAAGAGGATTAAAACTTTTTGAATATGATGAGTGGAGATTTGAGGTGGAGCAATAAAGGGTAGAAGCCTACTTTTGTAGTGGCTAATAGAAGGGAGGTACTCGACCTAACAATTGCTAATGAAGCCATAGGAGATTCTGTTCTGGGGTGGCATGTTAGTGATATTCCTTCACAGCTCGTCATTGTTTTGTTCGTTTTAGAGTTGGAATAATCCCTAAACAAAATTATACCGCCAGGGATATAAGAAAGACTGATTGGAGAACGTATTTGAAGCCGCTGAGGGTTGATCTCGGTGGTTCCAGCATGAGGGACCATGAGATCTGAAATACGAAAGATTTGGATAGTTATGCTGAGTGGTTGACGACTTGTTTGAAGAAGTCCTTCAATGCGTCGACACCAATTGAATCGAAAGATACAAATGCTAAGCCAAAAGATTGGTGGGATTCTGAACTCCAAGATGTGAGGAAAGAATTACGCTGATTACTTAGGAAAGCAAAGTTTTCTGACTGTCGAGAAGATTGGGCAAGATACCAAGAAGCCTAAGAGATTCAAAAAGGCTATAAGACAAAAGAAGAGGCAGTCATCGAGACATTTCTGTGATTCTAGACAGAGTAACTCTGGAACTGCTAACATCCTGAAGATATTGAAGAAGGACAGAACGGTGAGCCTTGGATGTATCGAAAAAGGAGACGGGACTTTTACGAATAGCTCTGTTCATCCCTAAGCCAGGTAAAGAGAATCACTGCAATGCGCGGTCATTCCGACTAATTACACTGACATCGTTTCAGTTAAAATTGATGGAAAAAGTAATACAATGGTAGTACTCATGAGCATACCTGAATTAAGTCAAAAACTATCTAATAGACAGTTCGGCTTCCGAGCTGGAGGATCCACAGAGGCCGCAATCCACCAACACGTTTGGCGGATTGAACAGGTACTAGAAAATAAGGAATTTGCTCTTGGCATTTTCCTTGATATCGAAGGAGCCTTTGATGGGGCTACTTTTGAATCGCGCTGGAGGAGGGAGAAGTCGAAATCGCGGTTCAAAGATGGAACTCCAATATGATCAGAGAGGAGGAGGAGTTAGAAGCAAGGAGGAGTTAGCTCAATCAATCAATCAATCAAGTTTATTAATTAGCCATAATTATCCAAAAACGAATAGCACTGGCCCGTCAAACATAGAAAAACACTTGTGGTCAATGTGAGGTCCCTGTATGTGGAATCTTGTGATGAATAGTCAACTGAAAGATTTGGAAAAACAACCCGGCTATTCGTAAGCGTTCCCAGATGACGGAGCGTCTCTCCTCAGAGGCCGAAAGCTGTCCACGCTATTCGAGCTTGGCCAGGCAATTCTTAACGTAGTACAACAATTGAGCCTCAGACAAAAACTACGACTGAGTCCGAGTAAGACAGAAGCTGTTGTATTTACAAAGACACGAAATTGGGTAATCCCGTTTCCGCTGAAGATGTACGACAAAGAAATAAAAATTACCAACCAAATCAGATATTTGGGGATCACCCTCAACAGTAAACTATGTTGGAAAACACACTGCACTGAAAGATCACGCAGAGCAACAATCACGCTCGTGCAATGCCAAAGGATGGTGGGCAACACCTGGGGACTTGCACCGCAACAAATGAAGTTTATTCTATAATCCGGCCCATGATTTCTTATGCTTGCATAATATGGGTGGGAAGCACAAAAATTGATTCGCATATGATGCCCCTGTTTAGGGTACAAAGATTAGAATGCTTGATGATTAGTGGAGGTTTCCCAGGGACCGCCACAGCATAACTAGAAATGCTGCTGGGATTAACTCCCCTTGAGATTTGGTTCAGAGGGGTAGCACTAAGGACGAGAGTCCGGCTTGAGATCCATGGCACATGGTGCGGGAGAAATCAGATCAGTGAGAAGCCGTTTGGATATTTGCAATAAATGGATGAATGAGCTCCCAGTACTGAATATGCCCAAAGACCAAACTATTACTACGATGAAAAGTTGAAAGCGATTTGAAGTGAAAATTGAGACAAGGTCCGAGACCTTACGATTTCTGGAAAGTTTAAAACTAATCCAGAAGTGATCCGATGTTACACTGACGGCTCGCCATTTAATGAGATGACGGGAGCAGCATACTGTTTGAAACAAATGTAGAGCCAGAGAAGCTCTTCACTCACCTGGGAAAGTTTTCGTCAGTTTACCAGGCTGAGATGTTCGCTATTCTGCAAGTTGTTGATAGTCTTCTGGATAAAGGAGCTGTTAATGAAGAAATTTACTGTATGTATTTTCGGATAATCAAGCTTGCTTAAAGTTTAACTGAAAAGGGCAGCGATGGGACAGTCTTGTTACCCCTCACTTATTCACTTAAAGAGGCTTGAAGACCGGATGAAAATGCGTTACTTGAAAATGCGAAAATGCGAATAATCAATTTTCTGATAGTGGAATTTCCCTCTCAGATTTGTGGTACTACCTGTGTCACATGCTTGACGGAAAAGATTTATGACATTTCTTTGTTCAGGCACTAAGCAGTGTTCACCAAGCTTATCATCGCCCACTGGAAAGCCGCGTTTGTGTTCAGATTCAGATATTCCGCGTCATAGTAGAATTTGCGCTGTGGGGACAGCCGTAGATATTCTGAACCTCACTACGAGAGCAGATGTGGAAAATCAAAAAATCTCTTAGCAGAATTCAAATAACTCAGTGGATTCAACTAAATGATACAAAAATAAGTTTGCTTTCAGTTAAACTTTAAAAGCACTTGAAACCCCAAAAAGCAAACAGTCATTGGAGATGGAATACTTTAATAAGATTAATGCAGTTGCAAATAATGGAAATCAAATAACTTTGATGTGGGTACCGGGATACTCTGGTATCCCAGGGAACGAGGAAGCCGATGCACTAGCAAAGGAAGCTATCAAAAGAGTTACGTATGGACCTGAGCCCTTCATTCCCATTTCGGAGAGTAGGTGGAAAACAGAAATCCGGGAATGGATGAATAAACAGGTAGACCAAACGTGGAAAAACCGCGTGGATTGTCGAGCCACGCGAAATTTATTACCCACGCGCAATGAGGCGCTGACAAGAAGGCTAGTCGCCATGAAAAAAGATGAAATCCGGGGAATCATCCAGGTTGTTACGGGAATTGGAAACCCTGGTAACCGATTTAGGGGCAAGGAGACATGCTGTATCCGAATATGAAAATGATTTTCTCGTCGAACAAGTAGATCGCCCGGAATCCGGCCAAAATCGGAAAATTAGTCAAAAATAAAAGATTAATATGAAGTTGATTAGAGGTTCCATTTAATGATAGTGAAACATGCTGAATCCGAATATGAAAATTATTTTGTCGCCGGACAAGTAGATCGCCCGGAATCCGGCCATAACCGGAAAATTTGTTAAATGTAAAAGTTTTATACGGATTTCATTAGGTGTTCGATTTACGGGTAAGAAGACATGCTGAGTTCGTGTATGACAATCATTTAATACCTGCGCACATAGTTTGCCACGAATCCTGCTGAAATCGGAAAGTTTGTTTAAAAGTTGAAGTTTTATCTGAAGTTGATTAGAGGTTCGACATTGGGGTAAGGAGATACGCTGAATCTGTTTTTGCACTTACTTTTTGCAAGACAAGTAGTTCGCCCGGAATCCGGCTGAAACCAAGTAAGGCAGGAACTTTCGTCAAAGTAGATATGACGCAGGCTATAGGGGTAAACTCACATGCTGAATCCATATTTGAACTTCGTCTTCTCAGATGATTACCACTGGACCTCTACAAGACCCGATTGTCTGGATCAAATATTAGATTTTTGGGATCCCATCGAAACCTTCGGTCTTGTTACACGTGAGAAATCAAGTTTTGTAATCATTTATCGTGCGCATCCCGAAAGTTTAAGTTTCGTCCGCACATCGGCTTCTATTTACACGTAAGCAATAAAGTTCTTTACTGTTTTGTTTACTGTTACTTTTGTCGGGCGTCGGTATTCTTATCGGCCGATCGGGTTATTTTTGTACGTAAGTGCAAACATTTGTCGGGCGCACCCGGAAAGTTTCAGTCTTGTCGGCAGATCGGAATCTTGTTGCACGTAACAAATCGAATTCCGTAAACTTTTGTCTGGTCAATCCCGAAAGTTTATGTCTCGTTGGCAAATAGTGATTTTTCTACACGCAAGAAATCAAGTGACTGCAATCTGTCGGACGAAGACCGAAAGTTATAGTTTCGACGGTTCATTGGGCTCTTTTACAACTACTTCTGTTGCAGTAAGTTCAAAATAATTATACTTTGTGCCCACTTTTGGATGGCCACTACTTTTTTTGGCGAAAAGATCTGTGATTTCACAGGTAGCTTACTTTTATTTGGGGTTGCAATTTCGCTCTGCTCATCAGCGTCTCAAACAAAAATGTCGCCTGCGGCGCATTTCCTAGTGATCTCTATTTGAAAGAACGGTGTTTCATTCGTTGGCGTTTTAGGATTGAAATTCTTGGGGGTTGAAACACATTAAAAGCTGGAAGCTTTGCTTTTTATTGAAAGAGCCAACTATATGAATTTAAATATACGAATTTTAAAGGAATAATCTCAACTGATGCATTACAGTTAGTTTTACACAAAATTTCGCCTGCGGCGAATTTCATAGTATTCTCTAACTGGAAGAACGGTGTGTCATTTAATATATCTTTTAGGACTGGGATTGGGATTAAAAGCTAAAATTCGTATAGTAGATACAGCTAAATTTTTCCGAAGAAAGTCAGATTAAAAAAATTTCACCGGCGGCGCTTACTTTAACTTGTTCTGGGTACAGTCGTAGGAACCTTAGCTTTCTAACAAAAATGAGATGAAGAGCCGAATATGTGGATTTAAATACATGAATTTACATTAGCCTAAAGGAATAATTTAGACTGATTCACTCAGCTAGTTTTACACCGGTTCTAGTCTGTGCTAGCGGAAAATGTACGCCATTGCCACGAAGCCTCTAATCAACTTCAAGTACAACTTTTATTTTTAACAAACTTTCCGGTTTTGGTCGGATTCCCCGCGAACTACTTGTCCGGTGAGAAAATGATTTTCATATTTGTGTTCAGCATGTTTCCTTACCCCTAAATCGACTATCTCATTAGCTATCGAAAAATATTCTGTTCGCCCCTTAATTTGAAACCCCACCCCACCCCTAAATGTAGGGCTACAGAGCCCATCTACGGATTCGACCTGTCCCTTGACCCAAAGAATCCTCACATCAAGCTTCGTCAAAATATTTCATTCCCTTCGAGAGTCATCGTGCTCACAGACGGACGGACAGACGAACCCCTTTTACGAAATCATAGGCATCCCTCCACTTACGTTTTGGGATTCCAAAAAGCGGAGTACCCAAAGAAAAAGAAAGAAGAAAAACTAAAAAAAATATATACCCGCACTAAACATAATACTAAAATCTATACCACGAATCGAGTTAGCATATGGTTTGCGCAATCATTTACAGCTCTTGGTCGAACATTCTATGTATTTTTTCGGTGGGGTTTATTATTTTGTATTTTGCTGATAACCCCGTGTTTGAACTTCGGAGAGGGACGTTTAAATTTTTTTTTGCGTACTTGTAGTACGTGATGCGTATTTTTTTTTGGTCTGTTATTTTTTAAAAATTCCCAAAGTGGTAGTACGTAAAAAAACAAAGTACGTAAGGTGTAATTACCGAACTAAACAGAAGGGCAACTAAACTAAAGTTGCATTTTTTTGGATGTAGTTTCGGCGTAGTTTCGCTTAAAAGCCGTTTTATTTGTCCATTCCATTTGCTGTAGTTTCGAACCTGAAACTAGGGAGCTCAAACTAGAAACTACCTCGCAGACGTAGTTTGGTGTAGTTTGGCTTTTCGGAAACAAGAACTCAATAAAACGCAAGTAAGACAAAACAACAGCCAAACTACAAACTTTGACGAAACAGAAGTTAATCCAAAAAATGCAACTTCAACCTGGCAAGAACAAACCGTTTGACACTTTGCTTACATTTTACCAAGCGGCCGTAACCGCCGCGCATCGCTTTACGTACATTCTCAACCAGCGTTGTCCTCATAGACCGAAGATTTGATTGGTAGACTATTCCGCCGTCAGGCGGACTAAGTGGTTTCCGATGGATATTGTGCATTGCCCTTGCGTAACTTCATTCACTGTCAGAAGTTTCATAACAGATTGCGCATAACACTTTCAAGAATAGCACCTTTTCACTTAGAAAAAAAGTGTTATGACCAATTAAGTTTATACTATTTCGTGCCCAGATCTCCAACAATACCTTCAATAGGTAAAAATACTACACTGTCAGAAGTTACATAACGACAACAGCAGGATGCGCGGTTTCAACAGATAACACTTTGGGATGTTATATGTTATGTTTCTTTCGTTCCCGTTAGTATTTTTACCAATTGAAGGTGTTTTTGGAGATCTGGGCACGAAATAGTGTAAACTTAATTGGTCATAACACTTTATCTCTAAGTGAAAAGGTGTTATTCTTGAAAGTGTTATACGCTGTCTGTTATGAAACTTCTGACAGTGTTGTACTTCGTACTTTCAGCTTGTACTACGTGCTAGTGCTGGCAGCTATCCTTGGGACCGCGGATACTCACTCTATGTGACCAAGTCCAAAACACGCCAGTGAACCAAGGGAAGAACGAGAAACGTCACCAGATCTATGATTCAAATCCTATGTCAACGAATCAACAGAGTTTTTGGGGTTAGTCATCATTCATCGAGAGTATTCTTCAAGGTCAAGAAAGTAGCATAGATGACGATCGATAGCGTGCCCACAGGCCGAACGAGCCTCGACTCGAACATGGCTTGTGTCAAACTTGGCACAGATATTCTGGTAGTAGTGAATGCAGTATTATGCACCAGTCCGTACAATAATAATAATGCTTGTTTATTGAGCCTAAAGGCCATATACACTAAACTAAGCCCTTTTTGGGATCCCAAAACGTGAGTGGCGGGATACCTATGACATCGCAAAAGTTGTCCGTCTGTGCGCACTATAACTCTCGAAGGGAATGAGATATTTTGATGAAACTTGGTGTGAGGATTCTTTGGGTCAAGAGTAAGGTCGAGTTCGTAGATGGACTCTGTAGCTCTACATTTAGGCAAGAATAAATAAGGGAAGAATTGAGAAGACTAGAATCATGGGACGTTGTTTTCTGCCCGATCCTCAAGTACCGGGGGTGGAGCCTATTCGGCGCGTGTCCAGACCACAGAGTAAATATTGGCGCTATTTCTTCTGATCGCCATGCTTCGCGTCAAGGAAGTGCGCCAAATTCAAATTAAACAGAAAGAGGCCGACATTTTGCCCTTCTTCTTTCAACAAATCGCTGCTACCACTAGTTTAAAAGACGAGACAAGGGGCTAAAGTACAGTGAGATGATAGAAGTCGTGCAATTCTACATTCAAGGATGACGAAAATAAAGGCAGAAAAGGACCGATTTGGACTGAACACTATAAGTTTAAAGAAGGAAGGGACACGCTTCCAAACATTCATGCAATCTCTATGGCAGATTCTTAGTGATAAAAAAAAAGACTGTCAATAGGATAGATAGTGAAACATTTAGCCAACTACCCGAGATAATGATATACATTTTGACCAAAAATAATAAATGGTTATCTCAAATGTAGACGTTTTGAATGGTACCGTGCAATTATCATTTTCAGTAATAAATTAAAATTTTAAATTAGGAAATACTTCAAGCCAACGTTTTTCGCAACTAACCGAGAAATGTTATGAACTGAATTTTGTGTACAGAGTACAACTTAAAAACAAAACATAACAACTCTTTGAGTACAATTCGCCAGCTATGCCCAAATTCCAACTTGAATGATGTAAAATCATGATAATAAAAAAAAAAAAAACATTACGAAAAGGCATAGACAATGACAAATGTGGGCAGATGTAAAGTGCAACTATCCGAGATAATGATATACCTTTTTGACCAAGAATAATAAGTTGTTATCACAAACTGATACGTCTTGAAAGATATCCTACACTCAGCAATCGTTAATTAAAATTAGGACTTTATACTGTTTTTCGCAACTACACGAGAAAATGATATGAACTAAATTTCGTGTAGAGTACAACTTAAAAACAAAACATAGTAACTCATTGAGTACATTTCGACAGTTAAATAATGTCCAAGCTTAATACCTTTTCTAGAAGCGATTCTTTACAGTCCCGAGAAGACCAAAATAAAATTAGTAATGTTCACACCAGTCCTATTAAATCTGAACTAAATGCATGCATGTTAGATCTATGCTTCAGCGTTCAAGTTGCTTAATTGTTCCCATGAGTCATCAAATGCCGCATTCCCTTGGGCTTCACCGTCTTTGTGAAGGGTGGTGACAACATAAGCTTCATAATGCAAATCTGACCCGAGATTGAAAAGGAGTTTCCATTTATATAATCCTCAGAATCTGCACTGTTTGAACTTCCCGCCTTTTCTGACTGCTTCATCACTTTTGCTCTGGAGGTAACATTTAATACTGCAAGAGGCAACACGCGAAGCTCCACCCAGGCTCCACCCCCAGTAAAGAATATCGGACGAAAAGAGATCTAGGATGCTGACATCGGGATTATGTGAGTTCTCAATTCTTCCCTTATTTATTCTTGATTTAGGGGTGGTGGTTTAAATTCAGGGGCAAATGAAATATTTTAAACAGGTAATGTGATAGTCGGTTATGGGTAAGAAGACATGCTGAACACGATGGTGAAAACCATTTTGTCATCGGACAAGTAGTTCGCCCCGAATCCGGCCAAAACCGGAAAGTTTGTTAAAAGTAAATGTTTTATTTGAAGTTGATTTAGAAGTACGGCAAGAAGGCATGGTGAACACGATGGTGAAAATAATTTTTTCGCCGGACAAGTAGTTAGCCCGGAATCCGGCCAAAACCGGGAAGTTTGTTAAAAGTAAAAGTTTTATTTGAAGTTGATTAGATGTTCGATTTAGGGGCTGAACCCGATGGTGAAAACCATTTTCTCGCCGGTCAAGTGCTTCGCCCGGAATTCGGCCAAAAAAGTTTTATTTGAAGTTGATTAGATGACAGATTTAGGGGTAAGAAGAGACGCTGAATCTGTATATGACAACCTTTTTTTCTTTTTACCGGGAAATATAGTTCGTTCCGAATCTGGTTGAAACCGGATTTTTTTTTTAAGTTAAAGTTTTACTTGAAGTTGATTAGATGTTCTTTATACGGATGAGGAGATACGCTAATTCGTTTCTGAACTTTTTTTTCTGGACAAGTATGGTAGTTCGTTCGAAATTGTCTGGATCAAATATTAGATTTTTGGGATCCCATCGAAACCTTTTGGTCTTGTTTTTATAGCCATGCTCAAACGTAGTCGGAAAAAAATCGGCCTGGGATCCAGGCATCTTGAAATTTGGAGCCTGGATTCCAGGCTGATTCTGGAATTCCAGGCACTTTCTTTTATAGGCTAAAACAGTCCGGAATTTCGAGATGTTCTTTCTGGAATTCAAGACTTCGTACGGATTCCAGGCTCCAAACTTCCAGGCTAGGATTCGGGGTTAAATTCCAAGCCTCGTCTGGACTCCAGGTTCCAAATTTCGACGATTCCGGGCTGAATTCCAGGCTTCGCTCGGATTCCAGGTTCCAAATTTCCAGATGCATGGATTCCAGGCCGACTTTTTCACTGCGGGTAGGGCATGCTGACAGGGGCAAGCATGTGCTCATACACAATATATTATGTGTACTCCTTATTTATTCCTCAGAGCCACTCAGAGAGAAACCAGTTTACAACACTTTCGAATTAAAAATACTGATATGTCAAACTGCCAAAGTGTTATACGGGTACACGTCTGGGGAAATAACGGGTACACACACATAGGAGCGTCACGTGCACCCCTGCCAGCACAAAACAGCACCTGAGCAGTCAAGACTGCCAGCTTGTGAAGAACTGATGTTTTGTCCTTTGGGGCAGTCGACTGCTCGAAGATCCTTAGTTCCCAAACAATGCTCCAAACTCGACTGCTGAAAGCACAAGTTACATCTATTGCCTAATTGGCCATATTCCTCTTCAGCGCTCCAAGCGGACTAGTTTCTGTTAGTCCCCCATTGCCTCATAACCAACACTTGCGTAGACATAGTAAAAAGTCGGATCCATAGGGTAGTGGGTAACTTTCACGCATGCAGAACCTCCATTACCTGGGACACAGATGACAGGTTTTCCACTCACTAACCTGTGGATCTATTTTACCATGTCTGATCCAAGTGCAGACGGTGAGGCATAGGGGGATTAACAGAAACTAATCCGCTTGGAAGCGCTGAACGGGAATATGGCCAATTAAAGGGCGAAGGAAGCCCAGCTAGGGCTTTGTTCAAGCAACCAAATATAGTAGGAGCTCTTATATGGTTAAGTTTCCGAAGTTGAATATACCGGCCTAAGGCGTATTCTCGCTGTTCCCCGAGGACTCCTCTGGGAATCAAGGGGAACGGCGAGAATAGAGGGAATCATTCAACGCGGACGAAAAACAAACAGAACACGGGGAATCTTCCAAAATGGATTTTTTTTCGAAACAAAAATATATAGCTGTTGAAATTAGTATGGATCCACTTTATTTTTGGTTTTGTTTATTCTGATTGTTTCTAATTGATTATAAGTTGCACCAATACCAGCAAAAATTGATTCCCCTCCGAATTTGAAAGGGAGTCCTTTTTGATGATGCTGATGATAATCGGAGCATTCCCCGTTCGTGGGGACTGGCCAGAATACGTGGAGTGAGTCCCTGCGACAAACAAAAACGCATGGACTCATCAAAAGAAGTCCTTGGGGAACGGCGAGAATACGCCTTTAGTGGCTAAGTTAATGCAACGTAGAACAAAAAGATCGAGACACGTCGATAGTTCGCCAAAAATCCTTTCAGAAATTAATTTGTATTATACAGTAACGCTCGTACCTTGGAAAACCCTTCAAGAGAGGCAACCTACTATACCCCTTGCTGGCTGCTGCAGTGGGAAAGTAGAAAAGGCTGAAGAGGCATGCTGACGGTGTAAGATCTGGCGAAAATATCAATACCAACAGACGGGAAGAAAGCTAAAAATGCAACTACATAATGGAATTACAGGTACAACCCTTGACGTTCCTACAAGGGAAGTTACAGGAGAAATTGATAAAAGCTACTTAAAGTCGTTAGCTAACCATATCTAGCCAATCTGAAATCACCTTTTATTAAAAATCATAAAAATACTAGTTTCTTAACCAAAGATGAACTTAGAAGAAAGTCAAACATGGCTGAATAACGATGGGGGTTTCATGCTAAACCTTAAATTCAACCGCATTATGTCTCCCAGTTACTGAGTTTCTCATTTCTAACCCGGAGCTTCTTCGGATGGATGTCGGATAGCAACGTCAATCCACTGCTTGATTGCGGGACATACAACTGACAAAGGCCAAGGACAAATAATCTAATAGAACCTCCGTCTCCCTATCTCTGTAACACGAACATGCGGAGTCGAATAATCCCTGTACCCTTCCCGATACAAACAAGCGAAGTGTAGGAACTACGCGGGACATCACAGTTCGTTACCTCTACAAACAGCTATATCGCTGTAAAGCCCCGACGAGAAATTCACCAAGTAAAAGCCGACTGTTTGTCTGGACGCGCTGCTGAGCGGATCAGCGCACCTCCTGCGATAATTCCTCTGGTATGCGCAAAGGCGAAAAGGGCAGTAACTCAGAGCACAGCAAATAGCTCTAGCTCAGCTCAATTTTGTCGGGGTATCCATAGTCGCTGCATGGGACCAAAGTTCTGTTAGTTTCTTTGATCTTGCAAAGACGTACAGCGTCATGTGATTTAATCCGGGAAAGACGTCCATGTATTCTGCTGAAGGGCAAGAGAACAAACAGACAACTATCCGGACTTGTACTGTGCCTTTCATTTTACTATTCTAAAGGGGCAATTTACCGCACAGCCAGTTCAGTGCAAAATTCAGCCATGTATGACTCAAGGTGTAAAATGATGCAAAACAAACCGACTCTACGTGTGATAAGGTGGTTTTTTGACAACAATGCCATACTCCTGAAGAGCAGGAACAAGATCTTCCATTGCCAGAGTGTATTTGCGATCTTTTGACTTGGCCTTAGAGGGCTGTCCTGATCCTCTCATTTTGCAGTGCTGCAAGGCGTCATTGATGACGTCTGAAACAAACTTCTGCGCTGCCAATGACATAAGACGAACTCTACAAAAAGAGAAAAAGCTACCTACACATAGAAATTTTTTGATGTCACTAACCAGACAGAGGTTGAGTGAGATCCTGGAAAGACGAAGGAACACTGTAATTAATTTCTTATTTTCTTTAATATATGCTTGAGCAATTAGTGATTTATAAATTTTATGATGATGCACAAGATTTGTAATGAACAATACTATGGCAAAACAAACTCTAATTGAATATAAAACAACAAATAAGTACATAATTCAACAAGAGCTGGAAGCTCATATGGCACTTGCAAGGCTTAGTCAGAGGATGAAAGTAGGAGTTCGTCAATTCGTTGCTTTGCTGTAATCAGTTGTAAGCAAAACCCTTCAGATAACAATTAGCATGCGTCCTTGGAAATCACGAGCATTTATAGTTTTGATGCGCACTTTAAGGGCACTAGAGATCCATCTGTAACGAACATTCTTGAAGCGCAAATGATGATAAGCTCATCGGATCATGAGAATGTATATTTTGCTCAAAGTTATGTACTTTAAGGAATTGACTTGTAAGCGAAACTCTTGAGACAAATGATCATGGGCCCTTGGGGACCACGAATATATATCGTTTGGTCAAAAGTATTTTTTTCACTTTTCGGTTAAGATCCGGACTTTAAGGGTGCTAAAAATTCATTTTTAGCGAAACCATTACGGCAAAAATGATCATCGGCTCATGGTATCACGAAAATGTATATTTTAATTAAAAGTATTTTTTGTACTTTGATGTTAGGATTAGTACTTTAAGGGATGGTCGGATCTAACAAGTGACAATTTCTAAGCCAATCTTGTCAGGTCTCTAATCTCCAAGCCAAGTTGCATCGTCCTAGCACATCTGGAAGTTCCTTAATTCATATTTGATGGTGCAAACGGATACGTCAGCTGAATTTTTATTGGAGCTATGTTTCGGCCCTTCTTGGCAAGGGTCCTCTTCAGGACCCTTGTCCTTGTCAGGTCCCTTCGTGTTTCCCACAAGTTCGTTTTTCCAAATTGAGCGGTATTGAGCCTGAAGAGGATCCTTGTCAAGAAGGGCCGAAATATAGCTCCAACTAAAATTCAGCTGACGTATCCGTTTGCACCATCAAATATGATTCGCAGTCAGCTTGGGCTGAAGGAATATTTAGTTCCTTAATTCGCGACCAACGAGATTCCCGGTTCCCGCTCCAGGTCCCCCGCACCAGTTATCGGCGAGGTTATCGGATCCGGGGTCCGATTTGAAACTGAAAATCCGAGACACTTTTTCTTAACACTTGTCAAGTTTCACGCATGTCCGATTACCCGTTCCAAACTTATGTATGTTACTAGTTACTCAACTAAACTCTGACTCATGGATCATGAGCATCCGAAACTGAAATCTATCCCAAGAAAGTCAGAAAACAATCAGATAAAAGTTTAGTAGAGCATTTGTTGCCAAAATCCTTAGACTGTATTTATGTCTGCATTTGCCTTGCCATTCAAGACCCGTTGGCTGAGTGGTCTAGCGCCTTGCTTCCATGAGAGAGGACGTCGGATCGATACCACATTTGGACATTTTTCTTTTGCTCCCCTTTTCCTACCCTTGTTCCTAACTTCCTAGTTTCCGGACTCCCGGATCCGGGGAAAGTCGGATCGGGGATCCGGACTTGAATTGTGATACCTGAGACAGGAGGTCGTTCGAAATATCAGGTTTCACTAAGATCCGATTACCCGTTCAAAAATTAAAAAATAGTCAATATTCTGGACTCCCCTCCCTCCACTCCCCCCACGGTGGTCGAATCGGGGAAGTGACTATTTCCAAGTTAGTTTGGTCGGGTCCCTGATATGCCTGCCAAGTTTCATCGTCCTAGCACTTCTGGAAGTACCCTAACTCGAGATGAGTGGCCTGACAGACCGACCGACCGACCGAAAAGTGATCGGTATATGGCACTTGAGCAGAGCTGCAAGTGCCATAAAAATAATTCAATTCTGTATCATGTGGCTCGAACGGTTGATATGTTTAAACTGAAGTTAAAATAATAAGTTCCTAACTTACATTCTGGGATCAGATGCTTCAAACCCTGCAGTTCCAATATAATGGCTGGTCACAGCATCAGGAATCTAGAAAAACCCCAATGTAAACTACAGTGTGAAACTAATATTCCTTAAAGTCAGTTTTAACCGCGAAAACTCTAACAAACGATCTTACCCAGTCTAGTACACTGCTGATAACCGTGCTCAAATTCTGGGGCATGTTTGCAGGGGTATGCATGGTGTTGGTGCTAATATTTTTGCTTAGCCCACTTCCTATTCCCAAGAGGGGTACCAGTATACAACAGTTTGGTAACTATACAAACCAGCAATTTATTTTGACTTTGGAACTGTTGTATAATGCTATAACCGCTCTGGGGAATAAGGGGCACACATAGGAGTGTCGTGATTAGGCTTTGCAAGCATGCTCCAGCATTTAAGCATGGTTATCAAAATGTGAGACTGTTTTGTTATACAGACATGAGGCTCTTCTTTGGTTAAATTCCAATCCAACTGTAACAGTGTATCAGCTTCATCTTATGCTGAAACTGTATTTCAGGAATATTTCACCCTTTCTTATTTATCCATTATCTGATTCGATCAAATCCAATACCAAAATTCAAAAAGCTACAACGACTGAAAGCTACTCCTTTTGGATACACCCTTCGTACACCATGAAGAGCTGATGCTGGGACATCAAAATAGCTGTAGTTCCTATTACTTGAAATCCCTATTCATTTCAAAATATGTGGTAGTGCACTACGGCTGTGTTCAAGTTTAATGGAACAAGGCTGAGACACAAACACAATAGTCCAGTTACTCATCACTTGTACCAAGAACAAATGAGAGCAAGAACTGATGTCTCCCTATCTCTGTCACACAACCAAGCTGAGTCGAGTCGACTCCCGACGCAAACGAGCGGAGGTGGAGCTTACTCGGGACATCAAAAGTCGTTACCTCTACAGAGAAGGTGTAACGCAGTAAACCACTGAGGAAAAAAAAGGCAGAAGTGATAAGCCTGGTCACACTAGACTGGACGCGGAAACATCGGTTGCCGGCTCACTGATTCAGACAAGCTTTCGGGGGTTGACAAGAAAATTCAGAAGCAATTAAGAATATATCAAATTGCAGAAACTGGCATTTGATGCAAAGCAGATATAGTTACGAATGTGTCAAACCCTCTGGTAATTTAGTTAAAAGTACGACAAACTGTATATGGTAACGTAAATTGTATCTTTTCGGGGTAAATTCAACTGAGTGGCGTCAATATCCAGAACAAGAAGAGATAAATTTCATTCCAGGTATCTCTCATCTGAGAATATCAGATGAAAACAAGCAGATTCTTGTAAAAAAAAGGCCGTGTTTCCGGTTTAGTAGGCTGAGTGGATATGAACAAATATTACGCAGGTGGAACATTATACAATAGGCTTCTACTGTGCCAAACCAACCAGAAACTATTTTGAGTTAAATTTTAATAAAACTAGGACTCCTATGTGGGTCCTAGACAAACTAGAACCCATATAGCAAGGCCTCAATACGAAAACCAAAGACTTTATTTGATGGGAAAATACGCCGTTGACATCGAATTAATTGTAAGTAGTGAACTAAAAGACAAAAGAGATAGACCAGGTTGAGGTGAACTTTCGTCTTTCAATTAACTACTGACTCGAAATCTGACTCACTAAATCCAAACGTATACAATTATACATTTCGGAAAAAAGAAGAAAAACGTAAAATATACACTAACCTACTGGTATTATTTTGACTATTCCGTGCTATTCTACCTTTTCGGTAATTTCAGTGATGCTCGCAAGCCTAAATCACGTTACTCTTAGTTTACACTCGTCTGACAAAGTTAAAACTACAGATGTTGAAACTCAATGGGTCATGACTTCAGTGAGTGTGCTTCAAATCCCGGTTTTTATGGCACTTGAGCATAATCAAGTGCCATATAGCGATCGCAATTTATGTCGGTCTGTCTGTCTGTCCTTCTGTCATTCTGTCGGTCTGTTCCGGTTTTGCTAGTTTGGGCACTTCCACATATGCTAGGAGGATGAAACTTGGCAGGCATATAAGGGAACCAACCAGATTAACTTCCCCGATCCGGCCATCGTGGGGGAGCGGAGGGATGGGAAATCCGGAAACTAGTAACATGCATAACTTCAGAACGGGTAATCGGACATGCATGAAACTTGACATATGTCAAGAACAAGTGCTTCAGATGCTTTAAAGCTTTAAATCCGGACCGGATCCGATAACTGGGGGGGGGGGGGCTGGAGGGAGGCACCGAAAATCTCGTGAAACGCTTGCACATAAGCTAGGTCCATGAAACTTGGCAGGCGTATCAGAAAACCGACCAGATTAACTTGGAAATAATAACTTCCCCAATCCGGCCATCGTGGGGGGTTGAAGGGATGGGAAATCCGAAAGTAGTAACATGCGTAACTTTGGAACGGGTACTCGGACATTGTATGAAACTTGACATATGTCAAGAACAAGTGCTTCAGATGCTCAGTTTCAAATCCGGACCAGATCCGACAACTTGGGGGGGGGGGGCTGGAGGGGGCACCGGAAATCTTGTGAAACGCTTCCACATAAGCTAGGACAATGAAATTTGGCAGGCATATAAGGGAACCGATCAGAATAACTTGGAAATAATTACTTCCCCGATCCGGCCATCGTGGGGGGAGTGGAGGGATGGGAAATCCGGAAACTAGCAACATGCATAACTTTGAAACGGGTAATCGGACATGCACAAAACTTGACATATGTCAAGAATAAGTATTTCGTATGTTGAGTTTCAAATTCGGACCAGATCCGATAACTGGGGGGGGGGCTGGAGGGGGGCACCGGAAATCTCGTGAAACGCTTCCACATAAGCTAGCACAATAAAACTTGGCAGGCATATGAGGGAACCAACCAGTTTAACTTGGAAATAATCACTTCCCGGATCCAGCCATCGCGGGGGGAGTGGAGGGATGGGGAATCCGGAAACTAGAAACATGCATAACTCTGGAACGGATCATCGGACATCCATGAAACTTGACAATTGTGAAGAACAAGTGTCTCAGATTTTCAATTTCAAATCTGGACCGAATCCGAAAACTGGGGGGGGGGGGCCGTAAATCTCGTGAAATGCTTAGGGTCGAGGGATCGGGATGGAACTTGAAGGGAAGAACAAGCATTAACCCTCGATACTTTATTGAACAAACAAGACCGGATCGTGACAGTAGAGGGGGTTGGAGGGGGTTTTCCCGGATTTACGGTGATCACGAGTTAGGGTACTTCCACATGTACTATAACCATGAAACTTGGCAGACATACTAGGTACTCTGCCAGTTCGACTTGAAAATAGTTCTTTTCCCGATCCGATGATCATGGGGAGAGTGGAAGGATGGGAATCCGGATTCTAGTGACATGCATAACTTTGGAACGGGTGATCAGACGTGCATGGAACTTGTCAAGTTTCAAGAACAAGTGTCTCAGATGATCAATTTCAAGTCTGGAACGGACCCGATAAATGGGGGGAGGGGGGCGGGAATCTCGTGAAACGCTTGGAGTCGAGAGATCGGGATGGGACTTGGAAGGAAGAACAAGCATAAGCCGTAGATACATTATTGACAAAACAGGACCGGATCCTATCAGAGTTGTGGGGAGTTGGAGGGGGTGTTCACAGACTGATGATCACGTGTTAGGGTACTTCCAGATGTGCAATGACCGTGAGACGTTGCAGGCATGTTAGGGACTCTATCAGACTGGCTTAAAAATAGTCCTTCCCCCGATCTGATCATCGTTGGAGGAAGAAACAGTTGTCAATGAGTGGCATAACCATTTCAGATTTACTAGATCAAGCCCATTTTCTGATGAAATGAATATCGGAAGAGCTATCCAGCCTTGAAAACTGCAAACCGTATCTGACAAACATGCTAACTGTTCCTACAAGTGCCAAATGAGCTTTCAGCTCTTGCTCATTGTACGGTTTTCCCCAGAGACATAAAAAGGAATGTCACAAGGGATTTCAGTCTCCATATTGATGGTTATGGTATAACAAAAGCGATTATGAATGTCCATTGTCAAGTTCGCTTTTATTTTTGGCATCACTAATCAGACCCCAGCATCTAATCAAACAAAATCAATGCTGTTTCCTTCCCGTGTGTACAGGCCAGAACATCTGCCTCACTAGTGGCTACGTTGTTTTCTACGCAAATGACTCAAGTGTAACGGCCGAGACCAACAAGTATACACAGATGACCACGAGGACTCTGTATTGGCCACCTCTGCTCATTTTTGTCGGAACATTGTTAGTCGGTGGATGGACGAGACTCCATTGTTCTTGCTCTTATTTGTTCTTGCTTGTACGCATTGCCTTTTACTTTGTTGCTCTGCAAGTTTATAGTTTAACACATTGTTAGTCGGTGGATGGACGAGACTCCATTGTTCTTGCTTGTACTCATTGCCTTTTACTTTGTTGCTCTGCAAGTTTATTTGAACTTCTTCTCACCAGGGGCATCACTTTGGGTCCCCCCAAAGGTCTTGAGATTTTTGAGTCCATCGGCACGAACCGGACGTCCCCCTATCCCCCCAAAGGTAAAAGGCTAGTGACACCCCAGTCATGCACAAATCCTCAATTTTTGGGCATGGTCCCCAACGTCTGGGCATGCCTAGACGTGAGGGCATGGTGCCTATACTCTGGGGCACCATGCCCTGGTGCATGGGCATGGTACCCCTGTGAAATTTGGTTAAACTGAGACTGGCTACATACCTAAATAGGGCCTTCTTCCTGTCCTAGATCCCAAGCTACTTGAGTTTACTCTCTATCCAACCTCATTTTCCAATTTTCAAAATGTTAGACCACTTCCAAGATATACAGAGTTAGGCCACTTCTTTCCTAGTGGGTTTACTCTATTTTTTTTTTAGGTAGTTGCCACTAGTCTACTCAGTCCTTTTCCAGGTTGTCACCGCTATGTTACTCTATCCTTCTCAGGTAATCATCGCTAGGTACAATGGATGTGGTAAGCTTTTAATTTTCTTCATTTAGGAATTAAATTTCCTTACCTTCCAAATTCATTTAGATTGTTTGCCTTTTATTGTATTTCTTTTGAGTGTAGTGAGTTTCAATAACAATTGTTAACATAGTAAAAAAATAAATCACTCAAAATAAATAACATAAAAGGCAAACAGTCTAAAGGAAACATTTGTTCCAGTGAACAGATTGAAAAGCTTGCCTCATCCATGCTACCTAGCAGCAATTTTCTGAAAAAGGATAGAGTAAACCCACTAGAAAAGAAGTGGCCTCCAAAAAACTCTATGTATCTTGGAAGTGCTCTAACATTTTGAAAACTGGAAAATGAGGTTGGACAGAGAGTAAACTCATGTATCTTTTGATCTAGGACAGGAAGAAGGCCCTATTTAGGTATGTAGCCAGTCTCAGTTTAACCAAATTACACAGGGGTACCATGCCCATGCTCCAGGGCACAATGCCCCAATGTTTGGGCACCAAGCCCTTACATCCAGGCATGCCCAGACGCTGGGGCACCATGCCCAAAAATTGATTATTTGTGCATGACTGTGACACCCCGGCTTCTCACAAACAATTTCTTTCGGATGTGTGATATTGATGTTGACTAAATCTCAGCTGATTAACAGAGACTCATGACATTGTGCGAGAAGTCAAAATTGTCTACTGAATATAAGAATTAATTGACCGTAGAATGGTTTATGAATATAAAGACCTCAAGCAAAATGCTGTCCACTCTGCATGAGATACATATATATACCGTGTAACATTTGTTTACTGTAATTTCCTATTTTTTTCATAAGATAAGATTTATTTACACTAAGAGCCAAAGGCCATGGCAAATACATGAAAAATAAACTCAAACAAACAAAAATAATACCTTCTATAAGCACCTATCCCTATGGGCTAGGGCTACCCTGAGGAACCTGGCCAACTGTTTAATACTCATGAAACAACTATTTCCCATGATCCTACACATCCATTCTTCATCTACCCCTCCTTCATTTACTCCAAAATTTCTAACCTAAGTTCATTCAAATTTTCACATTCACACAACAAGTGTTTTAAATTCTCATCCATACTACCACAAATCGGACATGAGTAAGGACCGGACCGACCCTTTGCCCTCCCAATATACCGCCTTCTCTCCCCAAGAGGCAGACCGTCTGCCCTACAACTAATCAAATCCCTTATTTCCTCCCTTTTCAATCCCGCTTTAAAATAAACTTCCTCCCCCCAAATCTCTTTGATCTTTGCATAATACCTTAAAGACACAGACCCGTCCTTGGCATCTTGCCAACATTGGATTTCCTGGTCCAACAAGCGACTTTCCACCACCTTTTTCACCTCAGCAACGGGAAGCCCAGGTCCATCACCATTATTCCACAGTTCTGACAGACCACACTGGTCTAATATCTGTTTTACCTGGGATGCCCAAGAATCTTTTTTAATATCCCGCATGCTTTCCTTGTACGCTGCCTTTGCGACTCGAACCCGTGGCATCAGTAGCAGCTTTTCCCAAAATGAAATCATACTTACCCATCTCTTTGTCCTTCAACTAGTTAAGCCTAAATCCCCCTTTAGAACTATCGAATTTATCTTATTACTAACTCCTAATACTCTTTTAAAATACATCAGTTGCAGTTGCTCTAACTTCTCATACTTACCAAATCCCCAAATCTCGGCTGCGTAATGCAATGCCGGGATAATTTTTGTCTGGAAAACCCGTTTATGTAACTTCATATTTTCAATAGCCCTTAACTTACTTCTTAATACCATATTTATACATCGCTTACCTTTTGCAACCCTTGCTTCCACTTGTCTTCCGAAAGAACCATTTGACTTAAACTTACATCCTAGGTAAATAAATTCTTCCCTAAACCCTATTTCCTCCCCTCTAAATTTCAACTTAACTTCATTTTCTAAATTACCCCCTTTCCTAAAAATCATTACAACCGTTTTTGACACATTTAACTGCAGCTCCTTATTCGCCAAATACTGGTCCAGAATATCCAACAACCTTTGTAGATCTTACCGGTTCTCTGCTACCATGGCGATATCGTCAGCGAACAACAACATACATAAAGATATGATGTCTAGGCTAACTAGGGGAGCACTCATTTTTGTCATAAAATCCTCAAGGTCATTTATAAAAAGGGAGAACAGCTTGGGGGAAAGTGTGCACCCTTGCTTGACTCCCTTCAATGACCTAACTTTACGAGATATCTTATTCATTACACGGACCACCAGATAAATACCCGAGTAAATCTGGGCTATAACTCCTACAAAAATAATCGGTAGTCCTACATCTATTAACACTTTAATTAAAAGACTACGTTTAACATTATCAAAAGCACCTTTCAAATCCACAAATGCTACGTAGAGCTTACCTTTTCTTCTTGAAATCTGCTTCCGTATTAACATCTGCAGAGAAAAAATCTGGTCTAGGGTGCTGTATCCTTGCCTGAAACCAGCCTAGAACCTACTTAACTTATCCGTACTATTTAACCATACTTTCAACCTAATATCTAATATCTTACAAAATATTTTACTGTCACAGAAAAAAAACATCACAAGGTTCGGATAAGAGACTGTGATTTTGTTCAGACCGCGGTAATTTTATTGAACCATACCTATG
Organism: Branchinecta sandiegonensis; assembly: GCA_030848855.1. NCBI lineage: Eukaryota > Metazoa > Arthropoda > Branchiopoda > Anostraca > Branchinectidae > Branchinecta > Branchinecta sandiegonensis. The sequence goes on along the minus strand of JAUPMV010000003.1, from coordinate 4,367,121 downwards.
CTTGCATTATTTAGCAGCTACAAGGTAAAAGATTGCCAGAAGCTGAATCTTTTGGGGTCACACTTTCTAAAAAGTCAATGAAATGAAGCCTAAATAGCTATACACTTACAGTAGGAGTATAGTCTTCAAGACTTTGCATGAAGCTAGCCAAAGAATGTCCAGATGATGGCTGTGCAAGAGTATCATCAAGATCGCCTAGATCATTATCTTCATTAGGATCCATGGGAAGGGAAGTCAGGTTTCCACCAGTATTTGAATTTCCGAGGAAATCTATTTACCTCTAGTACGGACATCTGTGTCGGAAAGCGGAATTTTCAAAAACATTGGCCAGCACTGGGCCAGCACTTGGATTATTTTTATTTTACTCAACTTTTTGGAATTGTAATTTCACTGGTGTATTAAATCTGTACACAAGCCTTTGGTGAGTATTGCTGTAAATGTCTAGTACAGACAGGTCACAATATCCCAGAGTACTAGGATATCCTCACTTGGCAATTATTTGTTTGCACTGGGTGTGGTGCCATTAACAGATTAACTTACTGTAATTAAATAATGATTATAGGACTTTCTATTTGCTATACCACTGTTTCAGTTTCCCAGCTTGGAGTTTTCTCCTGATCTGGCCAGTGTTGTAGTCTCCTACCTGGGAGCAGCCTGGGGTCACCTCTTTGAGCCACCGAAATAAACAGATTTGTAAATATTTTGGCAGATAACCATGAAAAATGATAAAAGGAGTGATTCTGAATTCACATGTAAGACAACAGTCCTGTTCAGGACACAAAGGTAGCGTTCCAGTGAAGTTATTACAGGAGGAGGGGCGAGCGCCGTATTGTCGTGGTTACCACGCTCTCTGGAACGAAAATAATAACAACGCGGACATACGTCATCACTCTTACGGGAGTTCCTGCAGAACCGATAGTTATTATCACTTATGATGCTCGCGACCATCATAAGTAAATTGTAACGATCGTAACAGTTGTGGAACGAAAATAATAAGTGGGAGAAGCCAATTTACTTATTATGGCACGCTCTGGAATGGCAATAATAACAAGAATAGTAACGATCATACCTAATAATAAGTTGCTGGAACGCTACCAAAATCACAAACAAAGGGCAGAGAGGATCTTCCATTCTACTTCTTCTTTGAAACGTCCAAAACCCAAAATATTCCTGGTATTAACCTGAACAGACGGTGAAAGTAATCTCCTGAATCTGTGGTTTGCCCCAGTAATTAAATGTCTAAATAACCCTGAAGTAACCTGCTATTTGTGCCTGTGGGGTTTCTACCAATCTGGCTGCTCTGATGTTCTCCTGACATCAGACAAATTGAGGTTTGTCTCAGTTTTGCACATGTCTGATGAGTCTTATGATCTCCTAGGACTGCCAAACCTCTATTCTGGGAGGTTTGGCAAACCTAGGAGATCATATCACTGCAAAGTTGAGGCAAACCTCCTGCTCAGGGAGAACACCCTATTTTGATACCCAAACTGACCTCAGACAAAGATCTTGCCTTCCACAGATTTCCAGTTTTGGCTAACTACTGATCCAGCAAGAAAATCAAATTCAGCAATGCATTACCATGGGCAGAAGGCTCTTTTTTCTTTTTTTTATGCTCACTACACTCTTACATCTAAAGCTTGTCTCTAATTGACTTCACAATACACTTTTACTTCTACCAAATATTCCCGGTGTCAATCAAAATCTGGAAAACTTCTTGTCCAGCAATTTAAATCCCCTTTCCCGCTAGTAAACATGGGGCTACAAGGCCCATCTACGAACCTGACCTATACTTGACTCCAAGGATCTTCACCATGTGCTTTTATAATATATATCAACTCCTTTGAGAGTTATCCGGCTTACAGATAGTACAGAGGGACTACATTTACGAAATCCTAGATAGGTATCCTGTCACCAAAGTTTGTACCATAAAGTTGTACACAATGAGCTGAAAACCGCAAAACACAGTTGTAGTAAAAACATCGGGCATGTGAGGGTAAGCCTATAAATAGATCCATAAAGGCCCCATTGTACTTCTTCTGCCTTTTACATCAATCCCCCACTAATCTTAGCTCCCCAATGGAAGTACCAGCCCTTCCTTATTGTAACCTATGACGGCCGATCCGGTTTTGCCAGTCAAGTAGGACAGCTCTTTCAAGAATAAGGGCATGGGAAACTTTCTTTTTCAGTTTTGAAGATTCGGTAGGCCTACAGGTCTTTTTTGTGATTCAGACTACTTTTCTTTTGCTTTGGTTTCTCCCTTGGCAACCATGGCATGCAAATATTTCTGTTGAACCTCAGCTTTGTAGAGCAGGAAGGTGCAAATGCCAGATATTGACTCATTGTGATCTGTCATCCGTCGAATGCAAGAAATAATAATTTTAGAAAACTCCATTTACAAATTTTAATACTCCTTTTTGTTGTCCTGAAGAAAAACTCATCGTGATCTACGCAAAATGAACTTGCAACAGTACTTGAACTCTCATTGGTACTTGAGGTATTCAAGTACTTGGATATTTATTCAAACAATGTTTACAACGGATACATCAGCTACGATTCTTCATCAGCGATATTTCGGCCCTTCTTGGCAAGGGTCCTCCTCAGGCTGTCAATCCTCTGGGTCAAGGTCGGGGAAGGAAACAAACCTGTAATGTTTCAAAGTCAGCTTGGGCTCACAGAATATTTACTTGGATATTTTACTTAAAAATCAAGTATTAAGTACTCCCGAAGGTTTACTTAAGTAAAACCCAGTTATTTTGATTTTGTACTTAACTAGTACTTGAAGTACAAGTACGCAAAGTAGCCTACTCGAAGTACAAGTATGCGAAGTACTTCCCAACACTGGCCTCTATATATTTTTCATAAGAATATATTTTATTTTTTGTACGTGAAGTATTTGAAGTACAAGTATGGGAAGTACTTCTCAACACTGGACTCTATATATTTTTCAAAAGAATATAGTTTATTTTATAAACACTAGTTTTGTTTTTGCAGATACCATGGTATCTGATACCACAGTCTAAAGTCGTTTTTGCAGTTATTGTGGTATCTAATATCACGATCAAAAGGCGTTTTTGCAGTTATCGTGGTATCTGATATTCAGATACCATGATCCGACCGTGGTATCTGAAAAAGTCATCTCACTTTCATTATTTTTTGTCAAATTGGTGGGAAAGAAGTTAGGCACTTAGCGATGTGGGTGAATATCAGTTTTTCGTTTCGAATGACTTCGAAAAGCTCAATTTCGGCAATTGTCGTTTTTGCAGGGCAACCGTAGATCAGAAACCGCGGTAACTGCGAAAAAAACTAATTGCCGATCCAGTTACCGTGGTAACAGATACCATGGTATCTGCAAAAACGTAACTATTGTGTGTGTGTTTGTAAGGGGGGGGGCGCCGGGAGGGGTTTGGCGGTTTTCTTTTGCCGGAAACCAGTATTAATAGCTACCACCACCTTCTATGCATAGGAATCAAATACTCCACCTACCAATGATCCTTCTATACATCGAGTATTAATAGCAGTCACCGCCGTGGACACTTGACCTTACATTAGTTATATTAGGTCAGGTACGATTAGCTGCTGGGACGTCAAATAGTCGACCCATCTATACTTATTTTAGACCGAGTACCAATAGCTGCCACTGCTATGAATACCTACTTGACTTATTTACCCATTTATATAGGGTCTAGTACTAATAGTCGCTGGGTCGCACTTTACGGATGTAATTTGTTAAGGTCGAGGACAGATAGCTCCTACGGTAGAAAGACCTTTACCTAAGTTCCTCCAGAGCCATCGGTGGCGCATAGGGCGTCGACAAAGCCTCTCCATTCGTCCCGCAGCCGCAGCGGTGACTTCTTCCCATTCACGTATTCGTGAGATACCAGCCGTCCTCAGATCTCGCTCATATGTTCGCCTCAATGTGTTTCTGGGGTGGCCTCGCTTTCTTCTCCCGTCTGACTTCTACTCGTAGGTTGTTCGAGGAAGGCGGCTCTCTTCCATACGAAGGACGTTTCCGAGGTATGTCCACCGCCTTGTACCGTCTTTGACGGTAGAAAGTACTAGGTCTATTACTTTCTGGCTAAAAGTTCCTTACGGCCAAGAACTTTTAGCTTCCGAAGACACGGGTACTCGACCAGTCTAGTACTAATAGCGGCTGAAGGCTCGATTCCTTTTTTTGGATCCCAAATTCAAGTAAACTAAGAGCTACTTGTCATAGATCTGTCCTTCTGTCTTTGTTCACGACATCCGAACAGTGTAAGACATTCTTGGAAGTCGTCACATGTCAGATGACAGTACGTCAGTTCTACCCAGGGGCGTCCTGAGCCTTTCTTCACTGGGGGGGGGGGGGACCTGGTAATAGTCGTGCTCACAGACAGACGGACAACTTCTGCGATGTCATAGGTATCCCTCCACTTACCATTTAGGATCCCAAAAGTTGGCGCGTTTTCACGCTTTGGGATCCCAAAACTTAAGTGGAGGGATACCTATGACATCGCAAAAGTTGTCCGTCTGTTAGCACGATAACTCTCGAAGGGAATGAGATATTTTGATGAAACTTGGTGTGAGGATCCTTTGGGTCAAGGGAAAGATCGAGTTCGTAGATGGGCTCTGTAGCCCTACATTGAGGGGTGGGGGAGGGGGTTCAAATTAAGGGGCAAACAAAAGATTTTTAAACTGCTAATGAGATAGTTGATCAAGGAGTAAGAAGACATGCTGAACACGATTATGAAAACCATTTTCTCACTGGACAAGTAGTTCGGCCGGAATTCGGCCAAAACCGGAGAGTTTGTTAAAAGTAAAAGTTTTATTTGGGGTTGATTCGATGTTCGACTTCGGGGTAAGAAGACATGCTGAACACTAATGTAAAAATCATTTTCTACCCGGTCAAGTGGTTCGACCAGAATCCGGCCAAAACCGGAGAATTTGTTAAAAGCAAAAGTTGTATTTGTAGTTGATTAGATAGCCGATTTCGGTGTAAGAAGAGATGCTGAATCCGTATACGACAATCAATTTTTAACCAGACATATAGTTCACCAGGAATCCGGGTGAAACCGGAAAATTTATTATAAGTTAAATTTTTATTTGAAGTTCATTAGATGTTGGATGTAGGAGTAAGGAGATACGCTGGATTCGTTTTTGAGCTTTATTTTTTCGCCGGATAAGTAGTTCCGAAACTCCGCCATAACCGGAAAATTTTCAGAAGTAAGGAAGGGAGTAATAGGGGTAACAAGACCAAAGGTTCCGATGGGATCCCAAAAATCTAATATTTAATCCAGATAATAGGTTCTTGTCTTCGCCAGGCTAATCATCAGATATACCTCTATAAAATTCAGAAACGAATTCAGCGTGTATCCTTATCTCTATAAAGAACATCTAACCGACTTCAAATAAAGCTTTAACTTATACAAAAATTCCGGTTACAACCGGATTCCGGACGAAGTATATATCAGGGTAAAAAATGATTGTCATATACAGACTCAGCGTCTCTTCTTACCCATAAATCTGTCATCTAATTAACTTCAAATAAAACTTTTGCTTTTCACAAATTTTACGGTTTTTCCCGGATTCCGGGCGAACTAGTTGTCCGGATAGAAAATGCTTTTCGCTTAAGTGTTCAGCATGTCTTCTTACCCCTAAATCGAACATGTAATCGACTTCAAATGAAACTTTTACTTTTAACCGATTTTCCGGTTTTTGCCGGATTCCTGACGAACTACTTGTCTGGTGAGAAAATGGTTTTCACCATAGTTTTCAGCATGTCTTCTGACCCCTAAATCGAACATTTATTCAACTTCAAATGAAACTTTTACTTGTAACCAACTTTCCGGTTTTTGTATGATGAGAAAAAGGTTTTCACCGTCGTGTTCAGCATGTCTTCTTACCCCATAATCGACTATCACATTAGCTGTTTAAAAATATTTTGTTTGCCCCTTAATTTGCACCCCATCCCCCACCCCTAAATGTAGGGCTACAAAGCCCGTCTACGAACTTGACCTTACCCTTGAACTAAAGAATCCTCACACCAAGTTTCATCAAAATATCTCATTCCTTTCGAGAGTTATCGTGCTTACAGACGGAAGGACGGACAACTTTTGCGATGTCATAGGTATCCCTCCACTTACGTTTTGGGATCCCAAAAACACGTGCTGAATCCATATCTGAACTTGGTTTTCTCAGATGATTAGCTATTTGGCCTTAATCTGTTTCTAAATTTTAATTGTAAAGATGTTCAATGAGTCTGGCGAAGACAAGACCCAATTGTCTGGATCAAATGTTGAACTTTTGGGATCCCATCGAAACCTTTGGTCTTGTTTTTCATCGATACGCCTTCACTAGGCTTTTACCTTTGGAGGACCTTTCTATTTTTGCCAATTGGAATAATCGCAAAAAACGCCTTTGCAGCATACCGACAACGTCGCTAACGGCTGTACCCAGCATAAAAGAATTTTTGTTTTTGAAATTGTAGCTTTTAATATGATTCAAACCCCCCAAAGTTCCAAGCCTCAAACGCCAAGTAAAAGTCTAACTAGTGAAGACTGCGAAATGCGCCGCCGGCGAAATTTTGTGGAAAAACTGATGATAAAAATGCCTTTTTGCGATCCCAAGATTACCTATTGAACCCAGAGCTGTCTGGCGAAACGAAAGGGGCGATCCAGGGTAAAGGTACATAAAAAACGAAACGAAATGGGCGATCCAGGTAAAAGGTACATAAAGGAGCATAAAGATACATAATACATTTGTTTGGAATTTACAGCAAACAAAAGTAGGCTAGTTTTCACGTCAAGAGCCGTGCTTATTCCTGAAGTACTACAATCCTAAGAAGTAAAAAATGAATGGCAACCAGCTGAATCTACCGTAAATGGTAAAGAAAAAGAGCTAAATACATTTTTTTTTTGGGGGGGGGGCTTAGGTACTGAGGGAGGGGTTGCCGGGGAGTTTCCGTTCTGTTCAAATATATGATGACTTTTGTTCACAGGCTAAAAGTTCACCATGCTGTCAGTCTTGAAATCAGGTGGAGCAGCAGCTGTTGGCCGAGCAGCCTTCTCTACAAGCTGCCAGTTGCTGAGAATGAAGAATAATAAACATTGGGATCCAAAATGGCGAAAGCTCCGAGGCATGAAAGTGATCAGATTCGAACTCCCTACTTTTGAAAAAGATAACAGGCCATCTAGTGAAGAAATCAGAGCTAGGATGAAGGAGAAAGGTTTGGTCCCACCACGGCAATGGCAAGAAAAGCCCATCTTTATATCAAGCACGTCCGGAATATTCGAGGCATATGTCCCCCCAGAGGGAGATGGCAAAGTTTCTCCTGTTGATTTCGCGAAGCAGACTTTACTCAAGGCTGGAAAAGCAGGTTCCTACATGATGGCCATAAGAAAGATAAAGGCCTATGAGGATGATTTTGATTCTGATAGATTTGCAGAAGAAGCCCAAGACATATATATCCGAATGCATAAAGCACTTGAAGAAAAGGATGAAGACCTACTTCACCTTCTTGTGTCAGAGAATTCATACCCCTCTATGACTTTGAACATTGACAAAACAAGGATCAGATGGAATTTTGTCAAATCAGTTGAGCCACCGCGGGTTGTTCATGCCAAAGTTACAAACATCGTTCAAGATGACAACATGTTTGGACAGTTGACTGTTCGGTTCCACACCCAGCAAACCTTGGCTGTGTATGACAGATTTGGCCGATTGATGCATGGGTCAGAAAATGTGGTAAAAGATGTGCTGGAGTATATCGTGTTCGAGAAGCACCTGTCAAACATGTATGGCTCTTGGAGAGTACATGATAAGATCATCCCTTCATGGATGCCTCCAAAAGAACCGACTTACAGGACATTTTTGAAGCAGCAAGAGAAGATTGTTGAAGAAGTTCCAGTAGCAGAAGAAAAATCAGCTGAAGTCCAAGCCTGATCTCTTGAATTGAATGTTGTCTTCTGTTTCAGAAATACATGTATGTTTTTTTCTTTTTCTCAGCACAGGAGTATGCGCTTGTTCCAGAGATTAACCTCGGAAGAACTGTGCTGTGATTTCGTTTGGACACGGCTTCTGTTTTTGCTGCTCGATTGGTATCTAAGGAAGAATCTTAAATTTTCAGCTTGAGCCTGAAGAGGACACTTGCCAAGAAGACCCGAAATATAGCTCTAATAAAATGTAGCTGACGTATCCGTTTTGCAAAGTCAAATATTATTTATTTCAAAATAAAGAACCTGGACGAATAAAAGGTGACCAATTTTTTCTTCAAAATTACAAATGATAACTTTTTGACAACAATAATGTAGTGATAACTTTAGAAGTCCAAGAGGGAAACTCGGATATCAGAATAAAAATTGACGGAAGTAGAACCATCTGTTACAAAGTTTCGTTAAAAGTAGCGGTTGTATATTTGTATATTGTATGGCACTTCGGCCAAGTGCCATTTAATGATCGCAATTTCTGTCCTGTCCGCCCGTCGGCCCCGGTTTTGCTAGTTCGGGCACTTCCACATAAGCTAGGACGATGAAACTTGGGACACGCGTCAAGGACCCGACCAAATTAACTGGGAAAAAATCCCTTCCCCGATCCGACCATCTGGGGGTAGTGGAAGGAGGAGGAATCCGGAAACTTGAGGTATGTATAACTCTCGAACGGGTAATGGTATCTTAACGAAACTTTGGACATACCTCGTGTCTCAAACGACCCAGTTCAGTTCCGGAGCGGATCCTGTGACTTTGGGGGAGTTGGAGGGGGGAACCGGAAATCTTGGGAAACGCTTAGAGTGTAAGGATAGAGGTGAAACTTGGTGGGAAAAACAAGCTATCGCTGACATAACCGGACCGGATTTGGGCACTGTGGGGGAATTGGTGGGGGTCAGTAATTCCGGCGATGCCCGAGTTCGGTATTTCCTGATGTACTAGGACGATGAAACTTGGCAGGTATGTGAGGGACCCGAACAGACTGACGTGAAAATAGTCGTTTCTCCGATCCGGTCATCCTGTGGGGGGAGTGGAGGAATGGGGAATCCGTAATCTAGTGATTTTTGAATGGGTGATCGGAATTGAATGAAACTTGGCAAGTGGAAAGAACCATCGTCTCAGATGCTCCATGTTAGACCCGAATCGGACCCGATACATGTGGTGAGGAGTTGGAGGGGGCACCGAAAATCTCTTGAAACGCTTAAGAGTCGAAGGAACTTGGTGAGAAGAACAAGCATTAGCCCTGGATACGTAATTGACAGAACCATATCGTATGGGGGGATCTGTGGGGGAGTTAGAAGGGGTTTCCCGGACTTCCGGTGATCGCAAGTTAGGATAGTTTCAGATGTGCTAAGGACGATGAGACTTTGCAGGCATATTCATGACCTGACCAAATTGACTTAAAACAAATTCATATACGGATTCAGCATGTCTTCTTACCCCTATATCGACTATCTCAATAGCTGTTAAAAAATATTTTGTTCGCCTCTTAATTTGAACAACCTCCCCCACTCCTAAATCTAGGGCTCCGTAGCCCATCTTCGAACTCAACCTGTCCCTCGACCCAAAGAATCCTCACACCGCGTTTCATCAAAATATCTCATTCATGTTGTTAGTTATCGTTGTGACAGACGGACGAACAACTTTTACGAAGTCAGAGGTATCCCTCCATTTACGTTTTGGATCCCAAAAAGTTGCAAAGACAAAGTGGACATGAAACAGGTTCTTCTCTCCTCTTCCTATAGGTGGTCTAGTCTCTAGAATCTTGGCTGACGTTTATCTCAGTTTGGGGGACGACTCGGGCCTTTCTGACTTGTGGCATTGCGGCCAAAAAGATAACTGGATCCCAGAAGCGGATGACGAAGGTGGTTTTCCGGTTGGGTGCCAACCTTTTTTAGGAAGTGGAACGAGAGTTGCAGCAGGAACTGAACTCCGAACGGTCCAAATTCGTAAAAATGCCTAGAGCTGGAGAAAGATGCCTAGAGCTGGAGAAAGAACTGAGTATCAGCGTTGACGAGCAGATCATTTCCTTCAAAAGGAAGACGAAGATGAAAGAATATATTCGATAAAACCCTCTCCCTTGCAGAGGCGTCACTAGCCAAAGCGTTTGGGGGGGGGGGGACGAGCCGTTTACCGACTGGCTAGTAATTTTTACCGACTGTTTCTGCAAAAAAAAACCACTGTTTTCAACAACAAAAATGACAGTTTTGAAAAAAATCGAATAATTTTCAGAAAAATCCACTGATTTTCAGAAAAAACGACTATTTTGACGAAAAATCGACCAATTTTCAGTAAAAAACGACTGTTTTCATGAAAAAAATCAACTGTTTTGACGAAAAATCGCGGCGCTTCGCGCCGACTCGGTTATTTTTTACCGACTGGCCGACAGCATTAGAGGGGGGGGCGTCCCCCCTCCCCCCCCCCCCCAGTCGTGACGCCCCTGCTCCCTTGTGGCTTGTAGAACCCTGTCCCCTGTGGGGCGTCTAGATTACGCATGGCTTTTGAGGTTTACCAAGGAAAAACAACCCACATCGGTGAAGCTCGTAAAGAAGCAAGTAGGAATGGAACTGTGGAAGATGCTCTGGTCCCCAGGCTTGCCGAACAAATAGAGAAGCATGTTTACTTCTATATTTTTTCCCTACCGAAGCTGTGGTGAGTGAGCACAACTTCGGTGAGTTCAATCACCGACGTCGTCGAAAAGACGCAGACGGTCTTCGTGCAGCTGGTATTATACGAAAGACAGGCTTGGTAAAGCAAAGCTGATAGAAGAAAAACAGCTGAAAATGGAGGGGTGCATGGGATGGGATGTGCGAGTCGGACAAGGGAATTGGCTTAGTTCGCTGGTACGACAATATCAGATTCACTCTAGCTTCAAACAATGGTGAGTTCACTCACCGAACTCTTCTTTCTAACATTCTTGTCGACACATCGGGTCTTTTTATACGTAAGAAATCGAATTCTGAAAACATGTCGGGCGCAAATTTTTCCGGGAAAAATACAGATTAAAAAAACATCGCCGGCGTTGCTGCCGACCACTTGTTCTGGGTTTAGTCGTTGGAAGCTTCGCTTTTTAGCGAAAGTTGAAACAAACAAGAGCTGAAAGCTCATATGGCACTTGTAAAAGAAGTTGGCATGTTTGTCAGATACGGTTTGCAGTTGTCAAGGCTGCATCTCTCTCCCGATACTCATTTCATCAGAAAATCGGCTTGATCTACTAAATCTGAAATGGTTATTCCACTACTGATAACTGTTTCTCCCACAACGATGATCGGATCGGGGGAGGGACTATTTTTAAGCCAATCTGATAGAGTCCTTAACATGCCCCACAGTGTCCGAATCCGGTCCGGTTACGTCCCTGATTTTTCTGCCGAACTTCATTGTTCTTGCCGACTTGGAAGTAACTTAATTGCATCTATCGGAACTTGTCTCAGGGAACATACCGGAATCTGCCCCACGGCTACCAGAATTCGGCCCAGGGAATCTCCCGGAATTTTTCTGCTTATCGGTTTCGGGCCAGATTTGAAATTGAAAATCTGAGACACTTGCCGTTACCCGTTCCAAAGTTATGTATGTTTCTAGTTTCCGGATTTCCTATCCCTCCACTCCCCCCGCGATGGCTGAATCGGGAAGTGATTATTTCCAAGTTAATTTGGTCGGTTTCTTCATATGCCTTCCAAGTTTTGTTGTCCTAGCTTATGTGGAAGCGTTTCAGGAAATTTCCGGCGCCTCCTCCAGTCCCCCCCCCCCCCCAGAGGTATCGAATCTGGTCCGGATTTGAAAATGAATATCCGAAACACTTGTTCTTGACACATGTCAAGTTTCATGCATGTCCGATTACCCTTTCCAAAGTTATGCATGTTAGTAGTTTCCGGATTTCCCATCCCTCCACTCCCCCCACTGTGACCGGATCTGGAAAGTGATTACATCCAAGTTAATCTGGTCGGTTCCCTGAAATGCCTGTCAAGTTTCATTGTCCTAGCTTATGTGGAAGCATTTCGCGAGATTTGTTTGATTTAAGTTTAGTTAGCATTTAGCATTCGTTCTGACCACTTGGTCCGTAAACCGTATCTGTTCCCGCATTCGGCTCTCAATAGAACCAAGCGTAGCGCTGTTGGTAGAGCGCTGGCTCACACCACAGAGGTCGTTGGATCGGTACTGCATTTGGACATGGCTCTTTTGCTACCCTTTTGCTACCGTTGTTCCTAGTTTCCGGACTACCGTATCCGGGGAAAGTCGGATTGGGGAAGTGATTATTTGTAAGTTAATCTGGTCGGGTCCCTGATATGCCTGCGAAGTTTCATCGTCCTAGCTTGTGTGGAAGTGCCCGAACTAGCAAAACCTGGACCGACCGACAGACCGACGAAGGGACAGAAATTACGATCGCTATATGGCACTTGGCCGGAGGACAAGTGCCATAAAAAGCCGAATATGTGAATTTAAATATATGAATTTACATCAAAGTTAGAATTACAGTTAGTTTTACACAAAATTTCGCCTGCGGCACATTTTGTAGTATTCTCTATTTGGAAGAATGGTGTGTAATTTAGTTTTCGTTTAGAATAGAAACTCCTGGGGTTTGAAACACGTTAAAAGCCAGAAACTGTATCGTACTATAGCTAATTTTTTCCGGAAAAAGGCAGATAAAAAAAATTTCGTCTGCAGCGCTTGGTTTAACTTGTCTTGGTACTTGTCTTGGAAGCTTCGCTTTTTAGCGAAAGCTAAAATAACAAGACCAGAGGTTCCGGTGGGATCCCAAAAATTAAATATTTGATGTAGACAGTTACGATCTTTGTGCCGACCGGTTTTGTATAAAGCTCAAGTTCAGATATACCTCTATAAGCCATGTCTGTTTTGACGATACTGATCGGAACTTCCTGCTTTACTTCTCCCAAATTTCCGGTTTCGGTCGAATTCCGAACGAACTACCATACATGTCCAGAAAAAAAAAAGTTCAGACTGAATTCAGCGCATCCCCTTATCCGTATAAAGAACATCTAATCAACGTCAAGTAAAACTTTAACTTATAAAAAAAATCCGGTTTCTACCAGATTCCGAACGAACTATATAACCCGGTAAAAAATTATTGTCATATCTTCAGCATCTCTTCTTACCCCTAAGTCTGTCATCTAATCAGCTTCAAATAAAACTTTTGCTTTTAACAAAATTTTCCGGTTTTGGCCTGATTCCGGGCGGACAAGTTGTCCGGGTAGAAAATACTTTTCACATAAGTGTTCAGCATGTCTTCTTACCCCTAAATCGAATATCTAATCAACTTCAAATAAAACTTTTACTTTTAACAGACTTTCCGGTTTGGGCCGGATTCCGGGCAAACGACTTACCCGGCAAGAAAATGGTTTTCACCATCGTGTTCAGCATGTCTTCCTACCCCTAAATCGAACATGTAATCAACTTCAAATAAAACTTTTGCTTTTAACAGACTTTCTGGTTTTTGCGGGATTCCGGGCTACCTACTTGTCCGGCGAAAAAAAGGTTTTCACCATCGTGTTCACTTCTTCCCCCTAAACCGAACTTCTAATCAACTTCAAATAAAACTTTTACTTTTAACCAACTCTCCGGTTTTCGCCGGATTCCGGACGAACTACTTGTCGCGTGAGAAAATGGTTTTCACCATCGTGTTCAGCATGCCTTATTACCCCATTATGGACTATCACATTAGCTGTTTAAAAATATTTTGTTTGCCCCTGAATTTGAACCCCCTCCCCCACCCCTAAATGTAAAGCTACATAGCCCATCTACGAACTTGACCTTACCCTTGACCAAAAGAATCCTCACATCAAGTTTCATCAAAATATCTCATTCCCTTCGAGAGTTATCGTGCTTACAGACGGACGGACGGACGGACAGACGGACGGAAGGACAACTTTTGCGATGTCATAGGTATCCCTCCACTTACGTTTTGGGATCCCAAAAAGCCGAATATCTGAACTTTAATATACGAAATAATACCAAAGGAACAATCTCCACTGATGCATTACAGTTAGTTTTACAAAAAATTTCGCCTGCGGCTCATTTTGTACTATTCTCTATTACCTTAAATTACCTTAAATTGCACTTGCAAGCAATAAGGATGTTGTATCCCGATGAGTAGCTTGTGGATGACGATGAGGCTATGATCTGGTTGCTGCTTCCGGTGCGCACCAGTCCTTTTTCCAGGGCTGCCCGCGCCAGTCCTCGTCGAGTCGCTTTTTGAAACCTTCGGGTGTTTCGCTGGTGACAGTTGGTTCGGACCAAAGATCGTATTAGTACCCTGGTCTTATTATCTTTGGTTCGGACAAGCTGTTCCATAGAGGAACAGCTCGGTTACTGAAGAAGTGCTGGCGAACACGAGAGGTGTTGGACCTTCTGGACAGTTTCCGGGAGTGGCCCCTAGTCCGTGAGTGGTTGTCGGGGGCGAAGAGGGAGGGGAGACAACTAGAGTTGAGGATTCTGTAGACTAAAATGGTGTGTAATTTAGTTTTCGTTTTAGAATAGGAATTCTTCGGGTTTGAAACATGTTAAAAGCCGAAAATTGTATGGTACTATTGCTAAATTTTTCCGGAAAAGGGCAGATTTAAAAACTTTCGCCTGCGACTCTTAGTTTAACTTGTCTTGGTACAGTCGTTGGAAGCTTCGCTTTTTAGCGAAAGCGAAAATGAAAAGCCGAATAAGTGAACTTTAATATGCGAAATTATACCAAAGGAACAATCTCAGCTGATGCATTACAGTTGATTTTAAACAAAATTTCGCCTGCGGCGCACTTAGTAATATTCTCTATTTGGAAGAATGGTGTATAATTTAGTTTTCGTTTTAAAATAGAAATTTTTGGAGTTTGAAACACGTTAAAAGCCGGAAATTGTACGGTACTATAGCTATTATTTTCCGGAAAAGGCAGATTTACAAAATTTCGCCTGCGGCGCTTGGTTTAACTTATATTGGTACAGTCTAAACTTAGATGCTCCCAGTGACAAAAATGCGTGGCAAAAGGTCCTTCGTACAGATAAAGGTTCAGCTGTACCTCCTTCCGCGCTAACTATGGCTGACTGGACCAACCACTACCGTGGTCTATTCAGTGGTTGCAAAAACCAGATTCAGCAGCACTTTGAAAATTTACTTCTTAAATACCTACCAAGGAAAATGTTTCAACTTCTGTTCTTCCCGTTACTTGTTCTTCCATCGAAATTGCTTTCCGAAAATTAAGAAGAACTGGTTCTACAGATTCTGATGGCCTTAGTGCCGATTTTTTCAAAATTGAGTGTACAGCTTTAACACAACACCTTCAGCTGCTATTTCAAATTTGTTTATGCCATGGTTTGGTTCCGAATAGTTTCCTCCTGGGTACTATAACATCGGTGATTAAGCGAGGGAAAGACG
Source organism: Branchinecta sandiegonensis (assembly GCA_030848855.1). Taxonomy (NCBI): domain Eukaryota; kingdom Metazoa; phylum Arthropoda; class Branchiopoda; order Anostraca; family Branchinectidae; genus Branchinecta; species Branchinecta sandiegonensis. Next base: position 4,351,792 of record JAUPMV010000003.1, on the reverse strand, counting down.
CGGACCTCTGCAAAAGCTATCGGCCAATTAGTTTCTTGTACCATAAGCAAAATCCTGGAATACGTCCTTCTTCCAGAACTAGTTGAAAAATGTAGCTTTGGTTCAATGCAGTTTGGATTCCGTTCGAGCGCTAGTTGTGCGCACGCTCATCACATATTGACAAAAATGATGAAACAGACTACCCGCGACAAGTCTTCTATACATATATGTTCTATAGATATAGCTGGTGCTTTTGACAATATAACGCATTCTCAGGCCCTATTTTCTCTCATTACTTCTGGCGTGAATCTGTCTGTAGTCCATCTGTTAAAATTTTGGTATGCTCATTCTTCAGTAAGGTTCAAATGGCAAGGTAGCTTGTCAGAGATTATTTCTGTCCGAACTGGTGTTCGGTTATCTTCTTGTCTCGATTCTTTGCTTCCTGCTTACTTCTATAAAGACTATGCCTTCAGCTACATAGCCTACGCGGACGACTTGCTCTTAGTAAGCCGTAGCCGATCCACACTCACAAAAAATGTAAGTAAGCTGTCGTCAGAACTTCTGAAAATTGGCCTTGAAGTTAACCTTTCAAAGTGTGAGTACCTGCATTTCAACCCTTCGTCAAATTGTTCGAGTGCATCTAAAGCTTCTATATCTCTTGGATCGTTCATCGTCAAATCAACAGACTCTCTACGGTGGCTTGGCATAATATTCAAATCTTCATTGTCAAAATTTTGCTCTTCGGTTGTTCAAGAAGTTTATAAGTCGATCCGTAGCGCCTATGGGCGCATCGTCCCCAACCGGGGGCGCTATAATCGTAAAGCTTTGGGAAATTTGTACAGCACCTTCTGCGCTCCTTCTATACTATTTCGTTCTGGCGTCACTCGTGTTCTGCGAAAGAAGGAGATTAAAAAGATGAGATCATGTTATTTTAAATATGCAAAGCACCTGCTCCACCTGTCGAAATTATGTCATAACCATACATTGACGGAGAAATTCAAAATTCAAGACGCAAGTGTTACCCTTTTGGATGTTTCGTCATCACTTTCAAAACACATGGACAACAAGGCCCAACCAGCACACGATGTCGTCCACTGCTTCCTGACCGAAGATTAAAAATTAAGTGTCTTTTTCTGTGTGTATATATGTGTTTTGTTTATTTTCTTTATGTTCGTCATTTACTCCGCCTTTTCAAAATGGCGGGTCATAAATAAATTACTTACTTACTTACTTAGTCGTTGGAAGCTTCGCTTTTTAGCGAAAGCTAAAATGACGAATATGTAAACTTTAATATACGAAAGTATACCAAAGGAATAATCTCAACTGATACATTACAGTTAGCTTACACAAAATTTCGCCTGCGGCGCATTTTGTAGTATTCTTTATTTGGAAGAATGTTGTTTCTTTTAGTTGGCGTTTTAGATTGAAATTCGTGGGGGGCTGAAACACGTTAATAACTAGAACTGTATGGTAGGCATAGCTAAGTTTTTCCGAAAAAAAGGCAGATTAAACAAATTTCGCCTGCGGTGCTTAGTTTAACTTGTTCTTGGTACAGTCGTTGGAAGCTTCGCTTTTTAGCGAAAGTTAAAATGAAAAGCCAAATATGTGAACTTCAATATACAAAATTACATCAAAAGAATAATCTCAACTGATCCATTACAGTTAGTTTTATCCCGGTTCTATTATGTGCTGGCGGGAAATTTACGCCGTTGTGGCGAAGCGGCAACGGCGTGTTTTGTCGGCACATTTTTGAGTCCATCCGCACAAACCGGACGCCCCCCCCCCCCAAAAGGTACTGATATTAGTTTACACCGTTAGTTGTTCAGTGATGATTCGCGACGTATGGGAGAAAACTAAGCACCCTGGTGTCGCCGAGACACTTTCAGGTGGGTAGAAAAGGTTAAGTGCTTGCGGATAGTGCTAATGAATTCATTTGGGGGGTAAAGGTTGCTGGTATCACGGTATCCAGCGCAGAAAAGAATTGATATAAGGCAGAACCATGGTAAATATTCTTTGAGCCCAAGCTGACTTTGAAACATTTATTCAAACAATGTTTACAACGGGTCAGCTACGATTCTTCATCAGCGATATTTCGGCCCTTTTTGGCAAGGGTCCTCGTCAGGCTGTCAATCTTCTGGTTCAACTTCGGGGAAGGAAACAGGTTACAGGTTTGTTTCCTTCCCCGAAGCTGAACCAGAAGATTGACAGCCTGACGAGGACCCTTCCAAAAAAGGGCCGAAATATCGCTGCTGAAGAATCGTAGCTGACGTACCCGTTGTCAACATTGTTTGAATAAAAGAACCATGGTTTTGACACTAGGGTAAATTCTTGTAAAATTTTATCCAAGATTTTCTTTTTCTCTCACCTACAGTATTTCGAGGCCGAATTTTCCCAGTTTCATCTGTGAAGCACAATGAAATTCTATCGAAATTTTCTGAAAGAGGCATCTGTTTTATTTACAAGCAATTCCGTTTACTTTTGAAGATGTATACTAGATGGCGCCGTCGTATTCCCAAAATTCCGTAATCTTTCGTTTAGGGAGTTGCGTCTTCGCAATAATTCGTGTTTTGGAGTAGTGAAAAAGTAAGAGGAAATTTACGTAAGTTGAAGCATCATTACTGTGCTTCCTGTTCATCGTTCTATGCGTTTCTATTTTTTTTCATTATTAGTAATACTTGAGTGGCAAATTTCTGATCTAAAAAATGTTTTTCTGTGTTGTTCTGTAGCCTAATTATTTTCTAGGTTCAGTAACCATGCAGATTCAGCTCCGTGGCCTAAGCGCTGCTACCCATGTTGTCAACTGTGAGGAAGCCCAGAATGTTGCTTCCCTCAAGGTAATTTATATTTTCCTCATGTTACTGGAAGCTTAGCATCAGTCATAGATGCTAGCAGGGGCATCACTCATGGGGGGGGGGGGGCAGTTCGTGAAAAATAGCAGATGTTTTTCTTGAAAACAGTCAATTTTCCTCCAGAAAGTTTTTTTGTAAAAATAGCCCATTTTTTCTCTAAATTAGTCAATTTTTTGTCTGAACAGTCATGTTTTTTCTATAAAACAGTTGTTCTTTCTGCCAAAACAGTTGGTAAAAATGATCAGTCAGTTGCTGGTCAGTTGTTAAATATCTTGTCCTCCTACACACATTGTGGCTAGTAATGCCTCTGGATGCTAGTGGTATAATTTTATGCTTCAGACACTTAGTTCAATACCATTTTTATTTTTGTCTCAACGGACAGGAGGGGTATCCAACCTCGAATTTACACAACCTCGAACCACGTTTAAAAAGGATGGAAAGGAAATTTCAGTGCAGTCCTAACAAGGTACTATCTGTCAAGAAGAAGATGCGGAATGATCTAGGACCTGTTTTGTACTAGACCGAAATTTCCTTGTAAGGTTTTCAGGCCGAGTTTGGGGTCAGGTAAATTCGAGGTTGGATATCCCTTCCAGAGGTGTTACTAGCCAAAATGTATTGGGGAAGGGTAAGGCATTTACTGACTGGCTGGTAACACTTACCGACTGTTTTGCAGAAAAACGACTGTTTTCAAGAAAAAGCCAGAAGAAATCAGAAAAAAACGACTGCTTTGACAAAATGAAAGTATGAAAAATTTAGGCGCTTTGCACTGACTCCGTTATTTTTTACTGACTGGCCCATAACATTTGGGGGGGGGGGCATCCCCTGCCGCCCCCCAGTCGTGATGCCCCTGACCCCTCCTGTACAGTGGAGGTATGCTTATTTAAATGTTTGTAGACCTATGTCTTCTCCTTTTTCATGCACTTGATGTGATGAAAATCAACTATGAGTCAGCCAAAGTAGGCAGTTAAGGGCCTCTGAAAACACCTGAATATGTATTTTGAATCTTCATTCTTCCATTTAGCCAAAAACTGTAGTGTTCCCATTTAAGTAATCTCCAGGTTAAGTTTTTTTGGCTTAATCTTTTTTCTGTTATGTCTTGCTCTAGCTGAAAAAAGCAGTTTTGAACAAACAGAAAGATTAGATTTAGATTTTATTTATTTCTTTTTAGAATTTAATATAAAAAAAAATATCTAATTTAATCTAAAAAAATATCTGATTTAATCTGATCAGTTTTGAACAAACGGAAAACTAAATTGATTGCATAAGAAAGCTCCATGTACTCTGCTTCCTGCATTTATACTAAATGATTATGTGGCGGAATGTGACTTACCTCTTTGCTCCCTTGAATATTTGCCAGAGAGCTAACATTTTTTATTTGAGGAATTTCCACGTAGCATAGTCTTTAGGCTGTCAGTTATCTTGCCTTTAAATCATTGAATTCAGTTTATTTCTGACCTGTAAAATAACAACAATCAAGTGTGTATAGCCCTGCTGACAAAATAAAAGACAATGCACACTAGATGAATTATACTAAAACACAAGCGGAACTTCCTCTCTGTATAGTACACAGCAAACCTTGGGTTGAGAAGCAACATCTGGTACCATACTCCTGACTGTAGGCAACCCACAAGGTTTACTCCATTTTTTTTTTTTTTTTTTTTTACTAGATTCATTAAAGTGGGCCACAAAAAATGGTCTTTCTACCACACACACAGTGCTAACCATCCATACTGTCACTATGAATGTTCAAAACCACTAAAAACACAGTCAAACAATGAGCAAATTAACAAAAAAAAACACCAAATTTCCTAGGTTTGAGATAAATCTTTCTGGACTAAATCTCAGCTGATTATTCCGGACAGCTGTTATGGCGCGTAGGGAGCCAAGGGCCAAAATAATGATTTCCATCTAATTCTCCAACTGTTTATTACAAACACAAATAAATTATAAAACTAAGACCAGTGTGGTACCTCTGAAGACATAAAAAAATTATCAGTTAGGTCTTATAATTCTTTGCTACTCAATCCTGGAAAATTCCGCCATCTGGAAAAGAAGACATTGTGCGTGGATTTTTTCTCGAGCCAAAACAGCAACTCGGCAATCAAGTTCAAATCTAAACAAACCCGTGGCATGGGATCACTAAGAGAAGGTAAACAGAATGTTTGGATTAGGTCTTTAAGTATGGTAAGAATGGGCCACAGTAGTCAGTAGTACAAAGTAGCCACACACACTATGGAAAATTTGATAGTTCAGTGTTTGCGGTTACTAGCATTGTTACAGGAGGGGTATCCGACTTCAGATTTGATTAACCTTGAATTACAGTTTCCAGGATTTCCAAGATTAAGTTTCTTGTAGACTTGCGTGCCTCATTTGTCCGAAACACTTTTTTGTCTTCTATCAGTTGTTTCCGTACCAAAAATATCAGCTGGGCTAACCTTAAATTGCACAATCAGGAGACAGTATCGCAATGTTTAGAAAGAAAGGAAAAGAATCTTGCTAAAGGGAGAAAGAATTCTGCTCTCTGTAAATAAGTCAATCGAATCCTAGGCTAGACCTGTTGGACTTAAGTGGGGTACAGCAAAGAATATTCACGCATGTTCCTCTTGTTTAGAAGCATAATCTCTATCTATTTTGCAATTTTAAGGTTTGCAGCACCACTTAACATGTATTTTTATTTTCAGCAACAAGTAGCTGCTCTTGAGGCTGTACCAGTCTCTGAGGTTCGCCTCTTTGCTGCTGGTGTCCCCCTCATGGATGAGATGTCTCTTAGCGGACTCTCTGGAACCATTGACTTCACCGTCCCACTTCTTGGAGGTATGTTATCCATGTGCACCCTTGACCAAAGATGTAGATACTTGGGCTTTTTCATATATAGTACAAGTTTAACTGGATTCAAGCAAGAACAAATAATCGGATAGAACCTTAGAATTTTAGTCCCATGCAGCGACTGGAAACCCTGACAAAGCTGAGCAGAGCTAGAGGTACGTGCTCTAGCTTTGAGTTCATACCCGTCTATTTCTGTCTTCGCTGTTGCTCACCCAAAGCCATAATTGCAGGATGCACTCTGACCCACTTTTGAGCGCTTCCAGAGGACCAGTCGGCTTTGGCTTTGAAAGTTTCTTCTGCGTGGCTTCACAGAGATATAGCTACATGTAGAGGTAGTGAAAAGTGATGTGCCGCGTAGCTCCTAACCTCCGCTCGTTTGCATCGGTCAGTGTTCGGGGAAATAATCGACTCTGCATGGTCATATTACAGAGATAGGGCGACGGAGGTTCTGTCTGATTATTAGCTTGATTGAAGAGAAACCTGAGGTCACACTTTGCTGTGTCCTTCATGGGACACTATGTTGGTGGTGTTCATTGTTAGGTTTCCAAGATCAAACTAGATGGGACAATCTGAACTAGCAAGATATTCTTGTCAGTTTCGTTCAGTCCTGTACATAGTACAAATAAAAATGTGAGTGGGGGATAGCATAGCTCTATCTAATTTTCTTGTTTAATTGAAGGGTGAAACAAGAGTGGATGACTAGAAGACCCATGAATTAAAAGTAGATTGTTATCATTAGACAGAGCTCAACAAAAATATTTTTCATCATGACCAGCAGTTAGATAAATTGGCTCTTACTTTTGTTGATTATTAGGTTGTGATCAGCAAGGCCTTGTCATAAGTTGGCCAGTTTGCTTGAGGTGAATGCTTGCTCTGAACCATTGATGTAGTTGGAAAAGCCTTCCTGAATTGGGTTGAGCATCAGAAGTGAGTTGAAAAGGAAGGATACGATAAATGGATCATAAGAAAGTTGAAGCTGAGTTGTTCTAGCATTCCCTGCCATAGAGACCAGCAGCAGTAGTTCTAACTGAAAATTTTGAATATTTATGGGGAGTGTCAAATGCGGGTAGAATTAGTCTTGCAAACGTCACTGTTTCTTTTAAGTTGTTCATCCTACCTACTGTAATTTAGTTGCTCTTGTTGTGAGGTGATGTAGAGAGATTTCAGCCTATCCAACGAAAACGTTTATTTCAATACCGTCGAAAGAGAGCAAAAACGTATAATATTGTGAGCTGGAGAATTTTCGACTAACGAATGATGGTGTTAGGTGACCATTTTGAACTTCAAATTATTGGAACTTTCTAATGGCCATTTCTGGGTTGTTCGAGCACTATATTGGAGAAGATTTCGAAATGGGATCTGTAGGTTTAGAACTTTTACTAGAAAAAGGTTTTGCATACCATTCGTTGTTTTTTTTCACTTTGAGTCAAAGCCTGGCTTCTTATTTAGTCGTAGGCTACTGCCAGTGATAACTTGATCCATTTTCGATAGGTAGGGGGAACTCTCTAGTATTATGGATTGTGCTGTTGTATTTACTCTTGTCTATTTGCTTACAGGTAAAGTTCACGGTTCTTTGGCTCGTGCTGGCAAAGTCAAGGGCCAGACACCCAAGGTACGTTAGTCTTCTTCTCTTTATCACTCTCATCCTCCCCCCATCCCCATTCTCATTCTCGAATGCTTTAGATCTATATACCTTCCCTTTCTTATAAACTAGAATAGTGAATATTTGCCAAATGACCATACAAAACAACATAAAAGAAAACTAAATTTGATAGCACTCATTGCATTCCTAACATTTATGATAGGCCTTCTTTTTGCCCTTTTTAAAAACCCGCCTGTCTTAGTTATTTTGACTTTATTGCGGGTCTCGAGAGTATGAAGGAACTTTAGCCCATATCCATTAAAGGACCCCTCTTGCTTAATCTGCCTTTTATAATATACTTAGCTCCCATATGGGATAATAAGCTTCCAAAATCCGCACCTTTCTCCATTGTTTCGTTTCGGAACTAAGAATTTTTAGCGCTTTTCCGGCCTTGCCGAGTTCCCCGTCACCCAACGAAAAGTTTGCCGGAATCTTCGACATCCGCTGACAACTCTTTCACCTATAAGGATGTGATAATCTTCTGTTTATTACTTCCTTTATTTGCTTAGTTTTCCCACTTTTTAACCAAGGCACGTTCAATTTTCAAATATTTTGCGCCCAGCCGCCGCGTCGGAGAGTAGCAAGGCTGGATATAGTCGACACGCGCTAACAAGAGAACCGCTAGTTTTAGGTGGAAAGTGATGGTACTTTCAAAAACATTTTTTTCTGATTCTAACCATAGGGAGAAGATCATTTCTAGTAAGAGTTGTGCTCTAAGTAAATGCCCCCTTGGACCCAAAGTGCGTATAGTTGGTACTCGCATCTGCACAGGTTCAGGTTCATTTATTCAAAACACTTTATAACAATATAAATCGATCACTGTTGGCCGGCAGGGATGCGAGCTCGTTAGCTCGGCCCCTTGCTCTGGAGCCGTCTGAACAGAAATTACTATATGTTTGCAGTTTTATACAGATTGTCACATACGTCAGGCATAATTTCTGAAGTGTGGCGTTAATTCACATCTTATTTTTCGTGCTTTGAATGCCTTTGTTTGGCGTTTTGCGGACTTCGGGCAACACGTTTTGTCAGAAACTGGAACAAACAATTAGCTCGGGTATGTTCTTTGCCGCTGGTCTACTCAAACAGTTTCTATTTTTTCCTGTTTTGGATCCGCTGGTGTATGCTCCCTAAGGTGTATTCTTGCCGTTCCCCGAGGACTCCTCGGGGAATCAAGGGGAACAGCGAGAATACGCCCCTCAGAAAATTCAATGACGAATTGCCGGCTGATGCGCTAGAGAAACAAGACCAAAGGTTCCGATGGGATCCCAAAAATTGAATGTTTGATGCAGACAGTTACGATCTTTGTGCCGACCGGTTTTGTATAAACTCAAGTTCAGATACACCTCTATAAGCCATATCTATTTTGACGATACTGATCGAAACTTCCTGCTCTACTTCTGCCAAATTTCCGGTTTCGGCCGAATTCCGAACGAACTACCATACTTGCCCAGAAAAAAAGAAAGTTCAGAAACGAATTCAGCTTATCTCCTTATCCGTATAATAACTTATTAAAAAAAAAATCCGGTTTTAACCGGATTCCGAACGAACTATATGACCCCGTAAAAAAAGTTTGTCATGTACAGATTCAGCGCCTCTTCTTACCCCTAAATCTGTCATCTAATCAGCTTCAAATAAAACTTTTGCTTTTAACAAAGTTTTCCGGTTTTGGCCTGATTCCGGGTGAACAAGTTGACCGGGTAGAAAATACTTTTCACATAAGTGTTCAGTATGTCTTCTAACCCCTAAATCGAACATCTAATCAACTTCAAATAAAACTTTTCCTTTTAAATAACTTTCCGGTTTTGGCCGAATTCCCGGCGGACTACTTGCCCGATGACAAAATGGTTTTCACCGTCGTGTTCAGCATGTCTCCTTACCCCTAAATCGAACATGTAATCAACTTCAAATAAAACTTTTACTTTTAACAAATTTTCCGGTTTGGGCCGGATTCTGGGCTAACTACTTGCCCGGCGAGAGAATGGTTTTCACCATCTTGTTCAGCATGTCTTCCTACCCCTAAATCGAACATACAATCAACTTCAAATAAATTTTACTTTTAACAGCCTTTCCGGTTTTTGCCGTATTCTGGGCTAACTACTTGTCCGGTGAAAAAATGGTTTTCGCCATCGTGTTCAGCATTCTTCTTACCCCGAAATCGGACATCTAGCAAACTACTTGTCCGATGACAATGGTTTTCACCATCGTGTTCAGCATGTCTTCTTACCCCATAATCGACTATCTCATTATCTGTTTAAAAATATTTCATTTGCCCCTTAATTTAAACCCCTCCCCCACCCCTAAATGTAGGGCTACAGAGCCCGTCGTTCCTACAGAGCTACGTAGTTGGTCTCACTCTTGACGCAAAGAATCCTCGCACCAAGTTTCATCAAAATATCTCATTCCCTTCGAGAATTATAGCGCGCACAGACGGACAACTTTTGCGATGTCGTAGGTAACCCGCCACTTACGTTTTGGGATCCCCGAAAAATCACACGTGCGATCTTGGTATAAGTTATCTGAACGGTGAATGCGCGATTAGGCTTTCGCTTCATACCGAGTAATGCATTAGCCCCGTGGAAAGTCAACGGACACTCAGAAGTCAGCACTGAAGTCGGAAGCCAGAATTGACAATCTTGATGAAGTTTGACAGGGCTTTGTAGGTAGAGCATAAAAAGAAGCATAAGTATTTTAAACAGTTTTACCATGGCTAGGCCTAACAGGAATTAAAAGTAGACAAACAAACCGGGATAAACGTACGCCAAGGAGTAATGTGTCATTGTTTACTTTACGGTAGCGCATCTCGCGGCCAAAAAATAACTAAGATGGAAGGAATCTTATGAAGGGCGTACAGAGGGAGTCACTCCACGCGGACTCCACTTATGGAAAACAGCGAGAACAAGGTGAAAGCTTCCGCAATTGATTTCGTTCGAAAAAAAGTGCAGTTGACGAAATTAGTCTGAATCCACTTCATTTTTGGTTTTGTTATTCTGATTGTTTTAATTATTTTACATTGCATACCACCAGCAAAAATTGATTCCCCTCCGAATCTAAAAGGGAGTCCTTTTGATGATTGTGATGATAATCTGAGCATTCTACGTTCTTGGGGACTCGCGAGAATACGGGAGGTGAGTCCCGGGGACAAGCAACAAGAGCTGTAAGCTCATATGGCACTTGCATGTGTCATGATGATCTGATTGATCAAAAGTAAGTTTCGACTTTGCGGTTGAGGTGCGCGCTATAAGGGAGCTGGAACTTCATTTGTAAGCAAAACCCTTGAGGCAAAACTGCTAATGGGCTGATGGGCATCACGAAAATGCATATATTGCTTAAAAGTATTTTTTTTACTTTGCGGTCAAGATTGGTACTTTAAGGAATAATCGGATTTGGGAAGTAGCAATTTCTAAGCAAATGTTGTTGAGTCTCCAATATTCCAGCGAAGTTTCATCGTCCTAGCACATCTGGAAGTACCTTAACGCGCGATCACCGGAATCCCAGACCCCCCTCCCCCTCCTCCAACTCCACCCACAATAACCGGAGCCAATCCGGTTCTGTAGATGGTTAATCCAGAGCATCTGTTTGTCATTCCCACGAAGTTCGATCCAGATCACACCAGTCTAAGCGGGTCAAGTATTTTCCGCCCTCCCCCCAATAATTGCCGGATTCGGTCCGGAAATGAAAAAGGTCACAAGAGAAAAAAGTCCTGTTTAATTATTAAATTTCACTCGAATCCGATCACCCGTTCCAAAGTTACGCATGACTCAATATTCCGGATTCCCCTCCCTCAACTCCCCCCCCCCCCAAGATTATCATATCGAGGATTTTTTTTATTCCAAGTCAGTTTCCAAGTTTCGTCGTGAAAATTCCCCAAAAAACGGAATTCCGGGATACCCCTCCTCCCCCCCCTCAAGTGTCCGGATCCAGTCAAATTATGTAAAAGATTTACATGGACCAGATGTTTGTTCTTCCCAGCAAGTTTCACTCCGATACCATCATTCTAACCGTTTCTCGAGATTTCCGGTCCACCCCCCCCCCCCCCACCCCACCCCCCGCCCCCCACCCCACCCAGCTCCCCCGCGGTGCACGTAGCCAATCCGATTCAGCAAATGACTTACCTAGAGCATCTGTTTGTTCTTCCCACAAAGTTCCATCCCGATCCCTCCATTCTAAACGGGGCGCGTATTTTCCGCCCCCCCCCCCCCCAATAGTTGACGGATCCGGTCCGGATATGAAAAAAATCATCGGAGAAATGTCCTCTGTTGAATTCTTAAATTTCACTCGAATCCGATCACCCATTCCAAAATTACGCATGACTGAAAATTTCGGATTCCCCTCCCTCCACTCCCCCCACCATTATCTGATCGACAAAATTTTTATATTGAAGTCAGTTTGATTGGGTCCCTGATATGCCTGCCAAGTTTCATCGGGAAAATCCCCAAAACCACCATCATCGGAATTCCGGGACCCCCCCCCCCCCCCATAAGTGTCCGGATCAAGTACAATGGTCTAAAGGACTTATCTAGAGCAGATGCTTGTTCTTCCCAGCTAGTTTCACTCCGATCCCTCCATTCTAACCGTTTCTTGAAATTTCCGGTCTCCCCCCCCCCCCCCCCCCCAACTCCCCCCTGGCTACCGAATCCGGTCAAGACTTTAAACGGGACATTACAGATATATTTTCTGTTCAGTTATGAAGTTTCATTACAATCCGATCATCCGTTCGAAAGTTACACACTTCTCAATTTCCCCGATTCCCCTGCGGATTCCCCTCCCTCCACTCCCCCACCACTATCTGATCGACAATATTTTTATTTTGAAGTCAGTTTGATTGGGTCCCTGATATGCCTGCCAAGTTTCATCGTGAAAATCCAAAAATCCACCATCACCGGAATTCCGGGACCCCCCCCCCATAAGTGTCCAGATCCAGTACAATGATCTAAAGGACTTATCTAGAGCAGATGCTTGTTCTTCCCAGCAAGTTTCACTCCGATCCCTCCATTCTAACCGTTTATTGAAATTTCCGGTCTCCCCCCCCCAACTCTCCCCTGGCTACCGAATCCGGTCAAGACTTTAAACGAGACATTACAGATGTAATGAAACTTCATAACATATATTCTCTTCAGTTATGAAGTTTCATTACAATCCGATCATCCGTTCGAAAGTTACACACTTCTCAGTTCCCCGGATTCCCCTGCCCTCCACCCCCCCCCCCAAAAAAAAAAAAAGGTCGGATCAGAAAACTGATTATTCCTAATTTTGTTTGGTCGGGTCTCTGATATGCCTGCCAAGTTTCATGGTCCTAGCACAACTGGAAGTACCCTAACTCGAAAAAGTGTGACAAAATGCCCTAAATTTTCAAGTTTCCAGCGCCCCCACTTCCCCGCATATGGTCGGATCGGGAAACTGATTATTTCCAGATCAGTTTGGTCGGGTCCCTGATATTTCTGCCAAGTTTCATTATCCTAGCTCATCTGGAAGTACCCTCAATCGAAAAAGTGTGACAAAATGCCCTAAATTTTCAAGTTTCCAGCGCCCCAACTCCCCCGCATATGGTCGGATCGGGAAACTTATTATTTCCAGGTTACTTTGGTCAGGTCCCTGATATTCCTGCCAAGTTTCATTGTCCTAGCTCATCTAGAAGTACCCTAACTCAGAAAAAAGTGACAAAATGCCCTAAATTTGCAAGTTTCCAGCGCCCCGCACTCCCCCCCATATGGTCGGATCGGGAAACTGATTATTTCCAGGTTAGTTTGGTCGGGTCCCTGATATGCCTGCCAAGTTTCATTGTCCTAGCACATCTGGTACCCTAAGTAGTAGTACCCTAACTCGGATATGTGGGACAAAAAACTCGGACCGACCGACAGACGGAATTGTGATCGGTATATGGCACTTGAGCCAGAGGCTGCAAGTGCCATAAAAACGCAGCGACTCCTCAAAAGTAGTCCTCTGGAAACGGCGAGGATACGCCTCTAGTAATATTGGACCCGGTGGACTCGCGCAGTGTCTGGTCTAGCATCACCAATGCTGATTAACTAGAGCCTGGTGGGGGGGGGGGTCTTGTGAGAAATTACTTGTAGATGGAGAGACCCCAAAAGCATTAGAGAGGAAACACCAGAAACTGTTTAGTAAAACTAGAAACTAGGACTGCATTGAACGCTCCCTGAGTTAAAATATTTAACTGGAGTAGCTTGTGGTCGACTTAGATTAGTTGGAGTAAAACATATTGTCTAACAGATTTGTTTTTAATAGGTTGACAAGGCAGAAAAGACCAAGAAGAAGAAGACCGGTCGTTGCAAGCGACGAATCCAGTACAACAGACGCTTCGTCAACGTTGTTGCCTCTTTCGGCCGCAAGAAGGGACCCAACACCAACTCGTAATTTTGTTGTTACACGTTGGGAATAAATCCTGATCCGCGCAAGTCAGTGAACTTAGATCCTTCCCGTCCCTCAGCAGTATTTTTAATGTCGCCCATGCTTCCTTCCGGAAATTCAATATAGACTACGACCAGCTGTCGGTTCGACTACAGAAATCAGAGAATCGTTCACAAATGTGCCATAACTGCTAGGGCGGTCTGCCAGATTGGTGGGCCAGTCTGTCGGGTATCGGACTATCTGGCGGCTGTAGGGACAGGTCTCAATCTCAGGATTGTCAAGCACAGAGCATCGAACCATACCTATGGAATCGGATACAAATCTAAATGGAAGAGTTCGGCTGTATACACAGTATAATGACAGCAGATTCGGCCGCCGGAGGGAGGGGGGGGGCGAAAATGATGTCCCACGTCTAGGGATCCAAACTTGGAAGGTAGAAAACGCGTTTCCCCTAGATGATCTGAGGCGATGCCGGAAAAGCTCAGACTCGAGTGAAACTAGATATCCTATTTCTAGGTCCGATCCTAAGGGGGTATTTTGTCACGTTCTTATCTAATTTCTTGCACCACATGCTTTTAACAAAGGGCCATAATATGAGCTCGTAGCTCTTGTTAGAGATATCCATAAAAATGTGATTTTTACCGATTTTTCTTGCGTCTCCCGACAATCATGTGATTTTTTGCACCCATTGTCGAATTTTTCGAAATGAAAGTAAGTCGGGAAGCCTTCCTGTCACCTTCCACGGATCTATCCAGGTACCCGTTTGAAGCTGGGTGGGTTTTCGTACAGGGTTACGCAACAGACCCCCTACTCCAAAACAAACGGTAACCACCATTTGGCGTGCTACCCATTCGGCCAGGTCCTGGCCATAGCATAGGATAATTGCCTTTCAGTAACTTACGGATCCATAATCATCTCTTCTGGATTGGTTGAACGAGTAATGAGCGTGATCCGGCCTGCTTACCATAGCTACTACACATGACGTCACGGATTCTTGGCGTCAAGGCTGGAAGTATTTTTGTATTTTCGAAAAATATTGTGCTGCGGGCTAATCGGGCCAATCACGTCACAGAGATTCGTGGTTACCACGCTCCCGAGCGTGGTAAGCAAAAGTTCTGTTTCGAAAAGGTTGGAACGGTCAGCGTAGTAACTTTTCAGGAGGTTGGGACGAATATGGTATAGTAAGCTGGTTACTATCGTTGGAAGGGTAGAACACGCTCATTGATGCGTGTAACCGAAGTCATAAACTGTCGTTCACGAGAAACAAATGGTGGCGACAGTGTTGCCACTAGTCGCAGAATCCTGCGATTTGTCCTAGGTTTTCGACACGATGTTGGTAGCTACAACAAAATTTGTTGCAGGGAATCGCACTTGCGCAACTCTGCTTTGGGGCCAATTTCAAGGCCACTTTTTTAGGGAAGTGGATTATTTGTTTTATAGGAGTAAACTGGAAGTTTATTTTTGAAACCACGTCACGTGTTTTTTTCACTCGGTCCGCGTTCTGCCCGGGGCTCACTGTAGCCACGTCACGCCTGGTAAAAACGCCGGTAATAACACCTTCTTACGGTCGAAATTGCGAAGAAAAGACGCTGAAAATGTAAAGATAGTCGAGATGGAAAATCCATCTCCGCCGTTAAGGTGAACTTTTCTAGGAGTAGAAACTACTACACCTTATGTAGTAGTTTCTACTCCTAGAAAAGTTCACCTTAACTACACCTTATGTAGTAGTTTCTACTCCTAGAAAAGTTCACCTTAACATCTTCAGTGTTATGCTCTTTTTAGAAATTATGAAATCTGCTACGGTCAAGCTGTACAACCGGTCACTTGAAACGCACCTATGGTCAGCCACAGCAATTAGGAGTGTTTGGGATCACAAACCGTTTTTGACGGGATACCTGTGTACTTCAAAAAGTTTGTCCATGTGTACAGGGGCGTCGCAAGTACATTTTCGGTGGGGGGGGGGGGGGTGCAGAGCTAAAATTTTACCGAATCTTTCAAAAATTTTACCGAATCCTAGAACTAAGAATTCGAGCTTTAAATTATGGAACAGAGACGATTACGTTGGAAGAGTAACAATAAAGGGCAGCATGAAAGATGATAAGCCAACTATTAGGCGGCGTTCTGGCGAAGCCCACATGGAGTATATATTGCCGGGCATGATTGCAGTAGCAGCTTCTATCTATTATAGCCAATAGAAAATGAAACCGCGCGCCGCAGGCGAAAATTTTCGAAATCCATTTTTTTCTGCAGGCTAAAATTTAACTGCTTCTCTTACAAATTCTATCATTTACCGTTGATTAAATATCGAGACTCAAAGAAGCTCCGGAAACCGGATGGAGCGACAGCAACTGTAGACTAGTCAATATACTACACATAATCACATAAAGTGAGCGCCGCAGGCGAAATTTTTTTTTGCTTTTCCTGACAAACTTATTTTCGATCGAAATTCTAGCTTTTACTGTTTCGAAATCTGAATCCTGGAACTGGCTTAAAACCCCCGTCAAATGACGCGCCCTTCCACAAAATAGAGAATATTACGAAAAGTGTTGCAGGCGGTATTTTCGAAATATTTATGATTAGATATTCTTTTTGGGATCCAGAATAAAAGTAAGGACTATCGATGATATCATAGATCATCCCTTTTGTCTGCGACCAGTGCTTCACTCGACCTCTTCTGATTTTCGAGGTTCGTGGTAACTTCCGAATCCTGGCAATTTAGCGAATAAATGACCGAATCCCAGTTATTATACCGAATAAGTTTAGACTGATAGACCCGGTTATTATACCGAATTATTTTGGTATCGAAAGACTACCGAACAATCTTCATATTCGGTATACTTTCGTCGAAACTGGAACAAAGTCAGGATTCGTGGTTAACTTCCTAACCCTGTAAATTATACTGAATAAATTCATGATACCGAATAATTTTGAACCAATAGCTTATTAGGGATTCTGTGTAACAAAGGAATCTCCATAAATATACCGAACAGTTCCAGCATCGAAAAATTACCAAATGATCTCAGTAAATTCTCTCACCAAATTCGTGATAACTACCGAATACTGGTAATTATACCGAATCCCGATCATTATACCGAAGAGATTTGTACAGATAGCCTATTTCGGATTCTGTATAACTACCGAATCCCCGTAAATATATCGAACAGTTCTGCTACCGAACAATTTTAGTCAAATTTTGGGTCTCCGGCCCAAAATTTTACCGAATCTCAAAAAGGTGGGGGGGGAGCAGCACCCCCCCCCCCCCCCCCCCTTGCGCCGCCCCTGCATGTGTATGTCTGTTAGCACGATAATTCTCGAAGGGGTTGAGATATTTCGTTCAAACGTGGTGTGAGGATCCGTTGGGTCAAAGTACAGACCAAGTAAGCATGCGGAATCCATATTTTTAAGTTTGTTCGAGTAAACCGGGAATTTGTTCGAGTAAAGGTTTTGTCTGAAATCGGTAATAGTCTCGAGATTGGGGTAAGAAAACAGCTGGAACAGGATGATTTACTTGCTTTTCATGTCAGACTGATATTAGACCGCAATCCGGCAAACCCGGAATTTCGGTAGTTCTTATAATTGCTTGATAAAGCTGTTAAGAGTTCCTATTGCGGGGTAGGCTGACATATTAAATCGATCTATCTGCTTTGTTTTCCTGCTTGGTCGATACTACCGACGGAATCCAGTGACAACCGGAAATTCGGTAGTCATCGTGTTATGTCTTTGTCGGGGGTTTGGAGTTTCGATATGGGGATAAGAAGACATAGAAAATCAGTCTTCCTGTTTCGTTTTCCCAGGAAGTTGCTTGGTCTGCCAGGATCCCTGGAATCCGACAAAAATGGGAAATTCGTCTCATCTCAACAAGAACAAATAATCTGATAAAAATCCGTCTTTGTCCCATGCAGCTACTGTGGATACCCCGACAAAAGTGAGGTGAGCTAGAGGTACTTGCTCTAGCTTTGACTTGACACCCGTCTACTTCCGTCTTCGCCGTTGCTCGTAGCAGAGGAATAAGAGCGCTGACCCGCGCTGGAGCGCGTCCAGAGAACCAATCGGCTTTTACTTTGAAAGTTTCTTCTGCGCGGCTTCACAGCGTGTATTTGTAGAGGTAACGAAACGTCATGTGCCGCGTAGCTCCTGAGCTCCGCTCGTTCAGATCGGGCAGGATATGGGGAAATATTCAACTCCGCATGGTCGTATTACAGAGATAGGAAGACGGAGGTTCTATCGTATTATTTCTTCTTGGTTCTAAATAAACGTCTTTATCCTTTTTTAGCTTGTCCAGCTGTTTCTTTCGGTATAGAGATAAGAAGACTGCTTTGTACTGTTACCGAGTAAATGGCACTATCGCTTTCTGATTTTAGTGGAGGCTATAGATAGATAAAGAATATGTTGGATCAGAATATCCTCCGAGTTTTCGACTAGCACTGGTACTCCCGTCGTAATCTAGGCGTGACTGAAAATTAAAGACAGAAAGGAATTATAAATATTCCTTGAGCCCAAGCTGACTTTGAAATATACATTCAAACAATGCAACCTAATGGATGTGGTTAATTAGGGATAAACTACACGATTAAAGCACAACTCTTACTAGAAATGACCTTTAGCCTATGAAAGGGATCAGAAAACAGTTTTCCAAAAATACCATTACTTTCTACATGGAATTAGCGATTTTCTTGGTAGCGCCTGTCGAGATCATCCAGCCTTCCTGCTCTCCGACGCGGCAGGTGGGGCAAAACGTTTGAAAACGGAAGGCGCCGTGGTTAAAAAGTTGGGAAACCAAGTAAATAAAAGAAGCAAAAAACAGAAGATTCTCATATCCTTATGTTTGAAAGAGTTGTCAGCGGACATTAAAGACTCCGGCAAATTTTGCTTTGTGTGACAGACAAAACTCGGCATGGCCGAAAAAGCGCTAAAATTCGTAGGCACAGAACGAAACAATGGAGAAAGGTGGGGATTTTAGAAGCTTATAATTCCACAAGAGGGGTATATTATTAGACTAGGTATATTATAAAGGGCAAAATAAGCAAGAGGGGTCCTTTAAGGCATGTAGTAAGTAAAGACATAAAACAGTCTGGATGAAGAAATCCGGCAATTACTGAATGAATGAATGAATATTTTTATTACCCATCTTTACATGGTGGAGTACAAAGAAAAGAAATAAAGAAAGTGGAACAATGAACAACACACAAGATACAATTTTAATTTGGCAATACATAATTCAAAAAAGAGAAAAAAATACACTATTTCTGTAACTATTGTTTAATTGCTCTTCTTTGGGATCCCATTGAAACCTTTGGTCTTGTTTATCTTTTTAGACGGGATAAGAGGCTACCCGTTTAGTATATTTGGCGCTCATTAAGATTGTGAGAAGACGCAAAGAGCGATAAGGCTGCGGTGTCAAACCGTCAGTCTGTTCCCAGACAGTGTATTGTGGAAAGTGATGGGTCCTGGGTGTAAATTCTGGTTGAACCTCGCAGTGATTCAAACTCTTTCCCAGGTAGGATGAATTAAATATTTATTTAGAATGAATGTGTGATTTTTTTCACATTAAAGCCATCATGCAACAGAAATGGTACTAATAACACTCATAACCAGGGGCGTCACGACTGGGGGGGGGACGCCCCCCCCCCCCCCCAATGCTGCCGGCGAGTCGGTAAAAAAAATACGAATCGGCGCGAAGCGCCGCGATTTTTCGTCAAAACAGTCGATTTTTTTCATGAAAAAAGTCGTTTTTTCTAAAAAAAAATGGTCGATTTTTCGTCAAAATAGTCGGTTTTTCCGAAAATCAGTCGATTTTTTCAAAAATGTCATTTTTGTTGCCGAAAACAATCGTTTTTTCTGTAGAAAAAGTCGGTAAAAATTACCAGCCAGTCGGTAAATGCCTCGTCCCCCCCCCAAGCATTTTGGCTAGTAACGCCTCTGCTCATAACACCACTTTATCTACACTATGAGCGTGTTCCTACTTACCGTAGTTACTACGTTACTACGCACGGTTACGTCACGAATTCTGCCTTTTTGGCGTCAAGGCTGGAACGTATTTTGCTTTTTTCAAAAAAATACCGTTCCAGGAATTAATCCGGCCAATCGCATCACAGAGATTCGTAGTTACCACGCTTACCACGCTCCCGAGCGTTGTAAGCAAATAGTTACTATTAGATCTATTAGTTACTATTTCGAGAAGGTTGGAACGGTCAACGTAGTAACTTTTCACGAGGTTGGAACGAAAATAGTTACTATTGTTAAACACATCTTCTCTGTCGAAAGAAATATTTACGGAGGTAAAAGCTAACTTGAGGAACTTCCCAACATTTCTTATTTCTTCAAAATCTTTGCTTTCCGTAATTTGAACAACCCATTTCTTATCCATTCCCATTACCCCAAAAAACTCCTCCCTTAATCCCTGTAGCTCACTGCAATGACACAAAAGTTTTCATACATCCTCATGTGAAGCAGGTAAAGCACTAGACTAGATGGTTTCTCAAGTTCTTTATTTTGTGTCGCATTAGTGTTTGACAGGTCGATATATCATTTTTTTATTACTGGTCTCCAGGCTTCACCTTCCAGATTACTAGACGTCTTGACTAGATAGTCAAGCCAACCCTTCCAGATTTTCATGATAATGATGCCATCTAAATTCGCTGTTCTTCAACATTTCCTAGATGTCCCCTTTACATTTCAAATATCCCTTGCATCCCAGTCACCACTGTCAATCACTTTCCCTTTTTTGCATATTTGTAGTGTCTCTCGAACGGGTTGCCTCTATGGCATCTTCCAGACGTCCGGAATCTGAGGTGTCAAACATCCCGGACTTCCAGACGCTTTTGGCCTGGCTTCACCTTCCAGATCCGCCTCGACGAAAACGGCTGTCTGGAATCCGGAAGAAAAATCTGGAAGGTGAAGCCTCGCTTTAAGCCCCCTCTCCCAACTGAAAGTGCACTGTCGAATAAGAATACGAGCGAGGGGTTACACACTTCAGAAGCATTGAAAGACGAAACGCCTAATTTATGGCCGGCACCGCTGGCGCTGGGAAAGGATGTACACCAAGCGCCAGATAGTGGGTAACCCCATCGAATAAGAGTTACTTGTAATTGGCTCAGGACCCAAGCTGTTCATCCCTGAGGAGACGGAAATTCCGTATAGGGCCGAGGTCCAATTCCAAGGTATATGTATTGTGCGCGTAAGCCAACGTTACTAACAGTACACCGCCAGAAGTTTGATAATAGATAACCCATGGTTTCGCATCCTTCTGTTAAAGTTTAACCGAAAAGGACTGGGATAGGACAATCCAGTTACCCATCACTTATTCACTAAAATTGGCTTGAAGACCCGCTGAAAATGCGTTACTTCTTCTTTCCGCTATTCACAAATAGTCGATTTTCAAATAGTGGAATTTCCGTGTGATTTGTGGTACCTATGCGCTTGTATTTTTGTTGTAAGCCTTACGAAAAAGATTGTTTTGTTTTTTTTTTGTTCAGGCACTAAGCAATCTTCACCAATCTCACCACTGCCCACTGAGAAGCCGCGTTTGTGTTCAGATTAAAATTTCCCGCGCCATAGTAGAATCTACGCCGTGGGAACGGCCGCTGTATTCTGAACGTCATAACTAGAGCAGGTAGTGGAAAAAAAAAATCCCTTTGCAGAATCCAAATAATTCATTGTATTCAATTAAATGACACAAAAATAAGTTGGCTTTTCAGTTGAACTTTAAACGTTATGAGGATATATCTGTTGATCCTTTTAAATGTTATCTTTTTGCGCTATATAACACTTAAAAGGGCCATAAGAGAAGTTTTGTCTCGAAGCATAACACTTAAAAGAGTCATGACGGTTGCATTAGGCCGATTCCGGCGTTCCCATCAATTCACTTTCCAAAAAGCAAATCGAGAATCCGCTGAGCGTAAGAACCAACAAAAAGTCATTGCCCCTTTACAATTTCTCGCTCGCTTGCCGAGATCGACTTTCCGCGTACGCAGTGGATTCACTTTCCACCTCATTTTCCAAAAGTAGCAGAGCGCTTGAACAGCATCGGTAAGCGAAGCAAGTTTCAGCACAGTCGCAAGAACGCACGGCGGAGCTTTCCAGACCGCCAAAATCACCCTGTTCTCATAACATTTAACACAAGGATGCGCAAACATATGTTATCTATTACAAAACTTCTGACAGTGTAAAACGGCGATAGTGAATCATGACCAGAGCAAAATAACATTAGCTTAGGTAATGTTAGTAGTGTTATTTTGCAAAATAACAGTAGCCTAGGTAATGTTAGTAGTGTTATTTTGCTCTGATCGTGACTGACAATAACATCAGTAAATAGAATGCGGCTTTTAGTGAAGCAGTAGTGAAATCACTTCCAGTTCTGTTCCACCAGTGACGCCTTTAGTCGTCAGTTACCTCTGTTTAAATGCGTTAATTTTACAAACATACTGGAACTTGATTGGAGAGCAAATTGCCAGTCCTGCAGACGGTTAATACTCTTGATAACTATTTTTCCTGTCGATAAATAATCGCCAAAGCTGTCCCCAATAGACGCTGTTGATAGGTTGACAAAGGATTTAAGTCATCATTCGTGTGACGTTTCTCGTTTTCAGGTTCAGCGTTTCCAAGCGGAGTAGTTTCTGTAAGTCCCCCGCGTCTCATTATCATCACTTGTCCTTTGAGTGTCCTCTTTACAAGAAGTTGATGAGTAGAAAATTTGCAATCTGCTTATTGCGCAAATAAGTTTTGCACTGTCTTTTGGTGTAGAAAGTGAGAGCTACTATTTCCTGCTCCTTAAGCATTGTTCAAAGAGGTGTAATAAGCTGCTACGTGATGTTTACGTCTCATTACTCGCCCTTATTCGGATTGAAAGTAAAAGGTTCTTATCCATGCGGCGTTCATTGTTGCCACTCTGATACACTTTTTCGAGCTTCTGAAGATCAGAAAAAGTGTTTTTAGTACTACTTGAAGTAGCCAATACCAGTGCGATTTGACGACCAGTATGTTGTAAAAGAAATTACTAAATTAACGTATGGACAGCATTTTTCCTCAAACCAGCCTCGAACTAACAACTGCAAGCAGTCGTAACAAAAGAAAACGTTCTTTCGAAGAAAGTTTTTACTTCAGCTTCCAACAAAGTAGAACTTTTGTTCTCCCCGTGGCAACCCTGGTGACGCTCTTCTTTCTCGCACCGCTGACAGAGCCCACCCAAGCGATCTGATTGGCTCTGCATAGACAAAATAGAACCAGGTCCATCTATTCTCCTGATACAGCTTAATACGGACCACCCGAGGAAAAGACGAAACTGTATACGCCTTATTAAATCCTATTTGAACAATGCTTTAACATATGGATCTACAATTAATTATCTCTCTGCTTATTGATAATGAGATAATTTGGGATTTTCAGAAACTAGTCGCTTGGAGCGCTGAACTGAACTGGATTAAGGTGAATTGCTGAACTTGCTTGACTTATTTCAGTTTGGAATCTGCTACAAAGCTGCTGTAGTCGAATATGCACCTCTTGGAGTCTATGGGCCGGATACAGCTATCACCATAATTAGAAAGAATCTCGGCGAGTATCAGCGGGTTGTGGATTCGGTGAAAGCTCAGGTAAGAGAAACTTAAAGCACCTCTGACACCCCGAACGACTTCTTCCTCTGCTCTTTATTTTGAAGACATACCAATGGAAATAGTTTTAAAAGTTTCTGTCAGCCTTTCTTTTCATGCGTATAGTTTCCATGAGTGCGAAAAGGATGGATGGAGGAGCGTTTAGGCAAATGGAATTCTCTGCTTCAGTGCAAAGGTTTAAAAAAACTGAAATTCCGAACCAAAAGAACAACCAGTGTTCAAAAGGAAATCCCCTGTTAAAAGAAAAATATTTTCTCTGAAGCTTTCCCATCACACAATTCGTCCCCACTGCGAAAGCACGCAACTGGTAAGCTAACTATTTTTCACAATCGTGACTTACCTTGTTAACGTATCGTGAATGTAAAGTTTGAAGCACATAAACGAAACCGAGGTTTTCGGGTTTTTTTTCTTTATCAGCTAATTATCCATCTGGGTTTTTAATTGGTAAGGATAAATTGTGGTTTGTAGAGTCCGCATCGCTCTTTTGTGTATATTGTTGACATTGGGGTATTTTGGGTATTGAACAAAAACACAGTAAAGAATTAAGTTTGGTCACAAATAAGAACTGCTGTCACAAGTTTTATACCAGAACACAAGGATGCGCAGTTTCAACAGACGAAACTTGGTAACGAAACGTGATGTGCTTCGTAGCTCCCAACCTCCGCTCGTTTGCATCGAGCAGGGTATGGGGAAGTATTCGACTCCCCATGGTCGTATTACAGAGATAGGGAGACGGATGTTCTATCAGGTTATTTGTTCTTGGCAGAGGCGTTACTAGCCAAAATGTTTGGGGGGGGCAAGGCATTTACCGACTGGCTGGTAATTTTTACCGACTGTTTTTGCAGAGAAAAGAAAAAGTAGCCTACAGTTTTGAAAAAAATTAGACTGATTTTCAGAAAAACGTCCCTCCCCCCCCCCCCCCAGTCGTGATGCCCCTGGTTCTTGGTGTTATGAAACTTCTGACAGTGTAAGACCATCAAAGGACTGGAGGACCGAGTATGGGGACACGTGAAGCGCCTTTTTTTCGTAAAATAGTTCAGAATAGTAGGTTTTTGGTATCCCAAAACGTAAGTGGAGGGATACCTATGGCATCGCAAACGTTTCCCGTCTCCGTCTGTCCGTCCGTCTGTCAGCACGATAACTCTCGAAGGGAAGAGATATTTTGTGTCTCTTTAGCCCTACATTTCGGGGTGGGGGTTCAAACTGAGGGGCAGACAAAATATTTTTAAACAGCTAATGAGATAGTCGATTAAGGGATAAGAAGACATGCGAACACGATTATGAAAACCATTTTCTCGCCGGAGAACTAGTTCGCCCGGAATCCGGCCAAAACCAGAAAGTTTGTTAAAAGTAATGTTTTATAAGTATAATTGCTAAAAGTAATGTTTTATTTGAAGTTGAAGCTCTATCTAGGGGTAAGAAGACATGCTAAACACTTATATGAAAATCGTTTTCTACCCGGACAGGGAGTTCGGTCGGAAAATGTGTTAAAAACAAAGGTTTTATTTGAAGTTGATTAGATGTCCGATTTATCGTTTAGAGGAGATTTTAAATCCGTATATGACCATAATTTTTTACCCGAACATATAGTTCACCCGGAATCCGGCTGAAACCGGAAAATTTGTTATAAGTTAAAGTTTTATTTGAAGTTGATTAGGTGGTCGACACAGTGGTAAGGAGATACGCTGAATTCGTTTTCGAGCTTTATTTTTTGCCGGACAAGCAGTTTGCCTGGAATTACGCTGAAACCGGAAATCTCGCCGGAAATTTGTCCGAGGTAAGGCAGGAAGTTTCGATCAGTTTCGTCAAAATAGATATGACTTACTGGGGTAAACAGACATGCTGAATCCCCATGAATGAATGAAATATTTTAGCACAAAGGAGGAAAAAGAAGGAGTATGTGAAAAAAAGAAAAAACAACGACTACAAAAACAAAACAACATTAACTTAGAAATAAAATCAAACAAATCTTATCAAAAAAGAATACCCATCCAGGGGTGTACAACGTTTTTATTATTAAGGTTCGCGACCAGATTATCACACTTAGAATAGGGCTTGCGACAGAGTAATTCTGAATCAAGTACCGGTTGTGGGACCAACTGGGAAGTTAAAGAACCCCTATTGCTTATTCTGCCTTTTACAATATACCTCGATCCCTTGTGGAATTATAAGCTTCTGAAATCACCACCTTTTTCCATCGTGTCGTTTCTGCCTAGGAATTTGTAGCACTTTTTCGGCCTTGCCGAGTTTTGCCCGTCACACAGCGAAAGTTTGTCGAAATATTCAGTGTCCGCTGACAACTCATTCACACATAAGGATATGATAATCTTCTGTTTTTAAACTTCCTTTATATGCTTAGTTTTCCAACTTTTTAACCACCGCACGTTCAGTTTTCAAATGTTTTGCTCCCAGCCGCCGCGTCGGAGAGCAGGAAGGCTGGATAGCGTTGACAAGCGCTAACAAGAAAATCGCTAATTTCAGGGGAAAAGTAATAGTATTTTTGAATAATGTTGTTTTCGATCCCTTTCATAGGGAAAAGATCATTTCTAGTAAGAGTTGTGCTTTAAAGAAGAAATTTAGCAAATTTGAAGAACAAATTTCTTAACTCTTTCTTATCCGTGGCGTTTAAAAGATCCCAGAACGGAGCCACAGACAGCAAATGAGGCAGAGCCACTGCGTTGTAAAGGTTTGCAAGGAGCTTTTTAGACATATTCACGGAACATGGGACGCTTAGGCTCCACGGAGGTTCTTATCAGTTCGAGCAGGGACCCATAAATTTCCTGTAATGACTCGCCATTCAGGGGGCTTGTCAATAAGAGATTTCTGATGCGCTCTTGACCGAGCGTCAGATAGTTCGAAATATACCCACGGGGATAAAATACCCGACTATCCAGATAGACAAAATTTTTTGCAGCTCTTGTGCTGAACTAGGAATATTTCTCTGTTACGGAAGAGTATCCTGGGTCTTTTGTCCTAGCTTAGTTACCTGGTGGCATGCTGGCAATTTTGTCTATCTGAGCAAGAGCGCCGATTCTATCCAAGCGGAATTTTTGGAAACTAGGTGAGGCTCGGGCAACATAACAACATAGAAGCATAGGAAATGACAAGCCCCCTGAATGGCGAGTCATTACAGGAAATTTATGGGTCCCTGGTTCGAGCAATAATCAGCTTACGAGTTACGGATAGAGACGGGCCAATTGGAAGGCCGAGGTATATCAGTTCGCTCGAAGGTCTTACATCAATACCACCATATTCACAAACTCAGGAGAGAACTGGGGCGGACAATTAAAAAGTAATACTTGTTTCAGAGCATGCAACGCTGAACTTGCATTCAACGAGCATTCATATCTGAACTTGGTTTTCTCAGATGGCTAAACTATTTGGCCTTAGGCCTAATCTGTTTTTAATTTTAATAGTAAAAATGTTCAACGAGACTGACGAAGACTGGGTCTGGCGAAGACAAGACCCAATTGTCTGTAACAAATATTACATTTTGGGATCCCATCGAAACCTTAGGTCTTGTTCTTAAACGTCGTTTTTCTGAAAAAGAAGTGGATTTTTCTTTAAAACCGTCTTTTTTTTCTTGGAAACAGTCGTTTTTCTGCAAAAGCAGTCAGGAAAAATAATTAGACAGCCGGTAAATACCTTGCCCTCCCCCCCCCCCGAAACATTTTTGGCCTAGTAACGACTCAGCAGAGCGGAATAACGAAATCAAGGATTGACCACCTGTTACTGATTGGGAACGTAAAGAAATAGTGTATAGCTTCCTGAAGCTGATTCTTCTATGGTGATGGAAGCGCCTTTGCTTTGGAGGAATCAGTCGCATTGGTTTACATATTTTCCTCTCGTGAGAGAAGAGCTCCCTGTCGGCCTTTACCAGTGTCGTTTTGTTGCCATCTTGTGTAAATCTACATGCTACATTATCTAGTTCCAAATATGCTCACTAGGTGCTTGGCAGACAAGGATAAAAGCCAGGTTTCACCTTACAGATTTTTCTTCTGTATTTCAAGGCCTCGTCCAAGGCCAGCCTAGATGATTTTGATCAGAAATGCACCCATTATAACAGATGGCAAGTCCAGGGTATAATCTAGCGTTCGTCCATACCCTAATGTTTTAGGGCATCGTTATAATTGCAGAAACTAGTAACAATCCGTCGTAAAATCCGACCGTATTTTGAAATCCGAGCGTATTTTACGCACATCTTTGAGCTTGAAAAGATTTCTAGCAATACGAATGTATTTAACTACAAAACTTTAACTTCTCAAATACGTCCGTATACTGCTAGAGATCTTTTCAAGCCCAAATACGTGCGTAGAGTACGCTCGGGTTTCAAATACGCTCGGATTCGGATAAGGTCATTACAGGAAAATTGTTTAATGTTATCCTCCTTTAGACCCCCCCCCCGTTTTTATTTTCTTTTCTTTCTTTCTCGTTCCTTCTTTCCCTTATTTTTTCTCTCCTTTTATTTAAAGTTGAAACCATAGGTTATTTTTTTCCTCTCCTCCCTTTTCTTTAAATAGAATATTCAGTTAGTTGATTCTGTTTGGTGTTTAAATTAGTATCGGTTATTTTCCAGCCCTAGCCAAGCACTACATTTGTGCTTTCCTGGCAGGAATGTAAATTGTGTAATGTTTTTGTCTTTAAATATAGTCCTATGAAACTGAAACTGATTTTACGCAGTTTGTAAATGGACCATTAACGAGGAGCTACCACCTCCTGGCATCTGCTGTAAACCCTTTCCCGGCACCGACGAAATCAGCGATGCGGGCACCGACACCGTCGATAAATTAGGTGATTTTAAGGTTAAATATTCCTTGAGCCCAAGCTGACTTTGAAACACTGATGAAAATTTGAACACTGACTTTGAATCCTGACGATGACCCTTGCCAAGAAGGGCGAAATATCGCTGATGAAGCATCATAGCTGACGTATCCGTTGTATACATTATTTGAATAAACCATTTTAAGGTTCGAACACGTAGCAGCCGTTGCCGGCATCGGGTACTTGCTGTACACTAAAATCGAGAGTGGGAAACCCATCGATCCTTGCCCTCCTGTAAAGACTAACCACGGGAATGTTCTAGGGCATCGATATAATTGTTTTCCCTGAATATGGTATCACGACCCTCCAGGTCCCATCAAATCGGACGAGGGCGAAAGAGTTTCTGCAGGTCATACCGGAACCCAACTTGGACGATGTGCCCTGTGAGCAGACTGACCAGGGTCAGGAGTATGAGGTAAGCTTGCCGGTTTTTTTTTCCTATAAGGCGTTTTGGGATCCACTGATGACTGTTCCCTAGAGCGTGTTCCACCCTGCTTACCGTAGTTACTACGCATGACGTCACGGATCCTGGCTTCTTGGCGGCAAGGCTGGAACGAATGTTCCTATTTTCGGCAAAATATCGTGCCGCGCGCTGGTCGGGCCAATCACGTCACATAGACCATAGTTACCACGCTAACTGCGCTCCCGAACGTGGTAAGCAAATAGTTCCTGTTAGTTACACTATTTCGAGAAAGTTGGAACGGTCAGCGTAATAACTTTTCATGAGGTTGGGACGAAAATAGTAACTAGTATTTACTATTGTAGAAGAGTGGATCACGCTCCTAGGGTTGTAACCCGTTTCCGGATTCACCGTTGTCTGGTTCTTCTTCACCAAATCGGAGTAATCAGAATCTTACCCCGGTACCGAATGTCTAATCGATCTTAGTATGTTAAAAGCTGCTGCAACAGCACGTCTCCTCACCCTATATCGGCTATATCATTGACTTTTAAAACTTTCTATTAAAATTTCCGGTTGTGGCCGGATTTCAGGCCAAATACGTCTGGGTTCAGCATGTCTCCTTACCCCTAAACCAAACCTCGAATCAACTTCAGATTAAGCTTTAACTTCTAACAAATTTTCCGGTTTTGCCAAATTCGGGGCGAACCACTTGTACGGCAAGAAAATAAATTTCACGTTCGGGTTCAGCATGTCTCCTCAACCCTAAATCGAACCTCCAATCAACTTCAGATAAAACTTCTACTTTCACAAATTTTCTGGTTGTTGCCAGATCCCGGGTAATCGTAGGTATCCCGTCACTTACGTTTTCGGATCCCAAAAATATGCACAATCAGCGAGTTTCGCCTAACTGACAAAGTGACAAATAAGTAAGTAAGTAAGTAATTTATTTATGACCCGCCATTTTGAAAAGGCGGAGTAAATGAATCAATCAATCAATCAATATTTTATTTCCGCCAAAGATAGCGAGTAAAAAAGAAATTAATATACACTGACAAATATTCGGCTAAAACACTATAACTCATGAACTGCCAAAAGATAGCCTAACTACACTGCCGAAAATACTTAAAACGTATCTACAATTTAATTACAGTTTAATTATAACTAACAAATTGAAAATAAAAAAAGAAGAAAAATATCATTCACGAAAAAACCTGCACAGGTTATGTTGGAGACCTGAAAAATTTGGTACAACCCGTTGAAGTTTTTTATTCATTATAATAAGCGGATCTTTAAGATTATAGTATTCCATCATTCTCGGTATTTTTACTGGCCGACAGGTCATTTTTACCGACTGTTTTTTGTTTGTTTGAGTAACTACTTTTACGAAGAAAACAAAGAAAATAAGGTCGTAGCTTTCTGCAAACCAGGTTATCGGTAAAATAGGTTTGTAGTGGAAGTTACAAGAGACGGTCACCTTAAAGTTCAGTAGAGGTATGCTTATTTGAACGTTTGTTGACTTATAAATTTATAGAACTTTGCTTCGGTATAATAGCACAATCAGCGAGTTTCGCCCATCTGTGATTTCCTGCAAACCAGGTTATCGGTAAAACAGATTTGCTGTGGAAGTTGCAGAGACGATCACCTTAAAGTACGTATTGGCCTGCTCCCTCACTACTCTTTTGGCGCTAGACAATTAGTTTATTTTCGTCTATTTCTGAGCAATAAGTTTTGATTTACTACCCTTACTAGTGGTAAATTGAAAGACAGAAGCTTCTCGGGCAGGATTCGAACCTACGATTTTGGCTGGCCAAACCAACGAGCGGATTGTGCACATAGTTCCCAAAGCGCTACGGTCGCTCCATAGAAGCGGGCTACAGGACGGCGCAAGCTCGTCTTAAAGGACCCCTCACACTGTTTTCTCTTCAACTTACACTATTTTAAAATATTTGAATACTTTAAAACTAGGCTGTGCTTTCAACAAATAACCCACGGTTTTTGCTGTTTTAAGTCATTTCCGAGACCCGTTGACTTGTAGCGAAAACAGAGAAACAATTTACATAACCGGTTTTTTTATGGAAATCTCCGCGCAGACAACCGTCGACAGCGCGATACACATCGAAGGTAGCAAAATACGGCAAGTGAAAAAATCAGCGTGGTTTTGTAAGACGGGTTAGAATGTACCGTACGAAATTGGGGTCTCCGGGTTTAGAAATATATGGACCGATTATGGAAGTAGGTTTCGTTAGTATTATAGGTAAGACAGGTCCTTTAACAGTTTAGTTCGCCGTGCCACGTGACTTTTGCGAATAAAATCGGACTCTTTCAGGCTATTGCGCGTTTCAGCTGCATGGCAATTGACCTCTCAGCTTACATAGTTGCCAATCTGGCTGAAATCCGGACATGCGTTGCAGATGACACAAGGTGCCCCAGCGACGGGACTTACCACTATAACGTTGACGTTGTTTTCGATAGAAGCGGTCATCTGATTGCCAAGTAAGTTTTCCTTACATCCTCAGAGTAAAATCCGGCAGAATTGTCGGAACAAAGACGAAACTGGGAGATCGATTTTGTATGTTTCCATATCCCGATACCCACACTATATATCCTATGACGCGGGTAGCGGGGCGAGGGCTAACTAGTTCTTGTTCAAGCGGTGGAACGGGTCAGTAGTATAAAGGGAGTGGTTCAGGCGGGCTACGTTTATAAAAAAAGAAAAGAAAAAAAGATTAAAACTGTTGTGTGGAGGACAATTGAGCACTTTTCAGCTTGCATCATGCGGGCTGATCTCCATCCTAAACTCCAATTGTCCGAGCCACGTTTCCCGCATCATATTATACGACGAAGAGAAAACACGCGGTCTGCCGAATTTCCGGTTTTGGTCATGTGCCGGTCAGTTATGAGAGGAAAGGATCGGTCCTTACCCTGCTTCTACCCTGTCTGTGGAGAAACCTAATGAAAAATTTGTAGCCTGCGTAGTTGTATGATAGTTGTAGGAAAAAGTTGCATGTATTGATATGTAATGGTAAAGAATACTATAACTGAATGTGCCTCAGACTTTGCCAATCCTAAGCAGTAGTATCCAGTAGCATCCTGTCTTGCTATAGTAGCATCCAGTCTTGCTAATCGTAGCATGCAGTAGAATGCATACCTTGACATAGAAGCATGTAGTAGCATCAGTTCTTACGGCAT
Source organism: Branchinecta sandiegonensis (assembly GCA_030848855.1). Classification (NCBI taxonomy): domain Eukaryota; kingdom Metazoa; phylum Arthropoda; class Branchiopoda; order Anostraca; family Branchinectidae; genus Branchinecta; species Branchinecta sandiegonensis. The sequence continues at coordinate 4,320,115 of JAUPMV010000003.1, read as the reverse complement.
GCTACTTTTTCGTACAACTTTATACTACTATTTTGAGACAAATTTTTCATCGGGAATGAACGAGCGTCTCCGACCACCGTCTTCCGACCATGACCATGCATCCCCTCTAGGCTCAAAGCCGCTCAAGTTGGAAATACGAACTTGTGGGAAAACCAATTCTAAGTTGGAAATACGAACTTGTGGGAAAACCAGTTCCCACAAATTTGTATTTCCAACTTGAGCGGCTTTGAGCCTGAAGAGGACCATTGCCAAGAAGGGTCGAAATATAGCTCTAATAAAATTCAGCTGACGTATCCGTTTTGCACTATTAAATATGATTCGCAGTTGGGCTGAAGGAATATTTATACTAATATAATCATCACATAGAAAGTTACGAGGTTGATTTAATTTTAATTTAATTTTAATTTCAAAATAAATGCGGCACAACATTTCATGCGCGAGCAAATTAATTGGCACTTGTCATTAACCTACAACTAAAACAAATATACAATTGTCATAAAATAAATACAGATTCAAGTAAGGTTGTTGTGATACAAGGTAAACTGAGGCACAAAACTATTATGGTACCTTTCAGTTTTACAAGCGACAGGTTTGAGTTTTGGTACTTTCATAGCTGCTTGTCTTGGAGGTCTGTTTCTTTCCGGTTTAAAGGGTGGAGGAAGCATATTTCGGTAGAAAGGGTGGGATAACAGATTTGTTCCGAAACGTTGGCACAGCTGTTCTCTACGAACAGAGAAGTCATCCATTTGAAGTCATCCACCGCTAACTTTCTGTGTGCAGATTATCGTAATATAACTGACCGTTGGTTATAGGATGATATACATACCTATTCGAGAAAAATTTTTGAATAGTAATTTCTATCACTCTAGATATCGGAAAACGAATCTCTTCGGGGAGGCAGCAATGGACCGACCCCTTGAAACGGATTTCACGGTATTTGAAGCTGACTTCGGTGCCCGGTTCGGCGTCATCATCTGTTTTGATATGATCTACAAATCACCTATGATCCAGCTGTATGAAAACTACGGTGTAAGGAATTTCATCGTTTCAACAGCGTGGGTCGATGAGCTGCCCTTTTTAACTGGTAAGTCGTAAAAAGACTAGTGACCGACTCGAAGGTGTGACATTAATAGTTGCGTTTTTGCAGATACAATGGTATCTGATACCACGGTCTAAAGTCGTTTTTGCAGTTATCGTGGTATCTGGCCGGTTATCGTGGTATCAGATATTCAGATACCACGGTCCGACCGTAGTAGCTGGTCGTGGTATCTGAAAAAGTCATCTCACTTTCATCAATTTTAGTCAAATTGGTGGGAAAGAAGTTTGGCACTTATCGACGTGACTGAATATCAGCTTTTCTTTTGGGATGACTTCGAAAAGCGCAATTTCGGCAGAGCAACCGTATATCAGATACCACGGTTACTGCAAAAACGACTAACTGCAGATCCAGTTACCGTGGTAGCAGATACCATGGTATCTGCAAAAACGCAACTAATATAGCTGTAGATGCGGAGATACTGAACATGGAAATATTTTGTTTATTTGTATCAGCAGTAGGCTACTGAGAAGGCTAAAAACATTTGTGCAAAGTATTTGTGTGAGGATGAAACTTATACAATGGAGTTATACCGTGACGAGTCAACTTTATTTTATCAACTTTATTTTCTTTATTTTCGTCATTTACTCCGCCTTTTCAAAATGGCGGGTCATAAATAAATTACTTACTTACTTACTTACTTGAAACCAACTTTTATCCCGTGACATTGGAACGGAAATGTTTTGACAAGTTTGCCTCGAACGAAATCACTGTTCCTGTAGCCGGTGACAAACCGGCGGTTGTAGTGGTTTGCCAACTATATTCATAGGACTCGATAGCTCCTTTGGTTTGAGCGTCAGTACATCAAGTCGCAGGTTGCGAGTTCAAGTCTCTCTTGAGGCGTATTTTGTTTTTCAGTACACTATTAATAAAGTTTAACCAAAATGGCTAAGACCCGACAGCCTAATTACGCATCACGTATTCACTTAGATAGGTTTGAAAACCCGATGGAAATACGTTACTCGGTTTTTCCGCTGTCCACCGAAAAAGGATTTCATCAAATGAGCTTAATCTTTTCATTTCGTGTACCTCTATGTGCCTGTCGCTGTATGCTTGAAATATTAATCAAGTACAAATGTGAGCCATTGTCGAAAAATTAACTAAAAACGGCAGATTCCTTGTAGACATCCTCCTCCTACATTCTTCCGCCATGACCATCTGGGATTAGCGTCTTTAATCCTGCAGGCTTGTTTTCGAATTCAAAACTCCCGCGTCTGGATGAATTTTGGGTTGTCGTACATGCAGCGAACATCCTGATTGTCGTTACTAGAGCCTCGGGTGAACAAAAATACAACATCCCTAAGATGGGTCAAAATGTGTCAATGTATCAAATACCAGATATAGCAAGATACAGCCAGATATAACCAGCGGAGTTGCTTTTTCAGTTAAACTTTAATAACCTTTTTCGAACAGGTATGTAATGCATATCCTCCTATGACCCACGGTCAGTTATTTGACGATAATCTTCACACAGATGATATTAAGAAGGAGTCGGATTGTTTAAGTTTTATTTTTGTTTTTTGTTTGTTTGTGCATATGGCCCGTGGGCTTTTGAAATACACTGATCTATCTATAAGTCATATCAGCCTCCGGAGAGGATGTTATAAGTCGTATCAGCCTCCAGAGAGGATGTTAGAAGTCATATCAGCCTCCGGAGAGGATGATATAAGTCATATCAGCCTCCAGAGATGATTTCTGTTCGAAAAAGTTGTAACAGTTAACACACCTCCATCTCGGTTGAAATCTGAATGACAACCTCGATGGCCATTTAAAAATATCAACCTCGTCTTCGGCTCGGATAGGTTATTTTCAATGAGCGTCTCCGTGTTGTTTTGCGATACCAACCTCGATGTCTGAAGTTAACCTTTAATACTTGTGCTGGTCACAGAAATAACCTTCCCGCAATAGATTTTGTTGTCAGCATTGTGAAAAAATTAAGTAAGTAATTTATTTTTGCCCCGCCATTTGAATGAAATTTTTTGATGAGAATGGCCTTGATTTCTTCACTAAATAAGGACGCCCGACCAATGAGTTCCAATAACGTAAGCCGCCGGATACTTTTGTTAGCTTGGCTTTCCTTTCCAGGCCCTCAGATCCAGTCAGGACTCGCAAGAGGACTCGATTCAAACTTTCTCGTCTCCGGCTATCACCAACCTAGGGGTGGACAACTCGGTTCAGGAATCTACGAAGGCACAAAGTATCAAAACTACATCTTTAACGTTACTTCTGGCACCCAAGTCTTGACATCGACTGTTGGTGACAGCTCTCATCACTCTTTAACACAGAAGCTGCCATCTAGTGGATTTTGTTGGAAAAAGGACGAACAGTACCTCCTACATGAAGACCTTTCTCGATACAGTCATGTCACCGTTAATTTGGTAGATGGTGCTGCCAGTTTGTGTCACCAATCCACATGCTGTTCCTTATCCTTCCGATACATCTCCGTCTTTCATAATGTGGTGTATAAATTGCTAGCGTACAAGGGGATCCGATACGTAGGGGGAGGTCGATATGGGATCTATATCGAAACATGTGCTTTTGTTGCTTGTTTATCCGATAGTTTGGATTCCTGCGGGTATGTTACGGCCGATACCCAAGCAGCTACCTTCGAAAGCGTTCATTTATCGGGTAACTTTGAGTCGAGTTATCCACTGCCATCAGTATTAGATAGTCAGTTACAGCTATATAGCCCTAGCAGTTTAGAACATTTGAGGCTTGAAAATGGAACTGCCTGTTTACGTAGTACCGAGCCGCTGGAAAAACTGCTTACATTTTCTTTGTATGCTCGATTGTACGATATGGATTAGAAGTTTGCCAGTTTGTAGAGAAGTCTATTCTGTAGTAAGGTTTTCGCGAGACCAATTCCAGTTCCCAAAGACGAACCTTGAAAAATAAAGGAAAGTTGCCATTCCAGAAATCAACACGTTTTGATTAAAGCTTAACCGGAAAGGGCTGAGGTAGGACAACCTAGTTACCCATCGCTTATTCACTTAAAGGAACAGAAAACTGGACTCAAACAGACTCGGGGAGCTAGCTGACATATCAAGAATGTACCCTGAGTCTATACTGAGAGTAAGAAAAATTCTCGTTGCGACTATTGCAGTTTCCGGGCAGTTTCCGAGAATTCGACTTTTGAGTTAGTAGAAAAAAAAGCAAATGGTTTGTGTGCCGGGAGTAGGAATCGAACGCACGACCTCTTGACTGCCATCCCGATGTGTTAGTCAACACGGCCAAAGGCGAACTTTTATAGTGTATAAGTGCATAAGGGGCATTAAGGGCCTGCCAGCTAGCTTTGGGAACACCAAGTAGGGGGTTCGAGATAACAAAGAAGGGGGGTCCTGTCGACAATAAGTCCCTGTATCTTTATCTAAGCCCCCCAGGTCGGTTTGATGGCCGAAAGTTGCGTAGTCAAGTTTTCTGTGCCTTTAAATAGGCTTGAATACCCGATGAAAATGCGTTACTTCATTGCTCCGCTATTCAGGAATAATCGATTTTCAAATAATGGACTTGTAGCTGTGTTGTCTGCTTGACGAAAAAGATTTATGAAAAATACGTGTTCAGGCTCTCAGCAGTCTTCATTTTCTCAATTGCCATGTTTTGCTAACTTCGATGTGTGTCTCGCTGTAGAGGTTGTCTGCGAGAAGTTTTTCTATCAGGCCACTGAAAAGCCGCGTTTGTGTTCAGATTCAAATTTTCTGCGTCATAGTAGAATTTGCGTTGTGGGGGCGGCCGTAGATATTCTGAACGTTACTACTAGAGCAGATAGTGAGCGTGTTCCACCACCCTTCTTAATAGTAGTTACTATTAGTTACTATTTCCGTTCCATCCTAACGAAAAGTTACTACGCTGACCGTTCCAACCTTCTCGAAATAGTAATTAATAGTTACTATTTGCTTACCATGCTCGGGAGCGTAGTAACGCAGTAACTACGCATCTCTGTAACCTGACTGGTCGGATTCGCCTGTTGCATGATATCCTGCTGGAAAATAGAAAAATCGTTCCAGCCTTGACGGCGAAAAGCCATATGCGTAGTAACTACGGTAAGTAGGGTGGAACACACTCAATAGAAAATCAAAAAATCCCTTAGCAGAATTCAAATAATTCAGTGTTTTGAGTTAGACGACACAAAGATAAGCTGGCTTTACAGTTAAACTTTAAGGACAGTACCAGCTGCTCTGTATTAGAATTCGTCCAATATCTGCGATGTTTCTCAGTATACTTCTAACAAAAAATTGCCAGAACCTGCATCTTTCGTCGGATCTCTCCACTAGCATTCTGACACTTTCCGGCTGTAACGGTTTCCAGAGTGTGGACATTAGCGGAAAGCTGAACAACTTTCTGTTATGTTCCCAATGACTTATGGTTTGCATTTTTCGATTAGAGGTGGGTAAATTTTGAGCATTTCTGGCGTTCTCACGGCTTCACTTCCCAAAAAGCAAAGCGAGAATCCGCCGAACGGAAGCAGTAATGGAGAGTCGTTGCGCTTTTGCAGCTTCTCCTGTCTTACCGAAATCGCTCACGTAACGAGCTCACTTTCCAAAACTAGCGGAGCGCAAAAACTACTCAATCACCTCGGCTGAGTTGGTCTCGGGTCGGAATATATTTTAGTATTTTGATCCGAGAGCAACCCGGGCGAGGTCCAGTCAATTCTTGAGATTCATGGAAGACGTGGAAGTAGGAAGATTGACCAAAGAAGCTCGCCAAAAAAGAAAAACAAACAAAGAAAGAAAGAATATATATCTTCCGGCATCACTGTACCAAACAATTTAGACACGACCTTCTTCGATGCGTCTCAAGATGGTTGCCACTCGAACAAAATTAATGGTACTAATCAGAACGGCAAAAAGTACTACTTTGAAAAAAGTACTACTTTCCAAAAATGTTTGCACACGCGCATGTCGATTCCATACATTTCTCTTTGGCTTATCACATAGTAAAAATATTTGAGACAGATTTCTCTTGTTCATCTTTTCTTTGTTATTAAAAACGGTCGATTTTCTCAGCATTTGCTTGGAAATCTCAGGCAAGTATATTTCTAAATTGCGCCAATCGCATATTTGAATGAGGTGAGCGTAACCTAGGGCGTCAGAAGTGCATTTTCGTGTGGAGGGGGGGAGGAGGGCCAAATTTTTAACTGACAAACTGACAACTCGAGCTTTAAATTATCAACCACAAAAACGAATATTATGAAATACAGACACTAAAAGGCAGCCCCAACGATGATTAGACAGCTACTAGGCATCTTTGACAGTGCAAAACGGATACGTCAGCTAATCTTATTAGAGCTATATTGACATATTGACAAGTTCATTTTCCAACTTGAGCCTGAAAGGACCTTAGCGATGAAGGGACGGAATATAGCTCTGAAAAAAATTAGCTAATCTATCCGTTTTTAACTATCAAATATGACTCGCAGTGAACTAGGCGTCGATTTTGCGAATACCACTTGGACTATCGGAGTATATTTTCATTCATTAATTCATTCATTTAATCGTACTTGCCCCACACGATCCTAGCAGCAGCTTCTAATTACTATATCCAAGTCAAATGAAACTGAGCGCAGCAGGCGAAATTTTCAAGTTCGCATTATCTTTTCCTAAAAAATTCAACTGCTTCCTATCCGGGCTCTTAATTTGGATCAAACCCCAAAATTTCATGAATTTCCAGAAACTTTGTCACCAGAGGAAGCGAAGCCCCGGCAGCATTTTCTAGATACTTTTGGCTACCCAAGAACATGTTAAAATCAGCGCAGCACGCGATGCTTTTTTAGTCCACCTTTTTGCTGCCAAAATGTCCACCTAAAACAAGCTAAAACCCCAACTAAATGACGCGCCCTTCCATAAAATAGCGAATACTACGAAAGGCGTTGCCTACTACTATGCCGGAGATCTTGAAGTTTGCTAAAGGAATTTAACAAGCCCTAACAGCGGAGCAAAATGTATTGAACAATCTAGAAGCCAGCAACGACACGAAATGACTTGGGGTTGATTTGAAAAATTATTGAAAAAGTACCATTTTAGGACAAAAAAGTGCTACTTTCGCGAAAAAGTATTAAAAAAGTACTACTTTCACAGAAAGTATTAAAAAAGTACTAATTTGGTCAAAAAGTACTAAAAGTAGTACTTTCGTACTACCCCTGGCAACCCTGCTCAAGAATTGACTGAACCTCGCCCGGGTTGCTCTCGGGTCAGAATAGCGGAACTTTCCAGACCGCCAGAATCTCCCGTTATTGAGTTCCAACTCAGGTGGCGACCCTTACGCTTTCGGTGGGTCGGAATCGCAATGATGTCTAACTTTAATATGTGACTGTAATATCACAAAGCAAAACAAAATGATTGATTGATTGCTCCATTGCCTCTCGCAAACCAAAGCTGCAAGAAAAAAGCGCCGGCACTAGCCTAATTAAAGTAATGCAAAGTGGAGGCTGACAAGCGGAAATGTGAACCTTAAACTTGAACTGAATGGCTAAACAAACCTTTTATGAAAGGCTGGTAATCCGACTGCCTCCTATGACATTTCAAGCTTAAAAAAAAAAAAACTTGCTTCAGTCGTCACATCACGAACGTCGAGAAACGAGATGGGCTCAGGGGATTCCGGATCACGTCACAGATCCACTAGCAACTGAAAGCATAGGATCCATTGGCAACTGAAAGCATCTATAACATGGTAGCGGAAGATCGAGATTCGGGGCAGGGATGCACTGGTTGCTGGGAAATAGAACAATGGAGTAGCGTCGCCCTTCGGTGATTCGTTAATACAGATAGCCTACAATACACTGCTCTGGAATTTTGGCCTTCAAAGCTTCAGCCCAGCCCGGATAAAGAAGAGTGGAACACGTTAGTAGTTATCACTACTTTAAAGTGTGTGATACTGTGGCCTTCCCGAATAGTCCTCGCAATACTCATATGACGAAGTCCAAAACACGCCAGTGATCCTCAGGAAGAACGAGAAAACGTCTCACTAACGACTCAAACTCAACAACTCAATCCTGTGTCAACCAATCACGGCGATCGCTGGGGTGTCGCTTCTGGCTCTTCCGCTAGGTACACATCGGCAAGGAGAGTTAGTCATCAAGAGTATAGAAGACACTAAAGTCGCATTTTATTTGAGAGAATTCTCTTGATGACTAAAGATAGGTGCCCACAGAACGCGATTTTTTTCCGCCAACGAATTTTGTTCTTTCGCGCCGCTCAGTGAATTCGTTTCGTAGACCCACTGGCAGCGAATCCGAAAGAATTCGCCAGGACTAGATATGATGTATCTGTGGATACGATACGTAGGACTAGAACGACAATAGGGTAAAAAACTATATCTGGTGATATAGTCTACTTTGGCCAGGTTGATTGTTGATTTTCTGAAGTTCCTCAGGCGACGCGAAAATAATTCGACTTGGAGTTGAAATGGCGCGGCGCGAAATTTTTGCCTAGCGAAGCGAATTTTTCCGCTGGCGACGTCAAATTCGCCTAGGCGAACGCGAATTCCCGTTCTGTGGGCACGTATCTTAACTCTCCTTGCTGATGCAAAATCGCCGGGTACATAGAGGAAGAGCCAGAAGCGGTATCACCTCGGGTATCACAGCTGCTCCCGAAGATCGCCGGGTTGTTTGACACAGGGTTTGAGTTGTTGTTACGGAGACTTCCTGAGGAGCACTGGCGTGTCTTGTCTCTCAAATGTCATTTTATTTGTGACAATTTTCTCTTCTTGTCAGACAAGAAGGTCCTGTTTTGTGACTAGCCGTTTGTTCTTGTCAGCAGTCTTGTCGCAGGTAACTAAAGAACTGTAAACTGAGTTTTATATAACAATATTCCTTATTCCAGATCAGCGCTCCAAGTGGACTAGATTCCGGTAATCCATCTGTCTTATATTCAACACTTGTGTAGACACATGCGAACGCGTAACCCATACAAGGTTGAAGCCAAGCCGACTATTCATTACAGAAGAAATAGAAAACCGTGATATTCGGGTTTTTTTCTTGATCAGCTAGTTATCCCTCTAAGATGATGTGCGAGGGATAAATACAATTTCGGATATTTCGGTTGCACTTTTGGCAAACCGTCCTCAGCAAAGAAAGGCACTGTCTAGGGAACCGGGAGCCGTACTTTCTGTCCTACGGGCTACGGAACTGGTAGTGCTCACGGAAACCAAACCATATGAGCTACGATTCAGGGATCTGACGTCATTGACTACCGGAAACTTTTATGTGCTGGCTCCCGTTCCGGTAGTAAGTGGAAATAGCTCACGGAAACTTCATCGCACCAGCTTCTCGTCCGGTAGTCTCACGGAATTGTGTACTCAGAAGCTAGGGAGCCGGTAGTTGATACCGGAAACTGTATAATTGGAGCTTGTGTTCCGGTAGTGTCTACGTGGAATATAGAACTCACGGAATAGTTTGGATGAGAGCTAGTATGCCGGGATTTTCACTGACTTAGAGAAAATAACATGGTAAGAAATTCACTACCGGAACCCATATATTGAGAGCTAAGGTACCGTTAGCAACAACTATTTGATTGAAAATGACCAGCTCACGGTCACAGATGGCTATGGGCTAGGGTTCCGGTAGTGACAAAAAATAAAAAAATTGAAATCACGGACCCATGTCAGTGCAGACTGGGAAACCGGAAGTGAATATTTTCAACACACGGAACCCAACTCCTGCAGGCTAGGGTTCCGGTAGCGCCAAAAATTAAAATTACAAACTCATGGAAGTTGGATTCCGTGAGTCCATATTGACACGTGTCCGTGAGTTTGTAATTTTAATTTTTGGCACTACCGGAACCCTAGCCCGCAGGAGTTGGGTTCCGCGAGTTAAAAATATTCACTTCCGGTTTCCTAGTCTGCACTGACACGAGTCCGTGAGTTGACTTTTTTTTTTGCACTACCGAAACCCTAGCCCATAGCCATTAGTGTCCGTGAGCTGGTCATTTTCAATCAAATAGTTGTTGCTAACGGTACTTTGGCTCTCAATATATGGGTTCCGGTAGTGAATTTCTTACCATGTTATTTTCTCTAAGTCAGTGAAAATCCCGGCATCCTAGCTCTCATCCAAACTATTCCGTGAGTTCTATATTCCACGTAGACACTACCGGAACACAAGCTCCAATTATACAGTTTCCGGTATCAACTACCGGCTCCCTAGCTTCTGAGTACACAATTCCGTGAGACTACCGGACGAGAAGCTGGTGCGATGAAGTTTCCGTGAGCTATTTCCACTTACTACCGGAACGGGAACCAGCACATACAAGTTTCTGGTAGTCAATGAAGTCAGATCCCGGAATCGTAGCTCATATGATTTGGTTTCCGTGAGAACTACCGGTTCAGCAGCCCGTGTTTGCGAGTTAGGGTACTTCCAGATGTGCTAGGACGATGAAACTTGGCAGACATATTAGGGACCCGACCAAACTAACTTGGAAATAGTCACTTGCCCGATCCGACCATCGTGGGGGAGGGAGGGGAGCCGGAATCCGGCAAACGCGTAACCCATACAAGGTTGAAGCCAAGCCGACTATTCATTACAGAAGAAATAGAAAACCGTGATATTCGGGTTTTTTTCTTGATCAGCTAGTTATCCCTCGAAGATGATGTGCGAGGGATAAATATAATTTGTCTCTAAATTCCGGATTCCGGCTCCCCTCCCTCCCCCACGATGGTCGGATCGGGCAAGTGACTATTTCCAAGTTAGTTTGGTCGGGTCCCTAATATGTCTGCCAAGTTTCATCGTCCTAGCACATCTGGAAGTACCCTAACTCGCAAACACCGGACTGACCGACCGACAGACCGACGGAAAAGTGATCGGTATATGGCACTTGGCCGGAAGGCAAGTGCCATAAAAACAGAACTCCAGAAGAACGATGCGGACTGAACGACATACAAAACAAGTAAAATAACGAAAATTAAAATGTGCATGTTAAAAGTGTAGATGTACAAATCTGTGATTATTTTACAATTCTGAGCCTGTGTCTATTTACAATTTACGAACTATTTTTACAATTATCACGAAATATCCGAAATTATATTTATCCCTCGCACATCATCTTGGAGGGATAAACAAAAATCCCGAAAATCGTGGTTTTCTATTTCTTTAGTAACGCATGATCCCGGCCGGATTTTCATCCCTTTCATAATAAAGCTGAAAAAAATTTCAACTTTGTTCCATATGGCAATCGTCTGTGACAAGGCCAAAAAGTGAGGCAAGACCAGACAGGTGAGAATCACTTAAAGCACGGCTTAAATTCACGTTTCCACAGAGCTAAAACTAAAACTAACGCCCGAACGCGCACCCTGAAAAATTGTGAAAAATGCACACCTCTATTGTTGTCTCTTGTTTTACGCCATCTACGTTGGTGCTCTGTTGGTTTTACTCTGATAAAATAGTCGCTAGATATCAGGGCCTCTGCCCTTCTACGCAACGCCTTCTGGCAGTTACGTTCTGTTGGTTCGCTCGCTCCTGCTCTCCTCTCGCTCGCTCCACAGAAACAAGGGACACTGAAAATGCTGAAACTGAAGAAAGACTGAGGTATTTTGTTGCAAAAGTTTTGGATTTACTGAATTTGTGCTGGTTTTAGGTTTGTGGAGCTGACAGATATCTCAGAAAGGGTAAGAAATAGGCTACTTTTCATTAGTTTTCTGTCGAAGATTATTTTAGTTCAATAGGCTAGGCAAGGATAGTGACAACAAGTCAAACAAGACTTGAGGAGGGAAATAGAAAAGATCTCATTTTTTAGAACCATGCTAGGGTGCACAGCACAGTTAGTCCTTTAGGGTGTAGAGATGGACTTCAGAAATGCTCAGACTGGATGTTTCGAAATGTGCAGATCGTCCAGAGTTGGAAATATCTACATGTCAGAATTACAGGAAACTTGCAGGATCAGGGCAATAAGAATTAAGAATCAAACTAAGTGAGATGGCTACCTATTTACAAATGAACAAGAACAGGGGATTAAAGCATTAAAGTGAAATCTGCAGGATAAATCCTTATTTTGCTCGAAGCTGCAATGTAAGGGAACCTTAGAGGGACTCTCAGGAACCCCTCAGACAAGATTTCAAATTTCCAGAGAAGTCTTTCCTTCAGAATAATCTGTCTGGCTTAAAAAGGAACCAACAAAAATGACAAACATACTTGATTGAAGCTAATTGAATGGTTTACACGTTGGAAAAATAAATGTTGCTACAATACTTCTAGTTAAACATATTTTTCTTTTCAAACAATATCACCTCATTCTAACCTTAGATTGATTGACTTACTTAGAGAATGATGAAAAAGGCAAAGTTAGCAAAGTCAATAGCCAGAAAATCCCTTTTTCGAAACAGCTTCAAAACAAAGAAAAGGCACAGAATTTGAATATTTTTGGGCACATGACTGTTGAAAAAAGTCATACTTTGCCTCTTGACTGTCAGGACAGCTTGACTGTCAGGACAGTATGTACAGTTCATTTTAACATTTTTGCTGCAACATTCGAGGTAGTGTAACATAAAAATGAGGCCAGGTACCCCTCATGTATGCTTATTTGAATGTTTGTTGACTTTGAAACTTGGCCAATTCATGCACTTGCTGTGACTTAAGTTAACTACCAGACACCTGAGTAGGTATTTCGGATCTTCATCCTACTATTTAGCCCAAAACTGTGCTGTTCATATTTAAGTAACTGTTCAAACAAGCATACTTCTACTATGAGGTTTGCTCCCTTCAAAATCAACCTAGTGATCACACCATTGTGCTCATTTCTTTGTAAAAGCCTCATCAATGTTTTACCTAGCCTAACTTATATTTGGTAGAGTTAGGCTAAATAATTTAAACTAAAGAGGGGTGTTGTTATTAGTTGGGCTAGTCTACACAGACTCTACAGTCGGTAATTTGATCCTGTTAAAAAAAAGTTTATTTAAAATTGCATAATTTTTCAAATAAATTTCATAAAAGTACCTGATCGGTAATTTTAGTAACCCATAATAAGAAATGACAAAAAGCTGGGAAGTAAGCTTATTTGAAAAAGAAGAAAAGATCAGATCAGACTAGACCAAACAACACTAAATTATGGTTCAGTAACACCATACAGTTCCATAACTTTGTTGTTACAACCCCATAATACTGTACAGCTATCAAACTGGCTGAGATGGGCTCCATATTATGAACATGACTTAAGTTGCAAACAAAGATATTGGTTGTTAGCTTCTGTGGACCACTTAAGAATAGTGGGCATCCAAGTCATCACAGCACCTGTAATACTGCCTAACCTTTGGGGTAGGCTATCCCAACTGTCAGTTTTAGGCTACCCAAAGTATGGTACAGCTTATGCCATATGTCAGTTATAACCAGTGGCTGTATATCCTATGCTAAATACCTATCATATATATGCCAGCGCCTAACCCACTAAAAAGGGTTTCAAATGGTTATTTTGTCAGTTTCACTCAGATCACCAGTTTTTTTATTGGGTTGCTCCAGCATACATACATTAACTGGCATTCAGCTTGGTACCAAATACTGGGAATATTTAGAATTTGAATACCTTAACACACAAATAAAGTATTGTAGTAGACCAACCAAATTTGTTGATCCAGATACTCTGGATCCCAAAAGAAAGATCACTTCGAGGAAACAGTAGGTCCATGTCAAACCCTAGGCCTACATAATATTTGAAAACTCTTAGTCACTGTGTGTGCCAAGTGATTTATGCAGGCCAGAAGATGTTAGGAAGATCAGGCCTTTGTGGTGAACAGGAATAGACTAGCCCGCACTATAAGTTGGATGTTCTGTATATGTGCCCCAAACATTTGACATTTCTCTGGCATATGTGGAGTAATGTGCCAGAAATGGAGCCTACACGACAGTTAGAGAAATCTGCCAACTTTTCATAAAAAAAAAACTAAATGTGCAAAAACATCTAGAAGGTCCCGATACGCCGGTGTGTTTTTTTTAGAAGGCTCAGTTGAAATTTCCTTAAGTTTCCCCGAAATCTTGGATCTCTTTGGATGACCATAAGGCTTTGTGGGAATTGTGGGTCTGGGCATTAGAAATGACTTACGTAGACTTGATAGCTACCAATCTAACTGGTTGATGATAGGTAGTCTGGCTTTGAAACATAAAAAACGAAAATCAGTGTTAAATTTAAGTACATCTTTCTTTGATCCAGCAGGGGGTGGTAGCAGAAACTGCTTAGCAGTCCACTCTTACAGGAAAGAAAGGAAGTATTTTTCGTTTCGTCACTTCAGTCATCCGGACCGATTTGATGTCTTGGGGGAAAGGGCAATCTTAGATTTGGGCATAGTAGATCGTTAAGGCGTTATGTTTGTAACCTTTTCTGTCGAAGATTTTAAGCTCTTTTAATTGTACATGTAAACTTCTGCGTTGGAGTCATATTTTGACGACATTGTGAATTAATAATTGTTTACGCGGACAAGTTCGTTCTTTTTTCCTATTTTCGACAAACAGCAATCAATAAATAAAACCATGAGTTCGACGCCCCTTCCCCCCTTGTATCCCCATACTGAATACTCTGGATTTTTTCCCACATGTGTTTTGTTGTTAATCCTGAAAAGTAGCCTTCTGCTGAAGTGGCATTTATGTTGTGTCTTATGTCATCTTATTGTTCAGGCCTGTCATTTTGTATTTTCCAAGAGGAGGGAGGGGGGGGGGGGGGGCGGGCATCCGCTTGAAAAAATGGATCCGAGACAAAATCATTCCTAAATTATAGGCATAAACCAACATTTGATTTAAATCACTTATCCCTCTAAAAGTTAACTAAAAATATATTTTTTGTACAGTTTATTGCAAATATGGGACTGAGAGGGATGGCTGGGGGGGGGGGGGGGGGGCAACTGTAGAACACCAAATACCGTGCCTGCCCTTGCTATTTATGTTCAACTTTTTCTCTTCTGTTCCAGGTGTGATATGTGCTTATTTATGTGTTGTGATGAAAATTTGGAAGCATGAAGAAATTGTGAATTTTCATGTTAGTGATATTTGTGAGCTCTGTGATCTTGCTCACCGCTTCCACAGTTTGAAATCTATACGGCCTCACCATGGAAAGTAGTGGAATGAATGGTGTACGTGGCCCCGAAGTTAACCACCAAGGATACCCATACCAGGGCTACCCACAGCCCTACCCCGCGAAGCAGCCTCCTGGAGACCCTAATTTGAGACCTGGGATACCTCACAACAATTCTTTCCCTCCCCATTTACGACCCGGTGGACCGCCAGGCCCACCTGGGCAAGGGCAATGGGGACTACCACCAAGGGCTCCTAGTCCCTATGGATCCCAGCCGAATCCCCAGCATCCAGGATATGGCTACAGACCACCACCACCACAGCAGGTATGAACATTTTTGGCTACATAAAATTTGTATTATCTGTTTGGACTTGTTCAGTTGGCTACGCGATTGGAACCCCGATTTTTTTTTTTTTTTATGGGTCACCTCAAGCTACCTTCCATATTTGTGTCAACTGTTTACAGGTATGATCGATAGAACCAGTAGCTTATGCTGTAGTCGTGCTAGTGGATGGGACGTGGGTTTTCTTTACTTTTTCTCCCTGCATTCTAAGGAACCAAGATTGTAATGCATTGTTTTATTTTATTTATTTATTTCTCTTCGAACGCAAACTAATTTCCTGTTTCCATAGTGAAAACAATAATTGGTAGGCTGAGGATCTGGACTTGTGCTTTTTCGACAAGCACGGTACGGTGGGACGTTGGTGATAAAAATGGCAGTGTTCACATACAGATGCAATTCTTTTAGTTGAACACTGCAAAGCTCGGTGGAGTCAGTGCAAATCAGTGTTGCTAGGCCATCGGGCTTGCAGCGGTTGGCATGTTCTTTTTGGACAAGTATGTCACAAGCGTTTTAAAAGTTGTGTAAATACCATAGCGTTACCGCTCATTTAATTGATCAAATTTGAAACATTTCATTTCATTTTATTCTGTACTAGGAATCTGATTTTGGATATAGGCTAATATATACGTCAAGATAATAAAACAAAAACACATATACTACAAAAATGCTGCGGCCGCAAAAGCCTTTTACAGGCTTGAACTGCAAACAAATCAGGATAAACAGATTCGTTTTTTTCTTAGTTTTGTAATTTTATGATTATCTTACGTTGATAGCCTACGCGAAATTCAAATAAGCTACGGTACTGATTGAAAGAAGAAACAGTAGTATAGCCTCTTTTGTAGTAGAGCCACAAAGACAAATATTGGAGCCCGATCCCATGTTTACTGCTTTAGTTATTAAAATACCTTGAAGTAACGTCATTGCTTTTCATTTTGCCTTTTGACACCTATTGTTGGGCCAAAGATAGTACCAAGATGGTAGATTGTGTGCCAAGGTGGAGGATTAGAATCAATATAATGATTTGGAAAGCAGTAGTCTGATTCTGAGGTTCGTCTAGGAGCCGCTGTGACATCTCTTTGTTTCAGGTCCCTAATAACATGCGACCTGGCTACCCCGAGCAGTACCCTCAGTATCGGTACCCTCCCTCTTCACATGGAAACAACGCACCTAGTCCAATCTCAAGTCCGGGGCCTCAGATGCCACCTTCGCACCCAATGGTAAGTTAAAGAACCCGTCGTGCCTAAAATGCCAATCAACCCACTTCCGAATTGCAGTCGTTAATTCTTAACCTGAATACCAAATTTCATATTTTACATTCTAAACCCGCTAATGACTCCACACATCTTTGCACTTGCCACGATTCACGTTTTCCATGCGCATTATGTTTCCGAGGAGCTACTGATGCGTAAAACCGGTTATCTGAATCTTCTCGAGTTTTTGAAGAAGTCAGTGGGTCTGGGAAAAGGCTTAAAACAGCCGAAGTTGTGGATAATTTGTTAAAAGCAGAGCTTATTATAGTTTTATAGTAGTCAGATAGTTTTGAATACCGGAGCATAAACAGTAAATAGTACGAAGTGTGCTTTTAAAATAAGTACTTGGATCTACACGGAGCTGCAGGCGCGCAAGTAGATTTTCTTGGGGGAGTGAGGTTTCTTTCATAGGAAATATATAACCGTCTTACGAAAAAAACTGCTAAACAAAATTAAGGAACGGACGACCCCGCAAACCGAACGATTGCTTACGACTTATGTTAAGAGATAACACTCAGATGTGAAATGCATTTTTAACAATATGATAACAATTCTACTTTTAGTCCATCATCAATAAAGCATAGAAGGATTAAGAAACAAGAAAGAAAAGGAGAAGAAAGCACTATGTAAGAAGATAAAATAAAGAGACTACGACAACATTACCTATCCATAAAGCTAACCTACAAAAAAAGTTCTTCCATTCATGGTTTAACACTTATGGATTTTTACGCTCTTTTATCTACAGGAATCAAATAGGCTATTTGCATTTCGTTGCCGAGTATTATGTATGAAAATGACATTTTCAGCTGAATGATTTACTGAGAGAAAAAAATGTGTACCTTGTGTTAACAAATGTTTTTCGACTTCAAACTATCAGTCGACGATGCCTTGATGAAAGTCTTGGGCATATAGAAAGGCTTTATTGCTCTGTCATAAGTATATCCTGGTTTTATCAGTGAGTAAGTTATCAGAGGAGAACTTCGGCATATTTCGTCAGTCAGAGACCCTCGGTTGGGCAGCCTGTAATTATCGGTTCACCGACAGGTATCAGCCATACGAAAACGTCCTCTCTGATCTTGTCGGATGCTGTAATCCCGTCTAATTATTGCCCATAATTGCTTCTGTTGCTGCTTCTTTTTTTACATCAAGATAATCTGATCCGTAATTGCGTGACTTACGGAAGTTACCACCTGTTGACTCGGAAGTTGCGTTCATTATCAGTTTCGCAATTGGGTAGTATACGATTTTCACTCATTTGAATGTCATGCCAATTTTAAGCACGTGGGTTTGTTTACAACGGGCAAGGCACTTAACCTGTCTAAAATGAATTCTTACGAATCTTATTGCTCACATTCTGTCGCAATTTCCGATGGAATGTGGGACGTTTTCGACCGTGATGATGTGTGGGCTACATTTTTCAATCGGCTGTCTCAAAGGATGCCAGTGTTCACCTGTTGTTGTTTGGTAGCACTGGGAGGATTGAGTGGAACTATCGAAGAATTTTCTTGGCTGTTCTGTCTCGAGTTTTGGTGATATTGAGTCTGCCCTCTTGTATGAAATTTCTTCTTAAAGTTTAACTGAAAAGCCAACTTATTTTTGTATCATTTAACTGACTACACTGCATTGTTTTGATTGTGTTAAAGCACAGCTCTAACTAGAAATGAAAAAAAACGCTTCTGAAAATGCCATTACTTTCCACCTAAAACCAGCGATTCTCTTGTTAGCGCTTGTCGACTACATCCAGCCTTCCTGCTCTCCGACGCGGCGGCTGGGCGCAAAACATTTGAAAACTGAACGTGCCTTGGTTAAAAAGTAGGAAAACAAGCAAATAAAAGAAGTAACAAACAGAAGATTACCACATACTTATGTGTGAAAGACTTGTCAGCGGCTGGTCAGCGGACGTTGAAGATTCCGCAAACTTTTCGTTGGGTGACGGGAAAACTCGGCAAGGCCGAAAAAGCGCTAAAAAATCGTAGTTATGAAACGAAACAATGGAGAAAGGTCGGGATTTTAGAAGCTTATAATTCCATATGGGAGCTAAGTATATTATAAAGGGCAGAATAAGCAAGAGGGGTCCTTTAGGGGATTTTAGTTTTACTATTTATTCTAGTCTGACGTTCAATGGATGTTAATACAAACGCGGCTTTTCAGTGGTCAGTTTTTTCGTAAATCGTTTTCGTCAGACATACAACACAGACACAAGCAGATAGAGGTACCACAAATCACAGGGAAATTCTACTATTTGAAAATCGATTATTCGTGAATAGCTAAAGAACGAAGTAACGCATTTTCATCGGGTCTTCAAGCCTCTTTTAAGTGAATAAGTTATGGGTACCTAGATTGTCCTATTACATTTCTTTTCGGTTAAACTTTAAAGTCATAAAGCATATTCCGCATACTCTAGTTCAGTGCTTCCAAGCGGACTGTTTCTTGTAAATCCCCCTATGTCTCATTATCATCAGTTGTCAACGAGGTTGTCAACAGCTTATAGTAAGATCAATGCACAAGTTGACAGTAAAAAATCTGCAACCTGTTTCCCGAGCAATGAAAGTTTTTGAAGTAGAAAGTGAAAGTTATTATTTTCTGCTCATTACCTTATGGATATATACCCTATTTTACTAGCTCTTTGTGACACGTGTTGACAATGAGATGGTGGAGAACTTTCAAGAAACTATTCCGCTTGGAGCGCTGAACTGGAATAAGGCGAATTCTTGACCGGATTTCCTTGCTGGTTTTGTTGAATTTTTATTTATTTATCTTACGTAGCCTATACCGGAATAAATTATGAATACAGATTCAGGGCCCGTTTGCCAAAGTCGTAGGTCACCGTCGTCTCGGTAACCAGTGTAGAATAAGGTTTGACCCCAGAGGACTCTTGGTTGCCTGCGGCCTATAGCCTAGCTTATCACCCTGTGCAATGACCGTCCTCAATATTGTCTCCAGTGATTCGTCCTTTTTCTTTTCAACAGCCTTTTCGATTGTCTTTGACTTCCTTCGTTTTGTCGATCCTTATCACACCTGCATCATTAACTCGTCATCCTTTTTACCATCTTTCAAAATTTGCCATGCTACAAAATCATTACGTCACACCGGAGCCCGAGCTCCTCTCTTTTGTTTGCCTGGTAAAATTAATGCTTGAATTCCCTTCTCAGTCGGCTTTTTGTTGGACGTCGTCCCTTATCATTTCGGCTCAGTCTTTCGCAAGAGGCGAGTCGCATGGGAAGGAATCCACTGTAATCATTCTCGTTCTTCATCGAACCTTTCGTGTTGTTGCATCGGGCCAAGACGCAGCTATTCAGGCTGGGTTTAACCCGCGAGCAACCAACTGTCGTGTTATATGCATGGCATGTTCGCCTGTAACGGAAAGGCTCTTGGCATAACAGCACAGCTGCATTTTAGCTCTCCCTTCTCCTCGCGGAACGCCTGCTGCTATTTTCCATGGATTTCCGCCCACTGCCCTCCTCAGCGTTGGCGCCAGCCATAGCATAATCAGATCCCGTGGTCGCTGCGTAGCTTGCTGAGATGCAGTGGCGGCTGAGACCGGAGAATATGAGCGTGGGAAATTGAAAAAATGGTAATGATCCATGAGTTGATCTTGCACATGAACAAAGATGCAAAAATATTGTTGACCTTCGACATTGATCGTATCGTCAGTCCCTTTCGTGATTGACGGCATAGTAGAAAGAAGGAATTACTCTAATGACCTGATGTCGTCGGGATAGGGGTGGAAAATGTTAGGACGTGATCGAGGTCAGTATGTTTCGGAAAGGATCTTCGAGATGTCCGAAGAAAGTGCTGAATTCTAGGTTAGATGGGAATTTTTGTGTCTCAGTTAACTCTTCATCGTTTGTTGTTCCGAAGAAGTTTTTTCTGTTGGACCCCCCCCCCCCCCCCCCCCGAGGATGTTATAACCTCAACATTGCCTAAGGAATATTTCGAACATCTTTCATTTTTATTTTCTTCCCGACTCGGAAGGTGTTTCTGTCCACAGTAGGAACGTTGAATGCCCCAGATAGCCTATTGCTTGTTTCCGTGGCTGCCAAAGGCAAACAAAAGCATAAGCTGAGCTCAAGTCCAGGTCTGGATCAGCGCTTTAAGGACGAGATACGCGCCGATGGAGTTACAGATGGAGTTACAGTATTGCAGTGCCATACTGGCCATCTCTGAGAGTGCTTCTTGTGGCACTGTTTAGTTGCGAGATCAAAGATCTAATCCAAACATTCTGTTTACCTTCTCTTACTGATCGCATCCCTTCCTTCCTTCCTTCGAATGACTGGCACTTGGATTCCACTCCGGATCCCTTTGCCACCAGTTTATTTAGGTTTGAACCGGGTTGCTGTTTTGGCTCGAGAAAAAAACCACGCATTCCAGATGACGAAATTTTCCACGGTTGATTAGCAAAGAATTCTAAGAATTATAGAGTATTTTTTGTATGTCTTCAGAAGTACCACACTGGTCTTGGTTTTTTAATTTATTTGTATTTGTCATAATCAATCGGAGCATTAGATGGGATTATTATTTTGATCCTTGGCTCCCTACGTGCCATAACGGCTGTTCCGGACAGTCGGCTGAGATTTAGTCCAGACCGAGTTTTCAAACCTAGGATTTTTGTTTTTATTTGCTCATTGTTTGACGGTGTTTTTTTGTCGTTTTGAACATTCATAGTGGCAGTAGGGATGGTTATCATTTTGTGTATGGTAGAAAGACCATTTTTTGTGGTTCGCTTTAATGACAACTTTTAGGCCAGCCTGCTGACACTGCTGTATATGCCCTTCTACCAGCATGTTGCACGCAAACCTGAATTGTCCAGTTGCAGATGTTTTTGTTTAGATACACTACATGCAGTCGAAAAGGTATCGTGATCAAACTCCAGTTTCAAGCTTTTTGTAAATACCAGTTGAACGGGTTATGTTCCTACACCCCCACTAATAATTTCTGAAAGCTTCCACCTTCGTTCCAGCCTGTGAAACTATTCGAAACTTATCAAAAGTGTTACCTTTTTATCTACTATGCTCCGAAACATGGCAGGTAGTGGTCCCTCGAAAGATCGGTGACCTGAATTTTTTTTATTTTATTCTGTTATTACATTTGGTGACAAGCTTTTAGCTTGTCTCCATAATTAGGCTACAGTATTGTGGGTTGCGGGGTTTCAGGGGGTTGTATGCATAGTTTTAGGCTTGGCTGACCATTTTTAACATAGGAATCAGGATACTCGAGTTCAGTCCCATATTAGTCAAATTGAGCCCGCATAATTGTTACCATGGCCCTGTATAGTTTTTGTGTCCACCACGGAAAAAAACAACAACAGAATTACAACCCAGCTTTTTGCAACAAATTATTAGCAGTATGCTTGCCTAAAACAACATGTGAATTCAGGTTCAGGTTCGTTTATTATTTTCATTAATTGTACACACGTAAATTAACAAATACTCCCGGCAGAAGGCAAAGCACGATTGGCACGGGAGTGATGAATGAAAACGATTACCTTCTTCAAAATACAAGAAATACAGTAGTACCGTACTCACCAGTTAAAACTCGCAATAAACAATAAAAATAATCGATATGATTAATTAATTAATAAATAACTAGAACCAACAAGAGGGGCGTATCCAACATCACAAAACCAAAACAAATCCCTCCCAACCCTAAAAATAAATAAATAATAATAATCTATAATTAATTTAATTTTAATACAACGGTTTTACTTTAATACTTACTAATTAAAAATTCTTTGAATGTGTTTTTTTTTTTAATTCGCCCAGTTTGAAGTAGCCTGGTCTTTGCAGCAGCACATTCTTCAGTTTGAAGTCGACTTCTCCTGACCATGTTTTTTTAGAAGTCATAACACTAAGTCATAACATAAGCTTCTGCTTGACACAGGTCTATCATCTCTTGTCGCCATCAGTACCAGCCAAGATTTCAGGCATGAAACATTCTCCTACATAGCAAATATTAATTTCAAACTAATTTTCGAGCAAGAATAGTAAAGATGAAAGGAGACACAGAAAATATTTGCAATAATTAATTTATTACATGCCGGTGTTTTAAACTCGAAGGTATTAACATTATTCAGTGATGCTTCTTTCTGTTCATGGGAGAAAACTAAGAATCCTGGCGCTTTCGAACTGCATCGGGATTGTGATTCGTTTTTTTTCTACAAGTTCTGTTCCAGCTTGAGCCTGAAGAGGACCTTGCGAACAAGGGCCGAAAAATAGCTCTTATAAAATTCAGCTCACGTATTTTGCACTGTCAAATGGTAGTAACCTGAGAAAAGTAAATGTGTGTGCGTTTTTCTGTGTTGATGGCAGTTTCGTGGAAGGGAATGGTAGCGTGTATGACGATATACAGAGCTTAGTTTTGAGCAGACATTTCATATTTTAATATTTATGTTCGCCTTATCGGAAGACGATTGTTGTCTTACGTCTAATCTGTTGCCTTGTCCGAAAAACTCGTCGAACGTTGCTTCGCGTTGCTTGTGTCATACTGTGGATTATTTTCATAATTTGAGTGTCTTAATTTACGTACACATTATGTCCGATTCGAATTTGTTTCTCACGCGTGGAAGCCTTCCAAGTTTTGTGACTGTTATTTTGTTATGGGACCATTCGTTGAATTTATTATCTTTGCCTTTATGTTGCTCGGGGGGAAGGACGCTCAATCAGACAGCTGATATTGGGTCTGCTAATAAGATTTATCATTTCCACTTGGAGACAGGTGACCGACCACGTGTCTTTGTTTTGGAGCGAATTTCGATTACTCAAGTCAAATTAACAGGTGTCGATGATGAGATGTTTCTCAGAGCAACCGGTGAATAGCTCTGCGGGTCTCAGCCGCGGTCTTGCTTCTCGTGGAGTAACAAGTTTCGGTTGATTTCAAGAATACTTTTCTTCGTAAAGTCTTATCGAGCCGAGCTATGCATACAGAGACGAACGACGCTCTCACATTGCCGTGTTTCCCTCCCGTCCAAACCTAGCGGCACCGGTTGGCCATGGCTTGATAGATCTGCATTGGCATAAGCGACGATAGTCTTCTTTTTGGGGGACTCGAACGCTAGCTCGAACAATTCTCGCTGGCGTTTTGACGTGTAAATCCAGCCGTTGTCTGTATTTAAAATAAGTCTCAGCGTTTTCTGTGCTCTTGTTTATTCCATCAGTATAGTTATTGGTAGCCTACTTTTTGATTTGAATGCTCTTGCAGCGAAACAGGTTTGAAGGGCATGACAATTCCAGCCGTAAGGTGTACTGTCCCGGGGCCTGGATCAGTCCAAATGCACGTGACATGTAAGCTATCGTAGGTAGGCCTAAGCCTAACAAAACAAAATCAAATACAAAAAATTTCAGCGAGCAACAAGTAGTAATACGTCATGTTTCTACTTAGATTTACCACGCCTAGTTACCTGTAAAATTTGCGTGTATGATCTAGCATACATTCAAAGGTGTGGAGAATTGAGTTGGAAAACAAGCAAAAATGACACTAATAATCAGGAATAAGCTCTTTTGGTCTGTCGGAAATCCCTAGGATACACGGATCATCATCACATCACCAGTTAATTCGGAGTAAGGTGAGAGGAGAGCAATACAAACCGTCCCACCGCTACCTGCAATAGTTTCTTTTTATGTTGTTACTCCACCCGTCAAAATGGCGAGTCATAATACTTACTTAAACGAGAACGGCTTTTTGGTCCTGCAGCTACCGAGCTTTTTACAGTTCAAATTCAAATCGTTTATTCGTTAAGAATTTTACTCACGGCGTGTTCCGACTAACTGATTCCAACGTCAACATATAAATACACATCAGTATATATATATAAAAAAGGCAAGCGTAACTGCCGAGTCGACTTCTATTTCGGTTTGCATCGAAACAACAGAAAAATAAATAAAAAATAATAACACTATACTAAACGGTCAAACATATGTGATAAGCTTGGCCTGTGGCCTGTAGGCCTGTTGGCCTATAGTTAAAGATAAAGTTCGATAAAGTTGAAATTTGGTTGATAGTGGCAAACGGATACATCAGATATTCCTTCAGCCAAAGCTGAAGGATACATCAGCTGAATTTTGTTTGAGTGGGATTTCGGCCCTTCTTGGTAAGGGTCAGGCCCAAGCTGCTCAAGCTGGAAACTGAGCCCGAAGTTGCTTGACCCTTGCCAAGAATGGCCGAAATATCGCTCTAATAGAATTCAGCTGACGTATCCGTTTGCCACTATCAGTTATGACTCGCAGTCAGCTTGGGCTGAAGGAATATCTTAAAGGTTTACCAAAATTATTGTACAATATCAGACCTGAGCGTGCCCTCATCTTCAGTCTCTACAGTCTTAGAGGATCGAGTTGGAAACTTGGCGGTAAAAGATTCTGGAAGGACATGATATAAAGCAGCAGAAAAAGATTTCGCCTGTAAATAGATCATTCGAGTTCAAAGACCAAATAGTGGGACGGTTTGAATTGCCTTTCGAAAGTGTTGTGAACGCAGAAATTACGAGTCGGTTTAATGCAGGAGTCGACCATCTGGCTGGTATTTAATTCGGTGTTAATAGATTCCTGAGAAAGTTTAAAAAAGCTAAAGTCCATTTACTGCATTTTGGTCCGGGCACTTCCGAGGGGTTCCCACTCCCCGCCACCTGCTGTACACCCTTTCCCGGCACCGACCAGAACCAGCGGTCCCGGCTGTAAATTAGGCGATTACCGCTTCTAAACATGCGGATTTTTTTTTTCAACACGTGGCACGTTCGCACCGGGCACTTGCTGTACACCAAAATTAAGAGTGGGCAACCCATCGGGCACTTCAGATTAGTTTGTTCGAGGTTTTTCGCTTGGACGGTCGGTGTCGTGGAGCTGAGCGGTAGCGGACATCATGATTAGATGTGTACTGGCCAGCCGAAAGACCGGTGCGCATCCCTTCTTAGTCCGGTAAGATTTCGCAGCCGAAAATACGGATGCGAAATTCGCGTAATGCGATGCTTCAGAATTTCGGTGCGAAGCGCATCCGAATGCGAAAATCGGATTAAATTTGCACGTATCCTGAAGCTGCTTAAAAAAATCCGCAGTGCCTAAGTTGGTTTCCAAGTGCCATCGATCAGCACAAGCGGGAGTACTGGTGGTTGGGGGGGGGGGGGGGGTACAAGGCACATCGTCGAGGTGGCTTTTCCTTCGGCCGGTGGCTGGTCGGATGTCCATCCGGTTTGCTTGTTTTCCCGATGACGTCCGAGGACTGTACGGCGGTCGGCTGCTAACCCAAGAATTTCGGTCGGCGGTTTACTCGAAAACATTTTTGTCCCCCAAGCCTGTTGAGCAAACGACTTTCTTATCTAATTCCTTATCTGGTATTATTGTAAGTTTGGATTGTCAAGACAGACGCCACATCGCGTATATACTACTCAGGCTTATCTTTCGGTTTTGCGCTGCAAGTCATTTGTGTTTTCTATCTGTCCCTTCTCCTTTTGTCTAACGAATAACGATGGATGGACCAAGGAATTTATTTACCGGGGGGAAACCCACGTGCTCTCAATTTAAATTATGTCAATTTCTGGGGATCAGCTGTGAAAGAGGCATGTTATTGAACACGTGGTTTGCATTCCAAACTCGAACATGTGGCTCTGGATTTGACGAAATCCTGAGCAACAAGTTGCATGCTGAGGTTAACGAGATAAATCCTCGGCGGAAGTAGTATTCCAAGAAAGACTTCTGTATGTTTTGTTGTTGTGATGAAAGAAACGAAGAGTAGCTCTGGGGGATGGGATTGAAATGACGCAAAATGGGAAAGAAACCGTTGTCACTCGATAGAAATGATTATTATGAACCGAACTGTACCTACAGAAACCGAGTTCACTCTTTAGTGCGATGGGTCCGTTTGCCACTACTAGGGTTAGTTTAGTTAACCCTTTAATGCAACGCTTCACCTGCTCATTAATTGTTCAGCGAGTTATGATGGGATCCAGTGATTTTAGGTTGCGTTCCACAAACTTAACAATTGTTAACAATCATTAACTTACTTCGGGGCGGAGCTAACTGCAGCTTTAACGATCGTTAACTTCCCAGTTCTACAACTGTTAACTATTTTGTAACGATGCTCACCGACCATCGTTACAAAATAGTTAACAGTCGTTTAGCCATGGGACGGAAATTGTAGGTGGGCGGAGCTTAAATTTCGAAATCAGAAACGAGGAACGCAAAAAGTTAACAACTATTGAGAATTTGTTAACGATCGTTAACTTGCGGAACGCAACCTTAGTGGACAGCTTTCTTCTTGAAACTGTGACGGACTTTAAAGCAGGATAGATGTAAAAACCTCAAAGCAAATTATCGAGAAGAGTGGACACTGCCAAATATTTAACTATTTCAGTACTTTTCAGATCTTTTGTTAACAACTTTGAATACTGTAATAATTGAATTACGAACAACATGTGGGGATACAGTTCCATCCCGGGTATACTTAGCTCTAAAGTGAGGTACGTTTTCATGTTGTATATTTGCGAGTTTGACGATACAGCAATTCGCAAGGGTCTGACCCCGTAGATCGGCCACTCACTTATATTTCGAATAGTTTTTCAGAGCAGCCGATATAGACTGGAGCCCCCGATTAACCGAGGCCTCAACATAAACACAAGGCCCCATCCATACCGAATGATGATTTGAGCCATTTCATGTGTGAGTGTAGAGAGCTAAATGATTTAAGATCCAGTAGCGTATATTCCGATTATTTTCGGGAGGGGCGACAGCTCAGTGAAATTTTTCGGCTTTTTCTGCATATTTTGACCGTTTTTAACACTAGAAATACCTCTAGGGGCCAAAAACACCTTTTAATCTTGTAATCATGCACACTACGACTCAAAAACTATTTCTAAGATCAATTACTGAACCACACTGTAAATAATTTCAATCTCAATTTGTATTTTCGCGTACGTTTTTCCCGGAAAAAATTCCTTTTCCGAGAATTTTGGATGAAGATCGCCCCTGCCGCCCGTATTTCGCACACGTTTTTCCAGTTAAAAACCCTTTTTTCAAGAATTTCTGGGGGGGGGGGGGGGGCGATCGCCCCTGTCGCCCCCCCCCCCCCCCCCCCTAATATACGCTACTGTTAAGATCCGAGGTATTTGGTGAATGAGTGTTTGGTAAAGAGTGGATGTCTGTCTAAAATATTAAAAAGTAAACAATTGTGTGACGTGAGATTGTCGGGTACATTCCTCCGTATTGGTTTGCGCCACCTCGATTTGTTTATTTAATTTTTTCTTTGCATGTTGTTAGTAGATTATGTTTATTCAAACCAATGGCCTTCGGGCTTTCGTGTAAAATGTATTCTGTTCTATTCTATATTCTATTACTATTTACATGGATTGTTATGTTTCACAGTTTCAACCTCGTAGCTCGTTTTTATTTATTTATTTCTTCCATCGTTCAGGAGAACCACCAGCACTCCCAGCCCCCCTCTAACGGAACTGGCCCTGGCGGCCATCTTGGGGAGCAAGGACCATCGTCGGACACCGCAAGTCCTGGGCCCACCCATGCCCCTGCTCCCTCAGCCAAAAGACCATCCCCATCGCCCACGGGGTCAAGTGGGTCTGCTAGCTCACAACCGATGTCACCGGCTATAGGTAAGTAGAAAGGGAGAAAATTAACGCTAATCACCATCAGAGGCGTCACGTCTAGGGGGGGGGGGGACAATGTTGTTGGCCAGTCGGTAAAAAATAGCTGATTCGTCGCGTTTCTTGTAAAAACAGTCGATTTCTCTTCAAAACAGTCGGTTTTTTTGTAAAAATAGTAGACTTAAAAAAAAAGCCGATTTTTCGTCAAAACAGTCTTTTTTTCCTTTGAAAATAGTCGTTTTTTCTGTGAAAACAGTCAGTAAAAATGACCAGCCAGTCGGTAAATACCTTGCCCCCCCCCCCTCCAAATATTTTGGCTAATAACACCGAATAAATCAAACAAGAGCTGGAAATGCATATGGCAGTTGCACCGTTGCACCGGTAGGATAGAAGTAAATTTCCGTACTGTGTTTAATTAAATCTCGTTTAATTTATTCAGCTATATTTTCGTCAAATAAAGTCCTTTTTAGCTGAATATATATATATATAAATACATATTCGTATAAGAAGTCCGCACTGGAGGTGATTTGTAATTAACTTTAATAAGGTATGCTTTCTTAACTCAATACTAACGTGCTTATGCGGCGGAAAAAAATACATAAATAATAATTCATACTTGTGAAACAAATGCACTGACAATAACCATCGTTAGAATATTGCTGTTTTCTAACCCAGCGACAAAAACAGATTTTCCTTACTTTCTAAAAAAAAAGTTAAAACTAGCCTACCTGCCTGGTCTTAAAATGTGTTTTAGATGGGGAATAAATCATAGAACATTTCTGCAACTGTCCACTGAACTTAATTTCTGGGCTTGATAATGGAAGTTCCATTCTAGAACAAGCTCCATTTTCCCCAAGAACCATAGTGTACAAGCTACGTTGTTAACAAAGATACTTGAGAGTAATTATGGGTTACTTGAGATACGCTGAGGTATTTAAAGCTACTTTTGGATACGTAAAGATCCGTCAAGCTAGGTAAGGCGAGGTGCGAATTCCAGTATCTTGAAGCTGCTAATGAAGTCCGAAATTCCTTCATGAAACATTTGAAATTCCCTTAAAACGGACTTCGCCCCAAGTATCTGTAAGCAGGGGCGTCACGTATGGGGGGGGGGGGACGCCCCCAATGTTGTCGGCCAGTCGGTAAAAATAACGGAGTCGGCGCGATGCGCCTCGATTTTCCTTAAAAACAGTCGATTTTTTGCTTAGGAACAGTCGATTTTCGTCACATCAGTAATTTTTTTCTTAAAAAGAGTCGTTTTTCCTGCAAAATTAGTCGGTAGAAATAACCAGCCAGTCGGTAAATGCCTACCCCCCCCCCACCTCTGTCTGTAAGTAACTCCAAAAGGTATCCCAGTATCCCACAATAGCTCCAAGTATCTCACTGTAGCCAAGTATCCCCGCCTAAGTATCCCAAAGTAAAATGTTCTTGAACTGGCGGGATTTGAGAGAAGTTAGCGATACTTCGGGATACTTTGAAATACATTTATATACTTAGAGCTACTTTGGGATGCGTAGAGATACTTTGGGGTACTTCGAGACACTTAAGACTTTGTAGGGTATACGAAGATACTTTTGGAGACCGACCCATGTTTGTGATGAGAGTAATTTGTCGACGAATGATTCGGTTGAAATTGATAATGTGTAAATAAGATATGTGTAAAAGATAGGAACAAAATATTCCGACAACGGGGTTCGGCCGTTTGGGAACCCTTGCTGCCTACCTGTTGTGAACCCGATCTGGATAAAATCTGTCGCTTTGCCCTTCTTGTGACTAGACAATGACCTCCAATTGGACAACAGTTTTCCTCAACAGAAAAGATCTGGATCTGGAGGCTTTGGAGCCCAAAATGTTATGTTTAATGTGTTGAAAATAAAAAGAGGCATTATAAACATTTAATAAGCTCTCTCGATGCAATGGAGAGCCAAGTCCTTATCCGTCAGAGCCGTCGTTGGTTCAGGTTGCTTTAATCCACGATACTTTTTACAACAGTACAAATCAATCACTGCACTGTAAAAAGTTCCTCCGTATAAAGATTAAAGTTAACTGCAGTATTTGCTACTCAGATTCATCTTATTATCTGTTTGGTATTAATCTTATCTGCGTAGAGATAAGAGGAATCCGAGTAGCAAATACTGCAGTTAACTTTAATCTTTGTACGTAAAAACTTTTTACAGTGCGGGGGTCGGCAGTAATACTAGCTCGTTAGCTAGTACCCATATTGAAGAAGTCACAATAAGTACCTAATTGAATGATTCGCCCTCAGGAATATGAATAAAAAAGAAAAGACTCTTTCCTTGCCGTAGCTCGTATACTTCCGAATAAAAACTAGGCCATGGCCTCATCTGAATGAACAACTAGCTTCTAACCAAAACACAAATAAAAATAATAAAAACCGGGTATTGTATCAATTTTATTTATTTATTTATTTATTTTTATAACCCGCTGAAAAGACAGAATAGCGGAGTACAAACAATGAAAAAGAACACAAAAACACTAAAATTCACTCTAGAAGAAGGGACAAGCCGTGATGTGCGGGGAAGCTGAGATGGGACGTTGTGGAGAAATTTTTTACTTATGGCCGAAAGTTTCAGCGATATATCCGGAAGCTTGTAACGCGAAATCAGATGTCTGTTTTTATACCAGGGGGGTAGGAAAAGGAGGAATTTTGCATATCGGTAAGAACAAGAACGGAGGGAATGAAGATTTTTTTTCTTCAAAACTGAAGAGAGGCCAGAAAGAAATAAGATAGAATGAACAGTAAAACTGCTGTAAAGTTTACTAAGGGCTTTTTTATTGTATTTCCCACGATTAGCAACGATCTTCGAGTATGATACTTGAATCTTTCTTTTTGCATCATTAACCGATTGAGACCGGAACGATTTGAGGCTGTTAGTAATGTGGGTGCCCAACCACCGAAGAGATTTTACAAGGGGGATAGATATTGACATTTACTGTCTATCAGTAAATGTCAATATCTATCAGTAAACAGAAATGAAGAGAATATTATTTTTTTGTCAAAGAACCGCACATACTCATAAATCGTGTTAAAAAATAATATTATAATGGTCCCAAATTCCGACAGCGCAGTACGGTACTGTAAAGAAAATCAAGACCTTTTCGTGATGATTAGAGACTGGCGTATTGTTGAAGCTGATTGCTACCGGATCCTCGTGATCTTTGCTAAGATAGTAGACTCTTGGCGTAGGCTTAGTGTAATTAAGGCTCTTTCTGTATCTCGTGTCATCGTAAGTGGACCCGCGATCGACGTACTTGTCCATCCCTTAATCTAGTGCTCTGTTGACAGACGTCTCTGTGAAGCACAGGGATCTCGGTAAATTAATCCTCGTACGAGGAAGCTGGAATTTGATTCCAATTTTCGCGCTCGATTGCCTGTTGAGATACATAACGGGGGAAGTCCCGAATTCCACGTGGTCTTGGAGTGACGTCATGTCTGTAATTACCATTAATCAGCTGACCGATGATGCTTGTTGTCACTCAGTGCATCTTTCTTTCGTGATTTATGACAGAAGGGTCGATTTCGACGATAAGAAAAAATAGCCGATCTATTTATGAATGGAAAGGGATGGAGTTGATGTCTTATGAATGAAGCGAGTGTTGTCTAACATGAATAGTCAGCTTGGAGTGTTAGTTTTGCTGAGACGGGGTTGCGGCTTCTTCTACCCTCGACATTTGGATGTTTAGAAGAGATGTTAGGGGTGTATTCCAGCCTTCTGACTGGGAGTAACTACTCGTTTGTCTGTGGTTGACCACAAGTTGACTAGGTTGGAACAGCGGTGTGTATGCAGCAAAAATTCAGATAAATATCAGGATTTATTACAGTATCCCTTTGTTAGCAACGGTCAGCCAAGCAGATAGGTAATTCGTACAGACCCAGCAACTCACAAAGCCCCCCTTTTCAAGGCACTGCTCGTAATAATTGTAAGATTGTCGCCTGAGCCGTCAGTATTTTAAAGTTCAAGTTTTCCGGTTATATTTCAAGCCTGACACTACCTATCATGCTCCGGTTGGTAAAAGCTTATCAGTCTTAATTATTTGTAGAGGGTTGGAGCGTTCTCTCTGCTTTTTGAAACAGTTCGCGGTGACGCAAACCAATCTGGGAGAATGTCTCAAACATTGTCACATCACCAAATTGTCTACTTTTCAGTATCGTAAAAATCCGCTCTTTCCAAATAACTTTTTTAATATCGTAGCCTAGGGTTCGTCTGCTAATCGCCAATTTTGTTTCATCCCTTGGTCCAGAATTAATTGTTGATTCGCGTTGTCTTCCTGTTTTTCCCGTAACTCGTTTTTTGCGATCGAACCCCAATAGGGAATCCCAAACAGCCGTTGATTCACTGTCAGAAGTTTCGTAACAACAAGGATGCGCAGTTTTTAACAGATATGAGTTAACACACTATATGTTGATTTTAAAGACAAATGGGGCTATGAGCCTGTAGGTGTTAGGCTGTTAGTTGGTGCGTTGCAGCGTTGCTTTTAGCGAAAACATAACATTTCTGAAGTAACTTCGATGGATAGTGTGTTATCGTCGACGGATAGTGTGTTATCGTCGACGGATAGTGTGTTATCTCATATCTGTTGAAACTGCGTATTCATTTTGCAATATTGACATGACACGTCCAACGGTGTAATTTTTTTTTTCTGCAACTTGTTCACATGTTTTCTCAGATTCCTTGACACGTCAACGCCAGCCATGCATTTATTTTGCAATCCTAAACACGTGGTCGTTTGATTACTTTTGTTTACTAGACAGACGGTCGCCAAATTTCCTGATTGTACTCTCTCGAATTTATGGCACATGTTTCCCCGGATAGGGGAATGCTATTTTCCAAGTGTAGTCTCGCAGAAAGAAACACGTCTTAATCTGCTTTGTTTTCCTCGAAAAGGCTACAGCATGTTCGGAAAAGAAATAATCCCCCCCTCCCCCCCCCCCATCGTAGTCCAGGTGCTTTTACCGGTAAGTTTACACGGGAATTAAGAAGAGCTTAGAAGATTTCTTGGTAGTGTATATAGTGAACTGAAAGAAAAAATTCACTTTGAGCTTTTTCAGCTGGGTGCTTACGAATCACACCACTAAACTTTCAGATAACAGATAACACAATATTGCGCATCTTTTTGTTAAATGTTATGTTGGATGCCGTGTATATTTCTGTTATGACCCTTTGAACTTTATGCTTCGAGAAAAAAATTCTGTTTTAACTATTTTAAATGTTATGTTTCTCGAAAATATAACATTTAAAAGGGACATACCAGACATGTTCCCATAAGGTCTCTCACACATGTGTTATCTGTTCTCACAAGGACTCTCAAACATGTGTTATCTGTTATCAAACTTCTGACAGTGTAGGAGCGTGTTCCATCCTTCTAACAAAAGTAACTTTAGTAACTATTTTCGTTCCAGCCTTCTCGAAATATAGTAACTATTTGCTTACCACGCTCGGGAGCGTAGTAAGCGTGGTAACTACGAATCTTTTTGACGTGATTGGTCCGATTAGCACGCGCCTTTGCTGAAAATGAAAAAAACTTGTTCCAGCCTCGACGCCAAGAAGCCAGAATTCGTGACATCATGCGTAGTAACTTCAGTAAGTAGGGTGGAACACGCTCTAGATGATTCAACAGTTGTCTCCAATCCTGGATTGAACTAGCAACTTTCACAGTGATATGCTTCCAATTTAACTCCTGTAATCGACTCGATCTAACGTTACGAGTATGTGGTTGTCTCCCGAACAAGTCCAGTTCTGTCTTATTTAAAATACTTGATTAATAATTTCATCACGTGTTTTCTTTCAGATTACCATTTTTATGGTCTGTATCAGGCAACCTTATTTGCGGTTAAAAAACTGCGTCCCTTTTGCTTGTGATTCTCTCACTCTCCCTTGGTCCCTGTAGACAACATTCTGTTCTGTCTCTTGTGCTCTTGCCCTCCTTCCAGTCGCTATATTGATCCCAACGTTTCGGAGCTCCAAGAGCTCTTGTCCCTGTGCTGAGCGGTGCAGTGCCAGGCTGGGAGGGAACGAGAATGCGGGATCGATGCGAAAGCCCGCTTTTTCGGTCCTGGCCACCGTTTCGGGAGCTTTTGCTAGGAACTAAAATTTAGGACAGAGACTGTCTCCTGCAGATGAAACGGAGCGGGACTGGCTTTTTACAATGTCTCGAAATCCCTTCCCGAGTTGTTATTCATGCGCTCGTCATTTAGTGAGGTTGGCGTAAAGATGTTTTGTGAATTAAACTTGGGCGGAAGCTTCAGGGAAAATCCTGGGAGGGAAAAAGAAACGGAGAGGCGCGGTTTTGGCGGGATGGATTGGAAAGGACAAAAACGGGGAAACGGACTTGGTTCCCTGGGAAAACACCATGAAAAATTGTAGTTCGCCGTCAAGTTCGGCTTCGTCTTATTGTACATTTTCAAAACGCACTCCGCCTGGAATCCCACAAGAAGTTTTCTGGATCATCATCTCTTCCATTGGGCCAAATTGATCCAAACACTTTTAGTAGTAGGTGCCCACTAAAGGACACCTGAACAATGAAACCATACTCGAACACACCATGGAGAATGCATTTACAGACATGACCACGGAGAGCATTCTTCTCCTGAGCGTGACGTTTTCAAAATAGGGATGTTCGTTTCTGGAGGTCTGCAGATGCAGACTCCAAGACAAAAAGCGCAGTTCATTCAAATCTTGTACAGCGTTGGCCGGATCTTATTGGAATTTCTTCTAGATATACGTTTGGGCCTAACTGGTTAAAAAATATTCAAGAAGAAGGGTTGATTGGAGACATTTGTTCATACAAAAATTGTTCGGTACTGAAATAAGGACAGATGCAAAATGGAGCAAAAATCATACCTTGGAAACACTATTTCGTATTTGGATTTGGTTTTCTGCAGGCAATGTTAACGGAAGTCATACAGATAGGGATGATACTTGGTAATCTTCATTCAGATGTCCTTCAGAGGCCAAAAACAAAAGTCTCTATCAAGTTAAAACGAACATGCTCCGAATTCGTTGGCGTGAACTCAGTTCTGCTGGATCAAGAAGGGCTAGTTTACGGCTAAAATAGCACTACAAGTTAAACGACACTAACATGATTGGCCGTAAGGTTAAATCTGTAAGGGCTTTTATTATCCCAGTGGATATTTCAAACGTCAGGCAAGAGTAATGAATTCGTCATGATAGAAATACGAGTAGGCAGTAGCATGTTCGACATCTATTCAAACAGTGTTTACAACGGATACGTCAGCTACGATTCTTCATCAGCGATATTTGGGCCCTTCTTGGCAAGGGTCCTCGTCAGGCTGTCAATCCTCCGGGTTAACGTCGGGGAAGGAAACAAACCTGTAATAACACCTGTAATCATTGTAATCACAAACCTGTAATTACAGGTTACATTGATTACAATGATTTCAGGTTTGTTTCCTTCCCCGACGTTGACCCAGAGGATTGACAGCCTGACGAGGACCCTTGCCAAGAAGGGCCGAAATATCGCTGATAAAGAATCGTAGCTGACGTATCCGTGGTAAACATTTTTTGAATAAATGTTTCAAAGTCAGCTTTTTGCTCAAAGAATATTTATGTTCGACGTCGTTTCGGGGAGGGCGATTTCAAGAAATCTTCTTCGTTTTCAGGCCGACATGTTTTAATTGATCACGGCCATTTTTCTGTTCAGTTAAAATATTTCATTCACTCATTATTCAAAAATAGTGTTTTTTTGCTTTAAAACCAAAACTCTCGTTGAATAGTTCGTCATCGTCATTCATTCTCTTTGCTATTTTATAAAGAAAAAATGGAGGGGGGGGGGAGACCATCTGATTAAAATTAGTCAAAATTGCGCAAAATCTTAGACCGTAAATTGGTGAATTTAGAAGAACAGGAGCTCCAAAATTTATTCTTATGACCCAGTCGAGAATTCCGGTCCTGCATCGCCTTAGTCGGGAAAAGAGTTAAAGGACCTGTCTTACCTATAATACTAACGCAACCTATTTCCATAATCACTCCATGTATTTCTAAACCCGGAGACCCCAATTTCGTACGGTACATTCTAACCCCTGTAACAAAACCAAGCTGATTTTCTCACTTGCCGTGTTTTGCTACCTTTGATGTGTAGCACACTGTCGACGGTTGTCTGCGAGAAGTTTTTCCATCAGAAAAACGCTTATGTAAATTATTTCCCTGTTTTCGCTAAAAGTCGACGGGTCTCGGAAAAGGCTTAAAACAGCCAAAACCGTGGGTTATTTGATGAAAGCACAGTATTCAAATGTTTTAAAATACTGTAAGTGGAAGAGTAAATAGTGAAGGGCTCCTTTAAAGGCACAGAAAACTTGACTACGCAACTTTCGGCCATCAAACCGACCTGGGGGGCTTAGAAAAAGATACAGGGACTTATTGTCGACAGGACCCCCCTTCTTTGTTATCTCGACCCCCCCTCCTTAGTGTTCCCAAAGCTAGCTGGCAGTCCCTTGCCCCTTATGCACTGTAATTATGCACTTATTCACTGCAAAAGTTCGCCTTTGGCCGTGTTGACTAACAAATCGGGATAGTAGTCAAGAGGTCGTGCGTTCGATTTCTACTCCCGGCACACAAACCTTTTGCTTTTTGGGATCCCAAAACGTAAGTTGAGGGATACCTATGACTTCGCAAAAGTTGTCCGTCTGTCCGTCCGTCCGTCCGTCCGTCTGTAAGCACGATAACTCTCGAAGGGAATGAGATATTTTGATGAAACTTGGTGTGAGGATTCGTTGGGTCGGCGGACCAGTCGAGTTCGTAAATGGGCTTTGTAGCCCTACATTTAGGGGTGGGGGAAGGGGTTCAAATTAAGGGGCAAACAAAATATTTTGAAACAGCTTATGTGATAGTCGATTATGGGCGATGGTGAAAACCATTTTGTAATCGGACAAGTAGTTCGCCCGGAATCCGGCCAAACCGGAAAGTTTGTTAAAAGTAAAAGTTTTATTTGAAGTTGATTAGATGTTTGATTTAGAGGTAGGAAGACATGCTGAAGACGATGGTCAAAACCATTTTCTCGACGGAACCCGGAATCCGGCCCAAACCGGAAAGTTTGTTAAAATTAAAAGTTTTATTTGGAGTTGATCAGATGTCCGATCTAGGGCAAGAAGACATG
This sequence comes from Branchinecta sandiegonensis, assembly GCA_030848855.1. Taxonomy (NCBI): domain Eukaryota; kingdom Metazoa; phylum Arthropoda; class Branchiopoda; order Anostraca; family Branchinectidae; genus Branchinecta; species Branchinecta sandiegonensis. The sequence continues at coordinate 4,282,737 of JAUPMV010000003.1, read as the reverse complement.
CTGAACTTTTATGTGAAAACAATTTTCTTCCCGGACATGTAGTTCGCTCGGAATCCGGCCCAAACCGGAAAATTGTTAGAAGTTAGAGTTTTATTTCTAGCTGATTAGATAACCGATTTAGGGGTAAGAAGAGGCGCTGAATCCGTCTGTGACAATCATATTTTACCCGGACATATAGTTCGACCGGAATCCGGCTGGAGTCGGAAAATTTGTTATAAGTTAAATTTTTATTTGAAGTTGATTAGATGTTCATTATTGGGGAAAGAAGATATCCTGAGTTCGTTTTTGAGCTTTCTTTTTTCGCCGGACAAGTAGTTCTAGAGTTCGGCCGAAACCGGGAAATTGGCAGAAGTGGCAGGAACTTTTCGTCAAAACAGATATGACTTATACGGGTAAACACACATGCTGAATCCATATCTGAACTTGGTTTTCTCAGATGATTAGCTATTTGGCCTTAATCTGTTTCTGAATTTTAATTGTAAGAATGTTCCAAGGATTCTGGCGATGACTGGATCTGGCTAAGACAAGACCCAGTTGTCTGGATCAGATATTGAATTTTTGGGATCCCATCGAAAAGTTTGGTCTTGTTTTTTACTAACTCAAAAGCCTAATTCTCGGGAACTGCCCGGAAACTGCAATGGTCGTAACGAGAATTTTTCTAACTCTCAATATCGACTCAGAGTACATTCTTGATATGTCAGCTAGCTCCCCGAGTCAAGTTTGAGTTAAGTTTTCTGTTCCTTTAAGTCCCTTTAACCAGTAGGGATAGAAACCGGCTTGTGTCGTCGTCATGTCATCGCTTTCTTTTCCAACTCTCAACCAATTAGGTGACGTCTCATTTCTGGAAATGATTCTGTTTCCTCCACGTGGTCTGTCTTGTTATGTCGGCATAACTTCGTTACAAGTGTGTGAATTTGGCATACATATGACCTTCCCAAATAAATTCCGTCTCTTCATTGATCGATATCTTGTAACGACTTCTTGCGTCACGTCCCTTGTAACTACTGACACACGTCATCGAGGAACACGTGGGATAAAAAAAAAGTCGGCAATTCACATTCTAAACAATGACTCAGCAGGTCTCGTCTCGGGAGAGCTTGACCGCAAATCTCTGTATTAATTAGCTTGGCTGTCGGATGAGATGAAAAACGGATGTAATGTTCGGTATCCTTTTTTCTAGGAAATGTTATGCCAACAAGACCGTCAAGCCGTCAAGATTTGCCGCCGCAGCATGGTCAGCAACCAAATCATGGTCCGCCACCACAGGGTGAGCTTTACCTCATACCCCTTTTCCAACCTACCGTATTGCAGACTACCCCATTTAGTCACGGAAGATTCCAGCCGTAGTCTTAGACCCCATCCATCTCAACCACTCGACAAATGCAGGAATACCGTACTTTCGAACCCCTTCTCCGGTAATTGATTATGAAATACCCGAGGAAGTAAAACCAAAACTATATTCCTCACAGCGTTTTTACCGCATTTCACCCAATAATGCGTATCCATCGAGCGAAGACGAACAATGGTACAGAGCTCTGACCACTTCTTACCTTTCGATCAAAGACGGGAAAGTTTTGACACTCCGGCAAATTATGATCACTGGAAAATGACCCCCCCCCCCCAACCCTAGCGCATCCTAGCTAGTTAAGCGTCCCTCAACCCTCATCGTTCTGACTTACCGTCGATTTAGATATCATCGCTGTCACACATTAAGGGGTCAAGCGAATTTTTCAGAATGTCCAAGAGAAGAAAAAAATAAGTTTTAAAGATCTATTTTTTGACCGATCTTCATGATTTTTATTTCGAATCATATTTTTTTTAAACGGATAGAAGAAAATAACATTTAATTTTTTTTACCGATATACTTAATGCTTTTTATGTCGCTTTGCTCTTTTTGACCGTTCCCCTGGCGGTTAAATCTTTTCAGTAGATGCAGGAACCAGGTACCCATAAATTTCCTGTAATGACTCGCCATTCAGGGGGCTTGTCAATAAGAGATTTCTGATGCGATCTTGACCGAGCGTCAGATAGTTCGAGAAATACCCACGGGGATAAAATCTCGGATAAAATACCCGACTGTAGATAGACAAAATTTTTCGCAGCTGTTTTGCTGAACTAGGAATATTTCTCTGTAATGGAAGAGTATCCTGGATCGTTTGACCAAGCTTAGGTACCTGGTGGCATGCTGAATAGTCCTGACTGAATATATCTGTCTGAGCAAGAACGCCGATTCGACCCAAGCGGGATTTTGGAAACTAGGTGAGGCTCGGGCAACATAGCAACATAGAAGCATACAAAAAAGCAAAACGACAAGCCCCCTGAATGGCGAGTTATTACAGGAAATTTATGGGTCCCCGCAGGAACTAAGATCCATAGCCCTAGTACCAATAACTCATTTTCATAAAAAATGTCGCTTGACCCCGTAAAGCGTTACAAGGAAGATATGAATGAATGTATTTGATTAACCCAATACAATAAGAAAAAAAAATTTAATAAAGAATGTAAATAATGTATACAACGGATACGTCAGCTACGCTGATGAAGAATCGTAGCTGACGTATCTGTTGTATACATTATTTGAATATATGTTTCAAAGTCAGCTTGGGCTCAAGGAATATTTATAGACAGAAGGAAAGAGAGAACACAGAAAGAAACAGAAATAGGAAGAAAGGTAGAACTGACATCTGACATTCTGACTAACAAGAAAACTAAAAAGAAGAAGATTATAGTAACATCGCACCATACAGGGAGGTTTTCTTACTAAGAGAACGGGCATAAGGATGATAGCCCTGTAAGGATCGACAACGTTATGTTTGCTATGATGCAGGTCACTTCTAAACTACCGTATTTAGGAAAGAAAGAGTTTATAATGAATGAATTTATTTCTAAAAAGCCCGTTGGGTCATGGCGGGTAAACAAAATAAAATACAAAATACACTCAAAAACTCAGTGTAAACACCAAAAAGAGCAAATCCTTGTGCTCCATAACCCTGCTTCAGGAACTGAGGGGGCCATCGAAGGTTAGCAAAACTTGTCTTAACCAACTAACTTAACTTACCAGTACTTCTCTAACATCGTTTCTCGCTCAAACGTCTTTGTTATCAAATCTTTTAGCTCCGCGCAACGACCCACCAAATGAAAACTATCCCCCCCCCCCCCCGTGTGAACCGCACACAAGGCGAAAAGAGCACAACTTAATTTTGCTCAAGTTTTGATGCGTGTAGCTCAGCGAGCCTTGGAACACACGCAACGGAATCTCAGAAGCGACCATTCTAAGTACACCCTTAATTGGTCAGATAGAAATAAATAGGAAACTTACAAGGGTTGAACGCGATTGCTGGAAACCATGCATTCTGAATAACTGTAAATAATTACCGTGTCATAATATCATGTACCCTTAGTAACAGGAAGGGTCCATGATGTTTTCTTAATAGTTACTTTTACAATAGTTGCGTTTTTGCAGATACCATGGCAACTGTATCTGAAGTTAGTCCTTTTTGCAGTTACCGTGGTATCTGATACACGGTTGCTCTGCAAAAACCACTATTGCCGAAATTGCACTTCTCGAAGTCATCCCAAAAAAAAAAACTGATATCCAGTTACATCACTAAGTGCTAAACTTCTTTCTCACCAATTTGATAAAATTCGATGAAATTGAGATGACTTTTCAGATACAACGATCAGTTACCACGGTCGGACTGAATATCAGATACCACGATAACTGTAAAAACGCCTTTTGACCGTGGTATCAGATACAACGATCAGTTACCACGGTCGGACTGAATATCAGATACCACGATAACTGTAAAAACGCCTTTTGACCGTGGTATCAGATACCACGGTAACTGCGAAACCGACTTTAAACCGTGGTATCAGATACCGTTGTATCGGCAAAAACGCAACTAATGCCTGACCAAGAATAAATTCATAACTCTTTCTGCTAAGGCATACAACACAGATAAAAGCGCATAGAGGCACAACAAATCACATTGAAATTTCACTATTTGAAAATCGATTATTCGTGAATAGCGGAGCAACGAAGTAACGCATTTTCATCGGGTCTTCAAGCCAATTTAAGGGAATAAGTGATTGGTAATTAAATTGTTCTATCCCAGCCCTTTTCAGTTAACCCTAGGTACCTTGTCCATCGCAAACCTGGAGTAGCCTAACGTCCCAAATTTTACACTCAGAAACACATTACACATTGGAAAGAGAGTAAAAGGACGTTGACGAATGAATTACTTTTTTGGTCTGCCAAACAAGGGCCCTTTCAGTACCATACCAGGCTGTGGGCGAAAGTGAGACTAAAAAAGGGGAGGAAATTTCTATATCTGAAGACAGATACTGGAAAGCCGTAGAAAATAAAGTTGTAGCAAGTATTATGGTTGTTACTTATTATTTGTACCTGGCGGCTCGTTGCATACAAGGGTAGGGTCGAAATCCTGTGTTAACCAAACCTCCAAGCGATCCGCTTTCATAGTTCGGAGATTAAACCAGGGATCTTTAGCATTTCGAAGTTTCCAGTAGGTCTTGCCAGGACGTAGCTGAGGGTTTCTGTTGTAATTTATTTCGAGCCCGCTTCGGATGGGTGCAGAATTGTGGTATTCTCGCAAGACCTCTAGCTGCCCTAGCCTCCTGCTAGAGCTCCGTGCGACCTATCCTGTAAACCTGCTGGAAACGCATTCACTCCTCGTCAGTATCAATTTCCTACCATACAAAAATAAGCGACATGGTGGATCTTCGAAGACGAGCAAGTTGGCCCATTGGTGGTAGTCAAATTGGTAACTGCAGATGGCACGAATGCTGCCTTTAGGTATCTGGTAAGGAGTCGGTACTGGCGATGAAACTATTTGTTGCCCCATTTCTTACCAAACGTCGAAGAGCGTAATAACTTTTCCTTGTGCATTATACCCTAGTTTCGTCTAATTTCGTACTACTTGCTAATTACTCAAGGAAAAGAGGGCGGACACAAATAATTAGCTGACGTGCGATTTCTTTTCAAGGAAACTACGGACAAGGGCCGATGCCGCCTCCGCATCTTGGAAGCTATCCGCCCGGTAAGCCGATGCCCGGGTATCACCCACATGGTCAGCACTACAGTCCTGGTCCGCAACAAGGTAAGTCACAAACTTTTAGTGAGGGAGATGCATGAAGTTGCTGGTTTGAGAGAGGAAACGGTTCACCTGTGGTGACCTCAGTGTTGCGATGGATGGGAGTCCGGGAATCCGTACAAGAATCGCAATTGCATCGCATTTGATCCAGACAATTGGGGTCTTGTCTTCGCCATATCCAGTCTTCGCCAGACTCCTTGAACATTTTTACTAATAAAATTTAGAAACATGTTAAGGCCAAATAGCTAATCATTTGAGAAACCAATTTCAGAAATGGGTTCAGCATGTGCGTTTACCCCTATAAGTCACACCTATTTTGACGAAACAGATCGAAACTTCCTGCCTTACTTCTGCCAATTTTCCGGTTTCGGCGGAATTTCGGAACTACTTGTCCGGTGAAAAAATAAAAGCTAAAAACGAATTCAGAGCATCTCCCTACCCCTTTACCCAACATCTAATGAACTTCAAATACAAATTTTAACTTATATAAAATTTTCCGGTTTCAGCCGGATTCCGGACGAACTATATGTGTGGGTAAAAATTGATTGTCATATACGAATTCAGCGTCTCTTCTTACCCCTAAATCAGACGTCTAATCATCTACAAGTACAACTTTTGCTTTTAACAAACTTTACGGTTTTGGCCGGATTCCGGGCGAACTACTTGTCCAGGTAGAAAATGATTTTCACATCAGTCTTCTTACCCCTTAATCGGCTATCTCATTAGCTGTTTGAAAATAATTTGTTTGCCCCTTAATTTAACCCCCCCCCCACCCCTGAATGTAGAGCTACAGAGCTTATCTACGAACTCGACCTTTCCCTTGACCCAAAGAATCTTCACACCAAGTTTCATTAAAATATCTCGTTCCCTCCGAGAGTTATCGTGCTCTCAGACGGACGGACAGACGGACTTTTTTTGTGATGTCATAGGTATCCCTCTACTTACGTTTTGGGATCCCAGAGTACCACGAGATCGACCTGCCCGAGGCACATCTAACAAAACACCCTAACACCGCTCCTAGGCAAAATACCAGGAAAGCAACCTGACCGTCTTCCAATGCACCCTGCCACCACTCCTAGGAAAAACAGGGGAGGACGACAGGCAGTCCGTCTGTACCCTATGCCCCCTCCACCACTTTTAGGAAATATACCAGGAGAGCGATGCTTAACTTAGACTTAAAGATGTCTAAACCGGCTTGAAGTGTTTTGTTTCAAGAACAAAGACTTACATCTAATACAAGGATGCGAGTCCTTGAGTTAATCACAATTCTGTTCTACCAAACTTCTAACTATTCACTAATACTGATTTTCTGTAGGTTTAAGGTTCAAAATTTTAATTTACCCTTCCTTCCTTATTTCTGCCGAATATTCGGTTCCGGCCGGATTCTGGACGAACTATTTGTCCGGCAAAAAACTAAAGCTCAAGAACGAATTCAACATGTCTCCGACCCCTACATCGAACCTCTAATCAACTTCAGATAAAACTTTTACTTCTAACAAATTTTCGGGATTCTGAGCGAACTATACATCCAGTGAGAAAACGATTGTCATTTACGGATTCAGCATGTCTTCTTACCCTTAAATCGGACATCAGATTAAATTCAAATAAACTTTTAGTTTTAAAAAAAATTCCGGTTTTGGCCGGATTCTGGGCTAACTACTTGTCCGGTGAGAAATAATTTTCATGTTTGGGTTCAGCATGTCTCCTTACCCCTTATTTTGGTTCTCTAATCAGCTTCAGATTAAACTTTTACTTCTCACAAATTTTCCGGTTTTTGTGGGATTCCGGGTGAACTACCTGTACAGCGAGAAAACGATTGTCATTTACGGATTCAGCATGTCTTTTTCCCCTTAAATTGGACATCAAATCAAATTCAAATAAACTTATAGTTTTAAAAAAAATTCCGGTTTTTGCCGGATTCCGGGCTAACTACTTTTCCGGCGAGAAATAATTTTCATATTCGGATTCAGCATGTCTCCTTACCCGTTATTTTGATTCTATCATCAGCTTCAGATTAAATTTTTACTTCTCACAGATTTTCCGTTTTTTTGCGGGATTCCGGGTGAACTACTTGTCGAGCGAGAAAATAATTTTCATATTCGGATTTAGCATGTCTCCTTACCTCTAAATCGACTATTTTTTTTACCTTTTAAAAAGAAATTTGTTTGACCCTTAATTTGAACCCTCCTCACCCCTAAATACACAGCGATGGGGCCCATCTGCGAACTTGACCTGCACCTGACCTGACCTGATCTTCACGCCAAGTCTCATCAAAATATCTTATTCCCTTCGAGAGTTATCGTGGTCACACACGGGCGGACAACTTTTACGAAGTCATAGGTATCCCTCCACTTACGTTTTGGGATCCCAAAAACGAGCCCGCTCGCGAATTTCTTAGTAAGTCAAACTGCACGGGCGGACACACCTTTTCTTCTTGAAATTGTTTGTGATTGTTAGACAGGAGTTTAAAAAAAAAAAAGTATTGGAAGAAATGGATTCTGACCACTATTTAGAATTTTGTTTAAAGTTTTTATTCCAATACTAAATTGATATTTTTCTTTTTGTCTGATTTTCTTGTTAAGATCTGTTTTGAAGTTTCCAATACGCGTGGTTCCATATCACGCCATTAATTTTTTTTTTTGTGACCCGCTTTTTGGTTCAGCCAACTTGGCTCAGCCAAAAAAGCGCTGGAGAGCCTAGGTACTAAAAGAAACAATGGCGAAAGGTGGGGATTTCTAAAGCTTATAATGCTATAAGGGAGCTAAGTATAATGTAAAAGGCGGAATAAGCAGGGTGGTCCTTTAAACGAAATAGCTTAAAGATGGAAGAGGTCGGGCGTACGAAATATTTACAAATAACATTAAAACAACGAACAACAAATAATGAATACACTTTAAGAGAAACGTCCTGTAATAAATGTCGGTACAAAACTGTTTAAAAATTGAGGAAATAGTGTGACAGGAGGCAAAAACCGACAGTCAGTGTTCCTCTCGGGATCGACACCGGGTGGGGATGAAGGATCAAACAAGTATTCGACAAGTTCATCAGTGAGCTTGTCTCCGCCCTTGTCTCCACCAAGTGCTTGAGCTGTTTCTTCCATTCCAGGTCCACCGAGTGGCTACTCCCCTCAACGTCCTCAAGGCCCGGGTCAGTACGGAAACTATCCGCCCCAACAGCAGGGAGTGGGAGGAACTCCTGTTTCGCAGCCATATGGAGGTTCTGCTCCCCCAAGACCGGGTCCACCAGGGCAATATGGACAGTATCCAGGGTATCCCCCGAATCAGTACCCACATCAGGTATGTGTTTGCTAGTTGTAATTGTCATAGGTGGTTCGGTGTTGTAACTGGGGAGCTTTCAGTCAAAGATTTGCCTGTTTTTAACACAAGGATATACGACTTCAAGTACTTCAACAGACAATACTATGGATGAACTTACTCATAAACATGTGCCATAGCGGGAAAAGTAAAAAAAATATGAAGCACCCAAACAAAGAAAAAGCAAAAACAAACCGAAAATCAACTTCTAAAAAAATCAACGGTGGGCCATAGCAGCCTTCGGGAATTTACCCAATCTTCGCTGGTCACCAGAAAACTTGCTTCTCATAGTTGAAACCGGATCCCTTTCCTTCGACTCCTCCCGACAAAAAACTTCCTTTCGATCTGTCTACTCCTCACAATAACAAACCGAATGTACCGCATTTTCCCCTTCAGTACCACACGTTGGGCATGTTATCTACAAGTGTTGCAGAAAATTTCCGTCATGACCTTTTAAGTTTTACTTTTCTCGTAAAAATAACATTGCAAACCATGGTTAGTGTTATGTTTCATAAAATGGAACATTTAAAGGCTCATAACACAACTTTGTGTTATGCCAGCATAATCTTGTTAGGTACTGTATAAGATTTATTAGACAAAAACTTGCTACCGATTGTCTTTACAAATATCATTCTTTAACACATGGCGGTACAGAACTGACGTTACACTGACATTTTGTTAAACATGTTTACGAAAAATGGCGCAAACGTATTAATGTGCCTCTTTGGTTTAGTCTTTACTGGCTTAAGCTTCAGCTGCGAACGCAGCTTTATTAAATGTTGTCAGCATATTACATTATACGTCTGATTTCTAGCAATGGGGAGGCAAACCAGGAGTTGGCCAGCCTTCGATTCAGCAACCCCCGGCCTCACGACCCCCTGCACCGGCCCAACCTGTCCAATATCTGCGACATCAGTTACAGCAGAAAGTTGGTTACCCGAATCAAGGGCACGGAGGAAATCCTGCTCTAACGCCTCCACACCCGGGGTATCAGACAAGTGGAGGCAATCTTCTGTCCCCCCAGCCGCAACCGCCCCCTTCCCCAGGACCAAATGTTGGTCCGGCTCAAGTCACAGTGACGGGGCCAGATGGCGCTGGAATTGATGAAGCTTCACAGCAGTCGACGTTGTCAAACGCGTCCCAAGGTAAATTGTTCGTGACACGGAGTCCCACCCTACTTACCGTAGTTACTCCGCGTGACGTCACGGATCCTTGCTTCTTGGCGTCGACTGGATCCTCTCGAGGCGTTCCGACTGCTCCCGTGTCAAACCGGAGTTCCATACCGGACAGCACTATGGTATCGCGCAATTAGTGCGAAGTTCGGCCGTAGGAGTTGAATTCTTTTTTCAAGTCTGGAGGTCGGAGCCAGGCTTTCCGGTGACATTTAAACTGGGGAAGTGCAGTCATAAAAAAATCCTCAGTTTTGGACGCAGTGCTCCAACGGTCGAGTAGACCCAACGTATGAGCAAAGTTGTACAGTGTCGGGAATCGGAGAATACTTAAGAGCCAGGAAATACAGGTTTGGCACGCCCAGAAGGATCAGTCGGAATCTTTGGGGTTTTATGCTGCGGTAAGGGAGACATGGGGTGAGAATATAATGTTTAATGCGGGTCTTAGACGGGATGAGTTAGAGATAATTATTGAATTGTTGGCAGATTGTCTACCAATTGGGGGTAGCAGACGTTATATTGGTAATTGTAAGCAGAAGTTCGGTCCTTACTTCTGTCCGATGTGTGGGTGCGTGGATGAGAGTGTGACTCACATGCTTTGCGATTGTATTGAGCTGAGTGAATGGAGAAAAGTTGAGTATGATGTGTGGTTAAAACGAATTTTTAAGGATGAGTGTTTTGCTGGTATTAAGAAAATGGGGCGATTTTTGAGGCTAGCGATGGAATACAGAAGTAGGTTTTTGGAATAAGTAAAACAAATTAAACGGAAATGAGTATTATTATATGTTAGTGGGTTTTTTTTGTATGTTTAATTTTTGCCATGGCCCTCGGGCTGCTTATAGCAATAAACTATCTATCCATCTATCTATTAGGTCAGGAGGCGTGGTATCGCTAAAGCGCTACTTAAAACTTAAATCCATGCCAACCTCTATTTACAGCGTCTGGCGACGATGGACCACCAACGCCGCGTTCCCGCGCTGTTCTCGGTGTTGGCGGGTTCCCTGGGAGCCATCCTGCCACACCATCTAGTGGCACAGTTCCGAGCCCTGGAATGATTCATGATGATTATGCGGATGCCAATAGTCCCGGCGCAGGTTGGGGAAGGCCCAGTGCAAGCCCAGTAAGTGTCAGTTTTGCTTTGCTTTGTTTTCCCTACTTCGTAAATTCGTGGAGCGTAGGGTAGGGAAGGGTGGAAGGAAGTCAGGAGGAACTGCTGTTGCTGCTGTTGCAACCAGTATAGATTAGTTGCATTTTGGCAGATACCATGGTATCTGATACACGGTCTGTAGTCGTTTTTGCAGTTATCGTGGTATCTGATACCATGGTCAAAAGGCGTTTTTGCAGTTATCGTGTATCTCGCCAATTATCGTGGTATTTGAAAAGTTATCTCACTCTCAAAAATGTTTGTCAAATTGGTGGGGAAGATGTTTGGCACTTAGTGAAGGCACTTCTTTCGGGATGACTTCGAAAAGCGCAATTTCGGAAATTATCGTTTTTGCAGAGCAACCGTATATAACCACGTTTACTGCGAAAATGACTAATTGCAGAATCAGTTACCATGGTATCTGCAAAAACGCAACTAATGTGTTTGGAAAGACTGTCGTTTACTGACTAATCTAGGATCAATCTCGAGTGGGGAGGAGTGGATTTTGTCGTTCACCCTCCTACTCCTTATTTCTTCTTCTTTCATATCTATCAGACCTCGAATCCTTTAAGGACTGGGAAATGGAGGGGGGATATTATTATTATTATTATTTCTTCGTTGTAATTTTCTGTTCCTTATTCCTTCTATTTCCCGATCGATTTCTGGCCCTTAAGTCTTCCCTTTAAGTCTCCCACAGCAGCACAGTCACGTACACTAAGCCCTTTTTATAACCATGCTCAACCACTGGGGCATGCTGGCAGGGGTAAGCATGGTACTCACACATATGTGTAGCCGTTATGCCCCAGAGGGTTACTAGTACAAAACAAATTCAAAGTTTTTTTTGTATTAATTAATTAGTTATTTTAATTAATTCGTTTAATTTCATGTTATCTTTTTACAATAAAAGTGGTGGATCGTCATACACGGTCAACATAGTCATAAGTAATCACACATATGTTAATTACTGTTCGATTTGTTTAATTACCGAAGTATTACTGGTATCCCTCCAGGGAATGAGGTGTATGAGTACCGAAATCACTCTTGCTATCATAGCGCTTAAGCATGGTAATGAAAAAAGGGCTTAGTGTACTTGACTGTGCTGTTGTGGGAGGGAAGATTTCGAGGCCGGAAATCGATCGGAAAATGTAAGGAATAAGAAGTATAAATTACAACAAAGAAAGCGCCCCCCCCCCCCCATTCCTTGTAGTCTTCAGGGCCTGGAATAGGTCTGGTAATAGAAGATGTACGGCGTAGTAAGGTAGACGACAAACTTCACTCCTCCCCACTCGAAATCGACTCTAGAATTTCTGAGAGCCAGTAAACGACAAGCCTCCCCCACGCACACTCTTTATTGGTTATAGATGTTTAAAGAGCCAAGTCTTGCTGCTCTCAAGTCCCAATCTCAATTCAGTTCAGTTTGTTCTCAAAATTGATACGACGGTCAAGCCGACTTTGTGGATATCATCCAAATTACCACCAATATGAAAATATCGAATATAAGAAAAACAAATCGATACAAAAATAAATCTTAAGTTCAAATTTCTCAGAAACTTGTCAAACGAAAAAAAATAAATTATTCATCTTTACTTTTATGATGCGAGTTGAAAAGGTTGACGAAGCAGGCACCAAGCTTAAAGCTAGGTATTGCCATTGTTCGACCAAATTTGCGTGGCGAGAATCATTACGCGACGTCTGCTAGCGATCATTCTTCGCAAACTTATCCTAACTAGTTTAATAATGATTGACGCGACTCGCATGTTTGGTTTACCGTGAGAGACAACGATTTTAAATAATGAATTCCTCTATTTTATTCTATCGCATGACAGACAAAAAGGGAACGAATTCCCGCAGCGATTGGAAGATTGAAGGAAATGGGAAAAGCTCTGTTTCTTCAACATTGATAGTTGAAAGACAGAACTGAGCTTGAAAAAAGCTTTCTCCGGAAAGCCAAAAGCCAAGTGAGTTTTTGTTCGGGCGACCCTTGTTTTGATCGCCAGGTGACGTAAAATCCGGCAGACGACGCGATACTCGTCATCGTTCAGAACTGAGGCAGAGATCGCACGGACTCGGAATTCCGGTCTAGTTGAAAGGAAATCTACTGGTGAATTGGAACAGAAAAAGTCGAGCAAGCCTTTGAAAGCAGCAGGCATCAACTATATTGCCAACATCTCTCTGTTGGTTAGTTGAATCAATGTTTGTAAATTTGTTCAGATTTCCTGCCTGGGAAAACAGCCCCCCCCCCCCACCATGTTTGTAAACATTATCCTGTATCCCAGACCGGATTCCGGTCAAGTTTTCCTATGCATAAAATTCTGCATAAGGTTAACTTGAAGAATTGTTGGCATTCAGCATAGAGTTAAACGGCACGAATCGAACGTCTCCAGTAGGCAGCGTCGAGTCTGTCCGATGAGACCGTGAATAAATGAACGTCGAATCCGCTCATGCGACCGCGAATCTGGCTATTTTCGTCACTTATAGTCGTTCTTCTGCGGCATATTTGTTTGCCACACATTTCCGAGGGTCTGAAAACAGAAGTGTTTGCCGCATACTACACCCGCACGTTGAAACTCGTGGAAACGTCGTTTTGTCTTTTTTTTGCGACACTTTGAAATGTCTGTAAACAAAAACAAATTTCATTAAATAGAACTTCGGGCTTACATCCCTTTATGTCTATATGCTTGATGAAGTAGCTAATTTTACACGAAATTCGAACTAATTTGTCTCTGCCAAAAATCATGGACAACTGGGCCCAGCCACCACATAACGTTCTTCCTGTTTTCGCAGAACGATTCAAATGTGCCGTTTCAAACACCGTAAACAAAATATTGCAGTATTTGCTACTGGCGTTAATCTTATCTTTATTTAGACAAGATTACCCCTAATTCGGATTAATCTTATCTCGACAGAGATACGATTAATCCCAGTAGCAAATACTGTATCCTTATTCGGAGAAACTGTTTACAGTGAAGAAACCTAAAATCTAAAGCTCACGTTTCTCAGCGCTTGTGAGGCGTGGAAAGTTACCTGTTTGCATATACTCAGACATGATTTACTGCGGGGTTATCTGCGAATCGTCCCCATGTCAAAAGACAGACCCAACGAACAGACCCAAAGAACAGACCACTACGGAACTCCATACTCAACAGAAAATTCTCCAGAAATCTCACCCACTTGCCTACTAAGTAAATACTTGGCTTCTTCGCTGCTAAATTTAATTTACCGCCTAACTCGAGCCGCAAAATCGAAAATCACCTCGACAGCTGACTCTTGATGACTAACTCTCCTTGCCGACGCAAAATCACCGGGTACATAGCGGAAGAGCCAGAAGTGGTATCACCTCGGGTATCACAGCTGCTCCCGAAGATCGCCATGATTGTCATACACAGTATTTGAGTTTTTGAGTTTGAGTCGTTACGGAGACGTTTACTCTTTCTTCCTGAGGATGACTGGCGTGTTTTGGACTAAGTCATACAAGGCGTATTCTCGCCGTTCCCCGAGGAATCCACTTGAGGAGTCCCCGCGTTTTTGTTTGTCCCTGGGACTCACTCCCCGTATTCTCGCGAGTCCCCACGGACGGGGAATGCTCCGATTATCATCACCATCATCAAAAAGGACTCCCTTTCAAATTTGGAGGGGAATCAATTTTTGCTGTTGTAGGTGCTATGTAAAATTAATTAAAAAGAATCAGAATAAACAAGACCAAAAATAAAGTGGATCTAGACTAATTTTTTCAGCTGTATATTCATTTTTCGAACAAAATCCATTTTAGAAGCATTCCCCGTATTCTCGCTGTTTCTGTACGCGGAGTCCGCGTGGAGTGACTCCCTCTATTCTCGCCGTTCCCTTCGATTCCTCGAGGAGTCCTCGGGGAACGGCGAGAATACGCCTATAGAGTATTCGGGCCACAAAGTTAGCCACGGAAACCTCGTAGTTCGTGGAAACACTCTTGTAGGCCACACAAACGACCGCGTATCTTTGTGGGATCGCGGAAAAAACGTTCGCAGCATAGGAGCTACGGATATTCACAACTTGCTCAGTAATGTGAACTGTGGCTTGTGTACAGTTTTATTGGTGGCAACGCTGGCGAGGTTTGTAGAAGCTGTTTCTTTTAGGTGTGTAATGTTCAGCCTGTGGAGCCCTCTAAAGCAAAGGTCATTTTTCCATCTTAGCATCCGTAATTAAAATGAATAATACCCTCTTCTCAGAACTGGGTTTATGGCTTTTTCACCTGAGGCCGATATTCATGGGATCTTTATGCTTTACTGTCCTAACAACTTCTTCCGAAAGATGCTGTAGTTTGAATTTATTTCTTTTCTTCTTTCTTTTGCATTGCGATTTTGGTGGGTCTGTGGCTATAGTTGCGTTTTTGCTGATACCATGGTATCTGTTACCACGGTAACTGGATCTGCAATTAGTCGTTTTTGCAGTTATCGTGGTATCTGATACACGGTGCTCTGCAAAAACGACAATTGCCGAAATTGCACTTTTCAAAGTCATCCCAAAAGAAAAGCAGATATCCAGTTACATCACTAAGTGCTAAACTTCTTTCTCACCAATCTGACAAAATTTGATGAAAGTGAGATGACTTTTCAGATACCACGGCCAGTTAACACGGTCGGACCGTAGTATCTGAATATCTGATACCACGATAACTGGCCAGATACCACGATAACTGCAAAAACGCCTTTTGACCGTGGTATCAGATACCACGATAACTGCAAAAACGACTTTAGACCGTGGTAACAGATACCATGGTATCAGCAAAAACGCAACTTATATCTTCCTACAAACCAGTTTAGTCGCAGCACACTTGCCAAACTGGTTTGCTGTAGCTCTTTAGTTTCTTATCTGTATTTAGTGCCTTGGCATGACATTATGCGTACCCCCCCCCCCCCCCCCCCCCTGTGTACTCAAGGGTAACTATAAAAATAGAGGGGATCAGGGATAGGGGCTATCCTAACGGAAACCACGAAAACGTAGAGATTGCCTGCTTATGGGTTTTCTTTGGACCTTCGTATCTGCCAACCCGTACTATCGTTCGAGAATGAAACTAAAGCGAGTCAGCTGATGTTCCAAGCCACGCAGAAGCAAAATAACATTTTGTTTCTAACATTTAATTTCTTCCTGAAAACGTGGCTAGTTGTTAAGCAGAAATGATACAAAAACCTCAAGTAAATTATTGAAAGAAATAGATTCTGTCAAACATTTAAGTATTTTTTTGTTACTTTTTATTCATGCATCAGTTACATTTTTCTTTTGTCTAATTTTCCTGTTAGGATCTGTTTTGAGGGCGATTCTTCTGAATCGCCCAGCTAGACGATCCCACCGTCGTACCGAGTTCCGGGTGGAGTGTGCGATTCGAGGGGGGGGGGGGATCTAGACATAACAGATACTAGAATGCGTGCGATTAATCTCCTTTGATTAGGAAGAATGCTAGGTACATCGGCAGAGTTTCCCCGGTCCAAAATCCGCATACGCTTCGTGCCAGTGCTTGAGAAATTACAAGCAATCGGGAATATATCATGAAGTATTTCTTTGGATGATTAACAGTCTTTTAATTTTTAGCGTTTGACTATATCCGAGGGAATCCAGCGACTCTACGACTTCGATGATCACCCTGAACGACGTCCGTTCGTTGAACAACTTCTTCGTTTTATGGAAGAAGAGGGACACCCGATCACTTCTTGTCCAAGCATCAGCAAGAACCCATTGGACCTTTTCCGACTTTACATTCTCGTCAGAGAGCGCGGAGGCTTCATAGAGGTAAGCAGATTCACCTGGTGAGAGTTTCCGGCAAGTGTTACCCGGTTCCTGTCCCCGGGTCCTGTTCAGGCTGCAGGTATTCTTATTCCTTTTGGGTTTATTGATATGACGCTTTGATCTAGCTAATAACTGTTTCTTATACACTTCTGTAATCCACACCACAGTATTGTTAGCTCTTATGCTAAATCTTAAATGTTCTCAGATTTCGAACGGTACATTTCGATTAGTTACTATTTTTGTTCCAACCTCGTGAAAATTTACTACGCTGACCGTTCGAACCTTCTCGAAATAGTAACTATTTGCTTACCACGCCCGGAGTGTAGTAAGCGTGGCAACTACGGATCTCTATGATGTAATTGGCCCGATTAGCCTGTGGCATGACATTTTGCTGAAAATTGAAAATGTGTTCCAGTCTTGACGCCAAGAAGCCACATTTCGTGACGCCATGCATAGTAACAATGGTAAGTAGAACGGAACAGGCTCAAAGCCTCTACTTCTGTTTTCTGAGATTTGAATTTCCCGCTAAGAATTTTTAGCCTGCCGTACTCCAGACCATGGTGGGTAATAGTTAAAGCGGAACTGAAAATTGAAATTATTCCATTGCTTTCATTCTCAATAACAAGCGCCGTCACAGGCCCGCCTATTTTCGATGACTCGGCGATTGAGCGAATATAAGATCCGCCTTGTCGGAATTCGAGAAAGAATAGTAAACGGAGCTATCGACCGTCTGCGTGTTGACAAACCAAGAGTTCAAAAGTAACCAGGCC
Source organism: Branchinecta sandiegonensis (assembly GCA_030848855.1). Classification (NCBI taxonomy): domain Eukaryota; kingdom Metazoa; phylum Arthropoda; class Branchiopoda; order Anostraca; family Branchinectidae; genus Branchinecta; species Branchinecta sandiegonensis. The sequence goes on along the minus strand of JAUPMV010000003.1, from coordinate 4,265,469 downwards.
TTCCCTATTAGGTGACAAAGAACAAAACTTGGAAGGACATCGCTGGTCTGCTTGGCATCGGCGCATCGTCCAGCGCCGCTTATACTTTGCGCAAACATTACACCCGGAACCTGCTTCGATGGGAATGTCGCTTCGATCGTGGCGGAATAGACCCAAACCCCATCATTCTTCAGTATGAAAGCGCATCGGGGAAGAAAAAGAAGAATGCAGAGCAAGCAGGTGAGAGCTGGGTCAAGTACCCAAGACGAGGCTACCGCGTTTTTATAATTGATAGCGCTTCCGAGGTACTAGTAAATTCCGGCACCCACAAAACTATCTCGACTATGCAGACAGTAAGAAAGCAAGGTTTGCCGCAGAATCCTAGCGATCCCCAACAACTCAAACCACTAGGGCAGAGCAAAATAACACTAGGGAGTAGCGCCAAGACCTATGCTTCCCATGCTTTGCAAACGGGACATGCTATTAGTGCCGCCCATTACACTTGCGGCATTTAAAGCGAGACCAACTTGCGGGTATAAAAATTTCTAGTAAAGAAAAGGTGCAGTCTGCACACACCGGAGGCTGTATAATTTGTTTGCTGTTTTCAGAGTATAAGTTATCGGAGCCAAAGCTGGGGAAGGACTGACTGAGTTAAAGTAGGGACGTTCTCTATCGCTAGTGGTGCTAGTATCGCTGCTATTCGAGTGTGTGTCAATTTTGTCAAGTCTTGGCGCTACCCCCTAGTGTTATTTTGCTCTGCACTAGGGATACTACTACACATGCCTTGAGGCAGGCGGTACGAAACCAAAGTCATTACTTATGCCGATTCTCTAGGACAGTGGGTGAGGGACAGCTTCAGGACAAGACAAGATTTCAACCATGAAACATACCTATGCTACAAAGGGACACTAAATGATGGCAGGGCTCCAGCACCTTAGAATTAGGGTCACTGTCCATTTGATGTTGCTGTCCGTATGTTTAGCCTTGCCTGAGACTTTATTTGTCATATGTGTGTGTTTTGTCTGTTCAATAGGCGTCAATCTTGGATTTGGGAGAAGTTACACTGTTAGAAGTTTCATAACAGACAACAAAAGGATGCTCGGTTACAACACGCAAAAGACGGCACTTGGGATGTTATCTGTTGTCACGACAAACGTTATGCGTGAAATGTTATGCATAATAATCATTGCCAGAAAGAGCCGGAAAATCACCAAAAAAGTATCTCCCAAATCTTCGATATCATGACGACAACCAAAAAAGACAACATATGCGTTTTCTGCGTTTTTTCGGCTCGTCCTGGCAATGTTGGTTATGCAAAACATTTCATGCATAACGTTTTTCGCGACAATTGAAAACCTCCAAATGTTGTCTGTTGAAACCGCGCATCCTTGTGTTGTCTGTTATGAAACTTATGACAGTGTAGTCGTCTCTGCAACCGGTCATGTAGTGCATTCCCAATCGTAGATCAGTTCTGAAGGTTAGAAGCGTGCTATTTGGCGGGGATTGGCAATAGGTTAGGAACAAAAGAACATCTATGAACCATACTCCCCATTTCGCTCATTTAATGCAATATTTTGTTTCAGCTGCACTTGCACCAGCACCACTCGATGGTTACCCCGGACAGCCGATGGGGCATCCAGGTCCGATGCCCGGCCCCCCTGGTCAGCATCCGTCCAGCCATCCGGGACATCCTGGCCCTCCTCATCAAGGGTACGGAGGGTACCCCCACCCGGGTCCACCGCATGGTGGAGAATATCATGGGCATCCTCCACCAGGGCAGCACGGGGTTCACCATGGCCCACCCAGAGGTCCGCCAATGGCACTTGCTAGTGGAGGTCAGTGGAAAATTTTCAGACATTTGTTCGTATATTTTGAGGAAGTGCGATAAAGTAGTGATCCCTTTAAAGGTCATCCGAAGAGCTTGTAAAGCCAGTGTCTAATTCACGCTTATGTTAAGTTTAGTTTAGTTTATTCATAAAAAAACGACATTATTTTACTTTGCTGGATACACCATAAACCTTTACAATGGGTGGGGCTTAATTTTCATTCACATTGTTTTCAAAGAAACAAACCGAACTGAACTGTTCTGCCCAAATGCTAAAAAGGCCTGTGCATTGGCTCATGTGACCTATCGACATATGACAATTAGCGTCCTTAAGCAACTGAGCGGATTGACAAAGCTCAGTTAACGATTGGGGAGTGAAACTTAGCATCCTAGGCTTACCACAGGAACAGTCTTCAAATATTCGCACTGAAGATTAAACCCCAAAAATGAACTTTTTTGTATAAAATCCGTCACGCATTTTTTGTAAGGATAAGCTCCATATCAAATAAAATTGTTTATAAGTGGAATCGTTGAGGCGGGAAGAGGGCCCCTTCCGAAACAACCCTGTTCCGTGTCTTTTCATTCTACTATACTTGACATAATAAAACAAGAGCTAGAAGCTCATATGGCCCTTGCAAGGCTAGGTCAGAGGATGAAAGTAACAATTTGCCAACTTGTGGGTTCGTGATTATTTGTAAGCAAAACCCGATAAGACAAGCATGATCATGGGCCCATGGAAATCACGAGACTGTATGGCTTGGTAAACAGTATTTTATTTGTGCACTTGGCTCTGATGATACGCACTTTAAGGGCGCTAGAAATTCATCTGTAAGCAAAACCCTTAAGACAAAGATGATGATAGGCTCATCGGGATCATGAAAATGTATATTTTGCTGAATAGTATTTTTGTACTTTAAGGAATTCACTTGTAAGCAAAACCCTTGAGGCAAAAATGATCATGGGCCCTTGGGGATCACGGATGTATATCGTTAGGTCAAAAGTATTTATTTTTTCACTTTTCGGTAAAGCACTTTATGGGTACTAAAATCTCATTTCAAGAAAAACCATTGTGCAAAAATATCATGGGCCCTCGGGATCATGAACTGTATCGTTTGGTCAGAAGTATTTTTTGTTACTGTGCGGTTAAGATGCGTACTTTAAGGGAGTTAGAAATTCATTTCGAAGCAAAACCCTTTAGGTAAAAATTATCAGCGGTTCATGGCGATCACGAACATGTAAATTGTGCTTAAATTTTTATACTTTCCGGTTAAGATCAGTATTTTAAGGGACGGTCGGATCTGGGAAATGACAGTTTCTAAGCCAACCTTGTCAAGTCTGTAATGTTTCCGCCAAGTTTTATTGTCCTAGCAGATATGGAAGTACCTGAACTCCGCCCCCCGCCCCTCCAACACCCCCCGGTACTCGAATCCGGTCCGGTCCTGTCACTGATGTATCTAGTGCTTGTGCTTATTCTTTCCACCAAGTTTCATCCCGATTGCTCCACTCGTGAGTATGTCACTCGATTTCCGGTTCTCCCCTCCATCCCCCCCTCCATGTTCATCGGATCCGGTCCTGGCTTGACATGGGACTGAGACATGAGGTTTTTCCAAATGTCAAGTTTCATTGAGATCCGATCACCGGTTCGAAAGTTATATATACTTCAGGATCCCCTCTTCCTCCACTCCCCCCACGATGGTCGAATCGCGGAACTGACTACTTTCAAGTCAATCTGGTTGGGTCCCTGATATGCCTGCCAAGTTTCATCGTCCCAGGCCACCTGGAAGTACCTTAACTCCGTATCAGTGGAATTCAATTCATTTTCAGTTTATTTTCAAAATTCCTTCACGGGCAAGCCGAACATTGGATTTTTCGTCATAAATATAATAACATCAACATCTTTGTCATAATTAAGTGATCACCGTAGAGAGGTGATCACTTAGCCGTAATCATTCACCGTAAGTGATCATTTACAATTACACTTATATCAGAACTAAAAATCAAATAACTATAACATAAACTAGAGTTACGACGAATTATGCATTTCGCCGAATGACGTCACATTACACGTATATTAGAACTAGGATTCAAACAGTTATAAAATAAGCAAGAATTACGACGAGTTATACAAGAATTACGATGAGTTATACATTTCGACGAATGACGGTACGAAGCTTTTTTTGTATCGGTCATGAGATGCAGAAACAGGATGTAACTTAGGAATGGGCTGCGAAACCATTCGCGCAGGTCTAGGTCTAACGGGTTCAAATTCAGGCGGGAAAATGTCTCGCAGACGAGGATTCTCAAGCGTCTTAACTCCAAATTTAAGGCACATTTTTTCCCGAAGTTGGGCCAAAGATTCCAGCTTGAAACTCCGAAGAAGCTCAATGTATGGCACCTTTGGCGATTTGGAAGTAACAAGGAGGGCTCGGAATTGCAATCTCTCCAACGAGTTCGACTGATCCCGTGCCAAACCGAAGTGCCGGACCTGACAACAATATTCTAAAGTGGGGCGGATAAAAGACAAGAAAATTTTTAAGAGGTGCTCGGTAGGGACGCCGTAAGGGGATAATAATTTTAGGGATCGGACTGCCATGTTACCCTTTTTAAGAAGCATGCTGTCCACTTGTTTGATCCATTTTACGTCATGGGTATTATAGATTCCCAGTAAATGTATGTTCCGCCCTCCCCACCTCCAACTCCCCCCACAGTGCCCGAATCCGGTGCAGTTCTGTTAATGATGTACCTAGGTCTTGTGCTTCTTCCTCCCATCAAGTTTCATCCCGATCGCTCCACTCTAAGCATTTCACATGGTTTCCGGTTCTCCACTCCGACTCCCCCCATATTCACCGGATCCGGTCTGGACTTGAAAGAGGACAAAGACACGGCATCTGTCCAAATATCAAGTTTCATTAAGATTCGGTCACCGGTTCGAAAGTTATATATACTTCAAGATTCAGGATTCCCCCTCCGTCCACTCCCCCGCGATGGTCGGGGCGCGGAACTGACTATTTTCAAGTCAATCTGGTTGGGTCCCTGATATGCCTGCCAAGTTTCATCGTCCCAGCCCACATGGAAGTACCTTAACTCCGTATCACTGAAATTCTGAAAACCCCCTCCAACTCCCCTCACAGTGCCCAAATCCGGCGCAGTTCTGTTAATGGTGTACCCCTTGTGCTTCTTCCTCCCAACAAGTTTCATCCCGATCGCTTCACTCTAAGCGTGCCACATGATTTCCTGTCCCCCCCCCCTTGAAATAGGACATCAGCGACGCGATATCTTTCCAAATATCAAGTTTCATTAACTTCCGATCAACCGTTTGAAAGTTATGCATGCCACTAAATTCCGGCTCCCCTCCCTCCCCCCACGAAGGTCGGTTCGGGCCAATGACTATTTCCAAGTTAGCTTGTCCGGGTCGCTAATATGCCTGCCAAGTTTCATCGTCCTAGCCCATGTGGAAGTACCCTAACTCGCAGACGCCGGACTGACCGCCTGACCGACAGACCGACGGAAAAGTGATCGTTATATGGCACTTGGCCGGAAGGCAAGTGGCGTAGGGCAAGTGGCGTTCTTAGTTAAACTAAGAACGGTTACTAAGAGAACGGTGAAGCCAAGAAAGCCGATTTTGGACGGCCCTGCATGGATCAACCACAAGCGAATTTCTAGTCCAGGGTGGTAGGCCTAATAAGAACTTACTGGAATTGGCCCTGGTAGTATTCAGCCCGTTGATGTAGTGCGTATTCCAGGCGATAATATTTCGGCATCTAACCCCTTTGATGATATGCCTTCAGGAGCAGCACCTGCGCAGAGCTATCCACGGCCCCCGGGACCTGGAGGTCCTCCTGGTAACTACGGGCCTGGATTCGGCCCCGCAGGACACGGACCCAGACCGCCTCATCCCCAAGGTAAATAGCCCTTAATACCTTCCGTTTACTGTTTATGCCTGGTATTTCAGAATAGTTGGATACTTTAAAACTAGGCTCTGCTTTCGACAAATTACCAACGGCTTTGACTGTTGTAAGTCTAGCAGGTTCTATGGCAAGATGGTCATATGGGCATTGGCAGTTGTGGACTCCGTCATGACAGCGAGATGCAACATTTGATTCTGTTTTTATAGCAACTAAGTAGGTGGGACACAACGATTAAATTTTTCTCATAAACGACGAAGTTATAGGTAGTTCATGTTTCTTTGTGATGCGGTATAAAAAAAAAGAAGTTATGTGATTGCTGCGTTTTCAGTGAACTCCGCTGTGATCTGGGTATCGGCTGACTATGAGTTCATCCTTGCAAATATTTCAATCACTCCTTTCATTTTTATTTCAGTTCTTGCTCGAGATTAATTGCTAATTAGGACAAGAATGTTTCGCAGCCGAAATCTTTGCTTATATTGTTGGTAAACCAAAAAAGAAGGTACGTTAAGTGTCAAAAAGAACCTGAAGATTAGATGAGGACTAGTATGTGAAGTATGTCCAGCTTTGACACGGACTTGAAGACACAAGACCGGAAACCTGCCATCGTTGCTTAAACTGGATCGGCACTTTGCCTGATGCATTTTCGTTGGCTACTCTTAAGCATGTGAACGAAATGAAGTCAAGAGGCCTTGAGGAGAGGTTTCTCCAACCAGGGGAAAAGGAGCTTGTGCGTGAGCTACGAAGATGTGACATTACCGAGTCATAATAACAATACATGCATCAAAAAGACTTTTGCCTCTGCATCAGTCGAAGACATTGAGAGTAGTCATACAATTTTAATGAATTAGATGGACTTTTTCGGAAAGCTTGCAACCCTTGATGAAGTAAGATCTCCTTAAGTTTTATTTCCGTCGGTATTACCAGAGTCCCATTAAAACAAATGGGAGGCTACAGGAATAAAAGTTTTAAGTTTTGAACATTCTAAATTTTTCGATTAGACAGTTATCTGACTTTTTTCTTTTAGGGCTTGGTGCACAACCAGGACAGTTCGCTTCCTATGGGAACGATCAGGCTTACAAGGTTCCTGTTCCAACGACGGCGCCAGGGCCTCAGGAGTACCCACCCGCGCCCAATGCACAGAGCCAGTATCCTCCACCACCTTCGTCATTCACTCTCCCAACCAAAACTCTCTACCCACCCTTCGGTGCAGCTGGTTCTCAGGCAGCCCCGTCGCCAGACCAAGTCGGTGCACCACACCAGCCAGTTGCTCCACAACCCCAGCCGGGTCTTAGTGACCAACCCGGCTTCCGATACCCCACGCCAGTCCCCGGAGCGATGCCTCCCTATCAGCAGCTTCACCCTAATGCCAGTCCTGCCCCAAGTCCCAGTCCCGGGTTGGGCCCCCCAAGGACGATGAGTCCCTCGCCATCTACCCCTGGGCCGAGCCAAAGCCCTGCCCCGATTCCACACCCGATGCCTAGTCAACACGCAGGACCAGTACCTGGGCATCCAGGTGGCTCTGAGATGAATGGCCCTACTGGAGATATGTATCAGGTATGTATCTATTGATTTTCGTGTGGCATCATGTTGCTTTGCGGTTGACGCGACCAGCTATTTACTCTTTGTAGTCTGTTGTTCATGCATTGAGTTTCTTACTATCATAAAGATACTAGTCCCCGGTAATCAAAACACACAGGCGAGTTTTATTGCGAACGAGTGTGGACCCCAAGACTTTTCGATAAACCTGAAGAGGGTCTCCCGAAAGTAGGCTGGAACATTGTCAGATAAATTCTGTGAACTGACGACCATTCTCTAGGTCCTAGTGCCGATTAGACAGCTAATTCCATTCTCACGCGTTCACAACCACAACGTGTCGATGTGACGGACGCTACCTATCACCGCAGTCTTGAATAACGCTGTTAACAAACATCGTCTCTGATTTGTGCACGGATCGCCACATCGGTCGAAAGAGTAACAAACAATGAGAAGGGCATGTGAACTGATCATAAGTGGGACCAATAGACTTGGCTTTGGGGCAAAAGGACAGACATAACTGTGAATGTAAAACCAGTTCTAGGCGGGCCAATGTTGGTGCTTTTTTCTGAGAAATAAAGCAATCTAATAGTATAGTGTTCAGTCGTTTTTCAAGGGATTTGTGCGCCAATCAGTGAAATTAGGAGACAGGTCTGTAGTGTTCCTTCCAACTTGTTTCGGTAGGAAGACGTCTAGATTGGGTAGCTTCCCTCCCCGTTACAGGTGCGGATCCTCGAGATCTCAGATAAATCAGCTGGAGACTTTAGTATGAAAACCATGAAAGAATCAATTAATCCTGTGTCCAAACATCCCGAGGGCATTGTAACTTCGACGACAACAAAAATTGCTGAAGCACTAATAATTATTGATATTGTGTACACAAATCTATGAGCTTTGTATTATGTACCATCGCAAATTTTGCCTACTGTTGACCTGCGTTGCAAACGCCGTTTGAAACAGGGCTGGTCTCTCCGGTCCATGATTCAGGGTCCCTTAACAGAGTCGGGGCTGTCTTTTTGATAATTAATTGAGCAAAAACAAACTGCTTTATTTTTGTGTATTTATAAAAAAATTGAGAAAATAGACAGTCATACTTAGAAATGAAATAGACAAGTACCAACTATCCTTTTAAAAATTGTAATTTTTACGCTTACCTATAGTTATAAGATGTCGTGGCCTCTGTCCTGGCTGGGGGCCTAGTTTGCTTTTGCAAAAATTCGCCACTGGGTCCTTGTGCTCTGACCCTGGTCATAATGATTGTCAGATATTTGCATTCCTGTTACGGATTTCTGTCTTGAACGGGCTAGTATCTCTGCCGTTCTTACTTTTTTTCACTTGCCTGAATTCGCTTGACCTAATTTTAAGTAAATTAGAGCTGCATGACGTGCCTATCTTGTATTAACTTAGCATTTTGCATTTTGTGTTTGTGTAGCGCGGCGGCCTCCGTCAGCTGTTGTCGACGCCAGCTAACCAATCGCAGCAGAGTATGCAGGTGCCAACGCAAAGTCTTTCTGATAGGCTTCAGGTAAGCTCTGCCTTAGCTTGTTGCTGACCTAGTTTGTGCGTACGTGCTATTTGACAGCAAACTTTCTCGAGTTGGTGGTGCTAAACGAATTAGTCAGCTGACGTTTGTATTATTGGCATTGATCGCTATTTCTGCCCGTCCGTCGGTCTGGATTTTGCTAGTTCGGACACATACCGCATAAGCTAGGACACACGTATAAAGGGCCGACAGTGGTATAGAAAAAATTTTCTTTCTCATAGGGAAACAATCAATCAATCGTTGTAATTTGTTAAGACATAGTTAAAAAAAAAAAAAAAAAAAAATGAGCACACACACAAAAACAAGACGCACATTATCTGGCATTGTAGTGATGAACAAAGTAGGGGACAAAAGATGAATTGTATCGCTCGCTGGAGTTTGCAGGTGGTTGCTTTAGGGTGACTTTTGAGTCTGCTTTACTTCTTGTCACGGGACCATCTACCGTAGGCGCCGCAAAGTCGGGAAGGATCTGCCTGTGCCTTTCGGAAGCAAGACACTGGAAAGCGTAAGTTACCGGAAAGCGTAAGTTACGAACGTGGGATCCAATTGGAGTGATCCTTTGCGAGTGGCGAGAGAAAATGCCCTAGATGGTCCGTTTATGTTTCCGAACCGGATTCGGCCACTGTGGGGGGATTCGGGGGGGGGGGGGAACTGTTTTGTTTACCCAGGGATCAAACGAGTGGAGCTATTGGAATGAAACCTGGAATGTATGAAGATCATATGTCATAGATGATGCATTTGGGGTCCGGACCAGATCCGACCACGGTGGAGCAATGGATTAGTTCAATTTTTAGCTACGGCAAAGAGGGCATTGCTACAGCGGGCCGAAATATCGATGAATAAAAACTTCAGCTGACCAATCCGTTTGCGTCACCAAACACGATTCGCAGTCAGTTCGTCCTGAAGGATGCTTTGTTATGTTTTGCCGTGCCGTTTCGTCTCGCCTGACTGTTTGTATTCAAGTTCAGAGAATGCGAACAAAACGCGTAAATTATTCGTTATACTGTCAGAAGCTTGATAACGTTTAACACATAGATGCGCATCCGTGTATTAAATGTTAAAACGGATGGCGTGAACGCTTATTTTCTGACCCCTTTATGTGTCTTGTTTCGCGAAAAGATAATACTTAAAAGGTCGTAACATAAACATTCACGTCATCCGTCGCACTATTTGACGCGAAAGGCGTATTCTCGCCGTTCCCCGAGGACTCCTCGGGGAATCGTGAGGAACGGCGAGAATAGAGGGAGTCGATCCACACGGACTCCGCGGACAGAAGCAATGAAAACACGGGGAATCCTTCCAAATTGGATTTTGTTTGAAAAAAAAAAAAAAAAATCGGGTGACGGAATTATTCCCGATACACTTTATTTTTTGTTTTGTTTGTTCTGATTTTTTTACTTAATTTTACATCGCTATTATTTACAAACAAAAATCGTAACCACAATGAAAAAGACGTCTTTTTCTCAAAATCAGTTTTAAGCTATAATCAAACTCAATATTGATCCCAGAAATTCTTGTTAACCATCTCCAGCATCTTTTTCCAAAAAACAAGAACGCCGCCAACTCCCAAAACCGATTCCCCTCCGAATCTAATAAGGAGTCCTTTATGATGCTGATGGTAATCGGAGCATTCCTCGTCTGTGGCGACGGAGAAAATACGGGGAGCGAGTCCCTGAGACAAACAAAAACGAGGGGACTCCTCAAAAGGAGTCCTCGGTCGCGGCGAGAATACGCCTAAGTTGTTAAATGGTATCAAATTACTGACAGTGTAAGGAACGAGTCGGGAAGTAGTGACTCGAACCAGATTACTGCTGCATGGGGGTGCCGCAGAACGTGAAAACCATTCACTAGGCGACTCGGATAAGTTCGATACAAAGCGAAGCGGCACGTCAGTAATTATTTCCGCCATTGGGGTCCGGATTAGTTCGCACGAACGCCAGCATGGTGTGGTATAAAGTGTGGCACTTGGCTTTGGCCAGCTGAAGCGGGAGCTTGTGGTCTATTTTCTCACAGCTTAAAAGACGCCTCGCACTACATAGTACATCAAGATAGTTGATCAGTTCAAAACTTAGCTATGCTTACAGAAAATTACACAAGGCTTCGGCTGTTTTCAGCCTCTTTCCATGTCCCTTGACTTGGATGGTTATCTTGGCAACATTGCGTGAAAATCAGTGTAATAAGAATTGTTTCTAATTTTTTGTTGTTGTTTCTTACAGGAGGTTCAGAATCAGAATCATTTTTGTTTGCCCAGTATTTTTACACGAGGGAAAAAAATAATTTGGGAGGTCAACAATTTATACGCGTCATGAAATACATAAAATTAATATACACAGTTAATTCATATCGTGTCAAAATGCTTCATTGTCCTCTTTTCCTTCTATTTTCAGGTTGTGATGACGGATGAAATATGGCACGAACGAATTTGTGTAGCGTTGACTTGATTTTGTCGGTGGTGGTCGAAGAGTGGATCGAGTCACTTCAGTTTTCGGCACGACGTGTTCGATTGTTAGTAAGGGGGGTGAATTCCGGTAGGATGTCATCATGGTGCTTAGATCAGAAAGTTACTGGACTATCTGCCACTTGCTGTTTTGAAGTCCTTTTGCGCAGTACTTTATTTTTTTGGATCAGTAAAGTTTCACCTATTTATTTAGGGATATCCTCATGCTGGAAGCCCTAAACCGATCAGCCAAGCCCCACGCCCGTCGCTAACGCCCATGCAGCCCATGATGCCGCCAAGTGGCGCAGCCCAGTCATCACCGATGGCTCAGCAACCGTATCAGCAGTATGGCCAGCAGCCTCGCCCACAAGCTATGAGTAAGTCAATAGTCGCGTTTTTGCAGATAACATGTATCTGATACCACCAGAGCTGCTGCGAGTCCAGCGAATCCGAGTCCTTGAAAAAGGCGTATGGAGAAGAGTCCAGAGTCCCAGTCCACCAGCTCTGGATACCACGGTCGAAAGTCGTTTTCGCAGTTACCTTTGTATCTGACACCACGTTCAAAAGGCGTTTTTGCAGTTACCGTGGTATCTGGCAAGATACCGTGGTAGCTGATATTCAGAACCAAGGTAACAAGGACTTTAGACCGTGGTGTCAGATATCTTGGTAACTGCTAAAACGACTAATTGCAGATCCAGTTACCGTGGTAACAGATACCATGGTATCTGTAAAATCGCACTTAATGATCGTTTGTGTTTAGAAAAAAAAAGTCCCAAGTTTCTTTCTGGCCACTCGTTGCTGAAACTGTAAGATACCTTGTAAAGGTTCCGATTCAGTTCAGAACTTGGACTTCGACGAACAAAAACAACGAAGTACAAGCACAAAATCTCGATAAGGGTTCACCCTCCAATCAACGAGACGTTGTTTGTAACTGAGACTTTTTCTGCTGATGTGCAATGTAATCCCTAGTACAATTTTTATATTCCCGTTGTATTTCTTTGTAGATTTAGTGGGCTAATTTATCTTTAACGGCCAGCTGTTTATTAGTATGTATGTGTGTTTGAGTTTTATTGACATGTTGTTGTTCATTTTTCAGTTTTGAAGGATCAGATAAAAAAAAATAAAAAAAAATCACTATTTGCACCTACTGGTTTAATATTTTTGGATCCCAAAACGTAAGCGACGATTCACCTACGATTTTGGAAAAGTTGTCAGTCTGTCCATCTGTCCGTCTGTTAGCACGATAACTCTCGAAGCGGTTGAGATATTTTGTTCATGTTCTGTATGTTCTGTAGACACATATTATGGGAGGGGGAGAGGGGTTTCAAATTAAGGGACGAACAAAAATATTTATAAAAGTTTATGATATAGTCGATTTAGGGGTAAGGAGACATGCCGAATCCGGTATGTAAAGTATTTTCTATCTGGACAAGTAGTTCAACCGGAATCCGGTAAAAACTGGAAAATTTGTGAAAAATAAAAGTTTAATCTGAAATTGATTAGAGGTTCAGTCTAGGGGTAAAGAGACATGCTGAACACTTGTGCTGAACACTTATATGAAAATCATGTTCTCGCCGAACAAGTAGTTTGCCCGGAATCCGGCCAAAACCGGAAGATTTGTTTAAAGTAAAAGTTTTATGATTAGATGTTCGATTCAGGGGTAAGAACGGTAAGAAGACATGCTGGATCCATATATGACAATCATTTTCTACCCGGACATATAGTTCGATTTAGTGGTAAGGCGGCATGTTGAATCCGTATATGTAAATTACTTTCTCGTCGGACAAATAGTTCTCCCGGAATCGGGCCAAATCCTGAAAATTCAAGTTTTATCTAAAGTTGATTAGAGATCAGATATGCTGAACTCGGTTTTGAGCTTATTTGCCGGACAAGTAGTTCGCCCTGAGTCCGGCAGAAACCGGAAATTTGGCAGAAGTATACTTCTTAGAAGGCAGCTAAAGTTTTGATAAATTTCATCAACGTATAGGGGTAAACACCAATCCAAAATCCAAATCTGAATTTGGACTTCTCAGATGATTAGCCTAATCTGTTTCTAAATATGAATGGTACAAATTTTCAAGGAGTCTGTCGAAGACCGGATACCTACAAGATCCAATTGCCTGGATCAGATTTGAAATTTTTGGGACATCGAAACCTTTGGTCGTGTTTGTAGAAGCCAACAGCATTGTCTTATTATCATAAATGTGCTTTAGTCTAGGAGGATAGATGATCGGTAGGCTTGGATGTTTTATCTTGACCTGCCCCAAACTGAAATGGCCTTAGCGGTGTATATTTTTTATGCTTATCGCTTCATTGTAGACTGGCGACCTCCAATGCAAGGTCAAGGCGGTCCCCCACAGCAGTATGGTCCAGGTGGACCTGGAGCGACTGGACCGCAGTCTCAAGCAGCGCACTGGGCTGCTACTCACCAAAGGCCCTCAGGTTCTGCCGGGCCCGCTCCGCACTGGGATCAGCAGTATCAGCCTCGACCTGGTCAACCTGGACCCCCACAGCAGGCAAGTTTTCCTTCGTAACTGAAGGGCATTTTTTACCCGACTATCAATCAATCAATCAATCATTAATTAGTACCAAAACATCCATTGGATAGCATAGGCCGAAGACAGAGTAATCGTACACTACACGACAAAAGAGACAATTAGAAAATTATATACAATTCGTTTGTCAAATCAATTAAAATACAACACTAGATATACGGTAAAACACTAAAATACATTGTCGAATTTTAATAATATTGTCTGTAGGCCTATCGGTTATTTCTTTATGTTTCTGTTGCGTCGTTATAGTGTTGAGTAAAATAAGGTACAAACGAGTGGAGATATCTTGTTGATGCCTTGACGGGTGGTTGTTTTATCTTTCGCTTAGTCCTCGGACGATTCTCGGTGGTTTCTTCGTATTCTGGGAGAATATGCCTATGCATTTAAGAATGGAGGCATTCGTACCCCAATTTCAATCAGCGAATTATATCGTCGTTCGGTTAAAGTTTCCAGTTTTAATAATGAGAGACTTTCATTATACGACGTATATGCACTGCTGAGTATTATTTTACAAGCACGCTTCTGGAGTCTTTCAATCCTCGAACTACGGTTTCGTATTCGGTTCTTCGACTACGGTTTCGTATTTTCCTATTCCGTTTCTTATGTTCGTAAGCCTCATCCTTTAGATATTATATAGATGGGATGCTGTACAAGGGACCTGTACCGTGACAAATAAACCAGAAATATATTTTTTTTACTGAATTTAGAAGTCCACTGCTCCAGTATCGGAATATTGTAGACAAACCTGGACCCACAAGGCGGGGCCAAACATTGAATTTGATGGAGAAAGGTCATGGGTCCAAATCCCGGTTGAGGAGCACTTTCGTTCAGTTCACTACTTACAAAAACCCTCCCAAGCTTGACTAAAGTTTTCCCCAGCGTATGGCTATGCAGATACGCGCGGCAGTTTATCGCTCGTAAAAAGATCGACCCATGCACTGTCAGAAGTTTCATAACAGATTGCGCATAAAGAATAACACCTTTTCACTTAGAAATAAAGTGTTATGACCAGTTAAGTTTACACTATTTCGTGCCTAGATCTCCAACAACACCTTCAATAGTAAAAATACTACACTGTCAGAAGTTACATAACGACAAAAGAAGGATGCGCGGTTTCAACAGATAACACTTTGGGATGTTATCTGTTATGTTTGTTTCTTTCCCGTTAGTATTTTTACCAATTGAAGGTGTTGTTGGAGATCTAGGCACGAAATAGTGTAAACTTAATTGGTCATAACACTTTATTTCTAAGTGAAAAGGTGTTATTCTTGAAAGTGTTATGCGCAATCTGTTATGAAACTTCTGACAGTGTGTCCAAGCAAAAATAGCTCTGTCATAAGCCGCTTACATTGACGCGTTGAGCGTTTCTACTGAGCTACGCAACCTCTGCGTCGCGCTTGCGTTGACGGAACGTAGAACAAATAAAACATAGAACGCGTAATATTTATGAACCCTCCAAACGGATCAGTTTAATCGCGATTGACTTTAAAAAAGGCTTTGATCTGATAAACCATAACATTCTAGTTGATAAGCTTTTGAATGAATTTGATGTTAACCCAATATTGTAAAACTTATTGTAGGATTTTTGAGTGATAGGTCACAAATTCTGTAATATAAAATTAATTTGTCGGATCAGCAGGCAATTTTTTGCGGTGTGCCACAGGGAACAATTTTAGGTGCGCTACTTTTTCTTGTAATGATTAACAGTACAGCTTCTGACAAACCGGAAAGATGTAAATACGTCTCCGATCTGTCTCTTATTGAAATATGTGGGAAGCGACAAAGTAGTGAAGCGGCCAATATAATTGCGCAGAGACAAGCCGAAGCTTTCAACTCAGACATGGTTGTGAATGCAAGAAGTCTGAAATTCTTACAATTTCATTCTTGAAAGAAGGCCAATCTTTGACCCTCCTATTCCAGATACTTTGCGTGTTAAGCAAATAAGACTCCTCGGTTTAATTATAGCAAATCATTTAAAATGGGAACCCCAAACGAAGGAAATGGTAAAGCGTGGACATAACGGCCTTCAAATGCTAAAATTACTCGCTAAAAATAGATTCCCTGAACAAGGTCTGCTCCGTTTCTATGTTTCTTCTATACGTTCGGGGCTAGAATACCTGGTGGAAGCTTGGCACTTTCGCCTACTGCGGACCAGGCTTATCGGATTGAAAAAAAAACAAACAAGCGTGCCCTACTGATTATGTCAAGATCCCCCAACATTAAGGAGCTCCTTCTGAAAATTAAACTCGACTCCCTTGAGTCCCGGAGGTTGAAACTGTGCATTATTTCTGGTAAGAAAATGCTTGACCACCCTGTCCATAGGGATATACTTTCGCCACCATTTGAGACTGCAAGAGCGGCCTCAGTGGCGATCCCAAATCTCCAGCAGGTAAATGTGACCATGTACGGTATGAACAGACGTTTGAACCGTCTTTCGGGAAATTTTTAAATCTTTATTAGTGCTCACATTTGTATATATTGACGATTTCGATAAATTTGGTTTTGCCATACCATATCTAAGCGATATCTATCTATCTATCTAGCCTACTGCATTTCCTTGAAAGTGGCTTTCGAATGAATCGATGCATCATACGAAACTCGGTGCTTCGGGAAAAGAACGGATTGAGTAATGCGATAGCCGATCAGTACAGTAGCTTACTGCATTTCATTTATTTATTTATTTTATTTATCTGAACTAGGATACGACCAACCAGTGTCAAACAATGACAAATAAGTAACATCGCGACACAATATTCCGTGAAATAAGCGCTATTAGTTAAAAATAACACATAGTTGTAGAGAAAGTTGACTGTATAGACTAATTACTATCTCATCAGGGTCAACCCCCCGCGTGGGCAATGCAGTCAAATCAAGGGTTGAGACCCATGGCCCAGCAGCGACCACCATTCCGCCCTGAACAGGGAGTCAAGGGACACTATGGGCCCATGAGCCAACAGGGTCCTGCTCCTAGGGTAAGTATTAGCACCTTTTAAAGTATGGTGGGGCTTGGTCTGAATCCTTCCACCTACGATTTCCGTTCCAGAGCTTAAAGATTGTTAATTTATTTTGTAACGATGGTTGGTGAGCATCGTTGGGAAAAGTTAACGATCGTTAAAGCTGCAGTTAGCTCCGCCCCGAAATAAAGTTGACTATTTTTAATAGTTGTTAAGTTTCTGGAACGCAACCTTAATGTCTTGCTGAGTTAAAGTAGTTCCGTATAGAAACTCCCAAGGTCATCTTGGCAGTGAGTTCAAGTTTTTCTTTGCTATTTAACCAGAACCTGCACCCGTTCGAAGTATAAATGAGCATCCTAAGTAACATGCCTCTGTGTCCGGCAGTTCCTTGGGCGCAGAGATTGCTTGCGTGACTTGAGACGTCAGAAGTTCGCTACACCACGTGGTTTTTAAATTAGCCTTCTGGTTAGATCTGCTTGTTGGAATTTTTAACGGGCCTACTCGCTTCGGCAGCGGCATTGAACAGACAAGAGCAAAATAACACTAGGGAGTAGCGCCAAGACCTATGCTTTCCATGCTTCGTAAAAGGGCCGTACTCATAGCGCTGCCCACTACGCTTGCGGCATCTAAAGCTAGACAAACTTCCGGGTTTAAAATTTTCTAGTTACCTTTGTAAGACGCGATCTGCACACATCAAGGAAATAGTGGTGGTTTTATCCTTTTTTTGGTGTGTTCAGAATATGAAGTTATTGGAGCCAGCGCTGGTGCACGACTGGTTGAGTTTCAGTAGGGACGTTTGCTATCGCTAGTGGTGCTAGTATCGCTGGTGTTCGAGTGTGTGTTACTTTTTCCAAGCCTTGGCGCTACTCCTTGGCGTTATTTTGCTCTGGAACAGACGTAACAAATATTTTTGTGCTGCTTCCACTGGTGGTGGCTTTAGTTTTTGGGACCTTTCACCCCTTGCTAACACAGACGAAGGTCATGCATTAAAATACTGCGTCTGTTCGGTGTGCCCAAAAAACCTATGACGCAAGCGGTTGCGTATCGTCATGCCTGCGCAACTGTGACTTTGGCATTAGTGCGCAGCCCTTTTGCAGCTGCGGAAAACGCCCTGCGTGCTGCGTTTGCACGTTTTGACTAAAAGACGCAAGCGGTTGCGTATTTGTTTTCGGAACGACTTTTAATTTTCATCAGTTCGCAGCCTTTTTTCAGTTACGGAAAGAAGTTGAGCCTGTTTACGAGAATAAGAACCATGGGGGATGCGGTTTCTGGATAAGTAGCGTAGAATTTACGGCTACATAGACCGAGGCCCATGATCGTTTGTTCATAGTTTCACAAGAGCCTTTACCTCGTCAATCTTCTCTTCATGCTACAAGTTTCCTCGATTTCCGCTAGGTAACGCGCAGCTTTGGCAGATGCACAGAGGGATCTGATTTGGTAACTGAAAACAACATTCATCTTTTTTTTTTCTGTCACGCCCATAAAGCGTGGTTCAGCGGCTACCAGGTAATGGAAAAGGTTTGGAAGGCCTAGCAAATACCGATTAAAGAGCTTAGTCGAATCTAGCTTTAACTCTTTTTCCTTTCTAGGGGCCTGTACCTCCTCAGGTCATGAGCTCTCAGTTCGGCCGTCGTGAAATCGTCTTTCCACCAGACAGCGTTGAAGCTACGCAACCTATTCTCGTAAAGAAGCGCCGGCTGGTGAAGCAAGACGTGGCCCCAGTAGAGGGCTGGAGACTCATGATGGCCCTTAAGTCTGGCCTTTTGGCCGAGAGCACCTGGGCCCTGGATGTCCTTAACGTCCTGCTTTACGATGACCACTCCGTTGTGTTTTTCGGACTGGGGAACCTGCCAGGATTGTTGGACACGCTGCTCGATTACGCAAGGGTCTACTTGCACAGCATCTTTGGACTGTTTAGTGACTTGGATAGTAGTCAAGATGAGAAGAAAATAAGCGACAGAGCGTGGTGGCAGCCAAGAGAGCCAGAAACTGGCGATAATATTGACTTTGGCGAAGTTAGATCTGAAGACTTAAAGGGTGGGAAGCTCAGCCTCTTACAGTGCAATCCTGACTCGCGGCTTGCGCAGCCTTTGAAATTCGAAGATGTCAAGTCCATGATGGTCTCAAGCCGTAGGCGGAATTGGGACAAGTTCGACACTAATGAATTTAGCCCAGAAGAGCTTCGATCAATCATTACTCATGTCGAATGTGATGTGAACTACGCCAGGTTTGTCCGTGTTACGGCCGATGTTAAAAAGGTGCCAGAGCCGGTCAAAGAGCCCGAGCCGGTTGTAGTGGTGAAGCAAGAGATCATCGAGCCGGAAATCGCACAGCCAGAGGATTTGAAACTGCCGCCAAAGAAAGCCAAGAATAATGTTAAGAAAGGCAAGTCGCTGGAGGATATCCTAGCACGAATTAAAAAAGAGCCCGTCTCCGCCCCAGTTCCTCCTACCCCTACAGAGCCTATTGTTCAAACTAACGGACTCGTGAATGGCTTCAGTGATATCGAATCGAAGCCCGAAATCGTTCCGCCTTCCGAACCGAAACCCGAGGTTAAGGTCGACACTGACTGCGACATCGATGTCTACGGGGAGAAGCTTGTAGTTCGAGACCCGACTGGCAACTTTAAGCGAAAGGCGGAGGTACTTGAAGACGAGTGTCAGTGGTGGGATGAGCCTTGCCTGACCGTGCAGAGCGTTGGTCAGGAAACGCTCAGCAAGCGCTGCGTGACAATCTTGAACATCTTGCGAAGTCTGACATTTGTACCTGGAAATGAGCGAGAGTTGGTGCAGCATGCGGGCTTCTTGAAACTTGTCGGCAGGTTACTTCTGCTCAATCACCATCACGCACCCAAGCCGTGTGGTCAGAGGCACTATGATAAAGAGGACGAGATTGAAACGCCAGAGTCCTCCAGCGCGCTGGGGAACAAACAGGACTGGTGGAGTGAGGTGCTGCTTCATAGCCGTGAGGCGGCACTTGTGATCCTAGCCAATATCTCTGGCTACTTGGACCTTAACCAATTCAACGAAGACGTCTCCCGACCGATTATTGACGGTCTGTTGCACTGGGCTACATGCAATTCCGCACAGGCTCAGGACCCATTCCCCTGGATCGGTTCAGGTTCCAGCAGTCTGCTTAGCCCCCAGCGACTGGCGCTGGAAACTTTGTGCAAACTCTGCGTTTTGGACAGTAATCCAGAGTTGATTCTTTCCACGCCGCCTTTGGGACGGATTGAGACGTTATGCGGACTTCTTAGCAAGTGGCTATGTCGGTCGGAGGACCAGGTTCGACGCGAGTTGGCACTCAATCTCATCTACTACTTCTCCGCGGCTAGTGAAAGTGTCGCCTGGCTCATAGCCTCGCAGAGTGCTACGTTCACGCAGCTCTTGTCGTTTATTGAACAAGCGGAGGGGAACGCAATGACGATCGCCAGTCAGCACGGGATCAATGCGCTTAGAGACAATCCCGACGCTATGGGAACCAGCCTTGATATGCTGCGCCGTGCTGCGTCGTCCGTGGTGAATCTGTCAAAGCACGAACTAGCTCGACCGCTGTTAGCGCGGCATGAGCTGCGATTAGTGAATTTGGTGATGTCTCAGATTTTAGATCAAGGCGTTGCGTCGCTCCTCTCGCAAGCCCTTTTTGCATGCAGTGACATTCCGGAGGAGAGTGCGGACGACGCCAGTTGATTTCCCGGCTCGCTTTTAGTCAAGACTACCTCTTCGTTCGGCTTTCGGATACCAGTGTGAAAAAGAGTGAGCCTTATCACTTTTTAAGTTAAAATCGGGGTTTTCGATTGTTAGGCTTTTAGAGTCGCCTTTTGGGCGTATGAACTGTCCAGGTGTAAACTTGTGAAATGTGACGTATGTTTCAGAGCAACGACATTTCTCTCTCGCTTGTTTGTGTTCCAGGCGTTCTTGTTTGGAAAAGTCAGTGATATAAATTACCCATGTATAGAAATTTATTTGTCATATTTCTTTCTTTGTATAACCTTGGAATAAATGTACATAGGAAATTATAGGTTATGTAATATATGGCTCCATGAAACGCAGCACAGGCTCAGAACCCATTCTGCTGGATCGGCTGGAGTTGAGCGACCGATAGGCGAACCCAAAACACTTCTTAAACTTAAAGGACCTGTCTTATCTATAATACTAACGCAACCTACTTCCATAATCACTCCATATATTTTTAAACCCGGAGACCCCAATTTCGTACGGTACATTCTAAATCCTCCAACAGAACAACGCTGATTTCTCCCTAGCCGTGTTTTGCTACCTTCGATGTGTCACGCTGTCGACGGTTGTCTGCGAGAAGTTTTTCCATCAGAAAAAACGGTTATGTAAATTGTTTCCATGGTTTTGGGATCCCAAAACGTAAGTTGAGGGATACCTATGACATCGCAAAAGTTGTCCGTCTGTCCGTCCGTCCGTCCGTCTGTAAGCACGATAACTCTCGAAGGGAATGAGATATTTTGATGAAAATTGGTGTGAGGATTGGTTGGGTCGGCGGACCAGTCAAGTTCGTAAATGGGCTTTGTAGCCCTACATTTAGGGGTGGGGGTTCAAATTAAGGGGCAAACAAAATATTTTGAAACAGCTAATGTGATAGTCGATTATGGGGTAAGAAGACATGCTGAACACGATGGTGAAAACCATTTTGTAATCGGACAAGTAGTTCGCCCGGAATCCGGCCAAAACAGGAAAGTTTGTTAAAAGTAAAAGTTTTATTTGAAGTTGATTAGATGTTCGATTTAGAGGTAGGAAGACATGCTGAAGACGATGGTGAAAACCATTTTCTCGACGGACAAGTAGTTCGGCCGGAATCCGGCCCAAACCGGAAAGTTTGTTAAAATTAAAAGTTTTATTTGGAGTTGATCAGACGTCCGATTTTGGGCAAGAAGACATGCAGAACTTTTATGTGAAAACAATTTTCTACGCGGACATGTAGTTCGCCCGGAATCCGGCCAAAACCGGAAAATTGTTAGAAGTTAAAGTTTTATTTCTAGCTGACTAGATAACCGATTTAGGGGTAAGAAGAGACGCTGAACCCGTGTGTGACAATCATATTTTACCCGAACATATAGTTTGACCGGAATCCGGCTGGAGTCGGAAAATTTGTTATAAGTTAAATTTTTATTTGAAGTTGATTAGATGCTCATTATTGGGGAAAGAAGATACCCTGAGTTCGTTTTTGAGTTTTCTTTTTTCGCCGGACAAGTAGTTCTAGAGTTCGGCCGAAACCGGCAAATTGGCAGAAGTGGCAGGAACTTTTCGTCAAAACAGATATGACTTATACGGGTAAGGGTAAACACACATGCTGAATCCATATCTGAACTTGGTTTTCTCAGATGATTAGCTATTTGGCCTTAATCTGTTTCTGAATTTTGATTGTAAGAATGTTCAAGGATTCTGTCGATGACTGGATCTGGCTAAGACAAGACCCAGTTGTCTGGATCAGATATTGAATTTCTGGGATCCCATCGAAAAGTTTCGTCTTGTTGCTGACGAGTCAACGTGTCTCGGAAAAGGCTTTAAACAGCAAAAACCGTGGGTTATTTCTTGAAAGCACAGCCTAGTTTTAAAGTATTCAAATACTTTAAAATACTAGAACTTGAAGAGTAAATAGTGCGAGGGTCCTTTAAGGTAACGACCACCCACACGCAGTGGATGTGAATTTCCTCCTTCGCTGCAAAATCTTGACGCATCGCAGGCAAGTTTATGGTGGGTTTACACACTGCGTAAAATCCGAGCGTATTTTACGAACGTATTTGGGCTTGAAAAGATTTCTAGCAATACGGACGTATTTAGTTACAAAACGATCTTTTCAAGCCCAAATACGTGCTTAAAATACGATCGGATTTCATATACGCTCGGATTTTACGCAGTATGTAAATGCACCGTTAAATGACTTTTCGCATGCGTCTTTTCGAATGCGAAATCTTAACCGACTGTGTCTGCGAAACGACTAATATGACTAGGGAATTAAAACTAAAGGCCCATTCACAACGGGTTTTAGCTAAAACTCAAGTCAGCCAGTTCCGAACAATTCTGATACCAAATTTCCGCTTGAGTTTCGCCATTCCCAATGGACACTGACCTAGAGGCGTATTCTCGCCATTCCCCGAGGACTCCACTTGAGTCCCCACGTTTTTGTTTGTCCCGGGGACTCACTCCCCGTATTCTCGCGTGTCCCCAGGGACGGGGAATGCTCCGATTATCATAAAAAAGGCCCCCTTTCAGATTCAGAGGGGAATCAATTTTTGCTGGTGTTAGTGCAATGTAAAATTAATTAAAAACAATACAAAATAAAGTGGATCCAGACTAATTTCGTCAACTGCATATTTTTTTTCGACCAAAATTCATTTTGGAAGCATTCCCCGTGTTCTCGCTGTTTCTGTACGCGGAGTCCGCGGGGAGTGACTCCCTCTTGTCGCCGTTCCCTTCGATTCCCCGAGGAGTCCTCGGGGAATGGCAAGAATACGCCTTAGGTGAAGTTACCGAAGTGGGTGACCCACCGCTATCGTCTTCCACGGCTACGGGTTGTCGACCGCTACCCAGGAAATCTTACGTCACCGAGAGAAATAGTTGGGTTAATATGAAGGGGGGTTTTGGTTCACATCAACTGACAAACGGTATATTAACTTCGCCAGACCAAATGTTTGTTTCCCGAAACCAAGAGGCGTCACGACTAGGGGGGGGGGGGGCAGAGGCGTTACTAGCCAAAATGCTTGGGGGGGGGGGGGGGGCGAGGAATTTACCGACTGGCTGGTAATTTTTACCGACTGTTTTTGCAGAAAAACGACTGTTTTTAAGAAAAAAACGGCAGTTTCGAAAAAATCGACTGATTTTCAGGAAAAAACGACTGTTTTGACGAAAAATCGACTGTTTTAATGAAAAAGATCAACAGTTTTGGCAAAAAATCGCGGCGCTTCGCGCAGACTCGGATATTTTTACCGCCAGCATTGGGGGGGGGGGGGGGGGGGGCGTCCCCCCCTCCCCCCGGTCGTGACGCCCCTGGGGGTGGGATGCCCCCCCTAACGTTGTCGGTAAAAAACAGCCGAGTCGGCGCTCCGCGATTTTTCGCAATAGTCAATTTTTTTCTTGGAAACGGTCGATTTTTTCTTAAAAATTGTAGTTTTTCATAAAATCAGTCGGTGAAAATGACCAGCCAGTCGGCAGATACCTTGCCCCCCCCCCCCCCCAAACATTTTGGCTAGTAACGCCTCTGCCCAAACCTCCCAAACCAAATATCACCTTTCCAAAACAAATGTTTCTTTCCCAGACCAAATATTCATTTCTCAAACCATCTGTTTGTTCGCCACACTATTTATTCGTTTCCCAAACCTTATTTTCCTCTTGCAAACCTTTTTATTTCTCAAACTCGCTGTTCGCTTTCCCACGTAATGTTAACCACGCAGATTTTGGACTTTCGCTCCTAACATTGCGTCTCGGAGGCCCCAACATTTCGTCTCGCAGACTGAACATTACGTTTGAGAAGCTTCGAAAACAGCTGACTCGTATCGGCCGATAGCTATATTGACGTATAGATAATATCGGTCCAGGCGCATTGAAGAAAGTATTAGTAGAAGAAGCAGATGGAAAGTCAAGAAGTGCCTGGCTGTTAATGTTAGCAAGGGTAAGGTAAGGGAAGTTGTATTTTCCATAGATACTATCTGTCAGGGACGTCGCTATGCGCCCCTACCCCCCCCCCCCCCCTTCGAAGAAAGAACAAGAGCTATGATCAATATGGCACTTGTTACGAGTAGGCGGAACAGAAAAGTAGATGAGAGCGTTAGAAAATACACCGCCATCCAAAAATGCGATATTTAGGATATTTCCTTGGGATAGGATGTTTAGTTTCACTCAAGCCTGAGGATTTCCGGCATCGCCTCGGATCGTCTAGGGCAAATGGCTGTTCTGACTTCCAAGTTTCAGCCCAGTAAATCCACTCGTTTGACGTGCCACACGATTTCCGGTACCTCCTTCCAACTCCCCTACCGCTGCCGATCCAGATAGGACTCGGGAAGTAATCATCCAAAGCAACTTCTCTGAAACTCATGATGTTTCACTCAGAATCTGAGCATTTTTTCGGAAAATTCCGCCCCTAATCCCAGACGTGATCAGATCCGGTTCGGACCCTAACATATGTCTTCTAGCCCATATGATCTATCCACCTCCAAGTTTCATTTAAATCGCTCCACTTGTTTGACCCCTATGCGAGTGATAACATTTAAGGGAATCCCCTTCCAACTCCACCTGCTGTGGCCGAATACGACTCGAAAACATAAACTTCGCATCTCTAACATATCCACTTCCCGTCCATCAAGTTTGACTGGAATCGGAGCCTAGCCTATCTGCAAATCTCCGGTTCCCGCCCCCCCCCCCCCCTTACCGTAGCCGGATCCTTCCGGATGCAAAATAACAAATCCAGGCCGCATAAACTCAGTACTCTTCTATCACATTCGGTCCATCCGTTTGATTCTTGTGCATGTCAAAAAGTTTTCGGAACCCCCTCCTCCAACTCCCCCGACAGTGGCCGCATGTGGTTCGAACGCATGTTTTGCATGTCTAGGTCATCAGTTCCTATCACCCATAAAGATTCACTCGAATCGGACCACCCGTTCGCAACTTACGGAAGTCAATTCCCGTATTCCCCTTCCCTCACTCCCTCCAAAATGGTCGGATCCAGGAACGGTTAAACAGTTAAACCTTCTATATTATATTTAAAGGAACAGGAGAACATTACAATGCTTAACTGGACTGGCAGTGACGGTTGGAAGATTTATTTCATCATAAAAGCGACGCACTGAGAGTATTCAACATTCCAACGCGGTGGTTCCTTCACATCACAATAAAGCGGCACTATGACCGAAACTACTCCGACTTGCCTCATAACAGGGACACAAAACTTAATAAACAACCCCAGGCGAACCGTTACCCCTTGTTCACACATACTGCGTTAAAACGCTGCCTTTGAGAGTTCTGTGTCACAATTGGCCATACTCCAGTTGAGCGCTTCCAAGCGGACTGGTTACATAGAACAGATCTACAGGTTTCCCAGTCAAAAAACTGCTATCTGCTTTCCAGGTATTGGAGTTTTAGCATACGTTTCAGCAGTAGAAAGTGAAAGTTACCCACTAGTCAGGCTTATGGGTCCGACTTTTTACTATGTCTACACAAGTGCTGAAAATAAGACAAAGGTGGACTAACAGAAACTAGTCCACTTACGCTGAACTGGAATAAGGCAAATGGTGCGTTTGAGAGTTCTGTGTCATAATCGTGCGCCTCATGCCGCTTGTGTTTGCGCCTTCACGACGGAAAAGTCAACTTTCGAGCCAGTGGCCCTGGCAACGCAATTGACGCAGTCTGTGTGATCAGGGGTTACATTGTTACCTCCATTCAAAGTTAGCTCACTGTGCTTTTCTTGACGAGCGAATTTTCCACGCCTCAAGGAGATTCTTTGCGCAGAACAGCGAGACAGCATGAACCTGAAGTGCTACCAGGACGAAGCAGTACCATAGCAAGCCGTATGGGTATCCCTAAAAAAATGCAAGTTAAAGACGGTCTGGAATCTGCTGGTCCTGCTTCAAGTTTAACTGAAAAGCCAGCTTATCTACCATATATATTTATATATGGATATATTTATATATAGATATATTTATATATCTCTTATATTTATATCTATTTATACATTGATTTATTTTGACTCTGCAAAGGGATTTTTTTTAATTTTTCATCTTGGGCTCTAATAGTGCCCTACAGAATATGCACTGAATGCTCAACAAGACAAAGTTCACCCCATCGCGGAAATTTAGAATTTCAACAAAGCACAGCCTACATTTCATCAGCTTTTTATTGTAAGGTCGCTTCTGAATAAAGCCCATTATTATGTGTGACCCCTAAAAGACATTTTTCTGCAATCCTTTACCATTGTAGTTGCTAAATGTTTCAAGCATAGAGGTACAACCGCATACAGATACCATAAATCATAAAGAGAAAGTTCATTTGATGAAAGTAGATTATATGAATAGCGTGGTATAATAGCGACGAATAAGTGGTGCGTAGCTAGCTAGACTGTCGAATATAAGCCCTATTCGGTTAAACTCTAAAACCAACTGTACACTCAGAGCGTGTTCCACCCTTCTAACAATAGTAACTATTGGTTACTTTTCGTTCTAACCTCGTGGAAAGTTACTACGCTGACCATATAGTACCGATAGTAACTAATAGCAAGAAGAAATTATCAAAAGAACATCCGTCTCCCTATCTCTGTAATACGACCATGCGGAGTCGAATATATTCCCGATACCCTGACCGACGCAAACTAGCGGAGGATAGAAGCTACGCGGAACATAACCATTCATTACCTCTACAAACAGCTATATCACAGTAGAGCCCTGGAGAAGAAACTTTAAGAGTAACAGCCGATTGGCTGTCTTGCCATTGTGACGTCATGTGTGACACGCAGCAGAGCGGGTCCTCCACGCCTGCTCCAGTTTTTGGGATCCCAAAACGTAAGTGGAGGGATACCTGTGACATAGCAAAAGTTGTCCGTCCGTCTGTCAGCACGATAACTCTCGAAGGGAATGAGATATTTTGATGAAGCATGGTGTGAGGCTTCTTTGGGTCAAGGGTAAGGTCAAGTTCGTAGATGGCCTCTGTAGCCCTACATTTAGGGGTGGGGGAGGGGGTTCAAACTAAGGGGCAAACAAAATATTTTTAAACAGCTAATATGGTGGTTGGTTATGGGGTAAGACGACATGCTGAACACGATGATGAAAACCATTTTCTCGCCGGACAAGTAGTTCGTCCGGGATCCGGCAAAAACCGGAAGGTTTGTTAAAAGCAAAAGTTTCATCTGAAGTTGATTAGATGACAGATTTAGGGGTAAGAAGAGACGCTGAGTCTGTATATGACAGTCATTTTTTAACCGGACATATAATTCGTCCGGAATCCGGTTGAAACCGGAAAATTTTGTCTAAGTTAAAGTTTTATTTGAAGTGGATTAGATGTTCTTTATAAGGAGATGCGCTGAATTCGTTTCTGAATCTTCTTTTTTTGCTGGACAAAGCTCGCTCGGAATTCGGCCGAAACTGAAAATTTGGCAGAAGTAAAGCAGGAAGTTTCGGTCAGTCTCGTCAAAATAGATATGGCTTATAGAGGTATCTCTGCACGTGTTTTTCTCAGATGACTAGCCGGGCGAAGACTGGATCTGGCAAAGACAATACCCAATCAGAGGCATTACTAGCCAAAATGTTTGGGGAGGGGGGACGAGGCATTTACCGACTGGCTGGTAATTTTTACCAACTTTTTCTGCAGAAAAAACGACTGTTTTCAACAACAAAAATTACATTTTTGAAAAAAAATCGACTGATTTTCAGAAAAACCGACTATTTTGACGAACCCCTCCCCCCCCCCCCCCCCAGTCGTGACGCCCCTGGACCTAACTATCTGGATCAAATATTATATTTTTGGGATACCATCTAAACCTTTGGTCTTGTTCCTCTGGTATGCGCAGGGCGAGTAGAGAAGTAGACGGGTAACAACTAAGTACCTCTAGCTCCGCTCAGTTATGTCGGGGAATCTAGAGTCGCTGCATGGGACCAAGACGGGTTTTATTGCATCATTCGTTCTTGCTAATATTAGCTATTTGCTTACCACGCTCGGGAGCGTAGTCAGCGTGGTAACTACGATCTCTGTGACATGATTGAACCGATTAGCCCGTTGCACGATATTGTGCCGAAAATAGGAAAAATGCGTTCTAGCCTTGACGCACTTTTCGGCGTCGCGGTAATTGCCTTTCGTAGTTTGAAATGTAGTTCCAGCAAGAATCGTAGTCTCTCACCTGCCAAGTTTGAATATCCTCTTTCGATCTGGTAGAAGCATAAGTGTAGACATCCCTGAGGTAGATACCAGCAGCAAAGAGACACGGGAGAACACCAAGCGCTAAAACTCCATAGATAAACCTCTGCAAAGTCTTCGTGATATTCTTTCTAATGGCCGTCAGACCAAAGAAGACACACACAACACTCAGACACCAAACGTACTCCCAAATTAGGGGCTGGAAAAGATAAATGAGTATCGTTAGTTGCGTTTTTACTCGACTTTTAAACAACAGTATTGTGGATACGCGCCTTCAATCGTGAACCTTAAAAAAAATCCTGTCTCCCTAATTAAAGTCTCTGTCCGACCTTTTTAAAGGACACCTCGCGCTGCACAGTGATTCTGCTCAGATGTCCGGAGAAAATTGACCAATTAAAAGTAGGCTACGCTCACAGAAGATTACACACGGCTTCGGCTGTTTTTAGCCTCTTTCCTCGGATGAGAATCGTTCATAACCGGAAACATAAGACGGAAAAAGCTTCTCAGAAACAATGATCGGCCGCCTGGAACGTCACGTAGAGAGAAGAAGGCCAGCGTGACAATCAGTGTATTGCCAGTAGAGGAGATAGGATACACTTGCGACATGAATCTAAGGATCCCGAGAACGAGAATGGATGGAAATACTACTGAAGTAGAATGTCACGAATAGAAGGGTATTCTTCTACAATAGGTTAGTTCTGTAGATAGTTAATGTTGTCGTAGCCTCCATGTTTGTTTGTTTTCCTCGTATATAGTGTTTCCTTCTTCTATTCTTTCTTTATTCCTACTCCCTCTATGGCTCGTTCTTTTTGATGGGTGAAAAATAAATTATTATTAATCAAGTTTATTAATTAGCCATAATTATCCAAAAACGAATAGCACTGGCACGTCAGAGATAGAAAACCCTCGAGGTCACAATTTAAGTCAAGTCACTGAACTGTTAAAACGGTACGAATCAGCGTTCATACCGAATACTGCAATTAGCAGGAGGGAGCTTTAACTTTTGCTTCCCCGGATTTGATCCTCGAGTGGGGCGTTTATTTTCGGCTGCTGATTGGAAATCTGGCAGAATGTTGCGAAAGAGCTCCGACGACAGACAGGACCTCCCAAAGGCCATAAGAAGTTCATGCCGTCTGTTTGATAAGGTAGCCAGGCCTAGAGACGCCAGACTCGCCTCGTACGATATGTACTCGTGCCCGAGGATGATACGACATGCACGCTTTTGAGTGCGCTCAATTTTCGAATCCTAGGCTTTTGTTAGTCCGGTGTGCCAAACCTGGCATCCATATTCAAGGGCAGGACGAATGTATGTTTTGTAGAGGTTGGTGGGAGTGTTGTGGGGCAGCCCGAATCGTCTTAGCTGAGCAAATTGCTTGAGGAGACTGGCTCCCCTTTGGACCAGTTTAGAGGTTTGAGATTCCCAGCCAAGGTTGTTATCGATTACGATCCCAAGAATTTTGGTGGATTCGACTGCTTTATTTATTTATTTCAAAATATAGCCAACTGGGGCTGCTACACAACGACTCATTTTATATACACTAAAAAGACAAAAAGACAAAAAAAAAAAAATATGCTGAAGGCACGAAGCCTCCAACAAACAAAGTACTCAAAACTCAATCAGGATGGGTCGAACCCACTCAATCAGGATGGGTCGAACCCACAGTAAATTTCTTTCCCCCAAGCCTGCCACAGAGGCAGAGACAGGCGCATTTGCGGACCACACAGAATCACCAGCAGAGGATTGCTCGATGCCAGAATTCGAGACTGGAGAGAAAGAACGGAGGAACGACGGATTTCAGGGAGAGAAGGGACTCCTTCACCAACAAACATACCCAAAGCACTACAGTTCCATCTAAACCCATGTAACCATCGGAAAGAGTTAGGTCAGCCTCAGATTCAATTGGTTCCGGATCGTGCTTTGTGAAGTTGGCACGGAGAGCGACACTCTTTTCAGTGCTGATCTGAAGTTTAGCCTCACTTGCTTGGCGCCGCAGCTCCTCAAGGGTATGTTTTAGCTCTTGCCAGTTGGACGAGATCAGTCGAAAGGTGGGTAGCATCAGATCATCTGCAAATTTCAGCCACTGCTTCAGTTGGATAACCAGCTCGTTCACAGCTTTAAGAAAAGACAAGGGCCCAAGTTTGGTATCCTGAGGTGCTCCACAGGTGATGGAGAGAAATTTAGACATCACTGAGGTCTGCTTATTTTTTAGCTCGACGCATTGTTTCCTACCGCTCAGAAAGCTGGCCATCTGTCTGACAAGGAACTGTCGGGCTTTCATTTCAGCTGCTCCAGAGACGACTATGTAATGGTCTAAGAGATCGAAGGCCTTTGACCACGTCTGCAATGAGAACATCGACGTAAGAGCCAGGATTTTCCAGGTGTCTCAGGATTTCTTCCATCATGATGACAAGATAGTGAATGGTACTGTGTTTTGGACGGAATCCAAATTGCCTTAGGTCAATCGATTCCTTGATGTCGTCATAGAACCAGCTACTAAGTGTTGTTTCGCGAAAAAATAAACGTTTAAATCGGTCATTCACAGATATATTCTCATAACCTCGCAAGAAACCGCACACATGTATTATCTGTTATCAAACTTCTGGCAAATGCTTTAGTTTGGACAGAACAAAAAGGCAAAAGTAGGTAAAACATTTAACGGCGAGAAAACGGCCCTTTTACTTATAGTTGGATTGATCGCTAGGCAGCGTATGCTAGTTCGGTTTCCGGCTCAGCTAAAACTCTCGCCGAGGCTTCAGGACAGAATTAAATTTTTGTCTGAGTTTGCTAAGTATTTGCTCAAGATCTCTTGTTGGCGGCGTAACTCCATTCAGTATGCGAAACTTATGTTCGCACTAATTGCAGTTTACTCTCCTGCATCCGAAGATTGCATGCAGAGATACATCTGCGGCTACACCTATTTCTTTTCAAGGCCGGGTCCTCTCAATAGGCGAAGCATTTCCTACCTCGGGTATTTCAAGCTCCTCAACTTCCATCACGAATACATCCAATCGATCTAAAATGTCGGCTGATAACTTCGTAAGCATCACGAAGAAAAGAAGAACATGAAGGAAGAGACAGGTCTTCAAGCGGCTTTTATTTTTGGCACTGAAATGGAAAGCAACTTTTATGTCAGGAACCACCCAGCTCCAGTTCCTAGTACATATCGGCGGCCCACGATGTGTCGTTCATAACTTCTCACATCAGCTTTTCATAAGCAGGAATTCTTGCCAGTCTTGTCCCCTGCGCGCTCCGCTTTTGACATACAAATAAATCTGAGCCGTACAATCCATTACAGAGTAATTTTAGTGAAATTTCTGAAGGGTATAAAAGTATTGGCCTATCCCTAAACAAGTCGAAGTCCAAGGTTCTTTCACTCCATTGTCCACCAGCACTTGCCCCAGCGTCTATCGACATTGGGCAGTCGTCCCACGAACGAACGAACGATCTGATGTACCTTGGCCTGCCAATCGCACCATCTACAAAACCCACTAGGAAACAGTTGCTGGCACGAACTGGTCAAAAGCTGCGATACTCGTACGCACGCTACGGCTGTGAAGTCTCGGGGTAACCTGGACAAACGACTCCTTGCTCGACTCTACAATACCATTTCGTTGACACACATTCTATACCTAACCCATTTTTGGGATATTTTGACTAGGTCTGATAAAAATGAACTTAGAAGGCCGTATTTTAAGTTCGCGAAATACCTCTTCCAGGTCCCGCAGTGGAAAAGAAACGGTTTTGTGGCAAACCAGTATGAGATTGTAGAGCCCATAATCGCAGCTGATAAGCAATTAGAGAAGTGTTGCAACCATCCGGCCGAAACCGGAAATAGATATTCCTTCAGCCCAAGCTGACTACGAATCATAATTGACAATGCAAAACGGATACGCCAGCTACATTTTATTAGAGCTATAATTTGGGCCCTTCTTGACAAGGATCCTCTTCAGGATTCAGGAATATCTATTTCCGGATTCGGCCGGATTCCGGGCGAACTGTATGTCTGGGTAGAAAATAACTGTCATATAAGGATTCCGCATGTCTTCTTACCCCTAAATCGAACATCTAATCAGCTTCAAATAAAACTTATACTTATAACAAATTTTCCGGTTTTGGCCGGATTCCGGGCGAACTATTTGTCCAGCAAAAAAAACAATTTTCATATACCTGTTCAGCATGTCTTCTTACCCTAAATTGACTACTTCATTAGCTGTTGAAAAATACTTTGTTCTCCCCTTAAATTGAACCCCCTCCGCCACCCCTGAATGTAGGGCTACATAGCCCATCTATGAACTTGACCTGTCCCTTGACCCAAAGAGTCCTCACACCAAGGTTTATCAAAGTATATCATTCCTTTCGAGAGTTATCGTGCTTACGGACGGACAACTTTTACGAAGTCATAGGTAGGCCCAAAAACTACAGCGACAGTTTTACTTAACTTGGGTTAAAGAGCAGTTCTTCCCGAACACAGTAATCCCCTTGTGGAATACTTTTGCCAGAAGACACCATCACCAGAGAAACACCGAATCCTTCAAGAAGCGGCTGGACAAGGACTGGAATCACAGCCCTGGAGGGATGATTGGTGAGCTCCCGAGTCGGCACCCCAAAACTAACTATTTATTATTATTATTATTTATTTGAATCCTTCAAAA
Source organism: Branchinecta sandiegonensis (assembly GCA_030848855.1). Lineage (NCBI taxonomy): Eukaryota > Metazoa > Arthropoda > Branchiopoda > Anostraca > Branchinectidae > Branchinecta > Branchinecta sandiegonensis. Next base: position 4,232,218 of record JAUPMV010000003.1, on the reverse strand, counting down.
CTGAAGAGTAATGTATAAAAAGGAACAACAACATGTCAGTCAGACTCACACACACTTACATACTAATCAACAGCTGACCGTTAAAGACAAATTAGCCTACTAAATATACAACGAAGTACATGCTAAAAAAAAAGCTCAAAATAAACCAACTAATCAGGGCGCTTTTTTGTGAAAAAAGGAAAAAGGTTGTGATGAAGAAGAATGTTGTCAGCCTTTTTATGAAAGTTCTGGATTTTACCATTTAAAGTTTCCAAAGGATTCTTCACTTTAAAATTCGAAGTTAAGAAAGAGTTACTCGCAGAAATCGGGAAGCCAAGAAGGAATTTAGAGAATTTATAATAAGTAACTTTTAACGCAGAAAGTTCAGAAGGATGGAAAGAAGAAAAGAAAGCAGACGGAAAAAGAATGTGAGGAAGTGCAACAGCCGTATAAACAGAACCAAGAACATCTCTGCGATACATCCCTCGTAAACGAATAACAGCACCAAATGCTCTTCTTATTTTATCTTGCACATGTTGAATAAGGATAAGTGGTAACTATCATCACCAATGCAAGCTACTCACAGGGATTCTACATCCTTATTACTTGCTGGCGAAATCTAAGGCAATAGCTTTTACCTGACTTTATATTGGTTCGCGATGGTTTCCCTGTGCATGAAATCGGTGCCATCTGTTCCAAGTACCATTGATCCATCTCGTGATGCCATTATATTCGATCAGCTGAAAAAAAAAATTGGGCTGAAAGAGCACTTTCTAGAATAAAATAGTTTAAATACAGGTAATTATCTCACAGCCTATACTACTTACAGCCTTGACCGGCTGAAAAAGTCCATCACAAATAGGGTGACAGACAGGGTACCGAACGTTTGGCATTGCCTAACTGGGGCTTGACATAGTCTAGGGTATTTCAAACTCTGGGTAGGCTATAACCAAAGTTTGGTACACCCCAGCCGCAAAACTAGCCTCTTTCCATGTGTGTGTGTGTGTGTGGGGGGGGGGGGGGCTGGTCTGCCCCCTTGTTGACCTGTCTTACTTTTCGAGTTTGTAAGCTAGGACAATAAGACTCGGTAAGTGTATAAATGATCCAATTCCGCAAACTCGAGAAAACTTGACTTTCCGATCATCCGAGGGGGGGGGGGCGTTATCTTGTGGCATGTGCAAGTTACGAACGGACAATCCAATCCGCTGAAACTCTATGGCTGGAAGGACCAAATGCTCTAAATGTTCTAATTCTGCGTCCGAACCACATCAGACAACGGTGAACAGGGGTACGGAAAATTTGTGGCACGCCTTACAAACCAAACAGATAGTGACAAAGTTCATAGCCCCTAGGAATACTCCAATTCGATTAACACTTGCCAGAGATGTGCCATTTTTCCATTTTCCCATCCCCCGGCAAATGATGGGATCCTGGAATTAAGGTGTCAGCATTTTTTCGTGCCCTATCTGCCCATGCCAAGTATCTTTGCCTAGCTTATCTGGAAGTGCCTGAACTAGCAAAAGTAGTAAAGAAAGATAGAAATTATGATTGCATGTTATGGTACTTGAGCAAAACAATTCAAGTGCCATACAAGTTTAGGCTATCACATAAAGCATCACAGGAAAAACCTTACACCTCAACAAAGAACAGAGATAGGCAGATATTCAATAATACAATCACGATTTTCCAGAATAAAAGACCCGGGACAGTAACGTCAACAGATCACCATGGTCATCTGTCACCCTCTCATGGGCTTATTCTTTTGTTTGTCTCTTAAGTAGATCTTGTTTGTATGTGTTATGTTTCCCTAATTATGTCTTCTTATTTTCTTTTGTACTCCATGGCACTAGATTATTAGTATTATAGTGCCTGGATATTATGCTCAAATCAACATCGACAGTATCTTCTGATTAGTTTTTCACTGAAAAAGACACAGTGACAACAATGAAAAGTATTCCCACCGAAAAAGATGGCATGCCATTTCAAAATGGCAGCAGCACACCAAAGCTTTTTATATGATGACCTGCCGCCAACGGCGAGGCTTCGTGACCTAGTTGAGTGTAGCTTGCAATGTGAAGGTTAATCTGTTTAAAGAGAGTTCTTCAGAATAAAAAGAAAAAAAGCAACAGAGAATCCCCATCATCACTGAAGGTCCTACAGGAGTTTTCTGTGCTCCTACAAACAGCTTGTGGGTTGTTTGTGGCTTGAACAGTGTTTCCAGGGTCTTTTGTGCAGCCTACAAGCATGTTTCCACAACCAAAAAGATTTCTGTGGCTTGCTTTGTGGCTAGAATTTGACAAACAACTGCAAAGGTGATTCCCAATTTTGTGGCTCGATTCTGGCGGGAAATTCAAATTTAGCAGAAAAATAATGTCAAAACAAAAGAATTTACTACTTTCACATGCTTGTAGACATAAAACTGAAGATCTTTTTCGTGCAAAATGTGAAGGACAAAAGCCTGAAGTTCTATACACTGAGATTTTGTGTGAATTGTAGCTTTATTTACCTGAAACTGCCACCCCCGAAAATAGACAAAACAGCGTTGTTTCAACTTGTGGCTCGACTGTGTGGTACACAATTGTGCTTCAGCGACAAACATTCAGAAGTGTTTGGCCCACAATTGTATTGCAGAAAAATGCCTTACGTCCGACTCAGATGTACAATACACAGCAATACAGTTGCAGTCCTGGAGGCGGAGGGGTATCCAACCTCTAACTTATACAGTTATACAGTCTCAAAACCAGCCTTAAAAGGTTGGAAAGGAAGTTCAATGCAGTTCCTACTGTCACGAAGAAAACCCTGAATGACCTAGGACCTTGAGTCTTAAGTAGGCTAAGTTCAAATTTATATAAATTCATGGGTGTCTATCTAGAACAGGTTTTTAAAAAAGAACTGTATTCTTACACTTCCGTCTAGGAAATAACACGGAGCAAAATAACACTCCAATGCCTACATAAAAAATAAAAATTAAAAGCTACAACTTGGAAGTTGGCACTCAGAAACAGAAGTCTAGAACCAGGACCATTTGCGTCGCGGTACTAGGTCGGTCCTGTGATGACGTTGCCTTAACAGCCCGTCCCGTCTGTCTGGCAAGCGATTCAAAACTTTGCCATCTGTACTGTTTAAAATCAACATTTTTAATCCCTTGGATTGGATTGGATTAAAATCAACATTCCAGGGAAAAACCTTGCTTTAGTAAGGTTTCTATCCAAGATTTGTCTTAGCTGTTAACTTTGTGAAAATGTACTGTATTCTCTCTGTATATTTTCCTCTTTTTCCTATAGGCTAGGCTAAGGGTTAGCCCAGCCTAAGAAAGAGCTTGGTCACACTTGACTTATTTCTGCAGAGAATTGGCCGCCAAAGTGGTCACACTACATCCAAGAAAAGACAGCTTTTTGGGCTGCTAACTTAGAAAAAGACCATGGTAGGGGATCTTGGACTTGGTGTTGACCCGGACACCACCGGATACTAATTTTCATTTTCTTGCTAGGCTGCCATTTTTTGGTGGAGCTATGCCATTTTTGTTGTCAATAGAATATCTGAGAGAATAGCTGGTAATTGTTTTGGATTTTTTTAAGCAATATTGTAGAAGCTGAGATTACATTAGAAAATCCTTAATTTGCCCTTTGGTTGGTAACTTAAAACTTATGTCCCCACTATTTGATTCTACAGAAAGATGGTTTTGGTCTACTCTTGTGCAGAAAGAATATCTTTTGCTCCTTTTCTTGTTCTACTTTCCCACTAAAGACACACCTTTGGCTAGACCTCTCCTTGAAAATATTGTGGGCAAGGTAAGTTACATTAAACTGATTAAACACAAAAATTTCTAATTTTTACTTTAGTATTCCCAATTCTTCTAGCTAATTTTCTTTGGTCATGGCCACCTCTTTTTAGCATTCATCTTTTTTTTACTGTAATTACTGATTCTGCGAAAGGACACCTGAATGAAGGGTACCAAGTATCATCCCTATCTGTATGACTTCCGTTGACATAGCCTGCAGAAAACCCAATCCAAATACGAAATAGTGTTTCCAAGCTATGATTTTTGCTCCATTTTGCATCTGTCCTTATTTCGGTACCGAGCAATTTTAGAAATGAACAAATGTCTCCAATCGACCCTTCTTCTGTAATTGTTTTTATCCAGTTAATCCCAAACGTATATCTAGAAGAAACTCCAGTACGATCTGGCCAGCGCTGTACAAGATTTGAATGAATTGCGCTTTTTGTCTTGGAGTCTGCATCTGCAAATCTCCAGAAACGAACATCTCTATTTTGAAAACGTCACGCTCAGGAGAAGAATGCTCTCCATGGCCATGTCTGTAAATGCATTCTCAATGACGTGTTCAAGTATGGTTTCATTGTTCAGGTGTCCATTAACACTAACGATTCTGATTATATCTTTTTGTATTTTTCTAACTCATTTTCGAGTTTCTCTGGAGTATCAGTAAGCAAAGACTGATGATGATTTACTGTGAGACCTTACTGTGGTCTATGACGACATTTGGTCAGCACATTTTGGGTAGACCACCCCTCCCCTCCAAGCCTAGGATGGTAGTTACTCCCCTGCTGGTAACTTCAGTGCCTGGCTTGCAACGAGAATATGGGGGAGATGTGGGTACCCTGGGACATGCTCAAGCTTATGTCCGATATCTTAGAATGCTGTGGCCAAATCCCTTGATGTGGATTATTTTCTTGGCCAGTCTTTTTCGTACCCATGATTTTCCTAACTCTCCTCTTCTGTCCCAGAGTATCCTGATCCCTAGGAACTCTCGGACATGCTTAAGGATACTTGGGAGTCTTGGGACACAGTGCCCTTTTTACTAAATTTATTTATTACAAACCTATGGTCAACTTCAGTAAAAATAAAAGCATAGGCTAATATGAAACCTGTAGCACTATTCATTCGACAGGGTTATGGGAAAGCTCGACATCGAAAGTCAGGGCACTCTGCTGTGCCCCCACTAAGACTTGGTTTTGGTTGGAGCAAGGCAATTTCTTCTGTTGTCACAAAGACCTCATCCTTTGGCTCTGGACAAATGATTTTCCAAGTACTGATTTTCTGTGTTAGGAAGCTCACATTATTCTCTTGTGGGTGAAAAAAGTCGTTTTTTCTGAAAAATGGTCGATTTTTCGGCAAAATAGTCGGTTTTTCTGAAAATCTGTCGATTTTTTTCAAAAATGTCATTTTTGTTGCTGAAAACAGTCGTTTTTTCTGTAGAAAAAGTCGGTAAAAATTACCAGCCAGTCGGTAAATGCCTCGTCCCCCCCCCCCAAACATTTTGGCTAGTAACGCCTCTGCCCATCTCCCCTACTTGTCACTCAGGGTGGAATTTTTCTTCACAGACATACTGTGTCACATCTCTCCTAGTGTATGAACGTCAATTATTTAAACTGAAAACTGTGAAAATACTGAAATATTGTACCCTTTTACAGTAGATGCCTATCTTCCTTGATTGTGAAATCTGGCTAGATGCTAGGCTAACTACTGTGGTAGCGTTGGCTGATTACAGAAACTGAATATCTCAGTAGAACTTCTGTTTCTAGGAACATAAGACTTTCGTATATAGGCTACTTTTATGGGTCCACTAAGCTAAGTCCCAATGGCTGAGCAAATGGGCTTCTTGGATACTCTAGCGAAGGAGCAAGAGGAAGAGAACAAAGTCCTTCGTGAAAGGCTTGAAGAGAAAGAGCTCATAATCAATGAGTACTTTCATAAAATCAAAGAACTTCAGCAGGAAGCTGGCTTTGGTCGCCTCAGGCTTGAAGGTGAAGTAACACAGCAGCAACGCAAAATATCTACACAAGCAAGTGCGCTTGGCCAGTTAAGAGAAGAGAATCAACTACTGAAGGCTGATTTAACTATAGCACAGGCTGAGCTTAGCTTTTCGCGAGATCGGGAAATCTTGAAGCTCAGAAGTGCATTAGGGAGGTACAAGGATTTGCTATCGGTGTATTTTGTTACGGATTCCATGGACGAACTTGAGAACGACATGAGATCCCTAATCGCTGAGCGTGAGAACCTTGTGATGCAGAATGACCAGCTCAGTCATCGACTGACTGTCCTTGAACAGTCTTCTACATCACAGATAAAAGTAGGGTCTCTTGAACCAGGACACATACTTGAACAGTGTTCTGCATCACAGATAAGGGTAGTTTCTCTTGAACCAGGACTGGAGGCACATAATTTGCAGATCGCTCCGCACACAGTTGGGCAAGCAGGATCTTACTTGACAAATTATGCGGATTCTCCTTCGAACTGTAGTTGTATGGGTTCAGACAATACTGCCCAGAAACTAAAGGAAGAAATTGCGAAGATCTTGAAACAGAACAAAGAACTAAGATTGAAGCTTGCTACAGAGAAACGGTCAATCTTAGAACTTACAAACTACCAGAAGCAGATGCAAATGGTCAGTGAAGAGCTGAAAACCCTAACTACGCTAACATCCCTGGAAAATGAAGACAGTGTTGACCTCACCAGGCGAGTGATTGGGGTGCTGAAGGACAAAATTAGTGAAAATCAGAAGCAGCTGAAACAGATACATTTTTTAAGTAGACAAAGCAAACTGACACTCGAGTTACTAGATGCTGCTCGTCGGGACTTGAGTCTCCGTACTGTGCAGGCGAAAGTCAAGAGAAGGAAAAAGGAAATTACGGAATCCGAGTGTGAGGACATAGTGAATAGAGTTCTGAGAGAAAACATGACATAGGACATTTGTTGTTAAGGAGTATGATTTCCCAGATAAGTGATACAATTTTTTCGTTGAAATAACTACAGTCTAGCGGATCTCCGTCTAATTACTGGCACCTTTTTGACTGTTTTCGAGTTATGTTATAGTAGCCACAAGCTATGTTCCTGACCAATTTGTACGTAGTTTAGTTTATTAAACCCAAGACAAAATGAAATCGAGCGCCGCAGTAAAATTTTTTATAAATCCAGTTTAAGTGCCATATACCGATCACTTTTCGGTCGGTCGGTCTGTCGGTCCACTCTTCTCGAGTTAGGGTACTTCCAGAAGTTCTAGGACGATGAAACTTGGCACGCATATTAGGGACCCGACCAAACTAACTTGGAAATAGTCACTTGACCGATCCGACCATCGTGGGGGGAGGGGGAGGTGGCCGAATCTAGAAAATAGGGGCATGCATAACTTTCGAATGGGTGATCGGATCTTAATGAAACTTGATATCTGGAAAGACCTCGTGTCTCAGATGGCTCATATCAAGTCCGGACCGGATCCGATGAATCTGGGAGAGTTGGAGGGGGGAACCGGAAATCGTGTGAAACTCTCAGAGTGGAGCGATCGGGATGAAACTTGGTGGGAAGAACAAGCACAAGCTTTAGATAAACAACTGACAGAACTGGACAGGATTCGGACACTGTGGGGGGAGCTCGAGGGGGGGGGGTCCGGAATTCCAGTGATCCGTAGTTAATGCACTTCCAGATGGACTAGGACGATAAAACTTGACAGGCAAATCAGGGACCCGACCAGATTAACTTGGAAACAGTCACTCGCCCAATCCGACCATCGGGGGGGGGGGGGGGGGGGAGACGGCGGAATCCGGAAATTAGTAGCATGCATAGCTTTCGAACTGGTTATCGGATCTTAATGAAACTTGATATCTTGAAAGATCTCATGTCTCAGATGTCCCATTCCAAGTCCGGACCGAATCCGATGAACTGGGGAGGGGGGGGGGGTCGGAGGGGAGAACTGCAAACCTTGTGACACGCATAGAGTGGAGCGGTCAGGATGAAACTTGGCGGGAAGGACAGGAACAAGTCCTAGGTGCATCAGTGACAGAATCGGACCCGATTCGGGTGCCGAGGGGGGGGGGTGTCCGGAATTCCGGAGATCGTGAGTTAAGGTACTTCCAGATGTGCTAGGACGATAAAACTTTGTTGGAGCATTAGAAACTTGACATCATTGGGTTAGACATATAGATGTAAAATTTCAGTACCTCCATTTTATCTTGCGAAAATTGCGAATATTCGCTGAAAAATTGCGAAAAATAAAAAAAAGCTGAAAAATAAGATGCTGAGCTCGAGTATCGTGTCTGTAAAAATTCTCATCTGTGTCAGACCATAACCGAGGAACTCAGTCAAGGTTATGCTCTCACCCAGTATAACTTTATCAGAAGTATCTCTCTGCAAGTAAGCAGATCAACTCTGTGGCAGTGGTTTAAAGACTGAGATCACTTCCTCTGTACAAAGGGTTCAGAACATTCTGAACATTGACGGCTAGATGAATTGGTTTTACGCAGAATTCCTTTCTGCTAATCAGAATCCGTTTAGCCGCCACTTCTTCAGTTTTCAGTAAAAGAGGGACCTTTTTTACATATAGTTTCCGTTGAGACATTGTCAAATGCGCAAACGAAGGAGTTTCGAGTCCCGGTGTCCCCTCCCCTCCTCCCCCTTAAGAATAATGAATAGACCTAGTAAGAAGTCCTTATTCGGGGCCGGTCCCATTGTTTCGCTTGTGAGAAGTTCATGACTTTTTCACTTGTTTATTGATTATTATGATGGTTCTTCATAAGAAATAAAAATAACTGGCGTAAAACAAGTTCAAATGAATGACATGCATATCCTTGACGGACCTGCAGCACCCGGTAACATCCACTAACAGCGCAGAATAATTATACCGCACCAGCAACATGCGTTTTTTTTAAGTGAGAAACCCCTCTTAATGTACCCTTTCTGCTAAGCCTAATCTACAGAGGAGTTAAAGGTAGGTTATTTCTGATGTTCGTCAAGTGCAAACAGTACCAGAATCTAATTTGCACGAAAAACAAGAATTTCCGTCTTCCGGATATGAAACCGAGGCCCCTCCCCTGCCGACCCTGTTTTTTCTAACCTAGTAATCAAATAAAATGTAATCACCAGTTACAAATCAAAAACTCTTTCTTTTTCTATCATACGTATCCTTCGCAGCCTATCTAACTCAAATGATTGCGTAGTGACGGGGCGCAAACTCTCGAAAATTGCATTTTTCTTGCGAAAATTCGCCATATATTTCGATTTTTCCGTATTTTTCAGTTTTGCGAAATATTTCAATTTTTCGGAATACTCGCAATTTTTGAGAGGCCCGACCATTCCTTTAAGAACTCATCTTAACCGCAAAATACAAAGAATACTATTAAGCAAAATTTACTTTTTCACGATCGCCGTGAGTCCATGATCCTTTTTGCCTCAAGGGCTTTTCTCAGAAATTAATTTTCAGCACCCTTAAAAGTGTGCATCTTAACCAAAAAGTGAAAAAAAAAATTTGAACATCACTTCCATCCTCTGACTCAGCCTTGCAAGTTTGGCGCATCTTAACCGAAAAGTGAAAACAATACTTTTGACCATCACTTCCATCTGACCCAGCGTTGCAAGTGCCATATGAGCTTCCAGCTCTTGTATTTTCCCTGTAGGATAAAATTTAACTGCTTCTCTTACAAATTCTATTCCAAGATCGAGGTAGTTGTCGCAGGCCCCTCGATGAAACCGGCTCCGACCTTCAGTCCCTGCTGAAGCTGCTTCGATTGAACCCCGACATTCTCAGAATTTCAAGAAACCGATGGAGCGACGTCCCGGCAGCAACAGCTACTATAGGCTAGTCAATGCTACCCATGATCACTTAATGTGGGCGCCGCAGGCGAGATTTGTATAAGTTAGCCTTTTCCAGCGCCAAATTTAATTATTTCCATGCAGATTCTAGCTTTTAATGTCTTTCAGATCCCAATCCCGAAATTGGCTTAAAACCCCAGTTAAATGACGTGCCCTTCCACAAAATAGAAAATGTTACGATAAGAGCCGCAGGCTGAATTTTTGAAACATTATGATTAGAGCGTATCTTTGGATTCAGAATAAAAGTAATGAATACAGATGAAAAAATAGATCAGTCCTTTTTGTCTGCGACCAGTGCATCACTCTACCTCTTCGAGTTTCGAGGTTCTTGGTAATTCCCGAATTCTGCAGTCAATAAACCGAAAAAATTACCGAACCGCAGTTATTATACCGAATAAGTTTGGACCGATAGTCTATTCGTGATTCTGTATAGCTAGCGAATCCCGGTTATTATACTGAATTGTTCTGGTATCGAAAAATTACGGAATAATATTCGTATTCGTAATTTCGTTGAAACTGCAACTAAAGTCGGGAGTAACTACCGAAGACTTGATCTGTAATCAATATTCACACCAGCAAGTAGGGCTCGTCGATTTTGTTTCGTTTCTCGGGTTTGACTGGTGCTATCGCGTAGGCCAGTGTGTTATAAAAACTTCCAAGGCGAAACACGCCTATCCTAAAATCACAAAAAACAAGAGCTACGAGCTCATATGGCACTTGGTATGAGTAGATGCTCCAGGAAAGTATTTGAACGTCACAAAACACCCCCTTCAACTACCCTAGATTCCGACCTAGAAAGATAGGATATCTAGTTTCACTCGAGTCTGAGCATTTCTGGCATAGCCTCGATCCATCTAGAGCAAGTGACTTTTCTACCTTCCATGTTTAGATCCACTCGGTTGAACCATAGACGTGCCACACTATTCCCCCCCCCCCTCCAACTCTCCCTACCGCGCCTGAATCTGGTTCGTACACACAGAAGGATCATACAAAGTTTCCTCCCCTACCACCCATCAAGTTTAACTCGAATCTCAGCATTTTTCCGGAAATTCCGGTACCCCTCCCACCTTGCTCGGATCCGGTCGGGACCCTAAAATATGTCATCTAAGGCATACGATCTCTCTACTTTCCAAGTTTCATTCAAAACACTCCACTCGTTTAACCCCTATGCGAGCCACAACATTTCCATGACTCCCCCTCCAACTCCCTACTGTGGCCGAATACGACTTGGACACGTAAACTTAGCATCTTTAACATCTCTTCTTTCCGTCCCAAAGTTCAACTCGAATCGGAGCATATCTGCAAATTTCGGGTTCCCGCTTCCTCCTCCTCCTACCATGACCGCATGAGGTTCGGACACATGCTTTATATATGTAGGTCATCAGTTTTTATCATCCATACAGTTTCACTTGAATCGGACTATTTGTTCGCAACCTACGGAAGTCAGTAGTTTCCGGATTCCCCCTCCCTCAACTCCCCCAAAAATGGTCGGAAGTCTTCCTAGGGCATCGTGTCGGGTCCTTAAGGTTACTAATATGCCAGCCAAGTTTTATCGTCCTTAGCACATCTGGAAGTATCCGAACTCGCGATCACCGGAATTCCGGGACCCCCCTTCAACTCCCCCAAAAAGCCCTGATACGACCTGGTTCTGTCAAGAAGGTATCTTATGCTAATGCTTGTTCTTCCCACCAAATTCCATCCCGACCCCTCGACGCTAAGCGTTTCACAAAAATTCCGGTGCATCCTTCCAACCACAAGTATCGGATCCGGTCAGGACTTGACATGGAACATCTGAGACAACAGCTCTTTCCACTTGCAGGTTTCGTTCAATCCGATCGCCCGTTCAAAAGTTATAAATGCCACTGGATTCCGGATTCCCCTCCCTCCACTCCTCCCACGATGTTCGGATCGTGCCAACGACTATTCTCAAGTCGGACAATTCGGATCCCTTTTATGCCTGCCGTGTTTCATTATCCTAGTACACCAGGAAGTACCGGACTCGCTGGATCATCAGAATCCCCCCCCCCCACAGTGCTCGAATCCGGCCCAGTTATGTCAATGAAGTATCTAGGACTTGTGCTTGTCTCCAACTCCCACCAAAGTCACCGGATCCGGTTCGGATTTGAAGGGGGTCGTCCGAGACACGAGGTCTTTCCAAATATCAGTTGGATTAAGATCCGATTACCCGTTCAAAAGTTATAAATACCTAAAGGTTCCGGATTCCTCCTCCCTCCACTCCCCCCACGATTGTCGGATCAGGAAGTGACTGTTTCCAAGTTAATTATTTCGTGTCCCTGATATGCCTGCCAAGTTTCGTTGTCGTAGCTTGTGTGGAAGTGCCCGAACTAGCAAAACTCGGACCGACCTACGGACCGACAGAAATTGCGATCGACGCGATCACGCGAGACGGCGGGATACCGCACTGTCAAGGATTAACACCACCCAAGAGTGATTTTGATTTTTTTTTTTCTTAAATAAAAAGCGATGTTGACCAAGAAGTCTGTGGTAAGATACACCTGTCATCTAAGTGGAAACGCAATACATCATGACGAATTAAGGGCAGGAGTATTAGGTATCACAACAATCTGACACTTCAAAGACAAGTTGGATTTCGAAGCAGAATACGCTAACTGGAACAAAGTTGACATAACAAGCTTTTGTCAGGACCTGATTCTTATGCAAAACCTTACCTTAGACCTTAGTTCCTCCTGTGCCGCCAGAGGCACCCAGGGCATCCATAAAGAGCCGCCAGTCGTCCCTCATATGTGCTGCTGCCCAGACGTCTTCCCACTGGGGTTGGACTATCGAACTGACGTGTTTTAGGTCCCGCTGGTACGTACGACTAAGTGTATTCTTCGGCCTTCCTCTTCTTCAGGTTCCCTCTGGTTGCCACTCCAGTACCGTTCTGGGGAGTCTATCTTCCGCCATACGGATAACATGCCCCAAGTAGGGCCATCTTCGTTGGCGTATGAAATCAGTTACCAGGGGCTGGCGCGAGATAGATCCACTGTCCGGTGGGTTATGTGGTCCCTCCAGTTAATGTTCAGTATCCTGCGAAGACAGTTGTTCTCGAAAGCAAGAATCCTCTTTTCTTGGTGTTGGTTTAGTTTCCAGCATTCACAGCTATAAAGGAGGGCGGGGATGACGTTACTGTTGAACAGCCTCATTTTCAGTTTCATGGAGTACTTTTTCGATCGCCACACTGGCTTTAGTCGATTAAAACCTCCACTGGTTTGTCCAATCCTAGACTGCACCTCCTTTTCGCTGGATCCAGTTCGTTCGACTGTACTTCCAAGGTATCTAAAATCCACTACCTGCTCTACTGTATTATCCCCGCACTTTATGCCCAGCGGTGAGTCGCTCGTTGTCATGCTTTTTGTTTTGTCCGAGTTGATCTTTAGTCCCAAAAGACTCGCTTTCTCTCGGATTACTTCGAGAAGATCCTGGAGCCTTTCCTTGTTTGCCTCCATCAGGGTGATATCGTCGGCGAAATCAAGATCTGCTAGTCCTTTATTGTCGCAGATTTGGATACCAAACCCCGTGCAGTCTCGGAGCACATTATCGATTACAAGGACAAAAAGCAAGGGGGAGAGGACGCAAAACTGTGCTGACACAAAAGTTGCTATACTTGTGCTGCTAGTGTAATTGGTCTGAGCCTTAGTTTTTCAGTTGTCTAGTTAGGGCATTTGCCCTTCGGCCAAGTGCCATATAGCGATCGCAATTTCGGTCCGTCCGTCGGTCGGTCCGAGTTTTGCTAGTTCGGGCACTTCCACATAAGCTAGGACAATGAAACTTGGCAGGCATATCAGGGACCCCAAAAGATTAAGTTGGAAATAGTCACTTCCCCGATCTGAGCATCGTGGGGGTGTGGAAGGAGATGGAATCCGGAATCTTGAGGTATTTTTAACTTTTGAACGGGTGATCGGATCTTAATTAAACTAGATATTTGGAAAGACCTTGTGTCTCAGACGACCCAATTAAAATCCGGACCGGATCCGGTGACTTCGGGGGGAATTAGAGGGAGGAACCGGAAATCTTGGGAAACGCTTGGAGTTGAGGGATCGGGATAAAACTTGGTGGGAAGAACAAGGACAAGCCCTAGATGGATCATTGACATAACCGGACCGGATTCGGGCACTCTGGAGGAAGGTGGGGGGGGGGGGTCCGGAATTCTGGTGATCCCGCGAGTTCCGTACTTCCTGATTCATTAGGACGATGAAATTTGGACGGCATATCAGGGACTCGAACAAACCAACTTGAGAATAGTCGTTTGTATGATCCGACCATCATGGGGGGAGTGTAGAGATGGGGAATCCGGAATCCAGTGGCATTAATAACTTTTGAACGGGTCATCGGACTGTAATGAAACTTGGCAAGTGGAAAGAGGTGTCGTCTCAGATGTTCCATGTCAAGTTCAGACCGGATCCGATACTTGTGGGGGTTGAAGGGTTTTACCGGAATTTTCGTGAAAAGCTTAGTGTCGAGGGATCGGGATGGGATTTGGTGGGAAGAACAAGCATAAGCCCTAGATATGTTCAGGCAGAACCAGATCGTATCGGGGCTCTTTGAGGGAAGTTGGAGGGGCTGTCCCAAAATTCCGGTGATCGCGTGTTTGGATACTTCGAGATGTGCTAAGGACGATGAAACTTGGCAGGCATATTAGTGACCGACCTGATAGACTTAAGGACCTGACACTACGCCCTAGGAAAATTTTCGTTCCTGGATCCGTTCACTTTAAGGGGAGTTAAGGGAAGGGGAATCCGGTAATTACTGACTTCCATAGATTGCGAATGGGTGGTCCGATTCGAGTGAAACTGTATGGGTGTTAAGAACTAATGACCGAGATATGCAAAACACACCTCCGAGCCAGAGGCAACAATCGTGATAGGGGGAATTGGAGGGGGGGGGGGGTCCGGAAACTTTGTGACATGCATAAAAAATAAACGAATGGGCCAAATTGGACAGTGCCGAGTTTATGCGGCCTAGTTTGTTTTTTGGCGTCCGGACCGGATTCGGCCACAGCAGGAGGATTAAGCGGAAACTGGAAATTTGCAGATATGATCCGATTCGACTCAATCTTGAAGGACTAGAGGAGATGTCAGATGTGGGAAGTCTATGTGTCCTAGGCCACAGTGGGAGCGAGTTGGAGGGGGAGTCCCGGAATTTTGTTGCTCGCATAGGGGTCAAACGAATGGATTGATCTGAATGGAACTCGGAAAGTAGAGAGACCATATGCCCTAGCATATGTCAAATTTTATGGTACGGGCCGAATCTGAGCACGATGGGGGGGGGGGGGGGGGGGAGTTCCGAAAAATCCTCAGACTCGATTGAAACGATAGCCGGTAGGAGAAGATGCTTTAGATGGTCTGTTTTGTGTCGGTACCAGATTCGGCCGCTGTAGGGGGAGTTTGAAAGGAGGGGAGGGGTACTGGAAATAGTGTAGCACTCCTCGGGATCAAAGTAGTGGGATGCAAAATTTAGCCTCGACGATCCAAGGCGATGCCGGAAACGCTCGGGCTCGAGTGAAACTATATATCCTATTTCTAGGTCCGATCCTGGGGGGTTGACGGGGACAATTTGTGACGTTCTCATCTACTTTTTTACATTACCTACTCGTACAAGTGCCACATGAGCTCGTAGCTCTTGTTTTTATTTGCTGTAGATACACGATCAGGATTTCCCGGCCGGATTTCCAGCACTACACCATAAAGTTGAAAAGGTCTCAACTTTCCGAAAGTCATGGCAGGAATAACATTCCCGCGAGCAGCCAACCCTTATAGTCTGTCCGCCGCATATGACTAGTGCTGGGTAGCATTCGTTGTAACTGTGTCATCCGAAAATATGAGAATACTCGTTTAGCCATAGAAATGCATATCTATTATTTCCAACATGGAAGGGCACGTACAGATTCAGTAAACAAGAACTACTGAACAATACTTAAAAAAAACTAAGTACAAGCACATAGTAATGCTCATGTCTTAACAGAAGAATATTTTGGCTTCAAGAGTTTCAGGGAAACAAACCAGAGGATCGGACAGTTTTAGCTGATAAAATGGACTCGGATTCCTAAGAAACAATGCAGTGTCGACAATCTCTAGAACTGAGCCAGGGAGAGGTACTAGGTATGCTGCAAGCAGAACAAGCGAAAGTATGACTTTGCTCAAAACGACTAGGGGAGAGCACAAATGACCTGAGCCTAAAATTTACTGTAACTTGGATTTCTACGCTGTCAACTTTAGCACGCAAGTATTTGATAACTTCGGTCTTTGAGAAGGTCTTAAAGTAAGGCACAGAAACTACCCAGAAGCAGGCCTGCAATTTCGAACAGCACAGTCACGTATACTTTTCTCCTAAAGGGCATGTCGCTGCAATGTTGCCTCTGCATTGTTTTTCTACGTTTCTCGATACATGACCAAAACTGGCCTCATTGCATGACCTCAAAACTGGCCTTAAAAATGTTAAAAGAAAATTTCCCTGCAGTCTTAACTAGGTCCTAGGTCATGAGATTGTGCTTCCTGACAATTAGGACCTAGTTAAAATTGGAAAAAGAAATTCCTTTTAACATTTTTAGGCTAATTATTAGGTCACGTAGTTCGAGGTTACTGTACATGACGCTTAAGTCCCAGCCCCGCCTTATGAGATCGCTGGGCTGTGCTGCTAACAGGGATTGGCGAGCATCACCGTACTAAAAATCGCAAGCGATGTTAAACGAATCATGTGCCCTTGAACTCAGCAATACAAGTGCGTTCTAGACCCTTCGCAATGACCAAAGCACCAAGTTTTTAGAAAACAAAGCAATGCTACTTATGAAGGAGAAGACGAGTGTTACAATAGAAGAAAGAGTAATTAGTCGGTCCTCTTTTAACCAGTCGGGAGCCGACTAATTAAAAACAACAGTAGGAAACAAAACGACAACACTGGCTAAAGTCAAGCACAACTAGGCCTAGGTCAGTGCAGGAAGGAAGACTACTTCGTCGCCTGATAATTTACTCTGAGGACCGGGTTAAGGGGGCTTTCACGAGCTGGAAAGCAAAGCCAATGTCACTCTCCCTTGGTTTTTGCGCTGTAACGAAAGCTCCGGAGTCTTCCGCAGCTGTTTTCGCGCCCTCGAAACACAAGCTGAGCGTTCGGAAAAAAAAGCACTAAAAAACATTGCCAACTGACTCGTCTGATTTAACTGAAAGGAAACAATCTGTAGAATTTTAAATCAGAGCATCTGATTAAATCCTTTAGCAGAGACTGTTTATTTCTAGAATTTTAACTTTCCAATGGTTCGTGGTTAATGAGAAAGCGAGTCCCAGCTGAGGTTTCCTGACCGATTTCATGATAGGTATGCTCCTTTGAGTACCACCTTGGTTTTGTTGTTTGCCTTTAAATCCATCAACTGGGTACTGTAAATTAGAACTTAATAGAAGCTACGGGTCAATTATTTCAGCATTCTTTTGACATAAAGAATGAAATCAAAATCTTTTGGTGGTATGTCTTTTTTCATATTCTTTTCTTATGTTGGGAGTTTTTCAGACAGCTACGAAAGTAATTTAAAACGCCGGACGCCCGGGAAAGGGTGCAGAATAAACGAGCAATAAAGAGCAAAAAAGAATAGTTACGTTTTTGCAGATACCATGGTATCTGATACCACGGTCTAAAGTCGTTTTTGCAGTTGTCGTGGTATCTGATACCACGGTCTAAAGGCGTTTTCGCAGTTAGCGTGGTATCTGATATTCAGATACTACGGTCCGACCGTGGTAACTGGTCGTGGTATCTGAAAAGTCATCTCACTTTCATCAAATTTTGTCAGAGTGGTGAGAAAGAAGTTTACCACTTAGTGATGTGACTGAATATCTGTTTTTCTTTTCTTTCAGTTTCGGCAATTGTCGTTTTTGCAGAGCAACCGTATATCGGATACCACGATAACTGCAAAAACGACTAATTGCAGATCCAGTTGCCGTGGTAACCGATACCATGGTATCTGCAAAAACGCAACTAATAAGTTTGTTTTACTTAAGTTACTGTTTCAGCTCACTTCTGTGTACGAATATTTGCTAGGCTTGATTCGGCGACGTTCAAATAACCATATCTCGACTGTATGTCAGAGTTTTATTGTTTTGCTTTCACAGTATCAGACGACGACCTTCCTTACCTATCATGCACTACGGAAAAGACACTATCTCTACGAGCCAGAAGGCGTTTGTATTGGACGAGAGCCAAGTTTCGACAAACCATGCCCGAAACCAGCAAACCCGAATGTCCACTTAACGTACACAAAAACCTCTTGTCGGCACCGCAGAAGAATAGCCAATGAACAAGGACACCACGCGGCGTGTCGATTTCTTCTTTACACCACTATCTTCACACTGTTTTTGGTTACAAATAAATAATTATTATTATTATTATAAAAAAAGGCTTGATTTGTTTCATCAAAGGCATACATTACTCGTTACTCTGAATTGGAATTCGAACGAAAAGATCTTTATGAAGTAGCAGGGGTTTTATGGGGAGTAGAAAACTGAGTTAAGCAGATAAAATTATTTCGTGAACAGTCCGTATCATGGGCTTTTAATCTAATCTTAAGCTTTTGCTTCATACAAACCCACCCTCTGTTGTAGGTGTTGAGAAAGTGGATGCTTTAATCAGGAGCCAGAGAAATATACTTAATACTACATGGACGTTATTGATGGTTACAATGTACAAATTTCGGCTGTGCCCGATGAAAAACTATCGAAAATTAGCTGTATGCTTCAGTAGCATGCAGCAGTAAGTGATACCACTAACTACATGCTACTATATCAAGCTACTATTCATGCGGTACAGTTGTGAAGCTGTATCGAACGAATTACACAGGCCGCAAAATTTTCACCGGGTAACGCTGATTCGGGGTCTGGTTTGTGTTGGCTCCAGTCTAAAAAAATCTTTTTTCCCCGAAAATCGGCCATCAAATTAATTTTTACGGACACAAAAAATTTCGCGCCGAATCTTGGTGAACTGCACGTTATCACTGGCTCGGTAGAGACGGTGTTGCAAGCTTTTACATAGCCTATATCTTATCCTTCTATAACATCAAACATCTTACCCTAACTTAGACCTAGACTTAACCTAGCTTCACAAACCTAATATCTTAATCCTAATGGCAGCTTGATTTTGACCTCCCACAAATGAAGTCCCTGGATCAGAAAGAACCAACAGTACTTTGCTCCACGTACTTCCTCCATACAAATGAACAGGCTCTTAAAATGAAAACGAGAAAAAAACAATGGTCCCTATAAAAAGTACTATTATTTATGCTAAGTAGCCGTCATTTACAATATTACCCTCTTTACTGAAAAATCTTTGTACTGTTGAAAACCCATTCAGAATTAAATTACTATATCATTCGTAACAACCCTTGTTTTTTAAATAGTATGAAAAATTGAATAAACCGAGCAGTATTATTTAAGCTATCACAGTTGAATTAATCACAATTACCAACACTTAAAAAAAAAACAAGGACCATCACTTGTCGAAGCTCAATTACACGAACGGCGACGGAACCCAATTTAACAATGGAATAAAAAATCGAGCACAAAAATGAGAAAACGAGTCTCAAGATCGTCAGAAGACCGGCGGGAGTTTAAGGCACCCTCCCCCTAATTTTAAAAGTCCTAAAATAACCTAAGTATACAATTAAAGGGAAATACCCTAAAAAGTTGCACTTCGCATCACTTGCTTGAAAATTCTCCATCCGGATTCGCTTTGTCACTAGAAGACGGCGAAGTGATAAGGAGGGATCCTTGAACGGTGTACCCTATCGGCTGCCATGCTCCTAGCTGAACTAATGCCTAAATTTCAAGTAATCTAGCCTGAAAAAGAAGAAGCATTTTACTAGTGGGAACGTTTACCAGTGTTGTACTGTTGTCTTTGCCAAGTGTATAGCTAAATCTAAGTACATAGCGAAGTGAATATGTTCCAATGATTCTAAGCCTTTTCTAGAGCTGGTTAGGGCCTTCGTTACACAATAGTCAGCGTCCCAGTTTGCTACCTGCATAAAGCCCTCTACAATCCTGTGCTTGTCAGGCTGGTCGGACCCGGATTCCAAACCCTCAATATCACAAATCCGCTCAAATTCCTAGACCATGCTTCCAGTTCCCGTTTTTCCAATTTTTACACAGTGGTGCTTAGGCAATCCAACTTCTTGGTCTCCACCACCAACCATCCTCAGTAATCTAGCACGTTATCTGATTACCTTAGACAACAGTACTTTTTGTCGCCTCTGATTAAACTATAACCTATGTACACGATTTGATTTTTGTTAAGGTCGGATTCAAATCATCAGCATGAAATGGCGGACTCGGATTCGCCCACTCTGAAGTCAGCCTGAATATTTTAAACACGTAGTACAAGCGCGACGCGATTGCAATGGTACGTTTATCAGATTAGAGTAGGGGTATTAACCTGAGGCTTTCAGTTCCAATGTTCAAGAGTACTTACCTAAGTTATCCTAAAATATGTGTCTATCAAACGCCATAGATTGTTGTGATGCGTTCTTTCAGAGCAGCCGGGAACTGGTCTGAAAATCGTGTCCAGCTCTCGTCTCCGACTTGTGCTTTAAACCCGGCCAAGATCTGAAACAAATCGTAGATTATCGTAGAACATCCGATTTAGCACAGAGAAGTGCCATCGTGACCTATAAAGCAGGAGACGGCCAACATGTGAAAAACATGAAAGAAACCAGACCGAAAGCTTCGTTGCGATCCCGAAGTTGGATCCATTTTTGTTGGCTTCCAAGTCCTGCTCATGCGACAAGCTGCCGGGATCTGCCTCGCGAACTGCTGAGGTGCGTCGCGATTCCTTACTACTACGTAAAGGCGCATTCACAACGCTACGTGTTTCCAACCGTCTTCGTAAACAAACAAAATATAAGTGTTTTCCCTTCCGAAAAGATGGCAAAAAGGCTCTCTCGCAAGGTACTGAAAAGTTGCAGCCAATAAAATGTGCCCATCAGGGGATCGCAAAGAGTTGTGTCCCTTCTTTCCTAAATCTGTATAAAGAAGCATAATTAAATATTCTTTGAGCCCAAGCTGAACATTTATTCAAACAATGTTTACAACGGATACGTCAGCTACGGTTCTTCATCAGCGATATTTCGGCCCTTTTTGGCAAGGGTCCTCGTCAGGCTGTCAATCCTCTGATTCAACTTCGGGGAAGGAAACAAACCTGTAATAAATAACTGAAACTTCTACCGACTATAAATATCTTATTAAAGTAAATTATCTTCAAATACCACTATAATGAAAAAACTAGTCCTGAGATTTAATTTTTGACGCGGACGCTGCTTTTGCTGGACGATCAGGGCGATGACAGGAAAGGGTTTTTTCTGCATTTTGGTCAACTTTATTAATGAGGGGCTGAAAGCCTGACGAGGACCCTTGCCAAAAAGGGCCGAAATATCGCTTATGAAGAATCGTAGCTGACGTATCCGTTGTAAACATTGTTTGAATAAGAAGCATAAGCTGAGCTGCTAGTTAAATGGTAACGTCATGTATGATTGTTGTAGATACGTAGGCCTATTATGATTTATGTGTGTGTTTATGGGTTGTATCTATGACGATACCCAACAAATTTGGCGTAAGCCATTACAAGTTTCTGGTGAATAAAAAGATTTTTCTATCTATCTAAATTACGGTACAAGGCAGAGACGATGGATTCGAACTCTGGTCCCAAGAACGACTCGAGACACCTTTTTCACAGAATAGAGGGAGTCACTCCACGCGGACTCCGCGTACGGAAAACAACGAGAACACGGGAATGCTTCTAAAATGGATTTTGTTCGAATAAAAAATGCAGTTGACGAAATTAGTCTGGATCCACTATATTTTTGGTTTTGCTAATTCTGATTCTTTTTAATTAATTTTATATAGAACCAACACCAGCAAAAATTGATTCCCCTCCGAATCTGATAGGGAGTCCTTTCTGATGATGGTGATGATAACCGGAGCATTCCCAGTCCGTGGGGACTCGCGAGAATACGGGGAGTGAGTCCCCGGGACAAACAAAAACGCGGGGACTCCTCAAGTGGAGTCCTCGGGGAACGGCGAGAATACGCCTTGGGGCTCATGTCGGTCTCGTCGCTTATGAAGCAGGATCCGGACCTTGCTCGTCTCGGAATCCGGCCGAGTTCGGACCCGAGCAAACGTCTATATAAATCACAAGCACGTCTTCAGCGACTAAGTAAAGAGATTAGACAAGACTCGTCTCAGAATCGGGCACGCAGCACTCAAGAGCAGCTCTGGTACCAACTGCCCCTGAGGACCAACTCCCCCAACTATCAAGATTCTTCTAACCACACAGAAAATTCTGCGGAATCTTCTGATTGGCTAGTTCAGATCCATATCAGAATGGACATTGAACGCTTGCTATACTTAATCCTGAATACGGATTGGGGTCTGGTTTCCATCAGAGATTACAAAACCCTCATGGCTCCCAGCAGACTGGGTATGGCGATGATTTGTGTTTGCGCTGACTTTTTATAAAATATAATCTGACCACCCTATCTCAATGTCGTAAACTTTGTGCTTGAATTTTGGTGGACAACTCTTCTGAACCCAGTCCTTCGCGACATCCAATTTCAATTTCAATTTTTCAATTTCAGTTTATTTTCAAAATTCCTTCACGGGCAAGCCGAACATTGGATTTTTCGTCATAAACATAGTAACATCAAAATCTTTGTCATAATTTTGTCATAAATAATAAACTTATATACAATTCGAATCACTGCAAGTGATCATTTACCATTACACTTATATCAGAACCGAAAGTCAAATAACTATAACATAAACAAGAGTTATGACGATAACTATAACATAAACAAGAGTTACGACGAATTATGCATTTCGACGAATGACGTCACATTACACGTATGTCAGAACTAGGATTCAACAATTATAAAATAAGCACGAATTACGATGAATTATAGAAGAATTACGATGAGTTATACATTTCGACGAATGACGGTACGAAGCTTTTTCTGTATCTGTCATGAGATGTAGAAACAGGGTGTAGCTTAGGAATCGGCTGCGAAACCATTCGCGCAGGTCTAGGCCTAACGGGTTCAAACTCAGGCGGGAAAATGTCTCGCAGACGAGGATTCTCAAGCGTCTTAACTCCAAATTTAAGGCACATCTTTTCCCGACGTTGGGCCAAAGATTCCAGCTTGAAGCTCCGAAGAAGCTCAATGTATGGCACCTTTGGCGATTTGGAAGTAACAAGGAGGGCTCGGAATTGCAATCTCTCCAACGAATTCGACTGATCCCGTGTCAAACCGAAGTGCCATACCTGACAACAATATTCTAAAGTGGGGCGGATAAAAGACAAGAAAATTTTTAAAAGGTGCTCGGTAGGGACGCCGTAACGGGATAATAATTTTAGGGATCGGATTGCCATATTACCCTTTTTAAGCATGCTGTCCACTTGTTTGATCCATTTTAAGTCATGGGTAATATGGATTCCCAGTAACTTTATGTGTTTCACACACTGGGCAGTGGGGAGGGGAGGGTAAAAGTCCGGCATACTTTTTAAAAATGATATAGTTAGAACCAACGATTTATCCATGTTGACGGCCATGTCATCCATAGCTGCCTCATCACAGACATCATCGATGATAACCTTAGCGCTGCTTTTAATATTTCTTCTGCACACTTCAAGGAGCGATAGGTCGTCCACGAATTTCCACCTATCTGCGAAAGAAAGAGCGAGCTCATTGACCATAACCAAAAAAAGGAGCGGTCCCAACAGAGTACCCTGGGGTACACCGCAAAAAATAGGTAAAATATCTGAAAATACCGTTTTGTACTTGGTTTGTTGTTTTCGGTTTGACAGAAATTGTGCAACAATTCGTACCAGAAACGGCTCAATTTTAAATTTATGTAGGAGTTTAGCAATGAGCTTGCTGTGGTTAATTAAATCAAACGCTTTTTTTAGGTCTATAGCTATTAAATTAATCCATATATTTGGATTATCTAAATTCTTAAGTATTCTATCTAGCAAGCTAACTAAGTAATGTGCTGTTGACGTTTTTGGCAGGTTACCAAACTGCTTCGGGTCAACAAGTCTCAAGATTGTTTCTTTTAACCATGATGAAAGGAACTGTTCGTAAACTTTACTAAAAACAGGGGTCATAGTAATTGGGCGCACACCAGTAAAATCATTAGGGGAATCTTTCTTCGGAATAGGTGTCACATAAGTAAGGTGTTGAGTATCCCTGACCCCTGACTTTGCTACAGAAAGGGGTGAGGCCTCAAAGACTTCCGAACCGGTCCCTACCCTTCAACCAGTTTATTGCCGACATGTAAGATACCAGAATAGTTGTCCCCTCCTTTGTTTTATTAGGTTATTGTTTCCCCCCCCCCGTCGTCTTTCATCAGAATCCTTATGTTTTTTGTAGTTTGTCTTCAGTATTTTTATATATAATTTGACCACGTTCATTATTTATTGTTATGTTGTTATTTATTCTTTGTTGATTATTTTGGTTAGTCTTTAATTTTGAATTTACCACCTGCTATTCGGCCAGTCTGTAACTGGTGTTGCAAAAAAACAGAACTGAATTGAATTAAAAGTATAGAAGCTCCAGGAACATGTGAAAGTAGTATTAAAGTCTTTACCTTTTGGAACATATCCTTCAGGTCATCTTTCGGTTGCGACCAAGACGCCACGGCATCGCAGAAGAAGACGAAGTCTTGAACTATTCCGGCCGGATTCACGCTGATCATGTGACACATACCCCGGAAAGCGCTATCCTTTTCCTCGTTGTCTCGGATATTGCGAAGCGATAAGCACCTAGAAAAAGTGGAATACTGCGTTACCTGTGAACAACTATGCCTAAGACTCAGTACCCAAAGCGTCCGAATTTCACAACTAGAATGTAGAAGTCTCCACTCTCGCCCGGCATACCGGTTAGCAGTCTCCACTAACGGCCTTTTGCTAATCTGAATATTTGCGTCTAACTCAGCTGGGGGTTCTAGCTACACTGTCAGAAGTTTCATAAGAGATAACACAAGGATGCACAGTTTCAACGGACAACACTTGGGATGTAATCGGTCTTTATTTTTAAAACGTTATGCATTAAATGTTATGCATAAAAAGCATTGCCGAAGAGCCGAAAAAGTATCTGCTTACTTTTTGCAATGCTTGTTTTGCATAATGTTTCAAAATCACAACAGATTATATCTCAAGTGTTGTCTGTTGAAACTGCGCATCCTTGTGTTATCTGTTATGAAACTTCTGACAGTGTACCCCATCCTCCTGCACTACCACGCCCCGACAAAAAACAAGCTCCCCCCCCCCCAACACACGGTCCTTATCGGATTAGATGCTCCTTATCGGACGTATCTGGACGTGCTGCTAAAATTTTGGAAATAAGATATATCTTATCAAAAGTATATATATGAGGCGAGGGGCTAGCGAGCCGCCGTCCGCGTTTGACATTTAACTCTCGTTTTTAGGAAACTCCTTAAAGGACCCCTCGCACTATTTACTCTTCAACTTCAGTATATTAAAATATTCGAATACTATATAAAACTAGGTTGTGCTTTCAACAAATAACCCATGGTTTTGGCTGTTTTAAGCCTTTTCCCAGACCCGTTGACCTGTAGATAAGACAGGGAAACAATTTACATAACCGGTTCTTCTGATACAAAAACAACCGTCGACGGCATGATACACATCGAAGGTTGCAAAACGCGGCAAGTGAGAAAATCAGCATGCTTGTGTTAGAGGGGTTAGAATGTACCGTACGAAATTGGGGTCTCCGGGTTTATAAACATATGAGGTGATTATGGAAGTAAGTTGCGTTAGTATTATAGGTAAGACAGGTCCTTTAAGAGCTTAGAGTCAAAATGAAGTTTCTAATAAGATTTTCTAATTTCCAAAATATTTGCATTCGAAGGGAGGGGGGGGGGGGGCAGGAACCCAACTTTACCGAAGGTGACAATCCAAATTAAGCTGCCAAAAATGAGACTGAAGTCGTAGGCTGAATTTTCACATGGGACGATCCCCGTGCGAACAAGTACCCGCATCGCGCAAAAGTGCCGAAGAGTTTTGCGTCGGGAGTAGTTAGTTGCTCGTCCCACTTTGTGGGAGTTGCGGGAGTTCTGTCTTAATACCAAACGGATCTCAAGGGTGTGCCACACTGATAAAAGCCTACTAATTCCCTCTACTTCCGTGGTGGTTCAAGCCATTCTTTCCCCCCAAACTTCGAACATCGTACGATATCTTTCACCCACCCTAACTGCGTGTCAATGATTTGTACGCTTAAAGCCTATTGCCAATATAACGCCAATCTTTTCCGCGACAGCAAGGAAAAAATTCGTTTTGAACTTAAATGCCGCGATGCGAATTTTTCCCACTAGCGACACCGAATTCGCCTAGGCGAATGCGAATCCACGTTCTTGGGCCACAAAGCTTACACTGTAAAAAGTATCTCCTACATTCACCGAATTCGAGAGTTGAAATCCGATGAAGGATTAAAACGCGGAATGCAAAATACTGCAGATTGAGTTATCTGAAAGCGGAGCGTTTTTATTTTATTTTTTACAGTGTAATCCTTTCCCGAAACTTCGACTTCGCTCGACATATAACATCCACACCAAATGAGTTTCACTAAAATCCAATTTTAGAATATTCGAGACCGACATGGTTCCTGTCGCTGACTACGGCACGCATAGCGTGATGGGATCGAAAAAGTCGGATTTTTTTTATTTTTTTTTTAGCAATTACTTCACTTATCACGGGACGTGTCACTTACACCTCACTTATGACGACTCAATAAAAAAAGACGACACACTTAATCCCAAGAATGTTAGAAAATAAACCGTGTTCAACAGCCGCTTAAAGGGGTATATTAGCACAAGCGGACTAAAAAGTATCTACGTGGTAAGCTTCCAAATGGAAATGTGAGCTAATATAAAAGAATAGAAAAAAGGTTGGAAAATAAACAATACAAACACGCACCACTGTCTGGCGAACTGCTGCAAAAAAGGAGCGACGTCTTGCGGACAGACAAAACCTAGGCGACCAATGGTAATGGCTGGAAAGAAACATAAAATTCGAAAATAAAACATTCACAAAACGAGAAACCAGCAATTATTCTTCAAATACAAATTTTACAGAATGGTAAATGATAATGTGCTTCGTGATCAAGTCAACTGAAGTCAATTTACTAAACGAGTTCAAATTAAAGTGGGAAGCGGATTACTACACAACACCAGGAGAGGGTCTAAACAATATTTTTCTCTAAACTTCACTGATCCGATATCGTCCAGTAGGGGAAGCTCAGATTAATTCCTAACTCTTTGTACGCCTTTACTTCGCTCGTCTATACTTAATAGTTTTAAAACGTCCCCGAATGAGATAACTGGGGTTGGCGTACATTGCATACACTATCGTCGTAGCACGCACGCTCCTATTGGAAGAAAAGGCAGAGTAGCTACACGGCTTTTCCTCCCGATCATATATTTGTTTTATTTCACGACAAGCCACTGTTCTTCGCGTTAATACATGAGCTTGTACACCGCTATGTCATGGCAACGGACATTTGCGTTTTTGCATGACACCATGTTATTTGTTAAGACGGTACCTTAATAAAAACCACGGTAACTGGAAAAACGCCTTTTGACCGTGGTATATGTATATGTATTTTATTTGCAACCCGCCAAATACACAAGGTGGTAGCGGATTAAAGAGAGTATAAGAGTATCAGATACCACGGCATCTTCAAAAACGCAACTAATGGCTTGCATGCGAAAGTTTGCTTTTTTGTGAAATGAGCGCACAACAGAAGCAACAGTTGCGTTTTTTGCAGATATCATGGTATCTGATACCACGGACTAAAGTCGATTTGGCAGTTACTGTGGTATCAGATCCCATGGTCAAAAGGCGTTTTCGAAATTACCATGGTATCTAACCAGCTACTGTGGTAACTGATCATCGTGTCTAAAAACTTCATCCCACTGTCGTCATCACCAACACAGAAGCCTGGGTTTTGTCAAATTGTTGGGAAAGACGTTTGGCACTTGTGCAGGGTTGCCACATGTCGCACGATAGTGTGAACTGCCCCTCCATTTTGTTTGTTTCACTCTTGTCCACCGTAGGACATAAAACTCACTCGTTTGTTTGACACATCTGGACGTTTATGAAAACGTTCAGATGTGTCATTTTTGAAGCACTGATTCCGAGCAGAAGTGACTATTTTATGTTTTGACCATTTCAGGGTTTTTTCGTGAAAACGAAATTTCAATCCGAATTAACTCCCATCTTTTGGGTCAAAAGTCATTCCTAGTTTTTCTGATGTGGTTACCCTGCACTTGGTCATGAGGTTGGATATTGTATTCTGTTTGGATGACTTCTAAAAGCGCAAATTCAGCCATTGTCGTTTTCGCAAAGCAACCGTAGTATCGATACCACGGTAACTGCAAAAACGACAAAATGTAAATCCAATTACCTTGCTACCAGTTACCATGGTATCTGCAAAAACGCAACTAATATTCGGAAGAGGGAATAAGGACCTGACGCGAAAAGAATATGTAACTTTAGCGAGCTTTCTATTCTGGGTTTCTGCAAAATGATGCTAGTGCGAGTATTCTGCTTTCCAAAACGAAGCCAGCACGGCATAACTTCTAAAAACCTTAGCCCCTTTCATTGGCCCTTTCATCTGACATCCTTCTTCCTGTATCAGAATCAGTCGGCCCTGTGACCTTCTTATCTCGTTTAAATCGTAACTTACCGGTATTTTCCAGCAATGTCTTGGGAGTATTTGGTCGATTGATGATTGTAACGAGTTGACCGATGAACATCGCCACGTATGTCCGCATAGATGTACCTAAGAACCACAAGTGCGTAAAATAAACACTGTTATCAAACAAACACTTGGGGAGATCAACGGTCTCTTCATCATTAGGCAGGAGTACGATCCTGGATACAAGCCATCCTGTACGCGCCATGCTGCTTGCACATTCACCTGAGCAGCACTTTTCCGTTGCCCCTATGGCACCAAGCATTGCAGTAAAGATAAACTTCCTGGAACATTTATACAAATTTCGAGATCCTTTGGTTTTGTCTATTATTCAGATTTTTTTTTTTTTACTATCTGCTCTAGCTATGACGTTAAAAAATTCTACTATGACGCGGGAAATTTTAATGTCAACACAAACGCGGCTTTTTAGTAGGCAGTTGTGAGCTTGGTGAAGACTGCTTAGTGCCTGAACAAAAAAAATATCATAAATCTTTCTCGCATGGCATACACTAGGCATACAACACAAGATACAAGCGCATAGAGGTACCACAAATCACACGGAAATTCCACTATTTGAAAACAGATTATTCGTGAATAGCAGAACAACAAACTAACGCATTTTCAGCGGGTCTTCAAGCCAATATAAGTGAATAAGTGATGGGTAACTAGATTGTCGTATCCCAGCCCTTTTCGGTTAAACTTTTAACAGTAAAAAGGAATAATAAATTAAGAGCTTAACACTTGCCAGTCAAGTCTTTCAGCTTTCTTTTGACACAAAACAATGAGATAATTTAATTCGATCTGCTGTTTATTTTTTAACGTTACTTTTCTTCCGTTGGGGTACTCCGGACGGTTATGGGAGTAATACAAAACTGTTGCAATACGCCCTTCATTATATCCAATGACGCTAGAAAAACAATACAAATCACACGTTACATCCTGGTGTAAGTTGTGTGAAGGGGGAATAGGCGATAACGCTTCTTTTTTTTATTTACTTTTATTTATTTTATGTCTATCCGCCCCAAC
Organism: Branchinecta sandiegonensis; assembly: GCA_030848855.1. Classification (NCBI taxonomy): domain Eukaryota; kingdom Metazoa; phylum Arthropoda; class Branchiopoda; order Anostraca; family Branchinectidae; genus Branchinecta; species Branchinecta sandiegonensis. Next base: position 4,202,849 of record JAUPMV010000003.1, on the reverse strand, counting down.
CGGCGAGTATATTACAAAAAAAAACACAAAAATATGCATACAATTACAGCAATAGGTAGCCTCCGCAAATTCATGTATATCAACAATAAACCTCATAGAAACACTACAACCCTAAATATTCCATAACGATGACAACTATTTCAAGATAACGGTGCCAAGTTGTTGCTTAAACGAGTGAGCCGGCTTTTAAGTTTATTTTTTTTCTTACTTATAGCAGTTGTTAGATCTTTCAGATTATACTAATTTGGAGTCCCGTGGAAACTCAGCGAACAGTTAGCAATGAAATCGGAAGCCAGAATTGACAAGCTTGACGAAGTTTGAAAGAACATAGTTAGGCAGAGCACACATACACGCAGAGGCATTTGAACAGTTTTTAAACACGGTTACGCCTAAGAGGAACTGAATAGAGCGTCGTTAAACGTTTTTCTACGTCAGCTAGTTACCCCTCTAAGATAAAACATAAGGAAATACTCACCGTACTTGACTGCGATTTCACCTATTGACCACGTAGCGTTATTGCACACTGATATATATTCGGGGTTGAGGTTCTGTCCGAGGATTGGCAAGAAATCCGCTGGAAAGAAAAACACTCAGCCAATCAGAAACGCTAAGCCCCAGACTCCTCTAGTTTGTGGATCTTTTTCTATCCCATCGGTTTCCTTTTTTCGGTGGCAGGGAATTAATGTTAGTAAAACACTAAAATCCTTCCGGACTCTCGCCGTCGCTGATTGCAAGAAGAAAATCCAATTAAGTTATTCTAAAATTGTTGCTAATCGAGCTAGATACAATAGAAAATCCCTTGCTAAATTATATTCGGCTTTTACAGATCACTCGATTTTGTTTCTTTCTGGTATTTACCCTATTTTTCACAAAAAGATATCAGTTCAGTTCGCTCTTATTATTTCGATTTCCCGCTTTCTATTGTATCTGCCTCCATGGTACAGACATCGGAACCACATTTCTGTTTAGAGTTTCCCGGATATCGGGTCGAAACTTACGTGGCTTGCTGGGAATTACTCCAGTCAACTTATATGTATTTGCCCGCCCACAGTGGCCTTTCTCGTTTGCTTTAGTTTCTTGTTCTTTTTGTTTTGTTTCTTTTATTGTTACTCCACTTTGTTTTTTTTGTAGCCTGTCAAAAATATATGATTATTATTATTAATGGACCTCACAACAGTATATTTTATGACAGATAGATGGACAGGATGGTAGGAGAGCCCGGTCGTTGAATGTTGGGTCTCTGGTCGTTTCAAATCAAATCGTCTACTGATAAACTGACTCCGTAGATTTCTTCTGTAGAAGATGCTAAATTACGCTGGCCAATACAGTGGTAAAATAAAGTACATAACACTTTGATAAAAAGTTTCTGTAAAAAAGGGCACGAACGAGTTCACGAGCATTGAGGTTTGTCCTCTGGCAGGTATTAATTTATTTTGCAGTCTTTGTTCTACTATTTTTTGGGGGACAGGGGAAAGCAAGGATCGGTAGTTCTCACAGGCAGTCCTAGTGTCACTGCATCTGCCTTATAGTTTGTGGGACGTTCTTGATTATGAATAAACTCAAGTCAGTTACCCCAGTAAAAATCAACACAAATTTGGAAAACTGAAATATCGGTAAACTAATCATATGTATATCATCCTTGCATCACTTCCTGAAAGTTTCGGGAAGGTCTACTCTTGGCTTAATCTGTTTTCAACATCTTTTTTTCCAGGGGCCACGTTCACCATTTTTCATTTTACGAGATCTGTTTACGATCTATGTTAACAGCACATTTTTTTTCTAAGGATTTTCTAAATCCAACGATGCTAGTAGCAGTTGTCCCCCCACGTTGTATGTGCAGTAAAACACCCCCCCTCTTTCTTCTAATAAATATTTTGTCTTTTGCCTCTAGCAATCACTTACTACGTAATCTTTTTGACTGCTTGCTTCAACCGTCCTTGAGAGCCCCTGCTCACGTTTAGGTTACCAAAGATAAGAGTGAAATGTAGAATGTCTGGTTTTCAATTTGGTTTCGTAAAAGTCTAGGTTGCGCCCATTATGAACCCGATAACAACACCTCAGCAATCTTTTCACTATATTTTTAATCACAATTATTCACATATCATTTTGAATTATTGGCAATTTCTCCTTAGATCATTTCGAATCGTGAACTGAATCACTTTTTTTTTCTGAATCAAACTGAATCAAATCGTACTACTGGACAACTGAATCGTAATCATAATGGAATTGTCACTGAAAGAGGACACCTGAATCTTGAATTGTACGACCCGAAAGCAGCACAACGCTGGACTAGACTTTAGTGCACTTCAGTATCTCAGTTCCGCTGTTTAAATAACGCTGATACAGTAGAGGTATGCTTATGCCCAACGCCTGCTAACAGTGAACGATCGCCGAAGAAAACAATAAAACCCAAACCAGGCATTTTTTTTTTTACTATGAATACTTGTAATATAACCACTTACGCTTCTGTCAGTTTTTGAATATTTTGTTAATTTACGGCTGAAAGTGACTCAACTGACACCTGGTTTGCTTTTTATAATTTTAAAAGTTTGCCACGGGGAACGCACCCTCAACGGAGAAGATGACGGTCCGAACCTGCAGATGCATTCAAGAGAAGAAGGGCCTTTTTAGTAAATTCAAAATTTAAGAAAGTTAACTGAATTTCTACTTCCTTGTGCCAGGATAACCCTGAAATAGTTGTCTGTTAGCCGATATCAAGGTTTGTTACTTTTATTTTCTATTTTACTTTTTTATAATAATTTATTAAAGCCAACAAAGGGCCATACATCAGCATTCATTTTCGCACTTAACTAACAAAATTGACCTTCAATATTACATACAATAAAATTATTCCTTTTTACCCTTCTAATATTAACCATACAGACCGAATTACCTGACGATTCGTCGACTCCATAATACCAGGAAATAGTATGGGTGCCCCAGCAGGTAACAAAGCCAAGGTAGTGGAACAGTTAAAAAAGTGTTCAAATAAGCACACCTCTCAGAAGCGTTACTAGCCATGGGGGGGGGGGGGGGGGGGGGTATTTACCGACTGGATGGTCATTTCTACCGAATGATTTTGCAGATAAAAAAAAACGGCTGTGTTGACGAAAAATCGGCTATTCTACGAGAAACCGACTGCTTTAAAAAAAATCAGCTGTTTCCAAGAAAAAAAATCGACTGTTTTTACGAAAAAAAGGGGCGCTTCGTGCCGACTATTATTTTTTACCGGCTGGTCGACAACATTCGGGGGGCGTCCCCCCCTTCCCCCTAGTCGTGACGCCCCTGCACCTCTACTGTACTACTCTATCCGTCCGCGTTGTTCAACAACCAACTGAATAATCCGGGAATAGAGACTGTTTCCGCTGAATTTTGAGCGGCTTGTTGCTTTCTTTCACACTTGAGCAATACTAATACTTACGTATGCAAGGCTGAACGTGCTGGAAACACGCTTTCGTCAGATCTCCTAAAAGAGCGAAGCTGGATTGTCTTACTTCAGGCATCGGATCCTGCATACATTGGAACAGCAGCTGCATCAGGTTCGAGCTTCCGATTAAGGCCTCGATCTGCCCATTCAGTCCTTCTGCGAGACCTGGGGAATATTATACACGTTAAAGAAGATCCTAATTTGTATGTAGTACCAGATAACCGATCTCGCCCAGTCGTCTGGGATGTTTTCCCCCTTACACGACTATTTTTTAAGTTCTAAAAACAGGCCCTAACCTTCACCCGCACGTTCCACATCCAGACAGGGTTGACAGCTCGCCACATAAAAAGTGTCACATTGGTAATAACTGAATTGGTAACAACATTTTCAAAACATTTCTTAAAGCACAATTCTTACAAGAAATGGTCTCATCACTATGCAATGGATGAGAAACATCATTTTTCGAAAATACCATTACTTTCCACGTGAAATTAGCGATTTTCTTATTAGCACTTGGCTACTCTGTCCAGCCTTCCACGTGAAATTAGCGATTTTCTTATTAGCACTTGGCTACTCTGTCCAGCCTTCCTGCTCTCCGACGTGGCGACTGGGCGCAAAACATTTGAAAACTGAACGCACTGTGGTTAAAAAGCTTGAAAACTAGCAAAACAAAAGAAGTAAAAAACAGAAGATAGATCTGATGATCTACCATGTTCTCCAAAATGAAAAATAACACTTTCAAACTTCTCATATCCTTATGCGTGAAAGAGTTGTCAGCGGACGTTGAAGAATCCGGCGAAGTTTGCGTCGCGTGAAGGGCAAAACTCGGCATGGCCGAAAAAGCGCTAAAAATTGGTAGGCACAAAACGGAGTAGTGGAGAGAGGCGGGGATTTTAGAAGCATATAATTCCTTAAGGGATGCTAGGTCTGTTGCAAGAGGCAGAATAAGCAAGACGGGTCCTTTAACTGTTACATCACAGTTTTGTAACAAAATTTAGTCGGAAATGAGCTTTATTTACGGTTTCGAACTGTTTTTGTGTACAAAATCAAAATAAAGTATTTGTTTTGGCAGTGTTTGGGGGCGGTAATCCATCACTTTAGTAAAGAAAAAGTGCTTTTCTGACCTAAAAAGTGTCATTCGTAAAAAAAGGTCTCACTTTCAAAGAAAAGGTGTTACCCAGAGACAAAAAGTGTCAAAAAGCACCAAAAGTGTCACACTCGGCAACACCGCATCTAGATCTAGTTGAGCTGAATACGAAAGCGAGAGAAGAAGCCGCAAGAAGAGAAAGTTTCGCGAACAACTGAAATGAAGGTAAAGGCGTCGACTGCCGCAGGAGACCAAAGGATTTCGAAAATTAGCCGATGGTGGCAGAAGTGTTTAATGCTAAGATGGGCCGAAAACTAAGATTTTCAATTCAATTCAATTTTATTTCAACATAAATTACGGACTAGCCGAATAGCAGGTGGTAACGTCAAACGTGCATTAAAGGACACCTGAATGAAGAGTACCAAGTATCATCCCTATCTGTATGACTTCCGTTAACATTGCCTGCAGAAAACCGAATCCAAATGCGAAATAGTGTTTCCAAGCTATGATTTTTGCTCCATTTTGCATCTGTCCTTATTTCAGTACCGAACAATTTTATAAATGAACAGATGTCTCCAATCACCCCTTCTTCTGGAATATTTTTTAACCAGTTAAGCCAAAACGTGTATCTAGAAGAAATTCTAATACGATCCGGCCAGCGCTGTACAAGATTTGAATGAATTGCGGTTTTTGTCTTGGAGTCTGTATGTGCAAACCTCCAGAAACGAACATCCCTATTTTTAAAACGTCACGCTCAGGAGAAGAATGCTCTCCGTGGCCACGTCTGTAAATGCATTCTCCATGGTGTGTTCAAGCATGGTTTCATTGTTCAGGTGTCCTTTAAAAGCTTACCAAAACTGTCAACATATACTAGAAAGTGGTCGAATTCCAATAAAATACTGAGAACAAACATTATAAAAAATAACAATAGGGATAATAGACAACGGGGGGTAAAATAATAACCTACTAATTTCTATTACGTAAGGAAACAAAGGAGGGGACAAAACTATTCTTGTATCTCACGTATCGGCAAAACACTGGTTGAAGGGTGGGGGGGGGGGGGCAGGATGTCGCGAAGGACTGAGTTCAGAAGAGTCTGGACACCAAACTTTTAAGCACAAATTTTCACGACGATGAGACAGGGTTGTCAGATTATATTTTTTTTTAGAAAATGGATATAAGGGACTTTCAGAGATTATCCGTTATTAGGAGAGCTCGGTATTGTATCCTCTCTAGAGCATCCGATTGCTCGCGAGTCATGCCAAAATGCTATACAGGACAGCAGTATTTAGGACTGGGCGAATGAACGAAAAATAAATGCGCAATATATGTTCGGAAGGGACACCATTACGGGAAAGAAGTTTGAGTCCCTTGATAATAAATACTCCTTGGGGCCAGACTGACTGGGAAACAGAATCACTTGCATAGCAATAAATACAAACCATGAAAACCAAGAACAAAATATCACCGGGGAGAACCCACAATATAGAAGGGTACCCCGTGATAGCCAAATTGGCAAACTTAGCCGCATATAGGAACTCGCCATCACCAGAAGGAGGGGATTCTCATCACGCAGAATTTGTCAGCAGTGCCAGATCAAACAATCGCTGGAAACGGAAAGTCAGCTACGATGTTCGTCAGCGATATTTCGGCCCCTCTTGGCAGGGGTACTCGTCAGGCTATTGGTGGACTGGAAAAAAAATGACCCCCCCGCTCGTTTCTTTTTGTCAATACAACTGGCACTAAGTGTTTATCGTACCTGAAAGAAGATCTAGAGCTACGATCATGAAATCCTTATCCGGCGCATCGAACTGATCTGGCTGCTGAGTGTTCGCAACGTGCTGATTCAGATTCTGTTCCACCAAGGACACACACCGCCGGAAAACTGGCTCACAGTAAGGCAGGAATCCGGTCTGAAGGGCCGTCGCAACGCTTGACAGACACTGAAAGAAAAACAAACAAGGAATACGAATGCAAAATAAGGAACAGTGCATTATGCATATAAAACTTACGTTAAAACCTGATGCGTTGCGTTGATTGTATTTTGGTTCAAGTGTTAGGTAGAATTCATTTAGGATAGTGTAAAGGCTAATTATTTTTTAATGACGTAGATTTTTATGAAAGTATATGGTCTAGTTATTAGTCAGTTGTAGCCCGATTGTGTGTATTTTATTATATTTTTCTACTCGCCAGCTTTGTCGGATACAAATAAATGAATGAATGAATGAATCAAGATTCAAGGGCTAAAACGGTAAAAAGGCTAATTGATCTCTTGGTTGGTCCCTATTCTGTGATAGCATATCCACACTGTCAGAAGTTTCATAACAGATTGCGCATGACACTTTCAAGAATAACACCTTTTCACTTAGAAATAAAGTGTTATGACCAATTAAGTTTACACTATTTCGTGCCAAGATCTCCAACAGCACCTTCAATTGGTAAAAATACTAACGGGAACGAAAGAAACATAACATATAACATCCCAAAGTGTTATCTGTTGAAACCGCGCAACCTGCTGTTGTCGTTATGTAACTTCTGACAGTGTAGTATTTTTACCTATTGAAGGTGTTGTTGGAGATCTGGGCATTAATAGTATAAACTTAATTGGTCAAAGCACTTTTTTTATAAGTGAAAAGGTGTTATTCTTGAAAGTGTTATGCGCAATCTGTTATGAAACTTCTGACAGTGCATCACTATGACTCCTTGACTTTTTTTGTAATCATGGCTCATGACTCGAGGGACACATTAAAACATACGTATGTATGTATGTATTTTTCATATGAAGAGGCTCCCATTAAACTTGACGTTCCTAAATTAACTGACCGCAGAGATACTCTTTCAAAAAAGTTTGGAGCAAAGATAATGTGTTGTCCCCAGATGGCCCATCTATTTTTACGTAGTTTCATTCCATCTTTTATTTCTGGTCATATCTTGTAGGTGTATTAGTTAATTTGATTCCAGTCTGTGTATTTCGTAAATATTTTATTCTTCTTCTAGCTTTAAGATATTTGGTTATTAAACTTGATTTATTGATGTATAAGTTACAATATCACATTGGAAATATAAATAACTTAGGCATGTCAATATGGTTAGAAATCATCATTACATTTTGTCTGTCAATTTAATGCAACTGTATTTCCAAACTGGGAAGGGACTAGCCGATTATTCGTTTATTCATCAATATAAAATATGTTGTCATTAATAGGCTAAATTTTAACAATTTGTGGAAATTTAAGATTACCGGGCCCTACAAACTGGCCTCCGCACAATCGGGGTCAGTCCAAAACTTAAGCTGATAAAAAAAGAAATTTCGTATATAACAATAATGAGACAGCCAATTCAATGTAGGATAAAACTTAAAGGACCCCTCTTGCTTATTCTGCTTTCTGTAATATACCTAGCTCCCTTGTGGAATTAAAAGCTTCTAAAATCCCCACCTTTTCCCACTGTTTTATATTGTACCTACGAATTTTTGGCACTTTTTCGGCCATGCAGAGTTTTGCCAGTCACACAACGCAAAGTTTGCCGGAATCTTCACTATCCGCTGACAACTCTTTCCCACAAAAAAAGAATATGAGAATCTTCTGTTTTTAACATCTTTTATTTGCTCAGTTTTCCAACTTATTAACCACGGGCAACCAGGGAGCGTCCAGTTTTCAAACATTTTGCTCCCAGCTGCCGCGTCGGAGAGCAGGAAGACTGGATAGTGTCGACAAGCGCTAACAAGAAAATCGCTAATTTCCCGGGGAAAGTTATGGTATTTTAGAAAAAACATTTTTTTTGATCCCTTTGACAGGGTAAGAGTAGTAAGAGTTGTGCTTTAAAGTGATCAACCCTTGTCATAAACACAACGGTGTCTTCTAATGGCAGTCTTATAAGAATAACATGCCGGGACCCGAAGAAACATTTCGCGTGGAAAATTATTCCAATTTTTTTTCTCACACTTGGGAGCAGGACGATGATCCATCCTGCAAGGGGTAAGGTAAGGTACAATTTTAATGGCAAATATGAATAAACCTGGAGTTTCTGAAAAGCATCTGACAGGCCAGTGGCACAAAAAACGACGCTTCACTAAATTCTGATGGGTTTGTAAAAATTATTAATACAATTCTAGCCTAAGGCATTGTAAAGAAAAAAACAAACACACAACTATCACACATCAACACTAAAATTTAAGGACAACACGAGAATTCACGACAACAGACATATGACTAAAGAAAAAATGAAAAATAAAAAAGGTTTGCGACATGGGTCAGATCTGTGAATCAATGAAATGAAAATGAAGCTACACAACATAAATCTTTTTAGAGCTCTTTTAAAAACTTTCCTATCTTCGGACACTCTAACAGTTTCAGGCAATGAATTCCATACTTTTACACCTGTATGAAGCTAGCTAGACCTTGTAGAAGGATAACAAATGGTAGAAAGATTGGACCGCCGTATTGTGTTACAGTCATGAAATTGACTGTTGAGGCAAATAAGATTTTCAAAATCAGCAGGTAGTGAATCTTCTAGAAGATAACGGTAAACAAGTGTTGCAATATTCCAGTCTCTAATCTGACGGACATATAAAATAAAAAGACGAGGCAGAATATGAGAAACTGATGAAGAAAATGGAAGACCATAAATTGCTCTAATTGATTTGTTTTCTAGGATTTGAATCCGATTAATATGTTTCGAAAAAGTGATGAAAGAGATAAGAATGGACCAGGGAGAAATAAATCAATCGCAGTATCAATTGTGGAAGACAATGTTTGAGGCAGGAGAGCATACCAACATTTCGGCTCAACTTAAGAGCCAAAGCATCGGTGTGCTGCTTGAAAGAAAGATTTTCATCAAGGATAAGGCCAAGATATTTAAAATTAGAAGATCTTAGAAGTTAAGTACCAGAAAGAAAAAGTTTACCATAAACTGAAACTGAACCAGACCGGGAGAAAAGCATGTAGCGACTTTGTTCCACGTTTACAGCTAGTAAATTAGATGTAAACCAGTCAGAAGCAATCGAAAGAGCTGAATTGTGAACACTAAACAACTGAATCAAGCGGAGGCAAGCGGAAGGAAAATGTTAAATATTCCTTGAACCCAAGCTGACTTTGAAACATATATTCAAATAATGCATAAAACGGATGTGTCAGCTACGATGCTTTAGCAGCGATATTTCGGCCCTTTGGCAAGGGTCCTCGCAACGTCGCTTCTTGGGGCCAAGGTTAACCACTAGCATTTCCAAGGCTGGCCGTGCCACAAGAAGCAAGTCGTAAATCCCCTTCGGCTTTCTTCGACAAGACGAGTTGCCCTTGAATCATGAGTGACGCTTTACCAGCCCCTTACACCTAGATTACTGATCAACTATTCGTTCGGGCTTGCGATGTCATTTTCATCAATCCTAACGGAATTAAACCAATTTTTTCATCTTCAATGTTTGACCCTTTTCAAAGAAGATGAGGTTCCTGCTTATTGCTTCAAGAGGTATTAACTGGTCGGAATGATCGATTCTGTACAGCTGCTTTCACATTGACGCGTTTGCCTTTCACACTGAGCTACGCAAGCCTTGGGTTGCGCTTGCGTCGACGCAACGCAGAGCTTTCGCAGACAAATAAAACGCAACGCAAGAATAGAACCAAGTTCCATTCTTGCCTTGCGTCGACGCGTACGCATCAGATTTGTCGAAAATGGAAGATTTTGAAGAAAAACTAGAAAAACATGCTGATGATGAAGAAAAACTTGTTACTAGTAGAAGAAATTAAATTACAGCAGAAGAAACCGAGAAAGGAAAATGTAAATGAGCATCCAGCGTGAAAGCTTCTCGCGCAGGTGTGAAAGATACACTGCGCAACCTATACGCAAGGCATCGCAACGACGCGTCAATGTGAAAGCAGCTTTATTTCATAATGTTCTCCGTGTTTCTCGTCAAAGTTACGAGGCCTCGCACCTGTCTGGCCGTTTTCAAAACGATCAGGTTCCTCCTTATTGCTACAAAGGCAATCACTAGTCGGACAGATCGACTACATAATTTTCTCCGTGTGTCTCCACAAAGTTACTGGGACCTCGCGCGGCTACAAGAGGAAGCTATCTGAGGCTATTACTAAACAAAAGTAAGTACTGTATTATCTTTAGCAGGAAAACTTTTCTCTGGGTACCCGGTAGTCTGGTAAATTTGTGCTTGGCTTGTTCTTATCCAACCTCGCATCTATACGTCATACATGAGGTCACAGTGAATTTGGAAGTCTGATCTGTGCATTCTATGCGGCAACTCACGGTAAAAGCTGTTTCTGTGTGGAGGCTAAGCATATATAAAGCTGGCAGGGAAGCGAACTAGGGTCATAGGAACTTTAACAATCGTTACTGATGACCAACAAATCACGGACCCATGAATCAATGTAGCCCATAACGTTTTGAAGGATATTGGATTTCATAATTGCATTCATTAATTCTTAAGCCCGGAGACCAACATTTCATATCTTACATTCTAAGCCCGCTAACGATACATCACTTTTTCCTTGATTCGCTACTTTCCATGCGCATTATGCTCCCAACTGAGTGTTCGCATGTGATGCGAAACCCGGTTATCTGACTTTTGCCGAGCTTTTGCTAAGTCCATGGGCTTGGGAAAAGGCTTAAAATAGCTAAAACCGCGGATAATTTGTTAAAAGAAGTTAGTTTTCCTGTATCCAATAGTTTTGAATATTGAAACGTAAAGAGTAAGTAGTGCCTGGTGTGCTTTAACGGAATGATCAGCGGGGCTCACAGGTCTTTTTGGGGGTACACCAAGTCGGCCAGCGACCAACCCCTCGAAATAACAAGAGAAGTCTGTCGTCTTATCAGTCTTATGTCCAGGGCCAAATAAAACTTCACGGTCAAAGCTTCTAGTAAATTACTCCTATGACACGATGCGGAACCATGATCTTCCCGGACCGAAAGAAAAGTAGACAGGTATTTCCCATGAGTGGGGTAAAAAATGTGAAAAGAAGTATATAGTCTTACTGGGATCCCTGACCTGTTGCAAAATAGAAAAGGATCCCTGGGGCCCGTCCCCAGCTTGCGTTGCTGCTTATTGGGCAAGTCTGAGAATCGCTTATAAGCGAGCTATTCCTCGATGCCAACCACAGTTTCTCAGTTACAGGTGAACTGTTAAGATCTTGGGATCAGAAGGAGGAAGTACTGTCAGGTCATGCTCCTCAAATTTGTCAGTTGCATCACCTTGGTACTTAGCCTGTGTATGGTATCATGCGAGCAAGAATCTCAGAAAGATGAACAGCAGAGCTCATGGTGGCCGGTCAAGATTTTACAGCCTTCACTGGCTAGTCGACGGTCAGGGAATTATCTACTCAACACAGGCCTGAGAGAAGGAGCGGAGTTGGACAGCCAAAACAAAGACGAAGAATTCGACAGCCAACCAGATGAGGATTTTGGTGATTATGAAGAGATGGCTCGACTCGAAAACCATCTTAGCAAGCGAAACAAAAATAGTAAAAACAGTGATTATGGACACATGCGATTCGGAAAACGTAGCCGGTACTTTTCTTAACATACCGATATCGAAGTGATGATGAAGATTTTTTGTCCGGTTATGTTTCTCCTTTAATAAAGATTAGTTTTGCCAGCACTATTCTTGTAAGTACATTCGAAGAAGGCGAAACAAAGGGCGATTCTTGCGGTCTGAAAAGCTCCGCTGGCTTATCCGCCGTATTTTCTTACGACTGCGGCTAAAACTCGCTTCGCTTTCCGATACTGTTTTTGCACTCCCAGTTTTGGAAAGTGACGTGGAAAGTCCACTTCGCAAATGAAAGTGGATTCAGCAAGAAGTTGCGGAGGCGCAACGTCTTTCCGTCTGTTCTTGCCCTTGGCGAGTCTCACTTCGATTTTTCGAAAGCGAATCCGTGAGAACGCCGGAATCGCCCTCAATCTTGTCAGATTTTCGGAGACGGTCATTCTCGTCTTTCATGGAGTGAAAGACCTAATGACCATTCAGAGTTCAGCAACCGATCGGAGGTGGTTGTATTTCGCCCTGACCAAATCTACCGATCGAGACACATGACAGGCAAGATGAACGGTTCTTACAATATTCCCCCATCAATTATAACTAAACTGTAAAAAGTTTTTCCGTATAAAGATTAAAGTTAACTGCAGTATTTGCTACTCGGATTATCCTTATCTCTACGCAGATAAGATTAATACCAAATAGAGATAAGACGAATCCGAGTAGCAAACACTGCAGTTAACTTTAATCTTTATATGGAGAAACTTTTTACGGTGTAGTCTCTTATCTAATGTAAAGGGGGAGAATAGGCTTTAAACATACACCAGAGTTGCATGTCAGCGGAACAGATGCAGAACAACCTTTCCAAAAGTCGTAAGGGTTCAAATCCTCTAGCACCTTTCGCAGATACGGTCTTATTGATCATAAGATTTACTTTGTCACATTCTTTTCAGACAGGCTACCTAGTCCGGATACTATCGAAATTACTCATTAAAGACTTTAAGCACACCTCTCACTATCTGTTTATGTTCGAATATTCAAACTATCTGAATACTGTAAAGCTATGTTTCGCTTCCAACAAATTATCCACGGCCTTAGCTGTTCTGAGCCTTTTCCCAGGCCCACTGACTTCTAGTGATCTCGGCAAAATTCAGATAACCGGTTTTACGCACCAATAGCATGAGCGGCGAACACTCGCTGGGAGCGTAATGCACATGGAAACTAGTGAATCGCGCGATTAGTGAGGTGTCGTTAGCGGGTTCAGAATGTAACATTTGGGTTTCCGGGTTTAAGTACTAATTAATGCTGTTATGGAAGTAGAGTTCATTGAAATTAGTTGCGTTTTTGCAGATACCATGGTATTTGATACCACGGTCTAGAGTCGTTTCTGCACGTGGTATCTGATACCACGGTCAAAAGGCGTTTTTGCACTTATCGTGGTATCTGGCCAGTTATCGCGGTATCAGATATTCAGACGCTACGGTCCGACCGTGGTAACTGGTCGTGGTATCTGAAGAGTCATCTCACTTTCATCAAATTTAGTTAGATTGGTGAGAAAGAAGTTTAGCACTTAGTGATGTAACTGGATATCTGTTTTTGGGATCCCAAAACGCAAGTGGAGGGATACCTCTGACATCGCAAAAATGTCCGTCTGTCTGTGAGCACGATAACTCTCGAAGTGAATGAGATATTTTGATGAAACTTGGTGTGAGGATTCATTGAGTCAAGGGTAAGGTCGAGTTCGTAGATGGGCTATGTAGCTCTACATTTAGGGGTGGGGAGGGGGTGCAAATTAAGGGACAAACAAAATATTTTTAAACAGCTAATGTGATAGTCGATTATGGGGTAAGAAGGCATGCTGAGCACGATAGCGAAAACCATTTTCTCGCTGGACAAGTAGTTCGTCCGGAATCCGGCCTAAACCGGAAAGTTGGTTAGAAGTAAAAGTTTTATTTGACGTTGATTAAATGGTCGATTTAGGGGTAAGAAGACATGCTGAACACGGTGGTGAAAACCATTTTTTCGCCGAACAAGTAGTTCGTCCGGAATCCGGTGAAACCCGGAAAGTTGGTTAAAAGTAAAAATTTCATCTGAAGTTGATTAAATGTTCGATTTAGGGGTAAAAAGACATGCTGAATACGATGGTTTTCTCGTCGGACAACTAGTTCGCCCGGAATCCGGCCAAAACCGGAAAATTTGTTAAAAGCGAAAGTTCGATTTGATGACAGATTAAGGGGTAAGAAGAGAGGCTGAGTCTGTATATGGATGTCTGGCAATGAGATATTTTGGTATCTTGGATTCACTGCGTCAAGGGTAAGGTCAAGTTCGTAGGTGGGCTTTGTAGCTTTACATTTAGGGGTGGGGGAGGTGGTTTAAAATTAAGGGGCAACAAAAATATTTTAAAAGGTAATGAGATAGTTGATTTAGGGGTAAAGAGACATGCTGGATCCGAATATGAAAACTATTTTCTTCCCGGACAAGTAGTTCACCCATAATCCGGCGAAAACCGGAAACAAAATTTGTCGACCAATTTTTGGCTATAAGATGTTTGGGATCCCATCGAACCTTAGGTCTTGTTCTTTTGGGATGACTTCAAAAATTAGAATTTCGGCAGTAGTCGTTTCTGCAGAGCAACGTGTATCAGATACCACGATAACTGCAAAAACGACCAACTGCAGATCCAGTTACCGTGGTAACAGATACCATGGTATCAGCAAAAACGCAACTATTATAGGTACGACAGGTCCTTTAAAGTAAACCAGCATTATGGTATGGTAGGTATAGTATAGTAGTAACATGTAATATGGTGTTTTTGTTTGTTTAATAGGTTGCAGGGGGAATGTGGGTAGTTTGGGTACAGCGATATGGTCACTGAGGTCTGGAATTGTACAGTCAGAGCATGTTTTAGTTGTAGGTAATGACAAGAGCCAATTAATTTGCTCACGCATGAAATGTTGTGCCGCATTTATTTGAAATTAAAAATAAAAAGAAAAAAAGAGACGGGTGTCCTACTACATAGGGGTGTAAGTTCTTGGTCAAACCATAATATTTAATAGTGTATTGCAGACAAAAAAGTGACACCGCAAGATGCTTTTTGTTACTAACAAAAAAGGTCCAAGTTTCATTCAGGCACAAGTTCCAACTTTACAAAAAGAGCTACAAAACAGCTACAAGAGCTCATCGCTTTTTGGTATTAACAAACAATCAAAGCAGAGCTTTATATTCAGGCATAAATTCTACTACAAACAAGTTCCGGGGAGGGGGATGCCCTAAAGTGTGAAGACGTCTATTGCAGCAATAGCCAGTTACCTCAAGCAGGGGGAACAGGTCCTTGTCCTCGTCTTTTAAAGCGTTCCATTTCATGATCAGCGGAGGCATGAGCATATCAATGAATTCGGGCTTGTTCAAGTGATGTCCAACCGAGTCGGCGAGGGTTCCAATGGCGTCGTATAGGATGAGTAGGTTCTTATGTTGATACTTGCTAAATGCAAAGACGAGCGTTTGAAGGATGAACTCCAGATAAGGCACGAGTTCAGTGCAAGCTTCCTCCTCCAAAGTCGCAAACGCAGAGCAGGCAGCCTCCTGTACTCGTTTGCTGGAGTCGAGGATTCGCTTCAATAACTAAAAGAAGACGACGGGATCAATCTTTGTTCCAGAAAAACAACATGAGGGGTCTTCATGCAGTTATTACTGTATTATTAGCAACAAAAGACGCAAGCCTCTACAAAACTCAACGAAAACTGTCAACACGATACTTGTCGTTACCAAAATGCTAATCAGCCGGTTCTCGCGTTTTCGTGGCTGCCAACTGGCTTTTCATAGACTGAACTGGGTGCTCCACTGACAATATTATGCTGTCGGAAGCCATCTTAGAGCGTCTTCCACTCTTCTAACTATAGTAACTATCAGTTACTATTTCCGTTCCAACCTCACGAAAAGTTACTACGCTGACCGTTCCAACCTTCTTGAAATAGTAACTAATAGTAAATAAGTGCTTACCATGCTCGGGAGCGTAGTAAGCGTATTGTTCTCCGACTTTCTTTCTTTATTTGTTGTTGTATCATCTTCTTCTTATTTTTTCATCTTTATCATTCATTGTTAAATTTTTAGTGTATGAGTAGCTCGGTATGAATGCAGTGAATAATTATAAATGAATTACATCGCTTGCCCTTCCAAGCTTCATTGCATTTCTTGGCAGGCGAAAGGCGAATAGTGTCTGTTTTTTAATAAATGTATCTCTACTCTACTCTAAGTACGGATCTCTGTAACGTGGTTGGCTGGATTACCCCGTGGATTGATATATTGGCGAAAATAGAAAAACACATTCCAGCCTTGAAGCCAAAATTCATGAAGTCATGCGTAGTAACTACGGTAAGTAGGGTGGAACACACTCTTAATGAGTCGTAATCGGCCATTAAGGCGATTTTCAGCAAATGACAGCGTGACGAATGCAAGTGTACTCTTAACCTTCAGTCGCATGGCAATCGTATCAAGATGACTGTAGCTAAGAGCGTGAAACAGGGTAAGTTTGTCTGTGGACTTTTTGGAAGCAAATCTCCAAAGGACACTATCCCATTAGTTTATTCTCGATGATCGGCGACTTCTATTCTCTTTAAATCCACTAAAAACAAATTTAATTGACAAACCTCCGTCATCAGTGGCTTCAAGTAGGCGTCGTGAGTCTGCTGTACGACCCAATGTGAATACCGACTCAGGGTCCAGCATGTAATGGCTCGAACCAAGGCTTTCTTTTCCGATAGGCAGCTCGTCAGATACGGAACCAACTCAGACAGGTGCGGTATCATCCCTGTCATACAGCCTAGAAGAAACAGTAATTCTAAACAACCATTGTCGACATTATCCAAATCAACGTGATAAATCCCAGAATGATTTTCTCCTGTGCTATCGCGTTTCTCAATTTATTCTCGTCCCACTGTACTTTTTTCTAGTCGTCTTCACGAACGGAATTCAAGTCCACCGGAATTTCTATTCGACGGGATTTCTTGTCCGTGTAAACGCTACATAGTGAGCGTGTTCCATCCTACTTACCGAAGTTACTACGTATGACGTCACGAATTCTGGCTTTTTTCCGTCAAGGCTGGAACGATTTTTCTATTTTCCAGCAGGATATCATGCCATGGGCGAATCCGACCAATCACGTTGCAGAGATGCGTAGTTACTATGCTTACCACGCTCCCGAGCATGGTAGGCAAATAGTAACTATTAGTTACTATTTCGAGAAGGTTGGAACGGTCAGCGTAGTAACTTTTCGTGAGGATGGAACGGAAATAGTAACTAATAGTTACTATTGGTACGAGGGTGGAACACGCTCAGTGTTTCAACTATTTTCGAAGAAACTTTGGTGAATAGTTGGATTATTTCACATTCCGCTCATGTTACTAGCGGGGGTCATATACGCTACTCGCATTTCTCTTTTAAAGAAGACGAGATGGTTTTACTGTTTTCGCCTTCATAGTGCAAAGCGACAACCGAAACAACCCAATGAAATTTACGTCAATAACACTCACTATCTATGGTTGCGTTTTTTGGTTTCATCTCAATTCTCCTATTTAGCTTTATTTGACTATTGAGATGAGGACAATTCTCTTTTTTTTTCTGGCGTTTTTGTCAAATCGAGAACAGGGGAAACTCGCAATTCTGCGCAGTCGAGAAGTTGCTTCGACAGTCAAATCTCTATTCTCGTTCTCCTTCCTGATTGGTCAACAAGGGGCGGAGGTTCAGTCCGTATATTCAAATATTAACAGGTGGCTAAATTAGTGCTTTTATAAACGTAACTCCTGTTTCGGCACGAGAATTCTAAGTTGTAAGCCCAACTCAATTTCATATGACATAAATCAATCTGAATAACAGGCGATTCTTGGTTTTCTGAGTAGAAAATAAGGGGGGGGGCAATCGAGGTCATTGAAGTTCACACTGATGTTAGAGTGTATGTGTCGGAAAAATGAACCTGTATCATCCTGCGAAAACACTGTTTCGGCTGTTCACGATTCGATTCGTGTCGGACATGAAAAAATAGTTCCTAACCCAGGAAGGTATAACAGAAAAGCGCTTGCTAACTTATATAATAGCTCTTGTTACCCCTCTGTTTGAAACCTTCCCGGGATGTGTGGCATTCTGAGACGAAAAGATTCAGGATTTATTATTTCAAAGATTATAAATTTCTTTGTTATCTTCCGCGACGTTATAAGAATTCCCGTATAACTGCGAATTTTTGCCCTCTCAATGAATCAATCAATCAATCGCTGTAATTTGCCAGAATATTTTACAAAATAGCAGTGGCATTGTCAAATCATAGTTAAAAACAAATAGTTGAAATGAGCACACACACAAAAACAAGACGCAAATTATCTGGCATTGTAGTGCTGAACAAAGTAGGGGACAAAAAAATGAACTGTATCGCTCGCTGGAGTTTGCAGGTGGTTGTTTTAGGGTAACTTTTGAGGCTGCTTTACTTCTTGTCACGGGACCATCGACCGTAGGCGCCGCAAAGTCGGGTAGGATCTGCCTGTGCCTTTCGGAAGCAAGACACTTGTGCAAAGTCATCTCCTATTGCCCAGGACCTTCACGTTTCTGCCCTTGGCCCTTTCTCAGCATTCAATAAGATTTTTTAGACCCGATTAGTCCCTTTTCTTTTCTTTGTGTTTATTTTTTATCTTGTGCATTTACTCCACTGTTGATAGCTCAGTGTAATACTATAATTTCCCTCTTCTTGTCTAGTGCGTAAATAAAATTTCATCATCATCATCACAGTATACGAGAGAAGATTTCAAACGTACCTTCAGCTATAGCACCCAGGGCAAGTATTCCAGATTCTTTGATTACCCAATCAGAGTGAAATAAGGTTTCTTTCAAAATTGGCAAAAGCACCGGTAGCAAGTCATCCCTGAAGACACTGGCTAGGACGTCCAAAGCAGCAGCACTGCATTTCCCTGGAAGAAAGAATTCAGACATCTGAGGACTTAACAACAATACAGCAAACCATACAGAAGAGTGCGGCGGAGGTGTCAGGAGACAATGAGTATAATTATCCGTATAGTTGACAATAGTTGAGTTTTTGCAGATACCATGGTCTAAAGTCGTTTTTGCAGTTATCGTGGTATCTGATACCGCTGTCTAAAGGCGTTTTTGCAGCTATCGACGTATCTGATATTCAGATACCACGTTCCGACCGTGGTATCTGAAAATGTCTTCACTTTTTGTCAAATTGGTGGGAAAGAAGTTTGGCATTTAGTGATCTGACTGAATATCAGTTTTTCTTCTGGGATGGCTTCGAAAAGCGCAATCGTATATCAGATACCACGGTAACTACAAAAACGACTAATTGCAAATCCAGTTACCGTGGTAATAGATACCATGGTATCTGCAAAAAAGCAACTAATAATAGGAGGCTTCTGCTACCTCGAAGAAACTGGGAGTGGCCGTACTGAGCTCAGATAAAAAAAAGAATATATATATCTATGATACAATATAATAAAATAACTGCATCTCCGATAAGGCTATTCCAAAGGCCCTCAATTCCGTTTGCAAAGATCCACTTATACACATCCTCGTGGAACCATGCTTTTCAAGCTTAAACGCACCCCCCCCCCCCCCCCCCCATGATGGTTAGTGCTGCATTTTATAAAAACGCTTACTTCTGTCTCCGCAGTGACATCAAAGAAACTTTCAACACCTGTAATACTCATTATTATAATATCAGACTAAAAGATATCGTAAGCGCTTGGAGACTTGGTGGTAAAAGATTCTTTAAAGACACAAAAAGATGGACTATAAAAATAGGGTGGACAGGTGGCATTTTAAAAGTATCAAACATATTTTTCTTTTTTTTTGCATTTGCAAATCGAGTTGCTATAGTTTTAATGTAGCAGCCATTGTTTGCAATACTTTGAAGTAATAATAGATAAATACAAATCGAACAACGGACCGTCGGAGTCTTCTTCCTGAAAGCTATGTTTGACACTGCAAAACGGATACGTCAGCGACATTTTATTGTTAGAGCGGACCACAAAAATTGTCTTTCCACCACACACAATGTTAACCATCCCTACTGTCACTATGAGTGTTCAAAACCACAAATATACTGTCAAACAATGAGCAAATTAAAAAAAAAAAGCACACCAAATTTCCTCGGTTTGAAATAATTCGGTCTGGACTAAATCTCAGCTGAATATCCAGGACAGCCGTTATGGCACGTAGAGAGCCAAGGATCAAAAAGATAATTTTCATCTAATGCTGTTTATTACAAATACAGATAAATTAAAACCCCAAGACCAGTGTGGTACTTCCGAAATAATAATAGACAAAATAATCAATTAAGTCTTATCATTCTTTGCTAACCAAACATTTCGTCATCCGGAAAAGAACACGTCCTGCATGGGTGCTTTCTCGAGCCAAAACAGGAACCCGGCAATCAAGTTCAAATCTAAATAAACTGGTGGCTTGCGATCAGTAAGAGAAGGTAAACAGAATGTTTGGATTAGGTCTTTAAAATAATATGAAGCTGACAATAAAGGTTAACTTGCGACACCGAGGTTAATATCGGAAAATAACACCGAGACGGTCATTGAAAGTAACCTATGCTATTATTGTCCGGGTGGCAATAAACCATTTTCTTTTGAAGACCGTTGCCAGGTATGTCGAAGGGTCACTTGCTTGGGTCACGTACACATTTAAATAGCCGAAGGCGAAGTAGGTGACGAAAAATATCTATCAGCGAGGTTGAAATTTTTAAATGGCCATCGAGGTCGTTGTTCCGATATCAACCGAGATGGAGATGTGTTGGCTGTTACAACTTTTTCGAACAGAAATCATTTCTGGAGGCTGATGTGACTTATATCATCCTCTCCAGAGGCTGATTTGACTTACATCATCCTCTCTGGAGGCTGATATGACTTATATCATCCTATCATATCTACCGCTAACTTTTGTGTGAATATTATCGTAACATAACCGACCGTGGGTCATAGGAGGATATGCATTACATACCTGTTCGTTATTATGTTATAACTTTTTTCGAACAGGTATGTAATGCATATCCTCCTATGACCCACGGTCAGTGTTTTTACGATAATCTTCACACAGAAAGTTAGCGGTAGATATGAGAGGATGATATAAGCCATATCAGCCTCCAGAGAGGATGTTATAAGTCATATCAGCCTCCAGAGAGGATGTTATAAGTCATATCAGCCTCCGGAGAGGATGATATAAGTCATATCAGCCTCCAGAGATGATCTATGTTTGAAAAAGTTATAACAGTTAACACACCTCCATCTCGGTTGATATCTGAATGACAACCTCGATGGCCATTTAAAAATATCAACCTCGCCTTCGGCTCGGTAGATATTTTTCATAACCTTCCTCGCCTTCGGCTTGGATAGGTTATTTTCAATGACCGTCTCGGTGTTATTTTCCGATACCAACCTCGATGTCTGAAGTTAACCTTTAATAACTTTTCTCGAACAGGTATGCAATGCATATCTTCCTATACCCCACAGGAAGTTATTTTATGACAATCATTTTTGTGGAGGTTGTTATGATCTCGTATCATCCTCCAGAGAGGCTGATGCGAAGCCGTAACAGCCTCCGCAGAAGTTCATCGAGCACTTTTCCTCAAATACTGAATTCATCGTTCACTTCTCCTCAAATACTGAGAAGTAGAAGCTGACCTCCAAAAAAACTTAAAAAAATAAGTTCAGTAAAGAAAAAACACAAAAAAATACATAAAAAATTATATAAAAATAAAATGAGAAATAAAATAAATATTAAAAAATGACAGAACATTTTACTCTATCAGACAACCAGTATATGCCCTAGGCCCCATAGGTCATAGCTTGTCATAGTCAGATTACCACTCAAAATACAGCTTGTAAACTGAACTGCTGAAACAACATCCTACTATCCCTTTCTTTCCAAAAGCTAGTTATTCAGCATTGAAAAAATTAGAGAACATCTTACTGCTCTCATAGACAACCAGCGTATTCCCTAGGTCATACGTTAAAACAATCAGATTTCCACTGAAAATACAGCTTGTCAACTGAAACAACATCCTACTATCCCTTTCTTTCCAAAGGCTAGTTATTCAGCATGGATCAATGCCTTTGTTCTGGAATTATCAACACATGGGGTGGGGTTTGTTACTGTTTACTTTTTACTTCCACGACCCCTAGAATAGTCATTAGTATAGATCTAGAGTAGGTTTTCACGACCGCTATGGCATCTGAATCGCCAAATAAGTAAAAGGCTGTATGGTAGAAACTAAAGTGCCTAGGTCGCAGCAGTAGTAATTTTAGTAGGTCGACAGTAGGCTTGGGTTGCTACTTTACTAAAATAAAATTCCCTACCCCATTGGCAAAGAAGAGTAAGACCTACCAATAAAAATTTTCTGTTCGAAAAAGTTATAATAGTTAACATACCTCCATCTCGGTTCATATCGGTATAACAACCTCTACGGCCATTTAAAAATATCAACCTAGCTGCGCTCGACTGATATTTTTCATAACATGCCTCGCCTTCGGCTCGGACAGGTTATTTTCAATTGCCGTCTATTTTCCGATATCAACCTCGATGTCTGAACCTTTAATAATAATAAAATGTTGTATCTGACGTATCCGTTTTGAACGTGTCAAATATGATCCACAGTCAGCTTGGGCCGAAGGAATTTTTTTTTCTCCTGAAAGCGCTACGAAAACAGAAATTGCGAATCAGTATCGAGCAGGCACAGACCGCCATCTCGATGACTTCCATTTTAGTGGCAGTCCCGGAAATGTGTAGAGACGAAAGCCTGCTTAATGCATAAATACTGTTATCCCAGTTTGGGCTCATGGGTTTGGACATACAGGTGCTGATTCTACTAACTTAAATTCCAATCCGACATCGAGCCGTCGTCAGGTCCGTCATCCTCGTCTGCATCGTCGAAATCTGCTCCATCCAAGTTTTCCGCTGGATTGTCAGTGCTGATGGAATGACGAGTTCCATGCGTTCGCGCCTTGTGGAATCTCGGCCGAATATCTTCGTTTCTATCTGGTACCATTTCGTCGTCTTCGACATCGCCCTATCGAATGAGGACAAATACATTTGTTAAAGAGCAAGAAGCAGTCCTTTGAAACTCGCTAGTTTTCCCAAAGGTCACAAACTCAGCCTCGCGCCGCCCCTTGGTTTTGGCGCAAAACACGGAGACACTTGCACATTCAGCATTACTGACCAATCAGCTCTTCAGAAGTGTTACGCGGGAGCCTGATCTAAAAGCGCCGAACGCGAAAAAATGCAAGGATCTCTCTGACGGCCGATAGCGAGGACAAACCTTACATAGGAAGTTCGGAATCTCGAAAAAGGGAGCTTATGCAACGATTAGAGACGCAGAGTTAGTTTGTAAGATAGGTATGCCGAGTCCATGAAGCCATGAATATTTCAATTCAGTTCAACTTTATTTACGCCCAGCACCACTAATGCTGACGACACCATTTATGTTGACGTTGGAATCAGTTAGTCGGCACACGCCGTGACTGTGAATAAACGATATGGTTATGCTAGCAAGGGCGAACGTTTCTAATTCTGCCTTACCTTTCGAACCTCTGCGCGGTGCCAGGCGGGTTTTGAGCGAAAAAACCTTACCAGTTTTCGACTTAGAGGTCATAATTTGATTGATTGACTAAATTTATTACCTGATAAAAGTGGTTAACACAAAGTCAAGAACATTTAAATATATGAAAGAAGAAGAAACACGATGCTACTAAGACCGTGGCATGTCGTTTTCAAGAAAGTGGGGGAATAAACCTGAAGTGTGAATGTATTCGTTATTGTTGATCTCTACGCCGGTTGGTGGTCCTGCGAGGCCTTTTGTTCTTTTTTCTTCAACTGCGACCAAAATTGTATAACATTAGTCAGTTATAAGTAGTGAACTGAAAGACAAAAGCGCTCCTCAGGAGGGATTTGAACCCACGACCTTTAGCTTCGAAGCCCACTGCTCTACCACTGAGCTACAGAGGGACTGTGAACACGTTTCACAAACCACTATAACAAGTCAGATAGAAGCGGGCTATAGGGACAGTTATTTCACCGAAAGCAAATTCGTCTAAGCAGTTCACATCACCTTGTCACGGAATTGGATGGTATTACGTAAGGCAATGTTAGGTAATATTATTAGCCAGTTGAATTGGCAAAGTACTTACGATTTTATATTAATTCGGGCCTTATTTTTGTCCTGAAACATCAAGAGATACAACATTCGGTGATAATACATAAATAAATTACCTTGAGGAGGATGACGTCGATCTCAGAATATCTCATCCCTTTGATAAGCACCGGTATAAGCCTAGGCAAAAATGGACCTAGAATGTCTTTGCACACATGTTGTTCGGCTAAACTCAGCCAAAACTCACACGCTTCCAACGCTACTATATCATTTTGGTCTTGGGTTCGAAGGAGCATGTACTCAATGATATTGCTCATGTGAGGCGAGAGTCTGTCAAAGCGAACTTCCAAGAGCATGACTAAAGCTCGACAAACGTTTTTTCTAACGTCCGGGTCCTCGTCGACAGCTACGCGAAAGAGCCCCTAGAAAAACAAATAATAACAAAAATAGTATAAATAAATATTTGACAATACTAAACTTGCTTACTTATAAGCTTTACTGACTCGTAAAGCTTTGGGAAAATTGTACAGCACCTTCTGCGCTCCTTCTATACTATTTCGTTCTGGTGTCACCCATATTCTGCGAAAGAAGGAGATTAAAAAGATGAGATCATGTTATTTTGAATATGCAAAGCACCTGCTCCACTTGTCGAAATTATGCCATAACCATACACTGATGGAGAAGTTCAAAATTCAAGATGCAAGTGTTGCCCTTTTGGATGTTTCTCGGTCGCTATAAAAAATCATAGACAACAGAGCCCAACCAGCGCACGACCTTCTCCGCTGCTTCCTGGCCGAAGATTGAAAATTAGTGTCTTTATGTGTTTATTTATTTTCTTTCATTTACTCCGTTTTTTCGAAATGGCGGGTTACAAATAAATTACTTATTTACTAACTTAAAATACTTTTTATTACTTTAAATACGTACTGCTTATTTACTAACTAACATTACCTGACTCCTGAGAGTCGATCTAACAGGTACCCAAAAAGTCTAGCAACTTGCATGTACGGTAAAGATATATAGTGTGTCGTGTGCGTGAAAGGGTTGTGGTAGGTTGGCTCTCTTGTATTCAGCAAGGTATTCACTGGACTAGACATCATTTCGGAATTCTACCTAGTCACATCTATACTGTTTTTGTCTGTTGAAATTGAGTGCCGCAGGCATAATTTTTGAAAATCGAGCTTCTTTATGATTCCTGGAGAATCCTACGAACGACTTAAAAATAAAACCTAAAACTCTCACCAGGCCCAACACCATATTTTGCTCAATACTCCACGAAACGGACGGAGTTGAGCAGCATGATAACCTATCGCACACTGCCTCTATTTAAATCTGCACTGTCTTTCTCAAGATCCCCCCCCCCCTTCCACGTCCCGTCATTGGAAATTCTTCTTCGTAATTTCAACTGAGAGAAATCCACTGATAAACGAGCCTTTTTCATGTAAATAGAGGTGTGAGGGGGGGTAGACCCCATCTACTAAGCCGCTGCTGAATAATTACTAACCAACACAACATCAGCCCTTCACACCATCGACAGCGCTCACAGTCAAACAGAAAGACGATGTAAATGCATTAGTGTTGAGGGTACAGATTATTTAAAAGCGCTTATTCTTACCTCAATGAATGTGTCAACATTCACCATCAGGGCCTGAGATCTAGATAAGATGAATTGATTCACACATGAGATTGCATGCGATCGTACTTTTGCATTCGAGTGGCTAAAGAACTGCAGAAACTTTGGTATCAGATAGTTTAGTGGACGGTTCACTGCGTCCGAGTCCATGACATCACAAGAATCTTCACATATTTTCTGTAACGCACCAATAGCTCCCTAGAAAAGTGTACAAATAACATACTCATAAAGCATGAAATAAACGATAACAGTCTTCAATTTTTGTTTTCTTAATAAGAATATAATATAAAAGAAAACGCTTTCGCCAATAAATAACTGTGAGAAACTGGGAGTAATCATACTGAGCAGTTAGATAGATAGATATAAAGTATAGTTTAAAATTCGACTTTCTGGTTACAAAAAGAAATTTGCGATTATTGTCAACACAAAGTTTTTACAATACATGTGTCAATACACTTAAAATCTGTCAAGCTTTGTTGCATATCTGGCGTGTTATGTAGGTACAGGACAGGTTTTGTATACCCTAGAACTTGCCATTCGTTCTGGTCGATTTCTGACGTTTTGGTAGGAGGAAGGGAAGATTTGGGAGTCGAGAGAGTAAAATACCATGGCTAAACCTAAGTCGGTGCTTTTCTGCGCTCCTGCAGTGTTTTGAGGTTTAATGTTTTAAAAGGTAGTTAAACATCTTATCTACACTATATTTGAAACTATCGATCGATTCAGCATTTGATCACATCTTTGGTAAGGCTTGTTCCGAGGACCAAATATCCTGTTTTATTTATGTATTGATTCACGTATTTATCTATTGATATGCCTGCGCTAGCTAAAGCTATTTTGGTAAAATAAAGCATTCATAATGCCGCTTTCACATTGACGCGTTGAGCCTTTCCCACTAAGCTACGTAACCTCTGCGTCATGCTTGAGTCGACGCAACGCAGAGCTTACGCAGACATTATTCTTGCGTTGCGTCGCATCAGATTTGTCAGTGGAAAACGGAAGTATTTGAAGAAAAACTAAAAAAAAAGCATGCCTATGATGGTGCTTGCTAGTAGTGAAAGAAATTATAAGTCAGCAGAGGAAACCGAGAAAGGAAAATGTAAATGAGCATCCAGCGCGAAAGCTTCTCCCGCAGGTGTGAAAGATACGCTGCGCAACCTGTACGCAACGCATCGCAATGACGTGTCAACGTGAAAGCGGCTTAACCCGTTTTCGGACTAACCAGTGTCTGGTTAGTGCCCACCGGTGCGGACTAACCATAACCTGCTCGGCGGGCAGATTCTAGTGACGTCACCGGTGAGACCAAAAAAGCGGAATAGGACAAGAACCGAACACCGGTGAGGAAACCAGAGACAGCCTGTAGCGCAGCGAACGCAGTTATTATTGGAGCTAATGCACAGGAACTGATCTTTCTTCTGGGGGATGTGAGCTGGAATGTAGCAACTCTATGCTCATGGTGGGAAACCGGAATGATAAGCTCAACAGTTGTCCTTTAACCATTCAGCTTCTATGGCAAATAGCTAAACAAACGGTTGACGAATAAATCGAAATGCAAGAAGAAGGTAAGAATGAACCCAAAAAGTGGTAACTGTTTGTGTGTTGTCAATAAGCTAGCAGAACTTCACAAGACGACAAAACTCTTGTCTTTAGGAATTGGTGGTCGATGTTCCGATTGCACGGATCGCCAAAGAACCTATCTACGCCACAGGCTTTGGAATGCCAGTAAAATCCCTCAATAAAAAGCACTTACTTCACAGACTGTGTATTCTGGAGAATCTAGGAGGCTATTCAGTGATGGCAGAAGCTGTGGCCAATTCACCAGCTCCCCCCTGGATGCTATGGTTGTAATCAGAATGCCAACAGTAGCTCGAATGAGAGGGGAAGGATCTCCAATTGCTTGTAAACATTCATTCTTGATAAACTCAGCGACTTCCTTGGGAAACTGGTGGTAATGTGAGCGAACATTGTTTTTTAGAATTAAACCACTCAAGGACCGTGTAGATTCGTCTGAAACAATAATACCATCTAGAGTTTAATAAATAAAGACAAATCTTATTGTCATTATAGCTTCTAAACCAAAACCCTCTTCGTCTTCAACCACTTGGTATATTGGCTTCTATCCCAGAAAGCAGCTGAAGTACAATCTTTAACTAACTTCTAAAGCTAATACTGTAAAAAAAAGAGATGAGTGGAGATGGAAGAAAAAAGTGAAACTTAGTACTTGTTGCTGAATAACATACCCAGAAGTTGCACAATCAGGCTGAGAAGCTATCTATTTATAAGCTCAAAATTGGAATTTTAGTAAAGAATGTAACAATTCATGTATTTGTATTGCCATGCACACAGGGCGCTTGCTGTTCTCCTCAAAGATGTGCATACCAGAGGTCAGCCATTACATATTTGTGCTTTGGACATCTCTAAAGCATTCGACACCGTCGTCCATTCACAAGCTCTGCTGTCACTGTATCAGCTTGGTATAAAATTGACTATCAGCTTGGTATAAACATTTCTATTATCTGTGCTACGTTTCTGGTATTCAATTTCGTTTGTGAGATTGAAATCTAACGGTCATATTTTCGGGAATATTCCAGTGAAGTGCGGGGTCAGACAAGGAGGTGTCCTTTCGCCGTACATATTTAATGCTTGTATCGCCAGTGTTCTGACCAAGATCCCATCCAGTCGTTTTTACGGGTTCACTGAACTTTCCTATCTAGCGGATGCTGATGACCTCCTTCTGTTTAATCGCTCAAAAAGCTCACTTGAGCGAAATGTCCGTCTGGTTGGGTCTCTGTTTGAAGATATTGGCCTTGCTTTAAATATTGCTAAGTGTGAATATTTGTCCTTTAATAATGATCAATGTGCCAGTTCTCTGAATTGCGGGAGTTTTGCTGTACCTAGAGTAAAGATGTTTAAGTGGCTGGGCATATCTGTTTGTGATTCTCTTGCTAGTATCCGGAGGAAGTTTTTATCTGATACCAAAGATAAATTAAGAATCCGGTATGCAAAAATTGTTGCTAATCGTGGTCGTTTCAGCAGACGTGGATTGCTAAACTTTATTCTAGTTTTTGCGACCATGCCGTTTTGTCTGCGTCTGGTTTATATCCAGTATTTACAAAGACTGATTTTAAGCAAATGAGGGTAGATTATTTTCGATACTGCAAATTCCTTTTGTATTTACCCAGATCGGTCCGAAATAGACGCCTCGTAGATAGTTACGGAGCTTGCGACATCTTGTGTTCGCTGGAAAATCTGCAGACCAATATTGGTGGTGACGCGTGTTTCTGCCTAGGTGCGCACCACGGACTCATCCGGCTTTTTCATTGAGTGCTTTTTTGTTGTTGTGTGTTATATGTTGTATTATCTGTATTCTTTTCTCTTCTTTGATTACTTCACTATCCTTAATCTGTGCAGTGGGTTACAAATAAATATTCGATTATTTTATTATGTATTTGTTTCATTCTTTCTACTTTTGCATGCCATCCATGATTTCCACGGCTAAATCTGACGGGTGATTCACTCAAATAAATTTAATAAAAGCCTGCTGGGTTAAAACACAAAGAAACTAGTCAACATACCTTCACTTGTCATTTTAGTCAACACAAAAATCAGGTAGTTGTTGAAATCCGGGAACTTGTTGAGCTCTTCAAGTTTCTGGAAATAAATAAATTAGGTGGATTTGAAAAAAAAAACGTATTTTTGTTTGTTAGTCACCTGTATTATAGGTCAGGTAAAAGAGAAAGTTGTAGCTAATGACAGATGTTTCAATTCTTCTACAAGCTATGCTTCCGAAGAGAAATCAGTAGTAGTCTGAAAATCAGTAGTTTTTTTCTGAAAATCAGTCAACTTTTCGACAAAACAGTTGTTTTTTCTCAAAAACAGTCACTTTTCCGCAAAAACAGTTGGTGGAATGACCAGCCAGTCGGTAAATACCTTGCCCCCCAAAAAACATTTTGGCTAGTAACGCCTCTGGTGTTAGGTAAGCTTACAGCTAAGTACCGTAGCCTAAGTGTTAGGCGAAAACATTAACAAAAATGTGATCATGTTCAGCTGAAGCAGGGCTACTTATTGCTGTAATTACTGGGCCTGTCACAGCCTTACTATAATATATTAAAATAATACTTTTATTATATATTTAGTACTTTAATTTGGCTTTAAAAGTGCTGCATGGGCCAGCAGGTACACCTCGAGGATACACATATCAGCAAAATTCTTACCCCTGCCAGCATGCCTCAGTGTCTGAGCAGGGCTTAAAAAAAGGGCTAAGTGTACTAAACTGCCCTGGAACAATAAAAAAAAGCAGATGGAAAAAAAGAATTCGGGACTACATATACCCAAAACTTTGTATACCATTTGTAATGTACATTGCTCCATAGAGCTAGTTTAGGCTAGTGAACATTACTGCAGACTGACTGCATAGATCTGAGACATTCTGCTCGGTTCAACCAATCTTAGCTTAGGCTACTTCGTGCCCATGCCATGGTAAGATTGGTTGACTCATACTTGTTAGGCAACAAGTGTAGGCTATATGTGTCTTGACGAATATATAGTTGTCAACTGTTGTCACCTAATGCCATGCCAAAGCCAGTCAAGAGGGGCCAAAGAGAGGCTTTGAGATTGCTTTTTGAGACTTTACTTTGGTACTTTTTATCAGTTAGTAGCTATATCCACATAGTCTGGACCACATTCTCCTCCTGCAGCAAGGAGAGTCGCCAAGTAAAGCGAATGTACTCCATGGAAAGGATTCTGCTGGCTGGAGACTCTCCATCTCAAAGGATCCACCTGGCCGGAGTATCTCTCAGCAGCTGCACCAGTGTGCTTCATTTCCTGAGCGATTCTCAGGACTGGTGCATCCTCTGCCACTGAGAATCTCCGGCCAGCAGAATCCTTTGCAATGGACAGTCTCTTTCTAGCAGAACTTTGATGAAGTAAGATCACTTTACTTGGCTACAGTACAGCATACCTTGCTATTTGCACCACCCCTAGTAGATTTGTGTATATCAAGACTAAATAACATGGATCCCACATGGAACATCAAAATACATCTATTCTGACCAAATTAGTATTATCGAATGTCATCCACTTACTTCTATTTCTTTATTGAAGAATTACCTTGCGCAAAACAAATCTGCACATGCACATACAATGGAAAAACACTAGCAAAAATAGTCACTCTCAAGCAGAGGCATCATGTATGGGGGGGGGGGGGGGGGCCTCCAATGTTGTCGGCCAGTCTGTAAAAAATAGCCGAGTGGGCATGAGGCGCCGTGTTTTTTTGCTGAAAACAGTTGATTTTTTTCATGGAAACAGTCGATTTTTCGTTTGAATAATTGATTTTCTTAAAATAAGTCGATTTTTCGTCAATGTAGTCATTTTTTTTTTTAAAACAGTTGTTTTTTCTTTAAAAATAGTTGGTAAAATGACAGCCAGTTGGTAAATACCTTCCCCCAAAAAAATATTTTGGCTAGTAACACCTCTGCTCTCAAGCAATTCGGGTTAACCTGGTACCATATATAAATCTGCAAAACGTACAAAAGAAAATAGGAAATGGAACAATTTGGCCATGGTCAGCAGGTTTTCAGAAGAAATACATTTGTCAATGCTGCAACTTTGTTCAACAAAGATGGAGAAAATACTAGGTTCTAGAGGATAATTAGACCTCTCAATCAAGGCCCAGTTTCACATATTTGGTAAGTGTTGAGCCTGGAAAGAAACAGTGAGAATAGCAGGCGTATAGGCCATATATTTCATTC
The DNA here is from genome assembly GCA_030848855.1 of Branchinecta sandiegonensis. Lineage (NCBI taxonomy): Eukaryota > Metazoa > Arthropoda > Branchiopoda > Anostraca > Branchinectidae > Branchinecta > Branchinecta sandiegonensis. Next base: position 4,171,327 of record JAUPMV010000003.1, on the reverse strand, counting down.
ACAGGGGGTGGAACAAACAGCAAGGTATCCTGTACTCAGCCTGTACTGTCCTTGCTGCAGTAGGAGAATACAGTCCAGACTGTATCCAGATCACACCAGTAATCCAGTATACATTGTGAATAAATGCTAGGAGAGTTTCCATGATATAAGACTAATAAGAAGGTAGCCTATGGACCCCAGGGCCAGACAGTTGTGAGATTACTAGAATTTGGCTCAATTTTGGATGCAGTGACAAATGCAGCTCAGTGGAGTTGGGATAATCATAATTTGCATTTTTTAAGATACCATGGCACCTGTTACCATAGTAGCTGGATCTGCAATTTACCGTTTTTGTATTTACTGTGATATCTGAAAAGTACCATGATCTGAAGACGATTTTGCAGTTACTGTGGTATCTGAATATCAGATAACTTGGTAAATTGTCAGATCCCATGCAGTCTAGTACACTAGCCCTATTTCAGTCACGGTGCTCAAATGTCTAGCACCATGCCTGCATGCCTGAGTGCTAGACGTTTGAGCACTGTACCTTGAAATTCATGCATGGTGCATGGATTTTAGCATACCATGCACACATGAAAAAGCACAATTTCTATCATTGCACACTAAATACCGACAGAAATTGTGCTTTTTCATGTGTGCACTGTATGCTGAAATCCAGGCACCGTGCATGACTTTCAAGGTACAGTGCTCTAGCACTCAGGCATGATGCTAGACGTTTGAGCCCCGTGACTGAAATAGGTCTAGTGTACCTAAAGTGTACTAGACTGATCCCATGTCTGCAACTTTTGACTGGTACTGGATAACTTACCATGGTAGACTACGGTAACTGCAAAAACGATGGTATCTGCAAAAATACAGCTGGCTACAGTCATTCAATACAGTAAATACAGATAAATGAGAGACGGGTGCTCTAATATGAAGTAGTATTATAAATTCTTGGTTTTAGGCCTGTGCTTGCTAACTTTCTGTTTACTGCACAGGGAAAGACATTGAAAAATCACCTGCTGTACAGCTCGCTGTGTAGCCGTATCAGGTGACTGACTGGCTTTCAAGATTTGAAGAATTTCCTGTAAGCCTTCGGACTGTGGCTGCCACGACATTTTTCAATTCAGAGATAGCTACAAATTTGAATTCTTCCGACTTTCTTCTTCTCTACTTTGACTGATGATGCTGAAGAGTGCCGATGTACCCAAGTTAAAAAAAATCCGTTGCCCTCTACCACCGATAACTCGGCGCGAAATTTCAAAAGTTGCGAAAGCATGACTGCTGCAGTGTTGGGGTATAAAAAATTCAGTCTTTAGTAGTACAGCATTTAAGGTAAACTTAATAGCTGTTATCATTATAAATATTCCTTGAACCCAAGCTGACTTTGAAACATATATTCAAATAATGCATAAAACGGATATGTCAGCTATGATGCTTTGCTGCTAAAGTATCATAGCTTACATATCCGTATCATGCATTATTTGAATATATTATTATTATGCTGTGAATTTAGCCAAATTAAGGCCAACATATGCTCATTGCCTTGGATCCTCAGTTCCCTCTAAAATGATGGCAAAGCATCACCATCACTCTTCTTAGTCTTACATCTTAGTCTTATACTCTTATACAGTAACTTAACAAACATTGTATTATGATATACAGACAATATACAAATAGTATGGAGTGTACATAATTGAATGAAAACACAACTCATTATATCAAACATTCTGCAAACATTATTGTGTTCCTGAGCCTTTGGAAGTTTTGCAATGTTTTTCCTGACTCCTGGCTCTGTTTGAATTATGTTTTCCTAGATTTCCGGTTCCATTAGCCTGAACCTGGATGATTACCCTGATTTCTTTTTTTTCCATCACAGTTAGCCTGCTTGTTAGTGCCGTGTTTTGTTTGGGTATCAAACTGTATGTGATTCAACTGTCTTTGCAGTTTCTATGTGTTCTTACAGGTTCTTCAACCATCCTCTGATTCCACCCTCCTACCTGCTTTTGAGATGGGAATAAATGGTGCATGTCCATATTTAATTATTTTGGATGCTTCCTTGGCTAGTGAATCAGCCTCCACATTTCCTTTGATAGCCTTCCACTCTGGATGGACATCAGTGATTTGAGAAAAGCCGGTACATTAATTGTCAGATGCATTTCTTGGGTTTTGTTTATTTCAGAAAGTGTCACTTTGACAATCCATATTACTGTGTTCATGCATATTTGTGACCCACTAAAGTTTAAACAAAAACAGTGGACTGTCAATACTGACAGCAGCAGAAATGATGGTTTGTCCCAAATTGATTTGCATCATATTTTCACCAGGTAGCAGACCATCAAGTAGTAAAAATGAGTACCAGCTCTTATTGCTTGTGTTATTGAAAGCAACTAAAAATGTTGATGCATCAGAGAAACAAAAGAACCTTAGTAGTTTCTCATGTGTGAAACTCTCTAATTCAGGATGATCCACTTTGAAATTTAGAACCATATAAACAAGGATTGGAATCAAATTTATCATGTACCTTTGGCCAGAAGACTACTTGTGGGGTATGAACCACAAGCCAAATCAGTCACAGCTATTAAGTTGTTCACTTTTTTTATTCATAACTCTCTTATCAGCTCAACAGATGATATTGCTTTTGACTTCGTCCAGACTGTCATTGGGTCCAGGTTTCATTGATGTTTTGTTCCAGGTTGTCTGTGCTATACTGTGGCCTTTATATTCCTGAAGAATGTCTTATTTCTTACATCGGCTTCAGTGGGACCTGAAGGGGCAGCATTTTGAGTCTGTTGCATCCATCATACTGAGGGTTCCAGGACTGGTCCTTCTTGACCACTGGTGGCAGCACAGCCTGGCATACACTTGGCCCCACTCTCAGGATGCTGCTGACATTTTTGGAGCTGTAATTGCTAACTTAGGTGAGCCAAAATGGATGCTTCTGCATTGGGAGTGGGATTAAACGTAGTAGGCTACTTGCCATCTGCGGACATTAAAAAAAAAGACTGAGCTGCTGCGAATTTAGAAAAGCTTTCAAGGCCGAGAAGGTGTCCAAAAACCTGCTCATTCAAAATTTACATTTAAAAAATTTACAAGGTGACACTTTCTTATCGCAAATTTTTACTCCCGAACTGTAGCAGTAATGTACCATGCGCATTTGATAATGATCATAATACTGCGAGGTGGGCCCAAGTTTTACTGGAAAAACTGCTGGCTACTTTAGAGGATGAAATACAGACTGAAAGAGCTTACACTGAAAACCAACTGACAGATCTGGAGGATCTCTGCCCAGTCTGTGATATGCATGGTACTAGGGGTCAACGAACGCCACCTAGGAATGACTCTTAATCCAGACGGACGTTTTTTTCTAAACCAGACTATGGTGTTGCGGTGGCCTACTAGACCATTCGAAATCAGCCGATGAACAGGAAGAGAAAACCATTCGGTCAATTTTTACCAGGTACGCCCGCCAATGAAGAAAGGCTCGGAACGCTCCTGTTGATGGACCCAGTCATGCTGATGGACGCAGTTTAGTAAATGGTCAGACAGTCTGCGTAATTTTGCCAGGGCTGTCGGAAACAATCTAACCTGTTTCGATTATTTTTCAGTTCTCCTACAAGGCATTCTCATCCTATTTCTCTCTTTGGAGCGACTTGTCTTCCTCTACATGCACTACATTTCCATCGGGCTTCTCTCTGGCGCCTGCTTGTTGTCAAGATACTATGTTGCAACTGAGCTAGAACTCTCAGAATCCCACAGCCAGCCCTCCTCGTCGGCAGAGGAGCATGGCGAAATACGATTGTTACATTTTTCTGTGTCAGAGGTTTTCTCACCAGACTCTGCTTATCGAATAGCTAAAGGATACAGGTAAGATATTACCAAGTTTCGTCCCGGTCGCCCCACCCCTTGAGCGTTCCAAGAACTTTCTCCAGTTCCTCCCAAAAGCATCCGTATCCCGTCATGACCTATGTTGGATTGCCGCCTATCAAGGCTCATCCGAGTCGGTACACTCTTTCGGGAGTTATGCGTGCTACAATTCTCAGGATCCCCCACCGAAAAGCGATTGGTGCGTTGCAAGTGCCATGAGAAAAGCTGTAAGCTCATTTTGCACGTGCACATGAGCAGATCTTGGATCGTGCCAAGTTAGTCGAATCACGTTCGGGAGATGAATATGACATAATGTTCCTGACACCCCCGCCCCCCCCCCCTCCCGTCGATTTTGAGGTTCGGGAAAACGAGGATTTCCATTCAATCGCCGAACGTCCCCTACACACCTACCTGGTTTCATCCTCCTAGCATGTGCAAAAGTACGTTTCGCAGAATCTTTTAGGCAAATCTGGGTGATACTATCCCCCCCCCCCTTCAACTACCCTGCAGTGGCTGGAGCTAGTCCGGATCTGAAAATGGAAGATCTGTATCTTTATAACGTTTTGTCTACCCAGTTTGTCCTGACAGCACCCTTCCCACGCATGCCTTCGAACAAAATTGAGATCTCACCACATCTATGAATGACACACCTACAGCATGCAATGGTCATCTATCAAGACTTAATCGAATCGGATCACCCGTTTGGACAGTCATGCGTCCCCATGGGTTTCCAGAACCGGAAATTTACGATTTCCATTGAACCTGTTTATGCCTCCCTCATGCACGCCAGGTTTTGTAAACTTGAAGAGCGATTCTTGTGGATCGCTTCAGTTCAGTATCGTGCAGACTGATTTTAAGATGACGATTTCAGACAAAAAAAAATCGAGCCATGATCTTGCTATTTTTTAATTAAAACTTATGCTACCTTTTCTCTCGTAGGCACCTAGCCCTTGGAAACGAAGATTCGCCCTCTTTCAATGCTGGGAGGTACAATTCGATAGTCTACGGAATCTTCCATGGGCGAACTAGCGATGACGAGATCTACTTCCTTCGACGGCAAGTCGCAGCCATTTGCGTGCAAATATTAATCGCATCGTGCATTTCCTTTTGCCTTGATGTCCATTGTCATTACAAGCGGACTTTTTTAGCTGTCTACACACTGCCTGTGGTAGTGCGATTCAGCGGTCTGCCCATAAGCCTATTACTATATGTTCACAACGTCTCATCTGCGCTGATGATTATGACGATTATTTTCTACATTCTGGCCTATGTCCCTCATCTTATGTCACTGGCAAACTCCATTTACTTTCGAGTTGTGTTTGAAGCAAAAACTTTCGGTATTGGACACTTGGCAACAGAGCTTTTAAATCACTTATGTGTTCCGCTACACTTCCTGGGGTTTTGGGTTTCACAGTACACTTTCCAGCTGTATGACTACATATTTTTTGGTGAGCCAAATAACGCTTTTGTTATGGGCAAATGGTATATGGCTGGGCTCTGGTGTCTAACGGAAGTGTGTCACACGCCAGTAGCCTTCTTTTCGACGACGGTCGCAATCGCTTATATTTCCAACGGCGTCCAGCGAGTTGTGCAGCTCCTTATTCACCAAACACATCGGATTGAATCCACCCGGTATCCTCAGGCCGGTATAACCGAAGGTCTCACTTTCTTCTTACTAGGGGTTCAGACGGGGCTCATCAGTATTAAAATGCCGCACAGGTTAGCTGCGATGACGGTTATTCTCTTCGTCGTAAGCGCTTCCTTGATTCAGAGCATTGTTGAAGTGATAGAGCCAGTTCTGTTGGCTGTGGGAGCGCAGAAATCAACTGCGTCTCTGATTAAACAGATGAAGATCCTCGCTTTGTGCGTAGTGTTGTTCATTTCGCCGCTCTTTATGACAAACGCCCTCGCTAAGATATTTGACCTGGATTTCTGGACTCTCGTTGTAATGACATCGTGTGTGATGACGTCCGTTCAAGTCGTTGGCCTGCTGGTAGTCCACGGGATTTTCGTCTACGATGCCTATCAGACGGAGCCATGGGAATCACTAGACGATGTGGTCTATTATACACGAGCTTCGGTTCGGTTCATGGAGTTCCTCATTGCAGTCTTCATAGTTGGGGCTGGGTTCCACGAGTCCATGATTGGAAGTTGTTCTTGGTCGAACAGTGCCATATTGTTGGTGCACTGCTACTTCAACGTCTGGCAACGCTTACAATTGGGCTGGAAGTCGTTTTTGCAACGGCGAGAGGCGGTACAGAAAATCAACTCCCTCCCCTATGCAACAGCGGAGCAACTGGAAACAGTAAGAGATGATGTATGCTCTATCTGCTACGAAGAGATGAAGAAGTCTGTAAGGAGAACCCCATGTAAGCATTACTTCCATGGCGCCTGCTTGAGGAAGTGGCTTTACGTGCAGGAGAAATGCCCCATATGTTCAGCGTCCGTCACTGGACCGCTTCAGAAGGAAAGAAGAACTAGCGTCCGATTGGCTCCAGCTGCACCGCAAATGCCCCCCATAGATGAAATACGCAGGAGTCTCCTGGAAAGTCCGGCTGTGCCAAGGCAGAGAAACGCTGACTTGAATAGGTCACGTCAAAGGAGAAGCCATAGCGAGAGCGCTTACATTTAAAGCACGTATCTATGCTTGGCAGGTTGCATCTCTGCTCACTTTAGTCTGGAAAATAATATATCGTATTGAAGAGAAATTCTGGAAGCTCGCCATAGTTTCCGAGTACGAGTAATCACTCTGCAGATTTAGCAGGACGCGGTGGCTTGACTGGCTGCGTGGATCTCTTCGTTACAAAAATTTTCTCTAGCGATGACGATTGAAAGAGGTGTACCCTTTTGTTTCAATGACTGAGAAACAATCTTGATACCGGCAAATGCAGCACGTCCCTCTATGCATGGTAAAATATACGATATCATTCGCGACTTGCTACGAAACCAGGGCGAAGTTTCCAAAAAGCCTCTTATTATTTCTATACTAACATGGCGCCTCTGATGTGAAAATACGTGCTTTAATATTGGGTTTACACACTGCGTAAAATCCGATCGGATTTGAATTCCGAGCGTATATTACGCACGTATTTGGGCTTGAAAAGATCTCTAGCAATACGGACGTATTTATATAAGAAATGGGCCGATTTCTCAAATACGTCCGTATTGCTAGATCTTTTCCAGCCCAAACAAGTGCGTAAAATACGCTCGGATTTAACCCAGTGTATAAACCCACCATAAGCAAATTTACTACCCGCACAAGTATCCTGTTAATGATTGTGATTGGTACAAGCTATTGTTCTGAAAGCTGTGATATGTTGTTTATATTGATGCGTATGTGATTTTTTTTTTCGAGTCGGACCTCGCCCCATTCCACTTGCACTGCAGGATAGGAAAGTAAAATTCCGATCCTTTCATCCGCAGGCTCCCTTCGCGATGAAACTCTCACCCTTGAGCAGGATTAAGGGCTTGTAATCCAAATTCACATTGACTCGTAGAGCCTTTCACACTAAGCGACGCAACCTCAGCGTCACGGTTGCGGCGACGAAACGCAGACAAATAAAACGCAACGCGCGAATAGAACGCAACACGCGTTACCAGCGTTACGTATCAGATTGTTCAGTGAAAAATGGAAGTTTCTGAAGAGAAACAGGAGAATAACCTACTACAGAAGAAGAAAAATTACTGATTGATGAAAGAAAAGATGCGAAAGATACGCTACGCAACCTGTACGCAACGCAAGATAAAGGCATACACGACGCATCGCAACGACGCGTCAATGTGAAAGCGGCTTTAGACTGAGTTTCCGGGGCGAATCCTAACGTGTCGTGTTATACTCGGGAATTTATTTTTGTGGATTCAAAATGATTTTGTTCCACGTCTAACGAGTGAAAGAGTTTGTTCCTTTTTAATTGCTTCGAGTGATGTTTTTCATTAGTTATTGAAGCTTTCGATCTCAGAAATGTTAATGCTTGTTTCTGAATAAACAAACTAAACCTATTTACTGACTTCAGACTCCAGCTTGTCTGTTTGGCATGTAGTTGCTCTATTTGACACGGTAGAACATACCAACATATAACAATAAATATGCATGTATAAAATGGAACCCTTACATCCAAAAAAAAAGAAAACTGGGAATGTGAAATCGAAGAAAGTGTAACCTAACTGCCAGTAAATAAACGCTTACGACACAACTCAGATCCGGAACACTCAAAGCACAATTCCAAACTAATCGATGTTAAAACTGCACCCAGTTCGAGTTGTTTGAAGACGGCGGCGGTGGTCTAAACAAAAGAGAGCATCAATAGTTTACCATCATAATATTTAGTATTTATATAAGCAAGAACAAACAAGACCAAAGGCTTCTACGGGATCCCAAAAATTTAATATTTACTGGACTTCTTGCTCCAGACAATCGAATCTTTTGGATATCTGAGTCTTCGCCAGATCCCTTTGTCATTTTGCTATTTATCCATAAGACACCGCTTGAATATGTAAAAAAAAAAATGTTACCGTTTGGACTTTTTGGCAACTTACGGCCAAACAACTAATCAGATGAGAAAACCGAGTTCAGATATGGATTCAGCAAGGACGTTTACTCCAATATCTCATCTCTAATCGACTTCAGAAAGGTCCTTTACTTTGACGAAATTCTTCGTATTTTAGCAGCATTCCCGGCGAACTGCATGCAGGGCAAAATAGCTAGTGACACTGAGAAGCGAAACTTTCCATCCAAATTTCCGGTTTTCGGCAAATTTTGCCCGCGAAATAAGATTCAAAATTCGATTCAGCATTTCTCCTTGCCCCGATACCCAATCTCTTATCGACTTCAGAAACAACTCGGGCAAGAAAACGAAGTTCAGATATGGATTCAGCGGGCCTCCTTACCCTTTAAACGACTATCTCATTAGCTTATAAAATATACTTTTTTATCCTTAACTCGAAACCCCCTCCTCTGCCTTTAAATATAGGGCTAAAGGACCCATCTACGAACTTGGCCTGTACTTTGCCACTGAATCCTCATACGAAGTTTGAACAACGTATGCTCACCCCCTTCGACCTCTCGACACGATAGACTGCCATGACTAAACCCAAAGAATACTAGCTGTAAATGGTCTTTGCGCGTTATACACGCTATGAGTGTCGTCACTGACGCGGAGCTTTCGCCTGTCTGGATAAAGGGGTAGGGTAGGGACTGGTATAGCCGCGTTTTTTTTCCGAAAATTGGTCGAAATTTTTTATTAAACTGTTCACAAGACAGTTGTCGAATGCATTCTGCCCTTTTGACCAGTAAGTACCGGTTGGGACTCAGGAGATAACTAGACTGATCGCATACACTGTCTGTTTATCTTTAGTATGTTCGAAAGTTGCAACAGCATGTCGTCTCACCCCATATCGACTATGTCATTAGTTTTTAAAATTCCATGCTAAATTTCCGGATTCCGGGCGAACTACTTGTCCAGCGAAAAGACGATATTCATTTTACCCCAGAACCGGACATCTTCAGATTCAACTTTTACTTCTTACAAAATTTCACGTTTTTTGCCGGATTCCGGGTGAACTATTTGTCCGGCGACAAGATAACTTTCATATTCGGATTCAGCATGTCTCCTTACGCACGCGAAATCTTAATGGACTGTGTATGCGCGTACTCTCAAGGGCCATTAAAAGGAGTATGCTGCATAATCAAGAAAAGATGGATTACAATAATTTAGCCAATTAAAGTACAATTATTTTGTCCGAGCACATTTTATTTTACGATAGGATTCGCGGCAACGGAATGGTTATGTTGCTAAAGCTGCTAAAAAAGCTGAAGATGACATATTATATTCATCGTCTTCCTATTTCTTTTTTATTGTTATTGCTTATTATTATTACTATTAACTTCTGCAGGTCCTTAGGTCATCGGTCGTTATGCCGATCCCCAAGATCTTCTAGGGAATATTCTTCGGGTCCAAGCAGAAGACAACTTACCGTGCCTGAGGTGATGCACTGGCGAAATCACTCCAGTCGTTTGACTGAGTTGTATTGCTACCGACGAGATCAAACAAAGAAGAGCCATTTCCAACTAGAAACAGAACTCAATTAAAGTACCGCTGAAAGCCCAAAGACTAATGTTTGTTTTTTCTCAATAACCTGAATTGTCCCCAGTCCATTCTGTTGTTTTCGTTAAAGTTTAACAGAAAAGCCGAGTTATTCTTGTATCATTTAGTTTAGTACACTGAATTATTTGTGTTCTGCTAAGGGATTTTTTGATTTTCCACTATCTGCTCTAGTGGTGACGTTCAGACCGTCCCCACAGCGCAAATTCTACCATGACGCAGGAAATTTGAATCTCAACACAAAGGCGGATTTTTAGTGGGCAGTGATGAGCTAGGTGAAGACTGCTCAGTTCCTGAATACAAAATTTTTAGTAAATCTTTTTCGTCAAGCATACAACACAGGTACAAGCGCAGAGAGGTACCACAAATCCGGCAGGGAAAGTCCATTATTCGAAAATCGATTATCTGTGAACAGTGGAGCAACGAAGTAAGGCATTTTCATCGGGTCTTCAAGCCTCTTTAAGCGAAGAAGTAACGTGTAACGGGTAACTAGAATGTCCTATCTCAGCCATTTTCGGTTAAACTTTAACAGCAACAACTATATAGTCTCCCGTGAAAACCTGACGATTTGTCTGGATATGAGTTGTGTTTTTGCAGATACCATTGTATCTGTTACCACGGTAACTGAATCTGCAATTAGTCGTTTTTGCAGTTACCTTGGTATCTCATACACGGTTACTCTGCAAAAACGACTATCGCCGACATTGCACTTTTCGAAGTCATCCCAAAAGAAAAACTGATATCCAGTTACATCACTAAGTGCTAAACTTCTTTCTCACCAATTTGACAGAATTTGATGAAGGTGAGATGACTTTCCAGATACCACGATAACTGGTCAGATACCCCGATAACTGCAAAAACGACTATAAGCCGTGGTATCAGATACCGTGGTATCTGCAGAAACGCAACAATGGTTGCCGTACATCCACGACACTGGCGATGCCGAGGCCAATTTCGATATCTGTATTCGTGGCAAGGACAGGGTAGACAGACAACTTCCCGCAGCACTATACCTCGGAAGTGAAATCACAGGACGTGGATTTATGTTTAGTTCAGCAGTTTCATGAACACCTGATGTGGTCGTTTTATCCTAAGCCTTTTCAAAGACTGTGATAGGCCAGAACCATCCTTGCGGCGTTTCTCAAGTGAACAGAAGCAGGTTTGCCAAGAGCTCGACTCATAGAAGTGTCACAATTGCAGACAGAAAAGTGCTTTTTGACACCTCGATTTTTTTTATTTTTTTTTGCATTCCGCTGCACAACGCGCAAAATTGGTAATAACTGAATTTGTAACAACACTTTTCAAAATATTTCTTAACTGTTACATCACAGTTTTGTAACAAAATTTAATCGGAAATGAGCAATGAGCTAAAGCTTCAAACTTTTTTTATGGACAAAATCAAAGTACAAAGTACATTTTTCCGCAGTGTTTTGGGGACGGTAATCCGGTACTTTGGTAAAGTAAATGAAAGAGTGCTTTTCTGAAATAAAAAGTGTCATTCGTAAAAAAAAAAGGTGTCACTTTCAGAGAAAAAGTGTCACGGTGCCAACACTGAACAGAAGTGGCAAGTCTCGGGCCATAACCACAACCGATCTTCCTCCAACTCACCATGAGCGCTAGACACCTTTACACGCTCTAAATATTATACTAAACCTCTTACCATCAGGGGAAGCTTTGGGAGAATCTGGTAGGTGAACCCTGGAGCCACCTGGTGGAGGCGGAAGGAATCCTGTTCCAGCTAATTTCTGCTTCGATCTAGACGGACTGTCAGCTCCTTCTTTTTTCTAGAAAAGATAATCGATTGAAGACTCGGTTCATTGAAAAAAGAAGCATTTCTGGACAACTGCTCGCTGCTAGTCTAGTTGTTCACCTGTTCCCTTAGGAGGGTTTTCGCGAGATCTCGGAATCACTTTCCGGCGAGCGAAGCGCATCACGAAAACTGTAGGAAAGCGATTCCTGGAATAACTTTCCACTTTCCCGCTGGACTGATCGCAAAAACACATAGAAAGCTAACATCGCCCGGAAAATGTTAAATTACAAACTATTTCTAATAAATATGTTTCACTTAACGGTTCTTTGATTCTCACATATTCCATTCAAGCCACCCTAACGCTTGCCATTTTTCTTTATTTATTAGTGATACTATTTTTTTCCCACACCTTTGAAATTCCCGACGAAACAACTTTCCACGGAGCTTTCCACTGTCCTCGTGGAATCACTTTCCGGGAAAGCTGCTTCGGTTTCCGAAGCGCGAAAACCGGGTTGGAAAGTTCGGCAACTTTCCGAAGTAGCGCGAAAACAATTGGAAAGTGATTCCGACTTTGCTTTCCAGCTCGCGAAAACCCTCCTCTTAACACACACATGAACCCTAACGCTTGCCATTTTTCTTTATTTATTAGTGATACTGTTTTTTTCCGACACCTTTGAAATTCCCGACGAAACAACTTTCCCCGGAGCTTTCCACTGTCCTCGGGGAATCACTTTCCGGGAAAGCTGCTTCGGTTTCCGAAGCGCGAAACCCGGGTTGGAAAGTTCGGCAACTCTCCGAAGTAGCGCGAAAACAATTGGAAAGTGATTCCGACTTTGCTTTCCAGCTCGCGAAAACCCTCCTCTTAACACACACATGAACCAATTGGAGGATGTTCCTTGAAACGGAGGGTTATTAACCACATCGAGCGTGTCCGAAAGCTTTCAGGACTGTAAATGCTGCATTTAATGCTGCATTTTTATTTTTATTTTCGTCCGAAAGCTCTTACCTTATATGCAGCATTAAATGCAGCATTTACAGCACTAAAAGCTTTCGGACACGTTCTTTATTTCTTCTCTGACACTTCTAATTCCGAAATTTAGCCTTAATCGCCAGCTCCCCAGTTTCTTCTTGAAAATTCAGCGTAAAATTTAGCATCTTCGCTGAATTTTTCGATGAATTTTATGCTGAATTAATGCTGCATTAACTGAGCGAAAATTTAAGTCCGAAGGCGAAATGCTGCATAAAATGCTGAATTAATTCAGCATTTTCGTTCGTTTCCGAGCTTTCGGACACGCTCATCATGTTTGCAGATGAAATTGTGGTGCTTGTACCTATTGGTTTAGAATTTAATGTCTAACCGAAAAGGACTGAGATAGGTCAATCTAGCAACCCATCACTTATTCAATTAAAGAGGCTTGAAGACCTGACGAAAATGCGTTACTTCGTTGCTCCTCTATTCACGAATAAGCTTCTTTCATATAGTGGGCTTTCCTGCCGGATCTGTGGTAGGCTACCTCTATGCGCTTGTACCTGCTTGACGTAAACGATGTACGAAAAATGAGTGTTTACGCAGCGCGCTTACGCACTGATCACTGGCCACTGAAAAGCATGCGTTTCTATCTAGATTCAAAGCTCCGCGTCATAGTTGAACTTTCCGTGTGACTACGGCCGTACATGTTCTGTACGTCATACTAGAGGAAACAGTGGAAAAAAAAAATCTCTTAACACAATCCAAATGATGCAGTGTCTTCAGTTAAATGATACAAAGATAAGCTGGTTTTTCAGTTAAACTTTAACAGACTTATCCGGTATCAGAAACGGAATAATAAAAGCGTTTGGCAGCTACAAACACTGCCGATCTACGGTCGGTATCAGAAACGGAATGATAAAAGCGTTTGGCACCGACAAACACTGCCGATTTACCGACAGGATTTTTCATGGAGGGACAGCTTTCCCCCCCCCCCCCCCCCTAGTGTCACCATGCTTGAGCACCCTATCCACAAGTATATACTTCCGCCACCGTTCAATACTGCTCGCGAACGACCTGCAAGAGCGGCCTCAGTGGTGATCCCAAAACTCCAACACGTAAAATGTGACTATGTACGGTATGAAAAGACGTTTGTACCGTCTTTCGTTAAAATTTTTAATCTCATTTAGTGTTTACTTTTATATATGACGTTGACATATCTATATACGAGTGTTTGCATGTATATATGACGATTTCGACAAATTTGGATTTCACCACGATAGTTCGAAAAGAATAAAAGCGATATCTATCTATCTATCTACCACTGCTTGTGCCTAACCGTTTCTGTATATTTACTGAATAAGATAGGTCGGCAAATCTCGCTTTGTCGCCCACTCTCTAAATTTAACTGTTTGGTAGACACTGGAGCCAACTCTTTGCTTCATTGCCTGCCACCAGGGGTGGCCCGAAGCACGGTGAGACCCCTCATTTCAACGACTCCTGGATCGTAATATACGACTCGCACGTCCCAAAAAAAAATGAACTGTTGCGACTACGACGGCAATGGCGCACATTTCCCACCAACAAATAATAGAGCCTGTGCAAAACTAGCTGCGTTGCATCAGCTGAAATTATTCTTGTAATCAAAATTTGTGTATACATACGTTCATAGCCTCAGCTTTACATTTCAACTTTCGCTAAAGAGGAAAGCTTGCAACGCCTGTACCCGAAGCAAATTAAAGCAAGCGCCATGGGCGAAATTTTTTCAATCTGCCTTTGTCTAGAAACATTCTAGCCTGCGTTCAATGTGTTTCAAATCTAAAAAGTTCCAAGCCTAATCACCAAGTAAATGACACATCGTTCCTCTAAATAGAGAATACTATGAAATGCGCCACAGGCGAAATTTTGTGAAACGTCGAGGAGCAGACCGTCTTTTTGCGATTCCATTGAAAAGGAAAAAATAGCTCTGAAATCACAAATCTGACCGTCGAAAAAAGTGACAAAACAGTGGCCATAGAAAACAAAATAGACACAAAGCAGATTTGTTCCGAATTAAAGCAAAAATAGTAATTTTCACGTTAAAGACACGAGTATTCAGAAACAAAACGAGGAAGTTTGCCAGGGCATTAAAAGAAAAAAAAATCCGGATTTATGGACGTGACACCGAGGAGCAGAGCGTCTTTTTGCGATTCCAATGAAAAGTTAAGAATAGCTATGAAATCGCGACTCTGTCCATCGAATGTGACAAAATAATGCCCATAGAAAAGAAAGTAGATTTGCTCCGAACTAATAGCAAAAAATGTAATTTTCACGTTCAAAACACACTTCCTCAGATACGAAACGAGGAAAACAGGTGTGCCAGTGCACTAAAAAGAAATCCGGATTAACGGACGTAACGAACTTTTGGTCTTGGCCTGACAAGAGTTTACAGATAGAAAAAGACGCCGGTTCGCCGACGAGACTTGAGTTGCGTTTTTTTCCGGGTGATTTGATGTACTTTTGTTTCATTATGAAAGTACCGTGTACCGTCTTATTTGTCATTCGACACACTGTACTTTCATGTCGAAAACTAAAGCAGGTAAAGCTACAGTAAGCTACATCTGAAGAACTGCAACTCAAAACTGGTTAGCAGAATTTGATTCTACGCGACAGAAGATGCTATACACAGCAAATGAAGACGAGAAGTTCACTTTTAGAATAACTTATACATAAAAGAGATCATTTTCGAGTTGTACGAGTGTCCTGAATTTTACGAAGTCTTTTCCGATGTGCTTTAACACTAGCATACAGGGGCGCAACGTATGGGGGGGGGGGTGCATTACCCCTCCCCCGATGTTGTCGGCCAGTCGGTAAAAATAGCTGAATCGGCGCGAAGCGCCGCGATTTTTCGTCGAAACAGTCGATTTTTTTTGGAAACAGTCGATTTTTCTTCAAAACAGTCAGTTTTTCGTAAGTCGATTTTTCTTAAAAACGGTCGGTTTTTCTTTAAATCGGTCGATTTTTCGTCAAAACAGTCGTTTTTTTCGCAAAAAAAGCCGGTAAAAATTACCAGCCAGTCGGTAAATATCTTGCTCCTCCCATATTTGATAGTGCTATGATTCGCAGTCAGCAGTGATACATATGATTCGCAGTCAGCTTGGGCTATAGGAATATTTTTGCTCCCCCCCCCCCAAACATTTTGGATACTAACGCCTCTGCTAGCATAGAGGCCAAAAGTTTACCTCCCAACTAGAATGAGCTTTTGCAGCGTCTGCAAAACCCCTCCTGTCCTGGGAAACGAATTTCGGGTGTATATTAAAATCTTCGTTGTCCCAGTGTTGTTCCCACTTCAACCTCTCTTTGTAATAGAAATTTTTCCATCTGTTCTGGGCACACTTGTTTCGCGGGTCTCCTGTCATTTCATTTCTGATGGCTTTTCCATCCTGTTTAAAAATTATGTTCCTTCTTTTTTCACTTATAGCCAAAGACGACCAACGATCAATGCACATAACCTGTGAGGCAGATCCAAATCCCATGGGAGTAAAACAGATAGCCGCATTGCTGCCCCCATGAATCATGTCTCCGACCTAACCTATGGGGGTTAAAAAACCTGGTTTAAACGATTCGACTTGTCTTTAGGGACTGGCTTACGACTGAAGCTGTGCAGAGACAAAATTAACAATTTTTTTTTAAACGACTCGGATTGTTTTTTATTAAAATGAATGCCCGGGACCTCGGCGAGGGCCAAATAAACGACTGATACGACTTAACAAAAGTGAGGGGGGGGGGGTGAGTCACCCCCCCCCCCCCCCCCTTCGGGCCACCCTTGCCTGCCACCTCGGCAGAAGCTACATCTAGTCAGGCAAAGTGGTCTACCCCTGTTTCGGTTGTTACCGTTGTGTCAATGATTTGTTTTTTTTCGTATGGCTTCCTGCTCATGAAGAAAATTAACTGACTGATTGATTATTGCCTTATCCAATCTTCCAATACCCCTAGACTGAAACTAGATTTACACGACCTCGTCAGATCTAACCAAGATATTTGGCTTCGCAGAATCACTTACAGCTATGTTCATGTTGATTTTTATTGTTTGTCCGTCTTTAAATCCCAAATCAAGCTTTGGTTGCACAGCTTCTGGACAATCGGACTTCTTCAACCATTTGAAATGATCTTGCAAGGCAACATTTAGATCAAAGCTGTCAGACCTGTCTCCAAATCCTATGCCAATATAAGCAGATCGACCTGCAAGAAAATTCGGTTAGAACCGTCGTGCATATAAAAGCTGCGTTCGTTTTCGTCGTTCGGTTCGCCGTTCCAACCGTCGTTCTACTACAAGCGTTTTCTTTACAACGCCGTTCGTGAACGGCGTTGAACTGCCGATAATAAGGAGTTTTCTTTGTTCGGCTGAACTGCCGTTTCATTCGTCGTTCCTGAAACGACTCCGTTCAGTAATTAGGCGCGAATTTTCAAAATTCTCGACAAAGCAAATTCAAGTTGTGAGCAAGTTTAAAAACAATGGTCCTGTTATGCTAAAATCCATTTTAGTACTTTATTATTGCTGCTGTTGCAAATCTTGAGTTAGTTCGACTATTAACGTTTTCGTATCAACTTCGTTCGTGAAACGACGTTTATAGAACGTGACAAAGAAAACACTAATATGAAAATATTTAAACGACGTTCTTCGTACCGACAACGACGAAGGACGAAAACGAACGCGGCTAATGCCGATCTACTTCCGTGATCATTCTTCACTTCTCAAACCCGGAGACCCGAATTTTTTTAAGGTACATTTTAACGCCCCTAACGGCACCTCACTGATTTACACACTTGCCATATTTCCCTATTTTCGACACACATGATGCTCCCCCCGATTTTTTGTGTGATAGTCACACGTCAGAAGTTGTCCACAATTTTTCGTGCTTGTACAGGGGTAGACAAAATCCCAAAACAGCCAAGGCAATCTTTCTTCATGAAGGACCCAGTTCAGACTTTCAACAATGAAGGCCAGGTAAATTCACAATGCCTAATTGTGTTGTAAAGCCAAACTTATTGTTTATCCAAGTAGACATAACACAAAATATCTTGTAGCAAAGAATTTTGATCCATTTTGCATCTGTCCTTATTTCAGTACCAAACAATTTTAGAAATGAACAAATGTCTCCAATCAACCCTTCTTCTGGAATATTTTTTAACAAGTTAAGCCCAAACGTATATCTAGAAGAAATTCCAATACGATCCGGCCAGCGCTGTACAAGATTTGAATGAATTGCGCTTTTTGTCTTGGAGTCTGCATGTGCAAACCTCCAGAAAGGAACATCCCTATTTTGAAAACGTCACGCTCAGGAGAAGAATGCTCTCCGTGGCCATGTCTGTAAATGCATTCTCTATGGTGTGTCCAAGTATGGTTTCATTGTTCAGGTGTCCTTTAAAACTGGATCCTACGCTGGAAGGCTGATAAAATGTTTCATTTACCTGAATCGTCTTGAATCTTCAATACAAAATATCTGGACGAGTCACTAACAGCCTCTAAAGAAACTCCAGGGTATGTTTCGATGGGACACTGTGCAAACAGTTCCCCACTAGTTCTGTCTTCAAGCTTCAGAATGCATTTCTGACCTTTGGCTAAAAGTCTCATTCTTCCTGACCATTCTGGGGTTGCCAAATTCCAGTCTGCAGCTCTTGAAAAAAGGAAAAAAAAATAGTTACAAATATATCATCAGCCACTTTCTCTCTCTTACTCGAGCTGGTTCATGGAAACAGCTCAACGTTTGAGCCTAAAGGTGCTTTCACATTGCCTTTCACACTGGCTTAAGTGGTTACGTTGCCCCTTCACACTGGCCTACTTAAGGTACTTAAAGCCGATTTCTTTCCGTAACGTAAGAACGTAACGACGTAACTTAGGCTACATAAGACAAATTTCATAAGTAGACTTCACCTCTACTTGAGGACTTGCGCTACGTACGACAGTTCAAAACTTCAGAAACATGGAATTTCTAGATGAGAAACTCACTCACTTTGTGCAAGAAAGGGCTTACTTGTAAATCCCCAAACATGCAGATTGCAAGAATAAAAATATGCGTATAAATGTCTGGGAGTAATTCACAAGGCAGTAGCCTACCACAGGAGAGTAAAGAAAACTGTTTTTTATTTACAGTATTTTGTATTAATCAATCGTTAAACTCATTCTAACCACACCAGTCTCAAAAAGATCCCTGCAATGCCTTGTTTCTGCCAAGACACAGACCCTGGTGGACTAAGAAAGTAATCAGCAAGTTTGTCACACAGCTCCCTAGTTTCACTTGCGGAAAGAATACTACCAGTATGTTCAATCCACTGCAAGCATCCAGATGCTGTTCTGACCGTAGCTGCTTGCCAGTCTTTCAGTTTCGCAGCACATTCGCTGACCAGATAATTGTGCGATTCTCAAAGCATTTAAAAAAAATGCACCTCTGGATCAGGTGGAGCTTAGTTTGAATGTGAAAGGGTTACGTAAGGTGTGAAAGGTCCACGTAACGTAAGCTTAGCTAACTTAACGTAAGACCTTACGGATTCAATGTGAAAGCACCTTAATCCACTGTTCTAAAAGTAATGTATACAATCAAGGAATGAACACCTTAAATTTCTGCATCACACTTGTAAGTCAGTGGCCGAGTGGTTAGCCCGCCAGGCTCGCAAGTGAAGGGTCGCTTGTTCGAGTCTCGGTAGTGCCTACTGTTTGGTTTGGGAGGGGGGTTAGTGGCGTAACCCTTTAAGACAAGACAAAGTCCACCCAGCTTCAAATGGGTACCTGGGGAAATCCGGGGAAGGTGACAGGAAGGGTGTGTGAAAGCACAGGATGGCTGCCCCCCCCCCCCCAACCCCCCATTGCACTTCCTGGCTGAGGGCCGAGAATTGGAGATCAGCACCGCCAGCTTGGCCTTTACCTTTACCTTTTTTTACTTGTAAGTGACGGTTGTGTCCCCTGTTGATGTCAAAAGAGCTCTCACTCAAGATATTGCCAATGTATCCTTATAGCTAGTTTTCCAGGTCACCTCTCTCCAGTCTTGGTCTACATCTCTGTTGAAAGCAGGTTTTTTTCTGCTATTGCTACCAAGGTACAAGGGAATCCCACAGGACAATGGGGCAACCCTGATTCAAAAAGAAATGCACCACCTCTGCTCTTTGCTAAAAGATCACTTGGCAGTAACCTCTCCTCCTGCCAAAGGCAACTTTTTGACAAGAATCAAGTCCCCTGGCCTTCACAGAAATCTCAGTGATGGTTTTGTTCATGCATGTCACGAGTCGTTACTAGCCAAAATATTTGGCAGGGGACCAAGGTATTTACCAACTGGCTGGTCATTTTCTGTCTGTCTTTCAGAAATTCTGCAGCGCTTCTCTTTATCTTATTTTTTTTTACTGAGTGGCCGAAAAAACATGATGCCTTACCTGTAGCCTCTGTTTGACTGACGGGGTGGTATTTTGAAAACGTGGATATCGGGCTTAACAAGAAGTACACTTTCATAGTCTTCCATCTCCTAAAATATTTTGTTAACCATATAATTAACAAGATCTGTAAGCTCATATGGCACTTGCATGGGTTAAGATGATTTGATTGATCAAAAGTAAGTTTCGACTTTGCGGTTGAGATGCGCACTCTAAGGGAGCTGGAACTTCATTTGTAAGCAAAACCCTTGAGGCAAAAATGCTAACGGGCTGATGGGCATCATGAAAATGCATATTGCTTCAAAGTATTTTTTTACTTTGCGGTCAAGATTGGTACTTTCAGGAATAATCGGATTTGGTAAGTAGCAATTTCTAAGCAAATGTTGTTGAGTCTTCAATATTCCAGCGAAGTTTCATCGTCCTAGCACATCTGGAAGTACCTTAACGCGCGATCACCGGAATCCCAGACCCCCCTCCCCTCCTCCAACTCCACCCAAAATACCCGGAAAATCCGGTTCTGTAAATGATTAATCCAGAGCATCTGTTTTTCATTCCCACGAAGTTCGATCCAGATCACACCAGTCTAAGCGGGTCAAGTATTTTCCGCCCTCCCCCCAATAATTGCCGGATTCGGTCCAGAAATGAAAAAGATCACCAGAGAAAAATGTCCTCTGTTTAATTATTAAATTTCACTCAAATCTGATCACCCGTTCCAAAGTTACGCATGACTCAATATTCTGGATTCCCCTCCCTCAACTCCCCCCCCCCCCAAGATTATCATATCGAGGATTTTTTTTTTATTCCAAGTCAGTTTGACCGGGTCCCTGATATGCCTTCCAAGTTTCGTCGTGAAAATCCCCCAAAAAACGGAATTCCGGTAAACCCCCTCCTCCCCCCCCCCAAGTGTTCGGAGCCAGTCAAATTATGTAAGAGATTTACGTTGGATCAGATGGTTGTTCTTCCCAGCAAGTTTCACTCCGATACCACCATTCTAACCGTTTCTCGAGATTTCCGGTCCCCCCCCCAGCTCCCCCACGGTGCCCGTAGCCAATCCGATTCAGTAAATGACTTACCTAGAGCATCTGTTTGTTCTTCCCACAAAGTTCCATCCCGATCCCTCCATTCTAAACGGGTCAAGTATTCCCCCCCCCAATAGTTGCCGGATCCGGTCCGGATATGAAAAAGATCATCGGAAAAATGTCCTCTGTTCAATTCTTAAATTTCAAAAATTGTCCAAATTGTCTGGATCAAATATTGAATTTTTGGGATCCCATCTATACCTTTGGTCTTGTTGTACTTTTCGGTTAAGATGAGTACTTTAAGGGATGGTCAGATGGTCAGTGACAATAACTAAGCCAATCTTGTCAAGTCTCTGATGTTCAAGCAATTTTCATCGTCCTAGCACATTTGGAAGTACCATAAACTGCGATCACCGGAATTCCAGACCCCCCCCCCCCCTCCAACTCCCCCCAGAGTGCCGGAATCCGGTCCGGTTCTGTTACTGATGTATCTAGGGCTTATGCTTCTTCTTCCCACCAAGTGTCATCCCAATCGCTACACTCTAAGCGTGTCACAAAACTTCCATCCCCCCCCCGGACTCCCCCCACATTGTTCGAGTCCCTGATATACCTGCCAAGTTTTATCGTCCTAGCACATGTGGAAGCATCTTAACTCGGGATCATCGGAATTTCGAACCCTCCCTCCAACCCCCCCACAGTGCCCGGATCCGATCCAGCCTTGTCAACTATGAGCGGGTTCCATCCTACTTACCCTAGTTACTACGCATGATCTCACAAATTCTGGCTTTTTGCTATCAAGGCTGGAACGATTTTTCTATTCCAGCAGAATATAATGCCACGGGCGAATCCGATCAATCACGTTACAGAGATGCATAGTTACCGCGCTTACTCGCTCCCGAGCATGGTAAGCAAATGGTTACTGTTTCGAGAAGGCTGGAATGGTCAGCATAGTATCTATTTGCGAGGTTGGAATGAAAATAGTAACTAATAGTTACTCCTGTTAGAAGGGAGGAGCACGCTCTATGTACCTAGGGCTTGTGCTTGTTTCAACAGATCAACAGATCCGTTCTGGACTTGAAGTGTGACATCTGAGACATGCAGTCTTTCCAGATATCGGGTTTCATTAAGATCCAATACCCCATTCAAAAGTTATACATACGTCAATATTCCAGATTCCCCCTCCCTTCACTCCCCACATGGTGGTCGGATTGGGGAAGTATTTCCAAGATAGTTTGGTTGGGTCCCCAATATGTCTGCCAAGTTTCATTGTCCTAGCACATCTGGAAGTACCCCAATTCGCGATCACAGGACTGACCGACCGACAGACCGACGGAAATGTGATCAGTATATAGCACTTGGCTGAAAGGCAGGTGCCATAAAAACTGGGTATTTCCATCATATTTTCAATCCAGTACAACATTCTCTAACTTTGAATGTCCCTGCGATACTTCACAGTTGACCAAAAAATGATAGAAATATCTGGAAAGAAAGATCTACTCTTCTTCTTTTTTTTCAATATTTTTCCTTCTGACTACTAAAATAAAAACTAATAAAAATAAACAACCCCAAAACTTGGGGTATTGTTACAGTACAGAATTAAGAACAGATGCAAAAAGTGTGTGATCCTGTATGTGTAAGTAACCTATTGCTATTGATCAAAAACGGTTTAATTCTGGACTGTAATTATTTATGAATACATTAGTTGCATTTTCCCAGATACCATGGTCTCTGATACCACAGTAACTGGATCTGCAATTAGTCGTTTCTGCACTTACCATGGTATATGATACACAGCTGCTCTGCAAAAACGAATCTTGCCGAAATTGCAGTTATCGAAGTCATCCCAAAAGAAAAACTGATATCCAGTTACATCACTAAGTGCCAAACTTCTTTCCCACCACTTTACAAAAAATCGATGAAAGTGATGACATCTCAGATACCACAACCAGTTACCACGGTCGCACCATGGTACGTGGTATCTGGATATCAGATACCCATAACTGGCCAGATACCACAATAACCGCAAAAATGCCTTTTGACCGTGGTATCAGATACCAAGGTAACTTCAAAACCAACTTTAGACTGGGGTATCAGATACTATGGTATCTGCAAAACGCGACTACTAGCATTGGAACCTTGATTGCTTGAAAAAAGTAAAAGCAGCAAACAGAGCCCAAAACATTTGGATATTTTATGTAACCTGAGTATTTTGGATGTGAATTAAACATTTCTGCAAGTATTTTGCAGTAGAAGTTGTCTGGTGTAGTATGGTTTAATTGCTTTCTTCAGAGACAGTCCAGTATCAGCACACATTCAAATAAGCATTCCTCAACTATAAAAAATCTTATGCTAGCCAAAAACTCATAAATTTCAATGCCTGATCAACTCAATAGCTGCATTTATTGTCTGGTGACTGCTCACCAGTGATTCTTGTAATGTGTTGTTGCAGTGTCTGGCTAGTGCTCACCGGTGCGGACTAACCAGAGCCTCGTTTTTTATGCAATAGTGCTGCCACTTCACTTCTGCAGCACCTTTGCTTCTGCACAAGATGCATTTTCGGGCTCACTGCCTGCATGACTTCTTGTTGGTTGATGCAGCAAATTGCATGGGTGCACGGCAAGTCTACGCAAGTCCGTGATTCTCGAGAACCACTGCCGTCTTCCTTAAGAAGCACTGCAGTGCAAAAACGAATATAGAAAGAATCAACCCAGAAGCAGCCGAAGTCGACCAGAAGCATGCAACAAAAACGAGGCTCAGACCTACTTGGTAGGCAGATTCTAGTCTTAGCGACACCATTGAGACAAAAGTGCGAAACTGGACAAGAATCAAACACTAAGGCCTTTTATCTCGACACAGTTGTGGGCCACACACTTCTGAGTGTTTGTCACAGAAGCAAGATTGTGTGCCACACAGTCAAGCCACTGGTGGCACAGGTTGAAACTCACAGAAACGCCGTATTGTCTTTTTTTTTGGCGGTCATTTCAAATACCAAAAGATCAAATAAAATTCATACAAAATCTCAATAAATAGAACTCCATGCTTATTTTCTTACCATTCTGTATAAAAAGCATCTTCTGTTTTAAGTCTACATGCTTGAAAAAGTAGTTAGCTTTCTTGCTTAATCTAAATTTCCCACCAGAATCAAGCAACAAAATCGACAATCTCCTGGCCAGTTGTTTGTTGAATTTGAGCCACAAAGCGAGCCACAAAAATCTCATTGGTCTCGGATACACACTCATGGGCGGCACGAAAGACAGCGGAAACACTCTTTTCAAGCCACAGTCAACCCACAAACTGTTTGTGGGACAGTTGTAGGAGCACAGAAAAATGCCTCTAGTGAGGAAAAACTAGAAACAACCCGGAATGCTATGGATGCAGCTAATGAGTTCTCTACCTGTCACCATGATATAAAAAGAAAAAGACAAATAATAAATAGGCCCTACTCCCCTTTTGTTTTTGTTATTGTTTGTGTTGTTTAATGGAGCTTCCAGAATTTCTTCTCTGTGCTCCATAATTCTTAGTCTTGGCTCTGTCTCCAACCTTGACCCCCTTACAATTACACAACCATGCTTCATCACAGTAACTAATCAACTACACAGCAACCGCCAATTAATCTAATACCCTGTCATATTTTACAATACATTTCATTATAAAACTAAAACATCATAGTTAATAAGTTTTTTTACTCCCCTTTTTTTGGCTTTAAGCTGTCACTTTTCTTCGTTTTCTTCTTGTGTCTTGTGTCTACTACTTTCGGGCAGCGTTGCCACTCGACCGGCACCGCTTCGCGGTACCCTCTTCAAAAAGCGGCATTTCCGCGGTATTATTTGGCAAAATTTGCGGTAGGCCTTTTTATGTTGATATGAATGTAGATTCATGGTCAAGTGAAATGTGGTGAAAATCTGCCAAAATGCAAGAAAACACGTGCTGTCTAGCCAATATTACGGTCTGGGGCTGTTTTTAAGTCTAAGATTCTAACTTCGGCATATCTTTAGAAGAACAGCCATATCCCTTTGAAATCGGATGTGGTATGGCTGGCTATGGCCTAAATCTTAAAGTTTAACTGAAAAGCTAACTCATTTTTGTGTCATTCAGTTCAGGACATCTGGTCCTGGATTCTGCAAAGTTTTTTTTTTTATTTTCCACTATCTGCACTAGTTACGACGTTCAGAATATCTGCGGCCGTCCCCAAAGCGCAAATTGTACTATAGGCGTATTCTGGCCGTTCCCCGAGGACTCCCTGGGGAATCGAAGGGAACGGCGAGAATAGAGGGAGTCACTCCGCGCGGACTCCGCGTACAGAAACAGCGAGAATACGGGGAATACTTCTAAACTTTATTTGTTCGAAAAATGAATATGCAGCTGAAAAAATTAGTCTAGTTCCACTTTATTTTTGGTTTTGTTTATTCTGATTCTTTTTAATTAATTTTACATAGCACCTACAACAGAAAAAATTGATTCCCCTCCGAATTTGAAAGGGAGTCCTTTTTGATGATGATGATAATCGGAGCATTCCCCGTCCGTGGGGACTCGCGAGAATACGGGGAGTGAGTCCCCGGAACAAACAAAAACGCGGGGACTACTCAAGTGGAGTCCTCGGGGAATGGCGAGAATACGCCTTTATGACGCGGGAAATTTTAATCTCAACACAAACGCGGCTTTTCAGTTCGCAGGGGTGAGATCAGTGAAGATTGCTTAGTGTCTGAACAAAACAAAAAATCATAAAACTTTCTCGTAAGGCATAAAACAAAAATACAAGCGCATAGAGGTAGCACAAATCACACAGAAATTCCACTATTTGAAAATCAATTATTCGTGAATAGCGGAACGACGAAGTAACGCATTTTTACCACCAAAGGCGTATTCTGGCCGCAGGGGCGTCCCGATACCTTCCTGATCGGGGGGGTGCAGCTTCGGAATTTTACCGGAATTTTTCGAGCTTTTACCGGAATTTTTCGAGGTTTCGCCGAAAATTCTCGTAGTGACAATATCTGCAGAAAGTCTAGAATACTGTTGTGTTCTGACTTCGATTACGTATTGTAAACAATAGCAAACAAAAAAAAGGCTCGTTAACACTTAAAACAAAACAAAAATCTGACATTCAACACACCCTACACATTTATTCGACGCGTTTTAACCATTTTCCATTTATCCTCAACACATCCAATTTCACACTCATCAACTAGATCTGTTTCACATGCTATTAATAGCAGACTTTCAAGACGCTGGTCAGCCATTGTTGAACGCAAGGTGGTGCTAAATACCTTCATCTTGCTAAAAATTCGTTTCCCTTTTGCTGAGGTAACAGGGATTGTCTTAGCTAGCTTGAACGCTTTCCATACTAGTGGTAAGACGTCTTTCAGTTGACGAGAGACCTCGAATATATCTTCAAACTTTTTGTTTGTTTCGAGGCTCTCCCGGCGACTTTCTACATCACGTCGAAACAAGGCTAATTCGTTTTTATGGCACTTGCAGCCTCTGGCTCAAGTGCCATATACCGTCGCAATTCCGACTGTCGATCGGTCCGGTTTTTTGTCACACTTTTTCGAGTTAGGGTTCTTCCAGATGTGCTAGGACAGTGAAACTTAGCAGGCATATCAGGGACCCGACCCAACTAACCTTGAATAATCAGTTACCCGATCCAGTCATCTGCGGGGGAGTGGAGGGCGGGGAAATCTGGGAAATTTAGGGCAGCTGGTCACACCTTTTCGAGTTAGGGTACTTCCAGATGTGCTAGGACGATGAAACTTGGCAGGCATACCAAGGTCCCGAATAAACTAACTTGGAAATGATCAGTTTTTTGATCCGATCATCTGGGGGGGGGGGAGGCGGGGGAATCTAGAAAATCGAGTAGTTTTGAAAAAATTGGCTTAGAAATCGCCACTTTCCAAAGCCGTTTTCCGTAAAGTGCCAATCTTGACCGCAAAGTAAGAAAAATAATTTTAAGCGAAATTTGCATTTTCATGATCTCCATGAGCTCATTAACTTTTTTGCCTCAAGGGTTTTGCTTACAAATGAAGCTCCAGCTCTCTTAAAGTGCGCATGTTAACTTCAAAGTCGAAAAGTACTTTTTATCAAATGATTCATCTCAACTCAACAATACCGGATTCAACAGCTACGGTGGAGTTGGGAGGGGGTGATCGGAAATCTCCAGAAATGGTTAGAATGGAGGAATCGGAGTTTAACTTCCTGGGAAGAACAAGCATTTATTCTAGATAAATCGTTCGCACAGTTGGACTGGATCCGGACACTGGGGGGTGGAGGTGGAGGGGGGCCTTCCGGAATTCCGGTGATGGCATTTTTCAAGACGAAACTTGGCAGGCAGGCATATCAGGGACCCGTTGAATCTGACAGAGCCCTTACCTACTACATACAGTTGCAAGTGCCATGCGAGCTTACAGCTCTTGTTGAACTCTTCTTGGTTCACCGGTATCACCGGAAAGGAGTCGAGAAAGCTGTCGGCGATTTTGGATTCACATTCAGCCGAATTCCGGTAGATTCTGTGGGGTAAATTCCGGTAGATTCCCTGAGCCGAATTCTGGTAGATTACGTGGGGTAAATTCCGGTAGACTCCCTCAGACAAATCCCGGTTGATTCATTGCGAAAGATTTAGCGTAGATTCCATGAGCAAAATCCGGTACTTCCCTGAGCTGAATTCTGGTAGATTTCGTGTGGTGAATTCCGGTAGATTCCCTGAGACAAGTTCCGGTAGATTCCTTGTGAAAGATTTCGCACAAATTCAGGTCGATTCCCTGAGCCGAATTTCGTGGATTCCGAGGGGTAAATTCCGGTAGATTCCCTGAGACAAGTTCCGGTAGATTCCTTAGGAAAGAGTTCGCACAAATTCCGGTAGATTCCTTGAGCCGAATTTCGTGGATTCCGAGGGGTAAATTCCGGTTGATTCCCTGAGACAAGTTCCGGTAGATTCCTTGTGAAAGATTTAGCGTAGATTCCATGAGCGAAATCTGGTATGTTTCCCTGAGCAATAATCCGGTAGATTCCCAAAAAATAATCAAGTTCAGGTGAATTCGACAAATTTTGACTGGCGCGGCAGGCTTTCTGGGGGGGGGGGGGTGCTGCACCACCACCCCCTCGGGACACCCCTGTCTGGCCGTTCCCGAGGACTCCACTTGAGGAGTCCCCGCGGTTTTGTTTGTACCGAAGACTAACTCCCAGTATTCTCGCGAGTCCCCACGGGCGGGGTCAAACCGTCATCAAAAATCTGAAAGACTCCCTTTCAGATTCGGACGGGAATCAACTTTTGTTGGTGTTGGTGCAATGTAAAATTAATCAGAATGAACAAAACCAAATATAAAGTGGATCCAGTCTAATTTCGTCAGTTGCATATTTTTTTTTCTACAAAATCCATTTTAGAAGCGTTCCCCGTGTTCTAGTTGTTTTCCTAGGCGAAGTCCGCGTGGAGTGGCTCCCTCTGTTCTCGCTGTTCCCTTCGATTACCGGAGGAGTCCTAGGGGAACAGCGAGAATACGCCTCAACACTCAGATTCCCTTCTCGCCATTGATGTTTTCTTGAAAGCCTAGTCGTCTGGCGAAGACTGGATATCTACAAGATCCAGTTGTCTGGATCAAATTTTAAATTTTTGGATTCCATCGAAACCTTTGGTCTTGTTCATTTTGGATAGATGTTTTGCTTGGTTTTCCCACTTTTTAAAGCACAATAGGCACTAACTATGTTTTAATCTTTATAACATGCTACACACATATACATTTCTGACTTCCACGAGATGGCGCTTCAAAAATAAGCCGTTTTCTTGTTATCGCTTGTCATTGACTCTTCGCCAGTATCGGCGGAGACTATTTCAGAGCATGATATTTCAAGGCGCGGAAATTCAAAAACTCTCGGCCATGTACGAAAATCAATCGTTTTGTAGAGCTGAGTGACGAGATTGTCATGGCTGCTAAAACAAACCGTCTCTGTCGCTAGCAGATTGCTCTAGTGTTTTCTGATGAAACTTTCTGTTGTTTGTAGTACCGAAGAAAAGTTTAGTTTTCTGGATGTAAAGTTACAACACTGCCAAAATGGACAAATATAACCGACCTATTTGCGTATGATTCCAGAGCTTACAAGGAATTCTCAGGTACCGCCGTTTATATGAATATTTGTCAACAATACAAATAACCCGGAGTATATAATAACAACGAATAGATTAGAAAAAAGAAACTCCGCTTATATTTGTCGAAGCTAGTAAATCGGAGTATGGCAGTCAGCAAAAAACGGCGTAACGATATTTAACCGAAAATAAGTTGTCGAGGAATCTGCTGATTTCTGATATAAAATTGTATCTTAGGGGGTGGTAATGTGGCATCATGATTGTTTGATCTGCCCATTGAACTTTAACAACCGCAAATTCAATTTTCAAGCATTTGGCGTCCAGCCGGCCGCGTCGGAGAGCAAGAGGGCTGGATAGAATCGACAAATATTACAAGAACATCGCCAATTTCAGGTAAAAAGTAATGTTTTCGAAAAATCGATATCTCTGAGCTATTTCATCAAGGAAAGATCTTCTATAGTAAGAGTTGGGCTTTGAAAACTGTCCGTATAAACAACCAGTCAGTCGATAAACACCTTGTTGGCTAGTAACGCCTCTAGTTGATAGTACATTCGAAATAATAGAATCATTGAACTGGCAACAAGTTAAAACCTGCTGTTTTGAGGCGTATTCTCGCACTCCTCGGGGAATCGCATGGAACGGTGAGAATAGAGAGGGTCACTCCACTCGGACTCCGCGTGCAGAAACAGCGAGAACACGGGGAATGCCTGGGGAATGCTTCCAAAATCGACTTTGTTTGAAAAAAAATACGCAGTTGATGAAATTAGTCTGGATCCACTTCAAGTGTATTCTCGCCGTTCCCCAAGGACTCCATTTGAGAAGTCCCCGTATTTTTGTTTGTCCCGGGGACTCACTCCCCGTATGCTCGCGAGTCCCCACAGACGGGGAGTGCTCCGATTATCATCACCATCATAAAAAAGGACTCCCTTTCAGATTCGGAGGGGAATCAATCTTTGGTGGTGTTGGTGCAATGTAAAATTAATTAAAAACAATCAGAATAAACAAAACCAAAAATAAAGTGGATCCAGACTAAAGGCGTATTCTCGCCGTTCCCCGAGGAATAGAAGGGAACGTCGAGAATAGAGGGAGTCACTCCACGCGGACTCCGCCTAGGAAAACAACGAGAACACGGGGAATGCTTTTAAAATGGATTTTGTTCGAAAAAAAATATGCAGTTGGAAAAATTAGTCTGGGTCAACTTTATTTTCGGTTTTGTTGTTCTGTATGGTTTGCATATACTCTGCAACTTTTTACGTTCATGTACGCAACTCGCTGTGTTCTTAGAATTTTTTTTTATAAATTCAGTAAAAATCTGGTACCGATTCGGTCAATTTCACCAGGTGCGCTCCCCCCCCCCCCCAATGATGAAATGTTCGGGACGCACCTGGCAGGAGTGTGGTGTACAGATATATCACAGTGTACACTCATCAGCCTCAGTAATTTTCTTCAACTTCTTCTTTCCTGCTGTGCACGCCTCGTTACGGTAGACCGTAACCTTACGAGCCCGTTACGAGCTCAGGTCTATTGAACAGGTTTATGGTCCATTTGCACACTGCGTAAAATCCGAGCGTATTTTGAAATCCGAGCGTATTTTACGCACGTTTTGAGCTTGAAAACATTTCTAGCAATACGACGTATTCGTTTTGTATGTAAATACGTCCGTATTGCTAGAAATCTGTTCAAGCTCAAAACGTGCGTAAAATACGTTCATTGTGTAAACCCACCATTACCCCACTCAAACCAAAAATTAAAATTAAAATTGAAAAATTAAAATTAAAATAAGATCTTACTATTAAAATTTAACTGTAATTCCTTGTTGATTTTTTTTCAATTTTAATTTTAATTTCTTAATTTTCAATTTAATTTCTTAAATATTCTTTGAGCCCAAGCTGACTTTGAAACATTTATTCAAACAATGTTTACAACGGGTACGTCAGCTACGATTCTTCATCAGCGATATTTCGGCCCTTTTTGGCAAGGATCCTCGTCAGGCTGTCAATCCTCTGGTTCAACTTCGTGGAAGGAAACAAATCTGTAATAAATAACCGAAGCTTCTACCGACTATAAATATCTTATTAAAGTAAGTTATCTTCAATACCACTATAATGAAAAAACTAGTCCTGAGATTTATTTTTGACACGGACGCTGTTTTTGCTGGACGATTGGGGCGATGACAGGAAAGGTTTTTTTTCTGCATTTTGGTCAACTTCGGTTTTTTTCTTAATAAGGGACTGAAAACTTAAATATTATTTTATTAATAACTTCGTTCTACGTTTCTATTATCGAGTACTTGTCTGTATCTATTACTTTGAATAATGACTGCACGGAAAAACTAGTGCTGAGATTTAATTTTTGACACGGCTGCTGTTTTTGCTGCACGATTGGGGCGACGGCAAAAAACATTTTTTTTGCATTTTGATCAACTTCGGTTTTGTTGTTAATAAGGGACTGAGGCTTAAATTTTCTTCCCTTAATAACCCCGTTCCACGTTTCCGGTGGGGAGTACTCGCCTGTATCTCGGTTAATGCCTGCTCGGTTTTTCTTTATCTCAACGGCTTCTCGAATGGTTTGATGGAGTCCGGTGCACGTTGCAAGATTTTCAGCTTTTTCAAAATATACTGAATGGGATGGGTTTCCAAAAATATGTTCTGCAAGTGCAGATTTGAAAGTATAGTTATGACGGTGTCCGTTGGAGAGGGCGTGGTCAATTTCTTGCTCATGCTCTGCAAGTCGTTTTCCGAAAGTTCTCTCTGTCCTTCCTACGTAACGCGTTCCGCAATCACAAGGTATTGAATAAATGCCTCTTTGGTACTGATTTGGGACTTAAATATTATGAAAATATAAATAAATTAAATATAAATTATAAACTTAATTATAAATATTGGGACGAAATTTCGCTGGTGAAGAATCGTAGCTGACGTACCCGTTGTAAACATTGTTTGAATAATTTCTCAATTTTCATTTTAATTTTTTAATTTTCATTTCAAGTTTTAATTTTAATTTTTCAATTTTAATTTTAATTTTCTATTGAACAGATGTACCCCTTCTCTCTCTCTCTCTTTAGCTAGGATTAAGAGATTAAATAGTTGAATAAATACTATCCTTGCTAATGGGTTCCATGTGTGGAAAGTAAATCCCGAATGGAAGGGACCCCTAGTTCTGATTCTTTATAATTAATTTTACATTGAAAATTGCAAAAATTTATTCCCCTCCGAATCTGAAAGGGAGTCCTTTTTTGATGATGGTGATGATAATCGGAGCATACCCCGTCCAGGGGACTCGCGAGAATACGGGGAGTGAGTCCCTGGGAGAAACGAAAACGCAGGGACTCGTCAAGTGGAGTCCTCGGGGAACGGTGAGAAGACGCCTTAGGTCTGCAGTTGACTTCAGCGAATCGAACGCGGTGTTGAAATCCCCGTTTTATGGGCAACAAAGACATATTTTGCCAGACAAGCGAAAGATTAGAAACTTCAAGTTGGACAAACTTTAGGTACAGTAATGAATGCGGTATAAAAAGCCATTTCGCGGCATAATTGCGGTATGCGGTATAATCCAAATTTTATTCGGCATTTGCATTTCCCTCAGAATCGTGGCATTATGCCGCGAATTGCGGTACAAGTGACAACACTGCAATCGGCGATGGCGCAGCAGTGCTTCCACTTCTACTTATTTAGGCAGTAGAATACTTATTTTTGGCCTTTTCTACTTACCAAATTTTGGATCTACTTACCTACTTATTTCCTACTTATGTTCTGGTCTCCTACTTATTGTCTCATCATTTAATCTGTGAACAAAATCTCTGCATTTTTGCAAAAAATAAGCCTTTTTTCAAATTTTCGCCTGCGGCGCAGAGTTTCAAAAATTATTTGCTTGCCCCTGCCGGGCATTGTTTGAGCAAAAATCGGCTGTCACCATTGAGAGAAGATGGTCGAGTGGAGCACTTGTCAAATACAGATGGACAGATCTATAATTGTATTCCCTTACCTTACTTTCATCTTTGATGCACAAAAATACCATGATAAAACGTCTCAAAAAAAATTTCGCCTGCGCCGCGTTTCATAGTATTCTCTATTTTGTAGAAGGAGGCATAATTAAGGTGGGGGTTTATCTGGTTTTAGGCTTGGAATATGAAAAACGTTCGTTTGAGACCTGTCTTGCAAGAATATACTAGAGGCTGCTGCTGGGATTTCACCCTCTCCATTGTTTATGTTTCTGAAGATTCTACAGAAAAGATAATGCGAATTTCAAAATTTCACCTGCAGCCGTCAGTTAAATTTTGTCTTGGGTTCGGTAGTTAGAAGCTGCAGTGGAATCGGCCGTAGCAATAGGCCTGTAATGTCCAAGTGGTATTCGCAAAAGCAATGCCCGGTTGCTATCTAATCAGCTGCCATGTTGCTCTTTTTAGTCTTGCTATTTTTACTTAAAATTTAAATTTTTGAATTTTAAGTTTTAAAATAACTTAAAACTGGTCCGAAAAATTGGAATAATCTAGCCTAAAGCTTAAATTGTCCCTAAATTTCTGAAGGATTCGGTAAAACTTTGAATCTGCATCCTCCCCATCGAAAATACCCTTGTGCATTTTTGAATGAATGTACTTATTTTTCTACTTCATTTCATACTAGCTTCTACTTACTAAATACTTATTTTTAAGAGGGACCTACTTATTTTGGGAGCGCCGGGAGTGGAAGCACTGTGCCGCGGTGAGATTGGCAGCTTTTTTGAACCTGGTAATCATGGTCAATCGCCGAAAATTTTTAATTTCTCTACAACAGTTATGTCTACAAAAAAAAACATTCTGCTCAGCATTACAATATGTTGAACCCAAGATTTGCATTGTTGGTAGTGGGCCAGCTGGGTTTTACACAGCTCAGCATATCCTGAAGGTTTGTTTGGTTCAGTTCAAGTCAAGATATGTTGTTTTGGACTTTCTGCCAATAAACAATATTTGTAATTTTATAAGTCTAGAGAGTCATTAGTTAAATTATGGATGGGGGGAGGCGGGACCCCATTTCAGCATTCTCGGCTGAATTGAGGTGATTTAAAGAGAATTTCAAGATCAAGGATTTATTCATATATTTTCCGTAGCGCGGTACTGAGGAGTACAAAATATAATATACAAAACTAAACTACAGTAGAGGTATACTTATTTAAAGAGTTACTTAAATGTGAACAGTGCAGTTTCAGGCTAAATAGTAGAATGGCAGTCCAAAAAATGCCTATTCAGGTGTTTTTAGAGACTTAGGTTAACTGTTAATTAACTTTAGTCACAGGAAGGGCATGAAAATGGCAGAGTACAAAGTCAACAGATGTTCAAATAAGCATACAGGAGAGGTGTCCAACCTCGAATTTATATGACCTCGAACTTGGCCTGAAAACCTTACAAGGAAATTTCTGTGCAGTCCAAAACAGGTCCTGACTGTCAAGAAGGAAACCCTGAGTGACTACTGTACTGGAGGGGTATCCAACCTTGAATTTACACAACCTCTAACCCAGCCTTAAAAGGTTGGAAGGAAATTTCAGGACAGTCCTAAAAAGGTCCTAACTGTCAAGAAGGAAACCCTGAGTGACCCAGGATCTGTTTTGGACTGCACAGAAATTTCCTTCGAAGGTTTTCTGGCTAAGTTTGAAGTCATATAAATTGGAGGTTGGATACCCCTCCTGTACACCTAAATCAACTGATATATTCTGTTACGCTATAATAAATACTATTATAAAATACGTATAGCCTGCAGGGGCTTGACAACTAAATTAGAATTTCTTACATACTACACTGTTCACTTGTGAGAAAATGGGTACAGGTTGTGGGTTTGGAGGCCTTCTGATGCTTTTTTGTAAAATTTTGTCAGGTTTTTCTTCAAAGTTAAAACTGGGCATTTTCTTTTAAAGCAGAAACCAGCTGAATTATTGAAAGAAATAGGAAACCCAACCCAAGAAGAAATTTGCAAAATTTGAAATATGAAATTTTAGTAGCAGATTCTGATCGCTGATATATTTTAATTTGGCAATAGTCGCATTTTTGCCAAAAGAGCTCATAGGCCTCTCTTGGCGTCCCAAGGGGAGCGTGGGGGCACAGCACCCCCCAGGGGCATCCAACGCCTTTCTTCATGGGGGGGGGGGGCAAACCTGGTAAAATTGACCGAATCAGTAGGCTACCTGATATTGACCGAATTTATAAAAAAGTTTCTAAAATACAGGGAGTTGCCTTCAAGAAGCTATAATGTAAAAAGTTGCATAGGAGGGCAGGGGAATCCGGGAAATTGAGAAGTGTGTAACTTTCGAACGGATGATCGGAATGTAATAAAACTTCAGAACTGAATAGAATATATATCTGAAATGTCCCGTTTAAAGTCTTGACATTTACTCCGCCTTTTCAAAATGGCGGGTCATAAATAAATTACTTACTTACTTACTTACTAGTAGCCTATATACAAAATCAAGTCTAAAGAGAAAATTTGGCGCGTTTTCACGCTCTTCCACTTCTGTTTTTTTTTTTCAGGGATGCGCCGATACTAGCCTTTTACCTTTGGGGGACGTCCAGTTTTGTCAACAGGACTTGAAAATGTGCCTACAAAAAAGGCAGTTGCTGCAAATTGACAACTCTGCAAACGGCTGTACCCGGAAGAAATTAAAGCTCTACAGGCAAAATATTTGAATCACCCTTTTTCTGGCAAGCTTTTAACGTGGCTCAAGCCCCCCATAAATTCCAAGCCTCAAACGCCAACTGAATGACGTACAGTGAAGACTGGGAAATGCGCCCAGGCTATTTGTTTGGGAATCACTCATGATGAAAGTGCCTTTTTGTGATCCCAAGGCTACCTATTAAGCCACAGAGCTGCCTGGCGAAAAAAGGTGCCATCCAGGGTAAAGTAGATGTAAAGTATATTCGTTCCAAATTCACAGCAAAAATAGGGTAGTTTTCATGCAAGAGACGTGCTTATTCCTGAAGTTCTGCAATCATTAGAAGTAAAAGTTAAGTAATGAATGGAAATCAGCTGAAGCTATGTTTAAATGGTAAAGAACAAGAGCTAGATAAATGCCACTCAAATTACCAAGCTCAGTAATTGGGGTTAACCAAATAATGAATTCATACTACCGAAAAACTAACTAAAAAAATAAGGAGCAGATCGGGAGCGATATAATGACCGAATTTCGGAATGGAATAAAATTCTTGGTAAACCATTTAAAAGAACCGAATGTGGCAAGTCTGATAACAGATGTGGACCAAACAAAAATTAGGTGAATTACCGAATTCGGTAACGAATTAGAACCAAATGAATCTGGTTTTATCACCGAATTATGAAATGGATTGACCGAATGCGATAGAACAGATATGGACTTTAGAAAAGTCCGGTGAACAACCGAACTCGCAAAAGAATGTGACCAAATAAAATTCGTAAAATCCTCGAATTTTCGTAGAGACGTACCGAATTCGGTGAAATCGACGCGGACTGAACAAAAATTGGATACATTACCAAATTCAATAAAGAATGGAAACCAATAAACATGTCAAATCACCCAATTTGGAAATGTGGGTACACCAAATCAATCTGATTAATCACCGAATTATGAAATGGATTGACCGATTGCGACAGAACAGATACGGACTTGAGAAAAGTCCGGTGAACAACCGAATTCGCTAACGAATGAGACCAAGTAAATACGTCAACTCACGCGGACTGAACAAAAGTTGGCTTTAATTACCTGATTCGATAAAGAATCCAATAAACACGTTAAATCACCCAATTTGGAAATGTGGGTACAAAATATTGATAAAAAATGGCATCACGGATTCGCCGCGATGCCCATTTTGACCGAATTTTCGCCTTCCGCGAAAATTTGACCGAATGCGGGGGGGGGGGGGGGGGGGGTGGCGCGTCCCCCCTACATTTTGGGCATTCAGTCATATTTCGGTCAAAACTGGCATCTTTTTTCTTCATTCCCTTTTCATAAAATAGTTTGTCCCCGCACTTCCAAATTGGGTGATTTAACTTGTTTATTGGTCCCGTTTCTTTACCGAATTTGCTAATTCATCCGACTTTTGTTCGGTCCGCATTGATTTCACCACATTCGGTCTGTCCCTTCGTAAATTCGGTGATTTAACCTGTTTATTTGGTCTTACTTGTTAGCGAATTCGGTAATTCACCGGAATTTTCTCAAGTCAATATCTGTTCTGTCGCATTCGGTCAGTCCATTTCATAATTCGGTCATTAATCTCATTCATTTGGTTCTGATTCCTGACAGAATTCAATAATTCATCCAACTTTTGTTCAATCTGCATCGATTTCGCCGCATTCTGTCCGTCCCCTGTGTAAATTCGGTGATTTAACCTGTTTATTTGGTCTCATTCTTTACCGAATTCGGTAATTCGGTCGCATTAGGTCAGTCCATTTCATAATTAAATTCGGGGAGATTCATTTGGTTCTGATTCGTTACTGAATTCAGTAATTCACCGGATTTTTGGTTAGTCCCTTTCTATTACTAGACTTGCCAATTTTTTTTGTTTTGGGTGGTTCTAACAAGAGTTTTATTCCATTACGAAATTCGATTGTTATACCACTCTCGATCTGTTCCTTATTTTTTTAGTTAAGTTTTTCGGTATAGTACGAATTGATTATTTGCTTCAATCCAGTTACGGTAATTCTGCTGGTTGCTATTCATTTTTTTACTTCTTAGGATTGCAGTACTTCAGAAATAGGCACGTCTCTTGACGTGAAAACTAGCCTACTTTTGTTTGCTGCAAATTCCGAACACATGTACTTTGTATCTACTTTACCCTGGATCGCCCCTTTCGTTTCGCCAGACAGCTCTGGGTTTAATAGGTAATCTTTGGATCGCAAAAAGGCAATTTTATCATCAATTTCGCCTGCGGCGCATTTTGCAGTCTTCTCTAGTTAGACGAAAGGTGCATGATTAAGTTGGCGTTTGAGGCTTGGAATTTTGGGGGGCTTGAACCATGTTAAAAGCTAGAATTTTATGGGAAGTAGTTAAATGTTGCCAGAAAGAAAAGGCGGATTAAGAAAATTTCGCCTGTGGCACCTTCATTAATACTGGTTGCAGCCGTTAGCGACGTTGTCGCTATGCAGCAACGCCGTTTTTGCGATTATTTCAAGTCCTGTTGGCAAAACTGGAAAGATCCTCCAAAGGTAAAAGGCTAGTGACAGCATATCCATGAAAAAAAAGGAAGCGGAAAAGCGTGAAAACGCGCCAATTTTTCTTTTAATAAATTCAGCAATTCAGGTACCGATTCGGTCAATTTTACCAGGTTCGCGCTCGTGACGTCC
Source organism: Branchinecta sandiegonensis (assembly GCA_030848855.1). Classification (NCBI taxonomy): domain Eukaryota; kingdom Metazoa; phylum Arthropoda; class Branchiopoda; order Anostraca; family Branchinectidae; genus Branchinecta; species Branchinecta sandiegonensis. The sequence goes on along the minus strand of JAUPMV010000003.1, from coordinate 4,132,888 downwards.
CTGCTCGCAAGCAGGGTTGCCACATCAGAAAAATTTAGAGAGTGACTTTTGGCTGAGACAGAGAGTGAATTGGGAGTGAAATTCTATTTTGATGAAAAAACGTGAAATGGTCATTTTCGGTCGGAATCACTGCTGCAAAAATGCTTTTTGGTGGAATCTCAATCGGTTCAGAATCCTCCTAGCATGACGAGCACGAAAAAAATCCCAAAAATTCCCCTTCTTCACTCTTACCGAAAGTAAAAACTAACTCTTTATGTAGTACAGACAGATTGGAATGCCTTAAAATTACTTGCATTGAGTTGAATTCCGCGTTTATTTTTGTATTTTCTGAGATTGTCACACTATTGTGCGACAAATCTGGACATTTTCATAAATAGAGTGAATTTTATGTCCTACGTAGGACAAGAGTGACAAAAAAAAATAGAGTGACAATTCACACTATCGTGCGACATGTGGCAACCCTGCTCCCAAGTCCCCTGTACTTTCTTCTAATTTGACAGTTTTTGGCAAGAGAAGAGCAGGTGGCGTTCTCCTGAGCAGATAGGTCAGTTCACCTCGGAGTTGCCAATCTCCTTTCTCCGCAGGCCTGGGCAGAAATGACAAAGTCCTTGGCCCAAAAACGATCAAAAGAACAGTGAAGAGTAAGCACTTGGTTCAAAAAATGGGAAAATGAACCAAGGCCTTGGTAGATGGGTGACAAAAACGCGACTAATGTCTAGAGAGTTTTCAGTGAAATTCTGCCTCTTGCTGTAGGGAAAGTTTCACTATTCTAGCCTGTCTGGAACTGGTCCAGGAGTGCCTGCCTGTGCAATATCAGTAAACTGTACATAGGAAAGTCGTTTTTCCAGTTATCGTGGTAATTGATACGACGGTCAAAACGAGTTTTTGCAGTTATCGTGGTATCAGATATTCAGATACCACGGTCCGACCGTGGTAACTGGTCGTGGTATCTCAAAAAGTCATCTCACTTTCATCAATTTTAGTCAAATTGGTGGGAAAGAAGTTTGGCACTGAATATTAGTTTTTCTTTTAGGATGGCTTCGAAAAAGGCAATTTCGGACATTTGTCGTTTTTGCAGAGCAACCGTATATCAGATACCATGATAACTGCAAAAACGAGAAATTGCAGATCCAGTTACCGTGGTAACAGATACCATGGTATCTGCAGAAACGCAACTCTTATTCCACTCCAAGCTGTAATCCGAGGTAATTCCAAAGTGAGTTGTTTCCATATCTAAGATGAATGGAATTCTCATCGAACAATTTGAACAGTATCCGTTTTAGAAATCCTAAAAATGATATTTACGCTTTTCAGAATCTTCCAGAGGCCACCATAGACATCTATGAGAGACTTCCTGCTCCATTTGGTCTGGTAAGATATGGTGTAGCCCCAGACCACCCAGATGTGAAGAATGTCATCCACTCTTTTACAGCAACTGCCTTGTCAGATAGAGTGAAGTTCCTTGGAAATGTTGCAATTGGAAAGGATGTGACATTAGCTGACCTTCGGAAAGCTTACAACCTTGTTATTCTAGTAGGTAGAGGTTTTGCTTCTCTTTTTATAGGATAGAAACATACATCAGTGGAGGTCCGCAGAAGCAGTTTCGAAGTACTGTAGCCTCGAAAGTAGGCTTCCTTTTGGAAGGACTCCTTTCCTGTGGATTGAATTATCAGAAATTTTCTGTTCTGTCGAACTGCAACCGTAAACGCGATCTTTCAGGGCCAAATAATAGTTACGTTTTTGCAAATACCATGGTATCAGATACCACGGTATCAGATACCACGGTCAAAAGGCGTTTTTGCAGTTATCGTGGTATCTGGCTAGTTATCGTGGTCTGTGATATTCAGATACCACGGTCCGACCGTGGTAACTGGTCGTAGTATCTGAAACATCATCTCACTTTCATGAAATTTTGTCAAATTGGTGAGAAAGAAGTTTAGTACTTAGTGATGTAACTGGATATCAGTTTTCCTTTTGGGATGACTTCGAAACGTGCAATAGTCGTTTTTGCAGAGCAACCGTGTATCAGATACCACGATAACTGCAAAAACGACTAATTGCAGATCCAATTACCGTGGTAACAGATAACATGGTATCTGCAAAAACGCAAATAATGTCAGGAGATACTCCGCCCCTAGCCAGAGCCAGCAAAGCCCAAGCATGAACAACTTCATATATGCTTTCGCAATACTCGGGAACAAAACGAACGAATTAGGGTTATCACTTCACTACCGAGTATTTATTAAATCCTATTTTATGTTATCCTCTGTGACAATTATGAAGGAAATCATAGAAGCAATTCAGTTCAGTTTTCAATTCAATTCAGTTCAATTTATTTTCGAAACCGATACAACGGTCAAGCCGATTTGGTGGTTCTCGTCCATATTAACACTAATTATATACAAAAGATAATTCTACACTAGTTTGGATATAACCAAGACTTGTCAAACATAATAAACAATATTCAAATGTATATACAATTAATGATGCGAGTTAAAAAGGTTGACGAATGCGGGAACAAAACTTCTTAGGTAACGAGTCGTTGTGTGTTTTATTGGCTGCAATTTGGGTATTGGCTGGGCTACCGCTCTCTCAGGCCTTACTCTTGCCGCTGAAAACTCGTGGGGGAGGATATCACGTAATGCTGGCGTATTCAAGATTTTAGTTCCAAACACTAATGAAAGTTTTTCACGGCGGTTCAGCAGGGTTTCTAAATTTAAGTATTAAGGAGGTCTACATACGGTACTTTAAGGGACTTGGAAACTACAAGGAGGGCTCTAAACTGTATCCTGTCAAGCGAATTAGACCGTTCACGAGTAATTCCAAAGTGCCACACAGGGCAACAGTATTCCAGAAGCGGGCGTATGAAAGAAAGATAAACTCTGAGGAGATGCTTTGGTGGGACTCCATAACGGGATAATACTTTGAGGGAACGGACGGACATGTTACCTCTCCTTAGCATAACTTCGACCTGTCTATCCCACTTCAGATTCGCCGTTATGTGAACTCCTTAAGTTCCTTAACATGCTGAGAGTGAGGAATTGGAGGGAAAAAAACAGGGTTACTTTTTAAAAAGGACATTGTTAGAACCACTGATTTTTCCATGTTAACAACCATTTGCTCAGCAGCGGCTTCAACACAAATATTATCTAACAATAATTGGGCACGGCTTGTTATATCACTACGACATATCTCTAAGATGGACAAGTCGTCTACGTACTTCCATCTGTCTTGGTAAGTTACGGCAAGCTCGTTGATCATCACAGGGAAAAGCAAAGGGCCAAGAAGAGTGCCTTGTGGTACACCGCAAAAAATGGGGAGGCTATCCGAATACGTTGACTTATATTTAGTACGTTGCGCGATCTGACAGGAATTCGCAATAATTCGTTACGAGGAAAACTTCAATTTTAAATTTGTTTAATAGTTTCTCGATGAGCTTGCTATGGCTAATCAAATCGAAAGCCTTTTTTAAGTCAATTGCAATTAGCAGCAGCTGAAAGCAATTGCAATTAGCAGAGCTGAAACACTTCACTTTGTTCGTAAGACAAGGATATCCAATAGGCATTTTGCTATTATTTACAATTTACAATTCCGTTTATTTATCCATAAATATCTTTTTACAAACAAAGAATAGTGCTGGACATGTCAATACAGTTAAAAAGATCAACCAAGGGATATATTTACAATTGTAACCTATGATTTAGATATACAGTTCACGGCTTAAAATACAATTCATCAAAATACGAACGCGAAATAAAATGACAGGTCTTGAAAATAATTACAAAAATAATTCGCCATAAGTACCATTACTATTAATATTTAAAAAAAAAAATTATTGAGATAGAAAAAGTTGATCAGTCACAACAAAAATAAATTATGAAGAGCAGGACTCGGTTAAACATTGGAGTAGCCATTCATCTGGTGAAATAATCGGGAACTTTTCCAGGTTTTACGATGAGTTTGAAAGGCAGGGAAGAAGTAGGAAGGTGGATGGGATGCGTAGCATTGCGACTGCAGTTATCATGGTAGTAGTTCTTTCTGCGAATCTGTGTTTGAAGTAATAACATGTTAGGTTGCTATCAGGTTGCTAAGCAGAGGCCTTCTGGTGACGCTTAACCAGTCTTTTTCGGAGAGCAGTGATTAAACCAGTTGAATCTCGTAGAGCTTCTGGCATCCTGCGTCAAACTCATTCTTTTCATTCCAAAACTCCAAAACCAAAATGTAGAAGAATCTATACCCTTTCGATGACCCAATTGAACAGCAAAAACAGCAGCCGTGTCCAGAATGAAATCACAGCACCAGCTTTAACTCCAACCAATTTTCAGGGAAGAAGTTCACAAAATCAGACATTTAAGGAAGAATCTTTCATTGTTTTTCCACAAGTTTATTTCCAGCTTGAATTCAATACTAAAAACTGATTTTTATCAACATAACTCACATCAGCATATTGAAAAATGCTGCGGCCGCAAAAGTTAAGCTTGTACCGGCTTAAACACTATGGCAAAGACTGTGAATCGCGCTTTGGTCACCGCATAATCAATGAGACAAGTGCATATAAGTATAAGTCGGCGGAAAATAAATAACAAAGAAACAAAAATCGAAAGAAAACAGGACATTAGAAGATAGAAATATTTATTTCAACCCAAAAAACTCAACAGATCTCTTAACCAGAACTGCAAAAAATTTTTCGGATAATAGCTGCGTTCTTTGTCACGGGAGTTCTCACCGGTGGTCTCCGGTTATTCTTATAAGGCGTTTTTGCATTCACCGGTGACTACTCCCAGTCTTATAATCCGTTTTTGAAGTAAACTGTGTCCGGTTTTATCTCACCGGTGCGGACTAACCAGAACCTGCTCGGGAGCCCGGCTTTACCAAGAAGTTAGCAACTTTTCGTCAATTGACGGGGTTTCGCGCAAAACCCAGAATTAGGCCGTTTCTGCATTCACCGGTGACTACCCACCGGTGAACCAAAAAACGCGTTACAAGAGAAAAACCGGACAATGGTGACAAAACACCAGAGACAGCCCGGAGTGCATCGAACGCAGCTAATATGTCAGATGCAAGAGAAATCCAAAGCTTGATTGCTACGTAAGTTGGGGAGCGTAGGGCAAAAGTAGAATGGAAAAGAGGGTTCAACTGATACTCACAGCCATATGGCGGGAAAGTCGGCGACAGTGGAATGAAGCGGCCGAAATAAACCTTAAAACAGCTAATTGGAAAAGAAACTGTAGAAACTGCTTTTCTTCTAAGAACCTTTGCTCTACTTAAATCCTTTACTAGTCTTTTCCGTTTGATGTGTGAGGGTAAGGAACTGTGTGATTTAAGGTCTTTAATAGGGTAGAGTATGGGGAAGATTGTGTGGTTCAAATATTGGGAACAAAGTAAAAGAGGGGATTAGGGATATGGGGATTAGGGATACTCCTGAAGATAGCAATGGAACATGCGAGATATTCTTGTTTTAATTTGGTTGATTTTAAATGTGTTTTTTGTGTTGTTGTGATATTGGTATTTTTGTTCCGCTGTGGCCCGATGGGCTTTATTATGAAATTAAGTCGTATCATAACACATCATAGTAGTAGGAGTAGTAGTAGTACAGTTTTATTTAAAATAAACATTTTGTTTTCAGTAGCACATTAAAAGCGGGGCTTGCGTCTAACTTCTATGAAAAAAAAAGAAGAGAAGAGAGAATATGGAGAATGAGACCATCTATCGATACCAAAAAAAATCACCACCCATGCCTTTTGCTAAGTCGTATCAGTCGTCACAAGCACATCGGGTTCTTTTTATACGCAAGAAATAAATCCTCCAAACAAGCACAGAAGAAATAAAAATCTGCATGCTTTTGTCGGGCCTCGTTATTCTCGTCGGCAATTTAATTCAGTCGTTGTTTAAAAAAAAACATTAATTTTGGCTCTGCACAGCTTCAGTCGTAAGCCCGTCCCTAAAGACAAGTCGATAGACGAGTCTCGTTTTGTTTATGAATGAGCATGTCTTCAACGTGAAAATTACTTTTTTTGCTATTAATTCGGAACAAATCTACTTTGTGTCTACTTTGTTTTCTGTAGCCACTATTTTGTCACATTTTTCGATGGACAGATTTGTGATTTCATAGCTATTCTTTTCTGGCTTTCTTAATCGCAAAATGACGTTCTGCTCCTCGGCGTTTCAAAAATTTCGCGTGTTGCGCATTTCGTAGTATTCTCTATTTCGAGGAACGGTGTGTCATTTACTTGGCGGTTAGGCTTGGAATTTTTTTAATTTGAAACACATTAAAGGCTAGAATCTTTCAAGACAAAGGCATTTTAAAAATCACCCCTGCGGCACCTGCTTTAATTTGTCCCGGGTGCAGGCGCTGAAATCTTTCCTCTTTAGCTAAAGCTTAAATGTACAGCTGAGGCTATGAATGAATGTATACAAAAGTTTTTGTTACAAGAATAATTTTAGCTTATGCATTGCAGCTAGTTTTACACCGGCTCTATTATTTGTTGGCGGGGAATGTGCGCCATTGCCGCGTAGTGGCAACAGTTCATTTTTGTCGGAACGTGCGAGTTGTGTATTACAATCCAGGAGTCGTTGAAATGAGGGGTCTCACAGTGCTTCCACTCCCGGCGCTCCCAAAATAAGTAGGTCCCTCTTAAAAATAAGTATTTAGTAAGTAGAAGCTAGTATGAAATGAAGTAGAAAAATAAGTACATTCATTCAAAAATGCACAAGGGTATTTTCGATGGGGAGGATGCAGATTCAAAGTTTTACCGAATCTTTCAGAAATTTAGGGACAATTTAAGCTTTAGGCTAGATTATTCCAATTTTTCGGACCAGTTTTAAGTTATTTTAAAACTTAAAATTCAAAAATTTAAATTTTAAGTAAAAATAGCAAGACTAAAAAGAGCAACATGGCAGCTGATTAGATAGCAACCGGGCATTGCTTTTGCGAATACCACTTGGACATTACAGCAGTGCTTCCACTTCTACTTATTTAGGCAGTAGAATACTTATTTTTGGCCTTTTCTACTTACCAAATTTTGGATCTACTTACCTACTTATTTCCTACTTATTTTCTGGTCTCCTACTTATTGTCTCATCATTTAATCTGTGAACAAAATCTCTGCATTTTTGCAAAAAATAAGCCTTTTTTGAAATTTTCGCCTGCGGCGCAGAGTTTCAAAAATTATTTGCTTGCCCCTGCCGGGCATTGTTTGAGCAAAAATCGGCTGTCACCATTGAGAGAAGATGGTCGAGTGGAGCACTTGTCAAATACAGATGGACAGATCTATAATTGTATTCCCTTACCTTACTTTCATCTTTGATGCACAAAAATACCATGATAAAACGTCTCAAAAAAAATTTCGCCTGCGCCGCGTTTCATAGTATTCTCTATTTTGTAGAAGGAGGCATAATTAAGGTGGGGGTTTATCTGGTTTTAGGCTTGGAATATGAAAAACGTTCGTTTGAGACCTGTCTTGCAGGAATATACTAGAGGCTGCTGCTGGGGTTTCACCCTCTCCATTGTTTATGTTTCTGAAGATTCTACAGAAAAGATAATGCGAATTTCAAAATTTCACCTGCAGCCGTCAGTTAAATTTTGTCTTGGGTTCGGTAGTTAGAAGCTGCAGTGGAATCGGCCGTAGCAATAGGCCTGTAATGTCCAAGTGGTATTCGCAAAAGCAATGCCCGGTTGCTATCTAATCAGCTGCCATGTTGCTCTTTTTAGTCTTGCTATTTTTACTTAAAATTTAAATTTTTGAATTTTAAGTTTTAAAATAACTTAAAACTGGTCCGAAAAATTGGAATAATCTAGCCTAAAGCTTAAATTGTCCCTAAATTTCTGAAAGATTCGGTAAAACTTTGAATCTGCATCCTCCCCATCGAAAATACCCTTGTGCATTTTTGAATGAATGTACTTATTTTTCTACTTCATTTCATACTAGCTTCTACTTACTAAATACTTATTTTTAAGAGGGACCTACTTATTTTGGGAGCGCCGGGAGTGGAAGCACTGCATTACAGGCCTATTGCTACGGCCGATTCCACTGCAGCTTCTAACTACCGAACCCAAGACAAAATTTAACTGACGGCTGCAGGTGAAATTTTGAAATTCGCATTATCTTTTCTGTAGAATCTTCAGAAACATAAACAATGGAGAGGGTGAAACCCCAGCAACAGCCTCTAGTATATTCCTGCAAGACAGGTCTCAAACGAACGTTTTTCATATTCCAAGCCTAAAACCAGATAAACCCCCACCTTATTTATGCTTCCTTCTACAAAATAGAGAATACTATGAAACGCGGCGCAGGCGAAATTTTTTTTGAGACGTTTTATCATGGTATTTTTGTGCATCAGAGATGAAAGTAAGGTAAGGGAAGACAATTATAGATCTGTCCATCTGTATTTGACAAGTGCTCCACTCGACCATCTTCTCTCAATGGTGACAGCCGATTTTTGCTCAAACAATGCCCGGCAGGGGCAAGCAAATAATTTTTGAAACTCTGCGCCGCAGGCGAAAATTTCAAAAAAGGCTTATTTTTTGCAAAAATGCAGAGATTTTGTTCACAGATTAAATGATGAGACAATAAGTAGGAGACCAGAAAATAAGTAGGAAATAAGTAGGTAAGTAGATCCAAAATTTGGTAAGTAGAAAAGGCCAAAAATAAGTATTCTACTGCCTAAATAAGTAGAAGTGGAAGCACTGGGGTCTCACCCCCTGGCCTGAGTGCTTCGGGCCACCCCTGTAAATATTACAGAAAAACAACCTGAACAAAATTTATTTAATCAGTTTCGAAGGTATACCTGCCGAGCAACTCCATACGTAAATCAGACTTAAACTGGTTAAAATTACCTATTTCCTTAATACCTTTACTTAGTTTATTCCACAGCTTCGAAGCTCTGTAAATAATGGAGAAGGAAGACCTACTTGTAACTAGCCGAGGAACCTCAATATTTCCTCGTATCCGAGTATTCTGTTGATGAACTCTGACCTCTCACAAAATATTCCTGCAAAACAATCCGGAAGGCTCTCACTGTAATACTTAAAAATCAACTTCTAGGACACCGCCAAGAGCTTCCTCCATTGGGTTTAGTTGGGATGGTTGGTGGTGTTCTCTTCCCTGGTATCTTAATGTCGACAAATAAAAGTGTAATCCGTGAGGTAGTTTCTTTCGTTTTGACTGCAATGAAACGGTCTCGTTTTTCCCTACAACGTAATGTTGATTTTATTTTTTGTTTTTTAAATAAGCATGGCCTTCGGTTAAAACCTGAAAAATGTCAGTTTATTATTTTTGGTTCTAAGCCATGTGAAAACCAGCATGAAAATATTTGTATTGGTCAGCATAGGGTTATGACTACTGATTTTATTAAGAATCTTGGTCTTATTTACGGGACGACGCTTTCTTCAACTGGTGCTTTTATTGTAAAGGCTGTAGATGCACGAATTTCTTGCTCTTTTGGTGCTCTCGTTTCTCTCCGAGAGCTTTTGACAAGGAAATCTTTGTCGCGATTTTTTAATACAGCTGTTTTACCTCAAATTTTAATTGCTTCTCCCCTTTTACCGTATTTTACCCTTAGCAGTTTAACGCATATGAAAACGTCATTTTTTTAAATTTGGAAAGTTTTTATGCCGATTTTCTCGATATTTTTCTAACACGCAAATGATGGAATACTATAATCTTAAAGATCCGCTTATTATAATGAATAAAAAAATTCAACGGGTTGTATCAAATTTTTCAGATCTCCAACATGACCTGTGCAGGTTTTTTCGTGAATGATATTTTCATTTTTTTTTTATTTTCAGTTTGTTAGTTATAATTAAACTGTAATTATATTGTAGATACGTTATAAATATTTTCGGCAGTGTAGTTAGGCTATCTTTTGGCAGTTCATGAGTTATAGTGTTTTAGCCGAAATTTGTCAGTGTATATTAATTTCTTTTTTACTCGCTATCTTTGGCGGAAATAAAATATTGATTGATTGATTGATTGAAAAGAAGAAAATAGTTTGTGTTTCATTTTTAGTGTTATAAATTGTTGTTGGCGCTTCAGGTATCTGTTGTATGGCCGTATAAGGCTTTTTCCAATAAATTATTATTATTATTATTATTGTAGGCATATGGCGCTGCCCAGGACCGATGGCTTGGCATACCCGGAGAAACACTGCCGAATGTTGTTTCAGCTCGAAACTTTGTTGGCTGGTACAATGGCCTCCCGGAGGACAAAGATCTACAGTTAAACATGGACGTTGAAGAGGCGGTCATCATTGGCAATGGCAATGTCGCTCTTGATGTGGCTCGGATCCTCGTCGCTCCTATCGATGAACTTAAGGTAAGAAGACACTTCAAACTGTTTGAACTCACAACGTTTCGTCAGCATGTTCTTCAACATCAGTCTCTTCACCTGCCCTCGACCATACCACAGAATTTTCATTGCGCTTAATCGTTTGTGGGATATGACGTTTTACTATACATTTCAGCCTGTTCAAATGCCTTGTCACCACGTTCTCCGGACTCGGAATATAACTAAAAGTCAGCATATTTTCCCATCTGATATTTGGATACACTGAAATATTTTGATCCGTCTAAAGGATTTTGTATTTTTTCACCCGAGCCTTTAGTAATGACGTTCAGAATGTGCGCTGCTTGCACGACAACCCAAAATTCATTCAGACGCTGGGATTTTGAATTTCAAAACAAGCCTGCATTTGCAGGATTAAATACTTTAAGCGCGGAAAGGTGACGTCGCAGGTCTTGAGTGTAGGTCGAAGAATGATGTCTTGCAAGGAATCGGCCGTTTTTAGTTTATTCTTCTATAATTGCTTACCTTTCTAGTTGGTAAATATTTCAAGCATAGAGGGACAGGCGCATAAAGGCATCACAAATCCGAAAAATCAAGTTCATTCAGTGGAATCATTTATCTGTGGACAGCGGACAAACGGAGTAACGCATTTTGTCAGGTATCAGGTGACGGCGCAGGTCATTAGTGTAGGTCGGAGAATTATGTCTTGCAAAGAATCGGCCATTTTTAGTTTATTTTTCGAGAATTGCTTACCTTTCTAGTTGGTAAATATTTCAAGCATAGAGGTATCACAAATCAGAAAAATCATGTTCATTAGATGGAATCCTTTATCTGTGACAGCGGACAAACGGAGTAACCTATTTTTGTCGAGTTTCAGGCCTATTTAACTGAATACGTGATGTGTAACTAGACTGTTGAGTCTTAGCCCTTTTCGGTTCAATTTTAAACAGGTCTGAAAACCCGATGATAGTGCGTTGGTCGATTGCTACGCTGTTGCCGAATTGCGATTTTTACCCGTGTGAAGAATGAAGCACTGTGAATACCCATCCTTAAAGGGGATAGGCTTTTGTAAATGCTTTACGCCGCTTTCACATCGACGCGTTGAGCCTTTCACACTAAGCTACGCAGCCTCTGGGTCGCGCTTGCGGCAACGCAACGCAGACAAATTAAATGAAACGCATCAGATATGTCAGTGTAAAAGGGAAGTTTTTGAAGAAAAACTGGAGAAAAACGTACTAACGATGAAGAAAAACTTAACAATGTTTAAACACACACACCAGAAACGAAAATTCAGCTGAAGGAAGTGAGAAAAAGAAAAATTAAGTACGCAACGCAAGATAAACGGATACGCAACGTATCGCAGCGATGCGTCAATGTGAAAGCGGCTTTAATCGCCCACACATCGGCTGCTTCATTGGGAGCTTCACTGACGGTCACTCTCTTCCCAGTTCTACCATTTTGGTGGGTCCTTGTCGAGACTTGGATATTATATGCAGAGGCGTCCCGTATGCCCCCCCTCTCCCCCGTCCATTGTTGTCGGCCAGTTGGTAAATAATATATTTGACAGTGCAAAACGGATACGTCAGCTACAATTTTTTAGAGCTATGTTTCGGCCCTGAAATCACAGCCCCATCTTTAACTCCAAGTCAATTTATATTATTTATATAGTCACTGTTTAAAATGGGGCATCCCTGCCGGCCCCCAGTGATCAAAATATAATGTCACGAAGTATTTTTGAAATTAAAGAACCTGAACCTGAAGTAATTTTAAAGGAAGAAATTCACAAAATCAGACATTTAAGGAAGAATCTTTAATTGTTTTCCCACAGCCGCTTGAGCTTGAAGAGGACACTTGCCAAGAAGAGCCGATCTGTCGCTCTAATAGAAGTTAGCTGACGTATCCGTTTTGCGTTGTCAAATACGATTCGCAGTCAGCTTGGGCTGAAGGGATATCTATCACCGAAGTACGGATCTTCAAATCGCCCAGACATGCCGGCGACAAGTATCCATCTTGTCTGAAAATAAGAAGAAGAGAGGTGATTCCAAAACCGAAATGCAGAAAAATCTCCACCCTTTCAGCGACCTACTTGAGCAGCAGAAACATTAGCCGTGTCCAACAAGACATCACAGCACCAGCTTTAACTACAAGCAATTTTCAAGGAAGAAATTCACAAAATCAGTTTCATTCATCAAAATATCTCATTCCCTTCGAGATTTATCGGGCTGACAGACGGACAGACGGACAACTTTTGTGATGTCATAGGTACCCCTCCACTTACGTTTTTGGGATCCCAAAAACAGTTAATTTCTCATGAAAACAGTGGATTTTCATCAAAATGGTAGTCTTTGGATCCCAAAACGTAAGTGGAGGGATACCTATGACATCGCAAAAGTTGTCCGTCTGTCCGCCTGTCCGTCCGTCTGTCAGCACGGTAACTCTCGAAGGGAATGAGATATTTTGATGAAACTTGGTGTGAGGATTCTTTGTGTCAAGGGAAAGGTCGAGTTCGTAGATGGGCTCTATAGCCCTACATTTAGGGGTGGTGGTTCAAATTAAGGGGCAAGCAAAATATTTTTAAACAGCTAATGAGATAGTCGGTTAAGGGGTAAGAAGACAAGCTGAACACGCTTATGAAAACCAGTTTCTCGCCAGACGGACGAACTACTTAAGTAGTTCACCCGCGATCCGGCCAAAACCGGAAAGTTTGTTAAAAGTAAAAGTTTTGTTTGAAGTTGATCAGATGTTTGATATAGTAGTAAGAAGACATGCTGACCACTTATATGAAAATCATTATCTACCCCGACAAGTATTCGCTCGGAATCCGGCCAAAACCGGAAAATTTGGTAAAAGCAAAAGTTTTATTTTTGTTGATTAGATGTTCGGTTTAGGGGTAAGAAAGGGTGCTGAATGACAATCATTTTTTACCCGGACATATAGTTCGCCGGGAATCCGGCTGAAACCGGGAAATTTGTTATAAGTTAAATTTTTATTTGAAATTGATTATATGTTCGATATAGGGGTAAGGAGATGCACTGATTTCGTTTTTCAGCTTCTTTTTTTTCACGGACAAGCAGTTCGCCCGGAATTCGGCCGAAACCGAAAATTTGTCTGAAGTACGGCAGGCAGTTTCGATCAGCTTCGTCAAAATAGATATGACTTATACGTAAACACACATGCTGAATCCAAATCTGAATCTGGTTTTCTCATCAGATTATTAGCTATTTGGCCTTAATCATTTCTAAATTTAATAGTAAAATGTTGTAGGATTCTCGCGAAGACTGGATCTGGCGAAGACAAGACCCAATAGTCTGTACCAAACATTAAATTGTTGGGATCCCATCGAAACACTTGGTCTTCTTTTTCTTGAAAACGGTCGTTTTTTTCACGAATAAAGTCGTTTTTCTGCAAAGACAGTCAGCAAAGATCGGTAAATACCTTGCCCCCCCCCCCCTCAAACATTTTGGCTAGTAACGCCTCTGATTATATAGGTATAGTGTTTGTAGTTCTGTTACGGCCACCCCCTAGGACAGGCCACTGCTTTCTGGGGTGGTTCTTATGTAGTATGTATTATTATCTGTTCAATAAACCCGCCGCTATCTCTAAAAAAAATTCAAAGAGCCGACGTCCTTTTGAAAAAAATTTGAAACGTTTTGTTCGAGAGTTTCACCACTTGTCTTTTTTTGAGACAATGAATGAATGAAGGTTTTGTGACCCACCGCCAAAGGGCATAATGGAGTAAACAAGACCTACGTTTTCGATGGGATCCCAAAACTCCAATACTTATTTTATTTCCTGATCCAAACAGTCAATCTTGTAGATTTTCGGTCTTCGCCATGCCCCTTTAACATGTTACTTTTATTCGTAACCAACCGATTGAAAATGTACAGTATTTTATACCGTAGCAGTGTTTTTTGACAGAGTATGGATTTATACTCGGACTACTTCACATGCTCGATATGAGCATACTTTTGAGCCCTCGTTTGTTAAGTTCTTTAATGCCCGACCGATTTTTTTTCCGTAAAATAGTTATCATTGTATATATTGTAATTTTGCGTATCTTAATTTTGACTCGTCGACTGACTTACATGTTTATTTTATGACAACAAAAACTAATAATCGGCTCTGTCCGTCGCATGTTTTTCGAATAAAATGAATTGAATTGGATTGAATTGATAATTCGACTTAAAAATAAGCTTTTATCTCAAGAATCAAACTACAGTGTACAACACACTCTCAAGCTTGAACAATAGTGACCCGCGCGGACATGCTTTTAAATACATACATATATATATATATATATATATATATATATATTAGTAAAGCTGTCTGGCTGGCGCTTCTCAAAAGTCGTACACCTATGTTATTTCGAGGAAACAATATTAGATTCCAATTCTTTTGAAGAAGTTTTCTACAAAAACTCTATTTAATATTGTTCTTAGGCATTCAGCAAAAGATGAGAGAATAACTTTAGAAGAAATCGAAGCTGAGTCTATTTCCTTATTTATAAAATTAAAATCAAAACACAGTAATTAAGTTCTTAAGAACAATGTTATTTTCTACGAAAAAAATGCAAATAACCGGCAGGGAGTGGTTTACTCAATATTGTGAAGAATTCCGACAATCTGTACGTCGAAAGAATGTGCAAGTATTTCAGACGAACCCTAAAGATGCTTATGTCATTATTTTGCGTTGTAGGCTACATTGTTGTTACAAATGTGTGGTTTCTTTTTGTGCAGTTTCTGGCTAAGCAAAGTGAGACTCGCTCCACTGGAAATGAGGCTTAAAGCACACCTCGCACTGTTTACTGTTTCTGTTCCAGCATTCAAAATCGAATAGTGCAAGAGTAGGCTCTGCTTTTAACAAATTATCCACGGCTTTGGCTGTTTTAAGCTTTTTCCCAGACCCATTGACTTCTAGCAAAAACTTAGCAAGTTAAGAAAACCAGTTATACGCATCAATAGCATGATTCATGAACACTCGTTGGGAGCATAGTGTGCATGGAAAATGATGAATTGTAGTAATTGGAAAGATTAGTGAGGCGCCGTTAGCGGGGGTTTAGAATGCAACATATGAAATTTCGGTCTCCGCGGGGTTTTAAGAATGAATGCAATTACGGAAGTATATTGCATTGGCATTATAGGTACGACAGGTCCTTTAAGACTTTCTTAAGACTGTCAAAACTGTAATTAATGGCAATACTTGTGTATCCGGATCCTGCTCCATTCTTTTATTGCTATAATGCTTGTCTTCCACAGAAAACTGATATTTGCCGCCATTCACTCGACGTTCTGTCTGGCAGCCGAATAAAAAGGGTGACGATGATTGGAAGACGTGGGCCACTGCAAGTAGCTTTCACAATTAAGGAATTCCGAGAGATTATCAACATGCCAAACGTGAGACCAGTATTTCATATGCAGGAATTTGGTGGAATTGAAGAAATAGTTCCTGGTAAGTAGGCGAACCAGTCCTGCACAAATACACGATATTGGGATCCAATGCTGTAAATTTATGGGAACGCTCCCAGCGCGAAGGCATAGTTCTTAAAGGACCCCTCTTGCTTATTCTGCGTTTTATAATATACTTAGCTCCTATATGGAATTATAAGCTTCTAAAATCCCGACCTTTCTCCATTGTTTCGTTTCGTAACTACGAATTTTTAGCGCTTTTTCGGCCTAGGCGAGTTTCCCCGTCACTCAGCGAAAAGTTTGCCGGAATCTTCAACATCCGCTGACAACTCTTTCACGCATAAGGATGTGATAATCTTCTGTTTGTTATTTCTTTTGCTTGCTTAGTTTTCCCACTTTTTAACCAAGGCACGTTCAGTTTTCAAATGTATTGTGCCCAGCCGCCGTGTCGGAGGATACGAAACGAGAGTTTCGAAAAAATCGACTGATTTTCAGAAAAATCGAGTGTTTTAATGAGAAAAAATCAACTGTTTTAGCTAAAGCTGTTTGAAGCGCTAACAAGAGAATCGCTGTTTATAGGTGGAAAGTAATGGCATTTTCGAAAACTCTTTTTCTGATTCATTTCATAGGGAAAAGATCATTTCTAGTAAGAGTTGTGCTTTAAGCTTTGATAGCATAGAGCCCAGGCATAAGGGTTTGATTTCAACTTCAAACTGTTTGAAAAACCAGGCTGAAATACTTCTTGTATATTAAATAATGATTCTGAATACATTTCCTGTCTTCCATCCGCCCAGCCTTAGAATAACTGCTGTGTGGACACATTGAATTAACCCACAAACAGTCTGATGCCCTAGGTTTAATAGAAAACAATTTCGAACAGTGTAAACAAGGCAATCATACTCCTTACAATCATACTTGGTATTTATTTTACTTTCTTGCAAGGAATTGAGTAAGATTAAAAGATAAAAGTAAAATTGAATCAGATGAGTATATAAAAAAAGATAAAATCAAACATCTAGTTCAGGGCTGCCAAATTAATAGTTGTAGGCCTGTTGTGTGTTTCATAAGTTATTCTCCTGTTGTCTTTGTTCTTTTTTTGTATTATCTTTACCCCACTTTCTTATCTTGTAAAACATTTTGTGGGTTACAAATATACTTACTTACTGACTTTTTAAAGGTCCACTCTTGCTTTTCGCTGTGTTCGCACCTCCAGTGGCAACTTATGGGGCCTGCTTACCTCTGAAATCTCCATCTTTACAAAGTCCTTGTGATTACTTTATTTGAATTTTCGCTTTTCAGCGCTAGCCGAGAATTTCCTAGGTTGCCAGACAATAAGACAATGTGAGCAAGCAGGCGCTGCCAAATCTCATATCTCGCGGAGTAAGTGTGCTATAAGGAGGTTTTTCGCGAGCTGGAAAGCAAAGTCGGAAACTTCGGAAAGTTGCCAAACTTTTCAACCCGGTTTTTGCGCTTTGGAAACCGAAGCAGCTTTCCCGGAAAGTGATTCCGCGAGGCTAGTGGAAAGCTCCGCGGAAAGTTGAATCTTTCGGCGGGAATTTCAAAGGTGTGGAGAAAAACCGGAAAAAAACAGTGCAAGTATCATGGCAATCGTAATTAAGGTGACTTCGATGGAATATATGAGAATCAAAGAACCGTCCAGTGAACCATACTTATTCGAAAAAATTTGTAATTCAACATTTTCTCGGCGGTATCAGCTTTCCATGCGTTTTAGCGATCAGTCTAGCGGGAAAGTGATTCCAGGAACCACTTCCCCACAGTTTTCGCGATGCGCTTCGCTCGTCGGAAAGTGATTCAGAGATCTCGCGAAAGCCCTCCTGTAATTTCTCAGCTTTTTTAGCCACGGCGCGTTCAGTTTTCAAATATTTTGCATCCATCCTCCGCGTTGGAGAGCGGGAAGGCTGGATAGAGTGGACAAGCGCTAAAAAGAATCTCTAATTTCGCGTGGAAAGTGTTTTTGAAAAACGATGTTTCTGTGCCATTTCGCCGTGAAAAGATCATTTCTAGGATGAGTTGTGTTTAAGCAAATCGGAAGCCGAAGTCCTTACAGCCTTACCGTGTCCGCTATCTGCATATTTATCCGTCTTGGTCGAATGATTAGCACGCTAAACTCCTAAGCGAAGGGGCGCTGGTTCGAGTCTTGGTGGTGCATACCGTTTGGTTTGAGGCTTTGTGGTGTAACTCTGTAAGACAAGCCAAAGTTCACCCAGCTTCAGATGGGTACCTGGAGAAATCTGGAGAAGGTGACAGGAAGGGTGTGCGAAAGCACCAGGAGGGTTAGCCCCCAACCGCCCATTGCACTTTCTGACTGAGGGCAGATAACCCGAGAGTAGCGCCGTCAGTTCGGCCTTTATTGGCTGATGCTGATACCTTTACCTTTTACCTTTATCAACGAAAGTTATCCCTTCATTTGTACATTTACCAACTCTTGTAAAAAAAAGACTGTTTGCTTTTAGTCCGTGGGAGGTGTTCTGTTCAATAAATTTATTCATTCAGTAGCTTAGAAATTTGAGGGGACTGAACACGCTAGGGCTTCAAACTCGGAACATTCCTTATATTCAAATAATGTATACAACGGATACGTCAGCTACAATGCTTCATCAGCAATATTTCGGCCCTTCTTGGCAAGGGTCCTCGCCAGGCTGTCAATCTTCAGGGTCAACGGAGGGGAAGGAAATAAACCTGTAATAAATAACTGACGCTTCTACCGACTATGCATATCTTATTCGGGCAAATTTCTTTCAAATACCACTGTAGGGAAAAAACTAGTCTTGAGATTTAATTTTTGACACGGCCGCTGATTTTGCTGCACGATCTTCCCATTAAACTCTCAGCAGAGTGGTATTCTGGTCTTGGTGTAACCAGAGGCGTTACTAGCCAAAATGTTTGGGGGGGGGACGAGGCATTTACCGACTGGCTGGAAATTTTTACCGACTTTTTCTGCAGAAAAAAGAACTGTTTTCAACAACAAAAATGACATTTTTGAAAAAAAATCGACTGATTTTCAGAAAAATTCACTGATTTTCAGAAAAACCGACTATTTTGACGAAAAATCGACCAATTTTCAGAAAAACTGACTATTTCATGAAAAAAATCAACTGTTTTGACGAAAAATCGTGGCGCTTTGCGGGTTATTTTTTACCGACTAGCCGACAGCATTGGGGGGGGCGCCCCCCCCCCCCCCCCCCCCCCAGTCGTGACGCCCCTGGGTGTAACTCCGTTGTAGTGAAATTTTTAGTGGTCGAAATACTGAAAGTAGAATAGTTTAGTTTGCTAGTAATAAGGATATGGAGGCCAATAAATATTCCCCCTTGGAATACAACCGAAACCTTGGATAACCTTCGCTTTTGTTTTGTTTTAGAGCTACCCCGACCGCGGAAGCGGCTGACCGAGTTAATGTTGAAGACTGCCAAAAATCCACCTAGCCGAACTGGCTCTGAATTGAAGACGGTCGAGTTTAAGTTCTGGCGAAGCCCGCTGGAAATTTTAGGCAACGGTACTGGCTTGAAGAAAGTCATTCTTGGTACCAATAAATCCGTTGGGCCACCCGTTGAATTACAGAAGGTGGAGGCCACTGGCGAAACAGAAGAGCTCCAATGCGGCCTACTCCTAAAAAGTATTGGCTATAAAAGTATCCCACTCGCTGACGAACTGCCATTCGATTCTAAGCGAGGAATTATTCTGAATGAAGGTGGACGTGTCGTTGGAATGCCAGGTAAGACCGTAGTTGCGTTTTTGCAGATAGCATGGTATCTGCTACCACGGTAACTGGATCTGCAGTTGGTCGTTTTTGCCGTTACCGTGGTATCTGAAATACGGTTGCTCTGCAAAAACGACAGTTGCCGAAATTGTGTTTTTTTTATACATCCCAAAATAAAAACTGAGATTCAGTCACATCTAAGTGCCAAATTTCTTTCCCACCAATTCGACAAAAATTGATGAAAGTGAGATGACTTTTTCAGACACCACAGTTACCACGGTCGGGCCGTGGTATCTGAATATCAGATCGGCTGTGTCCTTTTATTTTCGCGACAGACGTTTAAAACGGAGGTGGGTGCGTCGTTGGAATGCCAGGGCTTTTTAAATATTATTATTATCCCAGCCTGTACATAGGCGAAAAGAGACCAGCGCTTGTCGTCCAAGTGCTGGCCGAACTTTCGCAAAAGACTCTACGTCTGACTTGGTCACCTGAGTTCCACCAGACGTTCCAAACGGAAGTAGTCGCGTCGTTGGAATGCCAGGACTTTTTAACATTATCATTTCGTAGCCTTATACGTAGGCGAAAAGAAGCCAAGCGATTGTCGTCCAAGGGCTGGCCGAACTTCCTGAAACCACTAGTAGTCTCTACGTCTGACTTGACCAACTGAGTTCCACCAGTTATTTTTATTATTTATCAATCAATCAATCAAGTTTATTATCCAAATAGTTTACAGCTAGAAGTAGAATACAGTATTTACGAAATACATAGACCCGAAACAAATTAACTAATATACTTACAAGACATATATTTACAAGTATTCCTCTTGGACCGACGCACAGAAGACGGGAGGGGGAATAAATGTGCCGATGAGGAAGTGTGCAGATCTCACGCAAAGAAGAAAAAGTTAGCGCCGACAAACACTTCAGTTGATTCGATGGCCAACCTCTTTGGGCAGAGTCCCTCTTTCTTCCCATGTCACTTACCACAAACTCGTTTACTCTTTAATCCATTTAGACTGTATGGAGTGACGAAACATAAATGTTTTAGTTGATTCAAAAGCTTAGAAAGGTTCCTCAGGGTTCTTCTGTTCCACCGCGAATCATGCAAAAGAGGCTAAAGTTATTAAAGGTTAACTTGAGACATCGAGGTTGATGGAGGTGTGTTAACTGTTATAACTTTTTCGAACAGAAATCATCTCTGGAGGCTGATATGACTTATATCATCCTCTCCGGAGGCTGATTGACTTATAACATCCTCTCTGGAGGCTGATATGAATTATAACATCCTCTCTGGAGGCTGATATGACTTATATCATCCTCTCATATCTACTGCTAACTTTCTGTGTGAAGGTTATCGTAAAATAACTGACCGTGAGTCATAGGAGGATATGCATTACATACCTGTTCGAAAAAGTTATAAGAGCATATTCTTAAATACATTTTCTTTGTATGACGAATAATTTGCTTTTGAATACATGTATAGATACATATATATACCTATATATATATATATATATAGATACATATATATATACACATATATATATATATATGTGTATATATATGTGTATGTGTATATATATATATATATATATATATGGATGTATGTATTCAGTATATATTAATCTGTTTCAGTGTTCAGTTCATTTTTATTCATAAAAATAATGAACACCGTTAACGCTTTATGGGCCATAAAGGCGTGGCACTGGGCGGGGCTAATTCTTAATTCATATTAATTCTTAAAGGATACAAAACAAAAAAGAGCAGAAAAAAAGAATAGAGACATTACAAATTGACAAGAAAATTCACTAACGAACGAGCTTCCATCAACAAATCCCCCCCCCCTCCCCCCCCCCAAAAAAAGAGGAAGAAAAATTAAGTTTTTTGTAAGAAAACGGACATGGCCCGTGACTTGAAAGCTGATAGGGTCGACGCAACCCTTACCTCATCACGTATTAAATTCCACCCCCCCCCCCCCCCCCCCCCGGAGCAAAGTGTTTGATTATAAAAGAAGCTCTTGTTGTTTTACGGGGGGCACTCGCCAATTGCCGGGCATTCCGAGTAGAATACTCGTGGAAATCCTGATTCTGCGAAAACAGATTCTGAAAAGATGAATTTTAATTGATTATAAAAATACTTACAAGTGAAAACTGCAACTTGATGGTCTCTCATTGTGAAGACATTCATTATTTTATTAGAGCTAAAACGTTCACTTTGATTCTTATGGAGGTCATGCGACGTGATTGGCCGGATATCACTGTTCTGTAGGTTTTGAACTTTCTTGAAACAAGATACAAAATTGCTAGCCCACGCGGAGCATCCATAAATTAAGTAAGGATGAAAAACAGCATAGTAAATCATTCGTAGAATTTTATATGATGCAATGTTTTATAAATTTATCTTTTAATATAAATTTATCTATCAATTAGTTTATTTAGTTCGTGCTCTTGCACATCTCATAGTTAGTAGTAAACTAGAACAGGACCATCCTTTAAAAAGTATGTATAGTTAATTCAATCATACGGTGTCTCGGGGCAACAACACAGTCTGGGGAACAGGCATGCAAGTGGCTAGAGTCCTTAGTCGTTGAAAGCTGCCAGATACTCCAACCCTCGCAGCAAAATTAAAAGCAAGAGGCGTGAAAGCCTTAAGCAGCATTATTTATTTTACGTCTAATCACATCAAAAGATTCAGTTTATTTTCTGAGGACATCTGACTACACTGTCAGAAGTTTCATAACAGATAACACAAGGATGTGCGGTTTCAACAGATATGAGACGTTATGCATTCAAACGTTATGCATATAAGAAGAGCCGAAAGACCGCCGAAAAAACATCTGTTGCCTTTTTTGTTTTCATCATGATATCCGAAAAGTCAGTATGCTTTTTCGGCGGTGTTTTGGCTCTTCCTGGCAATGCCTGTTACGTATAACATTTGCAACACTATAACAGATAACATCCCAAGTGTTATCGGTTGGAACTGCGCAACCTTGTATTATCTGTTACGACACTTCTGACAGTGTACACTTTAAAAAAAAACTCCGCTTTCAGATAACTTAGGTAGCGTTCCAGTGAAGTTATTACAAGTTACGATGATAAGAGGAGGGGCGAGCGCCGTATTGTCGTGGTTACCACGCTCTCTGGAACGACAATAATAACAACGCGGACATACGTCATCACTCTTACGGGAGTTCCTGCAGAACCGATAGTTATTATCACTTATGATGCTCGCGACCATCATAAGTAAATTGTAATGATCACAGTCGTGGAACGAAAATAATAAGTGGGAGGAGCCAATTTACTTTTTACGGCGTGCTCGGGAACGGCAATAATAACAAGAATAGTAACTATCGTAACTAATAATAAGTTACTGGAACGCTACCTTTATCTGCACTATTTTGCATTCTAGCGTTTTAATCCTCCATCAGACTTTAACTCTCCAAATTTGGATGTTAACTCTCCGAATCTGGATGTTAACTCTCAGAATTCGGATGTTAGCTCTCCGAATTCGGATCGTAACTCTCCGAATTCGGATGTTAGCTCTCAGAATTCGGATTTTAACTCTCAGAATTCGGATGTTAGCTCTCAGAATTCGGATGTTAGCTCTCCGAATTTGCATCGTAACTCTCCTAATTTGGGTGTTGATTCTCCGAATTCGGATGTTAACTCTCCGAATTCCGAATAAAAATTTCGAATTCGGAGATGTGCAACTAAAAAAGTCAAATGTAGGAGAGTAGGATTATATGTATAGGATTATAGGATCATAGTGTAGCAGAGTAACGTCGAATATATGAAGGTATATCGTTTTTCTCATTTCAGATGTTTACTGCAGTGGATGGGTATCGACAGGTGCCGTTGGCGTTATTGGAACGACCATGAATAGTGCCTTCGCCGTGGCCAATCTTGTTCTCAGCGACTTGAAAGATAAGAAACTCGAGGAGGGGAAAGGAGGCGACGATCAAATTAGGAAGATTTTGCTCTCAAAAGGTAAGGTGAATGCAGAGCAAAACAACACTAAGGAGTAGCGCCAAGAACTATGCTTTCCATGCTTTGCAAACGGGCCATATTCGTAGCGCCGCCCACTACGCTTGCGGCATTTAAAGCGAGACAGACTTGCGGGTTTATAAATTTCTAGTAAAGCAAAGGTGCGGTCCGCACACACCAAGGAAACAATGTAGGCTGTATCATTTTTTTTGCTATGTTCAGAATATGAAGTCAGCGGAACCAGCGCTGGTGAACGGCTGAATGAGTTTCAGTAGGGACGTTCCCTATCGCTAGTGATGCTAGTGTCGCTGCTGTTAGAGTGCGTCAGTTTTTTAAAGGACACCTGAACAATGAAACCATACTTGAACACACCATGGAGAATGCATTTACAGACATGGCCACGGAGAGCATTCTTCTCCTGAGCGTGACGTTTTCAAAATACGGATGTTTGTTTCTGGAGGTTTCCACATGCAGACTCCACGACAAAAAGCGCAATTCATTCAAATCTTGTACAGCGCTGGCCGGATCGTATTGGAATTTCTTCTAGATATACTTAATTGGTTAAAAAATATTCCAGAAGAAGGGTTGATTGCAGACATTTATTCATTTCTGAAATTGTTCGGTACTGAAATAAGGACAGATGACAAAATGGAGCAAAAATCATGGCTTGGAAACACTATTTCGTATTTGGATTGGGTTTCTGCAGGCAATGTTAATGGAAGTCATACAGATAGGGATGATACTTGGTACTCTTCATTCAGGTGTTCTTTAAAGTCTTGGCGCTACTCCCTAGTGTTATTTGCTCTGGGTGAATGAGCGGTCTAGCGATTTCTTACCGCTAGAGTTCGAAAGAGGGAGCGCATTGACTTAAGTTGTCACATCCTGGAGGCAAGCTGATAGCTGAACATCAGCTGATATCGAGCGTGTTCCACTCTACTTACCGTAGTTACTACGCATGACGTTACAAATTCTGGCTTTTTGGCGTCAAGGCTGGAACGTATTTTTCTATTTTCGCCAAAATCTCACTCCACGGGTAAATCTAGCCAATCAGAATACAGAGGTCCGTAGTTACCACGCTTACTACGCTCCCGAGCATGGTAAGCAAATAGTTACTGTTAGTTTATATTTCAAGAAGGTTGGAGCTGCAGCGTAGTAGCTTTTCGTGAGGTTGGAACGGAAATAGTAACTAATAGTTACTATTGTTAGAAGGGTGGAACACCTTCGAGATGAATGAGCGGACGAGCGATTTCTTACCGCTACAGTTCGAAAGAGGGAGTCCATTGACTCAAGTTGTCACATCTGGGAGGCAAGCTGATGGCTTGTGTAACGAGGAAAACCGCGTGGTCGGGGAAAGTTGGGTGTTCCTACAATTTCGAGTAGGTTGCAACGGTCAGCGTAGTAACTTTTCGTGAGGTCCGAACGGAAATAGTAACTAATAGTTACTGTTGTTAGAAGGGTGGAACACGCTCAGGGTGAATCATCGGACGAGCGATTTCTTACCGCTTGAGTTCGAAAGAGGGAACGCATTGACTCAAGCTGTCGCATCTGGGAGGTAAACTGATACCTTGTAACGAGGAAAGCCGCGTGATGGGGGAAAGTTGGGTGTTCCTGGGGTGTCGGCTGAAGATAAGCGGACATCGAGTGTTTTCCATCCTACTTACATTAGTTACTAAGCATGACGTCACAGATCCTGGCTTTTTGGCGTCAGGGCTGGAACGCATTTTTCTATTTTCTCCAAAATATCGTGCCACGGGTTAATCCGGTCAATCACGTAGATTCGTAGTTACCACGCTCACTACGCTCCCGAGTGTGGTAAGCAAATAGTTACTATTTCGAGAAGGTTGGCACGGTCAGCGTAGTAACTTTTCACGAGGTTGGAACGAAAATAGAAACTAATAGTTACTATTGTTAGAAGGGTGGAACACGCTCATCATAGGCGTCAATAGACCTAGCAAGCAATTTTGCCAGTTATTCCTCACTCCACGGTATAATACCGCGACTCTGAGGGAAATACCGCATACTATATTGATTATATCGCATACCGCGAAATGCAACTCCAGCATTTGTGAATTCCACTTCATAATATAGAAGGATAGATTTTAAGATGTGACGCACAGCAGAATACAAGAACCCGCCATAAAAGATCCGTTTCCACCAGAACATAACTGCTCTTCTAAACCTTGTTGCGACGAATGCCGAAGTAAAAACTTTCGTTAGTGTTCGGAACTAAAATCTTGAATACACCAGCACTACGTGATATCCCCCCAGATTTTTCAGCGGCAAGAGTAAGGCCTGAGAGAGCGGTAGCCCAGCCAATACCCAAATTGCAGCCAATTAAACATACAACGACTCGTTACCTAAGAAGTTTTGTTCCCGCTTTTATCAACCTTTTTAACTCGCATCATTAATTG
This sequence comes from Branchinecta sandiegonensis, assembly GCA_030848855.1. Classification (NCBI taxonomy): domain Eukaryota; kingdom Metazoa; phylum Arthropoda; class Branchiopoda; order Anostraca; family Branchinectidae; genus Branchinecta; species Branchinecta sandiegonensis. The sequence continues at coordinate 4,107,089 of JAUPMV010000003.1, read as the reverse complement.
TATATAGATTTGAATATTTTGTGTTATGTTTGACAAGTCTTTGTTATACCCAAACTAGTGTAGAGTTATCTTTCGTATATAATTAGTGTTAATATGGACGAGAACCACCAAATCCGCTTGACCGTTGTATCGGTTTTGAAAATAAAATTTAATTGAATTGAATTGGATTGAAGTTGAAAACTTCGACTAAAAGCAGCCCCGTGTACCACAAATGCCCTACCTAGCACGTGTTTTCTCGCATTTACGGCAGGTTTTCCGCATTCAAATTGAAGGAATAAACAAAGCCTGTGATTCAGATTCGTATTTAAAATGACATTTTTGACACTTCTACTCTCCCAGAAATACGAAAATTCGCGTCTTTCGGGCATACCGGGAAGTCTACCGCATTTTGGTTAGAGGATACCCCGGAAATACCGCGTTTTCAGGAGGCCATCACCGCCTCCTGGTGAGTATAACTCACCTTTGGTGTCGTTTCTTTCCAAATATCGAAATAGCCTTGCAGCTACTTCAAAAAAAAAAAAAAAAAAAAAAAATTACTGACGTAACCCAAACTTCGGGCAGCCTATGCATGGTACCAAACTTAGATAATTTGCACATCTGGTCTCTCCGCCGATTTGAGGCAAACGATGATGCCCGACAGCATTATAATCAGATAATCAGTAAATGGTCGGGTTCACAAAAATGCTTCAGAAACTTCGGTAAGTTCACAAATCAAATCCGTTTTATATATTCATGTTAAACTGCATTCTGTTGCTTTTTTTTTTTTTTTCTCATACTCTTCCCCCTATTGTCCTTGTGCAGTTTTGGCAGGTAATAAATCTATATCATATCATATCAAATGAAAACAAAGAACTATTTGATACTAGTGCTAATTCTCCTGCACGTCGTTTTCGATCGCAGAAATATTAGGGTCGTCGAACCTAGCTTACGGTTGTCTTGATTTTGCGTTTACTTTTTGTTGTTGTTGAAAACTGCAAGTCAACTTTGTTATTTGCTTCCTTTTTCGCGAGTCATGTTTGCAAATTAGCAAGTAAGTGGCTATCAGTGAGCGACAGCTTCTCAGTGGTTAGGAAGCAAGCCCTTTTTTCGCAATCAACGTGACGTGAAAGTAATTTCTCCCTGGAAAATGGTCTCGGCAGCATTCGGAGCTAGACAAAAGATGCCATCCACGCCAAAATGTCGCTGGAGGATGCCATCTACCCGACAACCTGTTAAGACAGGAAGATGCGATCTTCGTCATTCCTTCCAACAGAGCTCGAGGAGCGTCGTTGAACCAGGTTGAACGGAAGTCATCCATCCCGCTGGATGGTAACCTCAGCCGTCGAGCTTTCATGCAAAAATTGCCATTTAGGTAGATGCCATTGGCTCGGAAACGCCTATCATGATGATGGGATGCAACATCCAACGGAGCCGTCCACGCGAAAATTTCCCCTAATATTTGCATTGTCTAGCTAAATCACCTTCGTCCAAGTCGCGACTTCAGACCGAGACTCGGTACGAGCGGTGACGCCATTCGGAAGCATCATTATGGGCAAGCTTGAAATCGATCTTAAAGCACGACTCTCACTAGAAATAGTCTCTTTTCACGATAAAATGGCTCAGGAATATCGTTTTCGAAAATACCATATTGTCCACGCGAAATGACAGATTTTCTTGTTTGCGCTTCTCAACTCACAGCCTTCACGCTCTCCGACGCAGGAGCTGGACCCAAAATATTCGAGTCCAAAACAGAAGATAAACCTGATGGTCTGTCATTTCTTCTAAAATGAGAACAATACTTTGAAATCTTCTATATTCTTATGTGTTAAAGAGTTGTCGGCGGACCTTGAAGCTTTCGGCGAAGATTGCGTTTGTGCGACGGGGAAAATTCGGCTAGGCCAAACAAGAGCTAAAAAGCCGTGTGTACAAAACGAAAGGGAGGATTTCAGAGGCTTATAATTCCATAAGGGACCTTGGGATAATAAAAAGGCAGAATCCTTTAACAAGAGTGTCGGACAAAAATTAAAACATTTATCTGATAGCCTATATGAATAAAAAAGAAAATTTTCGCCTATATATCTGGCAGTTAGCCTATTTTTTTAAATATATTTTGGCCTTCTCGAAATATTGGCTATTCGCTTACCACGCTCGGGTAGTAAGCGTGGTAACTACGAATCTCTTTGATTTGATTGGCCAGATTAGCCCGTAGCATGATATTTTGCCGAAAATAGAAAAATGCGTTCCAAGCTTGACGCCAAGAAGCTAAAACTTGTGACGTAATGCGTAGTAACCACGGTAAGTAGGGGGAACGGAACACGCTACTTTTTTCGTCTTGACGATTACCCACGAGAGAGGATGGGTTTGTGTGAAGCAAAAGCTGAAGATTAGTTTGTAATTTATTATTTATGTACTTTAATTATTTATTCCTCTAGGCGTTGTGCCAGTCGACTTTCGAGACTGGTTAGACCTGGATGCCGTTGAAGTCCAACGGGGCGATGGCCAGAAGCCCCGTGAAAAAATTATTGATGTCAACGAAATGCTGCGCGTATTGAAAGAGAGGAGTCAGTCCAGTTAACGGTACATAGTCGGAGGAAAAATTATTTTTGGGAATATTAAGATTTTAAGAGTATTAAATTAGTTTTGTGATACCATCCCTGCGTCAAATAGTGCGAACACGCGATAAGGCTTTTCTGGCCGGATTTTCTGCACTATCATCATCAAGTTGAAAAAATAATCGACGTTAACGAAATGCTGTATGTGTTGAAATAGAGAGAACTCTGTCCAGTAAACGGCACACGGTCGTAAGAAATCTTATTTTTGGAAATATCAAGACTCAATTAGTTTTGTAACACCGTCCCTGTGTCAAATAGTGCGAACACACGATAAGGAAGTCCTGGCTGGATTTTTTACACTATCATCATCAAGCTGAAAAAAGAGTTGACGTTAAAGAAATGCTGCGCGTATTGAAAGAGAAAAGTCAGTCCAGTTAACGGTATGTAGTCGTAGGAAATATTATTTTGGGGAATATTAAACTAGTTTTATGATACCGTCCAAGTAGTGGAAACCGACGATGAGGATTTTCCGGCTGGATTTTCTACACTTTCATCATCAATATTCCTTGAGCCCAAGCTGACTGAATTATGACGAGGACCGTTGCCAAGAAGGACCGAAATATCGCTGCAAAAGCAACGTAGCTGACGTATCCGTTTTTAGCTATTGTTTGAATACAACTTTCATCATGAAAATGTCAACTTTAGCACATCGAATTTATGATGGCGCTGAAAATCTGAGCAGGAATTCCAGTCCAAGAGCACCCATTACGGATCGTCTGTTCAAGGCAATTTAAGACGAAGGACTAATAATGATAGAATCCAGCCTTGCTAGCTAGCAGCGGCCTGGATGCAACGTGTAGATTATATAAGTTCCCTATGGAACTGTGCTCTGTATGTTGACGATATAGAAGTCGACAGTGTAAATAGACATGATTTCAAAATTAGCTCCAATGCTTCCGGCAAAGTTGCATCCATGTCAGAGAAAACATGCTTTATAAGTTCAAGTTCTTTTTATTATTAGGCTACATACGACACATAACATCATTGTATATAATTAAAACTAACATAAAAAATATCCACTTATTTAAACAAAATCCCAAGGGCTCTGCAATTGGTGGGGAAACAGTTATCACATAGAAAAACCTTATTTAAATAATCTGACTTTTATATAAATAAATACATCAAGAATACAATCAATCAAATCGTTTATTGACAAACCAACTTCGTAGCTTTCTTCGTCAGAAGATGCTAAATTACGCTGGTCATACAGTAAAAAAAAAAATGTATTACACTAATTCTTCACTTTGTTAAAAATCTCTGTAAAAAAAAGAGCACAAACGAGTTCATGAACCTTGAAGTTCGTCCTCTGAGCCGATTTCCAACTATATATGTGTAGCCTATATATGTATCGAGGGTATTTTTCCAAAAGGTTATCGCACACAAAAAAGCAACTAAGAAGATGGGTTGACCGAAGGGGGTAAACATCAAGTCATGGATGGTTGGCCGTCACCCTTATTTCCTGCTTACAGCCTTTGGGTTTCAGTGGCATCTGCTACGTCAATATTACTTAAATTGCCTTTTTTGCGGATTCATTCATAGTGGTGGTCAAAAAACAAATAGATCTTTCCTGTTGGGTGTTTCTGAAAAAAGTATGATGAAGCTTTTACGTACGTATTTCCTTGTTAGCTTGTCAAACATGGGATTTTGCGCGCAGAGCTAACGATGTTCCGCGGTGGGTTTAAAAAGACGACGAAAGAAGTTTTAGTTCAGTGCCGGAGAAGCAACCCAGAGTTACAGTGTACCATGGGAAAACTAAGGTGAGCCATTCTCCTTGTGCTATTTTATTTTGTGTCTTTCTACGAGGTTCGTCTGCTAGCTGCTTTCGCTAGACATGATAACCTCAATAAATGAGCTCGGAAGGTATAAGCCCGTTCTTCAAACGCTGTTTGTTCCTTCTACTCGCATTGTCACATACCCATAATAGTATTAAAGTTGGGTAGGGAGTCTTTTCTAACCTTCTTATATAAAAAAAAACGGCTTCTGGCTGCCTATTAAATGTGCTCCCTTCTCCATGAATTCGACTAATAAGGTTGATATTTTTTTTAACTTGGTGGTGAAAGTGCAGGAAATCCGGCCGGGAAATTCAGGTCGCGCTTTAAACTGCACCAGCCTGCATATGGACGAAACACACACGGGTTCCGCAACAGGTTTAGAAACTGCGAAGGACCTTTCATGTTGCATGGAAACTGTCCGGCACTTCTGTGCGGAACTTATTTTGTGCAGAGATTAGCTCTCCCTAGTAAGTCTCACCAGAAAGCCTCCACATGTCCCACGGGATTCAAGGGCAATGTCTGGATAGTGTCCATTACTTTAGCTACGCAGAAACCAAAAAATAAGTTAAAATATACCTCGCACTACATAGTGTTTCTGCTGAGATGTTCTGGGATAGTTTACCACTTTACAACTAAGCTGCTTAAACAAAAATTAGACTCGGCTTCGGCTGTTTTTGGCCTTTTTCCGTGGCCATTATTTTGGATGACAATCTTGGCGGGAAAAGTCGCAGAAGGGGAAAAGTCGCAGAAGGTCAGGGAAGTTAATGAAAAAGTTCAGTCTATACTTATGCATCGGGTCTTTTTTTACTGAGAGTTTCTTTTTCGTCGGTTCTCTGCCCAAAGTTTATCAGTTGATAACTCTGTTCTTTGAGCCGTCCCAGTCTCTGTTTCAACGTATACGACGGCTTGTTTGTTCAGGAAGATGTCGAATGAATCTTTGCTGTATGTGTCATATCGTAGATTTTGGCGGCATTTTTCACTGAGGTAATCGAAAGGTGTTGGAAAACTGCTGGAAAAGGTCAGGGAAAATCACCAAAAAAGGTCAGGGAAGTCAGGGAAAAACGTGGAAGAGCAAGCGCACGAACCCTGGTGTATTACTAGAGGAGATAGATAAACTTATGAAGTGTAGAATATCGGAAACGAGAATGGATGGAAATACTACTGAAGCAAAAAGAATCGCTATCATAAGTACGACGTGTCCTTTAAGTTACGTCCAATGGGCATTTCGGATTCTTGTTCGAACTTGATTAAAGACTTTCAATGCATTTTCGCTCGGAATTCCACCGAATCCAGCAGTCAATTCCGACCAGATTGCAAATTTGTAGCACGTTAGTTTACGATATCGAACGATCTAGAAACTTAGTATTTTGAGATCATTCTGACGAACTTCTAAAATGCGAGGTTGCTTCAACCTGCACAGTGAAATTAATTTATATTTTTTGCTTTTCAAGGACTACCGCCCTACTGTTACTGATTGCGCACTCAACACTTGCGGCACCTCACCACGGAAACGAGTGTGAACATAAAGATGACCACACGCATGCTCCGCATCAGGCAAAGGTCGCTCAACATTCCAATGACGCGCAGGCTCTAGACTCCTACCCTGAGTTTGCCCGGCAGAATCCTCTGCAAGCTCCCGCCGCTTATTACATAGAGCACCGTCCAGTTCTGGCTCCCATCCAAGCTGTGCAGCCACTCATTCCTTACGTGAGGTATCAGAGACAGTTCGGAGGTGCATCCAACATTCCAGTGTCAGGTGGGCCTATTGCCGTTCAGCCCCTGCGACCACCCACACAGCCCCTCGTCAGACCACCAACCCAGCAACTAAGACCTTTTCCCCAGCAGAGACCATCCTTTGGTGGAGCAGCAAATATTCCGGTTAGTGGCGGACCCTTCCCTCTGTTTCAAAGACCCGGCAGAGATGGTGAGATCAGACAAGTAGCTGAACAGGTATACGAAACAGTGGCGGCTGAGACTGTCCCGCTACAGGACATACCGCAGGTAGAAGATCCAGCTGCGAGTTTCTCAGCAGCTGCACCCCCTAAGAAAGCTGAAGCAGCCGCTCTCGGCCCGTTTCCCCTCAACCCACCAAGTTGGGTGAACAAACCACAAGTTGAGGCTGCATTCGAAGACGCGGTTAAAGACGTGCCGCAGGTTGAAGATCCAGATGCGGGTTTTGCAGCAGCTGCACCACCGAAGAAAGCTGAAGCGGTCGTTCTCGGCCCTATTCCCGTCAACCGACCAAGCTGGGTGAATAAACCACAGGTTGAGGCTCCGTTCGAAGACACCAATGTACCTGAAGAAGTCTCTGTCGCTGAATACGCATTTGGAAACGATGGAGATTTTCCAAAAACCAAACCTTTCCCCGTTGCTGGAACAGACATCGGGCAACCAAAGCCTGTCTTAGGCGAGTCCGTTAGGGAATTCCCAAAAACCAAGCCGTTCCCAGTCCCTGGAAGCAACATTGGTCAGCCTAAACCAGTCGGAGAAGGCCTACCCGCCGTTTCGGATGGTGAAATTAGCGAACGTAAAGCACCAATCGACTTCCCGAAAACCAAACCCTTCCCTGTCCCAGGAACCGGAATTGGTCAGCCACAGCCTGTCTTAGGATCTCCCCAGCCTGCAATTGCCCCGGTTAAGGAATTCCCGAAAACCAAGCCGTTCCCAGTCCCAGGCAGCAACATTGGTCAGCCTAAACCGGTCGGAGAAGGCTTACCCACCGTTTTGGACAGTGAAGTCAGCGAACGTAGAGCACCACTCGATTTCCCCAAAACTAAACCCTTCCCAGTACAAGGAACCGGGATCGGTCAGCCACAACCCGTAGGAGACGGTATCCCAGTTGGGAGGCCACAAACCAAGCCGTTTCCAGTTGCTGGCACTAACATCGGACAACCCCGGCCTGTCGGAGCAGCTGCTCTGGAGGACAGTTCTGCTGTAAACTTTGATGGCCCGAAGACGAAACCATTTCCTGTAGCAGGATCTGGTATCGGAAACCCTCAACTTGTTGTTCCAGCGGCAGATGCAGACTCCATTGCAAGATCTGACCTGTCGTCCGGGCCCAAAACAAGCGAAGACTGCCTGCAGCACTGAATGCCACTGAAAACCACTGTTCTCTAATGTCTTTTTGTTACTTCATTAAAAATTCGTCGATCTATTTGGAAGCTGTATTTTCGAAAAAGTTAAAAAATAGTAGTGTCTAAACACGGAATGAATCACTTCAAGACAGCAGAAATGCTCAGCAACTTTACCTAAAAAACACACGACAACTTCAAACCAAACAAGCACAGGACAGAATTTATGGTTTCAAGAATGCCGAGAATAAAGGCATGTTCTTATCTAAGAACTATCATACACTGCCGACAGCCACTTCTTCAAAGAGTAGGACTAGACAAAGGGACTTCATAATATCTTCATCACAACTCGGTTTGTAGTTCTCCTTTTCTGCTTTTATCTTGCTTCTTTTTCTTATTTTGCGTTTTTGCCTTACTGGCTGGAGCCACACCCATAGGCTCACTAAGACATGAGTTGTCGGCATCTTTTGAATACCGCTGTCTGCACAAAAAATCTCTGATGTTCTCCTTCTGGTGTTTATAATACCATTCGGTTATATCATCTTCGTGATCCTCCAGAAGGGATTCGCACTGCGTCTTCAAGTTCGACACTTCGGCTGCTGTGTTATTCCACAGCTCAAAAGGTATTCCAAGGTCAACTTTCACTCCTTTGGCCCTGAAAATAATTAATAATAATAATAATTGTTTGCAAGATGGCCATTACACAAGAAACTTAATTTGACAATTACACCTATCTTAAGCTATTTTTATGGCACTTGCACCATATAGCGATCGCAACTTCTGCCCGTCCGTCTGTCGGTCCGGGTTTTTCTAGTTCACAAACCTGTAATCAAACCTGTAAACAAACCTGTAGATTACAGGTTTGTTTCCTTCCCCGAAGTTGAACCAGAGGATTGACAGCCTGACGAGGACCCTTGCCAAAAAGGGCCGAAATATCGCTGATGAAGAGTCGTAGCTGACGTACCCGTTGTAAACATTGTTTGAATAAATGAGAATAGTCTTTTCTCCGATCCAACCATCGTAGGGGGAGGGGAGTGGAGGGATGGGGAATCCGGAATCCAGTAGCATGCATAACTTTTGAACGGGTAATCGGATTTGAATGAATGAGCTATCATCTCAGATGTTCTGGACCGGATCCGATACTTGTGGGGAGGGGGGGGGGGGGGTTGGAGGCGGCACAGGAAATCTCGTGAAAACGTTTAAAATCGAGGGATCGGGATGGGATTTGGTGGGGATAAGCCCTGGATACGTTCGTGACAGAGCCAGATCGTATCGGAGCTCTTTGGGGAGTGTTGGAGCCAGTTGGAGGGAGTTTCCCGGACTTCCGGTGATGGCGTGCTAAGGACGATGAAACATGGTAGGCATATTTGGTCCTGACCGGATTCGGCCACGGTAGGAGGATGAAGCGGGAACCGGAAATTTGGAAATTTTTTGAATTGTGGCTCGCACAGTGGTCAAACGAGTGGAGCGATTTGAATAAAACTTGGAAAGTAGAGTAGTTGAATGCCGTAGAACGGCATATTTTAGGGTCCGGAACGGATCCGGGCACGGTGGGGGGGGGGGGTGACCGGAATTTTCCAAGAAATGCTCGGATTCGAATGAAACTTGATAGGTAGTTACAGAAGGTGCTCTGGATGATCCCTTTACGTGTCCGAGCCAGATTAGGCCGCGATTGGGAGAGTTGGAGGGGGTACTGGAAGTAGTGTGGCACGTCTAGGGATCAAACGAGTTGATCTAAACTTGGAAAGTAGAAATTTTGTTTGCTCTCGATGATCCGAGGCGATGCCAGATGTGCTGAGACTCGAATGAAACTAAATATCCTACTTCTAGGTTTGACCCTAAGGGGGGTTGAAGGGGGTATTTCGTGACGCTCTCATCTACTTTCTTACATAACCAACTCGTAACAAGTGCCATAATATGAGCTCTTAGCTCTTGTTTAAAATGTGCCTATCTCTATCATTTTAAGATTATTCCGGGTTTCCATAATAACAGGAAACTTCAGGTACCCAATAAGATATGTGCTAGCATTCGCTCAGCCAACGGCACCCTTTCTCCAGCTCATTATATGGGGGGCAATTCGCATACAAAAATGTGTTTTTTATCCCTACAATTTCACTCCTGCGGCAGTTTGCTGGGAGCTGAAACTAAAGGCGAAAAGTCTTCACTTAAAAGTACGGCTTGAAATACAACTAGAGTCCACCAGAGGCGTCACTACAGGGGGGGGAGGGGGGGGACGTCCCCCCCAAAGCTGTCGGCCAGTCGGTAAAAAATAACCGAGTCGGCGCGAAGCGCCGCGATTTTTCGTCAAAACATATGATTTTTTTCATGAAAACAGTCTTTTTTTTCTGAAAATTGGTCGATTTTTCGTCAAAATAGTCGGTTTTTCTAAAAATTAGTGGATTTTTCTGAAAATCAGAGGATTGACAGCCTGACGAGGACCCTTGCCAAAAAGGGCCGAAATATCGCTGATGAAGAATCGTAGCTGACGCACCCGTTGTAAACATTGTTTGAATAAATGAGAATAGTCTTTTCTCCGATCCAACCATCGTAGGGGGAGGGGAGTGGAGGGATGGGGAATCCGGAATCCAGTGGCATGCATAACTTTTGAACGGGTAATCGGATTTGAATGAATGAGCTATCATCTCAGATGTTCTGGACCGGATCCGATACTTGTGGGGAGGGGGGGGGGGGGGTTGGAGGCGGCACAGGAAATCTCGTGAAAACGTTTAAAATCGAGGGATCGGGATGGGATTTGGTGGGGATAAGCCCTGGATACGTTCGTGACAGAGCCAGATCGTATCGGAGCTCTTTGGGGAGTGTTGGAGCCAGTTGGAGGGAGTTTCCCGGACTTCCGGTGATGGCGTGCTAAGGACGATGAAACATGGTAGGCATATTTGGTCCTGACCGGATTCGGCCACGGTAGGAGGATGAAGCGGGAACCGGAAATTTGGAAATTTTTTGAATTGTGGCTCGCACAGTGGTCAAACGAGTGGAGCGATTTGAATAAAACTTGGAAAGTAGAGTAGTTGAATGCCGTAGAACGGCATATTTTAGGGTCCGGAACGGATCCGGGCACGGTGGGGGGGGGGGGGGTGACCGGAATTTTCCAAGAAATGCTCGGATTCGAATGAAACTTGATAGGTAGTTACAGAAGGTGCTCTGGATTATCCCTTTACGTGTCCGAGCCAGATTAGGCCGCGATTGGGAGAGTTGGAGGGGGTACTGGAAGTAGTGTGGCACGTCTAGGGATCAAACGAGTTGATCTAAACTTGGAAAGTAGAAATTTTGTTTGCTCTCGATGATCCGAGGCGATGCCAGATGTGCTGAGACTCGAATGAAACTAAATATCCTACTTCTAGGTTTGACCCTAAGGGGGGTTGAAGGGGGTATTTCGTGACGCTCTCATCTACTTTCTTACATAACCAACTCGTAACAAGTGCCATAATATGAGCTCTTAGCTCTTGTTTAAAATGTGCCTATCTCTATCATTTTAAGATCCGGGTTTCCATAATAACAGGAAACTTCAGGTACCCAATAAGATATGTGCTAGCATTCGCTCAGGCAACGGCACCCTTTCTCCGGCTCATTATATGGGGGGCAATTCGCATACAAAAATGTGTTTTTTATCCCTACAATTTCACTCCTGCGGCAGTTTGCTGGGAGCTGAAACTAAAGGCGAAAAGTCTTCACTTAAAAGTACGGCTTGAAATACAACTAGAGTCCACCAGAGGCGTCACTACAGGCGGGGGAGGGGGGGGACGTCCCCCCCCAAAGCTGTCGGCCAGTCGGTAAAAAATAACCGAGTCGGCGCGAAGCGCCGCGATTTTTCGTCAAAACATGTGATTTTTTTCATGAAAACAGTCTTTTTTTTCTGAAAATTGGTCGATTTTTCGTCAAAATAGTCGGTTTTTCTAAAAAATTAGTGGATTTTTCTGAAAATCAGTCGATTTTTTTCGAAAATTTCATTTTTTTTGTTGAAAACAGTCGTTTTTTCTGCAGAAAAAGTCGGTAAAAATTACCAGCCAGTCGGTAAATGCCTCGTCCCCCCCCCCCCCTCCCAAACATTTTGGCTAGTAACGCCTCTGGAGTCCACCAATACTGATTCCAAGTATGCTTGCTTGAGCAGTCTCTCCTCGGGAAGTGATACTATCTTTGTCTAGAATCTCATTGCTTGGGTTGAACTAATAATAGTCACGGGTTCCTTCTTACTGCCTGGTTGTTGGTGACCTGGTGTACACCAATGAGTCTCTTGAATTTTCTCCAGCAGGGGTGGCGGCTGCAAGTCCAGCCTGTCGGGTAATACAACGCCAACTTGATGCTATCGTCTGGGACATACTTCCAACATAAAGAGGGATAGTATATTTCTGGTGATTTTTAAGCCCCTTAAGAAGGAAATGACAGAGATGTGAGAGACATCACCAAGGATCAAGGGTTGTCGGAGGATCTATTCTTTGTTAAAACTAAGAATTAGAACGGTCCTTGGATAATTGCGAATGAAGTCCAGGTTGTTAAGTCTTAAAAGTAAGTTTAGACTGCGTCCATAATTTTCGCGGTAGGTAGGCGTGTCTTTCGTAGACAGGATTGATGGTCCCCATTTTCGTTGGTTTCTTCGTTGATTTTTTGTGATTGATGGTGTCAATCTAAATAAATAGTATGAACTCAACAGAACTTATAAAATGTCACTTACACTAGACCATGTAGAGTCTCGAACGTCTGGCTTATTCCTTTTGCGAAGCGAGTAGAGTCTGTCCTCTCTTTGTGTATGTTGTATGCAAGCATTTTCTCGCACAAGCTCTCAAGGGTATCTTCCAAACGAGCCTGGCTGTAAGAAAAAAGGTTTTGAAAAACTGATTCTTGCGCATAAGAGGAGAGCAGGTCGTGCATATTTTTTAACGGAAGTAGTGAGTGAAAAGCTAGTAGCCGAGTCTTACGACAGTTTGATTTTGACACATTTTTTTTTTTACTAACATGGACGTCAGCTAAAAGTTTTTATTGGCTATATTTCGGCCTTTACCAAGCAGTCTGCGGGTTTTTCGGCTACTAAGCTCTTGCCTAACAAGAAAGAAGACTTAAAACATCGCGAAATCGTAACTCTCGGCTGGCTTTATCTGTCCAATGACTGACGTCCAATCAGAACGAAATATCCTGGCCTACATTTTCCCCCACCATCGAAGGCTTAGCGTGATTTGTTTCATTATTCTTTTTTACTGCACTGTTTACATGCCCAACCAAATTCTTTCCCTCCGCACTCGCTCGCTGACGGTAAAATAACCTCAGATCTCTCAGATACTCTCAGAGATCTAATAACTCCCTCACAGTACAAGACTGATACACAGAAAAAGATTCTTCAAATTATTTTTCCATTCATTCGGCCTGCCACAGGGGGCTGGCCAGCTGCCTTCTATTCGCCCAAACAGAGACTCCAATCAGCAATGCTTACCTTGGAACAGTTCTCTGCAAGATCAAAACTGCCACTCGCTCCGTCGAAATCGATAGTCGTCCAGTTCCACAGAAAAAGATCTTCTATACCCTGCAACATTTCTATTCCTTCTATACCAATAACTATCCCTGAGACACCCCAAACGAAATACCTTGGAATAATCCTAGACAGAAAGCTGACCTTTCAGCCCCATGTCAAGGGCTATCAGCCCGAAGCCTCCGGAAAATCCGCCTCATGCTCAGGTTGGTGACTACCCCATTTGGATGCTCCGAGAAGATCATCCTTGTATTAAGCAATACATCTGACCTCATATAGACTATGGACTAATTGTCTACGGATTTTGCGCCAAAACGACGCTAATGGTGCATTTACACACTGCGTAAAATCCGAGCGTATTTGAAATCTGAGCGTATTTTGCGCACGTATTTGGGATTGAAAAGATCTCCAGCAGTACGGACGTAATTGAGAAATCGGTCCGTTTTGTATCTAAGTACGTCCGTATTGCTAGAAATCTTTTCAAGCTGAAATACGTGCGTAAAATACGCTCGGATTTCAAAATATGCTCGGATTTTACGCAGTGTGTAAAGCCACCATAAACCAGCTCGAAACAGTCAAAAATACGGTCCCTAGATCGCTTTTGATCTCCGCAGATCTACCAAAATACAATTCTTTCTGGACGAAACAGGAATCGAACTCGTCTCGCTCGGCGGGGTCTCCTGCTAGCTAGATCCATAACCAAGATCGAAGGCACCCCCCACCACATATTGAACAGCTGGCTTCTACGTCAACAGCCCTCCCATAGTCTCCAGCCCGAAATCAAGCGACTCCAAGCGTATCACCCTATTGCGCCAGATGCAGTCAAACCGAAAATCAGCCCTTTTCCAACGTGGATCATGGTCACGCCTACCGTATTCCTCCGTTTTGCCGACACGAAGAAGTCCGAGCTTTCGCCCCACTATTTCGAAATAAGGTTTGCCCATTACGGCAGACCACCCACAAAAACCACTTCCCGGTCTTCGTTGACGGATCCAAAACAGACTCTTCAACAGGCTGCAGTTTCTGGCTGACCTGAACATCGTCGCTCTGGAAAAACTCCCTCCCCACATCTGCATCATGTCAGCAGGCATCAGTGCAATAAACCTGGCACTTGAGACCCTGTTACGACTCCCAAAAACTCCCATGAAGGCGATAATTTACTCCGACTCGTTGTCTGCTCTCTAGTCGTTTGCTACTCCAACATGCGAAAATGAAGACATCGACCTCCATATGACATTCCAGCTGATCAACGAGCTCTCCAAAAAAGGATGCTCTATATCCCTCCAGTACATCCCGAGCCACATGGGGATAAGGGGATGTAAAAGTGATACTTACGACTCTCTGTATTTAGTCTTCTTTTTGCAGTCATCAAGACTATAACAGCTCTCAAGGACTTGGTGACTTTTTCCTGTTTCCTTGAATTTCTCTTCAAGTTCAAATGACACAATTTTGCAAACTAGAAAATAAAGACGAGTGAAAGTCCCATATCCTGATTGAAAAATAAACACAGTCTGGATTTTTAATCTAAATAAGGATCAGACGATTCAGCAAATTGAAAGGGAGAGAAAAAAATCCTAGTAGGTACCACAGGAAGCAAGGGCAGTACAAAGCAGACCTCAAAACACTTCACGACCCCTAAAACAATGCTGACTCTTTTGAGTGAAAGCTCCCAGGTGAGCGCCACTCATTTTCGCTCTGCTGCATTTGCTCTTCATACATTTACAGGGTTTAGGCTACAATTCTAATCTTGCTGTCCTGCACTTGTAGACTAGAATCGACGAAGGATTATATTGCCACGGTTTTGTCATCTTGTATTTGGTACTCAAATGGGAGAGAGGTGAGTGAGAATTAAGGCCCCATGTGAGAGGGCCCTTTCTATTACAGCCCAAAACAACCGAAGTGGCTGTGTCTATCAGTGACTTCATCAGGCCCAGAGGAATGAAATGAAGCTGATGGGTGTATAAAGCCCACCCAAAGTAAAAGGTGTGACACCACTCTCACCATTTCAAAAGATTGTCCTTTCACATACAAAATATAATGCAAGTTATGGTCCCAACTTTAGGTATACCAAACCATGTGCAAGTATACCCAACATTTGGCACATCCTATCAAAAAAACATAAATTTTTTACAGACTCATTTGTGGTGTATCTGACTAGTCTAACCTTGAGCTCTAGATCAACTTTGGCCTAGTTTAAAACTAAGGATTTGTGACAATAGCCTACAAGAAGCAAAAGCTGACTCTCAATTTATTACAATTATTTGCTTTTTTCTGTTCTGGAAAAGAAAAAACAGATTTTCTATTGTTAAGTTTGGTAATTCTATTTCTTTCAACACTTTGGAAATCACAGCAAAGGATTATAGATGAGGCAAGAGTAAGGCGATCCTGTCTGAAAATCAAAATTTGCTTCATTAGAAATACTGAAGAGACTTTATTCCTGCAACATGTAAATCATTGTACTAGCCTAAATCTAGTATTTTTGTCATGTTTTTTGGTCGCTTTTTAAGCCAGGTAGATCTCTACACTGAAAAAACTTTTCTGGAAATTTGAAATTAGCCATCTTCAAAACATTGGCCCTTTCCCAGCAATTTTTTTTCTTAATAGAACATTTCTAAGCAACTAAAAAGAAAAATTTGTTTGACTAGAATTTTCTCTTTGCAAAAAGTTACAGTATCGTAAAGAGATAGTGGCGAGTTCTGGGTTCTCACAACTTGTGCTATTCCATTTTTTTGAAACTGCTAGCAGTGCTACAGGGCACCTTGCTAATTGCACCATGCCTAGTAAACGTGTGTAAATGAAGACTAAATCACAGGCACTGCAGATCGAACGTCAAAATACATCCATCCTGACCAAATTAACTGATATCATCTTTCTATTTCTTCTTTGAAGAATTGCCTGGTGCAAAACAAAGTTGAAAATGCATAAATACTGTGACGGAAAAAAAGCAAGCACAATTAATCATGGTTAAGCTATTTGGGTTAGCCTGAGTTGCATTTTATTTGAAGTTCATAGTACAGCGGACTGTACACTGTTGTGTTATTCACCAGCGGGCTGCACACTGGGAAGGTCCAGGGTGCCCAAAGTCGCTTTATTTGCCAGAGGGCCGCCCGCTGAGTGCCAGTGGACCAGCTAGTTTGTACGCTGGGTGAGGCAGGGAACAGTTCCAGTCTACCATAAATCCCTGAATTTTTGATACCGTATGCCAAACGCTGGATATGTCTAGGGTTTGGCATACTTACAGCTTGCTGTCCACTCTCGCTGTACTATGAACTTCAAATAAAACGCAACTCTGGTAGTGCAAATGCACAAAAGAAAATTGGAAACAGAACCTGGTGCAAAAAGAATTTGGCCATGGTCAGCAGGTGTTTAGAAGAAAGGCATTTTGCAATAGTGCAAATTTGTTCAACGAAAAGGGAAAAAAGTATTATGCTATAGAGAATAATTAGAGCTTTCAATAAAGGGACGATTTCACACATTTGGTAAGTGTAAAAGCTGGAAAGAAACAGTGGGAGCTGCATGGATATATTTCATTCAATGCCGTGGTGCACATAGCAAGGCATCCTGTCCCATTGTACACTAGCTAGTCCCGCTTAACCACTCTGCCAGCACTCTGCTGTGAGAAATTAAAGGAAGTGTCTGATTTGAGTTGGTTGACCAACAAAACAGTATTCACATGTATATGAATTCCAATGTCTTATCTTATCATTACTAGGTTAGGCTTACCTTCACATTTTGATGCAAACTTCACTTCATCATCATCTGCAAATCCACCTGACAGGCATAGGCCTAGAAGAATTAAAATAACAAAAGAAGATTGTCTCACTGCCATTTTTTTAGGGCTAGGCAAAATGAAATCCCGTTTCTTATCAATAAGGAAACGTTAACAAAGCAAAGTTAGGTCCTAGCTTTGTTGATGACTATGAAGCATGTTTCTGAGCTTTTGAATTCCGCGCTAAGTTTGCCAAAACTGTGAGTGTGTTCCACTCTTATAACAATAGTAACAATAGTAACCTCGTAAAAACTTACTCCGTTGACCGTTCCAACCTTCTCGAAATAGTAGCTAATAGTAACTGTTTGCTTACCATGCTCGGGAGCGTAGTAAGTGTGGTAACTACGCATCTCTGCAGCGGGATTGGTCGGATTAACCCATGGCATGATATTTGCTGAAAATAGAAAATTCGTCCCAACCTGAAGGCCAAGAAGCCAAAATTAGCGACGTCATGCGTAACGGTAAATAGGGTGGAACAGGCTCTGTTTAATTCGTTTCGACTACTTTCTCGCCGTTCCCTGAGGACTCATTTTGAGGAGTCCCAGCGCTTTTGTTTGTCCCAGGGGCTCACTTCCCTTATTCTCGCGAGTTCGCTTGAATGGGGAATGCTCCGATTATCATCACCGTCATAAAAAATGGACTCTCTTTCAGATTCGGAGGGGAATCAATTTTTGCTGGTGTTGTTGCAATGCAAAATTAATTAAAAAATAATCAGAACAAACGAGACCAAAACTAATGTGGATCCAGACTAATTTCGTCAACTGCATATTTTTGTTTGGAAGTATTCCCCATGTTTTCGTTGTTTTCCGTACGCGTGAGTTCACGTGGAGTGACTTGCTGTATTCTCGCCCTTCGCCTTGATTCCCCAAGGAGTCCCCGTTTTTATGGCACTTGCAGCCTCTGGCTCAAGTGCCATATACCGATCACAATTCCGTCTGTCGGTCTGTCGGTCTGTCGGTCTGTCGGTCTGTCGGTCTGTCGGTCTGTCGGTCTGTCGGTCTGTCGGTCTGTCGGTCTGTCGGTCGGTCCGAGTTTTTTTGTCCCACATATCCGAGTTAGGGTACTTCCAGATGTGCTAGGACAATGAAACTTGGCAGGCATATCAGGGACCCGACCAAACTAACCTGGAAATAATCAGTTTCCCGATCCGACCATATGGGGGGGAGTGCGGGGCGCTGGAAACTTGCAAATTTAGGGCATTTTGTCACTTTTTTTCTGAGTTAGGGTACTTCTAGATGAGCTAGGACAATGAAACTTGGCAGGAATATCAGGGACCCGACCAAACG
Source organism: Branchinecta sandiegonensis (assembly GCA_030848855.1). Taxonomy (NCBI): domain Eukaryota; kingdom Metazoa; phylum Arthropoda; class Branchiopoda; order Anostraca; family Branchinectidae; genus Branchinecta; species Branchinecta sandiegonensis. The sequence continues at coordinate 4,089,124 of JAUPMV010000003.1, read as the reverse complement.
AACCTGGAAATAATCAGTTTCCCGATCCGACCATATGCGGGGGAGTGGGGGCGCTCGAAACTTGAAAATTTAGGGCATTTTGTCACACTTTTTCGAGTTAGGGTACTTCCAGATGAGCTAGGACAATGAAACTTGGCAGGAATATCAGGGACCTGACCAAAGTAACCTGGAAATAATAAGTTTCCCGATCCGACCATATGCGGGGGAGTTGGGGCGCTGGAAACTTGAAAATTTAGGGCATTTTGTCACACTTTTTCGAGTGAGGGTACTTCCAGATGAGCTAGGACAATGAAACTTGGCAGGAATATCACGGACCCGACCAAACTAACCTGGAAATAATCAGTTTCCCGATCCGACCATATGGGGGGGAGTGCGGGGCGCTGGAAACTTGAAAATTTAGGGCATTTTGTCACACTTTTTCGAGTTAGGGTACTTCCAGTTGTGCTAGGACCATGAAACTTGGCAGGCATATCAGAGACCCGACCAAACAAAATTAGGAATAATCAGTTTTCTGATCCGACCATTTTGGGGGGGGGTGGAGGGCAGGGGAATCCGGGAAACTGAGAAGTGTGTAACTTTCGAACGGATGATCGGATTGTAATGAAACTTCATAACTGAAGAGAATATATATCTGTAATGTCCCGTTTAAAGTCTTGACCGGATTCGGTAGCCAGGGGGGAGTTGGGGGGGGGAGACCGGAAATTTCAAGAAACGGTTAGAATGGAGGGATCGGAGTGAAACTTGCTGGGAGGAACAAGCATCTGCTCTAGATAAGTCCTTTAGACCATTGTACTGGATCCGGACACTTATGGGGGGGGGGCCGGAATTCCGGTGATGGTGGTTTTTTAGATTTTCACGATGAAACTTAGCAGGCATATCAGGGACCCAATCAAACTGACTTCAAAATAACAATATTGTTGATCAGATAATGGTGGGGGAGTGGAGGGAGGGGAATCCGCAGGGGAATCCGGGAAATTGAGAAGTGTGTAACTTTCTAACGGATGATCGGATTGTAATGAAACTTCATAACTGAACAGAATATATATCTGTAATGTCCCGTTTAAAGTCTTGACCGGATTCGGTAGCCAGGGGGGAGTTGGGGGGGGGGGAGACCGGAAATTTCAAGAAACGGTTAGAATGGAGGGATCGGAGTGAAACTTGCTGGGAAGAACAAGCATCTGCTCTAGATAAGTCCTTTAGGTCATTGTACTTGATCCGGACACTTATGGGGGGGGGGGGGTCCCGGAATTCCGGTGATGGTGGTTTTGGGGACTTTCACGATGAAACTTGGCAGGCATATCAGGGACCCAATCAAACTGACTTCAAAATAAAAATTTTGTCGATCAGATAATGGTGGGGGGAGTGGAGGGAGGGGAATCCGAAATTTTCAGTCATGCGTAATTTTAGAATGGTTGATCGGATTCGAGTGAAATTAAAGAATTCAACAGAGGACATTTCTCCGATGATTTTTTTCATATCCGGACCGGATCCGGCAACTATTGGGGGGGGGGGAAATACGTGCCCCGTTTAGAATGGAGGGATCGGGATGGAACTTTGTGGGAAGAACAAACAGATGCTCTAGGTAAGTCATTTGCTGAATCGGATTGGCTACGTGCACCGCGGGGGAGCTGGGTGGGGTGGGGGGGGGGGGTGGACCGGAAATCTCGAGAAACGGTTAGAATGATGGTATCGGAGTGAAACTTGCTGGGAAGAACAAACATCTGGTCCATATAAATCTTTTACATAATTTGACTGGATCCGGACACTTGAGGGGGGGGGGAGGAGGGGTATCCCGGAATTCCGTTTTTGGGGGATTTTCACGACGAAACTTGGAAGGCATATCAGGGACCCGGTCAAACTGACTTGGAATAAAAAAAAAATCCTCGATATGATAATCTTGGGGGGGGGGAGTTGAGGGAGGGGAATCCGGAATATTGAGTCATGCGTAACTTTGGAACGGGTGATCGGATTCGAGTGAAATTTAATAATTAAACAGAGGACATTTTTCTCTTGTGACCTTTTTCATTTCCGGACCGAATCCGGCAATTATCGGGGGGAGGGCGGAAAATACTTGACCCGCTTAGACTGGTGTGATCTGGATCGAACTTCGTGGGAATGACAAACAGATGCTCTGGATTAATCATTTGCAGAACAGGATTGGCTCCGGTTATTGTGGGTGGAGTTGGAGGAGGGGGAGGGGGGTCTGGGATTCCGGTGATCGCGCGTTAAGGTACTTCCAGATGTGCTAGGACGATGAAACTTCGCTGGAATATTGGAGACTCAACAACATTTGCTTAGAAATTGCTACTTCCCAAATCCGATTATTCCTTAAAGTACCAATCTTGACCGCAAAGTAAAAAAAATACTTTTAAGCAATATATGCATTTTCGTGATGCCCATCAGCCCATTAGCAGTTTTGCCTCAAGGGTTTTGCTTACAAATGAAGTTCCAGCTCCCTTATAGCGCGCATCTCAACCGCAAAGTCGAAACTTACTCTTGATCAATCAAATCATCTTGACACATGCAAGTGCCATATGAGCTTACAGCTCTTGTTTATGGCACTTGTAGCCTCTGGCTCAAGTGCCATATACCGATCACAATTCCGTCTGTCGGTCGGTCCGAGTTTTTTGTCCCACATATCCGAGTTAGGGTACTTCCAGATGTGCTAGGACAATGAAACTTGGCAGGCATATCAGGGACCCGACCAAACTAACCTGGAAATAATCAGTTTCCCGATCCGACCATATGCGGGGGAGTGCGGGGCGCTGGAAACTTGCAAATTTAGGGCATTTTGTCACTTTTTTCCGAGTTAGGGTACTTCCAGATGAGCTAGGACAATGAAACTTGGCAGGAATATCAGGGACCCGACCAAACGAACCTGGAAATAATCAGTTTCCCGATCGGACCATATGCGGGGGAGTGGGGGCGCTCGAAACTTGAAAATTTAGGGCATTTTGTCACACTTTTTCGAGTGAGGGTACTTCCAGATGAGCTAGGACAATAAAACTTGGCAGGAATATCAGGGACCCGACCAAACAGACCTGGAAATAATCAGTTTCCCGATCCGACCATATGCGGGGAAGTGGGGGCGCTGGAAACTTGAAAATTTAGGGCATTTTGTCACACTTTTTCGAGTTAGGGTACTTCCAGTTGTGCTAGGACCATCAAACTTGGCAGGCCTATCAGAGACCCGACCAAACAAACTTATAAATAATCAGTTTTCTGATCCGACCATTTGGGGGGGGGGTGGAGGGCAGGGGAATCCGGGAAATTGAGAAGTGTGTAACTTTCGAACGGATGATCGGATTGTAATGAAACTTCATAACTGAATAGAATATATATCTGTAATGTCCCGTTTAAAGTCTTGACCGGATTTGGTAGCCAGGGGGGAGTTGGGGGGGGGGGAGACCGGAAATTTCAAGAAACGGTTAGAATGGAGGGATCGGAGTGAAACTTGCTGGGAAGAACAAGCATCTGCTCTAGATAAGTCCTTTAGCCCATTGTACTGGATCCGGACACTTATGGGGGGGGGGGGTCCCGGAATTCCGGTGATGGTGGTTTTGGGGATTTTCACGATGAAACTTGGCAGGCATATCAGGGACCCAATCAAACTGACTTCAAAATAAAAATTTTGTCGATCAGATAATAGTGGGGGGAGTGGAGGGAGGGGAATCCGCAGGGGAATCCGGGAAATTGAGAAGTGTGTAACTTTCGAACGGATGATCGGATTGTAATGAAACTTCATAACTGAATAGAATATATATTTGTAATGTCCCGTTTAAAGTCTTGACCGGATTCGGTAGCCAGGGGGGAGTTGGGGGGGGGAGACCGGAAATTTCAAGAAACGGTTAGAATGGAGGGACCGGAGTGAAACTTGCTGGGAAGAACAAGCATCTGCTCTAGATAAGTCCTTTAGACCATTGTACTGGATCCGGACACTTATGGGGGGGGGGGGGTCCCGGAATTCCGGTGATGGTGGTTTTGGGGATTTTCACGATGAAACTTGGCAGGCATATCAGGGACCCAATCAAACTGACTTCAAAATAAAAATTTTGTCGATCAGATAATGGTGGGGGAGTGGAGGGAGGGGAATCCGGGAAATTGAAAAGTGTGTAACTTTCGAACGGATGATCGGATTGTAATGAAACTTCATAACTGAATAGAATATATATTTGTAATGTCCCATTTAAAGTCTTGACCGGATTCGGCAGCCAGGGGGGAGTTGGGGGGGGGGAGACCGGAAATTTCAAAACACCGGTTAGAATGGAGGGATCGGAGTGAAACTTGCTGGGAAGAACAAGCATCTGCTCTAGATAAGTCCTTTAGCCCATTGTACTGGATCCGGACACTTATGGGGGGGGGGGGTCCCGGAATTCCGGTGATGGTGGTTTTGGGGATTTTCACGATGAAACTTGGCAGGCATATCAGGGACCCAATCAAACTGACTTCAAAATAAAAATTTTGTCGATCAGATAATGGTGGGGGGAGTGGAGGGAGGGGAATCCGAAATTTTCAGTCATGCGTAATTTTGGAATGGGTGATCGGATTCGAGTGAAATTTAAGAATTGAACAGAGGATATTTCTCCGATGATTTTTTTCATATCCGGACCGGATCCGGCAACTATTGGGGGGGGGGGGGGGAATACGTGACCAGTTTAGAATGGAGGGACCGGGATGGAACTTTGTGGGAAGAACAAACAGATGTTCTAGGGAAACGGTTAGAATGATGGTATCGGAGTGAAACTTGCTGGGAAGAACAAACATCTGGTCCATGTAAAACTTTTACATAATTTGACTGGATCCGGAAACTTGAGGGGGGGGGGGAGGAGGGGGTTTCCCGGAATTCCGTTTTTTGGGGGATTTTCACGACGAAACTTGGAAGGCATATCAGGGACCCGGTCAAACTGACTTGGAATAAAAAAAAAATCCTCGATATGATAATCTTAGGGGGTAGTAAATCCCGAATGTGAAGATGTTTTGTTGCTTCACTGATCTCTTCAGTAACTACTAGCTTAAATAGCCCTTATATGAGTCATGCGTAACTTTGGAACGGGTGATCGGATTCGAGTGAAATTTAATAATTAAACAGAGGACATTTTTCTCTTGTGACCTTTTTCATTTCCGGACCGAATCCGGCAATAATTGGGGGGAGGGCGGAAAATACTTGACCCGCTTAGACTGGTGTGATCTGGATCAAACTTCGTGGGAATGACAAACAGATGCTCTGGATTAATCATTTACAGAACCGGATTGGCTCCGGTTATTGTGGGTGGAGTTGGAGGAGGGGGCGGGGGTCTTGGATTCCGGTGATGGCGCGTTAAGGTACTTCCAGATGTGCTAGGACGATGAAACTTCGCTGGAATATTGGAGACTCAACAACATTTGCTTAGAAATTGCTACGTCCCAAATCCGATTATTCCTTAAAGTACCAATCTTGACCGCAAAGTAAAAAAAATACTTTTAAGCAATATATGCATTTTCGTGATGCCCATCAGCCTATTAGCAGTTTTGCCTCAAGGGTTTTGCTTACAAATGAAGTTCCAGCTCCCTTAGAGCGCGCATCTCAACCGCAAAGTCGAAACTTACTTTTGATCAATCAAATCATCTTGACCCATGCAAGTGCCATATGAGCTTACAGCTCTTGTTTGTTTGTACCGGGGACTCACTCCCCGTATTCTCGAGTCCCCACAAACGGGAATTCTCTGATTTTCATCACCATCATCAAAAAGGACTCCCTTTCAGATGTGAATCAATTTTTGCTGGTGTTGGTGCAATGTAAAATTAATCAAAACAACCAGAACAAACAAAACCAAAAATAAAGTGTATTCAGATTACTTTCGTCAACTTCATATATGTTTTTTGAACAAAATTCAATTTTAGAAGCATTCCCAGTGTTTTCGTTGTTTTCCGTACGCGGAATCCGCTTGGAGTGATTCCCTCGATTCTACCCGTTCCCCTTGATTCCCCGAGGAGTCCTCGGGGAACGGAGCCTTTAGTGCAATAGCTGGGGCCAGCTGGAGGTGCAGTGCATTGTGCTAGCCAGGTAAAATTCCAGTCGAAAAATTACCAGTCGAAAAATTCAGCTACCGTAACGAAAAATCACAGTGGTGAGCAGAGAATGCAGAAAAAAATGTACTTTTTGTGAGCAGTTATGTATGCTTAACTGCTGGCTCTTGAATAGTCCCCGTAGTCGCGCCGAATCCGAGTGCGGCGGCGGTGCCCCGTTGATTTATCGGTATTTGCTCTGTTTTTTAGTTATTTTTTAGTTTTCCAATACATTTTTGCCATTTTTCCAAGACAAATCGTCAGCGTCGTTATTGTACTTGCAGTCTTCGGTTCAAGTGCCATATAGCAATCGTAATGGTCCATCTCTCTCCTTTTTCAATTCAATTCAATTCATTTATTTGTATCCGCCAAAGCTGGCGAGTAAAAAAATACAATAAAATATGCACAATCGGTCCACAACTGATTAATAACTAGACCGTATACTTTCATAAAAATCTGCATCATTTAAAAATAACTAGCCTACGCTATCTTAAATGAATTCTACCTAACACTTTAACCAAAATACAATCAACGCAACGCATCGGACAAAGTGTGCTTTATGGTATACATTTTTGAAAAAAATGTTTCCCGTTTCTTTTTAAAAATATCAATGGGATTTTTTAAACCATAATTTTCCATCACAAAAGTATTGGATTGGTATTTCGAAAACCAGCATAAAAATTTCCCAAAATTAAAAAAAGTAGTTTTAATACGAGATAAATTCGTCAACGTTAAAAAAGGTAAAAAAGAAGATGCAAGCAAAGCCTGTGGAAGAGCAACAGTGTTAAAAATCTTTGCAAGATTGCCTCTAGATAGGAAATCCCTAAGAAAAATTACCGCCCCGAAACTAGAAGAAATACGCGACTCCACATCTTTTACTATTAGAGCCCTCGTTAGTGACAAAGTCGGACCATAAGGGATTCCCAGATATCTTAAAGACTCACATGGTTTTAGGATTGAATTATCCATCTCTCTCCTTTTTCGGCACCTCACCTTCACGTAAGCTAAGACGATGACACTTGACAGGCTCATGAAGAGGTCCTTAATATGCCTGTCAAGTGTCATCGACTGGATGCTCAGCGAAACCATGTTGTCCCGGATTATATCCAGTCATTCGTGTAGGGGTGGAGGAAGGGGAAATACAGAAACTTGTGAACCGCGTGACTCGATTCGAAGGAGATGATGCTCCGTCCATATGTCCGAACCGCATAACCACGGGGGGTGAGGGGGGAATCCTTAAATTTTTATTATGCGCTGTAAAGGAATATAGGGATTCCATATTCGGAACACGCGAACAATTTTTGGAACATGCGTTGCAAAGGAATAATGGGATTGGTATGAAACTTGGACGGTAAAAAGATCACGGGTCTCAGATGTGTGATTCTGAAGTATGGACCGAATCCGACCTCGGTGAGGGGAGTTGGAAGGGGTGTACATTAAGTTTTCCAGAAGTACTTTGATACGAGGGAAACTTGGTGGTTGATAAAAGCGAAGCGAAAAGCGAGGGGGAGGCCCGGTAGTCGTGTAACATACGCAGGTACCACTTGGATCGTCCAAAGGTGATGGAACCTAGATATGTTCTTTTGGGGTCCAGACCAGACCCGGCCTCGTCGGGGGGAGTTGGGTGTCACCAAAAACTGTCCGGGTGTTCACTGATTCAAGGGAAACTTGTTCGGTAGTAACTGCAGTAAATGCAACTTTTGCTTGTCCAATAGCATCCGGCTACGGTGGTGGGATGGAAGGGGAGGCTCGGTAAAATGCATAGGAACCAAACGGATGAAGGGATTGGGATGAAACTTGGATCGTGCAGAGGTTACGGGTCTTGACCCAGAAGTCTTGAACTTCCATTCGAGTGACTCGGGTGGGAGATGGGAGCAAATACACTAGATTTGATATTTATGTGTCCGAATCGCATGTGGATACGGTGGGGGGGGGAGGAGGGTGGTTCCGGAAATTTTGTGATAAGCATAGGGGGAAAAAGAAGAGAGTGGGAAACTTGGACGGCACATAAGTCATGGACCCCGATGTGCCATTCGAGGTCTGGACCGGACACGACCAGATACTATGTCGATGGAATACTACTAAGTAACTTTACCGTGACAAAGCAGCTGGTTCATTGTCACGATACAAGTCCCTTGTATAAAATCCCATCTACATATCTATCTAATCCCATGACATGGGAATGTGAAATGCTTAGATAGATTTATCTTTGGCGGGATCACTGTTCCTATGGCCTGCTTCTTCCTGACCATTGTAGTGGTTTGCGAACTATGTTCAAAGCCCCTCTGTACCTCAGTGGTCGTGAAAGCCAAAGGCCCTGGGTTCAAATCCCGGCTGTCTAGGACCCATGACCATTTTCGCGATGCACGCGGGTCACAGGATCCCTGATTCCCCTCCCTCCACCCACACACGAATGGTCGGATCCGGAAAAGAAGGTTTGTTGAGTATCGGTCGGGTCCTTTATACAAAAGTCAAGTTTGATAGTCCTAGCTTATGTGGAAGTGCCAGAACTAGCAAAGTGAGATAAAGGGATAGACAAACCGACGGAGAGACATCATGGTCGCTATATGGCACTTGAGTCGAAGGCTGCAAGTGCCATACACTCCTTGAATCTATATCTTGCTGTTGTCCTATATTGTTAGAGGGGGGGGGGGAATGTGTTCGGCGGCGGCTCGCTGAGTTAATTTCGGTGGCGCGACTTCGGTGACAACTCATGAAGCCCTCCTCTTAAGTGAATTGTTAGTTTACCGTCTTCAAAAGATTCGTCAGGACATTGGCTTTTCTGTACTTGGCCATTTTTCCACTAGCCACTTAAAGGACCACTCTTGCTTATTCTGCCTTTTATAATATACTTAGCTCCCATGTGGTATTATAAGCTTCTAAAATCCCCACCTTTCTCCATTGTTTCGTTTTGTAACTACGAATTTTTAGCGCTTTTTAGGCCTTGCCGAGTTTTCCCGTCACCCAACGAAAAGTTTGCCGGAATCTTCATTGTCCGCTGACAACTCTTTCAAACATAAGGATGTAATAATCTTCTGTGTATTATTTCTTTTATTTGCTTAGTTTTCCCACTTTTTAACCAAGGTACGTTCAGTTTTCGAATCTTTTGCGCCCAGCCGCCGCGTCTGAGGGCAGGAAGGCTGAATGTGTTCGACAAGGGCTAATACGAGAATCGCTAGTTTCAGGGGGAAAGTAATGGTGTTTTCGAAAACGTTTATTCTGATCCGTTATGTAGGGAAAAGATCATTTCTAGTAAGAGTTGTGCTTTAAGAAGATTTTTTTTCCGGTCTGAACAATTTTATTTTGCAGTTTGCAAAAGTTGTGCAGTTTGCCTCCTTGACCTTACCCCTTTACTACGCCATTGAAAGCTCGCTGTGGGTTTTTTTTACTTACTTTAGTCCACTATTTTCGCGTAAGTGCGTAAAACAAGCGCTGGAAGCTCACATGGCACTTGCAAGGCTTGGTAAAAGGATGAACGTAGGAATTTGCCAATTCGTGGGTTTGTTGTGATCATTTGTAAGCAAAACCCCTGAGACAAGAATAACGATGGACTCTTGGAAATCACGAGAATGTATCGTTTGGTAAATAGTATTTTTTTCTTCCACTTGGCCGTGATGATGCGCACGATAAGGGTGCTAGAAATTCACCTGTAATTGGAACCCTTGAGGCAAAAATTATCCTGGGCCCTTTAGGACTATAAATATATACGGTCTGGTCAAAAGTATTTTTTTTTACTCTTCGGTGATGATGCTCATGGGGATCGTGAAAATGTAAATTTTGCTTAAAAGCATTTTTTGTACTTTGCGGTGAAGAGAATACTTTAAGGGATAGTCGGATCTGGAAAGTGACAATTTCTAAGTCAATCTTGTCAAGTCTCTAATGTTCAAGTCAAATTTCGTCGTCCTAGCACATCTGAAAGTACCTTAAATCGCGATCACCGGAATTCCGGACCCCCATCCAACTACCCCCAGAGTGCCGAATCCGGTCCGGTTCTGTTACTGGTGTGTCTAGGGCTTACGTTTGTTCTTCCCACCAACTGTCATCCTAATTGCTACACTCTAAGCGTGTCACAAAATTTCAGCCCCCCCCCCCCCCCCGACTCCCCCACATTGATCGGATCCTGTCCGCACTTGAAATGGGACATCTGAGATATGAGTTCTTTCCCAATATCAAGTTTCATTGAGATATGATCACCGGTTCAAAAGTTAGACATTTCTCAAGATTCCGGATTCCCCCTCGCTCCACTCCCCCCACGATGGTCAAATTGTAGAAACGACCGTTCGTAAGTTAAAACAGTCGAGTCCCTGACATGCCTGACAAGTTTCATCGTTCTAGCACATGTGTAAGCATCTTAACTCCGAATCACCTGAATTCCGTAACCCTCCCTCGAACTCCCCCCATAGTGCTCGGATCCGATCCGGGCTTGTCAACTGTGCATGTGGGGCTTGTGCTTGTTCTTCCCACCAAGTTTCATCCCGATCCATCCACTCTGAACATGTCACACGATTTCCGGTTCCCCACCTCCAACTCCTCCCAAAGTCATCGGATCCATTCCGGACTTGAAGTGTGACATCTGAGACAGGAAGTCTTTCCAATATCATCCTAGCACTTCTGGAAGTACCCTAACTCGAGATGAGTGGCCTGACAGACAGACCGAAAAGTGATCGGTATATGGCACTTGAGCGAAGCTGCAAGTGTCATAAAAAATCACTTTTTGGCTAGTTGTTCTGAAACAAGCAATGTGGAATTACTAAATAGCCGAAGTGTGCACATTCGCGAAGGCCCACTTCCTACCGCAAGGGATACCTCAACAGCGGAACATTTCTTTGCTGGTTTATCAGATCGAATAAGAAATTTAATAATATTCACAATTGTTAATGATTAGTTTCGTGTAACATATTGGTTTACAGAAAATTTTTTACTGGGAAAATTTAAACCTTGTATTTGGGAGACAATTTGCGAGGAGCCAGGAAATTTGTAGTTCCTAGGAGCTTCTACAGGGTTTATTCCGGTACTGCAAACAAGGCGAAAAAAATCATCCCGATTGTGTGGTTTATTTATTTTCTTTCATTTACTCCACTTTTTCAAAATGGCGGGTTATAAATAAATTAATTAATTAATTCCCCGATGTTACCGTCGTTTTTCACATGAAACTAATTGAACAATGAACTCACGGTATGCATCAAAACGTGACGAAGTACTGTGATCATCAAGTGTGGTGTTTTGACACACAGAGCGAGGGATAAATTTGATTGCGCCCCATGTAATCCGGTCATGACATGTCATAACAACAACGGTACTTCCAAATATTTTCGTCTGAGGGGTATCTTATACCGTCTTATACCTTGTTGCTCAATCCTATTCGACAATTTGGTTTGCTCAAAGTGTTGCCCAGTGAAGTGAGACACCTGAACGGTTACAAGATCAGCTATTAAGAAGCAGAGGTAGGAACTTATTTTCAGATAGAAGAAGGTTTTGCTGCGTGTGTGTGGGAGTTGAGGAACAGTGGTTGTGTTCCGGAACTTGACGATCGTTAACAAATTGTTAACAGTTGTTAACTTTCTGCGTTCCACGTTTCTGATTTCGAAATTTAAGCTCCGCCTACCTACAATTTCCGATCCAGAGCTTAACGATTGTTAACTATTTTAGAACTGGGAAAACTTAACGATCGTTGAAGCTGCAGTTAGCTCCGCCCCAAAGTAAAGTTAACGATTGTAACCAATTGTTAAGTTTGTGGAACACAACCAGTGTTTTAGTGAGAAATGGGAACATTCCTCCTGTGTATCTGCTCTGAGCTTGTAGGTGAAACACGCGGCTTGATATTTTGACAGCCCTCGGTTCGAATACAATGGATATAATCGGAGGATGAGAACAAAGAACGCTCATCGTATATTCAAATAATACATACAACGGATATGTCAGCTACGATGCTTTGGCAGCTATATTTCGGCCCTTCTTGGCAAGGGTCCTCGTCAGGCTGTCAATCTTCAGGGTCAACTTCGGGGAAGAAAACAAACCTGCAATCATCGTACCGGTTGTGGAGGCAGTCGCACATCCTCAACCCGTCATCTAAAGTATAAATTTAGGCTAACATTCATAATGCCCACGATCGCAATAACACCATAAATGTCCACCGTCATTCAATGACTGGCCACTCTGGATCCCTTTCAGCTTTTATTGCTTCTACTTCTTCGTTGCTGCGGTTTATTTAGTTGTATTTGTCTTTTCTTCTTGTCTAAATTTTCTTGTTAAGGTCTGCTTGAGCTTGTCCATGTGGGCGCTTCCGGGTCGCAGTCCTTAAAGCATTGTCCTAATAGGTGTAATAAGGTGTATTACCGCGTATAAGACTTATTACAGATTCCTCTTTTCCTCGGAGCGCTCTGTAATAACGTGAATAAGGAGAATGGACTAGCGTTCCATTCTGGCTTTTGCAGGGCCAATCAGATCGCTTGGTTGGTTCCGCCAGCGGGCCGAGGAAAGAGCAGCGTCGTCAGGGTTGCCACGGGAAGCACTAAAGTTCTACTTTGGTGGAAGCTGAAGAAACAACTTTTCTAAAAAATAACACGTTTTGTTCTGTTGCGACTGCTTACTGCTAGTTCAAGGACTTGTGCTGTCCATTCGTAGGTTTAATTGCTTTTTACAATATATTGGGCGTCAAATTGTACTGGTGTACTTCAAGTAACACTAAGAGCACTTTTCTGATCTTTAGAAACTTGAAAAACTGTACGAGTGTGGCAACACTGCACGCTGCATTGATAAGAACCTCTCCGGTTCGTATTTGAACGGACATGTGTATTAAGACGTAAACATCGCGTATAGCGTTATTCAGCTTATTACACCTATTAGGACAATGCTTAAGATGATCCTACGTGTTTCCGCGGCACAATTACTGGCCACACATTTCTGCGTGTTTGTCGTGGAAACGCGATTGTGTACAAATTGATGCTCGCGGAAACGCCATTTTATCTGTTTTTGGGATCCCAATACGTAAGTGGAGGGATACCTATGACATTGCAAAAGTTGTCCGTCTGTCCGTCCGTCCGTCTGTTAGCAAGATAACTCTCGAATGGGTTGAGATATTTTTGATAAAACTTGGCACGAGGACTCTTTTGGTCAAAGTAAATGTCAAGTTCAAAGAAGGGCTATGTAGCCCTATATTTAGGGGTGGAGCAGGGGTTTCAAAATTTTGTTTTTTTAAAGCTAATGAAATAGTCGAATAGGGGTAAGGAGACATGTTGAAACCGAATATGAAATTCGCCGGACAAATAGTTCAACCGGAATCCGGCAAAAAACGAAAAATTTGTGAAAAAGTAAAAGTTTAATCTGAAGTTGATTAGAGGTTCCATTTAGGGGCAAGGAGACGTGCTGAGTCCGTATATGAAAATTACTTCTCGCCGGACAATTAGTTCGGCCGGAACTAGACAGCGGAAAATGGATATCTGGATTTATCTGAACTTGGTGAAATTCAGCTGGCGTATCCGTTTTGCACTGTCAAATACGAACTTGGTCTTCTCCGATTATTACCATTGGCCTTAATCTGTTTCTAATTTTAAAACTAATGATGTTAAGAAGTCTGTTCAAGACCGAATATCTACAAGACCGAATTGTCTCTGGAGCAAATATTAAAATTTTGGGATCCCATCGAAACTTTTGGTCTTGTTTCTTTGCGGTAGTTTTCAATGTGTGAAAATAAAATCTCAGAAAATATAACTTCAGGATTACCATTGGATTACCGCTTCTAAACATGATGATTTAAATGTTCTAACACGTGGCAACCTGTGGCGGCATCGACCGGTCATCGCTGCTCCGGGCACTTGCTGTCCACTAAAATCGAGAGTGGGAAACCCTTCGGCAATTAATAAGTTGAAATAAGGGTAAGTGAGCAATGGAAGGAGTAAACCGCATACTAACCATTGTCCAAATAGGCGTTTTAAGGTGTATTACGGCGTATAAGGCTTATTACAGATTTCTCTTTTCCTCGGGGTGCGCTCTAATAAGGCGAATAAAGAGAATAGAGCCAGGTTCTATTTTCCCTTATGCTGAGCCGATCAGATCGCTTGGTTGGTTCCGCCAGCAGGTCGAGGTGAGGAGCAGCGTCGTTAGGGTTCCCACGGGAAGCACTAAAGTTCTACTTTGTTGGAAGCTGAAGAAACAACTTTTCTTCAAAAGAACACGTTTTGTTCTGTACAGCTGCTTATTGCTAGTTCGAGGACCAGATGCCTGTCCATCCGTTAATTTAGTAGCTTTTTACAATATAATGGGCGTCAAGTTGTACTCGTGTGCTTAAGAACACTTTTTCTGGTCTTTAGAAGCTCGAAAAGTTGTATCAGCGTGGCGACACCGAACGCGGCATATTGAGTTCCCATTTGAACAGGTGTGTGTATGAAGACGTAATCATCGCGTATAGCGCTATTCAGCTTATTAAACCTATTTGAACAATGCTTTAGGGTTGTGTGTAGGGTTGTATGCGTATACAACAGTGAACCTGTAATTTCGGGACAATTTTGTTCCCCATGGTTTTTTATACTGTATGAGACCATACATTAATCCGTTTTGTGACATCCCAGGATGATTTTGGCCTGGCGCTCAACTGTGTGTGGGTAGGCTATTCTGAGCGTTGGCATTCGGCAAGAAATTCGTGGGCATTGTGGGAAAAATGTTTCAGTATTCCCAAGAGATGTCCAATAACTCGTACTAGAGAGGTCTCATAGTCTCAACTCGAGCAAAGATTGGTCAGTCGCCATCAGTTTTTCGTCCAATCAGTTGTAGGCGTATTCTCGCCATTCCCCGAGGACTCCACTTGAGGAGGCCCGGGGATTCACTCCCCATATTCTCGCGAGTCACCACGGACGGGTAATGCTCCGATTATCATCACCAACATCAAACAGGACTCCCTTTCAGATTCGGAGGGGAATCAATTTTTGAGGGTGTTGGTGCACTGCAAAATTAATTAAAAACAATCAGAATAGACAAAACGAAAAATAAAGTGGATCCAGACTGATTTCGTCAACTGCATATTTTCTTTTCGAACAAAATCATTTTAGAAGCATTCCCCGTGTTCTCGCTGTTTCTGTGCGCGGAGTCCACGTGGAGTGACTCCCTCTATTCTCGCCGTTCCCTTCAATTCCCCGATGAGTCCTCGGAGAACGGCGAGAATACGCCTTATGATACCTTACTCAGTGACAGGCCTGTGCAAATTGTAGGAACTTCTGGGGGTATCGGGATCACCCCCATCTTCGTCAAATTAGTAGGGGCTGTAAGGATTCTCTGATTTGAATCTTATCACTCTTGGTAGGACAATGGTAGCCAAGAGGATCAGAACATCGCAGGTTTTTAACATGCAATCCCTATAGCCGCTACTGTTCTCCTGAGTACCCAAGTCGAATTCCTGACACTAATAGAGAGATTGCAGCCTACCCGACGAAAACGGAACCGGTGATAAACAATGTAATTCAACATTATGACGTACATGACAACAGGACAATATCGGCGTTTGGGAACGGTTTTGAGACTTTAAATGGTTGGATAATTTATTCTGACTCTTTCTTGATTTAATAATTAAATGTTTGTAAAAAACTTTCATCAGAAATCAAAGTTTGAAGGCTTCACAATTTTACTACAAACGATTCTTGCTTCCTATTGGTTGGTTTGTGAACGACGCGTTATAACCGACCAATAGAAAGCGAGACTTCGTTTTTGTGTTCAAACTTTCTAAACTTCAAGCACTTATTTCCAATAGAATTTTCTGACAAATTTACAGGCTCATAAAGGTTACCAAACGCCGATAATTCACTCTCAAATTTGAAAGTCCTAAGCCTCCCAATGTTAAAATTATTTTGCTATGCTTCCTCTGCCGATCGTCAAGAAATTCCAGTTTTCATCGGATAGGGTGCAATCTTTCTACGAGGGTCAAATCGCCAGAGTGACTTTACTAATGGTGCCCCAAAAGAGCTGCCGGTGATCGATAAGGGGGCATAAATGTTTCCAAAAGTTGCAAAGGACTGCCAGTGAGTGCCTGTATCCATTGTCCAACGACATTTCGAAGCTAACTGGAATGCTTAGTTTCTAGTATTTTAAATTCGGGTCATGTGTTTTTTTAGTCTCAAGTAATGTACCCGCTGCTGCTCTTCGTTACATTACCAAGAACAAATAAGCACCAGAAACCTCCGTCTCCCTATCTCTGTAATACGACCACGCGGAGTCGAATAAAACCCTGTACCCTGCCCGATGCAAACGAGGGGAGGGTCGGAGCTACGCAGAACATTACAATTCGTTACCTCAACAAACAGCTATATTGCAGTAAAGCCCCGAAGAAGAAATTTCCAAAGTAAAAGCCAATTGGTTGTCTGGACGCATTGCAGAGCAGGTCCCGATGAAAAATTTGTGGCCTGCGTAGTCAGGGGCGTCCCGATACCTTCCTGGTCGGGGGGGTGCAGCTTCAGAATTTTACCGGAATTTTTCGAGGTTTTACCGGAATTTTCCGAGGTTTTGCCGGAATTTTTCGAGGTTTTACCGGAATTTCTCCGTAGTGACAATCTCTGCAGAAAGTCTAGAATACTGTGTATGTCACACGTATTTCAGTTGACGAGAGACCTCGAATATATCTTCAAACTTTGTGTTTGTTTCGAGGCTCTCCCGGCGACTTTCTACATCATGTCGAAACAAGGCTAGTTCGTTTTTATGGCACTTGCAGCCTCTGGCTCAAGTGCCATATACCGATCACAATTCCGTCTGTCGGTCTGTCGGTCTGTCGGTCGGTCCGAGTTTTTTGTCCCACATATCCGAGTTAGGGTACTTCCAGATGTGCTAGGACAATGAAACTTGGCAGGCATATCAGGGACCCGACCAAACTAACCTGGAAATAATCAGTTTCCCGATCCGACCATATGGGGGGGAGTGCGGGGCGCTGGAAACTTGAAAATTTAGGGCATTTTGTCACTTTTTTCTGAGTTAGGGTACTTCTAGATGAGCTAGGACAATGAAACTTGGCAGGAATATCAGGGACCCGACCAAACGAACCTGGAAATAATCAGTTTCCCGATCCGACCATATGCGGGGGAGTGGGGGCGCTCGAAACTTGAAAATTTAGGGCATTTTGTCACACTTTTTCGAGTGAGGGTACTTCCAGATGAGCTAGGACAATGAAACTTGGCAGGAATATCACGGACCCGACCAAACTAACCTGGAAATAATCAGTTTCCCGATCCGACCATATGGGGGGGAGTGCGGGGCGCTGGAAACTTGAAAATTTAGGGCATTTTGTCACACTTTTTCGAGTTAGGGTACTTCCAGTTGTGCTAGGACCATGAAACTTGGCAGGCATATCAGAGACCCGACCAAACAAAATTAGGAATAATCAGTTTTCTGATCCGACCATTTTGGGGGGGGGGGGGTGGAGGGCAGGGGAATCCGGGAAACTGAGAAGTGTGTAACTTTCGAACGGATGATCGGATTGTAATGAAACTTCATAACTGAAGAGAATATATATCTGTAATGTCCCGTTTAAAGTCTTGACCGGATTCGGTAGCCAGGGGGGAGTTGGGGGGGGGGGAGACCGGAAATTTCAAGAAACGGTTAGAATGGAGGGATCGGAGTGAAACTTGCTGGGAAGAACAAGCATCTGCTCTAGATAAGTCCTTTAGACCATTGTACTGGATCCGGACACTTATGGGGGGGGGGGGGGGTCCCGGAATTCCGGTGATGGTGGTTTTTTGGATTTTCACGATGAAACTTGGCAGGCATATCAGGGACCCAATCAAACTGACTTCAAAATAAAAATATTGTCGATCAGATAATGGTGGGGGAGTGGAGGGAGGGGAATCCGCAGGAGAATCCGGGAAATTGAGAAGTGTGTAACTTTCGAACGGATGATCGGATTGTAATGAAACTTCATAACAGAACAGAATATATATCTGTAATGTCCCGTTTAAAGTCTTGACCGGATTCGGTAGCCAGGGGGGAGTTGGGGGGGGGGGGGAGACCGAAAATTTCAAGAAACGGTTAGAATGGAGGGATAGGGGGGAGTTGGGGGGGGGGAGACCGAAAATTTCAAGAAACGGTTAGAATGGAGGGATCGGAGTGAAACTTGCTGGGAAGAACAAGCATCTGCTCTAGATAAGTCCTTTAGACCATTGTACTTGATCCGGACACTTATGGGGGGGGGGTCCCGGAATTCCGGTGATGGTGGTTTTGGGGATTTTCACGATGAAACTTGGCAGGCATATCAGGGACCCAATCAAACTGACTTCAAAATAAAAATTTTGTCGATCAGATAATGGTGGGGGGAGTGGAGGGAGGGGAATCCGAAATTTTCAGTCATGCGTAATTTTGGAATGGGTGATCGGATTCGAGTGAAATTTAAGAATTCAACAGAGGACATTTCTCCGATGATTTTTTTCATAGCCGGACCGGATCCGGCAACTATTTGGGGGGGGGGGGGCGGAAAATACGTGCCCCGTTTAGAATGGAGGGATCGGGATGGAACTTTGTGGGAAGAACAAACAGATGCTCTAGGTAAGTCATTTGCTGAATCGGATTGGCTACGTGCACCGCGGGGGAGCTGGGTGGGGTGGGGGTGGGGGGGGGGTGTGGACCGGAAATCTCGAGAAACGGTTAGAATGATGGTATCGGAGTGAAACTTGCTGGGAAGAACAAACATCTGGTCCATGTAAATCTTTTACATAATTTGACTGGATCCGGACACTTGAGGGGGGGGGGGTGAGGAGGGGTATCCCGGAATTCCGTTTTTTGGGGGATTTTCACGACGAAACTTGGAAGGCATATCAGGGACCCGGTCAAACTGACTTGGAATAAAAAAAAAAATCCTCGAAATGATAATCTTGGGGGGGGGGGAGTTGAGGGAGGGGAATCCGGAATATTGAGTCATGCGTAACTTTGGAACGGGTGATCGGATTCGAGTGAAATTTAATAATTAAACAGAGGACATTTTTCTCTTGTGACCTTTTTTCATTTCCGGACCGAATCCGGCAATTATCGGGGGGAGGGCGGAAAATACTTGACCCGCTTAGACTGGTGTGATCTGGATCGAACTTCGTGGGAATGACAAACAGATGCTCTGGATTAATCATTTACAGAACAGGATTGGCTCCGGTTATTGTGGGTGGAGTTGGAGGAGGGGGGTCTGGGATTCCGGTGATCGCGCGTTAAGGTACTTCCAGATGTGCTAGGACGATGAAACTTCGCTGGAATATTGGAGACTCAACAACATTTGCTTAGAAATTGCTACTTCCCAAATCCGATTATTCTTTAAAGTACCAATCTTGACCGCAAAGTAAAAAAATACTTTTAAGCAATATATGCATTTTCGTGATGCCCATCAGCCCATTAGCAGTTTTGCCTCAAGGGTTTTGCTTACAAATGAAGTTCCAGCTCCCTTATAGCGCGCATCTCAACCGCAAAGTCGAAACTTACTTTTGATCAATCAAATCATCTTGACACATGCAAGTGCCATATGAGCTTACAGCTCTTGTTATTGCACTTGCAGCTTCTGGCTAAAGTACCATTTATCGATTGCAATTCCGTCTGTCGGTCGGTCCGGTTTTTTTGTCACACTTTTTCGAGTTAAGGTACTTCCAGATGTGCTAGGACGATGAAACTTTGCAGGCTTATCAGGGACCGGAGCAAACTAGCCTGGAAATAATCAGTTTCCCGATCCCACCATCTACGGGGGAGTGGAGGGCGGGGGAATCTGGAAACTTTTAGGCAGTTTGTCACACTTTTTCGAGTAAGGGTACTTCCAGATGTGCTAGGACGATGAAACTTGGCAGGCATACCAGGGACCCGACCAAACTACCTAAAAAATAATCAGTTTCCTGATCCAATCATCTGGGGCGGGGGGGGGGGTGAAGGCGAGGGAATCTGGAAAATTCGATTAGTGTGTAACTTTTAAACGGGTGATCGGATTGGAATGAAACTTGATAACTGAATAAAGGACATATTTCTGATGTCCCATTTGAAGTCCGGACCGGGTTCGGTAGCTATGGGGGCGTCGGGGGGGGGGAGAGACTGGAAATCTCGAGAAACGGTTAGAATGGAGGGATCGGAGTGAAACTTGCTGGGAAGAACACGCATCTGCCCCAGATAAATTGTTTACACAATTGGACTGGATCCGGACCCTTGGGGGTGGAGGGGAGTTTCCCGGAATTCCTGTGATGTCAGTTTTGGGGATTTTCGCGACGAAACTTGGGAGGCATATCAGGTATCCGTTCAATCTGACAGAGCTTACCTACTACATACAGTTGCAAGTGCCTTATGAGCTTACAGCTCTTGTTAAAATCTTCTTGGCTCACCGGTATCACCGGAAAGGAGTCGTGAAAGCTGTCGGCGCTTTTTGGATTCAGATTCAGCCGAATTCCGGTAGATTCTTTGGGGTAAATTCCGGTAGATTCCCTGTGACACAGTTCCGGTAGATTCCTTGTGAAAGATTTCATTCCCTGAGTAGATTCCCTGAGCCGAATCTCGTAGATTCCGAGGAGCTGATTCCGGTAAATTCCCTGGGACAAGTTCCGGTAGAGTCCTTGTAAAAGATTTAGTGTAGATTCCATGAACAAAATCCGGTAGGTTCCCTGAGCCGAATTCTGGTAGATTTCGTGGGTGAATTCCGGCAGATCCCTGAGACAAGTTCCTGTAGATTCCTTGTGAAAGATTTCGCACAAACTCCGGTAGATTCCCTGAGCCGAATTTTGTAGATTCCGAGGAGTAAATAACGGTAGATTCCCTGAGACAAGTTCCGTTAGATTCCTTTTGAAAGATATCGCACAAATTCCGGTATATTCACTGAGCCAAATTCTGGAAGAATCCGTGGGGTGAAATCCGGTAGATTCCCTGAGCCGAATTTCGTAGATTCCGACGGTAGCCTACATTCCGGTAGATCCCCTGAGACAAGTTCCGGTAGATTCCTTGTGACAGATTTCGCACAAATTCCGGTAGATTCCCTGAGCCGAATTTCGTAGATTCCGAGGAGTAAATTCCGGTTGATTCCCTGAGACAAGTTCCGGTAGATTCCTTGTGAAAGATTTAACGTAGATTCCTTGAGCAAAATCCGGTAGGTTCCCTGAGCAATAATCCGGTAGATTCCCTAAAAATCATCAAGTTCAGGTGAATTTGACTGGCGCGGCTTTGCCGCACCAGTCAAAGTTTACCGGATTTTTTTCCCACAAGCTTTCTGGGGGGGGGGGGGGGGCAGCACCCCCCCCCCACCCACCCCCCTCGGGACCCCCCTGTGCGTAGTTGTATGGTAGCTGTACGAAAGGGTTGCATGTATACTATGTAATAGCAAAGAATACTATCATTTAATGCGCCTCAGACTGGCCCAATCTTAAGTAGTAGTATCCAGTAGCATCCTGTCTTGCCATAGTAGCATCCAGTCTTGCTAATAGTAGCATGTAGTAGTATGCAGTAACACGGTAGCCTTGAAGTAGAAGCATGTAGTAGCATCAGTTAGTACTGCATGCTACTTTTCGTACAACTTCGTACTACTATTTTGATATAAATTTTTCATCGGGGTCAGCGCGCCTCCTTCAATAATTTCTCGGATATACGCAACGGCGAAGAGGGAGTAGACGGGCAGCAACTCAAAGCTCATTCACGTATGTCTAGCGCAGCTTTGTCGGGGTATCAATAGTCGCTGCATGGGACCTGCATGAGGTTCTATTCGCTTTTTGGGATCCCAAAACGTAAGTGGAGGGATACCTGTGACATCGCAAAAGTTGTCCGTCCGTCTGTAAGCACGATAACTCTCGAAGGGAATGAGATATTTTGATGATACTTGGTGTGAGGATTGTTTGGGTCAAGGGTAAGGTCGAGTTCGTAGATGGGCTCTGTAGCCCTATATTTGGGGGTGGGGGAGGGGGTTCAAATTAAGGGACAAACAAAACATTTTTAAACAGCTAATGCGAAAAGACATGCTGAGCACGATGGTGAAAACCATTTTCTCGCCGGACAAGTAGTTCGTCCGGAATCCGGCCAAAACCGGAAAGTTTGTTGAAAGTAAAAGTTTCATTTGAAGTTGATTAAATGTTTGATTTAGGGGTAAGAAGACATGATGAGCACGATGGTGAAAATCATTTTCTCGCCGGACAAGTAGTTCGTCCGGAATCCGGCCAAAACCGGAAAGTTTGTTAAAAGGAAAAGTTTCATTTGAATTTGATTAAATGTTTGATTTAGGGGTAAGAAGACATGCTGAGCACGATGGTTAAAAACATTTTTCGCTGGACAAGTAGTTCGTCCGGAATCCGGCAAAAACCGGAAAGTTGGTTAGAAGTAAAAGTTTCATTTGAAGTTGATTAAATGTTTGATTTAGGGGTAAGAAGACATGCTGAATACGATGGTGAAAATCATTTTCTCGCCGGACAACTAGCTCGCCTGGAATCCGGCCAAAACCGGAAAATATGTCAAAAGCAAAAGTTATATCTGAAGTTGATTAGATGTTAGATTTAGGGGTAAGAAGAGACGCTGAGTCTGTATATGACAATCTTCATTCACCCGGCCGACAATTAGTCTGGAATCCGGTTGTACCCGAATTTTTTTTAAGCCAAAGTTTTATTTAATGTTGATTAGATGTTCTTTATAGGGATAAGGAGATACGCTGGATTCGTTTCTGAATTTTCTTTTTTTGCCGGACTAGTAGTTCGCTCGGAATTCGGGCGAAACCGCAAACTTGGCCGGAAGCAGGAAGTTTCGGTCAGTATCGTCAAAATAGATATGGCCTATAGAGGTATATATTGATAGATAGATGGAATATCTGAACTCCGTTTTCTTTGATGATTGGCCTGGCGAAGACTGGATCTGGCGAAGACAAGACCCAATTGTTTGGATCAAATCTTAGATTTTTGGGATCCCATCGACACCTTTGGTCTTGTTGTTCTTGACATTATTCGCCTGCACAGCGCATAAAGTCTCCCTGCAACCTTTCGATGTGTCTGGCCAGATGGTACCAAAGACATGACAATACCCTTTGACCCTACATCACAGGCTAGTCCGTCCCTCCCTATTACACTCACAATAAATGGTTGGTTTCTAGGATTTTAAATTCATGCTAAATCTTTTTTAGGCTGAAGCAATGACTGGGATTCTTCCGTATCCGCTGCTACTCATCTTTACACTATCCGCTTGCACAGCGGATGAAGCCTACTTGCAACCTTCCGATGTGTCTGGCCAGTACGGGATGCGGATGCCACCAAAGACAAGGAAAAGCCTATTTGAGCCCATGTCACAGGCTAGCCCGTCCCTATTAGACCCACAATCTCCGAGGAAGGTTGCATCGCAACAGGCATCAGCACCTTTTCATCCGAACATAGAAAGCTTGATCAAACATGGGAAGCCTGTTCGTTTCAAGAAAATTTGCCGACACCCAGAGGGATGTCAAGCAAGGCCAATGCAGTCCGCTGCAACTTCAAATGGGATAAGCCTGCTGGATGTTTATAACGAGCGCAATGTGCAGAATGTGAATAGTGAAGGGAGCGAGTCTATACACACGGGTCAGTTAGTTGACCCACTGTATTCCGATAGTGCCCTCAAAGAGCCGCAAGAGACTACGACAGAAAATTCGGAGGAAACAGAAGATGTGGCAGAAGAACACAACTCGGCGGAAAAATTACCAGCCTTTGTCTCTCCTACCACAGTATCTTCTCGAACTCGGAGGCCCACTTTCAGGAAGGTGACACCTTTACTACCGATAAGCCGCTTGCACCTACCAGCACCAAGTCCACGTCCAGCTGAACTAAATCTACGTCCAGCTGAACGTGGTAATTCTGAGCTTACTACGACTGAAGCCCAACTAACCACAGCCGGCCGGCAAAGATTTTTTGTTCACCGTACACCAAAGTCGACACTGTCGACGACGCCCATGACGACAACTCTTGCTCCTCAGGAAGAATTCTTCTATGAGGACGAAGGACTGGAAGAAAATGAGCAGGATCAAGACGGTGTCGATGAGATGGTGTTGTTGGATGTCAGCGGTCCGTTCGAAGACCAAGAAGATGATTATGAGTCCGGAGAAGCTGAAACTGAAGAACCCACAACAACCACTACGACAACGACTAAGCCTTTGTTTGAGCCAAGACAGAAGCCAGCTATTCTTGCCAAACGTCGGAAGATTATCAGGGTTGAAGAACAAACAGAAGAACCAATACCGGAGCAAGCCCACGAAGATACATTGTTGACCGACGATGTTGATAAAGATAAGCAAACAAGACGACAACATCTATTTTCTCACAGAAGGCCATTATTGAAAACGACTACCACTCCCCTTCCAATAAAGGAAGATGCGAAATCAGTTCCTCCTTTGAAAATAATTCAGCAAAAGGTAGCAGAGAGAGCCCGACATTCTGCAAAAGCTCCTGAGCATATTCCAGCAGCAACGGTTCAAATCAGGACGAAAAGTCTGCTTAATCCCTCAAGCCGAGCCCCATTAACCCCTCCAGTCGGTAACATAGCCGAGGCCACCGCTCAGGCAGAGATCCGTATAAGGAAAACTTCCATTCGAGAGCGACCTACGCCGCCACACGGAAATGGTCCAGCATTGAGTGCTGCTAGATCCAGACTGCCTCCTCCCCAAGCCCGACACTTTCCATTGGCCAGTGAACAAAACCTAGTACTGAAACCATACGCTACACGTTTGGACGAGCAAACAGAAGAACAGAAGACAAATGTAACACAAGAACAGAAGACAAGAGTAGAGGAGAAGCCTAGAAACAAGCTTATCAGAGATAAAGCTGAGCGTAAGGCCTTTCTAGTCCCGAAGAAGACGTTTAGTCAACTGCCAACCACGGTGCCGAGCCACCACTCACCAACGCCCGTGACTACCCAAGACAACATCCGTCCGATATTCGGTCCCGCGAAACACACAACCCTCAGCCCTTACCAGTGGCTGTTGGAAGAACCAACGACAAAACGGAGCAGGTTTATTCCGAAATCGTCCTACCGCGCTGCTCAGATTGTGGGTACTGAAACAGCACACGCGTCCGAGAAAGAGCCAAGTCATAAACCAGACAACGACCCGGTCCACAACCACCACTTTTATCATGGGAATATCAACAGGTCAAGGACGTTGCAAAAATCGGTAAAACCCCAAACTATGGCTGAACTCACTATTGAGCCAGTACTCTCATCTAGCGAGCGACCAACTTCTGCGAGTGTCGTTACAACCGAGCCAGTATTGCTGTCTACTCGCGTCGTTACATTATCGTCTGCTGACACGGTCACGTCCACACAAACCACAGCCCAGAGCGCAGACATTCTCCCAAATAACCCGACCGAGAGTGTCACAGTTACAACAGAGCTGTCAACTTCAGCAACAACTGAAGCTGAAAATGATTCTACCTTAGTAACTAGCACAGTGGAGTCGACGGATGCGACTATCAAGCAAACGGCTGAAGCTACCGAATCTTGGATAGTCACTACCTTAGGAGAAGTAACAACACCATTTCACTCTGTAACTACTGCTACGTCTGAGAAACCCTCCAGCTCTCAAACTACGAAGTCGTTAACCTCGGCAACAGCAACATACACATCTACAGAACCGGTACCGAATATGGAAACTGCCAGAACGGTACCATCGGAGGTCACTCCCCTAGAGATGGTGACTACCGTCTCTGAAGAGACGACCGACGTTAGCAGTCCGGTAACAACGACAAAGCCCGCAACAACAACAACAACAGTAGATCCGAAAGTAATTACTCCCACGAAGCCTCATAGCCTCTTAGACCTTCTAACAATTCAATCAAGGACTTCCAGTACTTCTCAGGAGGCACAACCGACAACGAAACATAGTGGGGAAACCACCAAGAGATCCGATTCCGAAGAGACGTCTACAGCAACTCATTTGTCAACGACATCCTCGTTGATAGCGAAACACTTAGAGCAAACCACTATGAGTTTAAACTCGGAAAACCCTGTGGACGGCAGCCTTGCCGAGAGCCATCTACAAGATGAAGCTGCTAGCTCAGACATTGTTACTCAAACAGTCCGTCCCCAAGGATTGCTAGATGGCGCTGTATTTGAGAAAAAAGAAAACCCGTTGGACATTAACGATGGGCCAAAGATGTACGGTACTCCAACAATTGTTGAAAGTAAGGCCAACCTGAGAGTGTTTAAGCCGAAGCATTACTTCCCTCCGGAAGAAACGGTAAACTTCTACGCCACGTCCACAGTGAAAAGCTTGTTTCCAGAACACAGGATTCCAAAGTTCCTTGAGAGCGTTGTGCAAACAAAACAAAATCCTGGTGAGGTGATGACATACACTAGTTATACGAACGTCTTGTTGCAGTAGAAGTTCAGATAACCCGGTCGGCATTTCCTGATATGATCAACATTTCAGCACATTTTCGACGGATCCATACCAACCGAATTTCGGGGCTAGCTCCGATCCGGTCCTGAATTTCATCGTGTGCAATCTATTTAGAGATAAGTTATATATATATATATATATATTTATGAACGGCGTACATACAAGTATATTTTGTTGACAAATTTTTCATATAAAAATATAATCGCTTACAAAAATAGATTTTGATGAATCCCGTAAAAAAATATATGATACAAGTGCTCTATATAACAACGACAAAAGGGTGTATCGATAACATGCAAACCCGGAAGCAGAAAGCTGCGCGAACCTAGATACAAAAAGCGACGTTGCTAAACGACACTTCTACTAATGGCATCAGTAATCGCTAGGATTGAATCTTCAGGAGGTTAGACGCTAACCTCCGACACGAACGGCTGGTTGTCCTCATATTCATCAAGTGGTTGGTTTGGCACACACTGTGGACCTTGGAACGGCCAGTTGCAAGCGTACAATTCTTCGTCGTAAACAAGCTTCACTGGACAACTGAACACGTGTAGGGTGTATTTGGTGATCCAGCGGTCATAGTAGCATTCGAAGAATTTTCTACAGTCCTCGGGATGCCTGAAGAGACCTGGTCTTGAGCACATACTGACTGGTAGGGTCTCGTTCAAGGGCTTGAATCCGAAAGCACCGCCGACAACAGGTCGTCGGTGGGATGCAGCACTGCCTCTGTGTCGATCATGATACGGAACGGAAGCTTTCGATAATGTCAGCTTATCTTCCTGATACGACACAGGAACAGTCGATGGATCATTAGCAACTGGTGTGTCTGAACTGCTATGTGAGACTGCTTCTTTTGCTGGGCCATGGGGTCTCACTTTGGAGTGTTTTTTCTGGGAGCCTGCATCCTTGGATGCAGTCTGGACTCTAGTGCTTGCGTCCGATCGGCTGCTATCCTTCTGTCCGAACTCGGGTTCTTCGCTTTCAAAGCCTTCTGAATTACCAGCCGCTGGCGCCTCAACTGGAAGGGAAACAGGGCGCTTCTCCGTAAACTTCTTTAATACGGCTGGTCGGACAGGAGTGGGCACTTTGATTGAGACGACTTTCTGGCCCTCCTCGGTGCTTTCCTGGACATTAGCTGCACTGTCTGACGTAGAGTATGATCCAATGGGTTTTCCATAAGCAACACTAGGTGGTGGTGTTTTCTGTGGATACTGATTGCTCGATGGTGAAGAATATTCCGGAGCTTTGTATGATGGAGTGTACGACGGCGAGGCAGGGTATACTGGTGTGGAATATGCTGGGTTTTCTGCTGGCGCGTCGTCTCCATACGTTGGGCTCATGTAATCACTATGACCCTGGCCAACTGGCACGTATGAACCGTGCTTCGCAGGCTTCTTATATGACGGGTCACTGCTTTGTGGCTTTGGAGATACTTCAGGCTTGTAGTCTTTTTGAGGGTATTTGGCAGCTTTAGTATCCGATCCTTCGTCATTCTGCTTAGGCTTTTGGCGTGATGACTCAGTTGCTGATACCTTGGAGGTTCCTTCAGGCTTGTAGTCGCCCTGGTGGTGCTGTGACGTTAAAACATTTGATGCTGCGTTGTAAGATCCAGCTATATGCGATGGTTTTGGTACGTGGGGAGAAGCTGCAGGGTAACCGTTATATCCCGGGGCTTTATAGTTTGTTCCGGAACCACCATGAACTGGGTACACGTTGGTCTCCGCTCCACTCTTGTACGTGTTGGAAGTATACGGCACTTCGGGGTACTTCTGGGACTTTTCAACATTTGCAGGAGGCTTTCCGGATGAGTGAGCCCCTGGCTGCGAACCTGCTTGGTAGGATCCTTTATATTCTACAGCTGCTGGGTATGACCCCTGGTATGCTGGGGCTGCCGGGTATGAACCTTGGTATGCTGGATCTTTGGGGTAAGCTTCTACATAAGTCGGCGCGATCGGGTACGAGTCGGAGTAGGCAGGAGCTTTAGGGTAAGTGGATGGATAAGAGTTAGATTTAACACCAGCTGCAGGTTTTGAATGTGATTCTGCATGTGCCGGAAATCCGCGAAGGGATTCGGAATAATCGGAAGTTACGGGGTTGTAACCGGAGTGCGAAGGAGTCTTTGGATACGAGTCTGAGTAAGCTGGGACATTTGGGTAGGGTTCAGGGTAAGCTGAAGTTTTGGAGTAGGAAGCTGGTTCCGGATATGACCCGGAAGAAGCTGTTGCTTTCGGGTAAGACTGAGAGTATTCAGCGGAACTTTGATACTGGTTTGAATTGGCTTGGTTAGGCTGGCTGTAAGCGGGAGCGCTGGGATAAGACTGAGAATAAGACGGGGCCTGGGGATACGACTGAGTATAAGATGGAGATTGAGGGGTGGATCCGGAAGAAGCAGGAGGCTTATATGAAGGAGATGGATAAGATGCACCTTGGGGACGGGATCCCTGGTAAGCAGGGGCTTGGGGGTATGAGCCAGTGTAGGCAAGAGCGGCAGGATAAGATCCGGTGTGTGTGGGGGCAGGATTCGAGTAGGATGCGGCACCATAGGAGCCTGGACGTCCAGAGTGGCTAGGTTTTACAGGGGCAGCTTGTTCATGGTCATTATAAGGTGATGATTGTGCAGCAGGATAAGCCTCTCCATTCGCTGAGGGTTTCAGGTAAGTCGAGGATCCATAAGACAAGGTCGGTGGCTTGTTGTACCGAACTGGTTGATAACTGCTGCTGTAGTTGGCAGGCTGTCCGTACGAGGGGCTTCCTGGATAGGCTTTAGTATCCTGGCTAGGATATGCAGGACCGGCGTACGTGTCCACGACATAGGCTGGGTTGTAGGATTGTCTGTTGTAGCCAACAGCTGCTACTCCATTAGGATTGCTGGTGTCTTCAACAACGGTGGAGGACGCCGTAGCTACCGCTCCTTCATTATTAACCTTTAAATCTGGACTCTTGCAGTCAGTGCATGTGCTGACATCGTAAGCAGTTTGTCCTGTGCTTGAAATGACTTTTCCGAGGAGATATCCAGGGCTTCCTGGTTCTTTCCTAACAATGGTAGGCTGCCCAGGTTTGTAGATTATCGCCGGTGGTACTGCAGCGCCTGCGTAAGCTGGCGTGTAGGTTTTGACAGTAGTGTACGGTCGGTCTGAAGACTGATAAGATCCCGAATACGAATTCTTGTAGCTTCCACTTCCGCAGCCTTCAACGAGCCAGGGCCAGTTGCAAATCAGGTTCGGGGCGTCAAACACGAGGCCAAATGGACATCTGAATTCATACTGCGTCAGCTCCCCAGCTCCTGAGTAATCTTTGCAAGCGAAAAACCAACGGCAATTTTCGGGATCCGCGAAGTATCCCTCTCCAGGACAGATGAACTTGGTCTGAGGTACTGGCTGGATTTCACTGGAGCCACCACACGACGCTGTCTGCGACGGCCATGTACAAACTTCCCACTTCTCATCAAAAACAAGTCCTTCCGGACACTGGTACTCGAATACCGTAAAATCGTCCGTATACTGATTGAACTTGACACAGCGGTAGAAATAATTACAATTCTCAGGATGCCGGTAGTATCCTTGCCGCGAGCACCTCAGCGTGGTTTCTGTGGCTTCGCGATGAACTTTACTGTAACCACTTCGGTCGACCACACGAACAATGCGGTAGGGTGACAAGCGTACATTGTTGAAGTACACCGGCCGTGCGTCGGTAGCAGAGGTCACCAAATCTTCCTCTAGACTCCCAAGGACTGCCTTACGTCGGAGACGACTCAGGCTATTAAAGGTGTCTTTAATAGCTTTAATGACGGGGTATTTGCTTTTACCACAGGTTCCTTGAGTATCATCAGTGTCGACGTAGAATACAGCAGCTCCTGGCACACCTCGAAGCAGAAGATATTTGGCCTGAAAAAAAAATTAGCAATTACGCACAATTGTTTTTTGTTTCCCACCAGCCGTGTGGTTTTCGCACAGCGGGAAGGACGTTCAAAGATAATAGGCTTGTGAATCGTCTTTTGATTTTTGAAGTGATGATAGGTTGGGACTAGCCTGACCGTTCGGACAGACGACAAGGGTCGGTACTAACTAAGTAAGTTAAGTAGGTATATTTGTGACCCACACAATGTTTTACAACAAAAGAGAGTGGAGAAAATATAAGTAGAAAAAAGAAGAGACCAAAAAACAAAAGACAACAGGAGAAAACAAACGAAACATACAATAGGCCTCCAACTATCAATAAAAAAAAGTCTAATCAGTCGGTGATGTGGCAACAGACGTATACTAGATTTCTGACGGAAATCAGTGTGCAATTCTTGCAGCCGTGACAAAATGTCAGTAGCTCTGTAAGATTTGATACTCGGTAGATGGAGGGCTGGAATTCTTGCCAAGATTTTCGGCACCATCATGAATTCAGTACGAAAAACTATTTTCATTTAGAGAAGAAGGGTAAGAAAATGCCGACGCCAAAACCTGACAGCCTTTCCGCACAACGAGTCTGAGTTACAGAGGCTGATCGCGACCCCATTTATTGACTTGCAACCCCCTTCATTCCACGCACTTCGGTCTTGCCCTGGATCTCTGATCGGGGTATTAGGATTACATAGTGGTGCTCTGGCGACATGCACACGACGTTCATGAGCGTAACATAAGTGTATCACATACTCGACCTTGAATCTTGTACAATGTACAAGCCTGAGCAGTGAAATACAAAAGAAACCAGACCAAAGGTTTCGATGGGATCCCAAAAATTTAATATTTGATCCAGACAATTCGGTCTTGTAGATATCCGATCTTCGCCAGACTCCTTGAACATTTTTACTATTAAGATTTAGAAACAGAAGAAGGTCAATGGCTTTCATCTCAGAAAACCAAGTTCAGATATGGATTCACCATGTGTGTATTTACCCCTAGGCGTCATATCTACTTTGATACGTCATATCTACTTTGACGAAACTGATCAAATCTTCCTGCCTTGCCTACTTCTGCCAAATCTCCGTTTTCAACCGGATTCCGGATGAATTACTTGTCAGGCAAAAACTAAAGCTTAAAAATTTGTCCGGGTAAAAAATGATTATCAAAAGCGGATTCAGCATGTCTTCTTACCCCTAAATCGAACATCTAATCAACTTCAGATAAAACTTTTAACAAATTTTCCGGTTTCAGACGGTTTCCGGGGGAACTATTTGTCCGAAAAGAAAACGATTTTCATATAAATGCTCAGCATGTCTTCTTACCCCTACAACGAACATCTCATCAACTTTATATAAGACTTTTAGTTTTAACAAACTTTCCGGTTTGGGCCGGATTCCGGGCGAACTACTTGTCCGGTGAGAAAGTGGTTTCAATATTCGTGTTCGCATGTCTTCTTACCCCTAAATCGACTATCGCATTAGCTGTTTAAAAAAATTTCTTCGCCCCTTAATTTGAGAACCCTCCCGCACCCCTAAATGTTGAGCTACAGAGCCTCCTCCTTGACCCAAAGAGTCTTCACACCAAGTTTCATCAAAATATCTCATTCCTTTCGAGAGTTATCGTGCTTACAGACGGACAGACAGACGGACAACTTTTACGATGTCATAGGTGTCCCTCCACTTACGTTTTGGGATCCCCAAAAAACAAGCAAAGTAATTTCGGTAATGGTAATTTCGTACAATACTCTTTTGGTAAGCTTTTTAACATCTTTTGCACAGTAGGTATGTCACCTGTGACGGCAAATAAAGGTCGGACGGTAAATTTTTGGACAAAGGGTAATTTTTTTTTTCAAACACCCATTCGGATGTTGTAACGGACCAGAGAATTCGGAAGTTAAATAACGTCCGCCGAAGCATACCTTACTGTTTGTGGTCGCGTAGAGTGGTGTTTGTTTAAGTGCATATGAGGAGTCCATATGCATAAAATAAGGGACTAGTATCACCATCATTACGTTACACAAGGCTGAACCTTCAGCGACGTGAACGTAAAGCAACGTGCAAACCGATACACAATTTCCCATGCGAATATTCGGACGAGATGAAAGTTTTCAGTGCATTTTTACCAGCAGAATAACACTAGGGAGTAGCGTCAAGAAGACCAAACTGACACACACTCGTATAGCATGGACACTAGCACACAACGATATAGAATGTCACTACTGAAATTGAATCAGTCTTTCACCAGTGCTGGCTCCGATAACTTCGTATACCGAACATAGCAAAAAAATGATACAGCCTCCATTGTTACCTTGGTGTGTGCAAACCGCGCCTTTGCGTTACTAGAAATGTCTGAACTTGAAAGTTTGTCTCGCTTTAAATGCCGCAAGCGTCGTGAGCGGCGCCATGAGTACAGCCCGTTTGCAAAGCATAGGTATCAGCGCTACTCCTTAGTGTTATTTTGCTCTGATTTTTACAAGACCAGACGCACTTGACTGCGAATTTCGCTTTCGATTGCGACAACTGAAACGTGTGAGCGAACTCCTAAGCGTCTTATGTTCTGCTCTTTTGACATACTGGATAGTGTTGACTGAAGTACGTAACTAAAAATGACAGATTGCATGTGTAGGCTACCCTTTTCGACACGGAAAATAAAATAACATGCTGAAGAAAAATGCAAATTTCGCAGTTTCAAATTTTCACTGCAGAGATTCAGCACGTGATTCGATTGTGCTTCTTTCGACATGAACTCTGAGCGGCAGCCATTGCGGCGCAGATGTACATTTTCAGAGACAGTTGAAGTTTCTTCGGGGAGGATATTATTACTAGCACAACTGTATCCTTCTGTTTAGTGACTAAAGAAACATTTTCAGCACTGGAAAAAGACACTCCCCGGGTTTGGCCGACCGATATGCAAACTGTCCGATGTGCGTGCGTACTTTAATTAAAGGCTCGACAAGAGGAGACCTACATAAAACTCATCAAAGAGATGGAGAGAAAAAAGTCAGGTAACAATCCAAATACTAGGAACTACGTTAAAGAAATAAAAAAATCAGTAAAGTCATCGTTTCTTAGGTGCAGCCCACTTCGAGAAATGTGGACGAACCCACCAAATGTAATGTTTTGCAGGATAAACCATGGCACTCGTCTCAACCAAATGCCGTAAAGAAAATGAGCACGCTTCGGTAAGTGGTGGCTGACACCGAAGCTCGCACGGAGCGTGGGATGTGTGAAAACACATGACATGAGCTGCTAATCTGGGGTCACCATCTCAGGGTCAAGAACAATCAGCTTCCGACTGACTAAAGAAATGGAGACGAAAAGAGAACAAGAAGATTAGCCGGACATACGTGGAACAAGGAATAAGAGTTTAAGTGAAAAAGAGTTTAATTTAATTAATGCCATCTCTCCAACAATGAATCTTACTTTACTTTCCCTACGTAATAAATATGTAGTATAAAAAAGTAAGTAAGTAAGTAATTTATTTCTGATCCGCCATTTGAAAAGCGGAGTAATAAAAAAATGAATAAAATAAAAGAATGAAACAAAACACAACAAATACAATATACAATTTTTCATTCATCGGCCAGAAAAGAATGTAGAGTGTCATGTGCCGCGATTTGTATGTGATTTATTATTTATTTTTCTTCTTTTTAATGTATTTGTTGTTGCTACGGCCTGTTGGCTTTTGCAATAAAATACCAAAAATATAAAATCATCGCCCCAACATAAAGCAATGCAATGTGTTGGGGTTTGTGAGAATTAAATGGACACGACAATGGTTGCCCATTGATAAGTCAATGAAAGCTACGCGTTAGCTTCTCACTGAACGTACTCGTCAGAAAATTGGGACTGCGTATGCTAGTTCTTAGCTAAAACTCGGGAGTATATGATATGATATTTCAATACGAAAAGAAAACCCAAATCACATACTCAACAAACATATTTATTAACGTAAAGTCTTCTCAGTGTTTTGCTGCTATCCGGATGAACCTCGCTAAATTTGTAATAACCCGAAACACTTAACGGACCATTAACTGTTTGTATTTCTTATATTCAGAACATTTCTGTAAAATGTACGGAAACTGATAAGAAAGTATGCAAAGTAATTGCTTCAGGTACCTAGCTGGTAGCGCAATACTAGCCTTTGAAAAAAATACGGAATTCGTGAGCAGAAGTTTGCTGCCATCCAATCGCGGAATTTTTAGCAGTGGATGGGAGACAATATACGTTCTGGGCAGAATCAAGATTTGTCTCGCCAGGTAGCGAGCAGATTACCACACCTGGATACTTCAATAAAACCTGAATGAAATAAAATTTGCGTTGCACCATTTGATGCTTTTGCGTAAAACTATCCAAATTAACGTCTGAAAAGCACTGTTCCTCCGATTAATGTTGCACTTTTAAAACAAAAAGAGTACTAGTAGTAGTAGTAGTAGTAGTAGCAGTAGTACAGTTTTACTGAAAATAAGTATTTTATGATCAATAGCAAAGCAGAACGGAGCTTTCGAGGATGTCCTAACTTGTAGAAAACAGATGGAACAAAAAAGTGTTCGTCTGAAGAAAAACTATTAGATCTGCTGGAAATTGATACAATGGTGTTACGTTTTCTTTATGCGCTATTATTAGACATAGTGCCAGAACTTTCGGCCACCCGCGGCAACCCTGGTTGGGAGTTATATCTTTGTGAGCGAATGACTGATCAAACGCAGCAGTAACCCAAAAATAAAAAAAAAATCCCCGGAGCAAAGACCGCTCCTGACTGGAAGCGGTTCTTCTTTAAGCATTACTACTAGATGAAAAGTTTCAAAAGCAGAACTTTCGTGTCATCCATGGCAACACTGGTAGCGAGTTGTATCCTCGTGAGCAACAACGAGAGCAGCAGTAGCAAAAAACAGAAAAGCTTTCCCGGAGCAAAGGCCGACTGGAAGCGGTTGTTCTTTAAACGCTACTATTAGATAGAAAGTTTCAAAAGCAGAACTTTCGTGTCACCCGTGGCAACCCTGGCAGCGAGTTGTATTCTCGTGAGCAACAATGACTTATCGAGAGCAGCAGTAACAACAAGACCAAAGGTTTCGATGGAATCCCAAAAATTCAATATTTGATCCAGACAATTGGGTCTTGTCTACGCCAGATGTAATCTTCGCCAGACTCCTTGAACATTTTTACTATTAAAATTCAGAAACAGATTAAGGCCAAAAAGCTAATTATCTGAGAAAACCAAGTTCAGATATGGATTCAGAATGTTTGTGTTACCCCTATAAGTCATATCTATTTTGACGAAAACTTCCTGCCGGACTTAAACGAATTTCCCGGTTTCGGCCGAATTTCGGAACTACCTGTCCGACAAAAAAAGAAGCTAAAATCGAACTCAGCGTATCTTCTTTCCCCTATATCGAACATCTAATCAACTTCAAATTAAAACTTAAATTAAAACAAATTTTCCGGTTCCAGCCGGATTCCGGGCGAACTATATGTCCGGGAATAAAATGACTGTCATCCACGGATTCAGCATCTCTTCTTACCCCTAAATCGGATATCTAATCAACTACAAATACTTTTAACAATTTTCCGGTTTGGCCGGATTCCGGGCGAACTACTTGCCCGGCGAGAAAATGATTTTCACAATTGTGTTCAGCATGTCTTCCTACCCCTAAACGGAACATATAATTAACTTCAAACAAAACTTTTACTTTTAACAGATTTTCCGGTTTTGGCCGGATTCCGGGCTAACTACTTCTCCGGTGAAAAAGGGATTTTCCCCATCGTGTTCAGCATGTCTTCTTACCCCTAAATCGAACATCCAATCAACTTCAAATAAAACTTTTACTTTTTACAAACTTTCCGGTTTTGGCCGGATTCCGGGCGAACTACTTGTCCGGCGAGAAAATGGTTTCCACCATCGTGTTCAGCATGTCTTCTTACCACATAATCGACTGTCTCATTAGCTGTTTAAAAATATTTTGCTTGCCCCTTAATGGCCCTTAATTTAAACCCCCTCCCCCACCCCTAAATATAGGGCTACAAAGCCCATCTACGAACTCGACTTTACTCTTGACCCAAACAATCCTCACACCAAGTTTCATCAAAATATCTCATTCCCTTCGAGAGTTATCGTGCTTACAGACGGACGGACAGACGGACAACTTTTGCGATGTCATAGGTATCCCTCCACTTACGTTTTGGGATCCCAAAAAACAGAAAAGCTTTCCCGGAGCAAAGGCCTCCCTCGACTGGAAGCGGTTGTTCTTTAACCGCTACTATTAGATAAAAAGTTTCAACAGCAGAACTTTCGTGTTACCCATGGCAACCCTGGTAGCGAGTTGTATCCTCGTGAGCAAAAATGACTTACTGAGAGCAGCAGTAGCAGAACACAAAAAAGCGTTCCCGGAGCAAAGACCTCCCTCGACTGGAAGCAGTTGTGCAATTACCAAACGGGTTGATAATATCTCCTCACGTGTTGAAGAACTTGAAAAAGTGACCTTGCCACAAATAAAGTCAAAGCGGACATTAAACCTCTGCCAGGTCATGCAGGAGTTCTAGCACCAGTGGATGAGTCGATGATGGATTACTGACGGTATCGCGCGGGCCACACCCAAACAGGAACTTTTCAGTGAGGATTTCGACAAAATATTGCAAAGAATCTGCCAACATCGTGCAAGGCTGCAGGTCAAAAGGCCAAAATACTGGCTACTCGCACGGTCCAAATGGAGCGAATTATTCAAGTGGAACAAGGGGCTAGGTCACGGTTTCGTACGGCGTCAGTTGTAAGTACTAGACCATAACAATGGAACAATTAGCCACAATTGCAAATAAATTCAGAACCTGGAGTGGCATATAATTATAAATACATGGACTCAACCAGACAGCAAGTGCTTCAGTGGCCAAGGTGGTCCACAATTTAATTCATAGGCCATTTTCATAAGGATTGGTTTGGCTAATGACAAATGAGTTGAAGGCTATGTTGATTTTCGCAGTTAGCTCATCCACACTAATGACAACTACTATTACTGAAGAAATAATATATACTTATTATTTCTCATTGTTTCTCTGATCCAACAGAGCGCCATTAGCCAACGATTTTGAGGGGAGATTGCACTGATGGAGGGAAGCAACAAAGATGTTTCTCTCGTCAGTCCTATCAGTTTAACCACAGGTTCATGATAGCTTTCAGTTGCATCTCCCTACCTTGCGGCGTGTTTTTATGGCACTTGAGCTTACTCATAGCTTACTCATATAGCGATCGTAATGTCTGTGTGTTTGTCGGTCGGTCTGTCCGCATTTTGCTAGTTAGGGCACTTCCTCATGAGCTAGGACGTGGAAACTGGACAGGCATATGAGGGACCCGACCAGGTTAACTTGGAAATGATCACTTTCCGATCCGACCATCATAGGGGGAGTGGCGGGATGGGGAATCCGGAAATTAGTAACATGCGTAACTCTGGAACGAGTAATCGGATTTGCATGAAACTTGACAAGTGTCACGAGCAAGCGTCTTAGGTGTTCAGTTTCAAATCCGGACCGGGTCCGATAACTGGGGGGGGGGGGGGGGGCTGGAAAGGGGCACCGGAAATCTCATGAAAAGCTTAGAGTCGAGGGATCGGGATGGAACTTGTTGGAAAACAAGCATAAACCCTAGATACATTACTGAAAAAACAGTATCAGTGGAGGGTAGTAAACAGTGGAGGGAGTTGTTTCCCGGTTTCTAGACGTTTAGGACGATGAAACTTGGCAGGCTATCAGGGACCCGACCTGATTAACTGGAAAATAATCACTTCCCCGATCCGGCTATCGTAGGGGGAGTGAGGGGATGGGGAATAAATTTGGAACGGGTAACCGGACTTGCATGAAACTTGACAAGTGTCAACAACATGTGTCTCGTATGTCAGTTTGAAATCCGGTCCGGATCCGATAACTGTGGGGGGGGGGGGGGGACCGGAAATCTAGTGAAATTCTTAGAGTCGAGGGATCGAGATTGAACTTGGTGGAAAGAACAAGTATACACCCTAGACCTAGATACATTATTGACACAACTGGACCGGAACATGTCACAGTGGGGGGAGTTGGAGGGGGCTTCTTGGAATTCCGGTGATCGCGAGTTAGGGTGCTTCCAGACAGGGGTGGCCAGAAGCACTCAGGCCAGGGGGGGGGGGGGGGGGGGTGAGACCCCTCATTTTCAACGACTCCTAGAACGTAATATACGACTCGCTCGTACCAAAAAAAATGAACTGTTGCGACTACGTTGACCTACCGTTCCTCTAAATAGAGAATACTACGAAATGCGCCACAGGCGAAATTTTGTGAAACGCCGAGGAGCAGACCTTCTTTTTGCGATCCAATAGAAAAGGAAAAAATAGATCTGAAATCACAAATCTGACAGTCGAAAAAAGTGACAAAATAGTGGCCACAGAAACCCAAATAGACACAATGTAGATTTGTTCCGAATTGAAGCAAAAAAAGTAATAACAAATCGAGGAAGTTTGCCAGTACTTGAAAAAAAAAAAAAAAATCCGATTTATGAACGTAAACGCGGAGGAGCAGCGTCTTTTTGCGATCACAATGAAAAGATAAGAATGAATATGAAATCACGACTCTGTCCATCGAAAAAAGTGACAAAATACTGCCCACAGAAAAGAAAGTAGATTTGCTCCGAACTAATAGCAAAAAAAACTAATTTTCACGTTCAAAACACACTTCCTCAGAAACGAAACGAGGAAAACAGGTTTGCGAGTGCATTAAAAAAAAAAACGGATTTACGGACGTAACGAACTTTTTGGTCTTCGCCTATGACAGGAGTTTACACATAGAAAAAGACGCCGGTTCGCCGACGAGACTTGAGTTGTGTTTTTCTCGGGTGATTTGATACTTTTGTTTCATTATGAAAGTACTGTGTACCGTTTTATTTGTCATTCGACACACTGTACTTTCATGTCGAAAACTAAAGCAGGTAAAGCTACAGTGAGCTACATCTGAAGAATTGCAACCTAAAACTGGTTTGCACAATTTGATTCTACGCGACAGAAGATGCTATACACAGCAAATGAAGAGGAGAAGTTCGCTCTTAGAATAACTTTAACATAAAAGAGATAATTTTTGAGCTGTCTGAGTGTCCTGAATTTTACGAAGTCTTTTAAGATGTGCTTTAACACTAGCATACAGGGTCGTCACGTATGGGGGGGATGCCCCCCCCCTCCCCAGACGTTGTCGGTCAGCCTATAAGAAATAGCTGAATCGGCGCGAAGCGCCGCGATTTTTCGTAAAAGGAGTCGATTTTTTTTGGAAACAGTCGATTTTTCTTTAAATCAGTCGATTTTTCGTCAAAACAGCAGTTTTTCCGGCAAAAAAGCCGGTAAAAAGTACCAGCCAGTCGGTAAACGCCTTGCTCCTGCCATATGTGATAGATAGATAGATAGATGGATTTATTAATTGCTAAGCAGCCCGAGGGCCATGGCAACAAGAAATCACAAAAAATATCACATACTAGAAGAAAACGCACAAACTAGCAAGTTCGCAGTGAGTAGCACTACAATATGATTCGCAGTCAGCTTGGGCTGAAGGAATATTTTACTCCTCTCCCCCACAAACATTTTGGATAGTAACGCCCCTGCTAGCATAGAGGCAGGGGCGTCACGACCGGTCCCCCCCCCAATGTTGTCGGCCAGCCGGTAAAAAATAACCGAGTCGGCGCGAAGCGCCGCGATTTTTCGCCAAAATAGTTGATTTTTTCACTGAACAGTCGATTTTTCTGAAAATCAGCCGATTTTTCTGAAAAGCAGCCGATTTTTCGTCAAAATAGTCGTTTTCTGAAAATCAGTTGATTTTTCCGAAACTATCGTTTTTTCTGTAAAAACAGTCGGTAAAAATTACCAGCCAGTCGGTAAATTCCTTGTAACGTCAGCTAACCCCCCTCACCCCCCCCCCCTTCGGGCCACCCCTGCTTCCAGATGTGCTAGGCCCATGAAACTTGGCAGGCGTAGTATGGAGATTGACTTGAAAATAGTTCATTCCCCGATGCGACCATCATGGGGGGGGGGGGGGGGGGGGAAGGATTGGGAATCCGGAATCTTGTGACATCCATAACCTTGGAATGGGTGATCGGACATGCATGAAACTTGACAAGTGTCTAAGATGTTCAGTTTCAAGTCCGGATCGGATCCGGTAGCTGGGGGAGGGGCTGGAGGGGGCACCGGAAATCTCGTGAAAAGCTTCGAGTTGAGGGATCGGAATGGGACTTGGTTGAAGAACAAGCGTAAACCCTAGATACATTACTGATAAAACAGGATAGGAACTTGTCATAGTGGGGTGAGTTGGAGGGGGTTTCTCGGAATTCCGGTGATCGCGAGTTAGGGTGCTTCCAGATGTGCTAGGCCCATGAAACTTGGCAGGCGTAGTATGGACTCTATAAGATTGACTTGAAAATAGTTTATTCCCCGATGCGATCATCATGGGCGGGGGGAGGGAGTGGAGGGATTGGGAATCCGGAATCTTGTGACATGCTGGTGCTTCCAGATGTGCTATGCCCATGAAACTTGGCAGGCGTAGTATGGACTCTATAAGATTGACTTGAAAATAGTTCATTCCCCGATGCGATCATCATGGGGGGGGGGGGGGGGGGAGGGAGTGGAGGGATTGGGAATCCGGAATCTTGTGACATGCATAACATTGGAATGGGTGATCGGACATGCATGAAACTTGACAAGTGTCAAGAACAAGTGTCTAAGATGTTCAGTTTCAAGTCCGGATCGGATCCGGTAACTGGGGGAGGGGCTGGAGGGGGCACCGGAAATCTCGTGAAAAGCTTCGAGTTGAGGGATCGGAATGGGACTTGGTTGAAGAACAAGCGTAAACCCTAGATACATTACTGACAAAACAGGATCGGAACTTGTCATAGTGGGGTGAGTTGGAGGGGGTTTCTCGGAACTCCGGTGGTCGCGAGTTAGGGTACTTCCAGATGCGCTCGGACAATGAAACTTGGCAGGCATATTAGGGACTATATCAGACTGACTTGAAAACAGTCCCTTGCATGATCTGATCATCGTGGGGGGAGATGAGGAATCCGGAACCTATGCATAACTTTGGAACGGGTGATCCGACATGCACGAAACTTTACAATTGTCAAGAACGAGTGTTTCAGATGTTCAATGTCAATTCCGACCGGATCTAATGACTGGGGGGAGCTAGAGGGGGTGGGGGGCGTCAATCTCATGAAACTCTTAGAGCCGATGGATCGGGATGGAACTTGGTGGGGACAATAAGCATAAACCCTATATACATTATTGACATAGCTGGACCGGACCGGGGTATTGTGGGTTGAGCGGAAGGGGGTGTTCCGCGGATCACGACTTGGGGTACTTCTAGGTTATCTCTGACGAAGAAACTTGGTAGTTGTATCAGGGACTGGACCAGATTGAGTATGAAATAGTCACTTCACCGATTCGATCAATCTGGAATCTAGTGGCATGCATAATTTCGAATGGGTTATCGGATGTGAATAGAATTTGATAAGTGGCAAGAGCTAATGCCTCAGGTGTCCCATTTCAAGTCCGGACCAATGCCGATGACGATGTGTAGGGTGCGAAGGGGTCCACCGGAAATCTCGTGAAAACCCTTTCATCTACTTCGTGGTCAGATCCAGTTCGGATACAGAATTATCACAGCTACAGTATTTGCTGCTACAATCGATTGAGTCACACGCGAACTGGAACCGAAGTACGACAAAATACATTCCGAAACAGTTGTAACGATCGGAATCACCATTTCAAATTTACTAGATCAACCCCGTCTTTTGACGAAAGGAATATCGGGAGAGATCCGACCTTGACAACTACAAATGCAAACATGGGAACTGATCTTACAAGATTTCAAGCTTTCAGCTCTTGTTTTTTTTGGGGGGGGAGGGGCGGGGCAGGTTTAAGATTGGTCTTCCGTTGTGTTGGCGGTAATGTGAGGTGGCTCCACCACCCAGCGCTGAATCGACGGGACTCTATTATTGATTTTTGTTAGGAAGAGGAAGCTATTTGACTAGTTTTTCTACGGTTCAAACCCCGAAACCTAGACCTATTGTGTTACAACCTACAGTGTTTTTTTTTTGTATACTTTTGCGATTAATAACAACAAACAGTGCACGATATTAATTTTTAATCCAGGGCCAGATTAACGTCCCAAAAAGTCATAACTGCTTCCATTCTCTGAGCGACAAGAAATAAGACCCTTCAATAAAAAAAAATAATAACATACAAAATATGGCAGTTATCTACCTTGACTTTAGCGGTGATGTCGTCATCAAATGCAATCCATTGGTCTTCCCTATAAACATATGCTCCAGTCAAATCATCTTCCCTCTCAACGATCCAGTTTCCATTTCGGAGAATACTGCAGATCTGAAAATAAAAATAAAAATATGATCATCAGTAAACAAACATCTCCAACCCGAAGACAGTTGCCCTTAAGTAGTAGTTGCAATACTTCACCAGCCTAAGCTTTCAGTGGAGCCTTTTCAGTGCACCTTAGGCCGGGAGCGGGGGTAAAGATCAATTTTGGGCCCCCATCCCAAGTATCTTACTCAGACTCAAAATTTAATTACTTTTTTGGGGGGTAATTTTTCATTTTGCGTTTTGAAACCTATTTAGAAAAAAGAACAATAACAAGATTTAAAGCACAACTACCACTAGAAATGACCTTGTCACGATGAAATAGCTAAAAAAAAAATCGTTTTGCGACAATCCAATTACTTTCCACGTGAAACTAACGATTTTCTTGTTGGCACTTGTCAACTCTATCTAGCCTTCCCGCTCTCTCCGACGACGCAAAATATTTGAAAACTGAACTCGCCCTGATTAAAAAGTGGGAAAACCAAGCCAAACAAAAGTAAGTCCAAAACAGAAGACATGGTAGACCTGACGGCCTACCATGTCTTCCGAAATAAAAAAACAACAACACTTTAATCTTCTCATGTCCTTATGTGTGAAAGAGTTGTCTTTCGGCGAAATTAGCCTTACGCGACTGGCAAAACTCAGAGGCTTACAATTCCATAAGAGAGCTATCGATAATATAGAAGGCAGCATAAACAAGTGGTGTCCTTTAAGATTTATAAATTAAGGGGGCATGGCCCCCCTAACAAAAATGGCACCACTGGTCATGTTTGATGCTGCTAAATGTCTAAGGTTTGAAAAGGGCCCAGGGCCGAGTTATCGACAAACATAAATTCACACAATTAACAAGCCTGTGTGTTGCCTGTTGGCGTTGACTGCGGCACACACTTTTTCTGGGTACCTCAGGTCTCACCAAGATTACATATCGCACTTTGGTGACCATTTAATTTACAGCTACTACATAACGCACTTTACAATATTTCTATTGTTTTCGAAATTAGTGGCACTCTGCAGCTTGGAATTCTCTGTCCGGAGCAAGTTCTTCAGACCAGCATTTTGTTTTGATTTAAAGTGAAGGAGGACTACAGTTAAAAGCAAACTACAGTTAACTAGGAGACTACAGAGTTTAACTAGGGAGACTACAATTAAAAGCACCGTACGCTATTATGCACTATTAGTGCTATCTACGCACTATTATGAAGTGTGGTTCTTCCTCCACAGATAGTTTTCTCCAACAGCTAAAATGTAATTTGTGATCTTAGCCAGACATTTCCCCCGCTGACACCAAACGTAGCTACAGAAATAGTCTCCCAACTTACATCGATCCAGACTAATGATGGAAACGAACGGAAACCTTAACTCCTGCTGCTTTTGCCCTTGCGGCACTGCAAATCCGGAAATCAGAAGCGAATCCGGAATGTTTTCATCGTAACTGTTAAAGGTCGTATCAGAATAGAACACGGAAGCTGGTCTGTTCCTCTCCTTTCGGCTGACCGTGGTCGCCGCTCAACCAAAACCAAAAATTAATGAAGAGAATCTTTTTACAAAGAACAAAAAAAGACCATTTTATTAGTTCGCACGGCCACGTCAGGAATCGCTCACGAGAAATTGAGTTCTTGACGGACCAGAACTTGTACACCTTTCGTTCATGACCATTCCAGGTCTGGATCTAGAGCTTCGACTGGTACCTTGCAGACGGAGAAAGCTCAACCTCTGCTCCCTCACGACCCCAAACTCGAGATAAGCTGATGAAGTGTGTAAACTAATGAAAAGTCCGTCCATCTCCATATTACTTTTTATAATAATACCTCTAAGGGTTCTCTCTAGTCTTCGTCGACTTTGAGTTTTGTGCTGGTCGATTCTCCCATCGAAACGTCTTACAAGCTGAATGAAATCCGAATGAATTTGCTAGAGGAACCGTGTTTTGTGGTAGTAATGCAATTTTTTTTTAGAAATTGCCATACGACGCTATCCAAAGCTATTTTTACATATTTTAAAGGTATTATTTTTTGCGACCATTCTATCTTCTATGATTCTGGATTATATCCTCTTCTTAAAAAGAAAGACCTTCTTTCTCTCCGAAAAAGTTATTTTCGTTACTGTAAATTCCTTCTTTACCTCCCCCTTGGCATCGGAATAGAGTAATTATTCGAATGTTCGGTGCTCCAAATATTTCGGAGAAATTACTAATGCTACACAGAAAGCTGTCGGGT
This sequence comes from Branchinecta sandiegonensis, assembly GCA_030848855.1. NCBI lineage: Eukaryota > Metazoa > Arthropoda > Branchiopoda > Anostraca > Branchinectidae > Branchinecta > Branchinecta sandiegonensis. The sequence goes on along the minus strand of JAUPMV010000003.1, from coordinate 4,044,301 downwards.
TCAGCCTACTCTCGGTTTTTACTACACCACCCCTTACCCCCTGTTTATGTACTACTGTGTTTGTATGTATAGTTATTTTAGTATTCGCTTCCTTTCTTTTTCTTTATTGTACTCAACTTGTTTTTCCTCTGGATTTTGTGGGAAGAAACAAATTATTATTATTATTATTAAATTTTGAACATTATTTATATGCGATTACTCGCGGCAAAGAATAGCCGTTTCTCTGTAAACGGTAGAGTCCTAACCTAAGCATCTAAAAATTAACGGAGCACAGTTAGAGTCATAGAAGCTTACCGGCGTCAGGCAAGACTAATATAAACATATCTCAGGATGGAAAAAATCCACTCAATTAGCAAGGCTGTGTTAATCAGATTTTTCCTGAGCTGATTTTTTTTGTTTTGAGTCATTAGTTGCGTTTTTTGCCGTCATCCAGTTAACCGACCTGCGAGATTTCTCTCTATAAGCCGTTTTTTTTTCTTCGGTTAACCGACCTAAATCCTTATAAGCTGTTTTTTCGTCGCCGTTCGTCGGTCGGTTAACCGACCTGTGGACTGAGTTCTGAGCTCCATCCAACCGACCTACGCTCTTGGCACGGCGCGAGATTCAAAATTCTCATTGGAGAGATAGGCGCCTGCGACTGGAAGACGCCATTTTTTCTTATAAGCCGTTTTTTAGAGCTCAGTCGAACCGACCGGCGAGAACGAAAAAACGGTCAATAGTGGCAAGTAGGTAGGTTAACCGACCTACGGAGGAAAGGCAAAAAACGCAACTATTCTTATTTATAACTCCCAGTCAGAGCCTCATTTTTGTTGCAATAGCGCTGCCGCATCGCTGCTGCAGCACTTCTTTGCTTTTGCACAATATGCGTTTTTGGATTCACTTTCTTCTTGGTTGAAGCGGCAGCGCTGCAGCATCTTGCAAGGAAGCACGGACTTGGTCGGTGAGCAAGTCCGTGATTCTTGAGAAGCGCTGCCGTCTTCCTTGGAAGCGCTGCAGTGCAAAAACGGATGTAGAAAGAATCAGTCTGGAATCGGCGGAGAAGTGGACCTGCAGGATGCAACAAAAACGAGGCTCAGGCTGAAATAGTATTTGGGTAAGACTGACCTGTCTAAATGTGAGTACTGCAGGTCTGGATACAGCAGGAGAGTAGGATGTGCTTTCTGTTTCATTCTTCAGTCTGAAGTAGCCACCAAAGGTTGGGATGGCAGGCACAATTTTCTCGACTGGCACGCCAAGGCTTATCAAAAGGTCGAGAACCGAATCCTGGAATAAAAAGAACCTAATGAAGCTAAAAGTCAAAAATGAAAAATAACAAGCAGGCGCACTAACCGACGAATAGCAAGGATCGTCATAGCAATACTAATTTGTTGTTTTCCGAATGACCATAGTAAATGGGGAGATAGTAGGCTGTGGAGTTATGGAGAAATAGAACGAAATGAAATTTTTTTTTAAAAAGAACAAAACACAGACCAACAGTATAAAAATCGGCTTGAAACTTTGACTTGCGGACAGCCTTTCGAAGCTAAAACACACGGAATAACGGAATACTTTTGAATAACTAGCCTATTTCAAAGCCTCATAATCGCTAAATCGACTATACACAGAAAGATGAATTGACAATACCCAGAAAGTGCTGAATCTCCCACACATTAAACTGCTTTTTTCGAAAAAATTTCGCTACCCAAAACAAATTCTATTCCCAGGTAGCCTGATACGAGTAAAATTATATTTCCAGGTAAAACTTCCACTTCGGAACATTTTTTTTTAATCTGAGCATCCGTGGGGGTTGGAGGAAAAAAACTGATAGGTGTAACTACGATCTTCATCCATTTTCTACCAGGTAATGCGTTAACGACCTAACCTCATCATGATTCTTTCATATGGGCTACTCGATAACCTTGTGTCTTCCGATATAGTCAGCCTTTACTCCCCACTATCGTGCGTTTTACGCATTTTTTTTATTTTTTACGCGTTTTGCGCACGATCTGATATTTGAACTTCATGGTCGCTCTTCCCCTTCATCACCATAACAAATAAACTCAATGGAGTGAACGACAAGTGGAGCCAAAAATGAGAGGAAAGACAACTATTCAAGAATAAACTAGCTATTACTTTTCCATCATTACTTAATAATCCCATGACCTCGGGCAAGGGCGTACATTGCCTTATGAGCCAAAAGTCAAAACATTAAATGACCAGACAATACTGGTTCTTAATCAACATACTTCTGTAGTGCCCTTGTTTCAACAACCTCCATTATACCAACTTAGGATATTGAATTGGTTGTTTCAATCTTTTGTATTTTGCTTTTTTTTCCTCATAGTATTTACAGTGTAGCTGATTGTTCAGAATGATCTAGTAAGTATGTAAGTAAGTAATTTATTTATAGCCTGCCATTCTGAAAAAGCGGAGTAAATGAAAGAAAATAAATAAAGCTGTGGCTTTCTGTTTCACTACTATACTACTCATCAGTTTTGAGAAAAAAAAATTACCGGCCTGTTTTATCGTCACATTGTATAAGCTATTTTAATAAATTGTGAACATTATTGATCATTTTAGGTCCGATGTAATTTCCTGGTACGAACGTAAATTTTGGACTAGAGTAAATAACTGTAACTGTTGAAAAAAACTATGTGCGGAGGAGCTCAAACGGGCTGTATGAAGGGTGATATTAAATTTAGCACAGAAACTGCCGTCAAAGCGAAATCGTAATCCACGAACAACAATGCTTTGTCACAGAACCATACACAAGATCACGACCTTGACAAATGCCTTCTAAGACTAGACAGTTTTTTGCGTAAGCCTAATGAAATATTAAATTTAAAGCCACCTATTGAAGAGGTTATGATAGGCCTATACCTCCTAGAGCACTGCTTACTCTAGCTACCTATTGAGGCTCAACTTACTGAGTTTGTTTTTTAGGGGATTCAGGACGTTAGAACCTTACCACTTTCTAGCAATAAGCTGAAATCGGCCAACTAGGAAAAACAAGAACTAGAAGCTCATATGGTACTTGCAAGGCTGGTTCAGATGATGAAATATAGAATTTGCCTTTTCGTAGGTTTGTTCTAATCATTTTTAAGCAAAACCCTTGAGATAAGAATGATCATGGACCCTTGGAAATCACGAGAATGTATCGTTTGGTAAAGGGTATTTTATTTTTGGCTGTAACGATGCGCACTTTAAAGGCGCTAGAAACCCATCTGTAAGCGAAACCCTTGAGACAAAAACAATAATAGGCCCCTGGAGATCGTTAATACATATGGTTGGGTCAAAAATATTTTTTCACTTTTCGGTTAAGATGCGCACTTTAAGGGTGCTAGAGATAATTTTTTTTAGCAAAACCCTTGTGGCACAAATGATCATGAGCCGAAATGTATCGTTTGATCCAAAGTACTTTTTGACTTTGCAGTTAAGATGCGCACTTTAAGGGAGCTAGAAATTCACTTGTAAGAAAAGCAAAACCCTTGAGGCAAAATGACCTTATCAGGATCATGAAAATGTAGTTTGCTACTTTGCGGTTAAAATTAGTACTTTAAGGAATGGTCGGATTTTCAAGTAACGACTTCTAAGCCAACCTTGTCGAATCTCTAATTTCCAGCCAAGTTTCATCGTCCTAGCACATCTGGAAGTATCTTATCTTGCAATCACCGGAATTCCGCCCCTCCCCCCCTCTAACTTCCCCCACAGTGTCCGAATCCAATCCGGTTATGTAAATGATTTATCTAGGCTAGGGCATTTGTTTGTTATTCCCACCAAGTTCCATCCCGATATCTCCAGTCTCAGCGTCATGTAGTTTTCCACACCCCCTCCCCCCCCCCCCAAAAGTTGTCGGATCAGGTCCAGACATGAAAAAAGAACATCAGAGACATGTCTTCTGTCCAATTATTGAATTTCACTGGAATCCGACCACCCGTTCCAAAGTTACGCATGACTCAATATTAAGGATTCCCCGTCCCTCCACTCCCCCAACGATGATTGGATCCAGAAATTTGTTGTCTCCAATTCAGTTTGACCGGGTCCCTGATATGCCTGCCAAGTTTCGTCGTGAAAATCCCCAAACCGCTATCACCGGGATTCCTGGACCCCCCCCCCCCTCCTCCCCCAAAGTGGCCGGATACAATCTAATTTTGCGAATGAATCATCTAGAGCAGATGCTTGTTCAGCAAGTTTCACTCCGATCCCTCCATTCTAACCGTTTCTCGAGATTTCCGGTCTCCCCCCACAGATGTCGAATCCGGCCCGGACTTCTAATTGGACATCAGAGACATGTCTTCTACTCATTTATCGAGTTTCATGCGAATCCGATCACCCGCTCGAAAGTTACGTACGACTCGATTTTCCGGATTCCCCCTCCCTCCACTCCTCCCAGATGGTCGGATCGGGAAACTGTTTATTCCAAGTTAGATTGGTCGGGTCCCTGATGCGCCTGCCAAGTTTCATCGTCCTAGCACATCTGGAAGTACCCTAACTCGCAATCGTGGGATAGACCGCCCGACCGACAGACGGAACTGCGATCGGTGTCTGGCAACAACACAGTAAAGCAATAGTCAACATTGTAGAACGGATGCCAGGTTCCGCGTTTTGTTTGTGTTTGTTGTGGCTAGGCAAAGTTAGAAAATGATTGAAACTTTGCCGTTTCAGAGGAACCTCCGTTTCAGAGGAACCTTAAACAGTTTTGGGGTTTGTGTTTTACTAATAATCAATACCGCGCATCAAGAAATAATATATATAGATTGACTCAAAACGTCAGCTGACTTTTCCCTTGGCAGAAAATTTACTCCCAGTCAGGTGTGGCTGAAGGAGCATTTATCAAGTAAGACCACTAAAGTTTTTGGGCGTTATGGATTCGAGGTATTTTTACTTCTTGATTTTGTCTGGTTCTTAATAAAGCATTAGCGATATGATCTGTGGTCAATATCTTGTCCATTCCGAAAGGTCGTAATGTACCACGACCAAATCTCCGATTCACGAGTCCGATCATATCAGAGGTTAATAGAATCTCAATCAATTATGACATGCAAGATGCTAATGAACTGTCGAAAGATTGGATTCAATCGTGACCACATAAGAACTGAGCGACGTAGCACAGGAAGACTGGCTCCGTAATGCCGGACGGTACGAAAAGAACTAGAGCAAGGCCACGCAGGCTGCAGATATGCCAAGTGATATTTTACCAAGAAGCCGCAGAACCCTTCAAATAAGCCCAACATCGATGGTCATCCATCGACTTTAATGGACCATGGCTCAGCGGAACGGACGGAATTAGAATTTTTGCGGATTCGCCTCACACTGAGAGAATGATTATTTATAACACCACGGAATGGGCGGACTATTTTTTATTCACACAGCGGGGTACTAAAGCGCTTATTGTTGTCGGCTTGGCAGACGGACAAATTGCCCTGAAAAAGGTCCGACACACAGACCACAAAATGTTTGAGGGCTGTAGAGCAGTTCACTAAGCTATTTTCTGATAACCATGCTGAAATGGTGGGGCACGCTGTGAACATGATATTCATACGTGTGCGTACCCCTTATCCTCCAGAGAGGTAGTGGTACTTATACAGTACTTTGGGAACAAACCCATGATTTCATTTCGACTTTGAAATTGCTGTATAAGGGTCAGTGTTGGGAAGTACGTCAAGTACTACTTAAGTACAAAATCAAGGTACTTGAATTTTACTTAAGTACATTTTTTCTGGAGTACTTAATACTTAAGTAAAATAAATAGGTACTTGAAGCTCTCAAGTACCAGTACATTCTTAAGTACTTTCAAGTGCTCTCCCAAGTGCATTCCGCTTCGATCGAATGACTTTTTTTTTTTTTAGCAGAAAAGGATTTTTCAGAAAAGGGAATTTCAAGACCCATAGGTAGTTCGATTTCACGATTGGCAAAAATGACAAAAGCAGGCACCCGTTGAGGAATTCCTAGAAGCCCGTAATTAGTTACTTTGATAGACTTGTAGATGACTTTCGTCAAATGCATACAAGTGGCACTGTTCAAAACTGTCTAACGTTCAAAGAAGCGTAGCTCTAATGTCTTTCGTGGTATTTAATTCTTTATTTAATCTGCCAAATGCCATTATTTATATGTATTTCTTTTATTTTCCATTCTACGACCGAACTTTGACTGAGTTAGAAATAGTCCAAGTAGAGTTGTACTTAAGTAGTACTTGAAGTATTACTTACTACGACCTTCTACTACGTACTTCTACGACCGAATTTTGACTGAGCTCGAAATAGTCCAAGTAGAGTTGTACTTAAGTAGTACTTGAAGTACTTGAACTTGAGTTGAGTAGTACTTGAAGTACTACTTAAGTACAAGTTCTGTACTTAAAACTCAAGTACTACTTAAGTACAATTGTGGTCTGGTACTTAATACTTGATACTTAATTACAAAATTTGGAAGTACTTAATACTTAATACTTAAGTACAAATTTGAAGTACTTGTTACAACACTGATAAGGGTACACTCTGGGGAATAAGGGGTACAAATACGTTGTACCATGCTCATCCCTGACAGCATGCCCAGCATTTGAGCATGGGTATAAAAAAGGGCTTAGTGTACTAGACTGCTGTAAAGCGCCTACTCCCCAATATCTCCCCGAACAAAATTCCCCAATCGGAAACGTCCACGGCCTGAACCGACTTCACTAATAAAAGTAAAGTCTCAACAACATACTTGCTATTTCTGGATTTCAAGCTTTTTTTCGGGCCCAGCTCTCTTTCATAGTAGATTAGACCATATCCTAAGCCACTGTTACCGTATCCATCTTTTTCCAATGTCTCAAAAATCTATAATGCAAAATTTCGAAGGAACCCTAACTAGGGTAGGTCACTCTGTGGTAGGCTTGTGCAAATTTTAAGAGCATTTTATGACCCCTTTATCTCGGTTTACGAGAGAAGTGACGGAGTACAGTATACCTCAGTCGCCTTGCATCTCAGAAACCACGATGCCCTAAACCCTTTTGCTACCCTCTACCCCTGGTCGTAGCGTTTTCCATCCTACTTACCGTAGTTACTACGCATGACGTCACGAATTCTGGCTTTTTGCCGTCAAGGCTGGCACGATTTTTCTATTTTCCAGCAGGATATCATGCCACAGGTGAATCCACCAATCACGTTACAGAGATGCGTAGTTACTACGTTTACTGCGCTCCCGAGCATGGTAAGCAAATAGTAACTATTAGTTCCTATTTCGAGAAGGTTGGAACGGTCAGCGTAGTAACTTTTGGTGAGTTTGGAACGGAAATAGTAACTAATAGTTACTACTTGTAGAAGGGTGGAACACGCTCTATGATCCTTCTAGTTATGGAGGGGAGAGTCCTCTGAGAGCTGAGGTAGACCAGAAATACCTGGGCCCATTAGGTCGCGCTCTGACCCGGATTGACTTTCGCGGTTTTGACTGTCGTTGTTTTACAACGCGCGGCTTTTGCTTTCGCTGTTTTGACCGGTACTGTTTTTTTTTATTTATTTAGTCGCTGTTTTCGTCCAGTTGCTGTTTTTGCAATGCGCGGGTTTGGCCGTCGCTGGTTTTTTCATGGTTTTTGTGGTCACCACACATTGTATCTTAGTGGTAGACGCACTTTCTCACCATATATTGCTTCCAAGTGATATTTAGTTTTAATTGGGTACTTTTATTACCGTTAATTACCATTAAGGGAGAGAAGATTCAGCTTAACCTCTTTTTATATTAATAAATAAATAAATAATATCAGATTACGTTGGCTGATGGAAGGTCTGGTATGCCGCGTGAACGTCTTACAATTTCAATTTATTGTTCACATTATTCTTGGATATTGACAACTCATAACGGAAGTTGCTGATGATGATCGATTTTACAGACCCGTTCTTAATAACAACAATGTCGCGAATGGAATATATGCGAAAATAAAAATCAATTAATAAGATGAACAGTATCATCACAATACATAATTTAATAAATGCACAAACTGAATATTATGTGATTGACAGCAGTTTCGGTACATTACATAGGGGTTTCGACGTTTCTTTCAGGTAGAGGCACCCATTCACTTAGAGAAGCCGTGCGTTTTTCTGACTTAGCACTATTATATAACGATATCACGAAGGTATTTCGTGGCACCTTCGTATGACAGAACTTACTACTGCTGTTGTCTCTTAGGTCTGGGTGTGTTAAAGATTAACTATTCGGATGTAAAGCACATTTAACGAATTAAGAATGAACTTTATATTTACCCAGTTTCCGGATTGGCCGGATTCCGGGTCAACTTCTTGTCCGAAAGAAAATTAGTTTCATACATGGATTCAACATGTCTCTCTCGCACTATTTACTGTTTATGCTCAATTACACTACTATCTGGATACTGTAAAACTAAGCTCTGCTTCTAACAAATTATCCACGACTTTGGCTTTTTAAAGGACCCCTCTTGCTAATTCTGCTTTTTATAGTATACCTAGCTCCCGTACAGAATTATAAGCTTTTGAAACCCCACCTTTCTCCACTGTCTCGTTTTGTACCTATGAAATTTTAGCGCTTTTTTGGCCTTGCCGGGTTTTGCCCGTGACACAACGAAACTTTTGCCGGAATCTTCAACACCCGCTGACAACTCTTTCACACATAAGGATATCAGAAGCCTCGTTTATTACTTCTTTCATTTGCTTAGTTTCCACACTTTTTAACCACGGCGTGTTCAGTTTTCAAATGTTTTGCGCCCATCCGCCGCGTCGGAGAGCAGGAAAGCTGGAGTTAATCGACAAGCGCTAACAGGAAATCGCTAATTTCAGGGGGAAAGTAATAGTATATTCGAAAACGTTTTTTCTGATCCATTTTATTGGGAAAAGATCATTTCTAGTAAGAGTTGTGCTTTAAGCCTTTTTCCAAATCCATCGACTTCTACAAAAACTCGGCAAAATTCAGAACTCCGGTTTTACGCATCCATAGCATGATACGCGAGCGTTCGTCGGGAGCATAATGTACAAGGAAAATAGTGAATCGTGGCAAGTGCACAGATTGAGGTGTCGTAAGAGCGTTCAGAATGTAACATGAACTTTGGGTCTCCGGGTTAAAAAATTAAAAATGCAGTTACCTAAAGTAGGTGGCACTGGCATTATAGGTACGACGGGTCTTACAGATCTTAGTCGTACAGTGACAGGAACCGAGTCAAATTTTCGTATACTTGCTGGAAGTAGGTCTTTCGTTTAATCAGTTTAAAACAGAAGTAATGATTTTTAACAAGATCGACTAAAAAGAGGAACGGCACGTCACGGCATGGGGCAGGAGGCACGGGTAATAAAAAGAGATTAGCAAGTAGGAGAAGTAGACAAGTAAGTGAGAGTTCTTAACTTCAGAACCTATAAGAAGGCACGTTAGAACATTGTTCCTGCGCCTCACTCTGAAGCCTGAAAGTGCCATTTTTGTTTTCGTGCCTCTAGTGCCTGTAGCACTAATGTCTTGCCGTGTCTCTTTTTAGTCGACCCCTTTTTTAATCGTGGTCCTTTTGATGTGGAAGGAGTGGGTATTGGTGGCCATCCTGTACAACCCAAGGAGTCTCTGACTTTCTGGTGCCTACCCTCGGTACTAGTCTCCGTGCCACTCGTTCGCTTCTGAAAACATTCTTTCATGAAAAAGCAGCATACGGAATCCTTTCTCCATGAAGCTAAAATTTAATAGATTTGTTCCTGCTAAAATGTGTAATTCGTTCGTAGTTCCGCACTTCGTTGCTTTGGCACCTTTTTGCACGCTGTTCTGTTGCTCGGGTTTAAATGACATTCGTGAATCTCTCTACAAATATGTAAAGTAATCTACCTTGGATAAGTTTCATGGCCTATACCTGTAACCAGGGGCGTCACGACTGGGGGGGGGGGGGGAGGGGGGCGCCCCCCCCCCCCAATGTTGTCCGCCAGTCGGTAAAAAATAACCGAGTGAATAACCGAGCGAAGCGCCGCGATTTTTCGTCAAAACAGTTAATTTTGTTCATGAAAACAGTCGGTTTTTCTGAAAAACAGTCGGTTTTTCTGAAAATCAGCCGATTTTTTTCAAAACTGTCGTTTTTTCCTGAAAACAGTCATTTTTCTGCAGAAACAGTCGGTAAAAATTACCAGCCAGTCGGTAAATGCCTTGTCCCCCCCCCCCCAAACATTTTGGCTAGTAACGCCTCTGCCTGTAACTCTGGAAGGGCGAGATAGCTTAAACCTCAACCTTAACCTAGCTCAGCACATGCTTTATTCAGCGTATTTTTCAGTGTGTTTCCTAAGTTTTTTGTTGTTGCCAGTAATGTTCTTTTTTTCCTTTCTTTCTTTGATTTTCTTGCTATTTAATTACACCATTTTTTTCTACATTTCTGCACCGAAAGACAATTTTACTACTATTACAATTTACTACTACAATTTTACTAGACACTTTTTAATAACAATAATAGCTACTAGACAGTTTTATACCAATGGCTTTGCTACGATGTAATTCTTATTTCTTTAGTACGTGAATTAACTTGAAAAAAAAAACTAATTAAAAAATTAACTTGAAAAAAAAACTAAGGACAAGGGAAATGGTACATACGAAAGTAAAAGCAGTATAGTAGTCGTTGCAGGTCGCGTTTTTTTCTACCGTTGCGGTATTGAGTTTCGCGGTTTGACCGTCGCGGGTTTTGAGGAGTCGTGTTGTGTCGCGGTTTTAACCGGATACCGCATTATAGTGTAGTTAGAACTTACCACGTTCTGAATGTCTCCTTCGCCCATCAGTCGGCTGTGGTGGTATGTGTAATTGCTGGATAAATCTTCGCTAGTTATGTTATGAGTAGATACGACAAACAGATCGACAGACCTGGAAAAAAAAAACTCAGGTAAAAAGGACAACAGTAAAAAATGCTGAGAAGGAATCAAAGCTAGACGAATTTGCGGTAGTGTAATTGGTACGAATAACCCAGGCACTCAAAAATACACCCACAGATAAAATATAAAGCATTTGAGATCCCAAACGGGTAAGGGGTATCTACGGCGCAATATATCTATCAGTCCGTCTGCTATGCGACCCCAATAACTTGGCAAAGAACTGAAACTATTTGATGAAAGTTGGCGTATATACTCCTCAGGTCAAGCGTCTGGAATTCGGTCAAAACCCGAAATTTAAGAAGGAACCGAACTGACCGAGAAATCTGATTAGCAATTTGACTGAAGGGTAGACCAATATGTCCAGTCTGGAATTTTGTTAGGGTTAAAATAGTGCGGATTGCTCGATTGGAATCCAAAAGGAAACGGAAATTTGAGAACAGACCAAGCATGCCGAGGAAACTATCTAGCGAGTTGAAATAGGGGTAAAGGAACATGTATAACTAAGCTTCACTATAAGCTTTCGGCTCGGCGGATATTTAGACCGGAATCCAGAAAAAAGAGTAAACTGGGTGTAACCGAAAACCTCTTGATCAACCTGACTGAAGTGAAGACCCCCTGTTTATTTTCTATCCGTGCTTTCCTTTCTCACTGGAATGAAAGTTCAACCGGAAACCGGCAAAAACCGGAATTTCGGAAGAGCTAAATATTTCGTTGTCAAGTCGTTGGATGTAGGAGAGAGAAGACTTGTTAAATACTATCTCCCGAACGTTTTCTAAACAAGATTGAGAATTCGGCAAAACTTCCAGGGCTTATTACGGGATCAGCTCCTGCCTTCCCCCTCGTTTTTTTTCGCCCTGTTCTTCTCGAGAACTCTTGCACAACGGATCGACTAAAAGAAGGAAAAAAAAACTGCTAGACACCATGCTCTAAAACTCGTGACCCCTCGCGTGACCCAACGAGCGTTTAAAAGAAGGAACGGGCCGGTGCATCGTTCCTCTTTTTAGTACTACGTTCCTCCTGCACCGTGCCCTTCTGTTCCGTTCCCTTTTTTAGTAGAATCGAATCGTTTACGAGGTCAATTTCCTTTCCTTAAAAGTAAATACTGACTGAATCACGGAAGGCGAAACATCCCCCAGTCTAGGGTCCCACTAAAAGTTTGTTCTTGTTCTTAAAAATTTGTTTGCACAGGTTTAGCTGTCAGTTTTTAACTGACTCGTAGGCTATAATAGAACTAGGTATTCCATTATACTGTATGTACATGGTTTATGGTTATCCAGACATAATTCGCTAAAAAAATTAACTGTTGAAATTTAATGACTGAGGGAAATTGGTGTGGACCTGGAAGTGAAATTTGAGGATGAGGTGGTAAGAAAAAAAATCTTAAATTTATCTTTTTGTTTTGTTTTGATATTTGAACTGACTCGTTTATTTGTTATTTATTTTTGGAATTCACCCCTATGTAATGGGCCACGGAGCTTTGTAGGGTTGACATTTATTTTGTGTGAATTAATACAATAAAAAATGAACTTCAGGGAACTGAAATGAAGCAAGTAGCTGGGACTGCTGTTCCCAAAATCTATTCTTAGAAAAAACAGTGGCAATGGTCTCATTCAAGCCCAAAATGCGACAAGGCTCTTGAAAAGAACAGCATCCCCTCTTGCTTATTCTGTCTTTTATATTATCCCTAGATCCCCTTATGGACATTATAAGCTTCTGAAATTCCCCCCTTTCGCCATTGTTTCGTTTTGTACCTACGACTTTTAGCGGTTTTTCGGCTTAGCCAAAAGCGGTTTTTAACCACAGCGCGTTCAGTTTCCAAATAATTTGCGTCAGCCACCGCATCGGAGAGCGGGAAGGCGGGACAGAGCTGACCAGCACTAACAGGAACATTACTCATTTAACGCGGAAGTAATGGTATTTCGAAAAATCGACGTTTCTGAGCCATTTTATCATGGAAGATCATTTCTAGTAAGAGTTGTGCTTAAAGATTAAAATTCACTCTTCACACCAGGACCCAAAATACATGACTTCCGACACTTTTACCATTATAAACATCGAATGTACACGTATCACGACAAATAAATCTTACAAATAAAGACGTCCTTGGGTATTTCTAAAAAGTGTTGGTATTACGACCTTGTTGTTTTATATCACTTTTCGAGAACCTATCAAATTTCAAAGCAATCATAACTAATCGATTATCTCTGAAAAGACGTGAAATTGTTGCTCAAACAAATGTAACTACATGACGGATTTTAAAGCGGAGAAAAGAAGGCTGCAGGAGCTGATGGACTAAATCTGATATGTGTATCCGACCCTTTGCGTCCTTTTTTCCATCGTGATGTTGCTTAAGTAGCTTATACTGATTTGTAGTTTAGTATTTTCGTGATTACTCCTTACTCTGTGTTAACCCACTTTTAAGAGTTCAATCAATCAATGCTTCTACACTAAGATTATTCTGTTCCAAAGAGCCTCTCACTTCCAATGCTTTCAAACTGTGATGTTATCTTCTCCTTACACCTTCAGCCAGGTATTCTGACGATCATTAAAGCTCAACTCTTACTAGAAATGATCTTTTCACGATAAAACTGTTCAACAACGACGTTTTCGAAATACCAATACTTGTCTCGTGAAATCAGCAATCATCTTATTTTGCGCTTGTAAACTCTGTCCAGACTTGCCGCTCTCTGAACCGGAGGTTCGACGCGAAATATTTGAAAACTGTGCGCGCCGTGGTTACGAAGTGGCAAGCAAAAGAAAAGGAGTAAAAAAACACAAGATGGCCCTGCTGGCCTAACAAGTCTTCCAAAAGTAAAAAAAATAAATTTGATGTTTCTCGTGCCTTGGTTTTTGAGAAAGTTGTCGGCGGATCTTGAAGCATTCGGCAAAGGAATTTGCTTTTGGCAAACCCTGCTAGGCCGAAAAAGGCTAAGAAATCGGAGGTGCGAAACGACAGAAGGGCAAAGGGCGGCGATTTCTAAGGCTTATAATCGAGCTAGGGATAATATCAAAGGGAAAGGGGAAAGGGAAAGTACGAGGGCCCCTTTAAGGAAAAGAAGTTTTCCTCGATCTTCAGCTGTACTCTATACTTCAACAAATCAGACTTGTGATCCCAAACCTCGGGAAAAAAGTAATCCAACACATTAAACCAAAATTCAGAAAGGTGAAGGCGTCAGTTTTTCGGTATTATACACGAAAAACAGCCTGACCAACAGTTGCATTTACCTGTATTTTCATTTATTTCTTTTATTAAATTCTGAACTCACTAGTTGTATTAAGGACCCAGAAGCAAATTTTTAAACAAGAATAACTGCGTGGTGATAAATTTCGAAAAGACACTGGAAAGTGGAGCTTCAGAAACCGGATGGAATCATCTCTCTGAAAGTGTTGTAATTGCAGAAAATATTAATCAGTGACCTGGCTGACATTCGATTTAGTAGTTTACAAAGTGTCGTGAGAAATTTATAGAGGAGAAAGCCTTTTTTGGTCGAATTACATTATTAGTATAATTAATAAATACTTATTAATAATAATAATTTGAACTTTACAATTTACACTGGCAATTTAAAGATGCTCAAGATTTCTTTAAGAATAAACTAAACAGAAGAACTAATTTTGTTCAACTGGCCTTCATAGCCAAGATTAGGTAGATGTTCATTGGCTGCCAGCATTATAAGTTATTATTCTTTCATTTTACAAATGAATAAGACGTTAAAAAGCAAATACAGGAATGTGGTCTCCAGGTTTCATCCACTTCATTCATTCTAATATTCATGCTACACGAACATAACATAAATATAATATACTTAACAGCCAAATTTCACTTCTCCTGAATTCCCTCTTACTAAACGTTCGTCCAATCATAGTACTTTCACTGATGAATCATTAGTAGACATTTTAGGCCATTTGACAGTTGGAGAAATCCATGCGTCAACTTTTCATTTAAATAGAAAGGCATTGAAAAATACCCTTTATAGTCGATGGTTTGAAGAATTTAAGAACAAAGTTAGTTCTTGTCAATTCGCTTTTTTACTTCTAAAGAAGATGTATTAGTGGCTACAAAAGTTCAGCCCTCTTACCATTTAACGCAGATTATCACGGGTTATTCTGCGAAGGACTTTTTTCCTTCGCAGAATAAACAAAATTGATACGGAGTTGTGCCTTTGTGGTGAAAACGAAACATGCTACCATTTTCTGTTTGAGTGCCCTATTTTTGTTCGTGAACGCTCAGATCTATTATTTCACCTTAATAGGATCAATGTTCCTTTTCCATTTCATCTTGATTTCGTTTTTAAATTAGGAACGTTAGAAATATTGTGTTGGAATATGTCAGGAAAACTAAACGTTTGGATTTGGAATTATGATTTGGTTTAAAAGTATGTGCTTTTTTGTGTTTGATAATGGAATTCACAGTGTGTATTATTTATTTGTTTTTTTTTGTTTTTTTATTAGTTATTTGTACAAAATTATGTGATTTGTAGTTTATTTTAGATGTGTAGTTTAGTTCCTTTGTTAGTTGTGAAATGCCGTAAGGCTAAATCACTTAATAAATTCATTCAAGACCCCCTGAAGCCATCTTGTTGGGGCTATCTTGTTGAAGCTATCTTCCAGATTACATATCTCTCCTACTTGCATCAGCACCTTTGTGCTCACGTGTCAGATGTAATAGCTGAACTTCAAAATTGCGATTCTGATTTCGCGCGAGATACGCCCAACCAGCGGCACCTTAAATTCTTTACAAACCATCCAGCGAATGACAACACATTTGATAAAGCGACAAACAAAAACTCACCTTGTCAAAGCTTTAAGATCGAATCCTTTGACCAAAAGCTCTGGTACGACGGGGAGACGGAGGATGATAAGCGGATTCTGGGTTCCGACTTTGGCTACAGGTACTGATGTCACCGGGGTGGTGCTAGGAAGGACAGGCTCAAGTATTGCCAGATTAAGCACCTCAGCGATTGTTTCAGTGGTGCTCGGCTCATAGACACTGACAACGTCAGAGACGGGATTCCTGCAGACAAGTATCATTGTTAGCAGGGTTAAGCCACGTTTTATCTGATTCACACCGCACTTTCTGTACATTTCTCCATTCTGGGATTTGCTGAACATTTCCGAGAAAAGGCAAATTCGGACAACATATTACAAACTGGCAAAATACCTTCTCGGACGGTCCCCATGGGAGTCTAATTCAGCCCTGTCCAAAAAGTACCACATTATCGATGCTCCCGCGAAGTGCGAAACCATAGAGTGTCGTGCTAGATCCCGGGTTTTCAAAAACATATAGGAATCGCCGTTGACTCGCCTAACACGTATCTATAAGTTTTATAAAGTTTATATAGTGTTTCGTTTTCTGTGTGTGTAATTCATTTTTCTTTCTTTCTACTACTCCGCTCTTTCATTTGTTGTATAGCGGGTCTCAATAAATTATTATTTTACCGTCTTGTCTCACTTTTCGGCACTGTCATGGCCAAATGCCTTTTTATTTCGGCCTTGTCAGGTGAATGACTTTCCTGACAATTATCACAAACAAAACTCAGCTTACAGTTCTTCAAATCTGTGACAAGACAACTGACAAAAATAAAATCTAGTTATGACCTTCCTGTGAGACAAAGCGAGAACCTGTGACAAGATCGCGGACAAAAACAAATCTAGTTATGACCTTCTTCTAAGATTTTAAAGTTTAATTAAGATTATTTAGTGCCATTTCGGCGCTACGAGTTAGATCAATAAAAATATCTATTTATCTATCTAAGACAAAAAGAGATAATTGTCACGGCTTGTCACAAATAAAACGGCGCTTTTATTTGCGAAGATTCAAATTGTCTAGAATAGAACGCGGTTTTAGAGTGCACTTCGGGATAGCACATTATCATTGCGCAAGTACTTAACAGAGCTTGCGCAGACAAAGAATACATTTTTTTGTCATCGGACAGAACGAAATATGAAGTGATCAAAGAAGTCGACTGTGATTTCTGCATACTATTCAGCCACATTTCGTGTTTTGCTTTGCTCGTACACTTATCATATAAATATTAAAGCAGAGCTGAAAGCTTATATTGGTCCATCGTATTTCTGTCAAAAACGAGCGCCGTTCTTGTGATGGGATCATACATCAACACACCACAGCTGTCACTTTGCCGACAAGTTGAATTCCGAACCAGAATACACTAAACTAAACCGAAGTTGACAGAACAAGCTTTTGTCAGAAGCCAATTTTTTTTAACAATAAACATTTTTCAACTTCCTGCCACCCCAAAATCTTTCCCAGGAACCCTTGCCAGGGAGGCGACCAAGAGCCATCTATCTGGCTTAGTGGAAATCACTACTTCTAGTAACCTGTATTTTCGCATCTAGGGTATCGAAAAGGCAGTCAAACTCGGGAAATCACTATCACTGGTACTTTAAGAAGCAAGAAGAAAAGGGGGTTCCGCTTTTGCTATTTATTAAAAAAAAACTCTGCAGATACTTACAAGGTCGTCTGATTGGCTGTATCGCTGGATGACGCGTTTCCGTCCACACTTCTTTCCTCACGCTTCAGAATGGTATTTTCACGGAAAAACGCAAAAAGCTCCTGAAAATGGACACGATTTTCAGCATTTCAGATTTAAGCAATTAAGAACCATAGCAATCAAACAATTAACTTCATTATATGAGCATGTGGAATGTTTTAACATCAGTGAGTTGACCCCCTCGCAGACTCCGGTTATGGTATGAGGAGTGATTTACCAAAATCCTTGAATGAATGAATGAATTTATTACATACAGCCTAGTAATAAGGCATTTGCACAGTACATAAAGAAAAAAAAAGGTAAATGAACACTTAACAAGAAATACAGAGGGTACACAAAATCTATAACAACAGCAAAAGATCCTTCTACCCCACATCCGGAACAGATTCCGATTACTGTATGTGTAAAGGGGAAAGGGATATCTGGTGCTGGTACCTTAAAATTTTCGGGAAAAAAACAGTTTTGCACGTAAACGGGGAAAAATTACTAGGAATCACAAACGACTGTGAAGTGAACCATAAATAAATAAAAATGACATCCGATTTAAGTAATTTTTTACAGTTTTTCACGTCAGTCGTACGACGATACGATCAATTTCCAGAAGTTCCGGATAAGTAAGGAAGTCGAACTAGAATCCGGATACTTGTTCAGAGGGTTGGATCTACTTAATCAAAATTTTAGGGCAGCTGGTGATTGGAGAGACTTGCAGACAAAGGGGCAAACAAAGCTAAATTTCACTGTCGTTATGTTCGTCAATGCTCAGTGCTGCTTTGGCATCAGCCCATCTCGTCTTATAGTTAACTGCACACTCGCACAGTCAAAGTCTGTGTAATAGCATTGTCTCTCCGACGTGTTGTTTTTACAGACAATAAACGACAAAAAACATCAAGTGACCCAATCCAGCAGGCCGATTTCGTCATTCGTCTCAGAGTATGTCACAACAGAGAGACCTTCTCCTGCGGTAGGTATATTTTGCAAGAGAAGAATCCCCTTATTCAGGGAATCAGCATAAAGTATTAAGACAAAAGAAGTGCGCGTAATTCGAGACGCCTTTCAGATGACCTTTAACTCAGGTTTGTCGCGGTTAATCCCAACTCATCTTGGTCGTTTGAATCTGGAAACTGGATGGATTATGGTTTATTTATAACTTGTGAGTTGATGTTATTATAGTTGTTAGTAGAAGAAAATGTCCGCCATTTGGCCTCGAGCCTTCTCTCTGCCAAATTGGCTCTTTATGTTGAATTTAATTTGAAATAAACAGAACTTGGAAAAGGAGAATACAAATCAAAGACGAGCGGATTACCTTAGTTAAATGCGTAAGTTCTTGTCTTTGTTGTTTTCCGTTTCCGAATTCGGCTGGCCACTCCCAGTCGATTTCAATACCATTGAGATCACCGTTCTCCACATAGTCCACGACGCTTTCAACGAACGTCTTGCGGATTTTATCCGAAGTCGTTAGGGATGTGAAGTTTGACTTGGTGACGTATTTGCTGCCAACCGAGGCGATCACTTGAAGAGCTGGGTTTCTTTCTCGCAGGAGCGTGATAGAAGCCAGGTCATCTGAAACAGAGGAAGGTCTGGTTAACAGTTAAAGGACCTGTCTTACCTATATTACTAATGCAACCTACTTCCATAATCGCTCCATATATTTCTAAACCCGGAGACCCCAATTTCGTACGGCCACCACGCTGATGTTCTCACTTGCCGTGTTTTGGTACTTTCGAAGTGTGTCACGCTGTCGACGGTCGTCTGCGAGAAGTTTTTCGATCAGAAAAATCGGCTATGTAAATTGTTTCCCTGTTTTCGCTACAAGTCAACCGGTCTGGGAAAAGGCTTAAAACAGCCAAAAACGTGGGTTATTTGTTGAAAGCACAGCATAGTCTTAAAGTATTCAAATATTTTACAACACTGTAAGAAGAGTAAATAGTGCGAGGGGTCCTTTATGGGACCTATCTTATAATACTGGCAATCAGTTTCCTCCATATCCTGCTGATTCTTCTGCCCAATTTTTACGTAGTTTCATCCCATCATTTATTTCTGGTCATATCTTGTAAGTGTATTAGTTAATTTGTTTCGTGTCTGTGTATTTCGAAAATATTTTATTCCTCTTCTAGCTTTAAGCTATTTGGATAATAAACTTGATTGATTGATTTTATCCATACTAATTCTACCTACTTTCGTAATCGTTACATTCATGCTAAACCCGAATTTCATACGGTAGATTCTAACCCCCTAACGACACCTCACTTAATTTCCCACTTGCCATGTTTCGCTACCTTCGATGCGTATCATGCTGTCGACGGCTGTTTGCGAGAATTGTAGTCGTGAGAGAAACCGGCTAATGGTGGGTTTACACACTGCGTAAAATCCGAGCGTATTTTTAAATCCGAGCGTATTTTACGCACGTTTTGAGCTTGAAAAGATTTCTAGCAATACGGACGTTTTTAGATACAAAACGGACCGATTTCTCAAATACGTCCGTATTGCCAGAAATCTGTTCAAGCTCAAAACGTGCGTAAAATACGCTCGGATTTCAAAATACGCTCGGATTTTACGCAGTGTGTAAATGGACCATAAATAAATTTTTTGCCTGTTTTTGCTAGAAGTCAACAATGCCGATTCGTGTTTAGTTTGTTGAAAGCAGACCCTAGTTTTAAAGTCTTCAACTATTTAAAAATACTGGAAGATAAACTGTTTAGTGCGAGGGGTCCTTTAAGGAGCAGAAGACAGGCCAGATGGAATCGAGATAACACACATCAGAAAGTTTAGGGGACGCAAATTTGGTAATTCAAAAAAAGTAGCCAGCTCTAAAAAGGGACAAATAATCCTTAAAATAATCTATCGCCAGACTCGTGTGGTAAACAAATAGTGCAAACTGGTAAAGATTACGTAGACAAAATGTTATCCAAGGGTCTTGGACACGTGACAAATAAATCAGAAGTAAATTATTTAAACTGAATTTAGAAGTCTATGACTCCCATGTCCAATCCACGTTATCTGCCTCATCCCCGTGGCATGGGGATGTGAACTGCTTAGCTGAATTTGCTTCCGGCGGGATCACTGATCCTATGGCCCGCTTCTGTCTGACTAATGTAGTGGTTTGCGGACTATGTTCACAATCCCTTCGTAGCTGAGTGGTAAAGCAGTGGTCTAACAAGCCGAAGTTCCTGTGTTCAAATCCCGGCTGAGAAGCACTTTTGTCTTTCAGTTCACTAGTTTGTAAAGGTACTGCTTGACCAGTTAAGATCGCCCGGGCAATCACAAAAAAGAGACGAAGTACCGACAAAAAAGGCGATGGTTACCGTCCATGTAACTTCAGCCTAGATTCCTAACCAATGAAACTTAGACGGACGCTCAGAAAGTTATAAAGGTTAGCACACTGGGAATCTGGCTTTACCTAACTTAAAAACGCTCCTGCACTCAAGAACAAAAAAAGCAATTAAACCAACTCTACTTGGCCTTATTAATAGGTATATTAGTTTCTGTTCAATGCATTTTAGTACGACAGGAATTATTTATAAGATAAGATAGATAAGATTTATTTACACAAAGAGCCAAAGGCCACGGCAAATACACGAAAAATGAACACAAACAAACAAAAATAATACCTTCTATAAGCACCTATCCCTATGGGCTAGGGCTACCCTAAGGAACCTCGCCAACTGTTTAATACTTATAAAACAACTTTTCCACATGACCCTGCAAATCCATTCTTCATCCACCCCTCTTTGACTTGCTTCAAAAATTTCCAACCTAAGTTCACTCAAATTTTCGCATTCACACAACAAATGTTTCAAGTTCTCATCCATGCTACCACAAATCGGACATGAGTATATGGATCCCCATCAGGTCACATAGGTAAGAAATGACGGGGGTAGAAGTGTTCGGAACGAAGAAAAATTCAAAATAGAAAGTCCCACAGTATACAAAGCAGACCAGCCTCTCGACCAGCCTAACCTACAATATATAAATGCGGAAGCTTCATACAGGGTCAACCCTCAAAGACCATGTTCAACCAAATAAACCGGAATTGCCAAAGCATGGTCTGTAACGAAACAAACATCATTTGATGTTCAGCTACTGCAACACATAATTAGAGTTGATCGCTGGTATGACCATGCCCATATTCTCACGATACAAACTACTCGCATTCAACGGGGCGGAAAATTACAAAAGAACTTCAACAGCGTATTAAATACGGTGATTTAATCGCTCTGCTCTGGGTCAGTTTTTTTAATAGTTGGTACATGGAAAGGACCCGTATAAGTAGATCGAAACAAAGGCTAAGACACTGGACCTTTTCATTATTCATATGCGGTGTGCTTATTTGGAACGGGCGAGGTTTGGCTACATAAAAAAAACGTTTATCCAAAATATTCAAATTATTTCCTAGTCACTACAGTTGGCAAGCGCACGAACATACAATGTGCTGCATCCAGCGAATCCAGCAATCGCCCCTCCCCCCCCCCCAAAAAAAAAAAAGTTGGGTTTTGCTATTTGGAGGAACAAACCTGATAAAGAAGTAGACCAGGACCAGTTCTTACACTAGAATGAATGAACGTTTTTATGAAGGGCAAACTAAAACGGGGAAAGAATTACCAAAAACCGAGGATTCGAAAAACTGGCAAGCCTTTCCTCTGTTTATATCCCACGGGTGGTCGGCACCTTACATTTGTAAAAGTTCACCTTTTCCTCCTTTTAGTACTCTGTCGGTAGGCGACTAAAATCATCTGAGTCCAGCCAGGGGTCGGCAACTAAGACTTAAAGAACCCGACAGACCTATCATGCCAATGCATCCTATTTGCATCCCCAATGCATCCCCATCAATTCTTAAACCCGGAGATCTGAATTTCATGCTGTCAATTGTACCCCCCCCCCCCTAACGAACAACTCACTGATTTTCACACTGGCCTTGTTTCGCTATTTTCGATGTGTCTCTCAGACGCTTGTTTGCAAGGAGCTCCGTCGTAAGAAAAACTGGTTATGTAATTTTTTCCCTGTTTCTGCTAGAAAGTGTCCGGGAAAGAACGAAGGCTGCAACATCTAAATCCTGTTGAAAGCATAGCCTACAATTGACCATTTAAAATACTGGAACAGAAGCAGTAAACAGAGCGAGGGGTGCTTTAAAATATCAAAACCGGAGTAAGTAAACGAACAAAGGACAACGTGTTCAAACTGAACAAGACTGTACACAGACTGGAACTATTTAGCATTTCTGAGGCAAAACGGCTATAAATCTCATGGCGCTCGAGTGCGCTCATCTTAACTATCTAGGCACATTATTTAAGGGTCAAGCTAAATCTTCGTCCTCTTTAAAGTTAATACTATTATGGATTTTCATATAGTGGAATTTCTCTGTCGGATTTCTGGTACCTCTATGCGCTTGTACCTGTGTTGTATGCTTGACGAAAACGATTTGCGAAAAATAAGTGTTCAAACAGTAAGCTACCTTTCGCGAGTTAATCACTGGCCATAGCAAAGCCGCGTCTGTAATGAGATTCAAATTTTCCGTGTCACAGTAGACTTTGCGTTGTGAGGATGGCCTTAGATATCTGAACGCCACACCAGAGCAAATAGTGAACATTATAAAAATCCATTAAAGTTTAACTGAGAAGCCAACCTATTTTTGTGTCCTTTAACTGGATAGGCTACACTGAATAATTTAGATTCTGCTAAGGGATTTTTTGACGTTCAGAATATCTGCGGCTATTCCCGCAACATAAATTCTACTATGACGCGGGAAATTTCTACTCAACACAACGCGGCTTTTCAGTGGTCAGTGGTTAGCTTGGTGAAGACTGCTTAGTGCCTGAACAAAAAAAACAATCATAAATCTTTCTGGTAAGGCATACAGCACAGATACAAGTGCATAGAGGTACCAAAAAACACGGAAATTCCACTATTTGAAAATCGATTATCCGTTTATAGGGGAACGACGAAGTAACGCATTTGTCTTCAAGCCAATTTAGGTGACTACGTGGTGGGTAACTAGAGTGTCACATCCCAGCCCTTTTCAGTTAAACTTTAACACAATCCAAATAATGCAGCATATTCGGTTGAATGATATAAAATAAGTTGGCTTTTCAGTTGAACTTCAAAAGTTTCAATTCACAACTTCAGGTGAAAGCTTTACGGGGCAGCCTCAGTTCGCATTTGTTTATCATCCGCGTAGCCATTTTTTCGCACTTTTCAAACTAGATTCGAAACCAGATTGATGCTGCGTCTTCTCCTATCTCGATGGCATTAAATACTAACTTACCCTAGTATTTCCTTGTTTATGTCATACAATAATAACAATTAAAAAAAAAACATTATTTGCTAGATTTCATATAATTATTATTCTAAAAATGTTCAATTTAACCTATCAATCTCTACCATTTAAAATTCTTCATTAACCTATTCATACAATTTTCTACTTACATAACTAACATAAATACAACTTTTCAGCCGTTAAATTTCAAGCAGTCAAATTTTATAGATTCGATCAGGAATATTCTACCAACTAATTTCAAAACTCTACGATGCGTACTGTTTACAGAGCCAGTGGGAGAGGTGCCAAGCCTGCATAGCCTAAACCATGAGAACCAGCCCATCAAAACTCAAAAACGTAAAAATGTAAAATTGCATGAGAAAAATAAAAATGTAAAATTACATGAGAAAAAAGGTTGTGTCCATCTACCACAATATTTCTTTCTTTCAGCTATTACTTTTCAAAGTGGTAAAGTAAGCTAGTTTTTTCAACTTATTTTTTTAGATCTTTCTGTAAAACTCCAAAAAACATCCAGATGAAAAATTCTTTGACTGTTGTACGAAAAAGTGGCATGTATTTGTATGTAGTAGTATGGAATACTTTGATCTAACATGCCTCCGACTAGGTTCCCGATGAAAAATCTGTATCCTGCGTAGTAGTATGGTAGTAGTACGAAAACGTTGCATGTAATACTATGTAACAGCAAAGAATACTATCATTTAATGTGCGTCAGACTGGTCCAATCTTATGTAGTAGTATCCAGTAGCATCCTATCTTGCCATAGTAACATCCAGTATTGCTAATAGTACCATA
This sequence comes from Branchinecta sandiegonensis, assembly GCA_030848855.1. Taxonomy (NCBI): domain Eukaryota; kingdom Metazoa; phylum Arthropoda; class Branchiopoda; order Anostraca; family Branchinectidae; genus Branchinecta; species Branchinecta sandiegonensis. Next base: position 4,019,918 of record JAUPMV010000003.1, on the reverse strand, counting down.
TAGTAGTATGCAGTAACACGGTAGCCTTGAAGTAGAAGCATATAGTGCCATCGTTAGTACTGCATGCAACTTTTTCGTACTAATTCATAGTCCTATTTTGAGATAAATTTTTCATTGAGTTAATGTTAAGTAGTAGTACCCGATAGCATCCAGTCTTTCTGTACAAGCATCTAGTTTGATAGTAGTAGCATGCAGTAGCAACAGTTACTACTACATGCTACTTTTTCGTACAACTCCATACGACTAATTCTCGAAAAAATTTCATCCGGATACACAAAATAGCTGTGGATACAAGAGATACAAATGACTTACCAGAGCTAATGACAAGCTTTCCATTCTCGGAAATTATCGATCCGCTGACAACCAAATGCGAGCACAAGCATGGGTCGATTGTCGCAAGTGGCTCAACTCCAGAGTAGTAGCATAAAAGGACTTTAGAGGATGGGGTTCCACATGACTCGTCAGCAGCTAAAATGAAAGGTGTTTATATAGTGGATGATTCATCTGGTCAAACCCACAAGTATTCCTTCTTCACAAGATGATTGCAAATCATGTTCCATGGTGCTAAACGAAACAACATATACGAAATGATAGCCTATCTCGTTAATTAGTTCATCATCCTATTACAACACAAAACTTATGTCTTAAAAGAACATCCTACCACGGGGCCTGAAATACAATATTATAATACTCTTAGTAAAAATTGTTGAAAATGAATGGTAGCCTACTAACGTTTTTTTCCCACGATTTTTCCTTTTCTACACAAGATGCTATTACAAATCCTACGTAAATAAAAGATAATAATATTTTCAACAAGATAGCCAAGATTACAAACTATATTATCGCACAAAAATAATAAAATTAAACTAAATTACATGATAATGGAAAAAACAAACAATCAAACGTATCAATGAAATGTCAAAGATTTTGGGACCTTTTTTCAGACGTAATCTAAGATACTGGTACTGGAAAAGAAACAGCAATAGCACATTATTATCAGCTTATCAGCTTCCCCTACATACTCCAAGCTACTGCAGTAAATTTGTCTTAACAAAAGAAAAAGCAAAGCAACGTCGTTTTCACATTAAAATATTTACAAAAAAATCGGAGGCTTTCACCCTTTTTGAAGCTTTGGTTACTGTTCATTTTGACCAATTCATTATATTTTTTACGACCGCATCCGTCCTACCCTAATATCCCTACTGCTTGCTTTCTACGCCACGTTCAAAGACATGGTATGGACATAGGCCGTAGCTACTAATAGTAAATACTAATATAATATAATTATACTAATAATAAAACCTTAGGATAATAAGTTTTAATTTACAAGGTTCGATAATTCCGTTTCGCCCCAGGAGGAAGACATTTCATCTTTTTTTAGTGCAATAAAATAAAATGGTAATTTTAAATAATATTATAATAAAGCAATTTTAAGGGGTTTAGACGGACATGCCAGAAAATCTATACTGTTACAAAGAGCGGCCTGGTAGGCTTCCAGCCTAATAACAGTGGACATGCTAATTTGTCGGAACTTGAGCGACGAAAGATAGCCGGATCTTGCGGGGTAAAAGACCATACTTCATTCCAGCCTCGGGATCCAGTGGCTAAAATCGCGGAACAATATAGTGGTTTGTGTTCTTACCTAAGGATATATCCTGGGATTTGCCAGTGTGTATCAGTGCGAGGAGAACGAAGCACAAACTGCTTCGGATCAACTAAAAAGGAAATTAAAAAATAAGTAGTAACAATGCTAAATCAAGGCACGAATGTGGACCTATAGATCAAGTGGCGATGGAAAAATAGCGAACGAATGATACAGTAATGAAGCTACAAGGGAACTCAAACGATCACCGCTAGCCCGGATGCGAAAAAAGTGAAGCAGGAAAAAGTGGTTGTTGTTCACGTCCAAACAAGAATAATGAATGAATTTATTCCTAATAAAACCCACGGGCCATGACGAGAAAAAAATTTACAGATATCGAGTGAAGTTAACAGGGGAAGAAATGCGGCTTGCTTTCGCAAAGAAAAGGTCGCTATCATGCATCAGACGATCTTGACAGACAAAAAGGACTAAAACTATTCAACTGAAACATAAACTTAAAGTTAAGAGCCTATATTTATTGCGTGAATAAAGCGAAAAAGAAAGCAATGCATGACATTTTTTCGTACCGGAACTATACCTTTTGTCAGAAAGTAACAGTTGAGCGGACCTACCATTGTGACTTCGTGTACTTTACGTAAAGAATCTACTGCTACCAGATAATCACTACAACATGTTCCGTTCACGTTAGCTGAATGACTGAATGCTGTTGTTAAGTTCGTTACTCTGAACTTAGTACTTCTCGACCTTGCAACAATAATTTTTCATCACATGCGGTTAATCTGATTGCTCATGTTGCATATATATATAACAAATATCCAGGCGAAAAGTACACCCACTGCTCCGAGTCACGCGTAACGCACAGTTTTTCGGGCTTGCTCTTAAAGGGGTAACGCCCTAAAATCAAAGGTTGACTTGACCCTTTGGAGCAGTCCTTGCAAAACCCTGGCATAAATCATTACCTTGATAAAAATCAATACATCACTAAAGGTAACCACGGAATTGCTCGCTTGATTGGTGCAAAGCGCCAAATTAAAAAAAAAAGATGTACTTCGTTTTCTTCTTGCATTGAATTCTACGATTAATATGGACACTACGGCTTTGACGGTGTTTTTACGTCGATCGGTATTCCGCCAAGAGTGGACTTTATGACCAAAAGCATTCAGATAGAAACTTGAGTTCAGGTGGTCTATTCAACAAAGCGAACAATAAAATAATTCAGTTCAGTATTCGTAAAATAGCGTGAAAATAAAAAGCGCAACGATCAACATCGATACAGGTAAATAAACGACATGGCAAAAACTGCAACTGTCCCAGCTCTCGAAAATAATCACCACGGCAGGAACAAGACGAAGATTTCGATGGGATCCCAAAGGTGAATATTTGTTGTATCCGAACAAGCACAGTCGTCTAGATTGCGGTCTCTGACAGATCCCGTTAACATGCAATATAGTTAGTTCTGTGGAAATGTAATGTTGTCGTAGTCTCTTTGTTTATTTCTTTTCCTATTATTAATGTGTTTCCTTCTTCTTTTCTGTCTTTTTCCTGCTCCATTAGTTTTGTAGATAGATAATGTTGTCGTAGTGAGTGTCGTTATTTGTTGACATGACGTTAGTTAGTGTTCATTTTATCGGTGTCACTAATCACGGAAAAACAGATACCGGCTCGTCCGTCCATGACTTTTATGAATAAACATCCTTTACTTACTTACAAATGTGTATCGGGGAAAGGTAACAAGAGCGAAGGAGAATATTTACCGAACTTCTTGATTTAGACAATCGGTAGACTTCCAGTTTTCGCTTATAATCCGCCCCTTAAGGTACTTGTTTTCTGTCTTTAATCTTTGGCCCGGTCCGGAATATTAACTCCATTCGAAGACTAATCGAATACTGTGATTCAACATCCCCATTATCTCAAATACCCCGCCTTACCATGTTCAACCCCAAAATCGGACTCTTTCCGAAATTTCCAGTATACACCAGATTTCGGGCGAAGGACATAGATGGATCAGTCGGATTATTATCCCTATAGGCTACCGATACGAAACACTGGATTAAGATATATTAGTACTAAAACATTTCCCATTTTCTCCGGATACGGTGAATCCGGCCGGAATATCGGTATGATATAAAGTGAAGCAGGAAGATCGATTTCCTATGTCCTAAAGCAGTGGTTCCCAACCTTTTCCGTACCGCGTGCCCCTAATCAAGGTTCGAAAGGAAAGCGTACCCCCTTTTTCAGAACGTGAAAAAGACGATATTTATTATCATAAATGGTAAGGCAGACAGGTGTAGAAATATGTACTAAATCAATGAGGCCGAATTTTGTCGAATCTCGGCGGACGTCAGCCTGTTTCTGTGTTTGGTTTTGATCTTCTCCGTGCTTTCATCAAGCTGCATCGCAAACTTTTTCGTAGGCTCAAATCGCAACCTGAATGACATATCACTTTGCAATGTCTTCGATTCTTCTTGAAACAATATTGTTTGACACAGGAACAGATTTTACGGCAGTAGGCTAGCTGTTGTGGAATCAACATTATTTCGTTGACTTTCACTAAGGCTCGCAATCAGAGGTATCACGCGCGGGTTGGCAACACCCCTCCCCCCAAAGTGGTCGGCAAGACGATTAAAAAGAAAAGAGTCGGGCGCGAAGCGCTGCAATTTTTGTAAAAGCAGTTAGTTAAAAAAAAAAAGTCGGTAAAAATGACCTGTCGGTCAGTAAAACTACCTTGCCCCTTAAGATACATTTTGGCTGGTGACACTCCTGGTAATATTAGGCTTTCGGCAATCATAAATGAGTGAAACGAGATTTTGAAGCTACAGACTGAACAGTTTTGTTTCCTTCGCGTACCCCTTGCAAGGGTCTCGCGTACCCCTTGGGGTACGCGTACCACCGGTTGGGAACCAATGTCCTAAAGTAACAAACATGTGATCTCCCTAGATCGAAACCCCGAACACCCGATAATGATATACCACAAGGCCTACTAAATTACTAATTTTCATTGGTTTGTGATATCGATATCAACTAAGCAGGACAAAAAAAATCCAGTATGTTAGGTTACTCCACTATCGACACTCTAAACGACTTTATCAAGAAATCATAATTGCTACGAAATTCCGTTTTCCGGATTCCGGCCGAACAATGACCCTGCAGGAAAAAGTAACTAACTATATTAACGAAGTCATTTAATATGTTTTTAGCCCATTCAAAAATGGGACATTCCCATTTTCATCAAAAAAATAAAGAATCTTAGGTCTTCATAAGGGAGGAGAGAAAAAAAATCCTCGAATCCAAGCCAATATCAAATCTGTCTCTAATAAAGGAACGTTGTTTGTATAACAGAATCGTGCGTTTTTTGGAACATACTAGAATGACAAATCAGCTCCAATTCGGATTTCACAAAGGTCATTCTACTGACCAGGCGTTCCTGATACTGACCCAATATTTACATGACATACTGGACCGTGGCGAAATTCCAGCTTATATTTTTCTTGAGATTAAGAAGGCGTTTGATACGATCTCTCACGATACATTACTTCACAAGTTGGATCGCTATGATATAACAATAATAATAATGTCCGTGCTGAAAAACCCGAAGGTCATATAGAGTGTAAATAAAAATCTAATGAATCGCTAGAAATTAAGAAACAGTAGCCTATTTTTCAACTCGAGTGCTTTATGCACAAATTAAAATAAACTGCTAGGGTGTCACAAAGGTTAAATTCCCTTAATTCTGTTGCGAGAGCAAAACTTTGGTTTTTGTCCTCCATGGCCCCACAGCCAATATATCTTCTTTGACTGATAAATATAAAAAAATTACAATAAAAAAGTGGTATTTTCCCACGGGTCCGAAAGTGCTGCCGTCTAGTATTTCTACCCATTTCTGTTCGCGATTTCAGCTGAGTTTATTATTTCATTTCTTACACTTGGGATTGAGGAAGAGAAATGATGTCAGATTGCCTCTTAGACTTTAAAAGTTCTCTTATTGCTAAAGAAATTAGACTTTATCCTTTGCTTCTTTCTAAGTGGTGATATTAGAAAGTTGGCCTACGGCAAAAACGTCAACTTTTGAACTAGTACAGATAGAGTTGTTTTTTTCAACGGCAATCAATAGACCTTGATGAGGTGATCAAAGTATATACCATTCGTTTTTTATGGCGCTTGCCTTTCGGCCAAGTGCCATCGCAATTTCTGTCCGTGCGTCGGTCTGGCGGTATGTCCGGTTTTTTTTTAGTATGAGCACTTCCACATAAGCTACGACGATGAAACTTAGCAGGCCTATAGGGACCCCAAAAGATTAAGTTGGAAATAGCCAATTCCCCGGTCTGAGCATCTTGGGGGAGTGAAGGGAGGGGGAATCCGGAATCTTGACGTATTTATAACTTTTTAACGGGTGATCAGATCTTAGTGAAACTTGAAATTTGGAAATAACCCGGGACTCAGACGACCCAGTTCAAATCCGGAAATCTTGGGAAACGCTTAGAGTGGAGGGATCGGGATGAAACTTGGTGGGAAGAACAAGCACAAGTCTTAGATACATCATTGACATAACCGCACCAGATTCGGGCACTGGGGGGGGGGGGGGGAGTTGTGTGTGTGGGGGGGTCTCTGGTGATCCCGCGAGTTTAGTCCTTCCTGATGTGGTACGACGATGCAACTTGGAAGCCGTATCAGGGACCCGAACAGACCGACTTGAGAATAGTCGTTTCCCCGATCCAACCATCATGGGGTGGGGGTGGGGGTGGAGAGTATGTGGAACCAGGAATCCACTGACTTGCATAACTTTTGAACGGGTGGTCAGAACTGAACGAAACTTGGCAAGCGGGAAGAGCTATCGTCTCAGATGTTCCATGCCAAGTCCTGATCGGATCCGATACTTGTGGGGGGGATTGGAGGGGGGCATCGGAAATCTCGTGAAACACTTCGGTCGAGGGATTGGGATGAAACTTGGTGGGAAGAACAAGCGTTAGCCGTGGATACGTGATTGACCGAACTAGATCGCATCGGGGCTCTGTGGGGGAGTTAGAGGGTGTTCCTCGGATTCCCAGAAAACTTTTTGACATGCACAACAACGAAACAGATGGACAGAAGGGATGCAAATTGGACAGTACCGAGTTTATGCGACCTTGATTTGTTATTTGGCGTTCGGACCGGTTCCGGCCATGGTAGGGGGTGGGGGAGCGGGAACCAGAAATTTACAGACAGGCTATTATGCTCCAACTCCAGCCAAACTTGATGGACGGGAAGATGTTTCCCGTCCATTTTTTTAAGCAGAGGAAACCCGGAACTGTCGTGACTCGCATTAGGGTCACACAAGTGGAGTGGTTCGAATGAAACCTGAAATATAGGAGAGATCATATACCCTAAATGACATATTTTTGGGTTCGAACCGGATCCGAACATAGTGGTGGTGTGGGTGGCGGGGTGAGAGTTACCGGAAGTTCCCAAAAAATGCTCAGATTCAAGTGAAAGATAGGTTGTGAGAGAAAATGCTTCAGCTGATCCCTTTAGGACTCCGAACCAGATTCGACCGAGGTGGAAGGAGTTGGAAGGGGGTACCGGGAATCGAGTGGCACGTCTAGGGACCTAACGAGTGGACCTATTGGGTGGAAACTTGGAAGGTAGAAAAGTCATTGGCCCAAGACGATCCGAGACGATGTCGGAAATGCTCAGACTTGAGTGAAACTAGAAATCCTATTTCTAGGTCCGAACCGCATTTTTGGATGACGGGGTATTTTGTGACGTTCTCATCTACTTTCTTGTACCAACAACTCGTGACAAGTGCCATATGAGCTCGTAGCTCTTGTTTTTTTTACAAATCCTTCATGAGATACAATAGTCTGAAAGTTTAGAGGAGTTGACAACTTCAGTAGTCAGATGCACACTGAAACCAAAAATGGGCCGACCCCAACTGTGAGACATGTAGGGGACTAGTAAGCAACAATCGAGTGTTAGACCATAATCATCTTCGGTGATGAGGGGTTTGCAGCTTTTGCCAGTTAGTGTACCTATTATTTGTTTCCGGTGTATTTGATGGTATGAACAATTTTGTACCGTGTCATCACGGGGAGATGGACTTGTAAGTAAGAATCGGTTGGCTAGAAGGGGCTCATTATAAAATTAGTCTCTTTGGTCTATCACTGTAACTTAGAATTAAGTCTTTACGCAATAACTTAGTTTCACAATAATTAGTACAGTGGCATCTGTGGTGTTTTGATCCTGAAAATCGGCTGTTAGACCATAATCAACTTCGGTGGTGAGGGGTTTCCAACTTTTCCTAGTTTGTGTACCTATTTTGTTTCCGGTGTTTTTGATGATAAGAAAAGTTTGGTTCAATGTCTATCATGGGGAGAGGGACTTACATGTAACAAGACCAAACTTTTCGATGGGATCCCAAAAATTCAATATCTGATCCAGACAACTGGGTCTTGTCTTAGCCAGATCCAGTCATCGCCAGAATCCTTGAACATTCTTACAATTAAAATTCAGAAACAGATTAAGGCCAAATAGCTAATCATCTGAGAAAACCAAGTTCAGATATGGATTCAGCATGTGTGTTTACCCGTATAAGTCATATCTGTTTTGACGAAAAGTTCCTGCCACTTCTGCCAATTTCCCGGTTTCGGCCAAACTCTAGAACTACTTGTCCGGCGAAAAAAGAAAGCTCAAAAACGAACTCAGGGTATCTTCTTTCCCCAATAATGAACATCTAATCAACTTCAAATAAAAATTTAACTTATAACAAATTTTCCGACTCCAGCCGGATCTATATGTCCGGGTAAAATATGATTGTCACACACGGATTCAGCGTCTCTTCTTACCCCTAAATCGGTTATCTAATCAGCTAGAAATAAAACTTTAACTTCTAACAATTTTCCGGTTTTCGCCGGATTCCGGGCGAACTACATGTCCGGGAAGAAAATTGTTTTCACATAAAAGTTCAGCATGTCTTCTTGCCCTAAATCGGACATCTGGTCAACTCCAAATAAAAATTTAATTTTAACAAACTTTCCGGTTTGGGCCGGATTCCGGGCGAACTACTTGTCCGTCGAGAAAATAGTTTTGACCATCGTCTTCAGCATGTCTTCCTACCTCTAAATCAAACACCTAATCAACTTCAAATAAAACTTTTACTTTTGACAAACTTTCCGGTTTTGGCCGGATTCCGGGCGAACTACTTGTCCGATTACAAAATGTAGGGCTACAAAGCCCATTTACGAACTCGACTGGTCCGCCGACCCAACGAATCCTCACACCAGGTTTCATCAAAATATCTCATTCCCTTCGAGAGTTATCGTGCTTACAGACGGACGGACAGACGGACAACTTTTGCGAAGTCATAGGTATCCCTCAACTTACGTTTTGGGATCCCAAAAACTGATTACCATAGCTTTGTCATTTCCATGAGATACTAGAATGGTTTATCAGTGTAACCGAAAATTAAGTGTTTACTCAAGGAATACAAACAATAATGCAAAATAGTGCCATAGTTTCACAATAATTACTAATGTGGCATCTATGGTATTTTGATCCTGAAAAGTTACGGACAGCTTTATAATAGGCTACCAACTGGGTTATATAAGATAATATTCCAAGCTTTCACCAGTCCCGATGTCTACGATTGAAAAGGATAAAGTTCAATTGGCTGCAAAGTCAATTTAGTCCCTATACCGATCAATTTTCGATCGGTCCGTCGGTCTGTCAGGCCACTGTTCTCGAGTTAGGGTACTTCCAGAAGGGCTAGGACGATGAAACTTGGCAGGCACATGAAGGACCCGACCAAACTAACTTGGAAATAGTCACTTCCCCGATCCGACCACCGTGGGGGGAGTGGAGGGAAGGGGGATCCGAAATCTTGAGGATTGTATAAATTTGGAACGGGTGATCGGATCTTAACGAAACTTGATATTTTGAAAGACGTTCTGTCTCGGATGTCCCATTTCAAGTCCGGACCGGACCCGATGAATGTGTGTGTGTGGGGGGGGGGGTAGTCGGATGGGGGAACCAGAAATCTTGTGACACGCTTAGAGTGGAGCAATTGGGATGAAACTTGGTGGGAAGAACAAGCACAAGAATTAGATACATCAGTGATATAACCGGATCGCATTTGGGCACTGTGTGAAGTGTTAGAGGGGGTGGGGGATTCCGGTGATCGCGAGTTAAGGTACTACCAGATGTGCTTGGACGACGAAACTTGGCTTGAACATCAGAGACTTGACATGATTGGCTTACAAACAGTCAGTTCCCCAACCCGACCATCGTGGGGGGAGTGGAGTGACGAATCTGGAATCTTGAGGCATGTGTAAATTTTGAACGGGTGATCAGATCTTAATGAAACTTGATATTTGGAGAGACCTCGTGTCTCAAATGCCCTATTTAAAGTCCGGACCTGATCGATAAATGTTGGGGGTGGGAGTGGAGGGGAATACCGAAAATCTAGTGACACGATTAGAGTAGAGCGATCGGGATGAAATTTGGTTGGAAGAACATGCACAAGCCCTAGATACATTAGTGACAGAACCGGACCGGGTTCGGGCACTGTGAAGGGAGTTGGTGGTGGAGGGAGGGGGATTCCGGTGATCGGGAATCAAGGTACTTCCAAATGCGCTAGGACGAGAAACTTGGCTTTGACATTAGAGACTTGACAAGATTGGCTTAGAAATTGTCACTTCGCAGATCCAATCATTCACTAAAGTACTAATGACAACCGCAAAGTGCAAAAAATACGTTTAAGCAAAATATACATTTTCATCATCCCCATGAGCCCATGACCATTTTTGCCTCAAAGGCTTTGCTCAAAAATTAACTTGCAGCACCATTAAAAGTGTGTTTCTTAACCGAAAACTAAAAAAAAAAATACTTTTGACCAAACGATATATATTCATGATCCTCAGGGGCCCAAGGTAATTTTTGCCTCAAGGATTTTGCTTGCAAGTGTAGCCTATTCCTTACAAACAATAATTTTGAGCAAAATATACATTTTCTTGATCCCGATGAGCTTATCATCATCTGTGCTTCAAGAGTATTCATTATAGATGAATCTCTAGCGCCCTTAAAGTGCGCATCATCACAGCCAAATACAAAAATAAAACAGTTACGAACGATACATTCTCCTGGTTTCCAAAGACCCATGATTATTATAATATCAAGGGTTTTGCTTAAATGATCACAACAAACCCACGAATTGACGAATTCCTACTCATCCTCCGACCCAGCCTTGCAAGTGCCATATGAGCTTCCAGTTCTTGTTTCTTTAAAGTTCAATGGGCGGATCAAACAATCATGATGCCACATTACTACCCCCTAGGATACAATGGATACAATAGGATACAATCAGAAATCAGCAGATTCCTCGACAACTTATTTTCGCTAATATATCGTTACGCCGTTTTTTGCTGACTGCCATACTCCGATTTACTAGCTTCGACAAATATAAGCGTAGTTTCTTTTTTCTTCTATTCGTTGTTATTATATACTCCGGGTTACTTGTATTGTTCGTTCATATTAACGGCGGTACCTGAGAATTCCTTGTAAGCTCTGGAATCAGCTGTAAGTATAATAGGTCGGTTATATTTGTACACTTTTGGCAGTGTTGTAACTTTATATCCAGAAAACTAAAATTTTCTTCGGTGCTACAAACAACAGAAAGTTTCATCAGAAACACTAGAGCAATCTGCTAGCGACAGAGACGGTTTATTTTAGCAGCCATGGCAATCTCGTCACTCAGCTCTACAAAACGATTGCTTTTCGTACATGGCCGATAGTTTTTGAATTTCTGCGCCTTGCAACACCATGCTCTGAAATCGTCTCCGCCGATACGGGCGAAGAGTCAATGAGAAGCGATAACATGAAAACGGCTTATTTTTGAAGCGCTATCTAGTGGAAGTCAGAAATGTATATGTGTGAAGCATGTTATAAAAATTAAAACATAGTTAGTGCCCATTGTGCTTTAAACCCTGGGGTATAGCCATGTGATTACGGATTCTGTCATCAGTTCAGAAAAAAAAAAACTTGGAACATAGCCTAGGTACCATTTTTAAAACCTCGATGGGTTGACAACTTTAGCATTTAACAGATAGAGAAGAGACAAAACTAAAGTATTGCTATCGCAACACTCTAGCCGGCGTAGCCGAACAAAGGCTGCTGCAACACTTCACTTTGCCCAGGCAACGTAGGTCTAGTTGTTTTGTTTTTTTTATCTATGGTAACAATTTAAATCATTCAATAAGAATATTCAGCTCGAACCTGGAATTTGCGGATGACACAACATGTAAACCGCATGTGAAAATTAACTCAGGAAAAGAGTAAATAACCAGGAACCTCGACCTTGTCTATTGGAAGAAGCTTTTACTCTTTTACTATTTTCCCTCGGATTCTACTATCTAGCTTTTAATGCAGATAAAACAAAATTCTTGCTTTTGGGATGCCAAACTTTAGTGACGGTAGTCCTGTACCCATGACTTCGTAAAGTTTGTCCGTCCGTTTGTCTTTCTGGACTGTCCGTCTGTTAGCATAATAACTCTCTACGGGGTTGAGATATTTTGTTGAAACTTCAAGTTCAAGTTCTTTTAATTTTCATGGATAAAAAAGAATACAGCACTGAGCAGAGAGGCGAACTATATACAACTTTAAAACACACGTATATTTGAAGCGATACATCTCCAGTTCCCGTCGCCCAGGAGCTAGGCTTAAACTCACAAAAATAAAGAAAACAAACATTGTTTCTTCTAAAGCAAGAAATTATAAAATTCAAAGGTGACGGATACAACACATAAATCTGTATGTTTTTTCAATCAAAACGAAACTAATGATTCTTAAATTTAAGCAATAATAGTTGCACGAGGCTTGCTCTGACAACTGGCATGGATCCGACAAGTGAGTATATAGACTGTCATGGTAAATTATCCAGTAGTGCGGTTCTGAGTGACGTAGTGAAAACCTACTTCTCTCAGTAACCACCTTAGGATAACGTAAAGAAAAGCAAATGCTGAGGCGGGTTTCATATGCATTGACTCTAAGTGGGAAATGTTCAGAGAAGAGAAATAATGGTATGCGGTATGCTTGGTATGCGGATCCACTGGGCCGAAGTACAGGTCAAGTTCGTAGATGGGCCCTGTAGCCCTACGTTCAGGGGTAGGGTAAAGCTGCATATCGGCCACCCATATCCATGCCGGACAAGTAGTTCGCCCAGAATACGGTCAAAACCGCCAATTTGGTAGAAGTAAAAATTGTTTCTGAAGTCAATTAAAGACTCAGTATCGAGGTAATGAGACCTGCTGGGTCCCATTTTTAACATTATTGTCTTGTCAGACAAGTAGTTCGAACGGAATCCACCCAAAATCTGAATTCGGCCAAAGTCAGAAATTTGCTTAAATTGAAAAAAAACTGAAGCTGATTCTAGAGTTAATGTAGGATCAGTACATCATCAGTACAATTTTCAATATTAACTATCCTATGATTTCAAAAGAAAAACAGAGGCTGAAACTTAAACAGTCGTTAGACCCTTCTCATAGTTTATGCCCATCATTCCAACAGCCGGAAAGTGGTCTCTGTGTGTTCGTTTGTTTTCTAAGAGTATTATAATTTGTTATAAGTGTTTTTTGTATCATTTTTGTGGCCCTTTTTGTACTCCACCTAACACCTTTACTAGTTTGGTACTACGACATACAAATAAACATACATATATATATGGGTAAAATAGATATCGAATCCATATCTGAAGTTTTTCCTCGTCAGACAAGAAGTCCGTCCGCCGGAATAAAAAAAGTGTTTCCCGAAATCGGTGATAGTGTCGAAATGAGGGTAGGAAAAAATACTGGAGAATAGATTATATATTTATATATATCGTTTATTCACCAAAATAGCAAAAGACAGCTAGCAAAGGTAAGTCAACCTAGCACTTTCAACGGGATATAAAATGGCCAATGACAAATGACAAATAATACCAGATAAATACGACTAAGAACTATTAAACGAACGAACAAGGTACGACACAAACGAGTTAAAATATCTTTCAGTTGCATCCGCTGGATAGTTTGTTAATTTAGCTTTGTTTGAGTGGGTTTGAGTACGCGTGTTGGACCTATTTTTATTTTGTTCAACGTACTCGAGGCAACATTGATCTGTGAAGTTCAGAATTTAGACATTTGTGGCCAAAACTTAATGTTAAATGGTGCCTTAACAATGTGAGAAGGTGTGTTTAATTGAGGATCTTTTATTTTAATGTTTACAAGTGTTTAATACCGTACTTTAGATTTAGTTGTTTAAAGAAAATTGTTGTTGTTTGTAGTTACACAAATTATTTCAAAAATTTAAATGAAAAATTAATTTCCAAATATGGGGGGGGGGAGAATAGTAAATAAAATATGGGTTTATTTTCAAAAGTTAGGTGACGTGAATAGTTAAAAGTGGGTAAAAATAGATTAAAATTAACGTCACTGAGGGATGGAGGAGTAGCCACAAAATGTTCGAAATCTGATTTCTTAGTTTTTCAAACGATATAAAAATAAGTAAATAAAAAAAAATGCTACGGGAATCAAAAACAAGAGCTGTAAGCTCATATGGCACTTGCATGGGTCAAGATGGTTTGATTGATCAAAAGTAAGTTTCGACTTTGCGGTTGAGATGCGCACTCTAAGGGAGCTGGAACTTCATTTGTAAGCAAAACCCTTGAGGCAAAACTGCTAATGGGCTGATGGGCATCACGAAAATGCATATATTGCTTAAAAGTATTTTTTTTAATTTGCGGTCAAGATTGGTACTTTAAGGAATAATCGGATTTGGGAAGTAGCAATTTCTAAGCAAATATTGTTGAGTCTCCAATATTCCAGCAAAGTTTCATCGTCCTAGCACATCTGGAAGTACCTTAACGCGCGATCACCGGAATCCCAGACCCCCCCCCCCCCCTCCTCCAACTCCACCCACAATAACCGGAGCCAATCCGGTTCTGTAAATGATTAATCCAGAGCATCTGTTTGTCATTCCCACGAAGTTCGATCCAGATCACACCAGTCTAAGCGGGTCAAGTATTTTCCGCCCTCCCCCCAATAATTGCCGGATTCGGTCCGGAAATGAAAAAGGTCACCAGAGAAAAATGCCCTCTGTTTAATTATTAAATTTCACTCGAATCCGATCACCCGTTGCAAAGTTACGCATGACTCAATATTCCGGATTCCCCTCCCTCAACTCCCCCCCCCCCAAGATTATCATATCGAGGATTTTTTTTATTCCAAGTCAGTTTGACCGGGTCCCTGATATGCCTTCCAAGTTTCGTCGTGAAAATCCCCCAAAAAACGGAATTCCGGGAAACCCCCTCCTCCCCCCCTCTCAAGTGTCCGGATCCAGTCAAATTATGTAAAAGATTTACATGGACCAGATGTTTGTTCTTCCCAGCAAGTTTCACTCCGATACCATCATTCTAACCGTTTCTCGAGATTTCCGGTCCACCCCCCCCCCCCCAGCTCCCCCGCGGTACACGTAGCCAATCCGATTCAGCAAATGACTTACCTAGAGTATCTGTTTGTTCTTCCCACAAAGTTCCATCCCGATCCCTCCATTCTAAACGGGTCACGTATTTCCCCCCCCCCCCCAAAAAAAATGTTACCGTTATGAAGTTTTTTGCTTACGGGCAAACAACTAATCAAATGAGGAAACCAAGTTCAGATACGGATTCAACAAGCATGTTTACTCCAATATCTCATATCTAATCGACCTCAAAAAGGTATTTTAGTATTGTGTTGTTGTTTTTCTACCAAATTCCTCGTATTTTAGCAGCATTCCCGGCGAACTGCATGCAGAGCAAAAGATCTGGTGACGCTGAGAGCCGAACCTTGCAAATTTTGCCAGCTGATCCGTCACGGAAATAAAGTTCAAAATCCGATAATTCCACCGGGGAATCCCCCTCAAGGCCCAGTTCCCAACCCCTCAATTTTTTTTTCCAAGTGAGTAACCCCTCGCGCGCACCAGGGATTGGTTCACCGAGCACCTAGGACTGGCTCATCCACACCTGGCACCTGGGATTGGCTCACCCAAGTGTCTAACCCCTCGAGTACTCCATTGACGGGTACACCCAATTCCTAGCCCCTCGCGTGCACCTGGGATTGGTTCACGAGTACCTGGGACCGGCTCACCCTACCCCCTCCCCAAACAACTTTAGTACCAAGTACACCTTTTTTCAATGAGCAACCCCTCACTTGCCCAGTTCACCCTTCTTTCAGTGAGTAGCCCCTCGCGTACCCTAGCAGTTCCCTCTTTGGTACACCATGAATCAACCCCCTCGCTTGAACATTATATATCAACCCCTTCGACCTTCGATTAAACTAGGTCTCTCCGACGTCACACTGGATAAACAAATGAAAGTCAGCATCCAAGCGCAGAGCTATAATAGTTGCAGAATAAAGGGTAGGGACTGCTATAGCCGAAAACTGGTCGACAAATTTTGTGTCCGGTTTTCGCCGGATTCCAGGTGAACTACTTGTCCGGCAAAAAAATAACTTTCATATTCGGATTCAGCATGTCTCCATACTCCTAAATCAACTCCCTCAATAGCTTTTAAAAATATTTTTTTTTCCTTAATTTAAAACCCCTCCCCCACCCCTAAATGTAGAGCTACAGAGCCCATCTTCGAACTTGACCTGTACTTTGACCCAAAGAGTCATCGTGCCAAATTTGAACAAAATATCTCAACCCCTTCGAGAGTTATCGTGCTAACAGACGGACGGACAGACGGACGGACGGACAACTTTTGCGATGTCATAGGTATCTCTCCACTTACGTTTTGGGATCCCAAAAAGCTAGCCTAAGAGAACTGTCCAGGTACCTTCAGTTGACAGGAAGATTAGACAGGTTTCAAGGTAAGAACGCGATTCAAAGTGGTAGAATGAGTGATGTTTTCATCAATGTTTATTGAGTGGTGTTTTCATCAACTGTATTTTTCAGAGTGATGTATTACTATCAATCGTAAACATAGGATTGAAACAGTGGGTCATTTGTGGCCTGAGTTTCGGTTAGATTGTCTGGCCTACCCCACAGAATAAATAAATAGGGGTTGGGAGACTGGAAATGTACTGGCTGGTAGAAAGATGACCGGACTCATGGCGTGGGCAAAATATCTTATGGCGGAAGCAGGGCACAGCCTGCCCAACCGAGTGTTCATAAAATGTGCCCCTAGAAATGAGATTTAGACAGTCAGACAGTCAGCAAAGGACCTTATTTTACTAGGAATGTTCCCTTACGGTTTACAGCAAATCTTAGCATTGCAAATCTTGACAAATTACGCTAGAAACGGCCAGGTTGAAGCAAGCATGTTTTTATTCAGGTTTCCAACGGATGATGATCAAGGAATTCCCGATGAACATCAGAGCAATTTAATGTCAGATATTTATTGGCCCTGCACCTACTGACTGCAAGCAGTATATGCCTTGAACCCTTCTTGAACCTGCCTGAGCCACCCCTAAGTTAAACAAGACCAAAGGTTTCGATGGGATCCCAAAAATCTAATGTTTGATCCAGACAATTGGGTCCTGTCTTCGCCAGATCCAGTCTTCGCCAGGCTAATCATCAGAGAAAACCAAGTTCAGATATACCTCAATCAGCCAGATCTATTTTGACGATACTGACCGAAACTTCCTGCTTTACTTCTGCCAAATTTCCGGTATCGCCCGAATTCCAAGCCAATTACTAGTCCAGGAAAAAAAAAAAAAAAAATCAGAAACGAATCCAGCAGATCTCTTTATCCCTTATAAAGAACATCTACTCAACTTTAAATAAAACTTCGAAAAAAATCCGGATAAAACCGGATTCGGACTAATTATATGTCCCGGTAAAAAATGATTGTCATATACAGACTCGGCGTCTCTTCTTACCCCTTAATCTGTCATCCAATCAACTTCAGATGAAACTTTCGCTTTCAACAAACTTTCCGGTTTTGGCCGGATTCCGTGCGAACTATTTTTCCGGTGAGAAAATGGTTTTCACCATCGTGTTCAGCATGTCTTCTTACCCTTAAATCGAACGTTTGGTCAACTTCAAATGAAACTTTTTCTTTTACCCAATTTTCCGGTTTTAGCCAGATTCCGGACGAACTACTTGTCCGACAAGAAAATGGTTTTCACCATCGTACTCAGCATGTCTTCTTACCCCATTATCGACTATCACATTAGCTATTTAAAAATATTTTGTTTGTCCCTTAATTTGAAACCCCTCCCCCACCCTCAAATATAGGGCTACAAAGCCCATCTTCGAACTTGACCTGTACTTTGACCCAAAGGATCCTCCCACCAAGTTTCATCAAAATATCTCATTCCCTTCGATAGTTATCGTGCGGACGCATAGGTATCCCTCCACTTACGTTTTGGGATCCCAAAAAAGCCCATATTCAATTAAAAGTGTGAGAATATATTTACGATAAACAAATATTTTCATCAAAAACTTACTAAACAAGCTCTCTGCTCAACTCTCTCTATTTCCTGACCAGCTCTAAATGCCCATGCTTTTCTCCAGAACGGGAAAAAGAACCCTATTGGTTGATGCAGTGTAAGCGAGGATAGAGACAGAATAAAAGGATGGATTCCCCAGTTAGCAAGCCAGTTCCTGAGTAACTCGAGCACAGCTCAATTCAGTTCAAGTTGGGACATAGCCCCAGTTCAACCAACTTTATAGTGCAGTGTTGTATCCTTATTCAATGTAGGTAATAAATCACCTGTTTAGTTTTTGACCTACGAACTGAGTATCGCCTTCGAAAAGACTTGGTGCATTAACATCCAAACCAGTAGCCAATAGTATCATGCTCGCATGCACTGCAGTCAACCTGACATCAACACTACATCATACAAGTCTTAAAAGATTCAATCCAATTATCTATCATCTTCTCAGACCTGGTTCCTCTATGGTTCTAATTCAATTTGAAAGAGTCATTTAAAATATATCTCGCTAATGATTTATTGTAGTTCTGTCATAGTTCTGACTATAACACCAACTTCCTCAACTCAAACTGCCCAAAACTCTATGACTAAACCCAGAGACATCACAACTGGGGGGGGGGGGGGGTTGTCGGTCAGCCAATGTTGTCGGCCAGTCAGTAAAAAATAACCGAGTCGGCGTTAGGTTACCAACAGGTATCCAGCGTTTGGCATAGGGTATGCAGCGTTCGGCATAGGCTATGCCAAATGCTAGATATCCCAGTATTTGGCATAGGGTATCCAAAAATCAGGGATTAGTGGTAGATTGCCCCCCCCCCCCCCATGTTGTCGACAGGTAAGTAAAAAATAACCGAGTCGGCGCAAAGTGCCACAATTTTTCGTCAAAACAGTCAAGTTTTTTAATGAAAATGGTCGGTTTTCTGAAAATCAGTTAATTTTTTGAAAAAACAGTCAGTTTTTATAAAAATCAGTCGACTTTTTCTCGAAAGTGTTTTTTTTTTCTTTAAACAGTTTTTCTGCAAAAACTGTCTGTAAAAAATTATAATCCAGTTTATAAATGCCTTGTCCCCCCCCCAAAAAAAAAATTGTCTAGTAACGCCTTGACTAAACCACCCTAAACGCAACAAAGTAGGCCAAACAACCTTTGCTCATTTTGAACAGTGAATCAATCTTGTAAGGCCAAGCGTCTACGGAATTTAAATGAAAAATGACTAGTCGTCAATATCTTTCTCAGCGACCAGAGTCTGACAGTGACAGACCTGGGGTTTCCAGTGGCTTCAGTTCAGTGGAGCATGATCCCGAGTCGATTTAAATTGATCTGCCAAACCAAACAGAGAGACAGCAGTAAGAAATCCCGAAGGATGTTCGAAGTTATATTTCAATTTTCATTTAGTATTTTCAAAGAAAATAGAACAGAAATAGAGCCATCCGATTTTTAATGAATAATTTACTGGAAGCAAATATATTATTTACATCTTATTTACATGCAAGGTTTTACTTCATCAACTTTGAAAAATTCGGGAAATATTAATGTCTGTCATCTGCTCAGCGCAAAGTTTGAAATAAATAAACCGTGTGCACGATTTCTTGAATTTCAGAAACTATGGCAATTTTAAAGCCACATTTTCAGCTAACGCCACTTATTGGGGCTGGAAATCTGGTTGGCGTAAGCAGAGGCGAAGATACTGATCATATTGTTGTTACACTTGGCCCTAACATGGTTTCTAATTTCCAGGTAGGAAAGAGTTGAGAATTGACTGTAGGTAGGATAAGAGTCGAGGCATCATAGGCATCTGTCACATTTGCCGAGCTTACATACTTTCTAAAAGACTAGGTAGTGTTGCCTGGGTGCTGTCTGTTCCCTGTCTTCTTTTGGTTCTGTAGAACAAATAAGTTCTTCCAAAAACATTTAGGTTAAACCATTGCATTCAGGACTGAATTGCTTATGCAAAATGGCCCGAAATCAGTGATGTGCAAGCTGCTTGATGTTTGAGCACTGTACCTTGAAAACTGATCCATGATGCATGGATGTCAGCATATAGTGTATAGTGCACACATGAAAAAGCACGGTTTCTATTGTTACACACTAAATAGGGATAGAAATTGTGCTTTTCCATGTTTGCACTGTATGCTGAAATCCATGCACCATGCATGAATTTCAAGGTACAGTGCTCTAGCACTCAGGTATGGTGCTAGACGTTTGAGCACCGTGACTGAAAAAGGGCTAGTGTACTAGACTGAGTTTCAGACCATATCATTATTTTCTGTTATAAAATGAATGAAACTTGGCAGGCATATCAAGAACCCAGGATCTAGTGACATGCATAACTTTAGAACGGTTGATCGGACATGAATGAAACTTGACAAGTGTCAAGAACAAGTGTCTCAGATGATCAGTTTCAAGTCTGGAATGAATCCGATAACTTGGGGGGGGGGGGGCTGGAGGCGGGTGACGGAAATCTCGTGAAAGGCTTAGGGTCGAGAGATCGGGATGGGACTTGGGAGGAAAGAACAAGCATAAGCCATAGAGAAAATATTGACAATACAGGACCGGATCATGTCACAGTTGGGGGAGTTGGAGAGGGTTTTCCACAATTTCTGTGATCACGAGTTGGGGTACTTCCGAACGTGCTATGACCATGAAACTTGGCCGGCTGTGCTATGACCATGAAACTTGGCAGGCATGTCAGTGACTCTATCAGATTGGCTTAAAAATAGTCCCTCGCCCGATCCGATCACCGTTGTTGGTGGGTTTACACACTGCATAAAATCCGAGCGTATTTCGAAATCAGAGCGTATTTTACGCACGTTTTGAGCTTGAAAAGATTTCTAGCAATACGGACGTATTTAGATACAATACGGACCGATTTCTCAAATACGTCTCTATTGCGAGAAAAGTTTTCAAGCTCAAAACGTGCGTAAAATACGCTCGGATTTCAAAATACGCTCTGATTTTATGCAGTGTGTAAATGGACCATGTGGGAGGAACAGTTGTCAGTGAGTGGAATAAGCGTTTCAGATTTACTAGATCAGCCCATTTTCTGTTGAGAAG
Organism: Branchinecta sandiegonensis; assembly: GCA_030848855.1. Taxonomy (NCBI): domain Eukaryota; kingdom Metazoa; phylum Arthropoda; class Branchiopoda; order Anostraca; family Branchinectidae; genus Branchinecta; species Branchinecta sandiegonensis. The sequence continues at coordinate 3,998,848 of JAUPMV010000003.1, read as the reverse complement.
AGTATCGGGAGAGAGATCCAGCCTTGACAACTGCAAACCGTATCTGACAAACATGCTAACTGTTCTTACAAGTGCCATATGAGCTTTCAGCTCTTGTTGAAAGGAACCACAGGCTAAGGCCAAGACAACGGCACCAAGAAGGCCTTTGGCCGTAGCCTGTGGATTTCGTTATTTGGCCGTTGGACTGAGGAGTAAAAACGGCTTATAAGCAGACAGGCTACAGGGAAAGGTTTGCCAAAACACCTAATAAGCACAGCTGCTACTCACAGGCGTGCTGTAAGGCATGCAAAATCGCAGCTATTTTCTCTGATCTTGGCATCTTGTGGCAATCGAAAACTTAATGACCCATAATAGAGCAGGAAAAGGTTCTACTTTTGCAGCTTACTCCAGCCAAAGATTGCTGAAGCCCAAGGAGTGTTCCCCAGTAGTTAAGGTGCCTTTTCCTTCAGTTACTTTGATCAGCCTTTATTCTAGTAATCCACAGTTTTCACGGGGGCACAGTGACCTTGCAGCTGTGTGCAATGCCCTTCGGTTGGATTATCCCTGAATTTGAAAGGATAATTTCTAAAATAGAGATGTGTGTATGACTGGACTTAAGCAGTCATGCACTAGCCCCCCCCCCCGCCTTATTAGAGACAATGCTTCAGCAGTGAGGCATTAGCCCAGAACAAGAACAGTGCCTTAAGGTCATTATGCCTAGTATGCCATTATGCCATTAGTGCCCAGAAACAGCTTTAAATTTGTAGAACCACCAGTGTAGTACACTAGCCCTTTTTCAGTCACGGTGCTCAAACATCTAGCACCATGCCTGAGTGCTAGACGTTTGAGGACTGTACCTTGAAATTCATGCATGGATTTCAGCATACAGTGCACACATGAAAAAGTGAACTCGAGCCAGTATTTAGTGTGTAACGATAGAAATTGTGCTTTTTCATGTGTGCACTGTATGCTGAAATCCATGCACCATACACGAATTTCAAGGTACAGTGCTCAAATGCCTAGCACTCAGGCATGGTGCTAGACGTTTGAGCACAGTGACTGAAAAAGGGCTAGTGTACTAGACTGAGAACCACCCCATGTTCTGCTTAGACTGTCAGGTAACACTCAAAGTAAAAATAAAAAATAAAACAAAGAAAGAAGATAGTAAATGAAAGATTGTAATCAAAGTGCATCCTATATTGGAGGAGTTGTTCTTGGAGTATTTGCTTGACAGGTTGATGACTGAACTGAGCTTCCTTGTAGTCCAACATGCAATTGAATAGAAATTTGCTATGAAGCAGCTTGCTCAAGAGGTTCTCTGAGAGGCTTTGTTAAGGGAATGATACCAAAAGAAGCCCAACTCTACTCTCTATGTATTCAACAGTTTTCAAAGTGCTTAAAAGTTTGCTTTCTTTTGCTTCAGAATCTTGTTCATGGTTTTCAGAGCTGAGAGGGTAATGGAATTGGATTATGAGTTTCTTTTTATTTAAGCTCGGTGTCATTTCGGGACAGAACTACTAACTATGGCAATCTAAACTCAAACCATGTTAAGCAGAGTGAACAACTTTAACAGCTGAGATTGACCACACATCTACTGCACTCAATAACACACTCTAGTCATCTCTAAACTGTAACATCGCTTTTTTCAGTGTTTTGATCTCATTTCTAGGTTTACAACCAGAAAGCCACTAAAAATTGGGCCACCTTGAAGGCAAATAAGTTCACATCCCCTGTGGTTTTCACAAAACAAGATGCAAGCTATGTTGGCGTTATTAATCACAAAAACCTCAGAAAGTGGAATAGTGAGACCACAAGCCTAGATTCAGTGAAGAACTATGGAGTAAGTAGCCGCAGTATATGTTTGTCACCTAATAAGATTAAGTACATCTCAAAATATACTCAAGTAATAAGTACTTTTTGAAAATCAGTACTTAAGTACTCCAGTACTTAGGCAGAGTCATTATTGTCTGTTTGTAAAAGAAAAGTGCCAGATCAAAAGATAAACAACGAAAAAGGACTGACGCTACTATCCTATGTGAGGGCAGACATCAAATCAAGTTTTTAGGATCTCAAAAATAGTAACGGGAAACCATGACCTCGTTAAAGTGTGCCTGCCCGTCTGTCTGTCTGTTAGCAGGATACCTCTTGAAAGGGTTAGGTAAGCTGACTTGTTCAAACTGGGTATTAGGGTCCTTCTCCTCAAAGTACAGGTCATTCGCGGGTGAGACCCGAGCCCTCTATTTACGGGTTGGAAGAGTCGAAGGCACAAGTCATTCGCATATGGGCCCCGTAGCCTACTATTTAAGGCGGGTGAGTGAGTTCCAAGCCAAGATTTAATTTACGGGTGATATACAAGTTCAACCACATCAGATTTGTTTTCGTCCCGGACAATTAGCTCACACGAAATCTGGCTAAAAAAGATTTAGCGGTAGTGCTTATGTTTCCTTGATCAAATGGTTCAAGGATCTGAGATTCTAAATCAATTTTTTGCTTTACTGCACTTGTTCGATACTATGGACGAATTCAGGTGAAGACCAGAAATTCAGTAGGCGTCGTGTTGGGTCTTTATCTGGTGCTATGAGTTTCGGATTCGCCGAAATCCAGTGAACACGGGAACTTTCATAAGTTTGTAACAGTATCTGTCCAGTTGTTCGCGTCTGTATATGGCTATATTAGTGCAGACTGATGTCCGCTGAGATTCAGCAAAAATGAACATTGTACTAATGGAATTTTTCACTGCCATGAAAGTACTTAAATACCGTCAGGTACTTCTATTTGCACTTGAGTACGAGAATTAAGTACTTTGGAAATTTTGTTCTTAAATAGAGTAGGTACATGTACTACGATTTTTGTACTTAAGTAGTACTTTGTATATAAGTACTTCCCAACACTGTCCTATGCTATGTATAGCAAGAGTTAACTATAACCAGCAATTGAATGATCCAGTCGGCTTATTATGGATTGAAATAACAAATGTAGGAGAACGTGATAATAAGTGTTATGATGAGTGTTATTTTCAGTGATTGTGTGTAGAGTGATGGATTGCATTCAATTGTTTAGTTTGGGGGATTGAGACGTTGGGCCTTGCATAGGCTTAGTTTCGGCCAGAATTTTGGCCTACCCCACAGCAAACATACAAACAAAAATCATCAACCAGTCTTGGTTGGTCTTTATCTGAACAAGAGCTGAAAGCTCGTATGGCACTATCAAGAGTCGGGAAAAGCATAAAAGTAGGAGTTTGCAAATTCGTTGGTTTGTTGTGATCATTTGTAAGCAAAATCCTTGAGATAAGAATGACGATGGACCCTTGGAAATCACGAGAATGTATCGTTTGGTAAAAAAGATTTTTTTTTTTGCACGCACTTTAAGGGCGCAGAAATTCATCTGTAATCAAAACCCATGAGGAAAAAATGATCCTGGGCCCTTTAGGATCATAACCAAATATGGTTTGGTCAAAAGTTTTTTTTTTACTTTTCGGTTAAGATGCGCACTTTAAGGGTGCTAGAAAGTCATTTCTAAGCAAAACCCTTGAGGCAAAGTGATCATGGGCTCATGAGGATTATGAAAATGTAGATAGATAGTCCTCCAGCCCAAGCTGACTGCGAATCATATTTGACGATGCAAAACGGGTAAGTCCTTACTTCTGACCAAATTACACTCCTTGGCTTTATTATATCTTCTGATATGTCTTGGGAGGAAAATACTAAGTATATTTTAAAGAAAGCTAACTCTTCCATGAGTATGTCAAAAATCCTAAAGAAATTCAAAGTCCCTAAAGAAAGAATGAAAGAGTTGTATTGTATGTTTGTCCGTTCACTACTTGAATATGCCTGTCCAGCATGGCATTATGGACCTCCAAAGAGTGACTCTGATAAGCTGGAAAGAATATAAAAACGTGCAGTTCAAATTATAGTTGGCGGCCATAAAATGCCATACTCATATCTCCTAAATGAGTGTAAGCTGGAACCCCTTTCTGTACGCAGAGAACAGCTGTGTCAACGCTTCGGAACAAATTTGTTATCCCACCCTTTATACCGAGACATCCTTCCTCCACCCTTTAAACCGGAAAGAACCAAACCTCCAAGAGAAGCAGCTATGAAAGTACCAAAACTCACACCTGTCGCTGGTAAAACTGAAAGGTACCGTTATAGTTTTGTGCCTCAGCTTACTTTGTATCAGAACAACCTTACCTGAATTACTGTATTTATTTTATGACAGTTGTATATATGTTCTAGTTGTAGGTTAATGGCAAGTGCCAATTAATTTGCTCGCGCATGAAATGTTGTGCCGCATTTATTTGAAATTAAAATTAAAATTACAAAAGTCAGCTACATTTGATTAAATCTATATTTCGGCCCTTCTTGGCAAGGGTCCTCTTCAGGCTCAATCCGCTCAAGCTGGAAAGTTAACTTGTGGGAAAACAATTAAAGATTCTTCCCTAAATATGTGATTTCATGAACTTCTTCTCTGATTCTCATAAAATTGGTGGAGTTAAAGCTGATGCTGTGATTTCATTCTGGACACGGCTGCTGTTTTTGCTGTTCGATCGGGTCGTCGAAAGGGTAGAGATTTTTCTGCATTTTGGTTTTGGAGCCACGTGTCTCTTCTTCTTGAAAATGTTGATATTAATTAAAAGTATTTTTTTTGTACTTTGCGGTGAAGATGAGTACTTTAAGGCATGGTTGGATCTGGGAAGTGACACTTTCTAAGCCAATCATGCCAAGTCTCTAATGTTCGAGCCAAGTTTCATCGTCCTAGCACATCTGGAAGTACCCCAAATCCCGATCACCGGAATTCCGCCCCCCCCTCTCCAGCTTCCCCCAGAGTGCCCGAATCCGGTACGGTTCTGCCACTGATGTATCAAGGGTTTACGCCCGCCCTTAGCTCCCGAGTCCTCCACGTCCGCACTTGAAATGGAACATCTGCGACATGAGTTCTTTCCGAATATCATGTTCCATTAAGATCCGGTCACCCGTTGAAAAGTTGGACATTACTCAAGATACCGGATCCCCCCCCCCCTCTACTCCCCCCACGATGGTCAAATCGGAGAAGCGACTGTTCTTAAAGGGCCTAGCTTACCTATAATACTAACGCAACCTACTTGCATAATCACTACATTTGTTTCTAAACCCGGAGACCCCAATTTCGGACGGTACATTCTAACCCCTCTAACAAAACCACGCTGATTTTCTCACTTGCCGTCTTTTGCTACCTTCGTTGTGTATCACGCTGTCGACGGCTGTCTGCGAGAAATTTTCCATCAGAAAAACCGGTTATGTAAATTGTTTCCCTGTTTTCGCTATCAGTCAACGGGTCTCGGAAAAGGCTTAAAACCGCCAAAACCGTGGGTTATTTATTGAAAGCATAGCCTAGTTTTAAAGTATTCAAATATATTAAAATACTGAAAGTTGAAGAGTTAATAGTGCGAGGGGTCCTCTAAGTTAAATTGTCGAGTCCCTGATACGCCTGCCAAGTGATCGTTCTAGCACATGCGTAAGCATCTTAAGTCGGGATCACCGGAATTCCGGAACCCTCCCTTTAACTCCCCCCACAGTGCTCGGATCCGATCTGGTCTTGTCAACTATGTATCTAGGACTTGTGCTTGTTCTTCCAACCTAGTTTCATCCCGATCCGTCCACTCCGAACATGTCACACGGTTTCCGACCCCCCCCCCCCCCCTACTCCCCCCAAAGTCACCGGATCCATTCCGGACTTGTTGATATCTGAGACAGGAGGTCTTTCCAAATATTAAGTTTCATTAAGATCCGATTCCCCGTTCAGAAGTTAAAAATAAGTCAACATTCCGGATTCCCCCTCCCGCCACTCCCCCCACGGTGGTCGGGTCCTTGATATTCCTGCCAAGTTTCATCGTCCTAGCACTTCTGGAAGTACCCTAACTCGAGATGACTGGCCTGACAGACCGACCGAAAAGTGATCGGTATATGGCACATAAGCGAAGCTGCAAGTGCCATAAAACCATCTTAAATCGAACTTACTAGCGACAAAGGAGTGTTACCAGTTCACTTCAGTAGTGATATGCTTCTATAAATTACCGTTAGCAGTTAGACTAGTACATGATGATGTGTGATGTCACGTACCAACAGCAGTAGGACCTTGTTACATGCTCTGTTTTGCTTACAGTTTACCTCATCGATACACCAGTTGTCGAACTTGCCAGATGGACGTGGATTTATTCAGTACACCAATGGTTATTCCGAGCTTTTAGATGTTGGCATTGATTCTCGAAAAGAAGAGAAATCTGAGGTGTTCGATGACAAATCAAAAATTATCCAGTCCCGAGTCGTCAATGTTGATGGAAGTTGGATTAACGTCATTGTGACAGAGTGTGTGGTGAGTTAGAAACGTTTTCGATTCATTTTAGTACTTTTCGAGTTGTCCAGGATCTCTCTAGACTCTAGAGAACTGCTTGCTTTGCTATTGCCTACAGAAAAATAACACGACTTGACTTGCTAAAGTTGATCGCCGAGAAGTTTCATGCCGATTTTCAAAGCATTAGTGAAGGGCTATTCTCATGGAGAATGTTCTGACAAGCGAAGGCTTCTCTGCACGCATCATCTGTGATTGGCTCCCGCAGGACTGCTAACCGCGCGACCCAGTTTTCATCTGCTGTAAAAGTTCATTCCATGTAACTCCCGGCTGTCCGCCATCCAAGAAGCGACTAAAGGGCTATACCCCACACTGGTCTCTACGAGTCCTGGCTGATCCGTCTCACATCTCTAATGCTGTGGTGCTCGCAGACTAAATCCTGTCGGGATTTTCGGTACCGTTACCAGTTCCGTACGGAAAAGTTGAGATTTTTTTGACTTCCTGACAGAAAGTGCAAAGACGGACCTGAAAATGAGGATTCTTCTAACTCGGAATGGCACGGTCCTAAGCCAATATGTTCTATTTAGTGCGATTTTTTTCAGAGAATTAAAAAAATGTCGCCTAAAACACAAAGAACGACATTTCCGAGAGTCATGTTTGTCACACACACTTCTGTTTCCGTGACGAACTAAAAAGTGTGTAGCATACAAAAATGCTGCGGGAAAATGCCGTATGTTTCACTTTGCGGATAGATTTCTTTTTTTCATTTTTCATATTGCAGATTTCGTTTTTTTGCAGAAAGATGAATTGCCGAAATTGTTGGTATACTGTATCCGCTTAACCACCGAGTTCAGGCCTGAGAGCCATCTTGTATTTCCGATCAAAATCAAGAAAGGGGTGACGCTGTTAGCTGCTTCCATCACCGATCAAGTTGAAATAGTAACCCAATGTGAGTATTTGATGTGATCTGACAGCGTGCAGATATCTGAGATATTTGATTCTGTGATATGAACATTCCATGGAATCATGGTCAGTCATTGATTTCATAAACCCCACCAAGAGTCCGCATTCGCTCGCCACCGTTCATAGTAGAAATCTACTGTAACCCCTCTCGGATGCTCGTAACAGTAATTGAGACATCCAAAAGGCAATATTAAGGGCTTTGTTGGATATGCTAGACATAGCTACTGTAACTACCTTTCGCGTTAGCTGTGTTGACTGTCCGCGACGGATTTCGCCCTTTTCCAATGCAGCGCACCTAGCGGATTAAAGCACGATTGGAACGTTACTCTGAGTTGACGCGTAAAACTAGTCATTAAACAGGATTGTGCCAGGAGTTTTCTGTCCTGCGTGAGAAGTTTTTGAATGGTATAGATAGTTCAGTAACGGATCTAATTACTAGTACAAACCCTAGAAGTATACGCAGGATTGGTCCATTTATGGACCATTTAAGTAAGACAATTAAAAGTATGTGAGGTCAGTTGGAGATTAAGGGGAGTTGTTTTTTGTTTTTATGGCACTTGCAGCCTCTGGCTCAAGTGCCATATACCCATCACAATTCCGTCTGTCGGTCGGTCCGAGTTTTTTTGTCCCACATATCCGAGTTAGGGTACTTCCAGATGTGCCAGGACAATGAAACTTGGCAGGCATATCAGGGACCCGACCAAACTAACCTGGAAATAATCAGTTTCCCGATCCGACCATATTGGGGGGAGTGCGGGGCGCTGGAAACTTGCAAATTTAGGGCATTTTGTCACTTTTTTCTGAGTTAGGGTACTTCTAGATGAGCTAGGACAATGAAACTTGGCAGGAATATCAGGGACCCGACCAAACGAACCTGGAAATAATCAGTTTCCCGATCCGACCATATGCGGGGGAGTGGGGGCGCTCGAAACTTGAAAATTTAGGGCATTTTGTCACACTTTTTCGAGTTAGGGTACTTCCAGATGAGCTAGGACAATGAAACTTGGCAGGAATATCAGGGACCTGACCAAAGTAACCTGGAAATAATAAGTTTCCCGATCCGACCATATGCGGGGGAGTTGGGGCGCTGGAAACTTGAAAATTTAGGGCATTTTGTCACACTTTTTCGAGTGAGGGTACTTCCAGATGAGCTAGGACAATGAAACTTGGCAGGAATATCACGGACCCGACAAAACTAACCTGGAAATAATCAGTTTCCCGATCCGACCATATGGGGGGGGAGTGCGGGGCGCTGGAAACTTGAAAATTTAGGGCATTTTGTCACACTTTTTCGAGTTAGGGTACTTCCAGTTGTGCTAGGACCATGAAACTTGGCAGGCATATCAGAGACCCGACCAAACAAAATTAGGAATAATCAGTTTTCTGATCCGACCATTTTGGGGGGGGGGTGGAGGGCAGGGGAATCCGGGAAACTGAGAAGTGTGTAACTTTCGAACGGATGATCGGATTGTAATGAAACTTCATAACTGAAGAGAATATATATCTGTAATGTCCCGTTTAAAGTCTTGACCGGATTCGGTAGCCAGGGGGGAGTTGGGGGGGGGGGGGGGAGACCGGAAATTTCAAGAAACGGTTAGAATGGAGGGATCGGAGTGAAACTTGCTGGGAAGAACAAGCATCTGCTCTAGATAAGTCCTTTAGACCATTGTACTGGATCCGGACACTTATGGGGGGGGGGGGGCCGGAATTCCGGTGATGGTGGTTTTTTTTTATTTTCACGATGAAACTTGGCAGGCATATCAGGGACCCAATCAAACTGACTTCAAAATAAAAATATTGTCGATCAGATAATGGTGGGGGAGTGGAGGGAGGGGAATCCGCTGGGGAATCCGGGAAATTGAGAAGTGTGTAACTTTCAAACGGATGATCGGATTGTAATGAAACTTCATAACTGAACAGAATATATATCTGTAATGTCCCGTTTAAAGTCTTGACCGGATTCGGTAGCCAGGGGGGAGTTGGGGGGGGGGGGAGACCGGAAATTTCAAGAAACGGTTAGAATGGAGGGTCGGAGTGAAACTTGCTGGGAAGAACAAGCATCTGCTCTAGATAAGTCCTTTAGGCCATTGTACTTGATCCGGACACTTATGGGGGGGGGGGGGTCCCGGAATTCCGGTGATGGTGGTTTTGGGGATTTTCACGATGAAACTTGGCAGGCATATCAGGGACCCAATCAAACTGACTTCAAAATAAAAATTTTGTCGATCAGATAATGGTGGGGGGAGTGGAGGGAGGGGAATCCGAAATTTTCAGTCATGCGTAATTTTGGAACGGTTGATCGGATTCGAGTGAAATTTAAGAATTCAACAGAGGACATTTCTCCGATGATTTTTTTCATATCCGGACCGGATCCGGCAACTATTGGGGGGGGGGGGGGGAATACGTGCCCCGTTTAGAATGGAGGGATCGGGATGGAACTTTGTGGGAAGAACAAACAGATGCTCTAGGTAAGTCATTTGCTGAATCGGATTGGCTACGTGCACCGCGGGGGAGCTGGGTGGGGTGGGGGGGGGGGGGGTGGACCGGAAATCTCGAGAAACGGTTAGAATGATGGTATCGGAGTGAAACTTGCTGGGAAGAACAAACATCTGGTCCATATAAATCTTTTACATAATTTGACTGGATCCGGACACTTGAGGGGGGGGGGGGAGGAGGGGTATCCCGGAATTCCGTTTTTGGGGGATTTTCACGACGAAACTTGGAAGGCATATCAGGGACCCGGTCAAACTGACTTGGAATAAAAAAAAAATCCTCGATATGATAATCTTGGGGGGGGGGGGAGTTGAGGGAGGGGAATCCGGAATATTGAGTCATGCGTAACTTTGGAACGGGTGATCGGATTCGAGTGAAATTTAATAATTAAACAGAGGACATTTTTCTCTTGTGACCTTTTTCATTTCCGGACCGAATCCGGCAATTATCGGGGGGAGGGCGGAAAATACTTGACCCGCTTAGACTGGTGTGATCTGGATCGAACTTCGTGGGAATGACAAACAGATGCTCTGGATTAATCATTTACAGAACAGGATTGGCTCCGGTTATTGTGGGTGGAGTTGGAGGAGGGGGAGGGGGGTCTGGGATTCCGGTGATCGCGCGTTAAGGTACTTCCAGATGTGCTAGGACGATGAAACTTCGCTGGAATATTGGAGACTCAACAACATTTGCTTAGAAATTGCTACTTCCCAAATCCGATTATTCCTTAAAGTACCAATCTTGACCGCAAAGTAAAAAAAATACTTTTAAGCAATATATGCATTTTCGTGATGCCCATCAGCCCATTAGCAGTTTTGCCTCAAGGGTTTTGCTTACAAATGAAGTTCCAGCTCCGTTATAGCGCGCATCTCAACCGCAAAGTCGAAACTTACTCTTGATCAATCAAATCATCTTGACACATGCAAGTGCCATATGAGCTTACAGCTCTTTTTTTTACTGGAAATTTAAAAAAACAATTTTTTTTTAAGGATTATAAAAATGCCCAATAACGCAAGGCCCAGTGAAGGTATTGATTTGATTATAATTATTGTATAGTATCAGTGTATTTTAAAATATGTTAGTTAAATGATTTATATAGTGATCAGTGTATTTTAAAATATGTTGGTTAAATGATTTTTATGGCACTTGCAGCCTCTGGCTCAAGTGCCATATACCGATCACAATTCCGTCTGTCGGTCGGTCCGAGTTTTTTGTCCCACATATCCGAGTTAGGGTACTTCCAGATGTGCTAGGACAATGAAACTTGGCAGGCATATCAGGGACCCGACCAAACTAACCTGGAAATAATCAGTTTCCCGATCCGACCATATGGGGGGGAGTGCGGGGCGCTGGAAACTTGAAAATTTAGGGCATTTTGTCACACTTTTTCGAGTTAGGGTACTTCCAGATGAGCTAGGACAATGAAACTTGGCAGGAATATCAGGGACCTGACCAAAGTAACCTGGAAATAATAAGTTTCCCGATCCGACCATATGCGGGGGAGTTGGGTCGCTGGAAACTTGAAAAATTAGGGCATTTTGTCACACTTTTTCGAGTGAGGGTACTTCCAGATGAGCTAGGACAATGAAACTTGGCAGGAATATCACGGACCCGACCAAACTAACCTGGAAATAATCAGTTTCCCGATCCGACCATATGGGGGGGGAGTGCGTGGCGCTGGAAACTTGAAAATTTAGGGCATTTTGTCACACTTTTTCGAGTTAGGGTACTTCCAGTTGTGCTAGGACCATGAAACTTGGCAGGCATATCAGAGACCCGACCAAACAAAATTAGGAATAATCAGTTTTCTGATCCGACCATTTTGGGGGGGGGTGGAGGCAGGGGAATCCGGGAAACTGAGAAGTGTGTAACTTTCGAACGGATGATCGGATTGTAATGAAACTTCATAACTGAAGAGAATATATATCTGTAATGTCCCGTTTAAAGTCTTGACCGGAATCGGTAGCCAGGGGGGAGTTGGGGGGGGGAGACCGGAAATTTCAAGAAACGGTTAGAATGGAGGGATCGGAGTGAAACTTGCTGGGAAGAAAAAGCATCTGCTCTAGATAAGTCCTTTCGACCATTGCACTGGATCCGGACACTTATGGGGGGGGGGGGGTCCCGGAATTCCGGTGATGGTGTTTTTTTGGATTTTCACGATGAAACTTGGCAGGCATATCAGGGACCCAATCAAACTGACTTCAAAATAAAAATATTGTCGATCAGATAATGGTGAGGGAGTGGAGGGAGGGGAATCCGCAGGGGAATCCGGGAAATTGAGAAGTGTGTAACTTTCGAACGGATGATCTGATTGTAATGAAACTTCATAACTGAACAGAATATATATCTGTAATGTCCCGTTTAAAGTCTTGACCGGATTCGGTAGCCAGGGGGGAGTTGGGGGGGGGGGAGACCGGAAATTTCAAGAAACGGTTAGAATGGAGGGATCGGAGTGAAACTTGCTGGGAAGAACAGGCATCTGCTCTAGATAAGTCCTTTAGACCATTGTACTTGATCCGGACACTTATGGGGGGGGGGGGTCCCGGAATTCCGGTGATGGTGGTTTTGGGGATTTTCACGATGAAACTTGGCAGGCATATCAGGGACCCAATCAAACTGACTTCAAAATAAAAATTTTGTCGATCAGATAATGGTGGGGGGAGTGGAGGGAGGGGAATCCGAAATTTTCAGTCATGCGTAATTTCGGAATGGGTGATCGGATTCGAGTGAAATTTAAGAATTCAACAGAGGACATTTCTCCGATGATTTTTTTCATATCCGAACCGGATCCGGCAACTATTGGGGGGGGGGGGGGGGCGGAAAATACGTGCCCCGTTTAGAATGGAGGGATCGGGATGGAACTTTGTGGGAAGAACAAACAGATGCTCTAGGTAAGTCATTTGCTGAATCGGATTGGCTACGTGCACCGCGGGGGAGCTGGGTGGGGTGGGGGGGGGGGTGGACCGGAAATCTCGAGAAACGGTTAGAATGATGGTATCGGAGTGAAACTTGCTGGGAAGAACAAACATCTGGTCCATGTAAATCTTTTACATAATTTGACTGGATCCGGACACTTGAGGGGGGGGGGAGGAGGGGTATCCCGGAATTCCGTTTTTTGGGGGATTTTCACGACAAAACTTGGAAGGCATATCAGGGACCCGGTCAAACTGACTTGGAATAAAAAAAAAAAATCCTCGATATGATAATCTTGGGGGGGGGGAGTTGAGGGAGGGGAATCCGGAATATTGAGTCATGCGTAACTTTGGAACGGGTGATCGGATTCGAGTGAAATTTAATAATTAAACAGAGGACATTTTTCTCTTGTGACCTTTTTCATTTCCGGACCGAATCCGGCAATTATCTGGGGGAGGGCGGAAAATACTTGACCCGCTTAGACTGGTGTGATCTGGATCGAACTTCGTGGGAATGACAAACAGATGCTCTGGATTAATCATTTACAGAACAGGATTGGCTCCGGTTATTGTGGGTGGAGTTGGAGGAGGGGGAGGGGGGTCTGGGATTCCGGTAATCGCGCGTTAAGGTACTTCCAGATGTGCTAGGACGATGAAACTTCGCTGGAATATTGGAGACTCAACAACATTTGCTTAGAAATTGCTACTTCCCAAATCCGATTATTCCTTAAAGTACCAATCTTGACCGCAAAGTAAAAAAAATACTTTTAAGCAATATATGCATTTTCGTGATGCCCATCAGCCCATTAGCAGTTTTGCCTCAAGGGTTTTGCTTACAAATGAAGTTCCAGCTCCGTTATAGCGCGCATCTCAACCGCAAAGTCGAAACTTACTCTTGATCAATCAAATCATCTTGACACATGCAAGTGCCATATGAGCTTACAGCTCTTGTTGTTTTTTAAGTTGACCAAAAGTTCGCCCCTATGATGAATGTAAAGGATGTACTGTTTTGTTTTGTTCATGGCCCAAGGGCCTCATTAACATATATCTTTCTATCTATCAAGATTGGAAGCTATAGAATTGGTCAAGTTCAGTCTAGATAATTGGTACAAAAGCTAAATGAAAAGAATACCAAGCTAAAGAAATATTCAATAATTAGTAACGATAACAGTAGCATTTGGATAAACAACCCTACAACTTCCTTACGAAGATTTTCAGGTTTCAATTCGGAGTAGCGTTTCCGTCCGCTAGAACTGCCCAGATAGATAAGGTACGAGAGGTACGCCCCCCCCCCCCTACCCCCCGTCCCTGTGGGTATAAATTCTAGTACATTGTATTATTTTGACCAGAATGCCTAAGGCAACCAAGAAGAGTGGACGCACCAAGCCTAATACCCCCAGTGACGCTACAGAGTTTCAGACTCCATTGGACGTTGTTAGGCCTGGCTTGTTGTTTCCCGGGTACAATTACCTTGGACCCGGCAACCCCGTATAGGGCCCCGCCCCTATTGACGAACTCGACGAGGTTGCAAGAGAACACGACGTATCATATTCTGCTGCATCAACCAGTGAACAAGTTCGGGCAGCAGATAGTAGATTTCTGCAACGGACATTTAGTACAGAAACATCGGGTTTCAAAGAGGCTGTTGCGAAGACTGCGGGATTGGTCGGAATCGGAGTTGAGTACGCAGCTGAAAGCAGCGCAGGAGTTCAGTACCCGAACTTACTAATGGCTGACGACAGAAATCAAATGGAACGACCTAATAAAAGGGCGCGGGGTGCCAATGACTCTGGCGACGAAGATATGTTTGATACCCAAGCTAACGCCAGGGAAGTTTCGTCTAGTGGCGGAGGAGGAGGCGGTGGCGCAGGGTCTGGTGGATTCATGATGCCTGTACGGAGTCTTGGATATGGAAAATGTCACTTAACATTTGAAAAATCATTCTTCCTGAGATTATATAAGTATGGGACTAAGAATTCTACTATGGCCGCCCTTGCTAATGAACCAGTTCAAAAAATAAGCACTACTTGGATGAGCTCTATGGCTACCAGTGACACCAGTAGCTATCTATCGTCTTACGAATTGGCAAGATTAGCACTTGTTCCAAGTAGATTTGTAAGATTGGAGCAAGTTGTAACGAACAAGGGAGTAAATGATCCTTTCCAAACCGCATCAACATCTTCGGTAGGAACTACATCCATGTTGGAGGTGATTATCGCATCATCGAATACTCTTGGAGGTATGATTTCACATGCCGAAATGACAGTACAGGCTCAAGCAGCTACTCCTAATGTTGTGGCAAGCGTAACAGCTGGCATTGACAACACACGACATAACATGCTGTATGCTATTGAAGATCCATGTGCACAAAGAGGTGTTTCGGAATAATGCACTAGTGCTTGGCTTTCTAACTGACGGAAACACAAATGCACGGCCCATGTTTTCCAGAGAATGTAATTTTACGAGTGGGCAAGCTACTGTTGGTAAAGTTATTGCAAGTACCAGTTTCGACTTTGGTCCTAACGACGGGCATTATCACAGTCGACAGATTCCACAACCGGCTGGATTTCAAAATGATCCCGGTACAAAGGAACAGAGCGGTTCCGAAACGGTTACAACATTGAATCGTTTAGATTTAATTTGAACCATTTAATCGGAACTAGTGTTAATAGTACTCGTAGCGCCTACATGGCACTAAATACGTCGACCATTACATTTAATGTGTTAAAATACTTGAGTATATACAATTATTACATAAAAGTAAATAAATCACTTGGAATCCACTTGTTTTTTGTTAATTTTCTCAGTAAAATATGGTACAAAGGAATTCGAATACCGGTTTGTGCGACATTTAACTGGCACCAGGAGATTTTGGAGCCGCGTCCGTGCTGTCGCCGGTGCTAGATCGGACAGAATATCTCGATGTTTTTCACTGGCAAGGATTGATCGGCCAAAACGTAAAATTAAGTTTTCCCGGTGGACATGGAGTGGCTTAAGTCCTAATAGGAAGAGGGAAGCTTCGTTACCATTATATTTCAGTCCTAGATCGCAAGTTCGAGGCATTTTGCAGTTGACCCTTGGTGAGGAAGTTAATTGATAACTAAACGGACTAAAGCCGAAATGTTTCCTGAAATGGTAGGCGAAAAAAGAAGATTGCTTTTCAGTGAGCACTTGCAGAACAGAAGAAGTAGAATAGTGAATTATTAATTGATTACTAGACGGACTGAAGCCGAAATAATTTTCTGAAATGGTAGGCGAAATTGCTTCTTAGTGAACACTTGTAGAATAGCAGTAGAATAAATGGTATAGTGATTTTTTTTGCTCACACTTTCACGGTAACACAACCAAAATTAGTGAGCACTGTCATGAACGAATTTGTCAGTATTACAGTTACATTTAAAAGTACAAATAATCAGAGGCTATTTAAAACTTGAACAATCGTTGGTATCAAACTATTTTAGTAAAGGCTGTGTTTGGCTGCTAGTGGTTGGAATTTTGAGACTGTCGTAGACACTGCTCACTCTTACATTTACCTCACATTGTTATATGGAGGAGGGAGAAACTCGTTGTAGATGGGGTGCGAAATCAGTTTTCGAGGCCGATCTCGAGGCTTAGGTTCAGTCTCCGTTTCTCCAAGGATTAGAAGAAGTAGAATAAATTTTAAACATGCTTAGAAGAAAGGAGTAGGGTACTTTTGTGCTTTGTTAGAATTCCGGTCCATTGTTGATAAGAACGGTTACAAATTTGTTCACTCGAAGATCAGAATATTTGAGTTCAGTTTCAAATTCAGCGTATGACAGGACGATCATCTGGGCAGGACTAGTATTAGTCAAACCGGAGTAGATTTCACAGATTTGTCTATTCCAGCTCTCGATAGCCTAGAAAATTTCCAACAAAGAGCATCGAGAATCATTCTGGGAATCTATATGTCGGTCCGAACACTGGCGATCAGTTTTTGCCGCATCCTCCCTATTCGTCAGCTGAGTTTTCGGACAGTTTTTCACCAGCTTTTGTTTAAGATCTCTCGTAAAGTGTATTTGTTAATTTATTGTATGTTGTTTTAATGTCTTTTGCAAATATTTCGTATGTCTTTGACTACTTCCCAACTGTCTTCGACGACCTCTTCTTGCTTTAACCTACTTGGCTGTATAAAATTGATTGATTGAACCTGACAAATTAGCAGTGATCTACAACGACGTGTGCGAGCGGTATTCAGTTTACTTTGTTTTTTTCAGAAAATTATTCTATTCTTGTATAGGTTTACAGGTTGTATAGAGATTGCACCCTACAATACTAAAAGGGATACTGCTACAACATCATCATGGGAGCGTAACACAAAAATTTAACATTGGCAGGTATAGGACTTTCAAATTTGAAATTAAATTATCAGCGTTTGATCATCATTCTGAGCCAGGGACTTGCTGGAAATTTTAATTGGGCTATTCCTTAATCGTATAATTCCATTTGTGCAAAGGAGTTTCCATGGAAGCAAGAGCTTGAAGGCTTCAAAGTAAAACGGAGTCTCAAATCCTATTTATCGGTTATAACGTGGCATTCAAAAACCAACCAATAAGAAGCAGGATTCGTTTTTATAGTGAAAGTTTGATGCCTTCATTCTCATTTCTGATCAAGCTTTTCTATAAAGCTGCGATTATACAATTAAGAAAAAAACAGGGAATCGTTTTCAGCTATTTACAGGCTTATGATAGTAATAAAACATGGATAATTTGGTCTCAACGTCGAAAGTCCTATATTTCACAATGTTAAATTACTCTTTTTCTACTTCTATCCGTTGTTGGGATCCCAAAACGTAAGTGGAGGGATACCTATGACATCGCAAAAGTTGTCCGTCTGTCCGTCCGTCCGTCTGTAAGCACGATAACTCTCGAAGGGAATGAGATATTTTGATGAAACTTGGTGTGAGGATTCGTTGGATCGGCGGACCAGTCGAGTTCGTAAATTGGCTTTGTAGCCCTACATTTAGGGGTGGGGGAGGGGGTTCAAATTAAGGGGCAAACAAAATATTTTTAAACAGATAATGTGATAGTCGATCATGGGGTAAGAAGACATGCTGAACACGATGGTTGAAACCATTTTGTAATCGGACAAGTAGTTCTCCCGGAATCCGGTCGAAACCGGAAAGTTTGTTAAAATTAAAAGTTTTATTTGAAGTTGATTAGATGTTCGATTTAGAGGTAGGAAGACATGCTGAAGACGATGGTGAAAACCATTTTCTCGACGGACAAGTAGTTCGCCCGGAATCCGGCCCAAACCGGAAAGTTTGTTAAAATTAAAAGTTTTATTTGGAGTTGATCAGATGTCCGATTTAGGGCAAGAAGACATGCTGAGCTTTTATGTGAAAACAATTTTCTACCCGGACATGTAGTTCGCCCGGAATCCGGCCAAAACCGGAAAATTGTTAGAAGTTAAAGTTTTATTTCTAGCTGATTAGATAACCGATTTAGGGGTAAGTGTGTGACAATCATATTTTACCCGGACATATAGTTCGACCGGAATCCGGCTGGAGTTGGAAATTTGTTATAAGTTAAATTTATTTGAAGTTGATTAGATGTTCATTATTGGGGAAAGAAGATACCCTGAGGTTGTTTTTTAGCTTTCTTTTTTCGACGGACAAGTAGTTCTAGAGTTCAGCCGAAACCGGCAAATTGGCAGAAGTGGCAGGAACTTTTCGTCAAAACAGATATGACTTATACGGGTAAACACACATGCTGAATCCATATCTGAACTTGGTTTTCTCAGATGATTAGCTATTTGGCCTTAATCTGTTTCTGAATTTTAATTGTAAGAATATTCAAGGATTCTGGCGATGACTGGATCTGGCTAAGACAAGACCCAGTTGTCTGGATCAGATATTGAATTTTTGGGATCCCATCGAAAACTTTGGTCTTGTTCGTTGTGGAGGCTGCAATCTCTCTATATACGGTTTCTGCAGGTTGTAGAAAAGAAGGTTTTGCTGGGTACAGCAACTTGTTAACTGTACCGTGTTCTTCAAAACTGTGCTAACTGAGATTTTTTGAAAACTGAGTTAACTATGCCATTGGAAAGATCATAGCTGATTTGGTATTCTGTTAAATTGTGCTAAGTGTTAGATGACGACATGAGCACCATCTAACAGGTAGATTAGTTTTAACTTTCTGAGTTCCTACGTTCTTCATGCAGATGGCATACACAAAACTGGGACCAAAAAATTATGAAAATGTAGTTAGCACAGTTTTAAAGAACACGGTACAACTATTTTTCTCATTTTGCAGGGTCTGACTGCCAAATGATTATCTACAACGCACTTTGCACTGGAGGAGAAAAGAAAGTACAAGATTCATATCATATGAACAGATTCAGTCCAAAGCACACGCTGGCGATTGCAGTTCTTGACAAAAGACACATTTTAATGTATGGCGTTGATGCCTCAGAAGAGGGAGGGCTTGTGATAATTTTTGACACCAAGTTTGGTCTTGTTGATGCCGCGAGGAAGTTGAAGTCCTGCTGCTCCCCTCCGGCTGTGGACTGCCTAAGAGACAGCTCGCAAGTGCTTCTGCCTGTTGGAGATAATCTGATTGTTCTGCCGTATGACGTGAAGCCGACCAAGCTGGCAGCCGTTTTTGCAAAGCAGACTGGAGAAGGTGAGCTCTTTCGTTTTAGTTCCTTGTTTTCAAGTTTATAGAGTTTTTTTGTGTTTTTGGGATCCCAAAACGTAAGTTGAGGGATACCTATGACTTCGCAAAAGTTGTCCGTCTGTCCGTCCGTCTGTAAGCACGATAACTCTCGAAGGGAATGATATATTTTGATGAAACTTGGTGTGAGGATTCGTTGGGTCGGCGGGCCAGTCGAGTTCGTAAATTTGCTTTGTAGCCCTACATTTAGGGGTGGGGGAGGGGTTTCAAATTAAGAGGCAAACAAAATATTTTGAAACAGCTAATGTGATAGTCGATTATGGGGTAAGAAGACATGCTGAACACGATGGTGAAAACCATTTTGTAATCGGACAAGTGACAAAACCGGAAAGTTTGTTAAAAGTAAAAGTTTTATTTGAAGTTGATTAGATGTTTGATTTAGAGGTAGGAAGACATGCTGAAGACGATGGTCAAAACCATTTTCTCGACGGACAAGTAGTTCGCCCGGAATCCGGCCCAAACCGGAAAGTTTGTTAAAATTAAAAGTTTTATTTGGAGTTGATCAGATGTCCGATTTAGGGCAAGAAGACATGCTGAACTTTTATGTGGAAACAATTTTCTTCCCGGACATGTAGTTCGCCCGGAATCCGGCCAAAACCGGAAAATTGTTAGAAGTTAAAGTTTTATTTCTAGCTGATTAGATAACCGATTTAGGGGTAAGAAGAGACGCTGAATCCGTGTGTGACAATCATATTTTACCCGGACATAAAGTTCGACCAGGATCCGGCTGGAGTCGGAAAATTTGTTATAAGTTAAATTTGTATTTGAAGTTGATTAGATGTTCATTATTGGGGAAAGAAGATACCCTGAGTTCGTTTTTGAGCTTTCTTTTTTCGCTGGACAAGTAGTTCTAGAGTTCGGCCGAAACCGGGAAATTGGCAGAAGTGGCAGGAACTTTTCGTCAAAACAGATATGACTTATACGGGTAGACACACATGCTGAATCCATATCTAAACTTGGTTTTCTCAAATGATTAGCTATTTGCCCTTAATCTGTTTCTGAATTTTAATTGTAAGAATGTTCAAGGATTCTGGCGATGACTGGATTTGGCTAAGACAAGACCCAGTTGTCTGGATCAGATGTTGAATTTTTGGGATCCCATCGAAAAGTTTGGTCTTGTTTTTAATTTGGTTTGCAAAGCAGCTCGAGGGCCATGGCAATAAGTAAATGCAAATAGACCGAAGAACGAAAAACATCAGAAAATTGCCCGAAATCCGCTTTGTGCTCCACGCTAACCACCTTTCGCGTTAGGTATAGGTGACTTTCCGCGATCAATTTTGCAATTTTCCAGGTATGCGGTCCAAGCGGATTGAAGTACGATTGGAAACGTTACTCAGAGTTGACGCGTAAAACTCGCCACCAAATCAGGATTGAAAAAATAAATATTCCTTCAGCCCAAGCTGACTGCGAATCATATTTGATAGTGCAAAACGGATACGTCAGCTGAATTTTATTGGAGCAATATTTCGGCCCTTCTTGGCAAAGGTCCTCTTCAGGCTCAAAGCTGCTGAATTTGGAAATATGAACTTGTGGGAAAACAAACTAAAGATTCTAGCTTAGCGTTATATTTTGACTTAGTGAATTCCTTTGTGAGAGTTGCTTAGAGTAAAAAAGGTTACTGTGATTTCATTTTGGACGCGGCTGCTGTTTTCGCTGCTCGATTGGGTCGTTGATCGGGTAGAGATTTTTGAGCATTTGGGTTGGCTTTGAAGACTTGAAGCTTGGGGTCTGAATTTCATTTCGCTGATGATGCCGTTCTATGTTTCTGGGGGGGGGGGGAGCTGTAGGGGGGTGTCCGGAATTCCGGTAATCGTGAGTTAAGGTACTTCCAGATGTGCTAGGACGATTTGCTGGAGCATTAGGAACTTAAGATCATTGGGTTAGACGTATCGTCACATCTCCGATCCGACCATTCCTTAAAGAACTCATCTTAACCGCAAAGTTTAAAAAAATTTTTTCAAGCAAAATTTACTTTTTCATGATGGCCATAAGCACATATATGATCCTTTTTGCCTCAAGGGCTTTGCTTAGAAATTAATTTTTAGCACCCTTAAAGTGCGCATCTTAACCGAAAAAGTGAAGAAAAAAAAAAAATTTGACGATCACTTCCATCCTCTGACCCAGCCTTGCAAGTTTGATGCATCTTAACCGAAAAAAAAAAAAAAAATCATCACCACTTCCGTATGACCCAGCCTTGCAAGTCCCATATGAGCTTCCAGCTCTTGTTCATAATTTGAACGGCTTCTCTTATAGTTTGATGAAGTCCGGTGCATGTTGCAAGAATCTCGGCTATTTCAAAATGTACAACGTGGGATGGGTTTTCGAAAACCTGTTCTGCCAGTGCCGATTTGAAGATGTAAAGGATGGTGTCCTTTGGAAAGGGTGTGGTCGATCTCTTGTTGGTGTGCTGCGAGCCTCTTTGCGAACGAACTCTCTGTCCTGCCGACATAGCCCTTCTCGCAGCAGCGATCAACGACCCAATCGCGCAGTAAAAACGGCAGCCGTGTCCAAAATGAAATCAAATCAACCTTTTTAACTCCAAGCAACTCTCACCAAGGAATTCACGAAGTCAAATATTTGACGCCAAGCTAGAATCTTTAGTTTGTTTTCCCACAAGCTCATATTTCCAACTTGAGCGGCTTTTAGCCTGAAGAGGACCCTTGCCAAGAAGGGCCGAAATATAGCTCAAATAAAATTCAGCTGACGTATCCGTTTTGCACTATCAAACAAGATTGAAAACTCGAGAATTGGTAAAGTTCAGCCTAGATGATTTGTACAGAAGCTGAATAAAAAGAAAAACATGGCAATTGGCAATCTTACAAATATTCAGTAACTAATAACAATAAGTGGAACATGGAAATCAGAAACTCTAACTTCGATGCGAAGAGTTTCAGGCGTGGCAGCCGTTTTTGCTAAGCAGACTGGAGAAGGTGAGCTCTTCGAAAAGAACGAAAAATATCACAAAATTACCTAAAAATCATGCTTTGTGCCCAACGCTAACCTCGTGAGATGCCCGATTCTCTTTGTACTCCCAAAACACTCATCCTGCTGTAATCTCTTAATCCGCTGGGTTTTTTTTTTAATACGCACTAAGCTATTACTGTGGGTTCACACTGACGCGAATATTCGCAAAATAGCCCGTTTTTTTGTTCGCCACAAAGCTACAGATTCGCTACGATTTTTCGGAGAATGGCTGTAGTTAGAAATGTCCAACTTTAGCTACAATGATATTAGCTGCCAGGTGGGGAGAGACTGACAGGAGACACAAAACATAGAGCGTGTTCCACTCTTCTAACAATAGTTGATATTAGTTACTATTTCCGTTCCATCCTCACGAAAAGTTACTACGCTGACCGTTCCAACCTTCTCGAAGTAGTAACTAACAGTTACTATTTGCCTACCATACTCGGGAGCGTTGTAGGCGTAGTAACTACGCATCTCTGTAATGTGATTGGTCGGATTCGCCTGTGGCATAATATCCTGCTGGAAAATGGAAAAATCGTTCCAGCCTTGACGGCAAAAAGCCAGAATTCGTGACGTAATGCGTAGTAACTACGGTAAGCAGGGTGGAACACGCTCATAGTTGTTCCCGTCTTCTCATAAAGAGCTATAGAGCGTGTTCCACCTTCCTAACAATAATAACTATTAGTTACTATTTTCGTTCCAACCTTGTAAAAAGTTACTACGCTGACCGTTCCAACCTTCTCGAAATAGTATACTGAAGCTGATTAAGTTAGGGACAATATTACTGAAGCTAGTTGCACTGAAGCTGTTTCGCTTATTTGGGAAAGTATATGGTTAGCGTGACCTATACCGAGACTGGCCTGGTAGTGTGGTCTGACTTAGTCTCAATGGGGCGCGGTATGTTCGATTGTTCGGATGCAGGAATGTAAATAAATCAAGTTTATTCTAGATAGAACAATAACAACAATAGTACAAATTAACAGGGAGGAGCACTGGGAAAGAGGGGCCTTATGAACCAGGAGAGGAGCTCTAAGCTAAATAAATCCCGATTCAAGTAATTTACAAGAAAGCAGGTGAGGCTAAGAACTTGGGAAATCTTCCCGCTGTTCTTAGTTGATGAATGTTTCCTGTGACTCCTTCTTCACCCGTCCTCACAAGCAGTTCACGGCACTACTTACTAACTACTACACTTCAGTGTTACTCGTTGAGCTTCCCACCGAAGACTCTCCCTTAATTCTTACTTTATTCCGCAGGGAACATTTATTTTATCAGCGCCGCACGTACGCTTAGACGCCGAGAAAATAAAAACCGCACTATCAAAATGTGCTAAATTCTGAAGAAACATGGAGACAAATAAACCGGAAGAAAAATAGGAATGTTATCTGGAGGGGGAGGGGTGCATCACTGTATATCTTTCCCCTTCGGAAAACTCAGTCCCCTGAGATAAAACGCAGTATTTTGTACAGAAATTAATTTAACTTCCCAAGGTTGAACAGGAAAATTAAACAGTTAAATGTTGACTTCGAATACACACATCCGGAAATTCACAAAATACAAATTTCAGAATGGTACTTGTGCGGGTGTAATGTACTCAACCTCCCTTCTAATCAACTTCCAAATTGTCTAATGCTACTGTACAAAAATCTATACATTAACTTCAGTTATATAAATAAATAATAAATATATTCTTTATTTCTATAATAGCACAACATAATATGGCTAGCAGAGGATCGTCATGACGTAACACATGGCAAAGCAGCGACGTACAATATACAGTATATGATAATAATGAATAGGCCTACATAGTATAATACATGTCACACAACAAGAATTAAAATGGGAAATAATATGAGGAAGCATCAGAAGTTAAAATGAGAAATAAAATAAGGTACGAATGATGATAAATATCGGTCAGACGAATTTACTAGGGGCGGGGAAACTTGGAGCCGATTTTTTTTTTTCAGTTCTTAGTCTATTGATGGGCGGATTTGGGTTGGGCGATTGGTAATCTGGTAGAATGGATCTGTCATTATCTGAAGATAGATATTTCAGTCCAAAATACATGGTGAGCTTTGTCTACGGCACGTCAAAGTAGGAAGAGTTTTGTGAGGCTTATACGTGGAATAATCTTGCCCAAGGATAATCTTGCAAGCCCGCTTCTGTATCCCCTCTAGTTTCTCCGTCTGACTTTTGGTAAGGCCCGGATGCCAAACAGGACACGACTATTCCGTTGCATGGCGTACATACGTGCAATATAGGGATCTCATGAGTCTCGTTGGTATTCCAAATCTCCGGAGCATCGCAAGGGATTTCAGAAGGAGAGAAGATTTGTGTAGGATAGTGTCAAAATGAGAATCCCATTTTAAATTCTTGTCGATTGAAATTCCAAGGAGTTTCACCTTCTCACGGTAAGCCCAATCGACGTTTTAACATGTTAAATTAAACATTTTAAAAAAAAATACAGCAACATCATACTGATGCTACTGCGAAAAGTCGACAGAAATACAACAGCTAAACAATGCTATTCAGTTTGCCCTCGGCATTTGAAAAATTTCAAAAAATTCACAATGAATCACAGTCATCTAGTCCAAGGTCCAAAATAAACCCCCCATCCACTCCACCTGCATCCAAAGCCTCGGCGGTAGGGGGGAAGAAGTACGTCATTAGTTCAGGAAAAATTGAAAAAGTGTCCGGTGGCCGGTTCACGTCAGTTGACATAGTCAACTTCTCAGTTGAACAAATGCATGTCGAATTCAACATAGTTGAAATGGACTTGCGGGACTGTTCTGTTCCCTCTGTTGTCTGGATTCGATTTCCTCATTTCCTTCCTGGTCAATGACGAGCATGTTTTCCATACATGTGTTTTCTTCATGTTCTTCAACACACTCCCTTCTTTTGTTTCTTTTCCTTTTATTTCTTTCCTTTCCGGTATCGATTTTGTTCGCACTTAACTGTCGCCTTAGGACTTTCCGCCGAAGAGTCCGTTGGCACCGCCTACCACCTACATAGTTTTTATCAAGATTCTGTCTAATAAACCTTACTTACTTACTCACTTAGGGGTCTCCCTTGCACTCAAAGTTCTTCGTGAAGTACTCCTTGACACTGGGAAATATGTTCGGCCAGTAGTACCTCTTCATGATTTTACTGGCTGTGTCATCTGGCAGTGTATGGTAGCCACCCGGGTAGAAATGGTGATCCACATTATTCTATCTCTTTCTGAGTGGGGCAAGCAGAGTAGATATCTGTTCTTGCCTTCGGTGTCGTAAAGTTTTCTGAATATCTTTTTACAAAAAGGTTGGTGTTTCTTGTCAAGATCGTTTCCCAGTTGGCTGCCTTCGACCAAATTTCTTTTAGTTCAGGATCTTGGTCGATCTTGGTGATGTACCAAGTCTTCCGTGGTGACCACTCTAATTCTTTTAAGTCCTGTGGTTTTCTTGGATAGACCATTCTGTATTTTTGTCGGGTCTCGATTTCAACAGGGATCAAGTAGAACTGATCTAAATTTTTGTTTCATCCTGGCGCTGAACGTCCATTTAATAGTTGGGTATATTTTTACAAGGGACACGTATCTTTTTATGACACGTTGTAGCTTGAATCCGATCTTTTGTTTCTAACAATCCGACTGTTGTCTCTCGAAAATGATCCGGGTGCAACGCCTACACAACAGTCCTAAATTTATGAGGGTTTTTCAGCTGGAGTACGGCCCGTTTACCTGGAAACTTCCGAGTTGTCTCCGTGGAATGGACGTACGGTGAATTAGTGGCGGGTCTTGGAGGCAATTCAGGAGCCATAGGC
The DNA here is from genome assembly GCA_030848855.1 of Branchinecta sandiegonensis. NCBI lineage: Eukaryota > Metazoa > Arthropoda > Branchiopoda > Anostraca > Branchinectidae > Branchinecta > Branchinecta sandiegonensis. The sequence continues at coordinate 3,972,723 of JAUPMV010000003.1, read as the reverse complement.
AATGGTTCCAGCATGATTGTGTTTCTTCGGGTTGTATTGTGTTTGATTTTGTTGCGGATAGAACGAAGCATGATAATCAACATAATTGATCATCCCAAGCTTAGTGACAGTATAATTGTAATGTCCGTACGAGAGGAATTATAATAATACGCCAGACGTTCGGATGCACTGCCAAAAATTGGAACTTTGTGTTGCAAGGAGTCCTCCATTTCTTGAAGGGTGAAAAGGATTGCGGAATGGGAGGTAGAGACTTTAGCGGTCAAGTTCAGGTCTCCCAGGCTAGCTTTTTGTATTGGTGAGTCAGCTGAGAATGAGCCACTGAGCAATGGAGTTACGTCATGTAACGGCAGTTCCTTGTGTTCGACCTTCGGGGAGAAACGAAAAGGCTGTATTGAAACCAATTCCTTTTCCCGCCGTCGAGACTTTGCAATTCGCTGGAACAGTCAGAACTCCCATTCCTTCGATGGACAGCCTTTTTGATACAATATTAGTTGCGTTTTTTGCCGTCATCCAGTTAACCGACCTGCGAGATTTCTCTCTATAAGCCGTTTTCTTTCTTCGGTTAACCGACCTAAATCCTTATAAGCTGTTTTTTCGTCGCCGTTCGTCGGTCGGTTAACCGACCTGTGGACTGAGGTCTGAGCTCCATCCAACCGACCTACGCTCATGGCACGGCGCGAAATTCAAAATTCTCATTGGAGAGATAGGCGCTTGCGACTGGAAGACGCCATTTTTTCTTATAAGCCGTTTTTTAGAGCTCAGTCGAACCGACCGGCGAGACGAAAGAAAGGTCAATAGTGGCAAGTAGGTAGGTGAACATACCTACCGACGAAAGGAAAAAACGCAACTATTGTTTAATCCTTTCTGTTGTTTTTTGCATGTTTGAATCGCAATCTGAGGGGCTGGCAGGCTGAAGAGAAACTCAGCATCGCCAAGTCGTAACCAATGTTCCCGTGTGAGATTCGCAAGAACCGAAACTGTACATTCAGTCGGAATGGTAGTTGTGCTTTGCTGAAGGATTCTGATAAGGCAGGACTTTCGAGCATTGGTCCGATAGTGACATAGTCTGATGTCCTTACATGTCTTGCAAGAATGTAGATCCACAAACGTAGATAGTAAACTAGTTCTTTGTCGACTCCTAGCAAACTGGAGTCCGGCTGCACCAGGACAGTAATTAACTAGTAACGACAGTAATTAACTATTATACTAGTAACGCCTCTGGCTGTGTGAACACGTTTATTGCAGCATTCTACGAAGCGAGTGTTGTATAGATTGAGCGGAAGGGGAACCCTTCCATTCCTGAACATGTCCTTAGCGTAGCATACTGTCCATCGACAAAATGAACCTTAAAGTTCAATGGGCACATCAAACTACCCCAATCCCACTCTGTAACAACCTAGGAACAATGCTTACCCCCTAGCTCAGCAGCTTTTTCAGCAGTTTCCTCTCTGTGATATTTCAAAGCGTAATGTTTTGGGCCAGTACATGCTCAGTTTACTAACTTGGACAAAGATAAAAGTGATGTTTCTTAAAACACTTAGTAGATCTTTATTTCATGCATAAATCAGCTTGTCTAATTCAGATTTGAATAGTCTATTTGTTTTTGAATGATTTTTGTAGCTACGTTATTTTTTATAAACTTATTGCATATTCTGGTACATTTTATAAAGCAAGTTAATTATGCTTCACAACACTATTCCACAAAGAAAAACTTTTAATAGGCACTTAAAGCATGGAACTTCTGATGAAACACTAGGACAATCAGTTAAACTGCATCTGCAGCCTGACTTATTGGTGACATCTCAAATATATCCTTTTCTATCAAGCATTGCTGGGAGTTTTTGAATTTCCTGCCACGATATCCCAGCTCCTAAGATTTGGATCGCCGAAATGCCAGAGAGGTAAAGACAAGGGATAACAAGAAAACGGCCGATTTTCGTAGCGCCTTCTAAAGGAAGTTGGAAATGTTTTTTTGTGGAGCATTAGAAGTGTCCATTGTGCTTTAAATTGTTTTGTTTGCTTGTTCGACGTAGTTTCGGAATATCTTTTTTTTTTTCAGTTTCCAGCACTGAAGCATATTCATCATCATCATGGGGATCATCGGAAACGTCGCAGCAGAATGGCTCAGAGTTCCAGATCGGTATAGCGGACGTGTCAACCAGGACGCTTTACCACAGTTTGGAAAGCGTGGGAACAAGCAGCCACCTGTGAGCACATTTAAGCTAAGTGCACACACAGTCCGGTAAGATTCCGCACGCGAAAACGCGCATACGAAATTCGCGTCACGATGCCCGACAGGTTTTTCAGAAAAAATGAAATTGAGATGTGAAACTTGGCCCCAGGTTTGAAAAATCCACTGCTTAGCCTACAGTCAGATGATGCTGATTGATTGCCGAATGAATGAATGCAGCTGACATTAAATAGGTCGTATAAACATTTGAAATTTCAAACACAGCTTCTAATTTTTCAATTCTAAGGGCACAATTTCGCATGCGTTTAAAATCCGGTAAAAGTAGAATATTTTCTACTCAAATCGGAACGAAATTATCGGACCGAATCCTCAAAATTCCGGAGCGGAGAAGGAAATTCGCACCGGACTGCGAAATTCGGACTGTGTGTGCACGCTACTTTATCCTTACTTTACTGGTCCGCGCCAACGAAGCTAAGAATCAATGCGTGAAATAACCTAAAACCCGCCGAAGCTTGACAACAGATAACACAAGGATGCGCAGTTTAAACAGACAACACTTGGGATGTAATTCAATTCAATTCAATTCAGATTTATTCACCATAATATAAAAGTATGGCAGTTATAACATCGGCACGTCGACACAATACAAAACGAACAAGAAATATTTTAAATTCAGGGCATTTCGTTATAAAACTTAGTAAAATACGGCACAAATGTTTTTAAAAATCGCTCAGATGAATTGGCACGAGGCTCGTCAAATTTTTGCACATCACTAAATTTACAAGTACGTCTGGTCTTAAATCTGTTGAATTTCAATTTTGTTTTGAACGAATTAATCTGTTGTGATTTTGACAACGTTATGCATTAAATGTTGTGCATAACAAGCAATGCCCTGAAGAGCCGAAAAAGTATCATCAGACTTTTGTACCTAACGTTTCCAAAATGACGACAGATTACATCCCAAGTGTTGTCTGTTGAAACCGCGCGTCCTTGTGCTATGTGTTATGAAACTTCTGACAGTGAGGTAGCACATGTTTGTTTTGCGCATCCTTGTGTTAGATGTTATGAGGATATATCTGTTACAACCCTCTTGAATGTTATCTTTTCGCGAAATAAAAATTTGAATGTCTCATAACAGAAGTTTTGTCTCGAAACATAACAAATAAAAGGGTTGTAACAGATATATTGTCATAAGGTTTAAAGTTTAACCAAAAAGGGCTGAGATAGGACAATCTAGCTATACCCATCACTTATTCACTTAAAATTGTCTTGAAGACCCGCTGAAAATGCGTTACTTTGTCGTTCCGGTATTCACGAATAATCGATTGTCAAATAGTGGAATTTCCGTGTGATTTGTGGTCCCTTTATGCGCTTGTCTTTTGTTCTATGTCTTACGAGAAAGATTTTGTGATTTTTTTTTGTTCAGGCACTAAGCAATTTTCACCAATCTCACCACTGCCCACTGAAAAGCCGCGTTTTTGTTGAGATTAAAATTTCCCGCGTCATAGTAGAATTTACGTTGTGGGGACGGCCGCAGATATTCTGAACGTCATAACCAGAACAGATAGTGGAAAATAAAATAACTCCCTTTGCAGAATCAAAATAATTCAGTGTATTCGATTAAATGACGGAAAAATAAGTTGGCTTTTCAGGTAAACTTTAACACTACGATGCGCAGACGTGTGTTATTTCTATCAAACGTCTTGTGACAACATCAGAGTGAAAAAGGAAAAAAAAAACATAAAGAAAAATCGACGTATTGGCAGAGAAAATTGAGATAGAATTTGTAATTGGTCCTAAAAAATTGTGAAAAGACATCATGACAGACGTTGTGGTGGATGACGTAAGGCGCACAGACTTGACAACACTTGGCTCTGAAACACGGCAGTAGCACAGGTCAAATTTCGAAATTCTCCTTAAATGAAGGCTTGAAGCAACAAGCTCAGCATAGTGTATTCTTTTTTTACATTGCATAGGCTTAAAAATTGTATATAGGCACTCTGAAGCTCGGGAAATCTCAATGCCGCATGTCTTCTAATCACAGGCAGTAAAGCCTCCTTCGCTAGTTTTTAGTAAATCTGTTCGTGGCCTAGTGCGCGTCACCAGAGCTTTAATGCAAATCGACGCTAGATCTCTAAGTGGTTGAAACTTTTCAGTATTTTTCATAGAGATCATGCGGTTTCGGGAATAGAAGAGAAAGCCACTCCTAGAACTTATGCTCTATTTCTTAAGATGAAGGAATGCGGGATTGCGATTCCCCGGATTAAAGCCGCTTTCACATTAACGCGTTGAGCCTTTCACACTAAGCTATGCAACCTCTGCGTCGTGCTTGCGTCGACGCAACGCAGACAAGTAAAACGCAACGCAAGCGACGCGTACGCATCAGATTTGTCAGTGGAAAATGGAGTTTTTTTGAAGAAAAACAAAAAAAAGACATGCTGATGATGAAGAAAAACTTGCTACTAGTGAAAGAAATTGAAATTCATCAGAAGAAACCGAGAAAGGAAAGCGTAAATGAGCATCCAGCGCGAAAGCTTCTCGCGCAGGTGTGAAAGATACGCTACTTAACCTGTCCGCAACCGCAACGCATACGTAACGCATCGCAATGACGCGTCAGTGTGAAAGCGGATTAAGGCATTGCTGAAGACTGAGTTTAATGCTTTACAATCAATCAATCTTTATTCTTCAAAAACATTGTTTACGGTATTAACAAAAAAACGAATATTTGTTCTCTCGTCAAACATAGTTATATACAATTGTGCTTTAACATAGATGGGCTTAACATGATGGGCTTTGAGCAAAATTTCATGTCAGCGATTTTTTCTGCGAATCACTCAGTTGCAGGAGAAAAGTCAGACTTTTCCGTGAATCGTACAGCAAAGCATAGGAAATGAGGATTTTATGGAGAGTTTTTGTGCAATTCCGGAATAACTTGTAGCGAACGAAGTTCATTCAGTATTCATTCAGCGCTCGCCGGAGACGGTCGCGTTAAATAAGTGCTCTGAGTGAGTGAGACGGTGAGCCGAGTTGCACAAAGCGAATGATGCAACTGTAATCAGTTATTTTCACGCGGATATATAGCAATAGTTATGAATCAAGCAACACAGCAAGCAATTGACAACTTGTCAAAATTGTTAAATGGAAAACTGGACTCGATCCTCCAAAAGCAGTCGGTTCTTGAATCAAAGATCGACAAGTTTGGAACTGAATTAGCGCAGCTGCAAGCCGACGGTATTAAAAAAGACAAGAGAATTGATACCCTTGAAAATACGCTAAGTGCTGAACAAAAAAAAAGTCAAGGATTGGAGAAACAACTGTTGTCTCTTGAGGTTAAGGACCGAAGCCTTAATCTGTTAATACATGGTCTACCTGATGAACAGTTGAACCAATCAGTTGAATCCAACTTCAGAAATTTAATTACGGACAAGCTGGCCATTCACTCTTCAATAGCAGTTACCAAATGCTACCGCATAGTTTCCCGAAAAGCAAACGTCACAAGCCGAACTCATTCAAAAAAGTCGCCGCGCAGTAATCCGATCTTGGTGAGGGTTGGGCATGATAAGGATCTACAATTAATCATGCAAAGCATTGGAAAATTAAAAAACACTGGCATCACAATTTGCACGGATTTGCCACCGGCACTGAATTCAATTCGAAGTGACTGTTTAGCCAAAGGAAAGCAAATGAAAGAATCCGGAGCAATCATGGCGTCACGTGTGAAACATAAAGGAATTGAAGTATGGTTGGAGATCAAGAGACATGGTGCTAGCACGTGGGAAAAGTTCAGTGATGATAGTTCAGAATCGTTCTAATACGATTTTCAGTTTTTCATTATATTGTGGTAAAGAGATAAGAATCGCGTTGTTTAATTTTGTATTCCGCAGTGGAAAAAAAAAGAAAAGAAAATAGGATGTTTTCAGTCCGTTTTTTTGCGGGCAGATGTCGTTGGGGTACGTACCCAGAGAGTCTCGGGGTTTTTCTATGTTTCTTTCTCACCCTTTTGGTTTATTTTTCTTCAGTGAGGATTAATCGTTTCAGATATACTCTATTTCCGAAGTTCATTTTAGTTTCTGTTTGCCTTCGTTATTTTTGTTTATTCCATGTAAATCAGGTTCAGCTTTGCTCTCGTTTTCTACTTCATTTGCGCTTTAGACTGATTATGCGAAGAATAATCCGTTCATCGCTGAGAATTGCCGCGAATTCTCACCACTTTTCCAGGTTAGACTTGCGCCTCCAGTTGGTAAGTTTTTTTGGATTATAGTAATGGACCTAGCGGGGAGTGCGATCGACTGGCTGCGCTTGAGGGGGGACCACTCGATTTAAATACTTTTGTAAAAAAAATTGGAATTGAAGAAAAAGATGGGAATAAAATGTTTGAGGTAAATTATAAATGTAAATATATTATTCCGGAGATGGCTTCCAAAGTTAATTTCTCGTCTGATCTTATGCTTGTTTTTCTGAACTGTCAGGGACTAATGAGCAGTTACGACCACCTATCATCATTTTTGCCAAATTGCTCTGTTGATATTTTTGGTGCATGCGAAACTTTTCTAACGGATGGGACAGCTGCAATCAGCAATATTCAAGGGTATGCGCGTGTGAACAAAATGAGAAATAATCGGAAACAAGGCGGACTAGCTATTTATCTGAGAGATGGAATACCGTTTAAAATCCTAACAGATTATGATTATCTGTATGAAGAAATGGAGTTTGAGTTTATTGTGATTGAGATAAATTTAGGAAAGGAACGATTAACATGCTGCGTTATATACAGGCCTCCGAGCTCGAGCCCCAGACGTTTTATATCTAAAGCTGAAGAACTGCTAAATTCGATTCAGAATAAAAATATGAAAAGTATAGTAATGGGTGATTTTAATATTGATTTGTACGAGATGAACAAAAATGAAAAAAATTTGAATTCGATTGTTGTTGATTGGATGTCTGTACTGCTGGAAAATTATCTATTGCCGGCTTGTACAATTCCGACGCGTATAACTAAAACGTGTGCTTCACTAATCGACAACATTTGCACTGATTTAACTGTGAAGTCATGTAAAGTAATTATTCATGATACTTCAGACCATTGCTTATTGCTTACTGATGTAACGGTTAAGTCGAAGCCTCAGAAAGGTCATCCAAGTCGCTCAAGGGTTATTAATAAGACAAGTGTGGAAAAGCTAAAAGGCCTTCTTTCATCTACCGATTTCAATGAATGTCTTAATGCTCAAGACATAGAGGTCTCTACTGATTCGTTTTTGAATAAATTTACTACAGCTCTTGATAAAGCATGCCCGGCACAATCTAAGAGACAAAGAGACCGTCAACCAAAGAAACCATGGGTAACCCCTGGTCTTTTGCGTTGCATAAGACGTAAAAATAAATTATTTCGGAACTTTGTTAAGGATCCAACAGATGAGAAGCAATCCAGATTCAAAGAATACAAGAATATTCTTACCAAATTATTAAGACGGGCAAAGATAAGTTTTTATGATCAAGCGTTCTCCAAAGCCGAAGGATCTCCCAAACGTACTTGGGCGTTGATAAACCAACACCTAGGGAAGACACCAAGCCGCAGTACCTTACCCGATGAGATGCGATCCCCCCATTTGAATTCCACCGTGTCTGGCAAGCGTGAAGTTGCCGAACTGCTAAACATACACTTCTCCCAGATTGGCGAGATTACTTCCAAGTCCTCATCCACGGATGACAATGCACCTTCGCGTAACTTCCGTGAATTTCTACCTCCATCCAGTGAGAAATCAATGTTCATGACACCAGTTATTGCTGAAGAATTAATATCTACTGCTAAGCTACTGAAAAACGGCTCCTCCCAAGCCATGGACGGTACTTCAACCGAACTTCGAACAGCAATTATGCCTGTTATAGTGGATGTACTAGTGCATATAGTGAATTTATGCTTTAAAGAAGGTGTCTTTCCTAAGAGCCTCAAAGGTGCGAGAATAATAGCCCTGCATAAAGGAGGCGATCCGGCTGACCCATCAAACTACCGCCCGATTTCCATACTTTCGGCATTTTCGAAGGTAATTGAGAGATGCATGTATAATAGAATTGTAAAGTTTCTAAATGCTCAAGGATTTTTCAGCCCTTCCCAATTTGGATTTAGACGCAATCATTCAACGGAACACGCGATTATGTGGTAACCCAATTCGTCCATGACGTTCTCGACAGTGGTGAGATCCCCGCTTCTATCTTTGTAGATATCAAAAAGGCATTCGACACTCTTTCGCACTCTATTCTACTGAAAAAGCTAGATAGATATGGTATAAGAGGACCAGCAAATCAGCTCATCGAATCTTATTTGCACAACCGAACGCAATATGTGGATGGAGGCGATGTAGAGTCTTCTGAGGTGATGCAGTCCAATCTTGTTGGAGTTCCCCAGGGATCAATATTAGGCCCTCTACTATTTTTAATTTATATAAATGATCTTGCTGATGCGTTGAAGAATCTGGGCCTCACTGTTCTCTTCGCCGACGATACCGCACTTAACTTAAAAGCCACCGATGAAGCGAATCTGAAAAGTAAGCTTGCCAATTCAGCCCTTCAGCTAATGGATTGGTTTCACAGTAACAGCTTATGCGTCAACTGGGATAAAACCAAATTTATGATTTACTCTCGGTCCAAGCAAACGTTTCCCGAATTGAAAGTTGTAGCCATGGATGGCAAAATCCCGATGAAAAGAACCAGCAACATAAGATATCTGGGTGTATTGCTGGACGCAACGCTATCATTCAAAAACCACATAGAAAAAATACGAATAACACTAAGCCGGAATGTTGGAATTATGAAATGCTTGCGACACTCACTACCATATCACGCAATGAGAAGTATATATTTTTCCCTGGTACAATCATATCTGAACTACTGTGCACTGTCGTTCATGAATACATTCAAGACACACTGGAATCCACTACAGATTCTGCAGAATAAAGCACTAAGGGTCCTAGTTAACTATCTGCCTTTACCTTCAGCCTACCCAAAGTCATCCCATACGAAGAGCATGTACAAATTCTTACAGATACTTCCAGTTTCACTTACTGTGCCCTATGCGTCTGTGCTTCTGTCAGCGAAGCACTTGAAGGGTTTGCTTCCATCGCTATTTTATATACTTGATCTTCTACCCCTATCATCCACCCATAATCATAACACCCGGCAAACAGATTTGGTTAGGCAGCCTTTGATCAGATGTGAGCGGTCGCGATTTTCATTGAGGAATAGTATGATAATCAGTTATAATAAATATAATAGTAAGATCCAGGTTGGTTCTTCTGTAGAATTAATAAAGAAGAAATTTAAAGAAATAATGATTATGAATTATTAAATTTATTTATTATAAAGAGTGGTTTTCTCCTCTTGAATGGTCCGGAAGGTTGCATTCCCTTGCAAAGGTCCACAGGATTGAAAAGTTGGAGGTGCAAGTCTGGTCTGGTGAATGTGGTATTTGTTATTTATTTTGTATTTATGGTATTGCGGATGATTACTCGTTACTTATTTAAGTTAAACTGTTTTTTTCATTGTATGTTGTTCCCGAGCATTCGAGATGCCTCTCTGCCGGGAAAGAAGTGTTATTTATTTTATAAATTTTTTACGTAAATATATAAACCTGAACCTGAACCCATCAGGACAGCCACTGGAAAGTGTTTCCAGGTTTGTCAGTTTCCATCAACTATTCTTTAGAAAACCGGTAGGAAGTTTTTTAAATAAAATTTTTCTCAAATATATTATTGTGCTTTGCACAAGACGGCGTTACAGAAACAAAGAAAAAGAAACAACAAAAACAAATAAAAATGACATAATTCTTAAAGGTACAGAAAACTTGACTACGCAACTTTCGGCCATCAAACCGACCTGGGGGGGCTTAGATAAAGATACAGGGACGTATTGTCGACAGGACCCCCCTTCTTTGTTATCTCGAACCCCCTCCTTAGTGTTCCCAAAGCTAGCTGGCAGGCCCTTGCCCCTTATGCACTGTAATTATGCACTTATGCACTGTAAAAGTTCACCTTTTGCCGTGTTGACTAAACACATCGGGAGAGTAGTCAAGAGGTCGTGCGTTCGATTCCTACTCCCGGCACACAAACCTTTTGCTTTTTTTTCTACTAACTCAAAAGTCGAATTCTCGGAAACTGCCCGGAAACTGCAATGGTCGTAACGAGAATTTTTCTTAGCTCCCCGAGTCAAGTTTGAGTCAAGTTTTCTGTTCCTTTAAATACGGTAATAGCCAGAAAACACTTATTCAGTAAACGTTAGGCGGGTTTGCCCTTAGAAAAGGCGTTCGCCTCTAAATAACTCTGACAAATTTGGAGTAATTGAACTGATCAGAGTTAAAAGTCCTATCTTGTGTACTGAGCCAAATGCGTGAGGTTCCGCGATGTTGGTTCATAGCTTATATGCAGATCGAAATTCCAAAGTCGCGCCTGAGACCAGAACTGGAATGCAATGGTGGTAATCCTAGCAGATAGTTTGCTAACTTAAAATAATTTACCTGCTTTTAAAAGTTTTCGCGCAGCTTTCCAAACGCCTTCTGTAAACTTTCCGTGAAAGCTGCATTAGTTTCAAGATCGCCAGTACCGCTACCAAAAGCTGGGCTGCTTTCTATATGAATGTATGAATGTATTCCCATAAAAGCCCTATGGGCCATAGCGGGACAAAATATAAAAATAAATAAGCACTCTAACGGCATTGTACCAGTCCAAGTATTCAACACTCAATATATCATAATTCTAATTACTAAATAACTATCAAACAAACTAAATCCTATCCCTACCACAACATCAACCTACAATAAAACGTTCATATATATCGAAGGCCCATATCGAAACCGACGGAAAACGATTTTGCTTTCCGGCTCGCGAAAAACTCTTAAGGCGTATTCTCGCCGCTCCCCGAGGACTCCACTTGAGGAGTCCCCGCGTTTTTTTTTGTCCCGGGGAGTCACTCCCCGTATTCTCGCGAATCCCCACGGACCGGGAATGCTCCGATTATCATCACCACCATCAAAAACGGCTCCCTTTCAGACTAGGAGGGGAATCAATTTTCGCTGGTGTTGGTACAACGTAAAATTAATAAAAAACAATCAGAATAAACAAAACCAAAAATGAAGTGGATCCAGGCCGATTTCATCAATTGCATATTTTTTTTTTCCAACAAAATCCATTTTGGAAGCATTCCCCGAGTTCTCGCTGTTTCTGTACGCGGAGTCCGCGTGGAGTGACTCCCTCTATTCTCGCCGTTTCCTTCGAGTTCCCGAGGAGTCCTCGGGGAACGGCGAGAATACGCCTTTAGTAACTATTGTTTTTTCGCCTCAGGATCCTTGAGCAAGTTTTTCCTCGCGTGGTCGCCGACGAAGACCTTACTGGTGTCATCTCCATCCTGGACAAGTTCCGAAATCTTCCTGAACGCCTACTTGTTGAGGGACTGAAACTGGCCGCTCCAAAACTGAGTTTAGCAGACGAGAGGCAAGTCGCCCTCAACCTCTTGGAGAAACTCCTCAACATTCCATTCACCGACTCTCTTTTGCTGAAACCCCTGCGAAAGTTGAAGCTTGGTGATGTTGTGGCAGTGATTGAGTTCATTTTTATGGTACTCAGAGGTGAACTGGAGAGCAATTTGGAGCTGGAAAAAGCTCTAGACTGGATGTGCATGATGTTCGATGCTCATTTTACACAGTTGGCAATCTGCCAGGATGAAAAAGTGCAGACGATGTTGAAGGATGTCAGAAGCTACGCAGATACTGAGGTAAGACATGGTGCTATTACCACAAAAAACTCATTTGATGCCAAGACGTACGATTCTAAAGGGCATGCCACCCACAATATGTCAGTGTCGTTCAGGCCATTTGTGCACTCCTCTACTGCGGTTTGGTAGTCAAGAACTGCGTGCAATGGACCTCGAATTACCATGTTTCTACTTAAATTGGCTGAACCTTCTGTGAAATTCAATTCACTTTATTTTTCAAAAAATTCTTCGTTACGAAAAATGTCAACAGAAATACTTATTTCACTTAATAGAGGGGGCAGGGCATTCACTTTCTTCAGATTGTTGATAACCCCTTTGCGTGCTACTTTTTATCACGACCATCTATCGGGACAGTCATGGGTGTTGAAATCCGACCCATTATGAGTTCGGTTTAATAGATGTATAATGAGAAATATGATTAATTTATCAGTTCAGTTATTAAAAGGCATACATTACAGCGTTGAATTGTAAAACTTAATTTTAAACAGCACATAACAAAGAAATGACCAGCTAGTAAACGCTAGTAATTTTATTACTGGCAGTGACTTGTAAAACTCAATTTTCAATAGCAGATAAAAATAAAATTCGACATCATTTATTTTTCCTGATCAACCCAGGTGTCAACCGACGTCATGGACCAACTCAAATCAATCCAGGGATCCGCTTTTTTGGCTATAGCGACGAGGAAACATCCAAAACGGTAACACTTGCTGTCACCGTTGTGTAATTTGAAATTCCCTCAATAGGCATCATAAGACAAATTTGGGAATGGCGTATTTCATAAACTGTAGTTCACCACTTAAACGCTTTATCCTTAAGAATATTTTAAATGCCTTCTTTTTATTTAGTCTCGTCTTTTCATGAAATATGTTTCAGGTACTGCCAGGGCCGTATCCAGAGGGGGGGGGGGGGGTCAACCCCCTCCCCCCCCCCCCCCGAAACATACAAAAATAATCATTTTTTATAGGATTTTCCCTCTGATCTATGTCTTTTTTGTCCGCCGAAAGGCACCCTCCCCCCCCCCCCTCGAAATAAATTCCTGGATACGGGCCTGGGTACTGCACAGGAATGCTTGATGCCTGATTTTTCATTTTTCGTTTTCGCGGAAGCCAGAAGAAAAGGTGGTTGGGCATGAAGCAAAAGCTGAGGACTGATCATGTGTGCTTTAACTTCTAGGTTGGTGCCTTGGAATGCTTAACCAAAGTAGACACAATGGTGGAAACGCTGAAAAGTTTGCGGCCGAAGCAAGAGCAGCCAAGAAATCACTTATATGCGGTTGAAATTGTACAACTTTACTAAATTAAAGACGTCAAAAGAAATTCTAGTCCGAACCACTTGCCGGATTGTGGTTCCGTTCACGCCCAAGCTCCATGGCTTGCGCATTAGCGTGTCCCATCGTCTCCCATACTTCCTAAAGCATCCGATGTGTTCGACGTCTGCCTTCACCACTAGAAGCAAGTGTCTTTCGCTAGCATCCTTTCCGGGGTTCCAGAGAGTCAGAATGAACTGTAATTGCCGGTTTGTAAATTTTTCAGAGGACTTCCTGCATTGCAATCAGTAGTGCGTTTTTGCGGATACCATGGTATCTGATGCCACGGTCTTCAGTTATCGTGGTATCTGATACCAGGGTCAAAAGGCGTTTTTGCAGTTATCGTGGCATCTGATATTCAAATACCACGGTCCGACCGTGGTATCTGAAAAGTCATCTCGCTTTCATCACTTTTTGTCAAATTGATGGGAAAGAAGTTTGGCACTTAGTGATGTGACTGAATATCAGTTTTTGGGGGGATAACTTCGAAAAGCGCAATTTCGGCAATTGTCGTTTTTGCAGAGCAACCGTATATCCGATACCACGGTAACTGCAAAAACGACTAACTTCAGATCCAGCACCGTGGTAACAGATACCATGTTATCTGTGAAAACGCAACTAGTGAGATTTGCCGCAATACTCTGCTCTCGAAAAGTATAGCAATGCAAACAGGCGCCGGGGCTCAATCGAAATTAAAATCGAAACTCAGGGGTGAGGTTTATCAAGAAATACAAGGCATTATCGAAAAGGAAGCAATTACGGGATCTTCTTTCATCGTCTGAATCACATTAAGGTGGGGAAATAGTAATCCTTGTTTTGCAACGGGGTCTTCACAGGTTACATGTTGTTAACATCGTTAGGTCCATGTGGGGCCTTCACGATCGTTACATGTCGTAAGCGCCATTTTCAGCCAATGAGAGCATGCCGGGTCTGCATGAGCGTGGTTACGACTGCCAGTGGAGAAATGGGGCCAGTTGAGGCATGGGGTCTTTTTGAAAAATTTGCCCCATGTTGTCTCTAAAGAGGGTCCTTACAAGTATCTGACACCGCGAGGTCCTTGAAGCAAAACACTTAAGGAGGATTTTCGCGACATCTCGGAATCACTTTCCCGTGAGCGAGGCGCATCGCGAAAACTGTGGGAGAGCGATTCCTTGAATAACTTTCCAATTTCCCGCTGGATCGATCGCGAAAACTCATGGAAAGCTGACATCGCCGGGAAAATGTTGAAGTACAATCTATTTCTGATAAATATGTTTCACTTAACGGTTCTTTGATTCTCGTATATTCCACCGAAAATAACGTAATAACCGTAATAACGCTTGCCATTTATCTTTATTTATTAGTGATACTTGCACTGTTTTTTTCCCACACCTTTGAAATTCCCGCCGAAACATTCAACTTTTCGCGTGGAATCGCCTTCCGGGAAAGCTGCTTCGGTTTCCGAAGCGCGAAAACCGGGTTGGAAAGTTCGGCAACTTTCCGAAGCAGCGCGAAAACCATTGGAAAGTGATTCCGACTTTGCTGTCCAGCTCGCGAAAACCCTCCTTTACTAGAATGATCTTTCCACGATGAAATAGCTCAGAAGTATTGTTTTTAGTGGAGTGTTACTTGGAACAATCCACTATTGCGAGCGCTGTAGCAGCTTCCGGTTGTCGGTTTTCACCGTATTTTGTGGAGCTCATAACTCGTGAACCAGTGCAAGTATCAAGTTCAAACTTGGTACACTTGTGGGTCCCACCCCAACCCGGTTCGGGGGCAAATGGGCCCAGATTGTCCAGTGAATAATGTTCGTAACTTGTCTAGAACTGCACGGAGGACGATGAAGTTTCTTGGACGTGTAGATCCTAGGGCTCGGAAATTACTTTCAAAGTTGCACCTCCCCCACACACCCCATTCATGGGCAACTAGGACCAGATTGCCCAGGAGTAAAGTTTTAACAGGTATGAATCACGAATCAACAGGTATCAAGTTGAAACTTGATAGGATTCTGAGCATTGGGGTATCTTTTTGGGATCCCAAAACGTAATGGAGGGATACTTATGACATCGCAAAAGTTGTCCGTCCGTCCGTCCGTCTGTAAGCACGATAGCTCTCGAAGGGAATGATATATTTTGATGAAACTTGGTGTGAGGATTGTTTGGGTCAAGGGTAAGGTCGAGTTCGTAGATGGACTCTGTATCCGTATATTTGGGGGTAGGGGAGGGGGTTCAAATTAAGGGACAAACAAAAAAAACAGCTAATGTGATAGTCGATCATGGGGTAAGAAGACATGCTGAGCATGATGGTGATAATTATTTTCTCGCCGGACAAGTAGTTCGTCCGGAATCCGGCAAAAACCGGAAAGTTGTTCAAAGGAAAAGTTTCATTTGAAGTTGATTAAGTGTTTGATTTAGGGGTAAGAAGACATGCTGAGCACGATGGTGAAAACCATTTTCTCGCCGGACAACGAGTTCGCCTGTAATCCGGCCAAAACCGAAAAATATGTTAAAAACAAAAGCTTTATCTGAAGTTGATTAGATGATATACTTAGGGGTAAGAAGAGACGCTGAGTCTGTATATGATGATCATTTTTTACCCGGACATATAATTAGTCCGGAATCCGGTTGTACCCGCATTTTTTTTAAGTCAAAATTTTATTTAAAGTTGATTAGATTTCTTTATAGGGAAAAGGAGATACGCCGGTTTCGTTCCTGAATTTTCTTTTTTTTGCTGGACTAGTAGTTCGCTCGGAATTCGGGTGAAACCGCAAATTTGGCAGTAGTAAAGCAGGAAGTTTCGGTCAGTATCGTCAAAATAGATATGGCTTATAGAGGTATAGATAGATAGGTAGATAGAATATCTGAGCTCGCTTTTCTCTGATGATTAGCCTAGCGAAGACAAGACCGAATTGTCTGGATCAAATCTTAGATTTTTGGGATCCCATCGACGCCTTTGGTCTTGTTACTTTTTGCGGGTCCCAAACCCCACTCCCACTTGTTTCAGGGTCAATTGGGCCCAGATTGCCCATTTTTTAATGTATTTAACTTGACATTAACTGGAGATAAGGCGATGAAATTCCTTTGTGCTTTTGGATCATAGGGGTTGGGGAGAGTTGAAGAGTTGAAGGAGAGTTCCGCTCCCTTCTGCCGCCTCTCTTCCAACCTCAACGTTTGCGTCTGCAAAGAGCGTGTGCGTAGTGAATACCCAAGCTAGAACCCCGTTACTACCGTACGGAGCGGTACCGTAATAGTTTTATCCCTAAATTTGTACATATTTTCAACAATGAGGTTTAGTCATTCTTGTGTGTGTTTCACTTTATGTTTTTGTGTTAGGCCATATTCAGTTTGAATTATTTATCTTGATATTATGACAGACATTATTGATTTGCCTTCATGTATATTGACGTATTCAACACGCTATTTGGCCCCAAGCCATGATGTGTTGATATTTGAAATAAACTGAAACTGAAACCGAACCACACCCACCCTCCCCGTTCATGGGCAAGTGGGCCCAAATTGACCATGACAAAAGTTTTTGACTCGTGACTGGAATCAAGCTCTAAGCTGGTATACTTGAGGAAAAAAGGTGTAAATACGCATTTTGATGGGTCCCGCCCCCCCCCCCCCCCCCTCCCGTTCATGGGCAGCTGGGCCCAGATTTCGTCTATGACAGATTTCGTCTATGTTCGTCTATGACAGGTCTAAGTCCAACTCTTGTATTTTTGGGGAGATATATCTATGGATGAGGATTTGGTGTAACAGCAACAAATAAGACGACGCGACGTACTTTAATCTCTAACGAACAGTTGGAAACTTGACTGTTTTGTCATATGATCGATGAAATGCCGTTTTTAATGAATCGTGACAAAGGGGGCATTAGGCTGCTACGATTTGGTTTATTACACTTTTTATTACCTTGCTAATGGAAAAGAGGTGTAAAGGGTGGGACTGGCTGGCAGACCATTCAGTGCAAAGAATATCTACATCTGATTCAATGTTCGAACTAATGCTATTCGTGCAAGATCTTCAATATTTCTTTAGATTTATACTGGCGGTTTGTTTACATTTAAAGCTTTTAAAGTGGGATGATTAGAATGTCTTGGTTCTAAAGCTGTCTGTATATAAAATGCGATAAGCATTTTACTTTTACACTCCACGTCTGAGCGCTTGCGCACTTGTTTGAAAACACCATTACTTTAATCGTTTTCTTGTTAGCGCCTGTCGACTCTATCCAGCGCTCTCCGACGCGGCGGCTAGCCGCAATATATTTGAAAACTGAAAACCAAGCGAAACAAAAGAAGTCCAAAAGAGAAGCCTATCATCTCTTCTAAAATGACAAAAAAAAACACTTTGAAGCTTCTCATGTCCTTATGCGTAAAAGGGTTGTCGGCGGCAGGGGCGTCCCGAGCCTTTCTTCATTGGGGGGAGGGGGGGGCGAACCTGGTAAAAATTGACCGAATCGGTACCTGATATTGACCGAATTTATAATTGTTTTCTAAAACACAGCGAGTTGCCTTCAAGAAGCTATAATGTAAAAAGTTGCATACGATGTACAAAGTCAAGTCTAAAGAGAAAATTTGGCGTGTTTTCACGCTCTTCCACTTCAGTTGTTTTTTTGTTTTTTTTTAATCCCGCCTTTTTTCTCGCAAATTCTAGCTTTTAGCCTGGTCCAAGCACCCCAAAATCAAGCCTCAAACGCCAACTAAATGACGTACCCTTCTTCTAAATAGTGAAGACTGCTAAATTGTCGCAGGCGAAATTTTTTGGAAACACTCATGATCAAAGTGCCATTTTGCGATCAGGAGACGTGCTTATTCCTGAAGTTCTGCAATCGTTAGAAGTATAAGTTAAGTAATGAATGGAAACCAGTTAAAGCTACCGTTAAATGGTAAAGAACAAGAGTTAAATAAACGCCACTCAAATTACCAAGCACAGTAACTAGGGTGAACCAAATAATGAATTCGTACTACCGAAAAATTAACTAACGGTATAACGACCGAATTTCAGAATGGAATAAGACTCTTGGTAGAACCACCGAAAACAACCGAATCTGGGAAGTCCGGTAACAGATACGGACTAAACAAAAATCAGGTGAATTATCGAATTTTTTAACGAATTAGAACCAAATGAATCTGATAAATCACCGAATTATGAAACGGATTGACCGAATGCGATAGAACGTACGGACTGGAGAAAAGTCCGGTGACCAACCGAATTTGCTAACGAATGTGACCACATAAATACGTTAAATCAGCGAATTTTACGTAGGGACGTACCGAATGCGGTGAAATCGACTGGGACTGAACAAAAGTTGGATGAATTGTCGAATTCGGTCACGAATCAGAACCAAATGAATCTGATTAATGACCGAAATATGAAATTGACTGACCGAATGCGATAGAACAGATACGGACTTGAGAAAAGGCCAGTGAACAACCGATTTTTCTAACGAATGTGAGCAAATAAATACGTCAAATCACCGAATTTACGAAGGGAAGACCGAATGCGGTGAAATCGACTCGGATTGAACAAAGGTTGGATTAGTTACCAAATTCGATAAAAGAATGGGAACCAATAAGCACGTTAAATCGCCTAATTTGGAAATGTGGGTACAAAAGATGCTTCGCCGCGATGCCCGTTTTGACCGAATTTTCGCCTTCGGTGAAAATTTGACCAAATGCCCAAAACGTAGGGGGGGGGGGCGCTGCCCCCCCCCCTTCAGGACGCCCCTGGTACTTAAAGCTTTCGACGAAGTTTGCGATGCGTGCCTGGCAAAACTAGAATAGGCGAAATAAGCACTAAAAAGTCGTAGGTACAAAAGGAAAGAATGGCGAAAGGCGGGGATTTCAGAAGCTTATAATCCCATAAGGGAGCTAGGGATAAAAATAAAACGCAGAATAAGTAAGAGGGGTCCTTTAAAAGATATATCTCTAGAGATAAAAAGAAACGTACCATCCAAGGATAAAACCGTTGAGTTTGATCCTATCACTGGAGGTTGCAGAACACGAAAAATTGTAGTTCATTCCTATCGGTGAATATATTTGAGTATATATTTGTAGAGCCGCGCGGCCAGCGAGGCGCCGGTCGCGTTTATGTTTATAAGCCGTCATAGGGACAATCAGATCGTATGCTAGGTCCTTCTTCAGTAGTGTAGGTCCTCATCATGACATCACTATTTACATCACGACTGTATGGTATTCCGGACACAATTTGTACGACACCGCATTTTCTGGAAGTTTTCATAAATTTTAGGTTAGCACAGCTAGAGTTTAGCTAAGTATCGCTCGGCATAAGCCCTTGCTAAATGCCTAGGCCGCAGAATCCCCTGTGACGCCACAAAAAATACGTATCACTGGAGGTATTTTATCCTCGGCGCGGCGCGTATCTTTTGAGGACCTTTTATCCTCAGGTTTGTGTCTGTCCTTGCTGGGGTCCTCCACTTGCAATCGTAAGCTGTCGGAAGCCATCGTAACTTGTCGCAAGCGGCCATTTTGCCGGTTTTCAGCCAATGAGAGCACGCCGGTCCGGACGAGCACGGTTACGACGGACTTGCTATTGCCAGTCGAGTACCGAAACTAAGTCATTCGTCTTAGCGCCTCAGAGCCATCATGTTCTACCTCACCTTGGCTTACGTGACTTTCAGGGAAGGCTTCTCTTAAAAGGAGAAGAAGACGTCTGATAGATCTTTTAGACTGGCTTTATCGTTTTTTTTACGACTTTAACAGCTCCCTGTCAGCCACTGGTGGTGGACCCTGTAGTCCCCTTTGAGGACCCTCGCTAGGCGGGTTGATGATCTCGTTGGTTTCCAAATTAAATAATAGAAGAGCGCAGCCGTGAGTTTTGCTAAAGTCGAGCGACTCACAGGCCTTTTGAATTGTTGATCTGGTTTGAAAGATGGCCTAGGCTCTTGCTCCGTTGCTGAGGCATGACAGATGACTTTCTAACAGTCGAGTTTGTATGGCACTTGCCGCTGTCAGATCAAGTGCCGTATCCATATATCGATGGTTATTCGGTCGGTCCACTCATCTGGAGTTAGGGTATCTGATCTGACGGAACCTGAAGACCCTTTAAAGATATCCAGGTGAAGTGAAGACTTTTAACAAAGAAAAATCATATTTTTGCTGTTGTAGTTAGGCTTGCTAGTTACTGACTAAAAATCCCGCATTTACTTTATTTTCCGTGATCCCACAAAGTGTTTGTAACTCGAAAAGTGTGTTTCCGGGACCAGCAAGATTTTGCTGGCTCGCTTTGTGACTCGAATTTGACAGATAACTGTTGAGGTGACTTTCGACTTTGTGGCTCGGATTTGGCGGGAGAGTCAAATTTAGCAGCAAATAAAAAATATTAAACGAGTCACTTTATCAAGCATATAGACATAAAACTGAGCGCAGTATGATAAGCTTAAACCTGAATATTCATGTTTTATCTAGATTTTATTTTTATTTTTCGGACCTTCGAATTTACCGCAAAAAAAAACAGACAAAACGGCGTTTCCACGAGTTTCAACTCGTGGCAGCTCATGTTAACCGCAAAGTGCACAGAATTACTTTGATCCAATGATACAGTTCCATGCTTTCCAAGGGCCCGTGAGCATTTGTTCATCAAATGTTTTGCTTCGAAATGAATTCCTTGCCCCTTCATGTGCGCATCTCAAAGTGAAAAACAAACTTTTGACCAAAATCCTCAAGGGACCATGGTCATTTGTGCCTCAAGACAGCGCGAACCTTAGCTGATTACCCCTAGCTACTTACCTTACCTTAGTCCATCCAGAGCCATCGGTGGCGCATAGGGCGTCGACAAAGCCTCTCCATTCACCTCGCATTGATGCCGCAGCGGTGGCGTCTTCCCATTCAGGTACTAGCGAGGTACCAGCCGTCCTCAGATCTCGGTCATATGTTCGCCTCAATGTGTTTTTGGGGCAGCCTCGCTTTCTTCTCCCGTCTGGCTTCCACTCGTAAGTTGTTCGAGGAAGGCGGGTCAGATCCATACGAAGGACGTGTCCGAGGTATGTCCACCACCTTCTGTTCATCAGCTCGATGACAGACGGCTGACCAGTTTTCCTGCGTATTTCTGCATTGGTGATTTTTTGTTTCCAGCTTTTATTTAAGATTCTTCTGAGGCTCATGTCTTCAAATGCGAGGATCATTTTTTCAAGCTGGGTGTTTATTTTCCAGCATTCACTTGCGTAAAGGAGTATAGAGAGTACATTGCTGTTGAAGAGTCGTAGCTTCAGTCGCATTGAATATTTGTTGCTTCTCCAAATAGGTTTCAATCTATTGAAGGCACCTGTTGCTTGCCCGATTCTACGTTTTATCTCGGTCGAAATCTCTCCATCACAATCAACCCAGCTACCCAGGTACTTGAACTCCTGGACTTGTTCTAGATCCTTGTTTTTGGGATCCCAAAACCTAAG
Organism: Branchinecta sandiegonensis; assembly: GCA_030848855.1. Taxonomy (NCBI): domain Eukaryota; kingdom Metazoa; phylum Arthropoda; class Branchiopoda; order Anostraca; family Branchinectidae; genus Branchinecta; species Branchinecta sandiegonensis. The sequence goes on along the minus strand of JAUPMV010000003.1, from coordinate 3,951,073 downwards.
TGGAGGGATACCTATGACATCGTAAAAGTTGTCCGTCTGTCCGTCTGTTAGCACGATAACTCTCGAAGGGAATGAGATATTTCGATGAAACTTGGTGTAAGAACTCTTTGGGTCAAGGGTAAGGTCAAGTTCGTAGATGGGCTCTGTAGCCCTACATTTAGGGGTGGGGGAGGGTGTTCAAATTAAGGGGCAAACAGAATATTTTTAAACAGCTAATGTGATAGTCGATTATGGGGTAAGAAGACATGCTGAACACGAATATGCAAAACGTTTTCTCGTCCGACAAGTAGTTCGCCCGGAATCCGGCCAAAACCGGAAAGTTGCTTAAAAGTAAAAGTTTCTTTAGAAGTTGATTAAATGTTCAATTTTGGGAAAGAAGTCATGCTGAACACGATGGTGAAAACCGTTTCTCGCCGGACGAGTAGTTTCTCCGGAATCAGGCAAAACCGGAAAGTTGGTTAAAAGTAAAAGTTTGATTTGAAGTTGCTTAAATGTTCGATTTAGGGGTAAGTAGAAATGCTGAACACTTATTGGAAAAGCATTTTCTACCGGGACAACTAGTTCGCCCGGAATCCGGCGAAAACCGGAAAATTTGTTAAAAGTAATAAGTTTTATTTGAAGTTGATTCGATGACAGATACAGGGGTAGAAGAGACGCCGAGTATGTATATGACAATCGTTTTTTAACCGGACATATAATTCGTCCGGAATCCGGTTGTAACCGGGTTTTTTTTAGAAGCTAAAGTTTTATTTGAAATTGATTAGATGTTCTTTATAGGGATAAGGAGATACCGATTCTGAATTTTCTTTTTTTGCTGGACAAGTAGTTCGCTCGGAATTCGGCCGAAACCGGAAATTTGGCAGAAGTAAAGCAGGAAGTTTCGGTCAGTATCGTCAAGATAGATATGGCTTATAGAGGTATATCTGAAATTGGTTTTCTCTAATGATTAGCCTGGCGAAGACTGGATCTGGCGAAGACAAGGCCCAGTTGTCTGGACCAAATATTAGATTTCTGGGATCCCATCGAAACCTTAGGTCTTGTTGCAATGGAGAACAAGCGGCGAGCTTGTGATGGCCATGCTCTTCGATTTGTCAACGTTAATTTTAAGCCCTACATTCTCTGCATTTTCAGTGATAGTGTAAAGTAGCCGCTGCAACCGTTCTTTGGACTCTTCGAGAAGGACAATATCGTCCCATAAGTCCAAATCGAACAGTTGCTTGTTGCTTACTTTTACGCCGTATCCCGATGCGAATCTCAGGGCATAATCCATTATGATTATAAAGAGCATGGGGGAAAGTACAGTAGAGGTATGCTTATGTGAACGTTTGTTGACAGTGGGTTTGCCATTTTCATGCACTTGCTGTGTTTAAAGCTAACTAGCAGTTAGCCAAAGTAGGTAATTAAGAGCATCTGAAAACACCTGTATAGGTATTTTGCATCTTCATTCTACCATTTAGCTCAAAACTGCACTGTTCACATTAAAGTAACTGTTCACATAAGCATACCTCTACTGTACACACCCTTGACGGACACCAGACATGATCTTGAAAAATCTGGCTGTACCGTTTTTGGTCTTTACACAACATTCCGATTCTTCATAGAGCGCTATAATCATATTTATTATTTTATCGGGAATTCCATAATATTTCAGGATACTACCTAGCTACTACCAAGAGCAAATAATCACAAGAACCTCCGTCTCCCTATCTCTGTAATACGAGTAATACGACCATGCGGAGCCGAGTATATTGTCGACACCCTACCCGAAGTAAACGAGCGGAGGGTAGGAGCTACGCGGAACATAATATTTCGTTACCTCTACAAAAAGCTATATCGCAGTAGAGCCCCGCAGAAAAAATTTCCTTACAAACGCCGTCTGAGTCGTCCTTTACAGCTAATTGGTTGTCTACCATGTGACGTCACGTCTGATTCGCTGCAGAGCGGGTTCTCCACGCCTGCTACAGTTTTTCATCTGGTATGTGCTGCGGTGAAGAGGGAAGAAGACGGGTATCAACTCGAAGCTCACAGCAAGTACCTGTAGCTCCGCTCAGTTTTGTCGCGGTGTCCATAGTCGCTGCATGAGACCGAAGACGGAGGTTCTATGGGATTATTTGTTCTTGCAAGTGCCATATACAGCTCTTGTTTAGAAGACAGGTCAAGCGTACCCGTTTAATCGCATCATAACGTAGTAGAAAAGAAACACATAACGCAGACGAAAATGAAAGAAATCAACGACAAATAGATAGTGACTAGATAAATACGCAATCTAGATAGTATGTAAATAAAACGGCCAGTACCGCGACCGAGACTTGACTAATCCGCAGCTAACCCGTGCCGTCTCCACAAGGCACGTGGTAATTCATGGCAATGTCTACATATATTTCAGAACTTTCCTCGAGACCCTCTTTTAAATATTTTTTTTTAACCCACCCCTCTCTGTGACACCTCCTGTTCCATTTCTTTCTCTCAAGTCTACTATTCTTCTTTTTTTAGTTTTTTTCGAGAATCATAGCTCCAACTCTGGCTTTTGAGTACCAAAACACTAACAGGACTTAAATTTCACGACAGTAGCGGGCCATTTGCAAAACAAGCCTTAAAGGACCCCTCGTACTATTTACTGTTTATGTTCCAAGTAGTTGAATCATCAAAAATAAGGCTTTATTTTCAACAAACTACCACGGCTTTGGCTGTTTAAGCCTTTTCCGGGCCCGTTGACTTAAACAGGGAAACATTTATACAACGTTTTTCTCTAACGAAGAAACTTCTCCCAAACAACCGTCGATAGCATGATACGAATCCAAGGTAGCAAAACAAGGCAAGTGAGAAAATCAGTGAGGCGTCGTTAGGGGCTCGAGAATATACCATATGAAATTGGGGTCTCCGGATTTAAGAACGGATGCAGCGATTAAGGAAGTGGGCTGCATTAGTATTACAGGTAAGACAGGTCTTTTAAGGTTTCATAAACAGTCCTTCTCCCAAAGCTGACTGATTGGTGGTGCTGAACGGGTTAGTCAAATGAAAAAAAATTTCCGACGATTTGAGCCTCAAGTTTAGCTAGCCAAAGGACCATTGCTAAAAAAGTGGGAGCCGAAATACCACTAAAAAAAAAACGGCTGGATAATCCGTTAGCACGAACAATCAACAAAGCATTCGGTGGGATCCCAAAGTCGGGTATGAGTTTCCTCGTCCATTTAATATTGGTTTTGCCGGAGGAAGGGAAGTGACTTGACAACACTGTCAGAAGTTATATAACAAATAACATATGTTTGGACTTCTTTGTGTTAAACGCTATAGAATACATCTGCTTTGACCCTTTGTTATATTTCGCGAAACTCAACACTGTAAGACAGAGGCGTTACTAGCCAAAGTGTTTGTTTTTTTTTTGGGGGGGGGGCAAGGAATTTACCGACTGGCTGGTAACTTTTACCGACTGTTTTTGCAGAAAAAACGACTGTTTTCAAGAAAAAACGACATTTTCGAATAAATCGACTGATTTTCAGAAAGCTCGACTGTTTTAACGAAAAAAAATTAACTGTTTGGCGAAAAATCGCGGAGCTTCGCGCCGACTCGGTTATTTTTTACCGACTGGCCGACAACATTGAGGGGTGACGCCCGTGACGCCCCTGCTGAAAGAGTCATAACAAACAAAATAGAAAAATGATATTTGTTTTTCTCGATCAGCTACACTGTCAGAAGTTTCATAACAGATTGCGCATAACACTTTCAAGAATAACAACTTTTCACTTAGAAAAAAAGTTTTATGACCAATTAAGTTTATACTATTTCGTGCCCACATCTCCAAAAACACCTTCAATAGGTAAAAATACTACACTGTCAGAAGTTACATAACGACAACAGCAGCATGCGCGGTTTCAACAGATAACACTTTGGGGTGTTATATGTTATGTTTCTTTCGTTCCCGTTAGTATTTTTACCAATTGAAGGTGTTGTTGGAGATCTAGGCACGAAATAGTGTAAACTTAATTGGTCATAACACTTTATTTCTAAGTGAAAAGGTGTTATTCTTGAAAGTGTTATGCGCAATCTGTTATGAAACTTCTGACAGTGTAGTTACCCCTCTAAGAAGATGTGCGAGGGATAAATAAAATTTCGGATATTTCATAGCACCTCCGGCAAACCGTCCTCAGCGAAAAACAAAACTAAATCATAAAATCCACCACAATAACAACAGGAAGACATGCGGAACCAACAAACAACAAACGACATGTAACTAAAAACCAGAAGAACGATGCGGATTGAACGACATGCAGATAAAATCAGGTTTTACATGTCGTTTTATTGTTTGTTGGTTCCACATCATTTCCCTGTTGTTATTGTGGTGGATTTTATTATTTAGTTTTGTTTTTCGCTGAGGACGGTTTGTCGGAGGTGCAACCGAAATATCCGAAATTTTATTTATCCCTCGCACATCATCTTCGTGGGGTAACTAGCTGATCAAGAAAAAACCCGAAAATCTCGTTCTTCTATTTTATTTGCAATGAATGGTCAGCTTGGCTTCAAACCTTATATAAGAGTCATAACAGGAGTTTTATCTCGAACCGCAATACTTAGAATGGTCATTACGCTTACCGCAGGACGCGCAAATGTGTGTTAAATTTTACCTTACTTTTGACAGTGTAAATCTTTCGTATCACGATGCCAATTGTATGTTCCGCTTGGTGCGCTGAACTTGTAAAAGGTATATTGTATAGTTCCCCCTGCGTATATACGCTCTCTCTTGTTTGGAGACTCTCCATGGCCAAGGGACAACCGGTATGGTTCTTATGAGATAGCTCACTTAGTCTACTGGAAATGGCTCCGGTTGGGCCGTTCCGGCTTCGTTCTCAATCAGTCGCTCCATACTTCCATACTCTTTTCGGTTTGTTGACTTTTCACTATCACCCAAAGGTAGGGAACATTTCTCAAAGACGTGAGCAAGTGCACATCTCAATCTCTGCGTGAAAGACATGAATTCCGGAACTTCTTCCTCATGGCCAAAGTCAAAGTCAGCTGTTTCAACAGCGAGTCCGTTCCTAGCTTTTGCAACGGACGCAAAACCTATTGCCATCGCTAGTACCGCCAGAGCGCTGCAAGCGATTGGAACCAGGAACATGGATAAGTTCGTTCTCCGCACAGCTATAATAAAAGAAAAAAATGGAGGTCAGTGTAAGTTCGTCAACAGGGGCACAACACCACGGGACATTTTACCAGAGGAGGGTTTTCGCGAGCTGAAAGCAAAGTCGGAATCACTTTCCAATGGTTTTCGCGCTACTTCGGAAAGTTGCCGAACTTTCAAACCCGGTTTTCGCGCTTTGGAAACCAAAGCAGCTTTCCCGAAAAGTGATTCCACGAGGTTAGTGGAAAGCTGAGCGGAAAGTTGAATCTTTCAGCGGTAATTTCAAAGGTGTGGAGAAAAACAGTGCAAGTGTCACTAATAAAGAAAAATAAATGGCAATCGTAACTGAGGTGACTTCGATGTAATATATGAGAATCAAAGAACCATTCAGTGAACCATATTTATTCGAGAAAGTTTGTAATCCAAAATTTTCTCAGCGATATCAGCTTTCCATGCGTTTTCGCGATCAGTCCAGCGGGAAAGTGGTTCCAGGAATCACTTTCCCACGGTTTTCGCGATGCGCTTCGCTCGTCAGAAAGTGATTCCAAGATCTCGCGAAAACCCTTCTCAGGTGGAAGAGACGCAGTATGTTAAATTTTAACTGAAAGCCAACTTATGTTGGTCTCATTTAACTGAACACACTGCATTATTAGGATTGTGTTAAGGATTTGTTTTACTTTTCACTATTTACTCTAGCATGACGTTCAGAATATCTAAGGCCGTCCTCACAACGCAAAATTCTACTATCACTCGGTAAATTTGAATCTTAACACAAACGCGGCTTTTCAGTGGCCAGTGATCAGCTTGCGGAAGGTAGCTCACTGCGTGACCACTTATTTTTCGTAAATTATTTCCGTCAAGAAACAACACAGGTAAAAGCTCATAGAGGTACCATAAATCCGACAGGGAAATTAAATTACACTATAATAAAATGATTATTCGTGAATAGCGGAGCAACGAAGTAACGCATTTTCATCGGGTCTTCAAGACTCTTTAAAGTTCAACTGAAAAGCCAACTTATTTTTGTGTCAGTTAACTGAATACACTGGATTATTTGGATTCTGCAAAGGGATTTTTTATTTTCCGCCATCTACTCTAGTTATGACCTTCGGAATTTCTGCGGCCGTCCCCACAACGAAAATTCTACTATGACGCGGGAAATATTAATCTAAGCACAAACGCGGTTTTTCAGTGGGCAATGGTGAGATTGGTGAAGATTGCTTAGCCTCTGAACAAACAAAAAAAATCATAAATCGTTCTCGTAAGGCATACAACAGAAATGCAAGCGCATAAAGGTACCACAAATCACATGAAAATTCCACTATCTGAAAATCGATTATTCGTGGATAGCGGAACAAAGAAGTAACGCGTTTTCAGCGGGTTTTCAAGTCAATTTCGGTGAATAAGTGATGGGTAACTAGATTGACCTATCCCAGCAAGTGAATAAGTGGTTGGTAACTAGATTGTCCCATCTCAGCCCTTTTCAGTTGAACTTTAAGCATGCTATATGAACACAGAGTCTATTAGAGCCCTCGTGGGAACAAAAATAGAAACAAACTCTGAACAAACTACAAAAAGCGCTCTCTGTGGGACAAACCAACGCGGAGGAACCAAGTCAACTTCCCGTCTTTTCAACCAACCACTCTTGTCGGTTGTAAAACCGTCGACAGGTAACAATGCCTCGCAAAAGAAGGCGTTCTCAAAACCCTCTATGACAATACAAATGAACTGCATGCTACTCATCAGGGTCTTTATTAACTTTTTGAGATCCCAAAACGTAAGTGGAGGGATACCTATGACATCGCAAAAGTTGTCCGTCTGTAAGCACGATAACTCTCGAAGGGAATGAGATATTTTGATGAAACTTGGTTTGAGGATTGTTGGGTCAAGAGTAAGGTCAAGTTCGTAGATGGGCTTTGTAGCCCTACATTTGGGGTTGGGGGAGGGGGCTCAAATTAAGGGACAAACCAAATATTTTTAAACAGCTAATGGGATAGTCGATAACGGGGTAAGAAGACATGCAGAGCACGATGGTGAAAACCATTTTCTCGCCGGACAAGTAGTTGGTTAAAAGTAAAAATTTCATTTGAAGTTGATTAAATGTTCGATTTCTGAGTAAGAAGACATGCTGAACATGACTGTGAAAACCATTTTCTCGCCGGACAACTAGTTAGCCTGGAATCCGGCCAAAACCGGAAAATATGTTAAAAGCAAAGTTATATCTGAAATTGATTAGATGACAGAATTACGGGTAAGAAGAGAAGGCGAGTCTGTATATGACAATCATTTTTTAACCGGACATATTATTAATCCGGAATCCGGTTGTAACCGGATTTTTTTTAAGTCAAAGTTATATTTAAAGTTGATTAGATGTTCTTTATTGGGATAAGGAGATACGCTGGATTCGTTTCTGAATTTTCTGTTTTTGCTGGAATAGTTCGCGCGGAATTCGGGCGAAACCGCAAATTTGGCAGAAGTAAAGCAGAAAGTTTCGGTCAGTATCGTCAAAATATAGAGGTATATCTGAACTTGGTTTTCTCTGATGATTAGCCTGGCGAAGAGTGGATCTGGCGAAGACAAGCTGATCAAATATTAGATCTATGGGATCCCATCGACACCTTTGGTCTTGTTACTTAAATTTACGGTACAGCACATAGAGAGCGTGTTCCACCCTCTCACAATAGTTACAACGCTGATAGTCCCAACATTCTCGAAATAGTAACTAATAGTAATTATGTGCTTACCATGCTCGGGAGCGTAGTAGGCGTGGTAACTACGGATCTCTGTAATGTGATTGGCTGGATTACCCCGTGGAGTCATATTTTGACGAAAATAGAAAAATGCGTTGACGCCAAGAAGCCGAAATTCGTGACGTCATGCGTAGTAACTACGGTGAGTAGGATGGAACACGCTCAGAGTGATTGCACCCAACCAAGCTAAATGGCTTAGGGTCGAAACAAAGCAAAGTCAAAAAGAAACTGAGCTTTTCACTGACGAAAGTGAAACTAACCAATTGAATACTAGACGACTACTTTTCTAGCCGTCTGAATCATATTTTCGGGACAATTCCTCTGTTGGCAGCGGCGGAAGAATACAGGCGCGGCCATGGCCACCCACCCTTCGGCCAGACTCAGCTCAAGAAAGATTAGAGAGCTACCTAGTCCCTAGTCCAGCACAGATCCCTTGGAATTTCAATTTTAAGCGAATAGGGCTGAGATCCGACAGTCTAGTTACACGTCACAAATTCACTTAAAGCCCAACTCTTACTAGAAATGATTTTTTTTTTTTCCTATGAGGATCAGAAAAAACGTTCTCGAAACTACCATTACTTTCCATTGAAACTAGCGATTCTCTTGATAGCGCTTGTCAACTATATCCAGACTTCCTGCTCTCCGACGCGGCGGCTGGGCGCGAAACATTTGAAAACTGAACGTGCCTTGGTTAAAAAGTGGGAAAACTAAGCAAATAAAAGAAGCAGTAAACAGAAGATTATCAGACCTTATCTGTGACAGAGTTGTCAGCAGACGCTGAAGATTCCGGCAGACTTTTCGTTGGGTGACGGGAAACTCGGCAAGGCCGAAAAAGCGCTAAAAATTCGTGGTTAGGAAACGAAACAATGGAGAAATGTGGGGATTTTTGAAGCTTATAATTCCATATGGGAGCTAAGTATACTATAAACGGCAGAATAAGCAAGAGAGGTCCTTTAAATAGGCCCGAAGACCCGATAAAAATGCTTTACTTCGTATGCAGGTTACCCACAGGTAATGGACTTCCTCTAATGAACTTATTCTTTCGGGTTGGAAGTACCTCTATGTGCTTGTCCCTTTACGCTTGAGCTACTTACCAACTACAAATGTAAGCCATTTCCGAAAACTAAAATACAAATGTCCGATTCTTAACATTTAAGGAGAGAAGTTTTTTGTAAAGAGGTTATTCAAGGCGGGGCACGAAAAGATTTGATGGGTATTAAAATTTTTCCAGATTTCCGTCGGTTCGGTAGATTTCTGAAGGTTTCGATGGAGCACCGCGAACGTTGCATAGTAGGTTGAAGTTGTGACAGCTGGGGATAGTTATTAATTTAAGAGAGTTTTATTAGATGTTAGAATTTTGAGATGAGTTTTCAATATTTGGAATTGTATAGTTGGAGTGCTTGTTTATTTTTGTATCGTTGTCCCGCCACGGCACATAGGGTTTTGCTTGGAATACATTACTTCATTCATAATTTTCCTACTTTAAAGGCGAAAATTTTCCGAGCTTAGCATCTTTACCCCCGGAAATGCAGGCCTTTCTTGAAATCCAAATTCTCCTGGGTGATTCTGGGTTGTAGTGCAAGCAGCGCAAACTCTGAACGTTATTACTAAAGCATCGGGTAATGAACATTATTCTTCACTATTCGATTTCTGTAATGTAAAGGCAAAGAGAAAATAGGCGGTTTTGCAGATACCATGGTATTTGATATTCCGCAGTCTTACGTCCTTTTTGGGATCCCAAAACGTAAGTGGAGGGATACCTATGACATCGCAAAAGTTGTCCGTCCGTCCGTCTGTAAGCACGATATCTCTCAAAGGGAATGAGATATTTTGATGAAACTTGGTGTGAGGATGGACAAGTCAAGTTCGTAGATGGGCTTTGTAGCCCTACATTTAGGGGTGGGGGAGGGGGTTCAAATTAAGGGGCAAACAAAATATTTTGAAACAGCTAATGTGATAGTTGATTATGGGGTAGAAAGACATGCTGAACACGATGGTGAAAACCATTTTGTCATCGGACAAGTAGTTCGTCCGGAATCCGCCCAAAACCGGAAAGTTTGTAAAAACTAAAAGTTTTATTTGAAGTTGATTAGATCTTTGATTTAGGGGTAGGAAGACATGCTGAACACGATGGTGAAAACCATTTTCTCGATGGACCCACGTAGTTCGCCCGGAACCCGGCCAAAACCAGAAAGTTTGTTTAAAGTAAAAGTTTTATTTGGAGTTGATTAGATGTTCGATTTAGGGCAAGAAGACATGCTGAACACTTATGTGAAAACAATTTTCTACCCGGACATTTAGTTGGCCCGGAATCCGGCCAAAACCGGAAAATTGTTAAAAGATAAGTTTTACTTGTAGTTGATCAGATATCCGATTTAGGGGTAAGGAGAGATGCTGAATCCGTGTGTGACAATCAATTTTTACCCGGACATATAGTTCGACCGGAATCCGGCTGGAGCCGGAAAATTTGTTATGAGTTAGATTTTTATTTGAAGTTGATTAGATGTTCATTATCGGGAAAAGAAGATACCCTGAGTTCGTTTTTGAGCTTTCTTTTTTCGCCGGACAAGTAGCTCCGGAGTTCGGCCGAAACCGGGAAATTGGCAAAAGTGGCAGGTAGTTTTCGTCAAAACAGATATGACTTATAGGGGTAAACACACATGCTGAATCCATATCTGAACTTGGTTTTCTCAGATGATTAGCTATTTGGCCTTAATCTGTTTCTGAATTATAATAGTAAAAATGTTCATGGAGTCTGGCGAAGAAGTATCTGGCGAAGACAAGGCCCAGTCGTCTGCATCAGATATTGAATTTTTGAGATCCCATCGAAACCTTTGGTCTTGTTGCAGTTGTGGGGGTATCAGATACCACGGTTAAAAGTTTTATTTTGTGTTCTTAGTTATGGTATCCGATGTGCACTTACTGAGTAGGCCTACCTGGCCAGTCACCATGCTATCTGATACTTTGATACCATGGGGTCGACGGCAGTAATTGACTGTCGTATCTGAAAAGGTCATCTCACTTTCATAGGCACTTTCAGACTGACTGGCTACTCCTCCAAGGCGCGGCCACCTGTCACCACTTGACTCCTCCCCAAGGATATCATTTTTTGTCAAATTCTTGGGGCGCCAAGCCTAGGTTTTTGTCAAATTTGTGGGAAAGGAGCTTGGAACTTAGGGATGTGAGTAGATATTGTTACGGTGGTGCCATCTGCACCCCGCACTGCTAACTTATGCCGCTGCTAGGCAGCGCTACTCCCTTTCCGTTCGGTCTGTTTAATCATTTATACTGTCGCGGCTCTTGTATTATTTGTTAAAGGACACCTGAATGAAGAGTACCAAGTATCATCCCTATCTGTATGCTTACGTTAACATTGCCTGCAGAGAACCCAATCCAAATACGAAATAGTGTTTCCAAGCTATGATTTTTGCTCCATGTTGCATCTGTCCTTATTTCAGTACCGAACAGTTTTAGAAATGAACAAATGTCTCCAATCAACCCTTCTTCTGGAATATTTTTTAACTAGTTAAGCCCAAAAGTATATCTAGAAGAAATTCCAATACGATCCTTCCTCCAATCCTTCAAAATATGGCGTTGGGTTCCACCGTTCTGCAGCTCCCTTTCCGCCTTCCTGTTGCTTCGATCGGTTTACTGCTTTCGCACTAAATGGCTTCAATTGGTCGGAAAATCTTGACCATTTCACTGTAGATGATTCTTTCTTGGGCTTTGGACAACGGAGTTGTTCTTATGCTTTCGAAGCTGTGATGGATTCTGTTTCTCTCGCAGAAAGGGTGATGTTGTCTCTTCCACTGGAGTTCTTCGGGCATTCGGTCAGCGCTGTACAAGATTTGAATGAATTGCGCTTTTTGTCTTGAAGTCTGCATGTGCAGACCTCCAGAAACGAACATCCCTATTTTGAAAACGTCACGCTCAGGAGAAGAACGCTCTCCGTGGCCATGTCTGTAAATGCATTCTCCATGGTTGTTCAAGTATGATTTCATTGTTCAGGTTTCCTTTAACTCTTGGTTGCTATGACTCATGTCAGGAGCATGAGTCACCTTTTTCAAGACTCCTTTTCCAGGGTCCTGAGCGGCAACAACCCTTTTCACTTAAATGTTGTTTATTTGTAAGTACATGTCAGTGAATAAAACCTTTTGTTTATTTTACGGACCATAGGTCATTATTATGAGTATCGTTTAAAGCTCCTTAGAGTGGGCCTAGCCTATAAGTTTATGATGGGTGGTTTATAGCCTACTGTGGTTCGGTACGCAAACCATAGTGTGAATTGACCTGGGGAATCCATAATGAACCCGTGAAGTCAGCACTTGTAGTAGGCCATCTTGACGACCTAGGCAATCCTGGCTCCGATGCCTGTATACGTGGACATTTACCATCTTTTGTCCGGCCTACTACACCCCTCGCCATAACATTAGGTCGAGAGTGCTTCTTCACATACAAATACAGTCGTCGTAACAATATCAGAACTCCTTTTGAGGTAACTTGTAAAAGCGCAAATTCCCCAGATAAGCCGTCTATTTCCCCTCTCTTCGTATGTGCGTCGGTCCGAGAGGCATCCTGCCAATTCGTCAACCCAATTTTTAGACAGTTTCATTCCAAAAGTCAAATCTTTTAAATGTCAAATAGGTTTGTTCTGTTATCGTACCGGGTTTTTGTCAATCGACCTTGTGTTTCCGGCTTGACCCTTTATTTACTGTTATCAGGTACAGAAGTGCAAATTACAACCTTGAAGCTTGAACCAGCATTTATTTCAGGTCATATCTTGTAAAGTGTATCAGTTAACTTGTGGTCATTTTTATGTATTTCGTAAATATTTCATTGGCCTCTTTTATAGCTTTAAGCTCTTTGGAATTAAATTAGATTGATCCGTGGACAAAAAAATTGCCAATTATCGATTTCGCAAGGCAACAGTGGTATGAGATACCACGGTAATTGCAAAAACGACAAAATGCAGACACAGTTACCGTGTTATCAGATACCATAGTATCTGAAACAACGCAACTAATGGATTGTGGTTCAAGCGATATGAAATTCTGGAAGGATTTTTAGACGCTGAAATTGACACTCGAGCGGTGTGCTAACAACGGTGGAAACTGACTCGCAAACATAGTGAGCCTACCTTCATAAACATTGACGCTGATCGCGAATATTTCTTTGCTGACCTCATTTGAAATAATGAGCGTAATAGTGTAGGTACCAGACTTTTGGAAATAACGGATGATGGGGATTTGACAGGTATCCGTGTTGGTAGGTTCAGAGCATGTCTCATCTCCTAGAAAGAAAAAAAAAAGAAGTGAATTCTTTGTTCATAATTATTTTCAGGAAATAGTTTTTGGATTTACGAGGGGAAGGTCCGATGACATTCATCTTTTTTTCTATCCATTTGTAGTGAGAGGAGCCTCTGCGCTCCGTAAATCACCCCGGAAATGATACCCAAACCCGCGAAAGTCCCCTGAATCATTGGTTGATTCAAGAGACTCTCGCAAAGTTCCTCTTTGTCGCAAAGCCTCTTTTTCCTATACTTCGATTCTCTCGCGAAGTCAGTATTTCCTGCTCTAAAGAGCTCTCTTTACACTGTCAAGAGCGGTGACGATTTAGGTCAAATAGGGAACAATTTAAGTTAGTGAGGGACCGATGTAGGTAAAAGCAGGTGTATAAGGACCAAGATATATGTATTAAGGAAGTCAGTCGATCTTAAGCCAGTCCAAGGCACAGAAAACTTGACTAAGCAACTTTCAGACATCAAACCGACATGGGGGCTTAGATAAAGATACAGGGACCCAGGACCCCCCTTCTTTGTTATCTCGAACCCCCTCCTTAGTGCTCCCAAAGCTAGCTGGCAGGCCCTTGCCCCTTCTGCACTGTAATTATGCACTTATACACTGTAAAAGTTCGCCTTTGGCCGTGTTGACTAACAGATCGGGACAGTAGTCAAGAGGTCGTGCGTACGATTCCTACTCCCGGCACACAAACCTTTTGGTTTTTTTCACTAACTCAAAAGTCGAATTCTCGGAAATTGCCCGGAAACTGCAATGGTGGTGACGATAATTTTTCTTACTCTCAATATCGACTCAGGGTACATTCTTGATATGTCAGCTAGCTCCCCGAGTCAAGTTTGAGTCAAGTTTTCTGTTCCTTTAAGGCCGTCGTAATCAATGACATATTGACAGTGTTATAGTGGAATTACAAGTGTACGCACTCCATATATTAAGTAAGTCGTAACGTTTATTAAACCTATACTCGCAATCTAGTTCGTTTGACTCTATAACACCCTAGGAGATAGACCCACGAGCCTACCCCACGCTACCGAATAAAGTACAGGACCGAGGTCCAAAGGCTACATCTTTTATAGGTACTACACATTCACATTGATAGTAGCTGCCCGAATTGTTACGGTGGCGCCATCTGCGCCCCGCACTGCTCATTTCTGCCGCCACTAGGCAGCGTTGATCCCTTTCCGTTTATTATGTTTAATCTTTTATACTGTCCGTAGTCTACTCTTTATTATTTTATTAACTCAAGATCATGAGTCATCTAACTACACTTCTTTTCCTGGCCTCGACCGGCCAACACCTATTTTTTCTTAAAGGTTGTCTATTTTGTAACTAAAGTCAGCGTTGCCACATGTCGCACGATAGTGTGAATTGTCACTCTATTTTGTTTTTGTCACTCTCGTCCTACGTGGGACATAAAAATCACTCTATTTCGGAAAATGTCCACATGTTTCATTTCCAGCAGTGATTCCGACCAAAAGTGACTATTTCACGTTTTTTCATGGAAACAAAACTAAGATCTGTCATTTTTGCAGCATTGATTCAGACGAAAAGTCACCGTTCCACATTTTTTCATGACAATAAAATTTCACTCCGACTTCACTCTCTGTTTTTGACGAAAAATCACTCTAAATTTTTTCGATGTGGCAACCCTGAGTACAGTACCAGTTGATAAAACCCTTTGTTTATATACGGACAATAGTTCATTGTTATAAGCCTTATCTAAAGCTCCTTAGAGTGGGCTGGACTGTAAGGCCTAGTGTATAATGGGTGGTTGATAGCCTATTGTGTGTTCGGTGTGCAGATTATAGTGTGAATTGACCTGGGTAGTCCATAATGAACCCGTGAAGTCTGCAGGTGTAGTAGGCCATCCTGACGCCCTAGGCCATCCTGACTCCGATGACAGTATCTCTGGACTATTACCATCTTCTGTCGAGGAAACTACACCCCTCGCCATGACATCAGCTTGAGAGTGCATCTTCACATACAAATACACTCGTCTTCTACACTGTCAAAAGTATTCCTTGTGCAATCTGAACGCCGAAAGAATCTACAACGAGCCGTGTTTTAGGCAAAACTTCGTAGAGGCCAATGACCTACTTTTTGTTCATTATACTATTATTACTGTTGAAAAAACGAGTCTCATGGAGTCATGGTGTACTTCGTCTAGTTCGCAACTGCAGACTTATTGTCTCACTGGAGAAATATTACTTCACTATGATAAAAAGTTAGTATTATTTACCTGTTACATTGTAAGTACCAACATATACTTCCCAGCAATAATGAAACTTCGACGATCCATTACACATTATATCCACACTGAACAGATCGTTGTGCTTTAACCAGGTCTTACCAACAATCTGGATGTTCGAAACGGGATCTGAAAAAGTTCAATCAATTACTAAATTTCGCCACTTATTTCAAGCAGACAGCGACCAAGCAATTATACATTTTTGTCCAGTTGCATATTCAATGATTGGGGCCGGGGAACGACCAACCGAACAAATTTTCCGAGGGTCGGCCGATGTGTAAAATCTATCCGTCTATCCAACAGATTCGGACGATAGGAGCTTAGCACGCAAGGAAGGGACTCAGGCGAAAACAAATCGGATATACCCCCCCCCCCCCCGGGATTGGCCGATGGATATGAGTTGGCTCCTCTTTTGGGAGGAGTCAAGTAGTAACAAATGACAGGTTTCCCGCCTTGGAGGAGGAGCCAAGTGGTGACAAGTGACGGCTGGAGGAGAAGCCATGTTGATCATATGTGGCCAGGAGCGAGGATCCTGCGGAGCTTGGTGGAAGCAAGGAAGGAGGGAGGAAGCCACCCAGGACATTTATCAACGG
Source organism: Branchinecta sandiegonensis (assembly GCA_030848855.1). Lineage (NCBI taxonomy): Eukaryota > Metazoa > Arthropoda > Branchiopoda > Anostraca > Branchinectidae > Branchinecta > Branchinecta sandiegonensis. The sequence goes on along the minus strand of JAUPMV010000003.1, from coordinate 3,935,072 downwards.
TTGTGGCGGGGGAATGACCAAATTGTGCCGAAAGAATTTTTCCAAAATTCAGGTAGTTCCGAGGCCCGGGATTGGCCGATGGATATGTTTCCGGGAAACTCCCTTACCCCGCCGCCCAACCGTCGTTGGTTCCGGTCTGGCCACAAAATATCTCGCAAAATAGATCATTTAGGGCATATGACATTTATAAACTCTACACTAAACACGTTTCATCCCATTCGTTCCATCGGGTTTGACCCCTAGGTGAACAAGTTTTCGGTACCTCACCCTCCCCCCAACTTCCCTCGCAGTGGCCGAATCCGGTTCAGACACATAACTGCATCATCTATTCAATCACGCCCATCAAGTTTCACTCGAATCGGAGCAATTCCGCGACATTTCTGGTACCCCTTCCAATTCCCCCCACCAAGGCCAAATCCATCCGGAACCTAAATGGTTATCTATCGCATATGACCTTTGTATCCTCAAGCCTCCGCCGTGCACCTGATCTTATCACCCGCCAGGTCTAAATCGAATCTGAGCTTTCCAGGAAATTTCCAGTACCCCTGCAGCTCCCCCCCCCCCCCAAACCCAATCATTCCACTCGTTTGATCCCTTGGCGTGTTAAATTTTTTCGGAAATTCCCCCACCCCCACCCCCTTACTGTGTCCGATTCCGGTTCGGATACGTAAACAAGTAATTTAGGGTACACGTCTCTTACCACCCATCAAGTTTAACTCAAACTCGAAAAACTTTTGGGGAATCCCCCCCCACACACACCGTGGTAGGATTCGGTCCAGACCTTAAACTATGTCATCTAGGGCATATGATCTCTCTACATTCCAATTTTCATTCAAATCACTCCACTCGTTTGACCCCTATGCGAGCCACAGAATTTCCGGAACTCCGCATATGACTCGGATACATAAATGTCGGATCTCTGACATCTCCTGTTCCCGTCCATGAAGTTTGACTCGAATCGGAACATATCTTCTAATTTCCGGTCCTCGCTTCATCCCCCCTACCGTGGCCGGAACGGGTCCGGACGCCAAATAACAAATCTAGGCCCTATAAACTTTTTATTATTGTTCAACTTGCATCCCATTCGGTCCATCCGTTTCGTTTTTTAGCGCGTGTCACAAAGTAGCTATTTCCAAGTTGATCTCGTCGGGTCCCTGGTATGCCTGCTACAGACCAACGGACGGACAGAAACTGGGATCGCTATATGGTACCTGGGCAAAGGGCAATTGCCATAAAATCACACAAAGAAGAACAAACACTAAAATGAATGAATGAATGAATTGCCCATCAACAGCACAAAAGAGGCAAAAGATGGACTATGCACTGTCAGTAGTTTCATAACAGATTGCGCATAACACTTTCAAGAATAAGACCTTTTCACTTAGAAATAAAGTGCTATGAACAATTAAGTTTACACTATTTCGTGCCTAGATCTCCAATAACACCTTCAACTGGTAAAAATACTAACGGGAACGAAAGAAACATAGCATATAACATCCAAAAGTGTTAACTGTTGAAACCGCGCATCCTGCTGTTGTCGTTATGTAACTTCTGACAGTGTAGTATTTTTACCTATTGAAGGTGTTGTTGGAGATCTGGGCACGAAATAGTATAAACTTAATTGGTCATAACACTTTTTTTTTAAGTGAAAAGGTGTTATTCTTGAAAGTGTTATGCGCAATCTGTTATGAAACTTCTGACAGTGTGTGAAAAAAAGAAAAAACAACGACTACAAAAAAACAACAACATTAACCTAGACACAAGATCAAACAAATCTTATCAAAAAAGAATACTCATCCAGGGGTGTACAGCATCCTTATGATGGTCAGGCCCTTAAAATGGTCAGCACTCAGCAGCAGAAACGCGAAGGTCCTGGGCGACACAGGATAACTACATGCAAAGGTCAAAAACATAGTAGAAAATCGAAAATCTAGTAAAAAATCTGAGCGTTCCCGAACCGTTCTGGAACGACAACTCTGTCAGAGCCTCGTTTTTGTTGCACTCTGCAGGACCACTTCTCGGCCACTTCCGGGTTGATTCTTTCTACATTCGCTTTTGCACTGCAGTGCTTCCGAGGAAGACGGCAGCGCTTCTCAAGAATCGCGACTTGCTTACCGACCAAGTCCGTGCTTCCCTGCAAGGTGCTGCATCAACCAAGGAGAAATCGTTCAGGAAGCGAGTCCAAAAAAACCATCCTGTGCAGAAGCAAAGAAGTGCTGCAGCAGCACTACTGCAACAAAACGAGGCTCTGGTTTATTGCTTACCTCTAGCGTGGACAGTTGCTTCGAACTTCCCATATTTGAAATCTGTGGAATCCGTAGGTAAGCTTATTTCTCCCTCAAATGCTACGCTTTCCCTTACAGCTCGGTGGCCTGCGACGGTAGGACGAACACTTGGTAAGAGAGTTGTTGCGGGTCGCGTGGTAGTTGATGTAACTACCGTTGTGGTAGATGGTACAGAGGAACTGGTGGTACTGGAGGGGGTTGTTTTAGTAGTTGTGGTTGTCGGGGTGGGTGTTGTTGTAGTAGTAGTGGTCGTCGTTGTTGTTGTAGTAGTAGTAGTAGTCGTTGTGGGTGGTCTAAAGTCCGCGAACACTTGAACACTGACGGTATAGCTCTATAAAGGAAAGTTATCTTATCCCGTGAATACAGCATCTAGCCTGCTACTCTGACAGGATCAGCGCAACGAATTGAGTGGTCACTAATGTCGCTAATGTTCTCGTTGTGCCTGAGAGTCTGAATCCTTACGAATTTACTGACCACAATCAGATAGGCTACTTAAATCCTCATTTATTTTTATCACTGTAAGCCACAGATTTTTCTTCACAGAAAATCAACGAAGAAACCAAAGAAAATGGGTTTTGTAAAGGCCAACGAATATAAAAACCTTTACAAACCCCATTTTTGTTGGTTTCTTCGTTGATTTTGTGTCATATGTCAGGCCAGTGTGGATTACGAAATTATCTTAGATTTTCCTTCAGGATAATAAATAACAGTTTTCGTCAAGGTGGATTCGGAACATTAATACCGACAACATCTCGAAGCACGGGGTTTGGAAACCCAAGATACCGGAATTTGCAAGGGTGGAAATGATGCAACACACTCCGAGAGACAAAATAAACCAATAAAAAAAAATAAGACTGATAGTGCCGGGGGCCTCATGTATCGGGGGGGGCGGGGGAGGTACCCCCAGTCTACCCTAATCACAAACCCCTGTTTTTTGGATACCCTATGCCAAACGTTGGGTATATCTAGCACTGGCCTCTCTACCTCATGCCTGACGCTGGATACGTTAGGCCAAATGCTGGACACTCTAACCCAATAAAATACTGGTGATTTGCATGAAGCTCAGGAATCAGCCAATCATAATTCATTTATACTGGAGTGTGACAAGGTCAGGTACCGGCAGGTATCCGGCGTTTGGCATAGGGTATCCAGCGTTATTTATTTATTTATTTAACTGAATCAACCCGTATGGAAATAATTCAAGTCATCGTATTATGGGACATTTTTCCAATCGTAAACAATTGAAAACAATTGGAAACGATCGTAAACAATTGTTGTTTTACGACCGTGAACAGTTGTTCACGATTGGAAACAGTAGTTTATGATTGAAAAAAGCTGTTTGCCATTGTAAACAGTTGTTTCCAATTGTTTCCAATCGTCTGCGATTGTAAACGTTGTTAACGATTGTATTTTTACGGTTGTAACAGTTGTTTCCAATCGTAAAATAACAATAGTTTACGATCGCTTCCAATTGTTTTCAATTGTTTGCGATTGGAAAAATGTCCCATAATACGATGACTCGAATTATTTCCATACGGGAACGAACAACAAGGGCCATTTAAATCTTCAAAAAACAAACAATATTAACAAGAACACACTATTATACATTACAAAAAACGGGGAAGAATTGCAAAACAGCAACTTCCCCGCGACAACCATATTGGGAGCGTCAGCCTCATGTGCGGCCCAGCCAGGGCTAAAGTCCGGTCTTCACCTCCCGGAACTTCCGGAATCTGGGCTTCCAGATTATTCTTTGACGTCTTCTGTAAATTGCATTCGGAATATGAACGGGTCCAGAAGTATATCAAAATATTCCGGAAAAAGGGGCTTTTGAACTTCCAGATTTCCGGATTTTTAAGTATCGCAGAAGAAATTCAAAAAAACTCTAGGAAAATCTGGGAACCCAGATTCCGGAAGGTGAAGACTCAACTTAAGACTCAAGAGTGCGCTTCTGCAGAGAAAGAGCAGAAAAGCGCCTAAAGGAGGGAAGGCCTTCACCAAAGAACATTAACGACGCACTGAAGTTCCACTTGAACCCATGCAACCAACGAAAAGAGTTATTGTACAGGACACGAAAGCTGCTTTCGTGCCTAACCCTAATGTCACTAACAAGAGCCACACAACAAAGCCGAGTGCACAGGGGCGTCACGACTGGGGGGGGGGAGGGGGGGACGCCCCCCCCCCCCCAATGCTGTCGGCCAGTCGGTAAAAAATAACCGAGTCGGTGCGAAGCGCCGCGATTTTATGTCAAAACAGTTGATTTTTTTTTCATAAATCAGTCGGTTTTTCTGAAAATTGGTCGATTTTTCGTCAAAATAGTCGGTTTTTCTGAAAATCAGTCGATTTTTTTCAAAACTGTCATTTTTTGTTGTTGAAAACAGTCGTTCTTTCTGCAGAAACAGTTGGTAAAGATTACCAGCCAGTCGGTAAATGCCTCGTCCCCCCCCCCCAAACATTTTGGCTAGTGACGCCTCTGCGAGTGCAGTAGGCTACGTCAAGAAAAGCAAAGTCTTGACCCGTGAGCCGCAAGCCCCGAACTTCCTAACCAGCAGATTAGCTCGAGCGCATAGTGACCGTGATAGGGCAGCTGCATGCAGCTCATCACTCATCGAAGGGGTAAACGTAGACCTAGGTATTTAAACTCATCCACAAATTGAAAAATTTGCCCTGAAAGAAAAAATCTTTGGAAGGAGATGCAGGCGGATGCCGCGGGGATGAATGCCATGCATTAGCTAGGCAGCTAAACCCTAGATATACCCAGCGTTTGGTATAGGGTATTGAAAAATAATAGATTTGTAGTAGACAGCCGTAAAAAAAAAATAACCAAGTCGGCGCGAAAGCGCCGCGATTTTCCGTACAAACAATGGATTTTTTTTTTCTTGTAAATAGTCGATTTTACACTGAAAACAGTCAGTGTTTCTGAGTTTTAATGACTTGAGCCTGAAGATGATTGTAAAGAAGGGCCAAATATCACCGGAACAAGACTCAGCTGACCAATCCTTTTGGCGCAGTCGAATTTCCTCACAGAGAAAAAAAAATGAAATTTGTAAAGTACCTGACACTGCAAAACGGATGCGTCAGCTACATTTTATTAGAGCTATCTTTAGTCCCTTCTAGGCAACGGACCTCTTAAGGTTCAAGCCACTCAAGCTCGAAAATCAGAGCAAAATAACACTAGGAGTAGAGCCCAGACTCGGAAAAAGTGACACACACTCGAACAGCAGCGATACTATCACCACTAGCTACAGTGAATGTCCCAACTGAAACTCAATCAGCTGTGCACCAGCGCTGGCTCCAATGACTTCATTTTCTGAACACGCCTCAGAAAAAACGCCTCCACTGTATCCTTGATGCGAGCAGATCGCATCTTATCTTATCTTGCAGTATTTGCTATTGGGGTTAATCTTGTCTCTACTAAGATAAGATTATCTATAATTCGGATTAATCTTATCCCAGTAGAGATAAGGTTAATCCCGTAGCAAATACTGCAGTTAACTTTAATCCTTACTAGGGAAACTTTTTACAGTGTAGTGGGCAGCGCTATGAGTATAGCAAGTTTGCATAGGTCTTGGCGCTACTTCCTAGTGTTATTTTGCTCTGTCGAAAATGAACTGTTAATTTTCCATGTAAAAACCTTACTTACTTACTTAAAGGTCCACTCTTGCTTATTCTGCCTTTTATAGTATACTTAGCTCCCATATGGAATTATAAGCTTGTAAAATCCCCACCTTTCTCCATTGTTTTTTTTTCATAACTACTAATTTTTAGCGCTTTTTCAGCCTTGCCGAGTTTTCCCGTCACCCGACGAAAAGTTTGCCGGAATCTTCATTGTCCGCTGACAACTCTTTTACACACAAGGATGTGATAATCTTCTGTTTATTACTTCTTTTATTTGCTTATTTTTCCCATTATTTAACCAAGGCACGTTCAGTTTTCAAATCTTTTGCGCCCAGCCGCCACGTCGGAGAGCAGGAAGGCTGGGTATAGTCGAAAAGCGATAACAAGAGAATCACTAGTTTCAGGTGGAAAGTAATGTTGTTTTCGGAAACTTTTATTATGATCAATTTTATAGGGAAAAGATCATTCCTAGTAAGAGTTGTGCTTTAAATATAGGCTGAAGGAATAATTTATTAATTAACACTAACTTACCTTAGGAGATGAGAAATTCGTACGGAGAATGGGGACCGAAGACACAGTATCATCTTTATCATTTACTGACCATAGGTAAGTAATGTTAGTAGCTCTGGAAAGAAAATTTGACGGATCGTAGAACTGAACTTCAAATTCAGTGGTTGTGTTGGTCGACACGAAGCCCTCAGTGATAGTCTTTATTCCAGACTGGCGGTAACATAGGTTTCCGTTAATCCGATCTAAAACATAAAAAGTCGGTAAAGACACAGTACAGAGACATTTGATTTTACTTTTGCGGATTGGCAGAGAACTACTGCATTCGTAGGTTTAACTTATTTTTTGTAAAGTTTCATTGTAGGTATTGGGAATCGTCCGATTCCGTTTCTCACCCTATTTGAATATTCCGCGCTTGTAGAGTACAGTAGAATTTAAATTGAAAATAGTTGCGTTTTTGCTGATACCATGGCATCTGTTACCACGATAACTGGATCTGCAATTAGTCGTTTTTGCAGTTCTCGTGTTATCTGATACACGGTGCTCTGCAAAAACGACTATTGCCGAATTTGCACTTTTCGAAGTCATCCCAGAAGAAAAACAGATATCCAGTTACATCACTAAGTGCTAAACTTCTTTCTCACCAATCTGACAAAATTTGATGAAAGTGAGATGACTCTTCAGATACCATGACCAGTTACCACGGTCGGACCGTAGTATCTGAATATCTGATACCACGACAACTGGCCAGATACCACGATAACTGCAAAAACACCTTTTGACCGTGGTATCAGATACCACGATAACTGCAAAAACGACTTTAGACCGTGGTAACAGACACCATGGTATGAGCAAAAACGCAACTAATGACTTTCACAGCAATCATGCCAAATTTGCATTTCTCGTCGACATATCATAAACGAACACGTTGTCAATGGACGTTTACAGCAGATTTCAGATGTTAATATATACATATACAATTTAAACACAACCAAACTACATAAATGCAAATGGAACAAAACAAATTCATTTTTAGTCGTGTCGTGAGAATTAAAAATTGTCCCGTAGATGGAACGAAGCTTTTCCTGTATCTTTCGTGAGTGAAAATACTGGTGTTAATTTGGGGACTTTCTGGGATTTTTCTCGGGGGGTCTACTTCTGGGAGGATCGTGAATGGGTGGGAAGAGATCACGGAACGTGGGGTCAGAAAAAGCTCGAGTTTCGTAACCATAGCACAGTGTTAGTCTCCTTTCCTCAAGCGCAGTGAGCCCGAACTTTTTGAGAAGATACATATAGGAAAGCATTCCTTCCCGTCCAATAATGCGCAAAGTCCTATTTTGGATACATTCTATCCGGTCTGAAAGATCTTTAGTAAGGCCAAAATGCCATACCGGACAAGCATAGTCGAGAATTGGGCGTATAAACGAAGTATAAAAGTGGAGCAAATCTGAAGGGGGGGGGGATAAAAATTTAACCATGTGTTTTAGGAGCGATAGCGAGGGGAAAGATTGTTTAGTTATAGTTTCGACATGGGAGTCCCATTTAAGGTCGTTAGAGAGGGTAACACCAACAGCTTTACCACCGGAAGAGTTACTTCTGGGGGAATGGGTTGGGAGAACTCAGGAACAGATTTTAGAAAGCTGATGGTCATAACATTTGACTTGTCAGTGTTAACGGTCATCATTGATTCTGCGGCTTCCTCTGTGATATTTCAGAGTATCTCCATTGCTGAACTTTTTGCGTTTCGTCGGCAAACTTCTAAAACTGCGCTTTTCCCATTCATAACGCTATTTAGCAGTATTGGGTAAAGTTAACAGTAACGAATCTTGACAGTAGCGTCACCAGTTCAGTTGGTTGGTAGACAGCCTTCAACCAGATTAATGGCTTGAAATATTTAAAGTGGATTTGGTGTAATTTCGGATTATTACAGTAGTTATATAATTAAGATAAGTATTGGAAATTTATAAACTTTAAACTGAAGTATTCATTCATAAAGTAAAAGATTCAATATATGTAGGGTTCGTGACTACACTTATATCTGACTTGTACATCTGTAAATAGTCGTTCTCGTTACAATAAACGTTATTTGACGTTGGACTGGAGGAATCGGCGTGACCGATGGGTCTTCCCAACAGTAGGTTTAACCGATATGGGTCTACTACAGTCAATATAATGTGGAAGACCTGCTAATTGTCATGAAAGAAAATAAACTAAGAAAATAAAGCCGGTTTGCTTTTTTAAAGGACCTGTCTTACCTATAATACTAACGCAACCTACTTCTGTAATCACTTCATACATTTCTAAACCCGGAGACCCCAATTTCGTACGGTACGATCTAACCCCTCTGACAAAACCACGCTGATTTTCTCACTTGCCGTGTTTTGTATCCTTCGATGTGTATCACGCTGTCGACGGTTGTCTGCGAGAAGTTTTTCCATCAGAAAAAATGATTATGTAAATTTTTCCCTGTTTCGCTGTAAGTCAACGGGTCTCGGAAAAGGCTTAAAACAGTCAAAACCGTGGGTTATTTGTTGAAAGCACAGTCTAGTTTTATAAATAGTGCGAGGGATCCTTTAAGTAATGTTTTAGCATCATTATACTGTAGCAGCCATTTTATTTTAAGCTTGATTTCGGCAAACGTGTGCCGACGGATTTCCTCAAACGTATTCCGAACAGTCTGATATTGCTACATTACTTCTATCTATTTTGCCGACAAGCTGAAATGGCAGAATAGGCTTACTAGGATGAAGTTGACATAACTAAGCTTTGGGCAGGAGTTGATTTTTGCACAAAAACGAAGAATAAAATTCGGTACATTTTTGCTGGGTCGCGTGTAACATGTCTAAGCTGCAAAACTGTACAGACGGATTTCCTTCTCAGACCATACTGGGGGGAGGGGGGGGGGGGGGGGGGGGGGGGGTCCCTGCACGATGAAAGATTTGTAGCCTGCGTAGTTGTATGGTAGTTGGAAGAAAAAGTTACATGTAATACTATGTAGTAGCAGAGAATACTATCATTTCATGTGCCTCAGACTAGTCAATCTTATGTAGTAGTATCCAGTAGCATCCTGTCTTGCCATAATAGCATCCAGTCTTGCTAATAGAAGCACGCAGTAGTATGCAGTAACACGGTAGCCTTGAAGTAGAAGCATGTAGTAGCATCAGTTAGTACTGCATGCTACTTTTTCGTACAACTTCGTACTACTATTTTGAGATACATTTTTCATCGAATGGCTCTTACTTGTAATGTTGTACTTAGTGGATACGGAGCCCTCTGGTATAGGGAATATGGAAAACATCCTGTAAGCAGTCACATCCATGGAATATGTCCCAGCTGCATACTTGGAACTTGGATAGTTTACAGTCCACTGAACCTCAATTTCACTCGACTTCTCTGTCTGTAAAAACAAGAGGTAGAACCTCATATGGCACTTGCAAGTTGTGTCCCGATGAAAAAAATTTGTAGCCTGCATAGTTGTATGGTAGTTGTACGAAAAAGTTGCATGTAATACTATGTGATAGCAAAGAATACTATCATTTAACGTGGCTCAGACAGGTCCAGTCTTATGTAGTAGTATCCAGTAGCATCCTGTCTTGCCATAGTAGCATCCAGTCTTGCTAATAGTAGCATGCAGTAGTATGCAGTAACACGGTAGCCTTGAAGTAGAAGCATGTGGTAGCATCAGTCAGTACTGCATGCTACTTTTTCGTACAACTTCGTACTACTATTTTAAGATAAATTTTTCATCGGGGTCAGAGGATGGAAGTGGGAATTTGTCAATTCGTAGGTTTATTGTAATCTTTTGTAAGCAAAACCCTTGAGGCACAAGAAATGCTACAGGACTGAAAATCCGTCAATTGCTCCAAGCTGCAATTTAAGGTATTTAGGGTAAATGATCATGGACCCTTTGAGATAATGAAAATGTATCTTTTGGTCAAAACTACTTCTTTCACTTTGCGGTTAGGATGCACTTTGCGGTGATGATGCGCACTTTAAGAGGGCTAAGAATTTATTTGTAAGCAAACCCCTAAGGCAGAAATGATCATGGGCCCTTGGGGAAAATGTATCGTTTGCACAAAACTATCTTTTTTTGCGGTTAAGATAAGAACTTGAGGGAATTTATTTGTAAGCAAAGCCCTTTAGGCAAAAAGGATCTTTGGCCACTTGAGACATGAATGTATCTTTTGGTCAAAATTACTTCTTCAATATCGCGGTTAGGCTGCGCACTTTAAAGGTACTAAAAACTCATATTTAAGCAAACCTTTAAAGGACCCCTCTTGCTTATTCTTCCTTTTACAGTTTAGCTAGCTCACATATGGAACAATAAGCTTCTAAAATCCCCAGTTTTCTCCATTGTTTCGTTTTGTCCCGTCACGTAGCGCAAACTTCGCCGGAATCTTCAACGTTCGCTGATCACTCTTTCACACATAAGGATACGAGAAGCTTGAAAGTGTTGTTTTTCATTTTGAAAGACATGGTAGACTACCTGATCTATCTTCTTTTTTAGACTTATTTTGTTTTGCTTAGTTTTCCCACTTGTCAACCACGGCGCGTTCAGTTTTCAAATGTTTTGCTCCCAGCTGCCGCGTCAGGGAGCAGGAAGGTTGGATAGAGTCGACAACCGCTAACAAGAAATCACTAATTATACGTGGAAAGTAACGGTATTCTCAAAAAACGATATTTCTGATCCATTCCGTGGTGAAAAGATCATTTGTAGTAAGAGTTGTGCTTTGAGGCAGAAATGATTATGGGCCCCTGGGAAAATGTATCGTTTGCTCACAACTTTTGTTTGCCCTTTGCGGTTATAATGTGCACTTTAAGAAGGTCGGATCGGGGAACCGACTATTTCCAAGTTCATCTGGTCGGATCCCTCATACGAACGCCAAGTTTCATCGTCCTAGCCCACCTGGAAGAACCTTAACTCTGGATGACCGGATTTCCGGATCCCCCCCCCCCCCCCACACACACAGTGCCCGGACACAGTCTGGTTCTGTAAATGATCTTTCTAGGACTTAAGCTTGATATTCATAACATCAAACTTCATTAAGATCCGATCACCTGTTCGGAAGCTATACAACCAATCAATCAAGTTTATTATCCAAATAGCTTGAAGCTAGAAGAGGAATAACATATTTATACCACACCTTTATAGCCTACAATCCTCAATATTCCGGATTCTCCCTCCCTCACTCCACCCACGATGGTCGGATCGGGGAACTGCTTATTTCAAGTTAATCTGGTCGGCTCCCTGATACACATGCCAAGTTTCCTCGTCCTAGCCCACCTGGAAGTACCATAACTGCGGATCACCGGAATTATAGACCCCCCCCCCCCCTCCAACTCCCCCACAGTGCCCAAATCCGGTCCGGTTCTGTCAATGATGTACCTAGGGCTTGTACTTGTTCTTCCCACCAATTTTCATCCCGACCGTTCCACACTTTTCCGAATATCAAGTGTCATTAAGATCCGATCACCCGTTCGAAAGTTACGCAGGCCATTAAATTCCGAATTAGCCTCCCTCCTCCCCCCAAGATGGTCGGGTTGTGCAAGTGAATATTTCGAGGTTAATCTGGTCAGGTCACTGATACGCCTGCCAAGTTTCATCGTTCTAGCAAATCTGGAAGTACCCTAACTCACAAACGTGGGACTGACCGACAGACCGACGGAATTGAGATCGGTGTATGGCACTTGGCACCTGTGCATCGGTGTATGCACAGTTTACTATATTTACTAATCAGTAATCTGCCAGAAGACTTTATGGTTCCCAATTTATATTTACATTATGCACAAGGGAATAGCGGAACAGAACACCGAGAAAAAGAGGCATAGTGTTATCAGCGATTCAAAATCTGAAACTGAGGAACTGATGGAACTGAAAGACAGCATGCGGGCTATGATCTTGATGACAGACGGTTGCGAGGTAAAGCCGCGTTCGATTAATTCCTCCTTGTCTTGGTCTTTTCTTCTTGTTACTGCATTGTCAAGGTTTAAAGCCAATTGATTTAGCCTTGTCAGGTGAACGAATTTCGAGACAAGTGTCATAAATGCAGTAGAGAAATGTACCTAAGACAGGGCCGAGATTTGCTCCTAGATCAAGTCATCATTCATCACGTCTTGTCTGTCAGGGCGATGACAATCGTGGGCAAGTTTATCGCATTAAAGCCAGAGAAATGACACTGATTTTAGTTGTCAGTACTGAGACAAGACCAAGACAGGGCTAAATCAAATGCGGCTTAAGTCAAATAAGGTACCCCTAGCCATTCAACGGATCGCTGCGCTGACTCCGCTTATTCTATTTCATGTAGGCCTACTGTATTCTTTTTTGTATCAGTTGTTAACTGGTGCTCCACTATTAAACATCGCTATAGTTTGCTGTATATAGTAGAATTTGTAGACCGATGGTTAGACTATCACAGACGCCCAACACAGACTTCACACAAGTTTAAAAAATCGTGATTTGTTCATAATTTTTAAACCTCGTGATACTGAAGTTTTAAAAAAGGTTAAAACCTGTGATTCCTGTTCACAGTAAAAAAAAATCTTACAGTATCTGCTACTGTGATTAATATTGTCTCTACTGAGATAAGATTATTTCTAATCGAATTAATCTTACCCCCACTGAGATAAGACTAAGCCCAGTAGCAAATATTGCAGTTAACTTAATCCTTACTCGGAGAAACTTTTTACAGTGAAAACTGTCCAGAACTTCCGTACGAGTATACTTTGGAATAGAGAAGCTCTCCGTAGCTCTTTATCCTCACGGGGTACTGCAGTCACTGCGACTGGTGCATGATGACATACGAAAATTGATTTCGTGAACGACTATATTTTGAGTATAGACTGAACAAGCAACTGTCTGCTCTAATCCACCCTTCATTTTTCAGATACTCTAACCTATACGCTTACCTTGCCCTACTTGACTATAAAGGAATCATAAACGGTTGATTTCCAAACTTCATCAAATCACCAATATTTTGCCGAGTTAGGATACCCATCATTTGCATGGGGTACCCATGCCATGAGTTTAACTTTAAAGTAAAGTAGGCCTTACCACGGCAGAAGTTTGTTAACAGATGATTGCGCCCCTTCTGTTAAATGGTACGGTAAGTCGGATGTCGAGGATACTAGTGTCATTTTCCTATTAAGCGTTCTATTTCGAGATAAACTTTCTGTTATGACCCTCTTAAATGTTATGTATCTCGAAAAGATAACATGTAAAGGGGTCATGACGGATATCTTCGCATAACGTTTTACACTAGGATGCGCAAACAAGCGTTATCTGTTATCAAACGTCTGACAGTGTAGCGCAGTCTACTATGAGCGTGTTCCACCCTTCTAACAATGGTAACTATTAGTTACTATTTTCGTTCCAACCTCGTTAAAAGTTACTACGCTGACCGTTCTAACCTTCTTGAAATATTAACTATTTGCTTACCACGCTCGGGAACGTAGTAAGCGTGGTAACTACGAATCCCTGTGACGTGATTGGCCGGATTAGCCCGTGGCACGATATTTTGCTGAAAACAGAAAAATACGTTCCAGCCTTGACGCCAAGAAGCCAGAATTCGTGACGTCAGGCGTAGCAACTAAGGTAAGTAGGGTGGAACACGCTCTATAACTCCCTGGTTTCGGGATGCCCAGTGCCTAATAAAATATGCCCAAATCCCGGGTACCTGCGGGCAGGGGCGTCACGACCGGGGGGGGCGCCCTCCCCCCCCCCCCCCAATGTTGTCAGCCAGTCGGAAAAATAACCGAGTCAGCACGAAGCGCCGCGATTTTTCGCCAAAACAGTTGATTGTTTTCATTAAAATAATAAATTTTTCGGAAAATCAGTCGATTTTTCGTCAAAACAGTCGTTTTTTTCTGAAAATTAGTCGATTTTTTTCGAAACTGTCGTTTTTTTCTTGAAAACAGTCGTTTTTTCTGCAAAAACAGTCGGTAAAAATTACCAGCCAGTCGGTAAATTCCTTCCCCAAAAAAAAAACATTTTGGCTAGTAACGCCTCTGCCTGTGGGCACCTCAACCCTGACCTACTCCACTATAAAATAATCCTGATTGGCTGTCTTCTGAACTTCATTCAAATTCAAGCTGAATTAAAAAGTTAATTAATTAATTAAAATGATCAATATTACTGAGTTAGGATATCCAGTATTTGTCATAGGATAGGGTACAGGTAGGCTATCCCAAAATCACGGTATGTGGTAAACCTGAGCTTAAACTACAACTTACTGTGTAGTAGTGACCTCCTTTGCCTCTATCACTGAATTCAAAGTAAAATGTTCCTTGAGGCCTTACTCCGTTTGAAGCTGTTAATCTTGCTGTGAATGTTATGTCAGCATCTAAGACAGCTGGACCATTGCTGGAAAGCCAAAGATCCAGACATGCTCCAAAATGTAGCAAATAGCCTACAAAATATTAACAGATAAAGTTTTCATTTCCTCTAAAAAAGAAGAAAAAACCTCAGTCACACACAAAAGTTTGGCGGTTAAATCTCTTGTCTGGCTTGTATTCTGTGCAGGCAGTAGTCCGATCCGCGGCCTGTTCAACTGAAACTGACACCTAAGCTACTGAACCATTCATCTCTCCGGTTCAAACCCTGAAATAATTGTAAGTGCAGAGTATTGTATTATTAATGTTTATGTATCAGTTACAGTACGAATAAAAACACCTTGAACCTTGAACGTACTTACGGAGTCCTTTTAACCAAATGAGTCTACAGTCACAACAATAATCTGCCCACTCCTGCTCTACGGTACTTTCTGACAAAGTTCTAGATCTTAAGTATTCACGTATTTAACGCTATACTAGATAGAAGACACTACAACAATGGACAACCTCATTCACTGGCCTAGAAGGGGAATATACTTGTGTAGACCTAGGTGTCTCCTTCCCTGCACACCGGACTGGGGATGCAGGGGTGCTCCAGTGTGGAATAGGCTGTTTAATATGTGGGATCATCCAGGCTATTCAAAAGCTCAGTATTGGCCTACTCTGTGTCTGTGGTAGCTAGGGTACAGCCCATCTAGCATAGCAAATATCAGGGGGTTGCCGTAGGCACCATTAACCTAATTGGGGGACTTGCGTCTCTCTGTTTCTGGTTTCATTACCTTGTACAAGCAGACTCACTGCCAACTTCATTTTGTAGGGCTACAATACAACTACTTCGTGCAAACAATATGAAATCCTTGTGTATGTTCAGAGAGCAGCCTGAAATGAGATTCTGCTTTAGATCCATGAGGCTGTATCAGATTAAGCCACCTAGTATAACACAGATGCATCATCGCTGGAAGAATATGTTAAATCTTAGGTCCACCCGGTCTATGGAAGTCTATACTGAATGCTGGTTAGAACATATTTATGTTGGGTCATGGTAAAAGCCAATACAACAGGGGCGTCACGACCGGGGGGGGGGGGTCCAAAACAGTTGATTTTTTTTCATTAAAACAGTCGATTTTTCTTGAAAACTGCCGTTTTTTCTCTTGAAAACAGTCGTTTTTCTGCAAAAACAGTCGGTAAAAATTACCAGCCAGTCGGTAAATTCCTTGCCCCCCCCCCCCCCCCAAACATTTTAGCTAGTAACGCCTCTGAACATAATACAGTCATTTGTGTGAAATTCACTAATTTATGAAATTCGTTTAAATGGTCGGTCAAAATCGCCAAAATGTTTACTGGATTACGACAGGATTTGGCACAGACAATCCTTTTTTGCTTTTTCTGGAGTTTTCAATCTTGTTTGTTGTATTACAAGCACATCAACTCTGAGTAGCATGTCTGTAATATGTCTGACCTGAAAAGTTTTTGCTTATCTTTTAAGTCTTACCTTTCTTACTTATAACTTACTCTTCTTTGAACCTCACTTTTTTTTTTTACTTTAATTTTATACAACTTTTATACCCTCCAATAGTCCAAGCTGAATGACATCAATTTGTTAGATTGTAAGTCTATCGTCCTGCTTCTGTTAAGCAACTAGTTGTTCTCCCTTCCCCTGCTGGGCAGTATTGCACACTACAGGTTCCCTGCCAAATATTTCGCTGACATGTATTGAATAATGGTAAGGTAAATAACCAAGGAAGTGCAAAATTCGTCTCTGGATCAAGCTTGATCACCACAGCCTCTGCACTGACCCACATAATGCAAATTCTCGTTTGCCAAGACGAACTTCGCAAGCACTGCAGAAAAGATTGTGGGCACCAAGCTTCACTTATCAAACTGGCCCTTACTGATCAGAAGAAGCCACACTCACAATTGACAACAAATAAGACTTTCTTGGCTGTCTGAACTATTTCAACAAAAGAAAATGAATCTTAAAAAAATAATTAATAGTCCTTTGGTGATATTTGCTAAATTATTCATCATTTAGCCTGCTTGAAAGAAAGCTGAAACACTGTGCTCTTTGCTGATGATGACATAGGTAGGGTAGCCAAAAAAGTTTTGTCGGCAGTAAGCTCAGTCAACCACAAACCCCTGATTTTGGATACCCTATGCCAAACGGTGGCTATATCTAGCATTCGGCATAGCCTATGCCTAACGCTGGACACCCTCTGTCAAACGCTGGATGCCTGTTGGTACCTGAACCCTGACCGACCTCGATATAAAGGAATTCTGATTGGTTGATTTCTGAGCTTCACTTAATTCATCGATATTTTACTGGGTTAGAGTATCCAGCGTTACGCATGAGTATGCTAAACGCTAGATATACCCAGCGTTTGGCATAGAGCATCCAAAAATCATGGGTTTGTGGTTGACTGAGAAGGGTAGCGCGAATTTGTCGATTTTCCGTAATGAAAAGATGAATTGCCGGGAATTTTTCATATTAGTTTTTCAGTTTTTTTTTCTATCCAAAAGAGCTTCCGAAAACATTTAATATACACCACTGCATTCAGGACTACATTATCTATTTGATAAGACCAGTAGTAAGAATGTCCTAACTAATATATATTATCAAGGGGGTACGTTAGTTCGCTTTTCCCGTGTTAAACGAAAATTTGTGTGTTCAAGTTTTTGAGACCAGCACGACGGCAGCCAATTCCAATTCTAAGATAGCCATTTTGTAGTTCTAGTACGGCTCCAGCCGGATTCTGGTCGAACTATAGGTCTGGGTAAAAAAATGATTGTCATACACGGAGTCAGCATCTCTTCTCACTCCTAAATCGGATATCTAATCAACTACATATAAAACTTTAACTTTTAACAATTTTCCGGTTTTGGCCGGATTCCGGGCGAACTACTTGTCCGGGTAGAAAATTGTTTTCACATAAGTGTTCAGCATGTCTTCTTACCCCTAAATCGAACATCTAATCAACTCCAAATAAAACTTTTACTTTTAACAAACTTTCCAGTTTTGGCCGGATTCCGGGCAAACTACTTGTCCGATGACAAAAGAAAAACCGAGAGAAAAGATCGACTACTTTTACGAACAAGGGCTACGAACTCATACGGCACTTGTTACGAGTAGGTGGTACAAGTAAGTAGAAGAGAACTTGACAAAACACCCCGCCATCCAAACATTCGGTTCGGACCTAATATTGGGATCTGTACTTTCACCCAAGTCTGAAAACTTCCGACATCCCCTCCAAGCCATCGCCAACCTTCCAAGTCTCAACCCAAGAAATCCAAGCTCGATATGTCCCTAGACGTGTCCAAGATTTCCGATACCCCCGTCCAACTCCCCATATACCGTGGCCAAATCTGGTCCAGACTCCTAACTGGATCATCTGAAGCATTTTCTTTTACCACCTATCTTTAACTCGAATCTGAGCATTTTTTTGGGAACTTCCGGTAAATCTCCCCCTTCCCCCCACCGTGGTCGGATCCGGTTCGAACCTTAAAATGTGTCATCTAGGGCATATGATCTCTCTACCTTCCAAGCTTCATTCAAATCACTCCACTTGTTTGACCCTTATGCAAGCCACAAAATTTCCGGAGTCCCCTTCCAACTCCGCCCACCGTGGCTAAATACGACTCGAAACTTATCCTCTTCCCGTCCATCAAGTTTGACTGGAATCGGAGCAGAGCCTTTCTGCAAATATCTGAGTCCCGCTCCCCCCCCCCCACCTTGGACGGATCCTGATCACCAAATAACAAATCAAGGTCGCATAAACTCGGCACTGTCCAACTTGCATCCTATTTTGTCCATCCGTTTGTTTTTTGTGCATGTCAAAAACTTTTCGCAACCCCCATGATGGTCGAATCGGGGAAACGAATATTCTCAAGTCAGTCTGTTCGGGTCCCTGATATGTCTTCCAAGTTTGATCGTCCTAGAACATCAGGAAGTTCCGAGCTTGCGGGATCGCCAGAATTAAGCCCCCCCCCCCCCCCTACTCCCCCACAGTGTCCGAATCTGGTCCGGTTATGTCAACGCTGTATCAAGGACTTGCACTTGTTCTTCCCACCAAGTTTTATCCCGATCCGTCCACTCTAAGCGTTTCCCAAGATTTTCGGTTCACCCTTCGGCTCCCGCCAAAGTCACAATTGGGTCGTCTGAAACTCTGCGTCATTCCAAACATCAAGTTTCATTAAGATCCGATCACCCGTTGGTATGTTACAAATACCTCAATTTTCCGGATTCCCTTTTCCTCCACTCGTCCCGGGAACTGACATGGAACATAAATATTCTTTCGAGCCCAAGCTGACTTTGAAGCGTTTATTCAAACAATGTTTACAACGGATACGTCAGCTACGATTCTTCATCAGCGATATTTCGGCCCTTCTTGGCAAGGGTCCTCGTCAGGCTGTAATCTACAGGCTTGTTTCCTTCCCCGACGTTGTCCCAGAGGATTGACAGCCTGACGAGGACCCTTGCCAAGAAGGGCAACATGGCACATCTGAGACGATAGCTCTTTCCACTTCCCAAGTTTCATTCAAATCCAATCACCCGTGCAAAAACTGCCTGTGCCAGTAGATTGCGGATTCCCAATCCCTGCACTCTCCCACGATGGTCGGTCGAAGAAACGACTATTCTCAAGCCAATCTACTCTGGTCCCTGACACGCCTACCAAGTTTCATCGTCCTAGCACTTCAGGAAGTATCGAACTCGCGCGCTTACTAGAAGTTCGACCCCCCCCCCAACTCCCCCACAGTGCCGGAATCCCGTCCTATTACGTCAATGACGTATCTAGAACTTGTGCTTGTTCTTCCCACCAAGTTTCATCCCGATCCCTCCACTCTAAGCATTTCCAAAGATTGCCGGTTCCCCCCTCCAACTCCTCCCAATGTCACCAGATCCGGTGCCAATTTAAAATGGGACATCTGAGGCACAAGGTATTCTAAATATCAAGTTTCATTTAAATCTGATCACCGTACAATGGCTGCCCATGCCACTAGATTCCAGATTCCACATCTCTCCACTCTTCCTACGATGTTCGGATCAAGGAAATGACTATTCTCAAGTCAATCTGCTCGGGTCCCTGATACGCCTACCAAGTTCCATCGTCCTAGCACATCAGGAAGTAGGCTACCATACTCACGCGATCACTAGAAATCCGGACCACCCCTCCAACTCCCCCATAGTGCCTGAATCCAGTACTATTCTGTCAATAACGTATTTAGAACTTGCTTGTTCTTCCCACCAAGTTTCATCCTGATCCCTCAACTCTAAGAGTTTCCAAAGATTTCCGGTTCCCCCCTCCAACTCCTCCCAATGTCCCAGAATCCGGTCCAGATTTAATATGGACATCTGAGGCACAATGTCTTTCTAAATATCAAGTTTCATTTAAATCCGATAGCCTGTTCAGTAGCTGAGCTTGCCGCTAGATTCTGGATTCCCTATCCCTACACCTGCCCTACACTCCCCCATGGTGGGTGGATCGGGGAAATAACATTATCAAGTCAGTCTGTTCAGGTACCTGACAAACCTGCCAAGTTCCATCGTCCTAGTACATCAGGAGGTACCGAACTCTCGGGGTCACTAGAAATTCGGATCCCCAAAACACCCCCACAGTGAACAGATCTGGTCCGGTTATGTCAATCACATATCTAGGGCTTGTGCTTGTTGTTTCCACCAAGTTTCATCACGAGCTCTCAACTCCAAGCATTTCCTAAGATTTCCGGTTCACCCTTCAAACTTCCCCCAATGTCACCAGATCCGGTCAGGATTTAAACTGGGATGTCTGAGACACAAGGTCTTTCTGCATATCAATTTTCATTGAGATCCGATCACCCGTTCGTAAGTTAAAAATACTTAATTTTTCCGGATCCCCTCTCTCCACCCCCCCCCCCCCTGGATAGTCGGATCGGGGAGACGACTATTCTGGAGTCAACCTGTTTGGGTTCCTGACATGCCTGCCAATTTTCGGCATCAACACATTCAGGAAGCACCCAACCCACGGATCACTAGAAACTTGGATCCCCCAACACTCCCAAACTGAGCAGATCCGGTCCGGATATGTCAATAATATCTCTAGGAATTTTGCTTGTTCTTTCCACCAAGTTTCATTCCGATCTCTCTACTCTAAGCATTTTCCAAGATTTCCAAGCAATATTTATTTATCCAAAATATAAACCATTCAATTAGCTTCAATCTTTCTTTTCAGCTTTAATCTTTCTGATATGTTTGTCACATTTGTTAACGTTGGTTCCTTTTAATAGTTTAAAGCCAGACAGATTATTCTGAAGGGCTTTTCTGGAGATTTTAAATCTTGTCTGAGATTGGATACCTCTCTTTACCCCCATGTATATGTATATTCTGCAACATTAATTCAACCGAATTTCCCTATTTCTTTCATGAGCCATGAATGACAACAAAACATCATGACCAGATCATGACATCATGAAACATCACATGCCATGCATAATAGCAGTAATAGGCTGAAGTAAACGCTACACCAACATAATAAGTTCTTAAATAATTCATCATTTATATTATTGGTACCTCAGCTCAGCAAAAAAATAAAACTAGCCTAAGCAATAAAACTAAACAATAAAATGTTGAAGAAGTTCAGTTTACTAATCAAAGAAGCATACCTCTACTGTACTGCTCAGCTAATAGTAGCCTGTTCTGGCTGGTTGCTGGTAGCCAAAGGCAAAACCAGCCTAGCCAAGCCTAACCAAAAATCCTGAATAGAAGTCTATAGACAGCAGATTAATTCCATCTGTTCAAATTGTACGTCTTTAAATGCCATCTGCCAGTTGTCTCTGAACATGTTCTTTCGAAAAATCTATGACGCTAGGGAGCACTACTTGCGCCCCTACGCTCAGCGCCGACGCTACCTGGCATATCGGAATAATATTTAAGGATCATTTACACGGCAGGTATTTTTCCCCGGAGATGAAAAGGGAAAGTGTTCACACGATGGGCTACTCGGGTATTTTTCAAGGGAGAGTACTGTCATGTGGCAATAAATTACAAGGTTTTAAGGCTCAGGATATCTCTCTACAATGGATACCAACATGTGTTCATTTGGACCACTTTTTACATGGGCAAAATCAAAATTATTCCTCGAAAATCCAATTTTATTGTTTCTGACGCCGAAGAATACCCTTCGACAAACAAATACCCGGGTAAAAAGTTCGCGAAATTGAAGTCCAAAATACCCGGGTTTTTGTTGCTGTTGCGGGGAAAAATACCCGCGGAGTGCGGGTAAATACCCTCCGTGTAAACGTAGCTTTAAGGATCATTTACATGGCAGGTATTTTTCCCCGGAGACGAGAAGGGAAAGTGTTCACACGGCACTCGGGTATTTTTCAAGGTAGAGTACTGTCATGTGGCAATAAATTATAAGGTAGTAAGGCTCAGGATATCTTTCTACAGTGGATACCAACATGTGTCCATCTGGACCACTTTTTACATGGGCATAATCAAAATTATTCCTCGAAAATCCAATTTTATTGTTGCTGACGTCGACGAATACCCTTCGACAAACAAATACCCGGGTAAAAAGTTCGTGAAATTGAAGTCCAAAATACCCGGGGTTTTGTTGCTGTTGCGGGAAAAAATACCCGCGGAATACGGGTAAATACCCTCCGTGTAAACGTAGCTTTACTGTATTCGCATCCATCAGTAACATGTAATTGTCCAACGGGTTAGAATGATTGTCATACTAAATGAGGATTTCAAAAAATACCCAACTAGCTGCCACTTTGTTTAATACGCAATGTGCTAATATTCAAGCAGTTGGATAATCGAAGCGTTCTGTTAAAGGACCCATCGCATTATTTACTATTCAACTTACAGCATTTTAAATTATTTGCAACTTTAAAACTAGGCTGTGCTTTCAACAAATAACCCATGGTTTTGCCTGTTTTAAGCCTTTTCCGAGACCCGTTGACTTACAGCGAAAACAGGGAAAAAATTTACAAAACCATTTTTTCTGATGGAAAAACTTCTCGCAGACAACCGTCGACAGCGTGATATACATCGAAGGTAGCAAAACACGGCAAGTGAGAAAATCAGCGTGGTTTCGTTAGAGAGGTTACAATGTACCGCACGAAATTGGGGTCTCCGGGTTTAGCAATATACGGAGCGATTATGGAAGTAGGTTTCTTTAGTATTATAGGTAAAACAGGTCCTTTAAGGATTTCTATCAGTCCGCTTGCATAAGAAAAATGAATACTTTTAGAGCTTGGTCACACTGGGCTCAAAAAGCCGCCTATTCGACAAACAACTTAAAATCCCTAGGGGACGTGAGATTTGATGGGCTTTGTGGCAGCTTGGGGATAATGAGCAGACTGCAATTAGGGGTCAATTAGGGTTCCTGTAACATAATTATACAGGTTGTTTTGCTTAATTGATCTCCTGAATTTAAAACGACAATATTCAGAATTAGTTGTATCTTGTTCTTTTTCTTTTTTCTACTCTTGCAACCCAAAAAGCCAGGAAATGAGTCAAGTGTGACCAAGCTCTGATAAGCAGTGATTCCGGACTGTCCGACATTGGAGAAATAGACTTCTAAATTCAATTAAAAAAAATGTACATACTGATTACATCCAGAGGCGTCACTAGCCAAAATGTTTGGGGGGGGGGGGCGAGGCATTTACCGACTGGCAGATAATTTTTACCGACTGTTTCTGCAGAAATAACGACTGTTTTCAACAATAAAAAATGACAGTTTCGAAAAAAATCGACTGATTTTCAGAAAAATCCACTGATTTTCAGAAAAACCGACTATTTTGACGAAAATCGACCAATTTTCAGAAAAAACAACTGTTTTCATGAAAAAAATCAACTGTTTTGACGAAAAATCGCGGCGCTTCGCGCCGACTCGGCTATTTTTACCGACTGGCCGACAGCATTGGGGGGGGGGGGGCGTCCCCCCCCCCCCCCCCCAGTCGTGACGCCCCTGATTACATCCCATCTACGCTGTATCTAAGAAAATTGGGACAACTCTAAATGGATAATGTTAGAAATTGTCGTACAAATACGCAAAATCTAAACATCCAATCATACATATACACGTCGCGGTCACCAGCCAGCTAGTCAGCTATTCTAAGAAATTTCCTCTGAGAAAAGCCGGTGTTCCCGACTAGTTGGCTACGAGAAATATTCATATAGGATTTATGTTTGTTTTCCAACTAGTTCGCCACTGTAAGAAGTTTCGTATAGGAAATCCTGCGTTGCCGACTACTTGGCTATGATCAGAAATCCTATAGGAGAAAAGTTCCTAGTCAACTAGTTCGCTGCCGTAAGAAATTTAGTATAGGAAATTTCACAGTGCCAACTAGTTGGCGACGACGAGAAATCGGGTAGGAGAAAGCTTTGTATCCAATTAGTTGAATATTTTTAACATTTCGTATAGGGATTTCAGAAAATATCCAACTAGTCGGATTGTAAGAATTCCGATATGGATCTCGGCGAATATGAAACTAGTCGGAACAACTTTCAGTCTTAAGGGTCTCGGAAAATATCCAACTAGTCGGATTGTATGAACACGGATAGGAATTTCAGAAAATATCCGTCTCAACAAGGATTTTGACCCCATTAGTTGGCTATGCGCCACTGTGTCTAATACTCAATGAACTAACAGCCATCTGATTGGATTAATCAGTGTGTGTCGATACAAATTTCCTCATTTTAGCGAATTAGTTTGATAATTCTGCATGGGGATCCACTTCGGATCCGTAAAGATAGCATCAAAAATATATCCAACTACGGACTTGGTCATAAGGAGCATAAACGTCACAAATGGAGGTGCGCCCCCTCATAATATTGTCTGCCAATCGGTAAAGAAAATATGAATCGGCGCGAAGCGCCAAGATTTTTCTAAAAACAGTCGATTTTTTCTTTAAACATGTCAAATTCTCTTAAAGGACACCTGAACAATGAAACCATACTTGAACACACCATGTAGAAGGCATTTACAGACATGGCCACGGAGAGCATTCTTCTCCTGAGCGTGACGTTTTCAAAATAGGGATGTTCGTTTCTGGAGGTTTGCAAGTGCAGACTCCAAGACAAAAAGCGCAATTCATTCAAATCTTGTACAGCGCTGGCCGGATCGTATTGGTATTTCTTCTAGATATACGTTTGGGCTTAACAGGTTAAAAAATATTCCAGAAGAAGGGTTGGTTGGAGACATTTGTTCATTTCTAAAACTGTTCGGTACTGAAATAAGGACAGATGCAAAATGGAGCAAAAATCATAGCTTGGAAACACTATTTCGTATTTGGATTGGGTTTTCTGCAGGCAATGTTAACGGAAGTCATACAGATAGGGATGACACTTGGTACTCTTCATTCAGGTGTCCTTCAAAAAAAGTTGGTTCGTTCGTTTTTCATCAGGGACTAAAGACCTAGCACAATGGTCAAAGAGCTCTGATCCTTGGTTTGGTTAACAGACGAAATTTAGAACTGTCGCTCTAGCTGGCCTCTGCATATGTATGGGGCCAGCTGCAGAGAGCGAGGAGCAAGAGTGGATCCTAATATCTCTGTACATTTCCTCAAAATTTTTGAAAAATGACACAACTTCTGGGTTGGACAATTTTTTTTTACTAGAAATTGGGATTTTTTACTAGATTAACGAGATCCTCTGTATTTACTAGATTGTTATTTTTTTTACTAGATCTAGTAAAATTCTACTGCCGGTGGCAACACTGAGCGCTATTTCGGCAAGACAGAGAGGACGTTCGAAAAGAGGCTCACAGAACAGCAACAGGAGATCGACCACGCCCTTTCCAATGGACACCGTCCAAATTACATCTTCAAATCGGCACTGGCAGAACATGTTTCCGAAAACCCATCCCACATTGTACATATTGAAAAAGCCCAGATTCTTGCAACATGAACCGGACTTCATCAAACTATAAGAGAAGCCGTTTAAATTATGAAAAATCGTTCAGGGATCAACAGAGACTCAGGCGAATACTCACTACCAGAAACATGGAACGGCATCATCAGCGAAAGGAAATTCAGACCCCAAGCTCTTCTTTTCAACAAAACGAAAGTTGATGATGATTTGATGACCCCCCCCCCCCTCCTCCAGCTACCACAGCCAATGCCGCATGTGGTTCGGAGACATGTTTTGCAAAGCCCCCATAAGGTTTCACTCGAATCGGACCACACTGTCAGAAGTTTCAGAGCAGATTGCGCATAACACTTTCCAGAATAACACCTTTTCACTTAGAAATAAAGTGTTATGACCAATTAAGTTTACACTGTTTCGTGCCGAGATCTCCATCAACACCTTCAATTGGTTAAAATACTAACGGGAACGAAAGAAACATAACATATAACATCCCAAAGTGTTATCTGTTGAAACCGCGCATCCTGCTGTTGTCGTTATGTAACTTCTTATAGTATAGTATTTGTGTTGCGAGAGCAACACTTTGGTTTTGTCCTGTTTTTTTTTTATTTTTATTTTTTTTCCTATGACTCCGATTTCATTTTATTCCTAGTAACTGGTAAGGTTCTAACCTGTGCGGTTTTTACGGAAAGTGTGGACCTTAGGCCGGATTGATGAATATGACATTACATTTTGGAAAGCTCCGTAGAACTCTTGCCTGGGGCCAATAAGGATGGTTTTTGCTTGTCCTCGAGCCAGAGCCTACGGTGTGCGAAGTGAAGTGGAGTTATATAGCCCATGTGAGAGAGGACTATCTGAAGTTGTGTAGCGAACCTTTCGTTTCATCAAACCATGTTTCTGCTTTCGAGTGGAAAGCTCCGTTCTAGCACGCAAGCAGGCAGGCACCAGTTTCAAATTGAAGATGGACTGAAATCTATAAGTGTTAAATATATGCGGCAGTTACCCGGCCCCACAGCCAACATATCTTCTTTGAGTGATAAATAGAAAAATCTACAGAAACAAAAAAGTGTCATTTTCCCACGGGTCCGAAAGTGCTGCCATCTATTGTTTCTATCCATGTCTGTTCGCGATTTCAGCTGAGTTTATCATTCCATTTCTTACACTTGGGAGTGAGGAAGAGAAGTGAGATCAGATGGGCCTCTTAACCTTTAAAAGTTCTCTCACTGCTAAAGAAATTAGATCTTACCCTTTGCTCCTTTCTAAGTGGTGATATTAGAAAGTTGGCCTACGGCAAAAAAGTCAACTTTTGAACTAATACAGATAGATTTTTTTTTTCAACGGCAGTCGATAGATATTAGTGAGCTGATCAAAGTATATGTCATCCATTTTTGGTACAAAAATTCCTTCATGAGATATAACAGTTTGAAAGTTTAAGAGGGGTTGACAACTTCCGTAGTAAGGTACACACTGAAGCCTAAATTAGACCGATCCCAATTGTGAGACATGTAGGGGACTTGTAAGCAACAGTCGGCTGTTAGACCATAATCATCTTCAGTGATGAGGGGTTTGCAGCTTTTGCTAGTTGGTGTACCTATTATTTGTTTCTGGTGTATTCGATGGTAAGAACAATTTGGTTCCCAATTGTAAGATAGGAAAGGGACTTGTAAGTAATAATCACCTGTAATCATCTTCAGCGACGAGGGGTTTGCAACTTTTGCTAGCTGGTGTAGCCTACCCACTATTTGTTTTCGGTGAACTTGATGTTTATCATGGGAGAGGGACTTGTAAGTACGAATCGGTTCACGAGCGGCTAGAAATTTGTGCAAATTGGTGCACATCGTATTCGATTTCTATAAATCTAACGGCAAGAAAGTTTGCATCGATGGTCTACCGCTGTAAACTAGGATTAACTATTTACGCAACGGGTACAAACATAATTTAAAACAATGAGGTAGTTTCGTAATAATTATAGTGTCATCTATGGTATTTTAATCCTGAAAAGTTACGCATAGCTTTATGATACCAACTAGATTATATAAGACATTGTCCCAAGTTTTCATCCGTCACGATGTCTCCGATTGAAAACGATAAAGTTCAACTGACTGCAAAGTCAGTTTAGTCCGTTCTTCCGATGTTCTTTTGTTGTTGTTTTTACAACGCTGAGGAATAGCCTTTGATCATGTGATTCTGATTGTGTTCTTCTTAGAACATACCGTTTTGTAAGCTTTGATAAGTTGACAACTTCAGCATTTAACCGACAGCAAAGAAACAAAACCAAAGTGTTGCTCTCGCAACACTTTAGTCGGCGAAGCCGAACAAAGGTTGCCGCAACACTTCACGTTGCCCAGGCAACGTAGGTCTAGTTTTACCTCTTGAAGGTGTTGTTGGAGATCTGGGCACGAAATAGTATAAACTTAATTGGTCATAACACTTTTTTTCTAAGTGAAAAGGTGCTATGAAACTTCTGACAGTGCACCCTTTCGCAAACTACGCGAGTCAGTAATTTCCGAATTCCCCTTCCCTTAACTCCCCCCAAAATGGTCGGATCCAGGAACAGAAATTTTCCTAGGGCATTGTGTCAGGTCTGTAAGTCTATTTAGCGGGGTCGCTAATATGCCTGCCTAGTTTCATCGTCATTAGCACATTTAGAAGTAAACCTAGCTTGCGATCACGGGAATTCCCTAAAACCCCCTCTGACTCCCCCTGCAAAGAGCCCCGATAGGATGTGTTCTGTCAAGAATCTATTTACGGCTTATGATTGTTCTTCCCACCAAATTTCATCCCGATCCCTCGGCGCTAGGCGTTTCACAAATATTCTGGTGGCCCCCTTCAACCCCCCCCCCCCCACAAGTATCGGATCCAGTCCGGGCTTGACATGGAATATCTGAGACGACACCTCTTTCCACTAGCCAAGTTTCATTGAAATCTGATCGCCCGTTCGACAGTTATGAATGCCACAAGATTCCGGATTACCCATCCCTCCACTCCCCCCACGATGATCGGATCATGCAAACGACTGTTGTCAAGTCCGTTTGTTTGAGTCCCTGACATGCCAGCCCAGTTGCATCATCCTAGTACATCAGGAAGTATCGAACTCACGGATAATCAGAAATCCTGACCCCCCCCCCCCAAACTCCCCCCATTGTGCCCGAATCCGGTCCAGTTACGTCAATGATGTATCTAGGACTTGTGCTTGCTCTTCACTCCGCCTGCATCAAGCAGCCAGTCCCAAGCCAGGATAAAGGAGGAGGACCGTTGGTCTGGGGAACTGACGGTGAATCAAATTCCCATGAAACGTTCAATGAGAGGTGGTCCAAGAATTATTGCGTCATCTACTACGGCGTCCCCGGCTTCAAGCGACGCGGCACCACTCCCAGGAGTGGAGGGTGGGCCGACAAGTGGACAAGTCACCCCCAAACGAATGAATGAGGCCAAAGAGCCTTTCAGCGTGTTCTGCTGGAATGTTCGCTCTGTTACAGAAGAGACAACCCGAAAACTGACAGCATACGAACTCCACCTTTACAAAGCTGATGTCGTATGCCTGTCAGAAACCAGAATCAATGGAATAAACTCAGAGATGATAGTGGTACCAGGAACACAAGAAACATACCAATTCCTCAACTCCGGTATCGACGACGGATCAGGGCTGCATGGCGTGGGGTTCAGGCTCAACAAGCGTGCTCAGCGCGCCCTAATAGCATGGGAACCTGTGAGCCCAAGGCTCGCACTCCTGCGCCTCAAGGGCACACACTTCAATATCAGCATCGTATCCGTATATGCCCCAACACGCGACGCCACCGATTGCACCAAAGACGCCTTCTATGCTTCATTGGAAAACACGGTTCGAAAGTGCCCAAAGCGTGACTACCTTATAGTTACTGGTGACTGAAACGGCCGCGTGGGACCCCAGAACCAGGCAGTCAAGGACGTCATCGGTCGTTTCTCCATAGGCCAGCGGTGTGAAAATGGAGAAAGGCTTCTGGAATTTGCCAGAAACAACAACCTAATGGCCGCCAACACCATGTTTCAGCATAAGAACTGCCAAAGGATAACCTGGCGTTCCAACGACCATGTCACAACGGCGCAAATCGATTACATCCTCATTCCTCGAAAATTGTGGTCATCTGTTCTCGACGCCAGGGCATACAGAGGAGCCTGTACGGGTTCAAATGCCGGCAGTGACCATACCTTAGTGGGCACAAAGATAAGACTGCGGCTCAGCACACGAAAGAGGAAAGCACCGAGAAAGAAACTGAACATTGCTAAATTGGACGTACAGACAGTAAAAGAACAGTTCCAAGTGCGGCTAAGCAACAGGTTCGAGGCACTAAGTCAAGAAGACGAAGACCCCAATACAATGTGGAAAGATCTGAAGACAGCCACAACCGATGTAGCCACCGAAGTGCTTGGCTTTGCCACGGTGAAGAAAGAAGAGTGGATTTCCCAGAAAACCGTAGAACTTGTCGAGGTTCGACGGTCGCTCACTCACGCACCCCGTTCCGCCAAGGCCAAAGCCAGGAAGCAAGTATAACAGAAAAGGAGGTTACGCCAGAGACTTTTTTCCGGACTTTTGGGAGTGGGAACGATGAGGGGCGTCAAGGTAAGGCTTCGAATTGGATTCGATAATGTGTGTATATAACGGCTCTCCAGTAAGAGATATTCCCGAAAGAGTAGAACGTTGGCGAGATCACTTCACAGAACTTCTCAATCCCACGGGAAATGCGAGAAGTCAGATGCAAATGCCACACACTGTACCGAAGGAGCCCTACGAAGTGAGTGTCTCCCCACCGACTGCTGACGAAATAGTTGAGGCCATCAAAAGCCTTAAGCACCACAAATCCCAGGTAAAGATGGTCTTCCTGCCGAAATTTTCAAGGCCTGCCCTCGACTTCTCGCAAGCTAACTTCAGCCCCTCTACAAGAAAGTCTGGGAGACAAAATCCTTCCCAAGCGACTCGAAAATCTCCATAGTTCTACCACTATTCAAAAAAGGAGACAAGACTGACTGCAGAAACTATCGTGGCATATCGCTCGTCGACATAGCCGGGAAGATCTTCGCCATTATATTGCTTAGAAGGTTCCAGCAAGCAAGGGACGAAAGATCGCGCGAAAATCAGGCCGGTTTCCGGAGCGGTAGAGGATGAACGGATCAAACTTTCACTCTGCGCCTCATCCTCCAGCAGTGCGAGCGGTACAACCTTCCCATCATCAATATCTTTGTTGATTTCGTCGCAGCATTCGGCTCAGTCACGAGATCCAAATTATGGGTGATCTTGGTAGAAGACGGCATGCCAGTGGGGTTTGTTCAGCTACTACAAGCCTACTACGATGGCTGCGTCTCCAAAGTCCGAGTCTATGGTGAAGAATCTGCCCCATTAGAAGTAGAAAGCGGCGTCAAACAAGGCTGCGTACGTCACCAGTCTTGTTCAACTACTGCATAGACTGGGCCCTAGAAAATGCACTTCGTCGATCCAAAGGCTTCCCTGTTGGCCTAAACGTCACTGTCACAGACTTAGACTACGCCGATGACGTCGATCTTCTCGCCACCGATGTCGCCGAAGCCCAATCGTCACTGGGTAATGTAGCTTTGTTTGCTGAGATAATCGGTCTCCGAATCAACACCAAGAAGACCAAGACCATGGGACTCCACATAGCCCAAGAATACCAAATCCACCTTTATGGTGAGATCCTAGAAAAAGTCAACAGCTTCACGTACCTTGGACCGGAGATCGACAGCAAATGAACCTGCGACCTCGACATCCAGAAGAGGATCGACAAACACAAGCAGTATTCTGGCAATTACGGTGTCATCTTTGGTCCCGAAGAGAGATCCGCATAAAAACTAAAGTCTGCATTTATAAAACGGCTGTCCGATCAGTCCTATTCTATGGTGCTGAATCCTGGTCTATAAAAGCAGCACAGGAGCGAGCTGTTGAAACTTTCGACCATCGATGCCTTCGTTACATCCTCAGAGTGAGATTTGCAGACAGAGTATCGAACGCTGAATTCCGCCGTCGCTGTACAAATATAGAAAGAGCCACAGCCGTCATCAAAACCCGTCGCCTACGTTGGCTTGGTCACGTCCTCCGGCGCCCAAATGACCGCCTAGTCAAACAAGTTCTCATAGCAGATACCCTTCCCTCTTGGCAAAGGAGACCGGGTGGTCAACTCAAGAACTGGTGGACGACCGTCAAAAAGGACCTTGAGCCTGTAGGCGGTTTCCGCCGCTTCGACAGAAGATGGGACAACTGCTGGCTAGATTTCGCCCAGGAGCTGACGCAAGATAGAGGCAACTGGGACACCACCGTTCGGCAACTCATGGGCGCGGGGTGAGGCGGCAATCGTCTGTTCCCGTTGCAAGTACAAGTAAGTAAGTTGTGCTTGCTCTTCCCACCAAGTTTCACCCTGACCCCTCCACTCTAAGCATTTCCCAAGATTTCCGGTTCCCCTCTCCACCTCCCCCCGAAGTCACCGGATCCGGTCCGGATTTTATGTCGATCGTCTGAGACACGAGGTCTTTTCAAATACCCAAGTTTCATTAAGATCCGATCACCCGTCCAAGAGTTTTAAATACCTCAAGATTCCGGATTCCCCCTCCTTCCACTCCCCCCCCCCCCACGAAGATCGGATCATGCAAACGACTGTTGTCAAGTCAGTTTGTTCAAGTCCCTGATATGCCCGCCCAGTTTCATCGTCCTAGTTCATCAGGAAATATCGAAATCACGGATAATCAAAAATCCGCCCCCCCCCCTCCAACTCCCCCCATAGTGCCCAAAACCGGTCCGGTTATGTCAATGATGTATCTAGGACTTGCGCTAGCTCTTCCCACCAAGTTTTATCGTGATCCCTCCACCCTAAGCGTTTCCCAAGATTTCATGTTCCCCTCCCCAACTCCCCCCGAATTCACCGGATCCGGTCCGGATTTTATGTGAATCATCTGAGACACGAGGTCTTTCTAAATACCAAGTTTCATTGAGATCCGATCACCCGTTCAAGAGCTATGAATACCTCAAGATTCCGAATTCCCCCTCCCTCCACTCCCCCCCCCACGATGCTCGGATCGGGGAAGTGACTGTTTCCAACTTAATCGTTTGGGGTCCCTGATATGCCTGCCAAGTTTCATCGTCCTAGCTCATGTGGAAGTGCTCGAACCAGCAAAACCCGGACCGACAGACCGACGGACGGACAAAAATTGCCACCGCCATAGGCGTATTCTCGCCGTTCCCCGAGGAGTCCTCGGGGAATCGAAGGGATTGGCGAGAATAGAAGGAGTCATTCCACGTGGACTCCGCTTACAGAAACAGCGAGAACACGGGGAATGCTCAGGGAATGCTCCCAAAATGGATTTTGTTCGAAAAAAAATTATGCAGTTGAAAAAATTAGTCTGGATCCACTTTACTTTTGGTTTTTCTTATTCTGATTGTTTTTAATTAATTTTACATTGCACCAACACCAGCAAAAATTGATTCCCCTCCTAATTTGAAAGGGAGTCCTTTGGGATCCCAAAACGTGCGTGGAGGGATACCAATGACATCGCAAAAGTTGTCCGTCCGTCTGTCCGTCCGCCCGTCCGTCTGTCCGTCCGTCCGCCCGTCCGTCTGTCCGTCCGTCCGCCCGTCCGTCTGTCTGTCCGTCCGTCCGTCCGTCTGTCCGTCTGTAAGCACGGTAACTCTCGAAGGGAATGAGATATTTTAGGTTTAAGTTAAGGGGCAAGCAAAATATTTTTAAACAGCTAATGGAACAGTCGATTAAGGGGTAAGAAGACATTCTGAACACAATGGTGGAAACCATTTTCTCGCCGGACAAGTAGTTCGCCCGGAATCCGGCCCAAACAGGAAAGTTTCTTAAAAGTAAAAGTTTTATTTGAAGTTGATTGGATGTTCGATTGAGAGGTAAGAAGACATGCTGAACACCATGGTGAAACCCATTTTTTCGCCGGACAAGTAGTTAGCCCGGAATCCGGCCAAAACCGGAAAATCTGTTCAAAGTAAATGTTTTATTTGAAGTTATTATACGTTCGGTTTACGGGTAGAAAGACATGCTGATCAAGATGGTGAAAATCATTTTCTCGCCGGGAAAGTAGTTCGCCCGGAATCCGGCCAAAACCGGAAAATTGTTAAAATTATTTGTAGTTGATTAGATATCCGATTTAGGGGTAAGAAGAGATGCTGAATCCGTGTATGACAGTCATTTTGTACCCGGACATATTGTTCGCCCGGAATCCGGCTGGAACCGGAAAATTTGTTCTGAGTTAAATTTTAATTTGAAGTTGTTTAGATGTTCGATATAGGGGAAAGAAGATACGCTGGGTTCGATTTTGGCTTCTTTTTTTTTGCCGGACAGGTAGTTCCGGAATTCGGCCGAAACCGGGAAATTCGCAGAAGTAAGGCAGGAAGTTTTCGTCAAACAGATATGACTTATAGGAGTAGACACAAACATGCTGAATCATATCTGAACTTGGTTTTCTCAGATGATTAGCTTTTTGGCCTTAATCTGTTTCTGAATTTTAATAGTAAAAATATTCAAGAAGTTCTGGCGAAGACTGGATCTGGCGGAGACAAGACCCAATTGTCTGGATCAAATATTGAATTTTTGGGATCCCATCGAAACCTTTGGTCTTGTTTATGATGGTGACGATGATCGGAGCATTCCCCGTCCATGGGGACTCCCGAGAATACGGGGAGTGAGCCCCCGGGACAAACAAAAAGCGGGGACTCCTCAAGCGGAGTCCTTGGGAAACGGCGAGAAAACGCCTATAGTCGTATCTCCGAGCTTTGAGGCGGTTTGAAAGGATTGGGCGTGGAAGGTGACTACCTAAAAAAATACGACTGTCAGATGCCCGGCAAGGCTCGGCAAGGCTCAAGAGTCCTACCAGTTACAGTTAGAAACAATAGCCAAGAAACACAGCACCACATGCAGAAACATGCTACTGAGAATGCATTAACCTCTCGAGAACCCGAAACCGCCGATGTCCAAGCGGAATGACAAGTCAGATTCTTGGTAGACCTGAACCAGACCTGAACTGACGTTTCCGGGCGCACTGCCAGACCCCATTTAGCTTTCTTGGTGAGCGCCCAGTCTAGCTCAATTTTTGTGGTCGGGCGCTCGTCAGAGCGCCCAGTGTAGCTTTTTTCTTTCTCTGAGGGGGCGGGGGGGTACCGCCCCCCAATAGCGACGCCCCTGATTCTCGTTATTCGCCTTATTACAGCGCGCCCCGAGGAAAAGAGGAATCTGTATTACACCTTATACGGCGTAATGTGGTCTAAACTAAGTCTTATCGGAATTCCAGACAACCATGACGTCACACCCATTTGATCTATTTTACCTCACAAAAGAAAACTTGTACTTTATATTACATATTAATATGTAATACGCCCGATCGATTTTTCTCATTTTCGCTTGGACGGGATCACCCGTTCAGCTCTACAACAGCCATCGACCGTTGACACCAAAATCAACGAAATGAAGAAGAAGAAGCATACATCCATTAGAGGCCTATGATTTGTTTATTTATTTGAAATTACTTGTAAGTAGACATGGACAGCTTTTGAAATTCGCCCTTCTTCTGGTCTTCTGCTACTCCTAGGCAGGTTCTGGTTAGTCCGCACCGGTGAGCATATTTTCCACGGTTGGCAATGATTTTAGCATATCCAGTCTGAATTTTGTTTTTAGTAGCAAGGACTGCTTGTTGTTGAACATTTGACATTTTTTCTGTAATAGAAATACCGAGCCAATATGTTTTTGACACTCAAGGGATAAATAAAAAAAACAGTTTAGGAGTTTACTGTTAGAAGAAGACGAATCAAAAGGGAGAAATTCACTTGTCGATTACGTAAAACTGGAGACTGGTTAGTTCAAAAATGGGTTATAACAAGGTTTTAAGACTGGAACCCGCGAGTAGTCACCAGTACCGGATGCAAAAAGGGCTTATAAAAAAAAAACGGAGAGCACCTGTGATAACTCCGGGGACAAAGAATGCAGCTACAGTTCACATTTAAGCAACTGTTCCAGTTAACATAGGCTATAGGAGCAATACAGGAGGGGTAACATCTGGGTAGGATAGCCTACATACAGGCCTACAGGAGGACTTTTTTCAATAGTTATGTGACCAAAAATATTAAAAATTCTGTGCCTTTTCTTTGTTTTGAAGCTGCTTTAAAAAGGGATTTTCTGGCTATTGAGTTGGGTAGCTCTTTCTTTTCGATCATTTTGTAGGTCCTACGAGGAATTCAAAATAAGGTTATAATGAGGTGATCTTGAAAAGAAAAATATGTTTAACTAGAAATATTGAAACAATATTTATTTATCCAATATGTAGGTATTTATCCAAACATTCAATTAGCTTCAGTTTAGTATGTTTGTCGTATTGTTGGTTCCTTTTCAAGCCAGATATATTACTCTGAAGGAAAGACTTCTCTAGAAATTTGAAATCTTGTTTGAGGTTGGATACTCCTCCTGTACCTCTACTGTTTATGATGCTCTTCCACAAAATAGAGAATAGGCTACTGTACTATGAAACGCACTGCAGACAAAACTTTCAGTACCATTTATCGTCGAACTATCTTTCTGGGACCCTATATAAAAGTAGCTACTGATGAAATTTCTATACCAGTGCTTCACTCGATCATCTTCTCTCGATAATAATGCCCTAAAAAGCTGATTTATCTTCAAACCTTGGCCTGAAGGAATGTTTCAAAATTTCTCAGAACTAAACAAAAACGGTATTTTTCTGCTAAAATACAAGAGGGGTATTCAGCCTTGAATTTGCACAACCTCGAACTTGTCCTAAAAATCTTATAATAATGTTATTTCTCTGCTTAATATACAAATTTCTCGTTTGTTGCCGCCAGGAGAGGTATTTAACCTTGAATTTACATATCCTCAAAATTGGCCTCAAAAGTAGTAAAAAAAAAAGAAGAATTTCTCCACAGTCCTGACTAGGCCCTAGGTCATTCTGTTTTGCTTCTTGTCAGTCAGGGCTGGTCAGGGCCTTGTTAGGGCTGCAAAGAAATTTCCCTTTTACATTTTTGCGGCCAATTTCAAGGTCATATAAATTCAAGTTTGGGTACTCCTCCTGTATGACTAGAAACACAGCATTTTCAGGCAAAATTCAAGAGTTGGTAATTGCCTTCATTTCATTCTGCAAGCTCTAAATGTAGGCCTGATATCCTTACAAGCTCAGAACATACTACTGAGATTATGATTGTCTCCCCCCATCCCCCCCCCCCCAGTCTAGTATACTAAGCCCTTTATTTGATAACCATGCTCGAACGCTGGGGTATGCTGGCAGGTGTGAGCATGGTACTCTTAAATATGTGTACCCCTTATTCCCCAGAGAGGCACCAGTTTGCAGTATTGTGGTACTCACATATATGTACATATATCACATATATGAGTACCATGCTCATCCCTGCCAGCATGCCCCAGCACTTGAGCATGCATATAAAAAAAAGGGATTAGTGTACTAGACTGCCCCTCCCTTTTCGAAAGCTCCTTTCAAGGTTCATTTTTTTTTTCTTCTTAACGCTAACCAATGCACAAACATTTATGACACAATACTCTGCACTTACAGTTATTTCAGGGTTTGAATATACTTTCAGCAGTTAAGGAATTTTGCCACAAATTTTGCCACAAGTTTTTTTGTAAGGATTTAGAATTACGAATTCTACCAAATTTTGCAATTTTGATGATTTTAAGATTGACTTTATAATTGACCAAAGAATTCCTGGGAGAAGTATATCCCCAATGATTATGGACTGATATTCCAGATTCAGCACAGTATGAAAAATTGTCGAATAATTACAGTAAAATTTTGGGCAGAAGGATCTGAAAAAGCTGGGGAAGGCTGCACCCCCTCACCACCCTTGCAACTCCCCTGCCTGCAGTTACACTCACAATGCATTTTGCTTGTCGGAAAGTAGTACTGAAATCTCGCGAAGAATCTAGCCTGGAAATTTGGTTGGAAATTGGTCTGTCAAATAAAAAGAAAAGAACACATCCAAGCAAAAAGATGATTACTTTTTAAGCAGTGTCCTGAAACATTTTTGTTGTTACAAACAATAGAATGGAGATATTCTGACAAAATTCAATTGCTAAAAACTGTATAGCATGATTGCCTATCTGATGTTTCTTTGAGCTTGAATCATAAAGCAATAGTCTGGTTCCACTCCTTATGATCCGATCCTGTTTTGTGGTAGTTTGCACTATGCTTGGGTTCCTTTAATATGCTAGATTCAGTCACAAGAAGCAAAGTCAGGGACTAGGGCTTTGACAGGGATGCTAGAATGCGTAGGGCTCTTACATGTTTGTTTCTGCCATGAATGGTTCAGAACATTGGAATATCTTTGTGGAAGACTTCCTGCAATGTTTCAGACAACATATCTTATTTGCAGGACAGCTACTGGGAAGACAAACCGTCTGAGGCTGCGGCTGCTATGGGGAAGTGAAGGAAGTGAAATATCCAGCATTCAAAACAGCAGTATGTCTTTGTGTTCTCAGTTAGGATCGATTGAAGACTTGAGCTCATTAACTGCATATTTTTTTGACAAGATTCTACCAAACACTTCTGACAACTGGAATGAATCTTCCTGGGAATGGCCTGGTGAAGAAGAATCCACCAAAGCTGAATATTTGAGTCTTCATGAAGTATTAGTCGCCATTTCACCTACTGCAGAAATCATTGCCTTAGCCAAGAATGAGAAAATATGTGTTTATTCAAAAAAACTATTTGTGAAGGATGATGAAGTTCAGTACCAACCATCCTTTAAGGGAGTGGTGTCCAATCCTGATGCCAACATATCAGTCGAAATAACAGCCATTGCCTGCGTCCCTGTTGCTTCTTCCCAGAAAAGT
Organism: Branchinecta sandiegonensis; assembly: GCA_030848855.1. Taxonomy (NCBI): domain Eukaryota; kingdom Metazoa; phylum Arthropoda; class Branchiopoda; order Anostraca; family Branchinectidae; genus Branchinecta; species Branchinecta sandiegonensis. The sequence goes on along the minus strand of JAUPMV010000003.1, from coordinate 3,896,637 downwards.
GGGTTTGGCATGACTGACTGGACATGTATTATTGTTGGGACGGCCTCTGGTCACATCTATTTCTACACTGAAACAGGAAAGATATTGTTTTGCCAGCAGTTTCATGATAATACTGTCCAGAACATAAAATGTAGAACCGTTGAGAAAACGAGACGAATCCGATCTTTGGAACCTGCTTCAGATGAAGTTATAATTCTTTATGATAAACAAGTTGTCTGTCTTGATGTCTTTGGCTTGTTCCAGACCCTGAAAGCTTGCAGGAATCAACTTGCTGGCGCCAATTCGTCGTCCGTCTATGAACTGTTTCAGCCACCACCACTTTCTTTCAAAAAGTGGGGACTCGCCAGTCAAGAAAGTATTAATGATGCTGCTTTTGTTGGTATGACTGTTACTAATTCCTTTGACCATCTGGTCACTGCCTCAGTTCAGGGTGGTTTCAGTGCAGGTGTGTACGGAAGCCCTCCGTTGTTTTTCCTGTATGCTGCTTGTGGAACTGACCCCTTTCTAGCTTTTCATTATGGTCAAGAAGGCGCTTCCAATTTCGTCCTTTCGCAAGTGGCGATGGATATCGCAGGTAAAGTTACATCAGCGTTTTTTTCTGCTGCTAGCTCTTGGTTCGGCGGAAGTAATCGTGTGGAACAGAAGCCAAAACTGCCGAAGATCGAAATGCCCACTCCTGCTGTCTGTCGTTTTGGACTTGAGGATAATAAACGGATGGGACTTTCACTTGCCCTTTCTCCTGACTCCAGCCTGGTTGCAGTCACTGACTCGCTTGCTCGGGTTCTTCTGGTCGATGCAGCCAAAGGAACTGTCGTTAGAATTTGGAAAGGCTACCGAAATGCAGAGTGTGGTTGGATCGAAGCCTGCAACGGCAGTAAGTCAGTCCTATTCTTAGTCATACATGTGCCAAGACGGGGTTTGCTGGAGGTATGGCTTGGCCCAAATGGCCAGAGAATTGCTGCGATTAACGTCCCGTACATGGGTCGTCTTTTCTGCACTGGTCGAAGCATAGTAGGGAATCCTTTCTCAACCCCCCTTCACCAGGTGATGTACATGTCTCCTGGTGGCTGCCTATCGAGCATCAACGTAAGTTACGAGCAGGCCATCGTCTGTATGAGCAACGCAAAAACTCGCGATGCCCAGCTACTGGATACGATTTTGAAGACTCTTAATGATGAACCGATCAAGATCGACGAGCTAGTGGAAACCATCAAGAACCTGAAGTCGGCTGAAATGCTTTCCAAAGCCTTAGTATCTGTGTTGTCTGCTAGAGCCATTAGCTGTGAAAGTCTTTCAGATATCGCTGAAGTAATATCGGAAAGAGCCGATGGGGAAGTAAGCAGTGCTCAGGGACGCCTGCTTCTTCAAGAAGTCTCAAGACTGAAGAGTCTACTCATGCTATACCAGCACCTTTCGGAAAATCATTGCTTGTCAGACAACCAGCCTGTTGAGGACATTGATTGTCGGAAAACTGCTAGCACAGAGCAGGAGCGTATGGCCCTCGATGAAATTCTGTACAACTTCAGCCAAAGCTTGAAGGATAGCAGGCAACCCCAGCGAATTACCATTACGGAATTTCTGGCATGCTTTGAGCAGTGTCATGGCGCTGAATACAGGCGTTCTAGCTCAATAAAAAGCAATCTGAGTGAAGATCACAGGAATGCGCTGGCTCAGAACCTTTTGCAGAAGGTCATAGAGAGAAAAGTAGAGTGTGAACGTTGGATTGAGATCTTGCGTGATGGTGGTCTAGTCGACGTCGACGTTTTCCAGTTAGCTCTACATTATTGGCTTCAGCTTCAAACATTCAAACCCGTGCAGGTTATTGAAAGTATTGGAAAGTTGTTGAAACTTTTTCTGAGCATTGATGCAAAAAGAGAGGCTTACCTGATGATTGTGGAGGCAAAGCTGAAGGCAACAACGAATATACCGGTTGCGCTGATTCTTGCACTCAGTGTGAGGTACACAATCAAAGATCTACAACTAGCCGTGACAGGAGAGGAAGACGCAGAAATGGATCAAACCACCGAAGAGATGAATAAATCTGAGGAATGGGAAGGCGCTTCCGTTAGCTTCGTTGAGTGGGACATGCTGGTTGAAAATCTTCTACACATATTTTACCTCCACCGATTGATGAGAGACAAACCGGATCTGGCGGTCTCTTTCGATATGCTAAAGGACAAAGGAAGAGGCAGTGTCACTGAAGTCGTCGCTCAGTACATTGTCGGCACGGACTGCGACGTTGTTGGATTGCTAAGACCTGCAGTTGGTGGTGAAAACCATTTTGACAATCAACTGGGTCCGTTGCAGCTGAATTTAAACAACTTGAAAGAGGTTTTGCCGTTCAGTATGGAGGTTGAGCGACTGTTGTGCATATGCTCGATTGAGTTCATGTCTGCCTGGGCCAAAGACAAAGACCAATTTACCAAGCTAGCGAGAGCAATCGGATGTGCGAATGCTCTGGAAAACGCCTATCTGCGCCACGGGACTACGAAACTGCTGTGGTCCACCTTCGTATGCTCTCACTTCAGTCTAATCGCATCGTTGACGGAAGAGTCGGGGCGTATCCCGAGCGATTCCAAGTACACTCGTCTTCTGGGTGCTTCGGAACGCCACATACCGAAATTCCTCCGTTTCTGCAACGAAATTCTCAACGTCTGCATTGACGCTGGAAGTCATCTATCCACAGAGATGCTACCATTTTTCAAGCACGATTCAGTCTTCAAAAATGGCAGAACTCCCACGTTTGAGACCGCCGTTCAGCAGAGAACTATCAATATCGACCTGGCACTGATGCATCAGCAGCTTTGCAGTGTCCTCCTATCCATGTCGCGTTTCGACATCCGCAACGTAAAAATCTACTCTTTGTTTGATCAGGAAACGAAAGCAGCATTTTTCAAAGATTTAGGTAGCTATCCCATCCTTCCTGGTGGGGAGCCGACCTACGCGATAACATCCAGGCGAGTGCAGTATCTGAAGAGGGTCGTCTCAGCTCTGACGAAAGAGCTTGTCGATAAGCGGAAGAGGGAGAAGTGGCTGAGGAAAGTCCTCGGTCTGGCGAAAGTTTGGCGCTGCTGTGATGATGACTTCAAAATATCTGTGGTTGAAATTCTCTTCTCACAGTTTGCTGATGACGAGGGCATGGACTTGTCGAGTACTGTGAATGATCTACCAATGCTGGGAAAAGTGTACCTGCGAATTGCAGCCGAGAGGCTGAAGCTTCACCTTCTAAAGTCAGAGATGACGGCTTACTTTCTATCTACGCTAAGCCCAAGGGTGTCATCGTGGTTGCAGCGCCAGGCCGAGGCGACAGAAAGCTCCCCATTGAAGAACATATGCGCGTTGTTGACAAAGGCGTCAAGCTGGCTGCCTGGGGAGTCGTTTGAATATGAAGCATGCGTGTCCCTTCATGCTACCATTGTTGAACTTTTCGAGTGACTCATATGATACCCAGTGTTTTATGTGTGTGGGAGCTTAGAGACGCATAGCACGTTTTCAGATTCTTCAAGTAGTGATCATATGCCGATTTGGTGGATGACAAGAGGACTTCAGCTAAGGGCTGCAAGGTAATTGAAGAACTATCGTCTGTACTGAAACGTGCTATGCGTCGTACCTCCCACGCCCGCCCTTTCTTAATCACCAAAAATGTATGAGCTCAAGTCTTCTAGTGCGAGAGTGTATGCATAGCACGTTTTAGGACAGTGCGCACTTTCGTCAAAGGCGCATGATTTGGTGGTGACTAAACTTTAGCCGATTATCTAAGGGTCGTGACGTCACACGAAAAGTCTACGTTTGTAAGGGTAAACTCGTCCGGCGCCTCGCTGGCCGCTCGGCTCTATATATATATGGATACAAATATATATTCTTCAACACAAATTTAATCGAATTTCCCTATTTCTTTCAGGACGTCACGGACCATAGATAATCGGCAAAAGTTGATACCCATGATTTGTGTATATTCTCCCGCGATCCTTAAAGTTTAACTTAAAAGCCAACTTATTTTTGATCATTCAACTGAGTACGCTGCATTATTTGTATTGTGTAAAGGTTTTATTTTTATTTTTTCATTATTTGCTTCAGTCTGACGTTCAGAATATCAGCAGCTGTCTTCACAACGTAAAATTCTACTATTACGTGGAAAATTTTAATCTCAACATAAACGTGGATTTTCACAGGCCAGCAGTGCACTAGGTGATCACTGCTCACTGCACGAACCCTTATTTCTCGGAAATCTTTTGCATCAGCCATACAACACAGGAACAAGCGAAATGGAGCCAATGGAGATACCACAGATTTTACAGGGAAATTCCACTATATGAAAATCCATTATTCGTGAATATCGGAGCAAGGGAGTAACGAATTTTTTTCGGGTTTTCACGCCTCTTTAAGTGAATGAGTTATGGGTAACTAGATCGTTCTTTCTCAGCTCTTTTCAGTTAAACTTTAAGGGCAGCGCACTGCAATGATTTCTCTGCAGTATTCTTCTACCTCATTAGATGGTCCCAGAAGATGATATCTTTAAGACAGCGTTACAACAAATGTCGTTTCATTTCGATGTGAGGCACGCCCGGCCAGCGCAAAGCCGTACCATGGAAGCGGGGATCGAAAATCATGAGCCTTTGCTTCGATAACTATGACTTTTGAACTGTCTTTGTTCTTCCCCTCATCAGATTAGACCATTCGCATTTTTCTATCATTAGCTGGGTTTTTGCGGTAACCAGGTGTTTGTTACTCTGACGAATACTCCATCTGACTAAGTCCAAAACACGCCAGTGGTCCTCGGGAGAACGAGTATAGGTCTCACTAACGACTCAAAAGTTGCGTTTTTGCGGATACCATGGTATCTGTTACCACGGTAACTGGATCTGCAATTAGTCCTTTTTGCAGTTATCGTGGTATCTGATACACGGTGCTCTGCAAAAACGACTATTGCCGAAATTGCACTTTTCGAAGTCATCCCAAAAGAAGAACAGATATCCAGTTACATCACTAAGTGCTAAACTTCTTTCTCACCAATCTGACAAAATTTGATGAAAGTGAGATGACTTTTCAGATACCACGACCAGTTACCACGGTCGAACCGTAGTATCTGAATATCTGATACCACGATAACTGGCCAGATACCACGATAGCTGCAAAAACGCCTTTTAACCGTGGTATCAGATACCACGATAACTGCAAAAACGACTTTAGACCGTGGTAACAGATACCATGGTATCAGCAAAAACGCAACTAAACTCAACAACTCAAATCCTGTGTCAACCAATCACTGCGATTTTGAATCGGCAAGGAAAGTTATTCATCAAGAGTATTGTTGTTTTCACAGTTACCGGGTATCTGTTGTCAGTCACCCAGCAACTCGTTAGTAACCCTGGTATCTGGTACCGAGTAACCCTGCTGAGACCGGGATTACTGGAGTTCAGTAACCTAGCAGTAACCGGATGTCTGAAAAAACGACGAGAGTGCGCTCAGTTACCGGGTAAGAGTAACTGTAGGTTACCGCAAAAACGTAACTATTGTTATAAGAAATACCTGAAATGGCGTGTAATTCACTCCCTTTCTTTGCTAATTTTCTCCGTCTCTTCTTTCCCGGGAGCGTTGGATTTCGTACTAAGTATTCCATCCGTCCTGACGACATTTGACTGATTTTTGCTTGTAGCTCGGTCGACTCTTTTCTAGATGTGTAGTTCATACGGCACGCACATCTGTCACAGATTGTGATAATAACTGATGGTCCGTAGTTTCACACTGATGCGAAAGAAATCTGAATATTTTCTAGGGGTCCTAATTTCCAAAGTTAGTTGAAGGACCCCTTTTGCTTATTCTAGCTTTCATATTATCCCTAGCTCCCTTATGCATTTACAAGCTTCTGAAATCTCCGCCTTTCGCCATTGTTTCGTTTTGTACGAACAGTTTTTTAGCGCTTTTTGGGCCGAGCCGAGTTTTGAAAGTCACGCAACAAAATTTTCGCCGTAAGCTTCAAGGTCCGCTGACAACTCCTTCACAAATAAGAAGATGCGAAGCTTCAAAGTATTGTATTTCATTTTAGAAGACATGTAGACCACCGTCTGTTTTGGACTTTTTTTCTTGCTTGGTTTTCCCGCTTTTTATGGCACTTGCAGCCTGTGGCTCAAGTGCCATATACCGATCACAATTCCGTCTGTCGGTCGGTCCGAGTTTTTTGTCCCACATATCCGAGTTAGGGTACTTCCAGATGTGCTAGGACAATGAAACTTGGCATGCATATCAGGGACCAGACCAAACTAACCTGGAAATAATCAGTTTCCCGATCCGACCATATGCGGAGGAGTGCGGGGCGCTGGAAACTTGAAAATTTAGGGCATTTTGTCACTTTTTTCCGAGTTAGGGTACTTCTAGATGAGCTAGGACAATGAAACTTGGCAGGAATATCAGGGACCCGACCAAACGAACCTGGAAATAATCAGTTTCCCGATCCGACCATATGCGGGGGAGTGGGGGCGCTCGAAACTTGAAAATTTCGGGCATTTTGTCACACTTTTTCGAGTTAGTGTACTTCTAGATGAGCTAGGACAATGAAACTTGGCAGGAATATCAGGGACCTGACCAAACGAACCTGGAAATAATCAGTTTCCCGATCCGACCATATGCGGGGGAGTGGGGGCGCTCGAAACTTGAAAATTTCGGGCATTTTGTCACACTTTTTCGAGTTAGTGTACTTCCAGATGAGCTAGGACAATGAAACTTGGCAGGAATATCAGGGACCTGACCAAAGTAACCTGGAAATTATAACTTTTCCGATCCGACCATATGCGGGGGAGTGGGGGCGCTGGAAACTTGAAAATTTAGGGCATTTTGTCACTTTTTCCGTGTTAGGGTACTTCTAGATGAGCTAGGACAATGAAACTTGGCAGGAATATCAGGGATCCGACCAAACTAACCTGGAAATAATTAGTTTCCCGATCTGACCATATGCGGGGGAGTGCGGGGCGCTGGAAACTTGAAAATTTAGGGCATTTCGTCACACTTTTTCGAGTGAGGGTACTTCCAGATGAGCTAGGACAATGAAACTTGGCAGGAATATCAGGGACCCGACCAAACTAACCTGGAAATAATCAGTTTCCCGATCTGACCATATGCGGGGGAGTGCGGGGCGCTGGAAACTTGAAAATTTAGGGCATTTTGTCACTTTTTCCGTGTTAGGGTACTTCTAGATGAGCTAGGACAATGAAACTTGGCAGGAATATCAGGGACCCGACCAAACGAACCTGGAAATAATCAGTTTCCCGATCCGACCATATGCGGGGAAGTGGGGGCGCTGGAAACTTGAAAATTTAGGGCATTTTGTCACACTTTTTCGAGTTAGGGTACTTCCAGTTGTGCTAGGACCATGAAACTTGGCAGGGATATCAGAGACCCGACCAAACAAACTTATAAATAATCAGTTTTCTGATCCGACCATTTTGGGGGGGGGGGGGGGTGGAGGGAAGGGGAATCCGGGAAATTGAGAAGTGTGTAACTTTCGAACGGATGATCGGATTGTAATGAAACTTCATAACTGAATAGAATATATATCTGTAATGTCCCGTTTAAAGTCTTGACCGGATTCGGTAGCCAGGGGGGAGTTGGGGGGGGGGGAGACCGGAAATTTCAAGAAACTGTTAGAATGGAGGGATCGGAGTGAAACTTGCTGGGAAGAACAAGCATCTGCTCTAGATAAGTCCTTTAGACCATTTTACTGGATCCGGACACTTGTGGGGGGGGGGGGTCCCTGAATTCCGGTGATGGTGGTTTTGGGGATTTTCACGATGAAACTTGGCAGGCATATCAGGGACCCAATCAAACTGACTTCAAAATAAAAATTTTGTCGATCAGATAATGGTGGGGGGAGTGGAGGGAGGGGAATCCGAAATTTTCAGTCATGCGTAATTTTGGAATGGGTGATCGGATTCGAGTGAAATTTAAGAATTGAACAGAGGACATTTCTCCGATGATTTTTTTCATATCCGGACCGGATCCGGCAACTATTGGGGGTGGGGGCGGAAAATATGTGACCCGTTTAGAATGGAGGGATCGGGATGGAACTTTTTGGGAAGAACAAACAGATGCTCTAGGTAAGTCATTTGCTGAATCGGATTGGCTACGTGCACCGCGGGGGAGCTGGGGGGGGGGGGGGGGGGGTGGACCGGAAATCTCGAGAAACGGTTAAAATGATGGTATCGGAGTGAAACTTGCTGGGAAGAACAAACATCTGGTCCATGTAAATTTTACATAATTTGACTGGATCCGGAAACTTGAGGGGGGGGGGAGGAGGGGGTTTCCCTGAATTCCGGTTTTTGGGGGATTTTCACGACGAACCTTTGAAGGCATATCAGGGACCCGGTCAAACTGACTTGGAATAAAAAAAAATCCTCGATATGATAATCTTGGGGGGGGGGGGTTGAGGGAGGGGAATCCGGAATATTGAGTCATGCGTAACTTTGGAATGGGTGATCGGTTTCGAGTGAAATTTAATAATTAAACATAGGACATTTTTCTCTTGTGACCTTTTTCATTTCCGGACCGAATCCGGCAATTATTGGGGGGACGGCGGAAAATACTTGACCCGCTTAGACTGGTGTGATCTGGATCGAACTTCGTGGGAATGACAAACAGATGCTCTGGATTAATCATTTACAGAACCGGATTGGCTCCGGTTATTGTGGGTGGAGTTGGAGGAGGGGGGGGGGGTCTGGGATTCCGGTGATCGCGCGTTAAGGTACTTTCAGATGTGCTAGGACGATGAAACTTCGCTGGAATATCGGAGACTCAACTACATTTGCTTAGAAATTGCTACTTCCCAAATCCGATTATTCCTTAAAGTACCAATCTTGACCGCAAAGTAAAAAAAATACTTTTAAGCAATATATGCATTTTCGTGATGCCCATCAGCCCATTAGCAGTTTTGCCTCAAGGGTTTTGCTTACAAATGAGGTTCCAGCTCCCTTAGAGCGCGCATCTCAACCGCAAAGTCGAAACTTACTTTTGATCAATCAAATCATCTTGACCCATGCAAGTGCCATATGAGCTTACAGCTCTTGTTAACCAAGGCGCGTTCAGTTTTAAAATATTTCGCGTCAAGCCGCCGCGTCGAAGAGACGGAGGCTGGATAGTATCGACAAGCGCTAAGAAGAAAATCGCATATTTCTCGTGGAAAGCATTTTTCGAAAACGATATTTCTGAGCCGGATCCGGTTGGCAAAGAGGTGTATTTCCTTTGGATTTCTTCTAGGTGAGTTAGTGAAAGGCTCGGTGCAATGGCCTCCGATCAAGTAGGGGCGAGTGATGCCCAGATCCACCTTCTCTTGGAGAAAGTTCGCCAGAAGTCTGCACAGTACCGCCCTCTTCAGGAAACTGTAAAAACTCTGCGTTTGGCGATTATTGAACGGAAAGTGGCGACGGACGCGAGTGAGAAAGGGCAGTTCCAAAAATGCCTGGACTCGCTTCAGACGAAGATCAAAGTGACGTCGTTGCAGGCGATGGTGGAGAGGCTGGAAGCAATATCCAGACAACTGGGGTGAGTAGTCGTAAGCCAACTACTTCCAGTGCCGATCCGCCGGCGTAAATCCGGCGTGGATATTTTTATGGCACTTGAGCCTACTCAAGTGCCATATAGCGATCGTAATGTCTGTCTGTCCGTATTTTGCTAGTTTGGGCACTTCCACATGACCTAGGACGATAAAACTTGGCAAGCATATCAGGAACCCTACCGGATTAACTTGGAAATAATCACTTCCCCGATCCGACCATCAATGGGGGAGTGGCAAGATGGGGAATCCGGAAATTAGTAACATTCATAACTTTGGAACGGATAATCGGGCGAGCATTAAACTTGACAGGTATCAAGAACAAGTGTCTTGGATGTTCAATGTCAAATTCGGATCGGATCCGATAACTGGGGGGGGGGGGGGGCTGGAGGGGGACACCCGAAATCTCTTGAAACGCTTTTTCTAGTTTTTGTCAAACCCCTACCCCTTTCTTCACACTATTATAACTCTGCGCGTGGATGAGTCGGCCTTTCGTCACACTAGTATAGCCCTGCTCGTGGATGAGTCATTCTTTACTTAAATTCGTTCGGAGAGAGCTAGAATAATCGAAGGTCGAAGGGGTTGGTATAATATGTTGTTGAACCTTAGTAGGGACTGGTAAGGTAAGGTAAGGTACAATTTTAATGGCAAATATAGATAAACCTGGTGTTTCTCAAAAGCATCAGACATGCCAGTGGCATAAAAAACGACGCTTCACTAATTCTGGTGGGTTTGTAAAAATTATTAATACAATTATAGCCTAAGGCATTGTAAAGAAAAAACAAACGAACAACTATCACACATCAACAGTAAAATTTAAGGACATCACGAGAATTTACGACAACAGACACATGACTAAAGAAAAAATGAAAAATATTAAAGGTTTGCGACATGGGTCTGATCTTCTTCCGAGCACAAACATTAAATCAGACAGAATTAATATAAAATCAGACAGAAGAACTATAATTGCTAGATAACATATATCTTTTTAGAGCTCTTTTAAAAACTTTCCTATCTTCGGACACTAACAGTTTCAGGCAATGAATTCTATACTTTTACATCTGTATGACGAATAGAAAAGCTAGACCTTGTAGAAGGATAACAAATGGTAGAAAGATTGGACCGCCGTATTGTGTTGTAGTCATGAAATTGACTGTTCAGGCAAAAAAGATTTTTAAAATCAGCAGGTAGTGAACCTTCTAGAAGATAACGTAAACATGTGTTGCAATATTCCAGTCTCTAATCTGACGGACATTTAAAATAAAAAGACGAGGTAGAATATGAGAAACTGATGAAGAAAATGGAAGACCATAAATTGCTCAAATTGATTTGTTTTGTAGGATTTGAATCCGATTAATATGTTTCGAAAAAGTAGATTAGGGACTTCCACACAAGCTAGGACGATGAAACTTCGCAGGTATATCAGGGACCCGACCAGATTAACTTACAAATAATCACGTCCCCAATCCGACTTTCCCCGGATCCGGGAGTCCGGAAACTAGGAACAACGGTAGCAAAAGGGGAGCAAAAAGAAGCAAAAGGAACGCTGCCCAAATGCGGTATCGATCCGCGGACCTCTGTGGCGTAGGTCCAGTGCTCTACCACGGCGCTACGACTTGATGTATTTAGAAGCGAATGCGGGAAGAGATACGGTTTAAAGATTAAAGTAAGACGAAGTGGTCAGAACGAATGCTAAATGCTAACCAGAGCAAAATAACTAGAGCTATTTTGCTCTGATGCTAACTAAATTTAAACGAAACAAATATCGTGAAACACTTCCACATAAGCTAGGACAATGAAACTTGGCAGGCATATGAGGGAACCGACCAGATTAACTTAGAAATAATCAATTTCCAGATCTGATCATAGTGGGGGGAGTGGAGGGATTGGAAATCCGGAAACTATTTAGATGCATAACTTTGGAGAGGGTAATCGGACATGCGTGAAACTTGACATGTGTCAAGAACAAGTGTTTCAGATATTCAGTTTCAAATCCGGACCAGATTCGATACCTGTGGGGGGGGGGGGGGGGGCAGGAGGGGGGCACCGGAAATTTCCTGAAACGCTTCCACATAAGCTAGGACAATAAAACTTGGAAGGCATATGAGGGAACCGACCGGGTTAACTTGGAAATAATCACTTCCCCGATCCAGTCATCGTGGAGGGAGCGGATGGATGGGGAATCTGGAAACTAGAATCATACATAACTTTGGAACGGGTAATCGGACATGCATGAATCTTGAAAAGTGTGAGGAATGTGTCTCAGATTTTCTATTTCAAATCTGGCCCGAATCCGATAACTGGGGCTGGGGGTAGAGGGGGGACGCTTAGGGTCGATGGATCGGGATGGAACTTGAAGGGAAGAACGAGCATTAACCCTAGATACTTTGTTGACAAAATAGGACCGGATCGTGTCGCAGTGGAGGGTGTCGGAGGGGGTTTCTTGGATTTCCTCAGTGATCACGAGTTAGGATATTTCCAGATGTACTATGACCATGGAATTTGGCAGAGTAGGTACTCTCCTAGATCGACTTGAAAATAGTTCCTTCCCCGATACGGTGATGTTGGGGGAGTGGAGGAATGGGGAATCCAGCATCTAGTGACATGCATAACTTTAGAACGGGTGATCGGACGTGAGTGAAACTTGACAAGTGTCGAGAACAAGTGTCTCAGATGATCAATTTCAGGTTCGGAACGAATCCAATAACTGGGGGGGGGGGGCTGGAGGGGGGGGTGCAAGAAATCTCGTGAAACGCTTAGAATCGAGAGATCGGGATGGGACTTGGAGGAAAGAACAAGCATAAGCTGTAGAGACACTACTGAAAAAACAGGACCGGATCTTGTCACAGTTGAGGGAGTTTGAGAGGGTTTTCCACAATTCTGGTCATCACGAGCTGGGGTACTTGCAAATGTGCTATGACCATGTAACTTGGCAGTCTGTGCTGTGACCATGAAACTTGGCAGGCATGTTAGGGACTCTGTCAGATTGGCTTAAAAATAGTCCCTCCCCCGATCCGATCATCGTTGTGGGAGAAAAGTTATCAGTGAGTGGAATAACCATTTCAGATTTAGTAGATCAAGCCGATTTTCTGATGAAATGAATATCGGGAGAGAGATGCAGCCTTGACAACTGCAAACCGTATCTGACAAACATGCTAACTGTTATTACAAGTGCCATATGAGCTTTCAGCTCTTGTTTATTTATTTATTTACCACCCGTCATTTCAAAAAGAAAAAGGACCGAGTTACAAGAACGAAAAAAAGCAAAACCAAAGAAAAACACAACACTTTCTTAGGGAAAAAATCAACAAATAAAACTAAAAAACTCTGATTGACAACTGAATACGATTACATACATAAACACTTAGACTCTGAGAATTCTGCTGCAGGGGTGGAACATTTTTGAGTTGTACTGGTTATTCAGGTTAGCAATAGCAAGGTCAGGGTCTCTTATGCTGTATAATTTCATAATTTTGGTATTTCTTTTCCAAGGGGGGAGACGTAATACAAATGATATTAAAGGACTTGTCTGACCTATAATGCCAAATCTACTTCCGCAACCACTCAATCCATTTTTAAACTCTGGGACAAGAATTTAGAACGGTATATTCTACCCCCCCCCCCCCCTTTTGTTATGAATTTGTTATTTTCTATGGGTAATGTGCTCCCGACGATTGTTTACGAGGAGCTCGCTCGTCAGCAAAACCGGTTATGTAAATGTTTCCGTATACCGATCACTTTTCCGTCGGTCGGTCGGTCCCACGGTTGCGAGTTAGGGTACATCCAGATGTTCTAGGACGATGAAACTTGGCAGGCTTATCAGGGACCCGAACAGATTAACTTAGAAATAGACACTTGCCCAATCCGACCCTCGTGGGGAGAGACGGCGGAATCCGGAATCTAGTGGTATGCATAACTTTCGAACGGGTGATCGGATCGGATCTTGATGAAACTTTATATCCGGCAAGACCTCGTGCCTCAGATGTCCCATTTCAAGTCCGGGCCGGATCCGATGCATATGGGGGGGGGGGGGGGGGAGGGAAGTGGTGTGACACGCTCAGAGTGGAGCGATCGGGATGCAACTTGGTAGGAAGAACAAGCACAAGCTCTACGTACATTACTTGTAAAACTGGACCGGATTCGGACACTGTGGGAGGGGGGAGTTGGAGTGGGGTTCCCGAATTCCGGTCATCCGGAGTTCATGTACTTCCAGGTGGGCTAAGACGATTATACTTGGCAGGCATATCATTGACCCGACCAGATTTACCCTGAAAATAGTCAATTTCCCGATCCGACATCGTGGGGGGAGCGGGGGGGATCGGGGATTTTGTGACACGCATAGAGTGGAGCGATTAGGATGAAACTTGGTGGGAAGTACAGGCACAAGTCCTTGGTACATCAGTGACAGAATCGGACCGGATTCGGTCTCTGAGGGGGGGGGGAGCTGGAAGGGGTGTCCGGAATTCAGGCGATCGCGAATTAAGGTACTTCCAGATGTGCTAGAACTTGGCTGGAGCATTAGAGACTTGACAACATTGGCTTAGAAATTGTCACTTCCCAGATCCGACCATCCCGTAAAGTACTCATCTTAACTGCAGAGTACAAAAAATACTTTTAAGCAAAATCTACTTCTTCACGCTCCGAATGAGCACATGATCATTTTTGCCTCATGAGTTTTGCTTGGAAAAGAATTTCCAGCACCCTTAAAGTTCGCATCGTAACCGTAAAGAATAAAATACTTTTGATCGAGCGATGTATATTCATAATCACGATAAGCCCGTCATTAGTTTTGCCTCAAGAATTTCGCTTACAGATGAATTTCTAGTGCCCTTAAAGTGCGCATCATCACAGCCAAGTGCAAAAATAAAATGCTTTTTATGAAACAATACATTCTCGTGATTTCAAAGAGTCCACGATCATTTTTATCTCGGTGGTTTTGCTGACACAACAAACCCATGAATTGGCAAATTCCTACTTTCATCCTACCCATCCTCGCAAGTACCATATGAGCTTCTAGCTCTTGTTGCTAGAATTCAGTGGGCCTAGAGAAAGGCTTAAAACAGCCAAAGCCGTGGATAATTATAAAGCAGAGCCTGGTTTGAAGTATTGTACTATGTTGGAATATTGGAAGATAAGCAGCAAAAAGTGCGAGGTGTGCTTTATTTAAAGCACAACTCTTACTAGAACTGATCTTTTCCCCATGAAACGGATCAGAAAAAATGTTTTCTGAAAATACCATTACTTTCCATCTTAAATTAGCGATTTTCTTGTTAGAGCTTGTCGACTCTATCCAGCCCTCCTGCTGTACGACGTGGCGGCTGGGCGCAAAATGTTTGAAAACTGAACGCGCCGTGGTTAAAAAGTCGGAAAACTACGCAAATAAAAGAAGTAAAAAACAGAAGATTCTCATATCCTTATATGTAAAAGAGTCGTCAGCGGACATTGAAGATTCTGGAAAACTTTGCGTTGTGTGACGGGCAATACTCGGCACATCCCAGAAAGCGCTAAAAGTTCGTAGGCACAAAACGAAACAATGGAGGTATATTATAAAAGGCAGAATAAGCAAGAGGGGTCCTTTAAGGTCATGAATTCTGACCCTATAGTAGTTTACTGGTATTGTAGTAAGTGGGTGAAAATCACGCCATACAAACTCGGATAACGCCCAAAAAGCATAACTCTACTTCTACATCAACTAAAATATTACTCGCGTAATTTTGTTCTAATCAAGAACAATAATCAGATAGAATTTGCATCCCATGCAGCCACTATGGATACCCCGACAGAACTGAGCGGAGCTAGAGGTACTTGCTCTAGCTTTGAGTTGACACCCGTCTACTTCCGTCTTCGCCGTTGCTCATCGCAGAGCAATAAGTGCAGAAGGCACACTGACCCGCTCTGGAGCACGTCCAGAGAACCAATCGGTTTTGACTTTGAAAGTTACTTCTACGCAGCTTCACAGCGATATAGGTGTTTGTAGAGGTAACGAAACGTGATGCGCCGCGTAGCTCCTAACATCCGCTCGTTTGCATCGGGCAGGGTACGCGGAAATATTCGACTCTGCATGGTCGTATTACAGAGATAGTGAGACTTCTATCTGATTATTTGTTCTGACCCAGTGACATTCCAGTGCTTACGTGGCGGTAGATTACCATTCTCGCGTTTTGGAGCTTGCATCCCCTCTTCATTTTGAGTGTTTTCAGGTTGAAGTTAACGAGGGGTCCATCGGGCATGGAGTGGTTCATTTCCTCGGACATGTTTTACTTAGAGGTCATTTTGGAAGCAAGTGGGGCGGTGAAAGATGTGAAAATTCAACACGAAGGATATCCTGAGCAGCAGGTAAGTAGCTGCTAAAAAAAAAGGAAAACAAAAAGAGCTATGGTCAATACCGAGAGAAAGCGGGAACTGCTCCGTGCAGAAACGGTGACAGGGCAAACACCGCAAAAGTCAAAAGCGCGACAGGCCAAAGCGCGACGTGCATAAAACGCGGATGGGTCAAAAGCGCGCCTTCTCAACTGTGCTATCTGCTACAGCGTTTGAAAGAATTAGTAGCCCCTGTTCTTGCTGTCGCACTAGTATTGTTTCTCCTTTGGCACTTGATGACTAACTCTTCTTGTCGATGCAAAATCGCCCTGTACCTAGCTAAGAGCCGGAAGCGGTATCACAGCTGCTCCCAGACATCGCCGTGATTGGTTAACACATGATTGAGTTGTAGAGTTTGAGTCGTTAGTGCTACGTTTTCTCGTTCTTCCCAAGGATCACTGGCGTGTTTTGGACTTGGTCATATAGAGCACCTTTTCCGTATCGCGTACCCCTAATTAAGGTTCAAAATGGTTGCGTACCCCTTTTTGAAGAATCATTGTTCTATTATATTACTAAGAGCTGTCCAGATCGGAACACCAAAAAGACGTCATTTATTGTCAGAAATGGTAAGCAATTAATGTGTAAAAATATATATGAATAAAAGGGATACTTGATGCTGCAAGGCTGTCAATTTCATTATCGTCCATAACCTGGTCAAGGATCAAAAAGACACTTGCGCTGTTTATTTGAAACTTCGTAAGCCAAAACTCTAATCTCTTCCCCTTACGAGGGTCTCACGTACTCATTTGGGTACGCGTACCCCCAGTTGGGAACCACTGATATAGAGTATATTTCGATCACCTAGCTCATGCGCCTGAAGTGAAGACCAAGGCGAACTGAAAAATTTTGGGGACTTTTCGCCACGGGGACTTTTCGCCATGGGGACATTTTGTGATGGGGACGTTTCGCCATGTGGACATTTTGTGATGGGGACGTCTTGCCACGGGGACGTTTCGCTTTTCGAAGAAAAATTACAAAAATTAGACATAATTAGAAGAGACACTTTTTATACTCAAAAGTTATTCTACCTTTTTCTTAAAATTACTTACGGTAGTCCTGGGAAGCTTGATGTACAAAACCATACTAGTTTCACATTGGTCTTTGATACTCAAAAGTTATTCTACCTTTTTCTAAAATTACTTACGGTAGTCCTGGGAAGCTTGATGTACAAAACCATACAAGTTCACATGTGTCTGATAGATTTTAAACTGTATGACCTGAACACTCATTTAGTTGGATCTAATGCCCCAAGACACAAATACATTCTGTTGATTGTCCCCAGTCCCCGTGGCTAGGTTAGCCACGCATATGCCGCATGCTATCAAACAAATACATACGATCGAGAACAAGTGGCGACGACAAAGAATCGTATCCCGTCATAACGAGTCGTAAACCTATTGAACTCCGTTCAAACAAAAAAACAAACAGAAACAGGTTGAAAGCAGGTACAAAAAACAGAAACAGGCTAAAACAGACATCCCGAAAAACAGAACGGGTAAATAAAAAAAGACGGGACCTCTTCTGTTTCTGTTGCTTTGCAAGAACAGAATAGAAACAGGTACCCCCCAAAAACAGAACAGAATAGAACAGTGCCCATGCTTAATCACCGGCAGTCACCGCAAGTTTGCTTCGCGAGAAGTAGGAAACAGTAGTTCAGAAACCTATTGCCATTGCACCCAATTTTGTTTCTAGTTCATTTGCGTTTTTTACTCCCACCCAAGAAGGACTGTTCTGTTACATAATCATTTTGTTCTGTTCAGCTTCTAATCTGGGAGATTTTGACTCAAAGAAGAGAAGACTACCTCTGCTCTGCACTCTGCCTCGGAGACTGAATCTGAGACCATGCGTGACGATTGAAAACTTCCATTTCTTAAAACAAGTCCATAACATGTTGCGAGTTTTTTCTGATTTTCTGATTCTTTCCGTCACGATTCAACTGCCCTAACTGTCGCTTGATTGCAAATCACTGAATAGTCTGAAATTTTAACTGAAAAGGGCTGAGAAAGGACAATCTAGTTACCCATCGCTCGTTCAGTTAAAGAGGCTTGAAGACCCGATGAAAATGCATTACTTCGTTGCTCCGCTATTCACGAATAATTGATTTTCATGTGGTGGAATTTCCCTGTCGGATTTGTGGTACCTCTATGCGCTTATACCTGTCTTGTATGCTTAATGTAAAAGATTTACGAGCAGTAAGTGTTCGTGCAGTCAGGGGCGGTTTGAAGGGCTTGGGCATGGGGGGGGGGGGGGGGGGGGTGAGGACTTCAAAATATACGACTGGCTAAAACACAGCACCGGCAGACCCAAGAAATATTAATGTTATAAGTTCTAAAACGTTACGGAAAATGCCATTGTAGTACAAAATAATAAACAAATAAGTAACAGGAATTAGACGATGCCGTTCACATCTTTCGCTGGAGAGAAGACAAGCCTCAGCACAAGGTTCTGACATTTCTAATCAAGACAAACCAAAGTGAGCGCCGCAGGCGAAATTTTTTCAATCAGAGCAAAATTCAACTACTCCTTTACAAACTTCTACCTTTTAATGTAGCTTAGACCCCAAATCTCAAGCTTAAACCGCGCATAAATGATGCACACTTCAACTAATTAGAAATAGGGTAGGACTACGAAAGAGCCGCAGGCAAAATTTGTTTAATCGGCCTTATTCGGCAATATTCGACTACTTCCCACACAAACTCTTGCTTATAACGTGGCTCGGATCCCAAGCAGCAGCTTTTTACCGTATGTACCCAAGACAAATTTAAACTCAGCGCCGCAGGCGAACTTTTTGTAATCCGACCTTTTTCTGGCATTTCGAGCTTTTAATGTGGCTGAAATATTAGGCCTAACACCTCACCTAAATTACGGGCCATTCAACTAGATAGCGAGTAGGCTACTATGAAAGACGGCGCAGGTAAAGTCTTGCGAAACATTTTAAAGGCTGCCTATGATATCACGTGCCTGTCCGCGCCCCGATAACTTGCAAACGAATTGGGATATTTCCCGGAAGCTGGTACGTGGACTTCCACTTCCAATTTAGACTACACAAAAAATAGTGCAATCATCAGGTCCGCCATACAGTGCTTACAAAGCCTGTTTATCTGCAAACTTTATTCCGCATGCCATTTAAAAAAAAATAAAGCTATTTCTTTTTAAGATAAGGAGATTATTGCACAAAACCAGATAGGATAGTGTTGAAACGTCTCGCCGCAGGCGAAATTTTTGAAAATCAGCCTGTTTTCAAAGCCACATAGTGAAAATGTCACTCTGACAAGTTTGGAACATACGACTGTCATTCTAACAAGCTCAAAACACACGATATTTCGTAAGGTACGTAAGGTTACAGAAAATCTCTATGCATCCATACGACCAGAAGTAGGTCATTTCCTGTCGAAATTCACCTAACTGCTTCATATGGCAAGCTCAGAAGTTACGACCGTCTCTCATATACGACTAGAAAATCTCTTCGTAAAATACGACAAGAAACGGGTCATTTTTCAGGGAAAATTTGCGGTTGATGTCATTCTGGCAAGTTCCAGACGACTGTGATTCTGACAAATTGAGAACACAAAACTGTGAATCTGACAAGCTTAAAACATACTACTAAAATCGCCATGAAATAATACGACCAGAAACAGGTCATTTGGAGGACAAGTCCACGATTAGCCAACTGCTTTGTCTGCATTTATCTGGCAAGGTCAAAACGTACGACTGTCTCTAATTTACGACTAGAGAATGCCTTCGTAAAGTACGACAAGAAACGGGTCTTTTCAGGCGAAATTCGCGGTTGATGTCATTCTGGCAAGCTCAGACATACGACTTTCATTATGGAAAACTCAGAACACGCAACTGTGAATCTGAAAACATACGAATAGAAATTTCTTCGTAGTACATACGACTAAAAAATTTGATTTACGGGTGAAATTCACGTTTGGTACTGCCTGTATGTCATTCCGAAAAGCTCAAAACATGCGACTGTCATGCAGACAAGCTCAAAACATACAACTGAGAATAGATCCTCTGGAGCATGGGGGGGGGGGGAATGCACTGCAAATAATGCAGTGTATTCAGTAAAATGAAAGAAATAAAGTTTAACTGAAAAGCCAACTTATTTTTGTGTCATTTAATTGAATAAAAGTTTAACTGAAAAGCCGACTTATTTTTTTTATCATTTAATTGGATACACTGAATTATTTGGATTCGGCTAAGGGACTTTCTAATTTCCACTACCTGCTCTAGTTATGACGTTCAGAATATCTGCGGCCGTCCCCACAGCGTAAATTCTACTATGACGCGGGAAATTTTAATTAACATAAACGCGGCTTTTTACTGGTGAAGACTGCTTAGTGCCTGAACAAAAAATAATTCATAAATCGCTCTTGTAAGGCATACAACACAGATACAAGTGCATAGAGGTACTACAAGTCACACGGAAATTCCACTATTTGAAAATCGATTGTTCGCGAATACTCTTGATGACTATCTCTCCCTGTCGATGCAGAATCTCCGGGTACCTGCAGAAGAAATGAAGAAACGGTGTCACAGGATTTGAGTCGTTGAGTCCGAGTCGTTACGGACACGTTTACTCCTTCTTCCTGAGGATCACTGGCGTGTTTTGGACTTAGTCATATAGAGTATAGCGGTACAACGAAGTAACGCATTTTCAGCTTGTCTTCAAGCCAACTTCAGTGAATAAGTGATGGGTTACTCTATTGTCCTGTCCCAGCCCTTTTCAGTTCAACTTTAGCTGATCTAATCACCTCTTTTTCGTTGAGTGCTTTTTTGTTGTTGTGTGTTATATGTTGTATTCTCTTTATTTCTTTTCATTTCTTTGATTACTCCAGTATCTTAAAGCTGTAAAATGGGTTACAAATAAATATTATTATAATATATTTTTGTTAGTTTTGAAATTTTTTATGTTTTCTAGAGCTGCCCAGAAATGGTTGATTGCCTTAGTCGTGGGAACTTCTCAAGCTTGAACCAGCACCTTGAAGGTTTGGCCCATGTCTACAAAACTAGCAGTGATCCACAAGCAAAGCCCCATATTTACATGGCCATAACTGCGTTGGAGACTGACATATGGTCGATCTTTAGAGCTACTGCTTCAGAGACAGACGCGACGTCCATCTTCCATGCGCCAGTCGGATTAGTTCAAAAACGCCGGGGAGGTAATTTTAACTTTACTACAAGTTTCAAGTTTACCCAATAGGTCTTTGATAAGACAGTCTAGTTACCATATTAAAGTGCAAAACGGATACGTCAGCTGAATTTTATCCAGGCTCAAAGCCGCTCAAGTTGGAAATAGGAACTTCTGGGAAAACAAACTAAACAGACAAACTTAACAAAAACAAACTTAGCGTTAAATACTTGACTTCGTGGGCCGAAATATAGCTCCAATAAAATTCAGCTGACGAATCCGTTTTGCACTGTCAAACATGATTCGCAGTCAGCTTGGGGTGAAGGAATATTTAGCCTAGTTACCCATCACTTACTCACTTAATAGGCTTTAAGACCCGATGAAATACGTTTACTTCATAGCTCCCCTATTCATGTAATCGATTTTCATCGAATGAACTTTTTTTCGGATTTGTGGTACCTCTGGGCTTGACCTATTTAGGGACTACGACGGTAAACGATTGCCAAAAAAAATACATCTTTTTGGGGTCAGATGCAATAGCGGGTTTTCCTTAACAGTGACCTTATAATCTGGAATTGAACATTTACTGAACTTCGGTGCATTCGCCTTTGAAATGCACGCTTTGTTGAAATTCAGATTCCCCGCATCGGGGTGAACTTTCTCTTGTCGATCCAGCAGTGTATATTCTAAGCCTACTAACAGCGTACTAAGGTAAGCTGGGCTCTAGATAAAATAATGGCGAAAAGCTGGAAGTATGTAATTCAAAGCATTCATAACTGGTATCGTTACCCTGATAGTCACTGATCCCTGCATATCCACGCTAATGACCGACAACAAGAACAAATAATCTAATAGAACCTCCGTCTTTGGTCCCATGCAGTGACTATGGATACCGCGATAAAACTGAGCGGAGCTAGAGGCACATGCTGTAGGGTTTGAGTTGATACCCGTCTGCTTCCCTCTTCGCTGCTGTGCAGACCAGATGAAGGATGCCTGCAGGGGTGGAGAACCGGTCTGCAGCGAGTTAGATGTGACGTCACAATGGTAGACAACCAATCAGCTGTAAAGGACGACTCAGACGGCGTTCGTATTCGTCTGTGGCGTTGTTCTGCGATATAGCTGTTTGTAGAGGTGACAAATTATGATGTTCTGCGTAGCTCCTCCTCCGATCGTTTGCATCAAATAGGGTATCAGAAGATATTCGACTCCGCATGGCCGTATTACAGGGATAGGGGGAAGGGATTCTTGTAGATTATTTGTTCTTGCCTGGTCGCTTCTGCGTATAAACCAACATTCCGCAAGCCTGTTATTTTGCTTTGACAAAGAAGTCTGTAGTGGAAGTCGCACGGCTTCTCAACTGTAGGGAAAAAGGAACCTGTGCAGGAGTAGACCGATGAGGTTAGTACTCTTTTACTTTCAATGGCCCAGATGATCTTTTCTGATATTGTCTTGATATTAGTACTCTGACCGGCAGTTTAATATTACAAGGTAGCGTCCGAACGGAGGGTAATATTCAGCTCTTCGAAGGCGTGTTAAGATCGCATTCTTTCGTTTAGAGAAGTCGGTTTCTTTTCTTTCACACTTACTTTATTTACTTCTTAGAAAACAGATACACGTCTCCTTCAATAAACGCTCAGAATCTTCTGCCCGCTTCGGGCTTCACATCAGTTTCCTATTTTTTATGGCACGTGCCTTCCGGCCAAGTGCCATATACCGAGCACTTTTCCGTCGGTATGTCGGTCAGTCAGCTGTTTTCGTTTAGGGTACTTCCAGATGTGCTAGGACGATGAAACTTGAAGGCGTATTAGGGACACCACAAACTAACTTGGAAATAGTTAGTTCCCCAATCCAACCATCGTGAGGGGAGAGAGAGGAGACGGAATCCGGAATTTAGTGGCATGCATAACTTTCGAACGGGTTATAGGATCCTAATGAAACTTGGTATCTGGAAAGACTCGTGTCTCAGATCTCCCAACTCAAGTCGGGACCGAATCCGATGAATGTGGAGGGGGGGGGGACAGAAATCTTGTGTCACCCTTAAAGTGGAGCGATCGGGATGAAACTTGGTGGGAAGAACAAGCACAAGCTTAGGTACATCGTTGACAGAACTGGACCGGATTCGCGCACTGCGGGGGGAGTTGGGGGGGGGGAACGCCGGGATCCAGAATTAAGTTAATTCCAGGTGGGCTAGGACAAAGAAACTTGGCAGGCGTATCAGGGAACCGACCAGATCATCCTGAAAATAGTCAGTTTGCCGCACCGAACATCTTGGGGGCTAGGAGAGAGGGGGAATCCGGAATCTTGAGGTTATGTATGACTTTCGAACCTCGTAGACCTCGTATCTCAGATGTCCCATTTCAAGTCCGGACCGGATCCAGTGAATGTTGGAGGGGTCGGAGAGGAGAATCGGGTATCTGTGACACGCCTTAGAGTGGAGCGATCAGGATAAAACTTGCTGGAAAGAACAAGCTCGCGTCCTGGGTACATCAGTGACAGAACCGGGGGGGGGGGGGGGGGGTCTGGAATTCCGGTGATCGCGAGTGAAGGTTCTTCCAGATGTGCTAGGACAAAGAAACTTGGCTGGAGCATTAGGGACTCGACAACATTGGCCTAGGAATTGTCACTTCCCAGATCCAACCATCCCTTAAAGTAAGTACAAAAATACTTTTAAGCAAAATACACATTTTCATGATCCGCATGAACCCATGACCATTTTGCCTCAAGGATTTTGCTTAGAAATGAATTTCTAGCACCCTTAAAGTGTGCATCTTAACCGAGAAGTGAAAAAAATACTTTTGACCAAACGGTATATATTCATGATCCCCAAGGGCCCATGATCATTTTTTTTTTATCAAGGATTTTCCTTACAAGTGAATTCCTTTAAGTACAAAACATACTTTTGAGCAAAATATAGATTTTTATGATCCCGATGAGCTCATCATCATTTTTGCCTTAAGCGTTTTGCTTACAGATGAATTTCTAGCGCTCTTAAAGTGTGTATCATCACAGCCAAATACAAAAATAAAATACTTTATCAAACAATACATTCTCGTGGTTTCCAAGGGCCCGTGATCATTCATATCTCAAGGGTAGTCTATTGCTTATAAATTATCACAACAACCCACGAATTGGCAAATTCACACTTTCATCCTCTGACCGAGCCTTGCAAATGATGTGAGCTTCTAGCTCTTGTGTCTACACTGTAAAAAGTTTCTCCGAATAAGGATTGAAGTTAACTGCAGTATTTGCTACTGGGATTAATCTTATCTCTACTGAGATAATATTAATCCGAATTAGAAATAAGATTATCTTTTTAGAGACAAGATTAATCCTAGTAGCAAATACTGCAAGATTGTTTTTTACAGTGTACATCGTGATAGCCAACCTTAAGGATCAAACCCCAACCTCTGAAGTTCATAAGCACACAAAAACACTCGCAAGTTTTCAAAGGTTAAACCGAAGTCCAGATATCAGGAGACCGGAAAAGGACAGTAAAATTCAATTCAAATTCAAATTCGTTTATTTCCATGATATCTTTTAACAAAAATAGTGGCGGATCGTCATACATGGTCGACACAGTCATGAAAATCACACATATGTTACAATTTTTAAAATTTTAAAACATAATCCAATAAAAACATATTTACAAAACATGTCAATTTAAAATTCATAATTCCGATCCGTTAAAAACTTCACAGAATAGGGAACAAATGACTGAGATACCGCTCCGTAGATTTTACATGCGGTTTCTTGAGTTGTATCTTTGGTGCGTCTGTGCTACGAGTTGCCTTAATCTGCAGATTTGTAGTCACAGGGGGTAAAATGGACCGGTGCACATCCGAGGCCAGACATTTTTTGCCAAATTTCACTAGGAGCCCGTGTCTCCTATCAGAGAGGGTTTGCAGACGCAATGTCTTTAGGCTTTCTTCATAGGACTCGTATTTCTGTCCAAGAATGATGCAGCAAGCTCTCTTCTGAATCCCTTCCAACTTCTCGCTTTGCTCAACTGTGAGTCCAGCGTGCCATACGGCACAGGCGTACTCCATCACAGGTCGGACGTAAGTTTTATAGCAAGTGACAAGATCACCTGTAGAGAGACCAAATCTGTTGATGCTTGCAAAGGATTTGAGCAATGTTGGTGAGCTCAAAATTTGGAGGGTGGTCTTGTGCATCTTGCAGTCCTTAGTTGCGTTTTTATCTGTTACCACGGTCTGAAGTCGTTTTTGCAGTTATCGTGGTATCTGATACCACGGTCAAGGCGTTTTCGCAGTTATCGTGGTATCAGATATTCAGATACTACGGTCCGACCGTGGTAACTGGTCGTGGTATCTGAAAAGTCGTCTCACTTTCATCAAATTTTGTCAGATTGGTGAGAAAGAAGTTTAGCACTTAGTGATGTAACTGGATATCTGTTTTTCTTTTGTGATGACTTCGAAAAGTGCAATTTCAGCAATAGTCGTTTTTGCAGAGCACCGTGTATCAGATACCACGATAACTGCAAAAACGACTAATTGCAGATCCAGTTCCCGTGGTAACAGATACCATGGTATCAGCGAAAACGCAACTCTTGGCACGGGATAGTAAATACTGTTTTGTTTTTTTGTCATGGATGTTTGCTGTGTCATGGATGCTTTAAAGTTTAACTGAAAAGCCAACTTGTTTTTGCATCATTTAACTGAATACACTGAACTGTTTGGGTTCTGCTAAGGGATTTTTTTTATTTTCCACTATATGCTCTAATAGTGACGTCCAGAATATCTACGGCCGTTCCCACAGCGCGAATTCTATTATAACGCGGAAAATTTGAATCTCAACACAAACGCATCTTTTCAGTGGCCAGTGATGAGTTTGGTGAAGAGTATTTAGTGCCTGAACACACATTTTTCGTAAATCTTTTTCGTCAAGCATAGAACAGAGGCAGTAATCCGACAGAGAAAGACCACTATTAAACAATAGATTATTCGTGAATAGCAAATTAACGAAGAAACGCATTTTCATCGGGTCTTCAAGCCAATTTAAGTGAATAAGTGATGGGTAACAACATTGTCCTATCTCAGCGCCTTTCAGTTCAAATTTAAGGAATGAAGACTAACCATGAGTTGCGACAGATGGCGAGTTATTGTTGATAAATTTGTATGAATTATTATTTCTTTTAGGGCTCTGGTGCCAGCTCTTCTACTTTATTTCTCCGTATGATTTGTTTGACGAGGAGTCGAAAGCAAGCATTCCTATGACAGTTGAGAATGTTTTCCAAAAGTCACTTGGATACCACGTGGACGTTACGATCGAAGCTTCAGAGACTCCTCAGAGACTTCAGATAGCACCCATCTTCACAAAGATGTCGGAGTTGAATTCGTAAGTATACACAAGGGCGTGACGTCACTTATATCGTCAGTGTTGACAATGGTAAACCTGTTTTCGAATTTCTGTATACCTGCTCACCGTCATTAAAGGACACCTGAATGAAGAGTACCAAGTATCATCCCTATCTGTATGACTTCCGTTAACATTGCTTGCAGAAAACCCAATCCAAATACGAAATAGTGTTTCCAAGCTATGATTTTTGCTCCATTTTGCATCTGTCCTTATTTCAGCACCGAACAATTTTCGAAATGAACAAATGTCTCCAATCAACCCTTCCTCTGGAATATTTTTTAACCAGTTAAGCCCAAACGTATGTATAGAAGAAATTCCAATACGATCCGGCCAGGGCTGTACAAGATTTGAATGAATTGCGCTTTTTGTCTTGGAGTCTGCATGTGCAAACCTCCAGAAACGAACATCCCTGTTTTGAAAACGTCATGCTCAGGAGAAGAATGCTCTCCGTGGTATGGAGGTCCTTGGCTCCGCCAAGTATGGTTTCATTGTTCAGGTGTCTTTAAGTAAGTAAGTAAGTAATTTATTTACAACCCGCCATTTTGGAAAAGCGGAGTAAATGAAAATAAATAAAAAACATAAACACACAGAATCCGCATTCTGTTAACTGTTTGAACCCTTCATATATATTTCATGTTTCACTGCACTTGCGCACTCAGTAGTGCCAAATACTTCCTCGTCAGGGATAGTGTACGGCCGATAGGAGGACCACCTACCTAAAGGTGGAGCAGCTCCTTCAACTAGGGAGCAGCGTCAAGACCTTTGCTTTCCTTGCTTCGCAAACCGGCCATACTCATAGCGCCGTCCACTACGCTTGTGGCATTTTAAGCGAGACAGACTTGCGGGCTTAGAAATCTCTAGTAAAGCTAAGATGCGGTCTGCACACATCGAGGAAACATTGGAGGGTGTATCTTTTTTTGATGTGTTCAGGAAATGAAGTTTTTAGAGCCAGAGCTGGTGCACGACCGATTGAGTTTCATTATAAGGGACGTTCACTATCGCTAGTGGTGCTAGTGTCGCGAGGGGCGACAAGTTGACTTGTTTGTCTGCGCGGAGCTCCTGCAAACACAGAACAAATATAATTTTGTTTGCTATTTCGAGCGTTGGTTGACTCGTCGGCACATCGAGTTCTTTTTATACGCAAGAAATAAATTTATCGGGCAATACAAAGAAGAAATCGAATCGTGCATGCTTTTTGTCGGGCCTCGGTATTCTCTACGGCATTTCGGGTTCTTTTTATACATAAGGAATACAGACAAAAATCAAACTTATATGCTTTTGTCGGGTGTCGTCGACTCGTCGGCACCTCGGGTTCTTTTTATCCGCAAGAAATAAAATCCTGCAAAAATTTGTCGGGCAAAACAAAGAAGAAATCGAATTGTGCATGCTTTTTGTCGGGCCTCGGTATTCTCTACGGCACATCGGTTCTTTTTATACATAAGGAGTACAGAAGAAATAAAAGTTTGTATGCTTTTGTCGGGCGTCGTCGACTCGTCGGCACCTCGGGTTCTTTCTATCCGCAAGAAATAAAATCCTGCAAAAATTTGCCGGGCAAAACACAGAAGAAATCAAATTCGGCATGCTTTTGTAGGGCCTCAGTCGGTATTGCCGTCGGCACATTGGGTTCTTTTTATGCATAAGGAATACAGAAGAAATAAAATTTATTTGCTTTTGTTGGGCGTTGGTCGGCACATCGGGTTCTATTTATACGCAAGAAATCAAATTCTGCAAACTTTGTCGGGCGCACCCAGGAAGTTCAAATCTCGTCGGCACAACGGGTTATTTTTACACGTCAGAAATCAACTTCTGTACAGTCCAGTCGGGCGAAACACAGAGGAAATCAAATGCTGTATGGTTTTTCTGGGCGTTGGTATTCTCGTCGACACGTCGGGTTCTTTTTACACGTAAGAAATCAAATTCTCTAAAGGGATAGCGGGCGCCTATCGAAAGTTTTACGTAGTCGGCACATCGGCTTCTATATTCATGTAAGAAATAAAGATCTTTACAGTCGTGTCGGGCAAAACACAGAAGAAATTGAATTCTGAATGCTTTTGTCGGGCGTCGATATTCTTTCGGCACATCGGGTTCTTTTCATACGTAAGAAATCAAATACTGCAAAGATTTGTCGGGCGTAAACTTTTACGGAAAAAATACAGATTCCAAGTTCGTCAGTCCGTCTGTTAGTACGATAACTCTCGAAGCGGTTGAGATATTTTGATTAAACTTGGCATGAGATCTCTTTAGGTCAATGTTCAGGTCAAGTTCGAAGATGGGCTATGTAGCCCTATATTTAGGGGTGGGGGAGGGGTTTGAAATTGAAAGGTATTTTTTAAAAGCTAATGCAATAGTCGAATTAGGGTTAAGGAGACCCGCTGAATACGAATACGAAATTTATTTTCTCGCCGGACAAATAGTTCACCCGGAATCCGGTGAAAACCGGAAAATTTGTGAAAAGTAAAAGTTTAATTTGAAGTTCGATTTAGGGGCAAGGAGACGTGCCGAGTCCGAATATGAAAATTATTTCCTCGCAGGACAGTTAGTTCGGCCGAAATTCCGCCAAAACCGGAGAATTTGTTTAAAGTAAAATCTTATTTAAATTTGATAAGATGTTCGATTTGCGGGTAAGAAGACTTGCTAAATTCGTATATGACAATCATTTTCTCACCGGACGTATAGATCGCTCGGAATCCGGCCGAAACCGGAAAATCAGTTAAAAAGTAAAAGTTTAATCTGAAGTTGATTAGAGGTTCGATGATGAAGCTGATAAGCATTAACATTTGCTGATTAACATTTGTGCCGTATTTTACTGTTTAAAACGACAAGCCGTGAATACCGTTCACAATTTTCGTTTTATGTTGTAGTGTCGACGTACCAACGTGTAAATTGCTATGCGCTTATGCTATAGCGAATAAATCTGAATTGAATTGGTCACTAAAATACAATCTCTTTTCAGGCCATCCTTTGCGCCACTCGGAATATCTAACAGTTCCTCTCTCAGCTGCTGTTTCCATTTAAAACTAGGCGACCAACTACCCCTCTGCATGATCAACGTGAAGCAAATACAGGAGATTACTGGAATCGACATTGATTTGAAGTCGCCACCAACTTCCCTCTTTAGCTTGATAGCTGGACTGCATCTGGATACTAAATCGAATATAAATGTGAATTCCGGTTTGTTTGTGGTGAGTCATGATCATTATAGTTATTCCTTCAGCCCAAATTGAATGCGAATCATATTTGACAATGCAAAACGGATACGTCAGCTACATTTCATTAGAGCTATATTCCGGCCCTTCTTGGCAAGGGTCCTCTTCAGGCTCAAGCCGCTCAAGCTGGCAAATGAATTTGTGGGAAAACAATTACCTGCAAACCTGTAAATTCCCAATTGCAGGCGAGTAGAATTTCTCCTAAGAAACGCCTTCATGGGTGCTCCCTTGTTCAAGTTTCCAGTCGATTTCCCACGGTTTGCCTGGCCACTCCTTGTCCAAATGCTTTTTAGCTCAAGTGCCATATACCGATCACTTTTCGGTCTGTCGGTCCACTCATCTCGAGTTAGGCTACTTCCAGAAGTGCTAGGACGATGAAACTTGGCAGGCATATTAGGGACCCGACCAAACTAACATGGAAATAGTCACTTGCCCGATCCGACCATCGGGGGGGGGGGGGGGAGGGGGATTCCAAAATAGGGGCATGCATAACTTTGGAATGGGTGATCGGATCTTAATGAAACTTGATATCTGGAAAGACCTCGTGTCTCAGATGTTTCATTTCAAGTCCGGACCGGATCCGATGAATCTGGGGGGGAGTCGATGGGGGGAACCGGAAATCGTGTGAAACTCTAAGAGAGGAGTGATGGGAACGAAACTTGGTGGGAAGAACAAGCACAATCTCTAGATACATAACTGGCAGAACTGGACCGGATTCGGAAACTGTGGGGGAGTTGGAAGGGGGTTTCGGAATTCCGAAGATCCGTAGTCAATGTACTTCCAGGTGGGTTAGGACGATAAAACTTGGCAGGCATATCAGGGACCCTACCAGATTAACTTGAAAACAGTCTCTCGCCCGATCCGACCATCGTGGGGGGAGGGGGAGACGGCGGGATCCGGAAGTGAGTGGCATGCATACCTTTCGAACGGGTTATCGGATCTTAATGAAACTTGATATCTTGAAAGACCTCATGTCTCAGATGTCCCATTTCGAGTCCGGGCCGGATCCGATGAACTGGGGGGGGGGGGGGGGGGCGGAGGGGAGAGCCGGAAATCTTATGACACGCATAGAGTGGAGCGACCAGGATGAAACTTCGTGGGAAGTGCAGGCACAAGTCCTAGGTGCATCAGTGACAGGATCGGACCGGATCCGGGTACCAAGGGGGGGGGGGGGATCTAGGGGGGTATCCGGAATTACGGTGATCGTGAGTTAAGGTACTTCCAGATGTGCTAGGACGATAAAACTTTGCTGGAGCATTAGAAACTTGACATAATTGGGTTAGACATTGTCACTTCTCTGATCCGACCATCCCTTAAAGAACTCATCTTAACCACAAAATACAAAAAATACTTTTTAGCAAAATTTACTTTTTCACGATCGCCATGAGCACATGATCCTTTTTACCTCAAGGGTTTTGCTTAGAAATTAATTATTAGCACCCTTAAAGTGCGCATCTTAACCGAAAAGTGAAAAAAATACTTTTGACCATCACTTCCATCCTCTGGCCCAGCCTTGCAAGTTTGGCGCATCTTCACCGAAAAGTGAAAAAAATACTTTTGACCATCAGTTTCATCTGACCTAGCCTTGCAAGTGCCATATGAGCTTCCAGGTCTTGTTCAAACTATTTGTTATTTGGTAGGTAACAATGGAGTCTGCCAGGTTGTTCCACAGGTTGATGGTCTGTGCTTGCCGCTTGAGTACCCGCCTCTTCGTCAGCTTTTTTGAGTAACCCCTGGTGTTTCTTCCTGTGTTTGGCACAATTATGTTGGGTGGGATGTTGTTGCTCAAATTTTTGT
Organism: Branchinecta sandiegonensis; assembly: GCA_030848855.1. Classification (NCBI taxonomy): domain Eukaryota; kingdom Metazoa; phylum Arthropoda; class Branchiopoda; order Anostraca; family Branchinectidae; genus Branchinecta; species Branchinecta sandiegonensis. Next base: position 3,865,220 of record JAUPMV010000003.1, on the reverse strand, counting down.
GCACAGCAATCATGTCACCACGATTTCTTCTATAGGTCATTGTGGGGATGTTACGGGCGTTGAGTCTTTCTGGTTATGGGGTGCTATGCATTCCTTTGATCATTTCTGTAGCATATCGCTGGACACCTTCGATAAGGTGTTTGTCCATCTCGTATTGCGGTATATATATTTTATTTGTAACCCGCCAAATACACAAGGTGGTAGCGGAGTAAAGAGAACAACGAAACACAACACAAGATAAATAACAGTATAAACACACAAAATTTAGACATATCTAACTGGGCCTGACAAATTCATGAAAAACATCATGTAATCGATGTCCATGATGACGTATGCAAGTGAGATTCCTACTTCCAGCTTCGGTCTGACGAGTGAGGTGTAAAACTTGCTGATCACCTTAGGACTCCTACTGCTTACAGTTCACTTGATGATTCTGACGGCTCGATTGGTGTTACTCACGACGTGTTGCGTGTGCTTGTGGAACTTGAGTTCGGCATCGATAAGCACACCAAGGTCCCGTTCACAGTTGCTGCTTTCTATTACTTGCTTTCCCTGTGGGTTTGTCCCTGGTGTGTAGGTTGTGGGGGATTCTTCCTTAAAGGAACCCTCGCGCTATACTTTCGACTTACAGTATTTTAAAATATTTGAATACTTTAAAACTAGGCTGTGCTTTCAACAAACAACCCACGGTTTTGGATGTTTTAAGCCATTTCCGAGACCCGTCAGCGAAAAAGGGAAACAATTTTCATAACCGTTTTTTCTGATGGAAAAACTTCTCGCAGACAACCGTCGAAGGTAGCAAGACACGGCAAGTGAGAAAATCAGCGTGGTTCTGCTAGAGGGGTTAGAATTTACCGTACGAAATTGGGGTCTCCGGGTGGAGTCATTATGGAAGTAAGTTGCGTTATTATTATGGGTAAGACAGGTCCTTTAAATATCTGATTTTGTGAACTTCTTCCCTGAAAACTGCTTGGAGTGAAAGCTGGTGCTGTGATTTCAGTTTGGACACGGCTGCTGTGATTTCAGTTTGGACACGGCTGCTGTTTTTGCAGCTTGGTTGGGACGTCGAAAGGGTAGTGCATTTGGGTTTTGGAGTCACCTGTCTCTTCTTCTTCTTTCCAGCTAAGATGGATACTTGTTGGCGGCATGTCTTGGCGATTTGAAGTTCCCTACTACGGTGGTAGATATTCCGTCAGCCCAAGCTGACTGCGAATCACATTTGATGATGCAAAACGGATGCGTCAGCTACATTTTATTAGAGCTATATTTCGACGACCCAATCGAGCAGCAATAACAGCAGCCGCGTCCAATATGACATGACAGCACCACTTTTAACTCCAAACAGTTTTCAGCGGATAAACAAAATCAGACATTTAAGGAAGAATCTTTTATTATGTTTCCACAAGTTCATTTTCCAGCTTGAGGGGCTTGAGCCTGAAGAGGACCCTTTCCAAGAAGGGCCGAAATATAGCTCTAATAAAATATAGCTGACGTTTCCGTTTTGCATTGTCAAATATGATCATTTACATATCAGCCGAGCTAACGAGCTCTCATCCCTGCCGGCCCCCATTGATCGATCGGCATATATTGTTGTGTTCTTGAAATAAAAGAACCTGAACCTGAAATGGCAAATAAAATGACCAGACAAAACGAGAACTGACATTCTGTGAACATCATTTCCTTTTTTTTGTCAGTTTCTGACAGAGACCAAAGTTACTTAATTATTCCTACGTGCCTAGAAGTACGCCTGACATTCGATACTTGGTTTCCTGTTTTTTCGTTGTTGTTTTTTTAGTAATTGCGTCGAAGTGTCGGAAAGGGAGGTGTATTAAGCATACATTGATTATTTGATTTACGAGAGATTAGGTTTCGTATGGTATTTCGTTTGTGTGTTCGCTCTGATTGGAAACATTTCGCTCAGCTATGTTTTCTCAGCAAATATTGGTCCTCGGAGATATGGCAATCACATTTTAAGTTTAGGAATCGCCCAAATTGTATGAGATGAATTTCAGCTGTACCACAAAATAATATAGATAAATTTTGTTGAGGCCACGCTGTGTCGACAGATTTGGTTCTTGTTTGTAGCCTGTCTCTGTACTAGACCTAATTGATAAAAACTCTTTTAAGTTTTTCAGATAAATCACTAAAAGTGCAAGATCTGTATGTAAGAGACTTAGAATTGAATTGTGCTGTGGCAGCACTATGGGACCATGATTTATTCGTATTTTAACGTTTGTTTGAAGGGGGGGGGGGGCAGTTTACTCACAAAAGGAAAATTTCGCTTACAATTCTTCCACGTTCACACTGTTTATGGGGGGAGGGGAGGGTAACAGACATCATACCGTTTTCTACCATCCTTCCTTGATGATTGGTGGCTGGGTACGACGGGAAAGATCACGTACGGTTTCCCCGCCGTCTTTCCTTAGAAGCTAATACCTTCTTGTTCTTTTAGACATTGCCAGATCAGCAGCACTGCTACTTTCTAACCGAGGGAGGGGATCTTCAGTCGGTCCAGATATCTTCAGTTCCGTTTACCCATCCGTCACACGTGCCCCAGATCTTAGCCATTCTCCGGAAGCAAGCTCTTCTCAATGTTTTGATTGCAAGCTGTATCCGACCGAAGAGCAAGAAAGGTGAGCCCCCCCCCCCCCCCAATGTTGCTGGCAAGAACAATAAAATGAATCGGCGATTTTGCTTAAAAACAATCGATTTTTTAAGGGACCGCGGTCGGTCCCGTAACTGCAAAAGCGACAAAATGCAAATCCCTTTACCGCGGTGTCAGATACCATGGTATCTGCAAAAACGCAAATATTGTCTAGATCACACTCAATCACGTTGGTCAAACCAGGACTTGATGCGGCCGTGGAATCGTCTAGAGCAGTGGTACCCAAAGGGGTACGCGTACCCAAAGGGGTACGCGAGACAGTCGTAAGGGGTACGCGACTGGTACGCGAAGGTCCCAAATCTCTGAATTTGAAAATGCCTGCTTTTGTCAAGAAAATAGAATTTGGGCTTACGTAGTTTCAAAGAAACATAGCAAGTTTCTTTCTGATCCTTGGCTAGTTTTTGGACGAGAATGAAATTGACAACCTTGCAGCCTCAAGTATCCCCTTTATTTGTATATATTTCCACACATTAATCCCTTACCACTTATGACAATAAATGACGTCTTTGTGGCTCTAGAACAATGATTCTTCAAAAAAGAGTACGCAACCTTTTTGAACCTTGATTAGGGGTACGCGACACGAAAAAGGTTGGGAACCGCTGTCTAGAGCGTGGTCCACCCTTCTAACAATAGTTACTATTAGTTACTTTTTTCTTTCCAGCCTCGGGAAAAGTTACTACACTGACCGTTCCAACCTTCTCGAAATAGTAATTAATAGTAGCTATTTGCTTAATACGCTCGGGAGCGTAGTTAGCGTCGTCACTACGATCTCTCTGGCGTGATAGCTCGATCGGCCCGCGGCACGATATTTTGTCGCCAAGATGTCAGTATCAATGACGTCATCCATCGACCTTAATTAGGGTGGAACACGCTCCGTGTGCGCAACTCGGAAGCATCCAACTGGGCAAGCATACAATAGATGAGACAAACTAAAAAAATAAAATAAAATATAAATGACAAAAAATACAGTTGAAATGTTGGATATTTTGTTTTTCTATCAATGTGTACTGAAGAAGCAGATGTGAATAATAAATGAGCAGACGAAGAGCTTGAGCCATATCGTGAATACAAGACAAAACATAAATAAATCGAAAATAATCCGTATGTTTTACAGTGGCTCATAAAATAGCTGTCATAGTCCGCGTTAGGCACGAAGCTGCAGGTCCGCCCTCGCTCGCATCACAAACTTTTTTGTTTTTATTTATTTCATTTCCATCCGCAGGCATAAAAAAATGAAAAGCACAGGAATGTGCACATAATAACAACAATATGTGCGCATATTCAGATATATAAAACACCAAACCTCATAGAAATTGATTTATTGATTGGTTTCAAAAATCAATCAATCAGTCTCATAGAAACATTATAGTCCATGGTCCAAATAGTCCATAACGATGCCAACTATTTCAGTATAATGGCGCCAATTAGTATTTAAAGTTTAACTGAAAAGGGCTAAAATAGGACAATCTAGTTACCCATCACTTATTCGCTTAAAGAGGCTTGAAGACCCGATGAAAATGCTACTTCGTTGCGCCGCTATTCACGGTTAATCGACTTTCATATAGTAGAATATCCCTGTCGGATTTGTGGTACCTCTATGCGCTTGTACCTGTGTTTTATGCTGGACGAAAATTAAGTGTTCACGCAGTTAGCTACCTTCCGCGAGCTGATCGCTGGCCACGCAAAAGCCGCGTTTATACTGAGATTCAAGTTTTCCGCGTCATAGTAGAATTTGTGTTGTGGAGACGGCCGTAGAGGTTTTGAAAGTCACTACTAGCAGATAGTGGAAAATAAAAAAAAATCCCCTAGCCAAATCCAAATAATTTAGTGTAATCAATTAGGTGATACAAAAATAAGTTGACTTTTCAGACTTATTTTTGTATCATTTAATTTAATACACTGAATTACTTGGATTCTGCTAATGGATTTTTTTTATTTTCCACTATCTGCTCTAGTAATGACGTTCAGAATAGTTGCGTGTTTGCAGATACCATGGTATCTGTTACCACGGTAACTTGGTGTGCAATTAGTCGTTTTTGCAGTTATCGTGGTATCTGATACACGGTGCTCTGCAAAAACGACTATTGCCGAAATTGTACTTTTCGAAGTCATCCCAAAAGAAAAACAGATATCCAGTTACATCACTAAGTGCTAAACTTCTTTCTCACCAATCTGACATAATTTCATGAAAGTGAGAAGACTTTTCAGATACCACGGCCAGTTACCACGGAATATCTGATACCACGATAACTGGCCAGATACCACAATAACAGCAAAAACGCCTTTTGACCGTGGTATCAGATACCACGATAACTGCAAAAACGGCTTTAGACCGTGGTATCAGATACCATGGTATCTGCAAAAACGCAACTAATATCTACGGCCGTCGCCACAACGCAAATTCCATATCCGACGCAGAAAATTTGAATCTCAGCACAAACGCGGATTTTTAGTGGCCAGTGGTGAGGGTGATGAAGACTGCTTACTGCGTGAACATAAATTTTTCGTAAATCTTGTTCGTCAAGCCTACGACACAGGTACAAGCGTGTAGAAGTACCACGAATCCGACAGGGTAAGTCCACTATTCGAAAATCGATTGTTTGCGAATAGCGGAGAAACGAAGTAACGCATAATAGTCGCGTCTTCAAGCCTATTTAAGTGAGTAAGTGATGGGTAACAAGACTGTCATATCTCAACCCTTGCCCCCCTGAAACTCCAAAGAATTAGCAAACCGGCTTTTATTTTTATTTATTACAGTTGTCAGACCTAATCATTACTCTACTGGATTCGTAGCGGCTAAAACGACAAAGGAACTTTCCGAAAGCGAAAGAAACGTACGAATGATTTTGTTTTGCCGTCAGATTTCGACGCGATCACTTTCGAGGTAACCGGGGTTTCAACGACTCACTTGAGCGTCGCGTTCGAGCACCCTTCCGACGATTCCTTGTGCACTGCGGAAATCGACCTTTCCGACTTGGGCTCTCTTCGATGCCGGATTTATTCATCCGGCGGTGCGGATACAGTTTGCAGTGCCGACTTTGCCAGCAAGGTGCTTCAGAGGTATGTACTTACTTACTTGTACTTGTAACGGGACCAGACGATTGCCGCCTCACCCGGCGTCCATGAGTTGCCGAACGGTGGTGTCCCAGTTGCCTCTATCTTGCGCCAGCTCCTGGGCGACATCTAGCCAGCAGTTGTCCCATCTTCTGCCGAAGCGGCGGAAGCCTGAGGTATTCAGAGGTATGTGGGGTTTAATTGCTCACCAGAACCCAATTGTGTTGCGGAGCAACATTTTTGTTTTTGTTTTTTTCCTACTCCGCAGATGCCTGCTTATTCCTATAGAAGATGGTAAGAACCTACCCTCTGAGGGTTTCTACTGAAAGCGTGGACTTCAGGTCGGATTCATAAATATGACATTACATTTTGGAAAGCTTCGTAGAGCTCTTGCCTGGGGCCGAAAAGGATGTTTTTTTGCTTGCCCCGGAGCCTATAATGCGTGAAGTGAAGGAGAGTTGTATGGTCTGTGTCAGGGAGGACTGTCTGAAGTTATGCAGCCAAGCTTCCGTCTCTTCGAACCATGTTTCTGCTTTCGAGTGGAAAGCTCCATTCTAGAGTTACGACTGGATTTGACACCAGCGTTAAGTTTGTGACCAACTAGCCTACTGAAAGTCCCCGACCATTGTCACAGACTTCCCGCTCACCAACCGCTTTCCATCCACCCCCACCTCCACCAACCCCCAACTCCACCAACCGTAACCCGCTCAGATTTCCCGACCATAAAGACTGAAGATTCAACCCAGTCGTACATCCCGTGCGCGGTACGAAAGAAGTTTCTTCTCTCCTTTTTGTGAGTCTTTTCAGCGTGAATTTTAAATTAAAAAACAATTTTTGAGGGAGGTCCGCAAAGGCGATTTCGGAACTAAAGGCGTATTCTCGCCGTTCCCCGAGGACTCCTCGGGGAATCGAAGGGAACGGCGCGAATAGAGGAAGTCACTCCACGCGGACTCCGCGTACAGAAACAGCGAGAACATGGGGAATGCTTCCAAAATAGATTTTGTTCGAAAAAAGTATGCAGTTGGAAACTAGTCTGGATCCACTTTATTTTTGGTTTTGTTTATTCTGATTGTTTTGAATTAATTTTACATTGCACCAACACCAACAAAAATTGATTCCCCTCCGAATCTAAAAGGGAGTCCTTTTTGAGTATGGTGATGACAATCGAAGCATTCCCCGTGCGTGGGGACTCGCGAGAATACGGGGAGTGAGTCAACGGGATCAACAAAAATGCGGGGACTCCTCAAGTGGAGTCCTTTGGGGAACGGCGAGAATACGCCTTAAAATTATCGAAGGATCGGCAGTCATTTTTGATACAAGTTAGCAGGAGTGGTTTGGGGGAGGGGGTGATAAATGCAGTACACGCGAGATTAACGGTATTTTAATTTGCCGTCTTTTCGTTTCAGATGCCTTTCTATTCCTGTGACTATGCGCGCCATAATACGTCGAGCCCAGGCCTTTCCTGGTTGGTCGGAGGACATGAATTCGATGCTAATGGATGTGGATCAGTCTGACTCTGGCCAGTACGGAACGCGGCAAGATGTACAGATCAATAACTTTGGTCATGATAAGCAAGCGCCGAGCTTTCAGGGAGATCCGGGGTTTGGTCGCTTTGGCGACTACGTCAAAGGGCATGGAGCATCTCAAAGCGACGAGGTAATTACGTGAGACTATTTTTACACATTTTTTTACTTATTTGTCACGTGTCATTTCAACAAAGAAAAAGTACGGAGTATTAGAACAAAGCAAAAATAATTTTGACGAATTTTTTTTTTGAGATTTCTCGCCTCTGGTGGGAGAGGGGCCGAAAAACGAAAAAAGTCAGGATCCTTGTTCTGAGACAGGGTCCCTGTTTTGATTCCAGCCACGAACCCAGCTCGTACTCCAGTATTACATTCACCAACGAACCAAGCCCCGAATACACTGTAAAAAGTTTCTCCGAGTAAGGATTAAAGTTAACTGCAGTATTTGCTACTGGGATTAATCTTATCTCTACTTGGACAAGACTAATTCGAATTAGAGATAATCTTATCTCGTTAGAGACAAGATTAATCTCAGTAGCAATACTGCAAGATTTTTTTTTACAGTCTAGGCTAACAGTTGACTCGGGTGGTGGTGGGATAGGTAGTGTGGCTGGCTATATTTTGATCAGAAATTGCCATAGGCATGTCTTCCTGTCAGGGCACGATTCCCGCTGGGTTCTTTTCTACAGTAGGATGCGAAATTCACAGCTGCATTAGAAAATTGATGTAGAGCCCGTCCCAACATCGTTTAAAATTAAATTCTCTAGAATTGTTACATCTTGCAAAAAGGATCGGAAAGTAATGTAGTGCTTCCAGTACTTAGTCCGATCCGTTCTTGTCCGCGCAGCTTTGGTTCCGCACGTTATGAGGGGTCCTTCCAAAAGACATTTGTCTTGCTTATACCGCGTTCGACTCTGAGACGCCGTATCCTGCTTCACACATATCATTATTGCCATCCAGCTGAAGCGAGCAAAAAATAAAAGTGGTTAAGTTTTGAAAAGTTGGTTTTTATTTTTTTTAGGTTAGAGGACTACTAAGAAATAATGGTTTTAGCTCAAGGGGAGCTCGTTTCGGTTTGCGCTCCTGTTCGCGTTAGCTTTCGTTCGGTAGAGTGCCTCATTAGAAAACGTGTTATATAGCTCCCTTCTGGCAAATATTCTCGACTAGAGAAAACAATAAACTCCGTTCCACTTTCTTCAGATTCTCTAAATACTTACTTCGGCTCCCGCCTTGGACAAGAAATATCAAAATGATGAAAATACATAACATAAGAGACCCGGAGTCTCTTATAGATATATATAACAGGTTCAATAAATGGGCCTGAACCTGAGCCTGGGCTTGCTATTTCTAACCTATACAGTTCAAAAATGCAGTCCCAACCTGGAGCAAAATTCTCGGAGTTGAAGTGTATAGGTATGGTATCATGTTCAGTTGTTAGTGTGAGAAACTTTCCTTTCTGTCAAATCGACCTTTCGGTAGAGAGGAGTCCGGCGCCGTTCTCCTGAGCAGATTGGTCAACTCTCGTCGGATTTGGCAATATCCTATCTCTGTAGGCCTGGGCAGAAAGGACAAAGGGCCTGGTCAAAATGGACAAAAGAGCAGTGAGGAATAAACGTTTGGTGTCAAAAAGGGAAAATGTACCAAGGCCTTGGAAGGTGGTGGACAAAACCGCGACTACTTTCATAAAATGTCGCTAGACAGAGTCGCTCGAAACAACAAAGGACGCTCAGTCGGCTGAGGTTTCTTCTAGATAATTTCGTAAACGACATTGGCCTGACATAGCACAAGAAATCTGAAGAAAAACAGTCGAAAATGAGGTTTTTAAGGGCTAACGAAAAAGCTGAAAAAACGAAGCGAAGATTTCGTCACTCGGTAGTACCGAGCGAGAACAGTATTGTAATTGTTATTCCCAGGTATTGGTGAGTGGCTCGTGTTTAATTTGGGGTTCTTTGAATTCTTCCAATTTTGGTTTTTCATTTTCGGTTGTTTGTTGATTCTCCGCTTTGTTTTCCTTTGTCTCGTTTGATGATCTTCATCCACTTTTTGGTATTTTTCTTCAAAATTTTCCATCTGCGCTGAAGAAGGGAGGCGGTTGTCCTCCCGAAACATTCGCTTCGTTTTCTCATTTTTTTTGTTGGCCTTTAAAAAACCCATTTCCGTCTGTTTTTCTTCGGATTTCTTGTATTTCTTCTAGCGCTTTTTCATTCATTCTTGGCGAGAATCCTCATAAGGCTCAATCTGCAAAAACAACCTGAGATCAAAGCAAGCTAGTTTTTCTAGAGGTTCTTCGTTACCTAACCAGGTTCGTTTTTCTAGCTTGACCCTGAAGAGGACCCTTGCGAGAGATGGGCGAATCCGGATTCCGGTTCGGATCCAGGACTCGTCCTTTTGGCCGGATTCGAATCTTCTGCTTGTCAGGCTGGATGCGGATTCGGACTCGGATTCCAAACCCTCAATCTTAAGAATCCGCTCAAATTCCTAGACCCTATGTACAGGATTTGGATTTTTGTTAAGGTTGGATTCGAATCCGGAAATGGTGGCTTTGGAATCGAATCCTTTCATGATCGGATTCGCCCATCTCTGACCTTTGCCGAGAAGTGCCGAAGTACCGCTAGAATAAACCTCAGCTGACTTTTCCGATCAGCGGCAATACAATGACATCGTCTTATTTTCTGTAAGATTTTTTATTTATTCTTTGGGGTAGGCCAGATACTCCAGCGAAAACTCAGGCCACAAATGTCCCATTGTCTCATTCCCCCATTTCACAATTGATGAAAACAATTCATCACCTCTATAATACAATTGATGAAAACATCAGTCTATCAAATAAGTTTGATAAAACCCATCACTCATTCTACCGCTTTTTCTCGCGTTCTTACCTTAAAACCTGGGTAGCCTCCCTGTCAACTGAAGGTACCTGGACAGTTTTCTGTAAGAACCTTGAAAAGAGAAAAACGTCTAGAAGACGCTTTTGCCTTTGATGAAAGGGCATGATTCACTAAAAGTGTTTTCAACTATCCTTATTCCAGCAGGTCCAAGTGAAGAAGGAACTGATCGAGGAGTCGCAAGAAGAAAGTAAAGCCACTCTTAAACCCAGGGATCCAAAGCAGGATGAAAAAGACCAGCAGCCAAGCACCTCGCGCACCCCACAATCAGAGCGCCAAAAACCGCCAAGCCAAACTCCGCCGTCCCCGATCCCTGGACTATCATTTCCCCCTATCCCTCCCATGATCACCTCCGACCTCATAAACCCAGTGGCTTCGACCTCGCTGGCCTCTTTAGCAATGGGTTTGTCTATACCAGGTCCGCTCATGCCGCCTATGATGTCACCAGATTATAGTGCTCTTTTCGGACCTGGTCGGGGGAATCTTGCCGCTCAAGAAGCATATGCGAAAGCTATGTTTGGGCTTCAGAACATGCGCGGCATGACTTCCCCTAATAGGAAAAAGAGCAAAGGGGAGTCCGGCCGTAGCCCTAAGAGGTCCCCTTATGAAGAAATGCTAATGCCTGACCCAGGCATGGATCCGGCACTTGCAGCTTTTTCGGCATTCGGGGGAATGGGAGGTCTTGGCTACGGTGGGATGAGCCCAGCGAGTGCCCAGTTTTTTGCCAGCCTCGCCGCATTGAATCGTTTGCCTCAGATGACTCAGCCACCAGCGCACACTCCGCCCCTACCCAAGCAAGAACCTGCAGAGTCGAAACAGGAAGAGGTGGTAATCAAGAAAGAAAGGGAAGACCACAAGAGCGAAACTGACTCTGCGAGGCCCGAGAAATCGGAAAAGGAGAAGAAGCATAGAGAGAAGCACGAGAAACGGAGCGATTCGAAATACTCAGTCGAGATTGACAAAGGTTCGACTTATCCCAGCGTCAGTATCACACCAGTTAGCTCAGGTGGGAGCGCAATGTCGCAGCCGCCCTCATTCGCTAGCTTCGGCCTGGATCGGAGACCTGGGATCGAGATCATCCCTCTAAATAACCCTGTTTCAAGCTCTGTGTCGATTTTACCCGTGTCAAAAAACGAGAAAAAGGAGAGGAGAGACGACAAGAAAAAAGACGAGAAAGATGAGAAGAAAGATAGAAAGAGAAAAGCTGATGACCTGATGCCAGGAAAACCAGCGAAACTGGTGTCAATTAGCTCCGGTGTGATGGGCCCCCCAGCGGCTCCCTCTGTGAACAGAGACGGTTCTTCAAAGCCGTCTTTGTCAGTGAGCGTTAAGAGCGGTTCTGTGTCTCCCCTGACCGTGCCAGGCTCGGGTACTCACTTGCCCACCTCGCCTTCGAACAAGAACAAGACCTCTTCACCCAACTCGAAGAACAAGGTCTCAATGAGCCCAAGTCATCAGTCCACGTCCTCCTCTCCTAAAGGTTTAAGCAGCCCAAAACACAGCGCCAGCCCCAAACATCCCAGCGCCTCGCCGAAGCATTCCGGGAAGCCTAGCATGTCTGCACTGAAGAATATATCGGTCAAGGAAAGCTCAAGCGCGTCAAAGCATAAAGTAAAGGATAAAGGCCGAGAAAGAAAGGCAACTACTCCGACCCCTGAATCGCAGAAGAATCGGATGATGCCCCGAACGAAGTCGTTTGAAATCGCTGACGTTTGCATGGAAGATGATGACGAGGACTGCGTTGCTTTAACCGACAGCGGACCGTCGCAGGATTTTGAATCATCGGGGGACTCGACCCGTCAAGGACAGGGCTCTGGCAGCGACAGCTCGAGCTCTAAGTCCCCCGTTAGGAATCGTAAAAGCTCCCTTTCAGCCGTTATTGATAAGCTCACACGTCAGCAAAACCCAGTTGGAGACGCGAAGGACGCGAAATCCTCCGAAAAGAAGGATAGCGAGTTCGTCATCAAGCGAAGCAGCCAAGGGATCAAGCTGACCCTAAACAAGGCAAAGGCGGGGGAGAGGTCGTCGTCCAGCTCGTCTAGTTCAAGTAAGGATTCTCCCGGCGACTCACCGGCGGGAAAGTCGGCATCCGGCCTTAAACCGGGGACAAGCAGTGGTCCCGCTTCAAGGAAGATCCCCGTCAAGTCCAGCTCCGGTCGGTCTCCGTCGCACAGTTCAAGCAAATCCTCGGAGAAGAAAGACAGAGATAAAGACCGGGAAAAGTACAAGTCAAAGAGCAGTAGTGAGCGATCACGCAGCGATAAATCGGGGGGAAGCCGGTCGTCTGAACAGCGTCGCGAGAAAGCGGAAGCCAAGCCAAAGTTTGACACCAGTTTTCAAATCCCTAAAATATCGAAAGACCAGGCGAAGACGGAAAAGCGGGACGAGTCGCGAAAAGAGAATTTGGTTGCGATGGAAGGGGGAACCGCAAGACAGGAGGAGGCAGCGAAAATTCCAGGGGATGCAAAATTGGACAGTGCCGAGGATTTTGTCGCACCTGCCAGGAAAGACGACACTAAGAAGGATAAGAGTATGGTAATGCCCTTGTCACCATCCGTACAGATCCACATTGTCAAATCGCCGGCCCCCCGTAACTCCCCTATGACTTTCGTCGCGTCTCCGAAACCGCAGCCATCGCCGATCGTCACCGAAGACGACACGGCAGAAATAAAGTAGAATAGGTAATTCGTATCACTTCATGAAGAATCTGCTCTGTCGTGTTTTCATTTGCTTTTTTTCTGCGTTTTTTTGAATTTTGTTACAGATCATATGTAAATATAACTCTCTGAAACTGTCATTCCCATTTGATTTGTGGGTTGCTTTTGTATTCGAGGTATTCTGACATCTTGAAGATGGAAATCTCCGTTTCGTGCTGTATATTCTGCTCCCCAAGGGACTTCCCAGGCTGAAGTATGAGGAACTCGTCGTTCTCCTTGTTGATCACTGGATCGCTCGACTTGGCTCCGTGAGCGTGATGCTCAATCTGAAACGAGTCTAGTTCAGAAGCGGTGAGAAGAAAAGATCAAACACGCCACTCCCAAGTTCAATGCAATTCATTTATTCCCAAAACTCTGATAAAACAAAATGCACGGGATTGTCAAATTACAAATTTGGTGAATTCACATTAAAGGCGTATTCTCGCCGTTCCCCGAGGACTCCTCGGGGAATCGAAGGGAACGTCGAGAATAGAGGGAGTCACTCCACGCGGACTCCGCGTACAGAAACAGCGAGAATACGGGGAATGCTTCTAAAATGGATTTTGTTCGAAAAATGAATATGCAGCTGAAAAAATTAGTCTAGATCCACTTTATTTTTGGTTTTGCATATTCTGTTTCTTTTTAATTAATTTTACATAGCACCTACAACAGCAAAAATTGATTCCCCTCCGAATTTGAAAGGGAGTTCTTTTTGATGATGGTGATGATAATTGGAGCATTCCCCGTCCGTGGGGACTTGCGAGAACACGGGGAGTGAGTCCCCGGGACAAACAACAAGAGCTGTAAGCTCATATGGCACTTGCATGTGTCAAGATGATTTGATTGATCAAAAGTAAGTTTCGACTTTGCGGTTGAGATGCGCGCTATAAGGGAGCTGGAACTTCATTTGTAAGCAAAACCCTTGAGGCAAAACTGCTAATGGGCTGATGGGCATCACGAAAATGCATATATTGCTTAAAAGTATTTTTTTTACTTTGCGGTCAAGATTGGTACTTTAAAGAATAATCGGATTTGGGAAGTAGCAATTTCTAAGCAAATGTTGTTGAGTCTCCAATATTCCAGCGAAGTTTCATCGTCCTAGCACATCTGGAAGTACCTTAACGCGCGATCACCGGAATCCCAGACCCCCCTCCTCCAACTCCACCCACAATAACCGGAGCCAATCCTGTTCTGTAAATGATTAATCCAGAGCATCTGTTTGTCATTCCCACGAAGTTCGATCCAGATCACACCAGTCTAAGCGGGTCAAGTATTTTCCGCCCTCCCCCCGATAATTGCTGGATTCGGTCCGGAAATGAAAAAAGGTCACAAGAGAAAAATGTCCTCTGTTTAATTATTAAATTTCACTCGAATCCGATCACCCGTTCCAAAGTTACGCATGACTCAATATTCGGATTCCCCTTCCTCAACTCCCCCCCCCCCCCAAGATTATCATATCGAGGATTTTTTTTTTATTCCAAGTCAGTTTGACCGGGTCCCTGATATGCCTTCCAAGTTTCGTCGTGAAAATCCCCCAAAAAACGGAATTCCGGGATACCCCTCCTCCCCCCCCCCCCTCAAGTGTCCGGATCCAGTCAAATTATGTAAAAGATTTACATGGACCAGATGTTTGTTCTTCCCAGCAAGTTTCACTCCGATACCATCATTCTAACCGTTTCTCGAGATTTCCGGTCCACCCCCCCCCCCCACCCCACCCAGCTCCCCCGCGGTGCACGTAGCCAATCCGATTCAGCAAATGACTTACCTAGAGCATCTGTTTGTTCTTCCCACAAAGTTCCATCCCTATCCCTCCATTCTAAACGGGGCACGTATTTTCCGCCCCCCCCCCCCCCAAATAGTTGCCGGATCCGGTCCGGATATGAAAAAAATCATAGGAGAAATGTCCTCTGTTGAATTCTTAAATTTCACTCGAATCCGATCACCCATTCCAAAATTACGCATGACTGAAAATTTCGGATTCCCCTCCCTCCACTCCCCCCACCATTATCTGATCGACAAAATTTTTATTTTGAAGTCAGTTTGATTGGGTCCCTGATATGGCTGCCAAGTTTCATCGTGAAAATCCCCAAAACCACCATCACCGGAATTCCGGGACCCCCCCCCCCCCCCATAAGTGTCCGGATCCAGTACAATGGTCTAAAGGACTTATCTAGAGCAGATGCTTGTTCTTCCCAGCAAGTTTCACTCCGATCCCTCCATTCTAACCGTTTCTTGAAATTTCCGGTCTCCCCCCCCCCCCCAACTCCCCCCTGGCTACCGAATCCGGTCAAGACTTTAAACGGGACATTACAGATATATATTCTCTTCAGTTATGAAGTTTCATTACAATCCGATCATCCGTTCGAAAGTTACACACTTCTCAGTTTCCCGGATTCCCCTGCCCTCCACCCCCCCCCCCCCCAAAATGGTCGGATCAGAAAACTGATTATTCCTAATTTTGTTTGGTTGGGTCTCTGATATGCCTGCCAAGTTTCATGGTCCTAGCACAACTGGAAGTACCCTAACTCGAAAAAGTGTGACAAAATGCCCTAAATTTTCAAGTTTCCAGCGCCCCGCACTCCCCCCCATATGGCCGTATCGGGAAACTGATTATTTCCAGGTTAGTTTGGTCGGGTCCGTGATATTCCTGCCAAGTTTCATTGTCCTAGCTCATCTGGAAGTACCCTCACTCGAAAAAGTGTGACAAAATGCCCTAAATTTTCAAGTTTCCAGCGCCCCAACTCCCCCGCATATGGTCGGATCGGGAAACTTATTATTTCCAGGTTACTTTGGTCAGGTCCCTGATATTCCTGCCAAGTTTCATTGTCCTAGCTCATCTGGAAGTACCCTAACTCGAAAAAGTGTGACAAAATGCCCTAAATTTTCAAGTTTCGAGCGCCCCCACTCCCCCGCATATGGTCGGATCGGGAAACTGATTATTTCCAGGTTCGTTTGGTCGGGTCCCTGATATTCCTGCCAAGTTTCATTGTCCTAGCTCATCTAGAAGTACCCTAACTCAGAAAAAAGTGACAAAATGCCCTAAATTTTCAAGTTTCCAGCGCCCCGCACTCCCCCCCCCATATGGTCGGATCGGGAAACTGATTATTTCCAGGTTAGTTTGGTCGGGTCCCTGATATGCCTGCCAAGTTTCATTGTCCTAGCACATCTGGAAGTACCCTAACTCGGATATGTGGGACAAAAAACTCGGACCGACCGACAGACCGACAGACGGAATTGTGATCGGTATATGGCACTTGAGCCAGAGACTGCAAGTGCCATAAAAACGCGGGGACTCCTCAAGTGGAGTCCTCGGGGAACGGCGAGAATACGCCTTAAAATTGCGGATAAAAAAAAGGCACAAATGAGTTAAAATAGCGTTCAGTGCTATGAGCGGGCGGGTTCATTAGCTGAGCTTTCTTAGCTGCCCTTGAAATACTCCTTGTTGGGCGAGCATCCATTCTTTTTTCATCTTCGGGTGGCAGGATCTCACGGTGCATTTCCGAGGCAAGGCACCTTAGTGCCACAAGTGATCAATTCTTCCCCTAAGAAGCATTCTGGTAAGATATACCAGTCATTTCAGGCGGCCATGTTGCAGTTCTGTAGGTATAATTTTCATACTATATGCAAGTTTGGCACACTAACCCTTAAAGCACAACTCTTACTAGAAATGATCTTTTCACAATGAATCGGTTCTGAAATATCGTTTTTTTTCCAAAATATCAATACTTCCCCTATGAAATTAGCGATTTTCTTTTTGGCGCTTGTCGACTCTATCCCGAATTCTCGCTCTCCGACGCGTAGGAGTATTTCGAAACCATAGGCTATGCGCCGTAGTAAAAAAATTGGGAAAAGTCAAACTAAACCTGTGGAGTGTTGGCCTACCCTGTCTTCCAAAATGAAAAAAAAAAATAGTGAAGCTTGTGTCTGCCCTATTTTTGAAAGAGTTCTCGACGAAGTTGCAGGTGCGAAACAAACAAGAGCTGTAAGCTCATATGGCACTTGCATGGGCCAAGATGATTTGATTGATCAAAAGTAAGTTTCGACTTTGCGGTTGAGATGCGCGCTCTAAGGGAGCTGGAACTTCATGTGTAAGCAAAACCCTTGAGGCAAAACTGCTAATGGGCTGATGGGCATCACGAAAATGCATATATTGCTTAAAAGTATTTTTTTTACTTTGCGGTCAAGATTGGTACTTTAAGGAATAATCTGATTTGGGACGTAGCAATTTCTAAGCAAATGTTGTCGAGTCTCCAATATTCCAGCGAAGTTTCATCGTCCTAGCACATCTGGTAGTACCTTAACGCGCGATCACCGGAATCCCAGATCCCCCCCCCTCCTCCAACTCCACCCACAATAACCGGAGCCAATCCGGTTCTGTAAATGTTTAATCCAGAGCATCTGTTTGTCATTCCCACGAAGTTCGATCCAGATCACACCAGTCTAAGCGGGTCAAGTATTTTCCGCCCTCCCCCCAATTATTGCCGGATTCGGTCCGGAAATGAAAAAGGTCATAAGAGAAAAATGTCCTCTGTTTAATTATTAAATTTCACTCGAATCCGATCACCCGTTCCAAAGTTACGCATGACTCAATATTCCGGATTCCCCTCCCTCAACTCCCCCCCCCCCAAGATTATCATATCGAGGATTTTTTTTTATTCCAAGTCAGTTTGACCGGGTCCCTGATATGCCTTCCAAGTTTCGTCGTGAAAATCCCCCAAAAAACGGAATTCCGGGAAACCCCCTCCTCCCCCCCTTCAAGTTTCCGGATCCAGTCAAATTATGTAAAAGATTTACATGGACCAGATGTGTGTTCTTCCCAGCAAGTTTCACTCCGATACCATCATTCTAACCGTTTCCTGAGATTTCCGGTCCACCCCCCCCCCCCCTCCCCAGCTCCCCCGCGGTGCACGTAGCCAATCCGATTCAGCAAATGACTTTCCTAGAGCATCTGTTTGTTCTTCCCACAAAGTTCCATCCCGGTCCCTCAATTCTAAACGGGTCACGTATTCCCCCCCCCCCCCTTCAATAGTTGCCGGATCCGGTCCGGATATGAAAAAAATCATCGGAGAAATGTCCTCTGTTCAATTCTTAAATTTCACTCGAATCCGATCACCCATTCCAAAATTACGCATGACTGAAAATTTCGGATTCCCCTCCCTCCACTCCCCCACCATTATCTGATCGACAAAATTTTTATTTTGAAGTCAGTTTGATTGGGTCCCTGATATGCCTGCCAAGTTTCATCGTGAAAATCCCCAAAACCACCATCACCGGAATTCCGGGACCCCCCCCCCATAAGTGTCCGGATCCAGTACAATGGTCTAAAGGACTTATCTAGAGCAGATGCTTGTTCTTCCCAGCAAGTTTCACTCCGATCCCTCCATTCTAACCGTTTCTTGAAATTTCCGGTCTCCCCCCCCAACTCCCCCCTGGCTGCCGAATCCGGTCAAGACTTTAAACGGGACATTTCAAATATATATTCTATTCAGTTATGAAGTTTCATTACAATCCGATCATCCGTTCGAAAGTTACACACTTCTCAATTTCCCGGATTCCCCTGCGGATTCCCCTCCCTCCACTCCCCCCACCATTATCTAATCGACAAAATTTTTATTTTGAAGTCAGTTTGATTGGGTCCCTGATAAGCCTGCCAAGTTTCATCGTGAAAATCCCCAAAACCACCATCACCGGAATTCCGGGACCCCCCCCCCCCCCATAAGTGTCCGGATCCAGTACAATGGTCTAAAGGACTTATCTAGAGCAGATGCTTGTTCTTCCCAGCAAGTTTCACTCCGATCCCTCCATTCTAACCGTTTCTTGAAATTTCTGGTCTCTCCCCCCCCCCCCCCCAACTCCCCCCTGGCTACCGAATCCGGTCAAGACTTTAAACGGGATATTACAGATATATATTCTATTCAGTTATGAAGTTTCGTTACAATCCGATCATCCGTTCGAAAGTTACACACTTCTCAATTTCCCGGATTCCCCTGCCCTCCACCCCCCCCCCCAAATGGTCGGATCAGAAAACTGATTATTTATAAGTTTGTTTGGTCGGGTCTCTGATAGGCCTGCCAAGTTTGATGGTCCTAGCACAACTGGAAGTACCCTAACTCGAAAAAGTGTGACAAAATGCCATAAATTTTCAAGTTTCCAGCGCCCCCACTTCCCCGCATATGGTCGGATCGGAATCCGATTACCCATTCCAAAATTACGCATGACTGAAAATTTCGGATTCCCCTCCCTCCACTCCCCCACCATTATCTGATCGACAAAATTTTTATTTTGAAGTCAGTTTGATTGGGTCCCTGATATGCCTGCCAAGTTTCATCGTGAAAATCCCCAAAACCACCATCACCGGAATTCCGGGACCCCCCCCCCCCCCATAAGTGTCCGGATCCAGTACAATGGTCTAAAGGACTTATCTAGAGCAGATGCTTGTTCTTCCCAGCAAGTTTCACTCCGATCCCTCCATTCTAACCGTTTCTTGAAATTTCCGGTCTCCCCCCCCCAACTCCCCCCTGGCTACCGAATCCGGTCAAGACTTTAAACGGGACATTACAAATATATATTCTATTCAGTTATGAAGTTTCATTACAATCGGATCATCCGTTCGAAAGTTACAAACTTCTCAATTTCCCGGATTCCCCTCCCTCCACTCCCCCCACCATTATCTGATCGACAAAATTTTTATTTTGAAGTCAGTTTGATTGGGTCCCTGATATGCCTGCCAAGTTTCATCGTGAAATCCCCAAAACCACCATCACCGGAATTCCGGGAACCCATAAGTGTCCGGATCCAGTACAATGGTCTAAAGGACTTATCTAGAGCAGATGCTTGTTCTTCCCAGCAAGTTTCACTCCGATCCCTCCATTCTAACCGTTTCTTGAAATTTCCGGTCTCCCCCCCCCCCCCCAACTCCCCCCTGGCTACCGAATCCGGTCAAGACTTTAAACGGGATATTACAGATATATATTCTTTTCAGTTATGAAGTTTCGTTACAATCCGATCATCCGTTCGAAAGTTACACACTTCTCAATTTCCCGGATTCCCCTGCCCTCCACCCCCCCCCCCCCCAAATGGTCGGATCAGAAAACTGATTATTTATAAGTTTGTTTGGTCGGGTCTCTGATAGGCCTGCCAAGTTTGATGGTCCTAGCACAACTGGAAGTACCCTAACTCGAAAAAGTGTGACAAAATGCCATAAATTTTCAAGTTTCCAGCGCCCCCACTTCCCCGCATATGGTCGGATCGGGAAACTGATTATTTCCAGGTTAGTTTGGTCGGGTCCCTGATATTCCTGCCAAGTTTCATTGTTCTAGCTCATCTGGAAGTACCCTCACTCGAAAAAGTGTGACAAAATGCCCTAAATTTTCCCAGCGCCCCCACTCCCCCGCATATGGTCGGATCGGGAAACTGATTATTTCCAGGTTCGTTTGGTCGGGTCCCTGATATTCCTGCCAAGTTTCATTGTCCTAGCTCATCTAGAAGTACCCTAACTCAGAAAAAAGTGACAAAATGCCCTAAATTTGCAAGTTTCCAGCGCCCCGCACTCCCCCCCCATATGGTCGGATCGGGAAACTGATTATTTCCAGGTTAGTTTGGTCGGGTCCCTGATATGCCTGCCAAGTTTCATTGTCCTAGCACATCTGGAAGTACCCTAACTCGGATATGTGGGACAAAAAACTCGGACCGACCGACAGACGGAATTGTGATCGGTATATGGCACTTGAGCCAGAGGCTGCAAGTGCCATAAAAACGCGGTCGCCGAATTCTCTATGAATCGGCTGGTTGAGCTTAGTTTAACATCCCTGGCCGATAGAAGATACAAATCTGTACAAACATTTGACAAGCCTCGTACACATTCAACTGAGCGATTACTAAAAACGTTTGTGCCGTATTTTATTAAGGTTTATAACGACAAGCCCTGAATGTTTTAAACTTCCTTGCTTATTATACGGTATATTATAGTGTATGACGGACGTACCAACGTTTATGCTTCTGTATCGACTTAAAGAACCCGTCCTATACTACCAATACAACCCACTTCCGTAACTGCATTCATTAATTCTGAAACCCGGAGACCCAAATTTTATGTTACATTCGAACCCGCTAACGACACCTCAACAATCTCTGCACTTGCAACGATTCAGTAGTTTCCATGTGCATTATACTCCCGACGAGTGTCCGCGTATCGTGCTATGTATGCGTAAAACCATTTTTCTGAATCTTACAGTTTTTGCTAGAAGTCAATGGGTCGGGAAAGGGCTTAAAACAACCAAAGCCGTGGATAATTTGTTAAAAGCAGAGCTTAGTTTTGCAGTATTCGGATCGTTCTGAACATTCGAACGTAAAGAGTAAATAGTTCGATGTGTACTTTCAGAACTTTAAGCGCCATCTAGTAGCAAACAAAGTACCAACAAACAACGACGTAGCTTCGATGAAATGAGTCTAGATAGCACTGTTGTTACTAAACAAAACGTACCTTTAGTGCATCATACTGATGGGTCTTGAAGGGAGGAGGAAGACTGGAATTGGCGACGGCGCGTCTAACCGTCTCCAGTAATGCTTCTATCGTGTCATCCAGCGAAACATCTTTCAAGGTAATATTCCTTACATTCCTGTACGTGAATGAACGAATGACACGAATGTTAAGTGTCACTCGTTTCTCACTCATTTTAGGTTTGATAGATGGCGCGCCGAGATAAATCTGCTTTTCTTGGAAAGAAAAATCCCTAACTGATTGCTTCTCTTTTTTGTTGGTAAGCTATAGAAAGTAAGCTTATACCGGCTTTGTCTGAGACTCATAAATGATCTCCCCCTGTCACAATTTGGTTGCCGTGAGGATCATCCCCAAAGCTATAACTTACCCTGAAATAGGTTAAGTAATTAGTAGGCTGCGTAACTTTAAACACGGAGTGCATAAAATAGGTTAGGATAAAAATTCTCCCTCCGTTAGCTTTTTGGCACACATTGGGGGGGTATTTAGCTTAGGGGTATTCTTGTGCAACAAGTCGCAGGCTTGTTCTCTAGGTCGGAATTTCGCTGGAATTTATCTCAGCCGACTTATCTGTTTAAAGCTATAAAATATACTTCGGTCAGTAATTTATTTTAAAAACCGTAGCCGGACGCAGCCGATGGCTAGTTTGTCGTCTTCTTCAGTCATTAAAAAAAAATCTGAATATAAGACATATGGCTATTACAGCCACAAGTTATGTTTAACCTAACGCTCCTAACGGTTGCAAACAACTTACGAAAATTTAAAGGAATAAAATGTATACATTCGATAAAATTTTAATTTACCAATAGCTAGTGGCTCAGCTTTTATCTTCTCTCACATGTTTTTTTTTTTTATGGCACTTGCCTACCGGCCAAGTGCCATATACCGATCAGTTTTCGGTCGGTCGGTCTGATAATCGCGAGTTAAGGTAGTTCCAGATGTGCTTGGACGATGAAACTTGGGGGCGTATCAGGGACCCGACCAAACTGACTTGGAAATAGTCATTTCCCCGATTCGACCATCGTGGGGGGAGTAGAGGGGGGGGATCCGGAATATTGAGGCATGCGTAACTTTCGAACGGGTGATCGGGTCTGAAGGAAACTTGACAAGTGGAAAGAACACATGCGTCACATGTCCTGCTTTACGTCCGGACCGGACGCGACGACTGTGGGAGGAGTTGGATCTGACCCGGGCACTATAGAGGGAGTTGGGGGGTGGGTCCCGGAATTCTGGCTATCACGAGTGAAGTTACTTCCAGATGTGCTAGGACGATGAAACTCCTCAGGCGTATCAGGGACCCGACCAGATTGACTTGAGTATAGTCATTTCCCCTATCCGACCGTTGTGGGGGAGATTAGGGAGGGGAAATCCGGGACTTTGAGGCAAGCATAACATTCGAACGGGGCATCGGATACAAGTGAAACTTGACAGTTGGAAAGAGAGCTCCGGTCCAATTTCGTGTCCGGACCAGATCCGATAACTCTGGGGGGAGGGATTGGAGGGGGACCAGAACTCTCGGGACAGGCTTAGAGTGGAGGGATCGAGATAAAGCTTGGTGAGAAGAACAAGGACAAGCTGTAGATACATTTTTATAGAAGTGGACCGGATCGGCACTCTGTGAGGTGGGTGGGTTGGAGCGGGGTTTCCCGGAATTCCAGTAATCGCGAGCTAAGGTACTTACAGATGCACTAGCACGATGAAACCACGGCAGGTGTATTAGGGACCCGATCAGATTGACTTGGAAGCAGCCATTTTCCCAACCCGGCCATCTTCGGGGGAGTGGAGGGAATTGGAATCCGAATTAGCGGAATTTTGTGTCATGCATAACTTTTAAACAGTCGGTCGGATCTGAAGGAAACTTGATAATTGACAAGAGGATGTGTTTCTGATCTAACGATACACTTTCACAACCCCAAAGGGCCCATGATCATTTGTACCTTCAAGAGTTGCGTTTTTGCTGATACCATGGTATCTGTTACCACGGTCTAAAGTCGTTTTTGCAGTTATCGTGGTATTTGATACCACGGTCAAAAGGCGTTTTTGCAGTTATCGTGGTATCTGGCCAGTTATCGTGGTATCAGATATTCAGATACTACGGTCCGACCGTGGTAACTGGTCGTGGTACCTGAAAAGTCATCTCACTTTCATCAAATTCTGTCAGATTGGTGAGAAAGAAGTTTAGCACTTAGTGATGTAACTGGATATCTGTTTTTCTTTTGGGATGACTTCGAAAAGTGCAATTTCGGCAATAGTCGTTTTTGCTGGGCACCGTGTATCAGATACCACGATAACTGCAAAAACGACAAAGATCCAGTTACCGTGGTAACAGATACAATGGTATCTGCGAAAACGCAACTAATATGTGCTTATAAATTAGTTTTTAGCCCCCTTAAAGTGCGTATCTTTACTGAAAAGTGAAAAAAAAATACTTTTGACCAAAAGATACATTTCCGGGATTACCCAGGGCCCATAATCATTTTTGCCTCGGGGGTTTTGCTTACAAATGACTTTCCAACATACGAAAGGGGCCAATCTTACCGCAAAGTGCAACAAGTGCGCAAGCGCTCAGACGTGGAGTGTGAAAGTAAAACGTTTATCACATCTTATACACAAACAGCGTTAGAATCAAGACATTTCACATCACCAATAACAAAAAAATATTGAAATAATCTAATTTGAAACCATCCCAGTTTAAAAGCTTTTAATGTAAACAAACCGCATTTAGAAATCCAAAGAAGATTTTCAATCTCTTGCAAGAACGGTCCGACACTTTCAACCTCTTTTCCATTGGCAAGGTAATAAAAAGTGTAATAAAACCAAATCGTTTTTTTGCCTGAAACCCCCCCCTTGTCACAACTTCATTCAGAACGGCATATCATCGATCATATGACAAAACCGTCCAGTTTTTAACGCGTGGTCTTATTTGTTGCTGTTACACCATAATCCGCATCTATATATATACATATATATCCACAAATATACAAATGAACCTGAGCCATGTCATAGACGAACTTAACTCACGGAAACCTGGGCCCAGTTATTCATGAACCGGAGGGTGGGGGGGGGGGGGGGAAGGTCGGTGGGTAAATTGGGCCCACTTGCCCACCGACGGGGGGGGGGAGTGGTTCAACTCCTCACTGATATTGCCAAACCGATGATCCAAGAGCACAAAGGAATTTCATCGCTATCTCCTTTTTTTGTCAAGTTAGAAACACAAAAAAATGGGCAATCTAGGCCCAATTGCCCCTGAACCAAGTGGGGGTATTGTTAGGAGACCGCAAAAACCAAAAAGAGACCCCAATGCTCACAAACCTACCAAGTTTCAACTTGAAATCTGTTGATTCCTGTCACAGGTAACAAACTTTACTCCTGGGCAATCTGAGCCCAGTTGCCTTTGAACGGGGTGGGTGGGGGAGGTGAAACTTCGAAAGGAATTTCCCAGCCCTAGGATCTACAAGTACAAGGAAGTACATCGTCCCATGTCCAGGTCTGGTCTGAGAATCTGAATTTCAGCCAAAACCTGTAATTCTTTGGCTAAAGACGCTAAGCTCGGGAAAGTCACGGCTGAAGAAAGTAAGAAGTCTATATCTGTCATTTTTAGTTTATTTTATCAGCAATGGCTTACCTTTGCTTTTGCTGTATACTTCAAGCATAGAAGGACAAGCTCATAGAGATACCGCAAATCCGAAAGAATAAGTTCGTTCGGGGAAATAGACTGTCTGTGGGTAGTGGACTAACAAAGTAACGCATTCTTATCGGATTTTCAGGCCAATTCAAGTAAATAAGTGATGTGTAACAAGACTGTCAGGTCTTAGCCCCATTCTGTTGCAATATTCTGGACAAAGTTTGAGAGAACTTCCGCGTAATTATCTGCGTAATTTATTTATATCACCTCAGCTTTCATGTCTGCTTGTTTAGAAAGTGCTTGTTTTCTCCAAGTCCAATCCTGGGACGGGCCAGAAATAGATTCCTTTTTTTTTCCTTCTGGCTTATCAGTAAAAGAATATTTAGTCTCGAATTGCGTAATTCCGACTTAGTCTCTTAGCGACTTGTCATTCGTTATGCTGAAATACGCTCTAATTTTTGCCGTAGCCGTTGCAGGGGCCTTTGCAGGTATATTTGTTTAGTTGTACTAAGCCGTTCGCAATTGTTTTTTTTCCGTGCCTCCCCCATCGCCTGCCCCCCTCCACTGCTAAAGCCGTAGTCTATGGTGAGGTAATGAAAGCGGTAATACGTTCGTTTCCCGCAAATAGAACCGTAAAATACAGGTGTCCGACTTGTCTTATTAGAGAGGACACTGTTGCGCACCTCCCAGGGCAGTAACAGGAATTTCCTCTACCGGGTCAGTTTGGGGGAGGGTTGCTCTTCCCTGGTATATTGACATCGACTAAAGTACAACCAGGGACCCATAAATTTCCTGTAATGACTCGCCATTCAGGGGGCTTGTCAATAAGAGATTTCTGGTGCACTCTTGACCGAGCATCAGATAGATCGAGAAACACTCACGGGGATAAAATACCCGGCTATCCAGACAGACAGCTGTTGTGCTGAACTAGGAATATTTCTCTGTAATGGAAGAGTATCCTGGATCTTTTGTCCTAGCTTAGGTACCTGGTGGTATGCTGAATATCCCAACAAGTTTTGTCTATCTGAGCAAAAACGCCGATTCGACCCAAGCGGAATTTTTGGAAACTAGGTGAGGCTCGGGCAACATAGCAACATAGAAGCATAAGAAATGACAAGCCCCCTGAATGGCGAGTCACTACAGGAAATTTATGGGTCCCTGGTACAACCAAGAATAATTAATTTATTCTTGGTGGAACGGATGCCACGATTCGAAAATGCTTTATAAAGTGAAAAAAAGGAAATACACAGCTCTTATGGATTGGGGTTGTAGTTGTCCCAGCCTTGAATGAGGCTGTAGAGAGCGTTTCCTGGGCATTCAGTCGTAGTCGCTTGGCGATGTCCGATTAGGCTGTATCCAGACCGGATATTTCCGAGATCAACACCACATTGGATAAGGTTTTGGGCGGCGGTCTGCGCAGCTGAGTTTGGGACACCATCTGAAAATATGAAAAACGTTTGTTTTAAAGTTTAACCGAAAAGGGCTGGGATAGAACAGTCTAGTTACCCATCACTTATTCACTTAAATTGGCTTGAAGACCCGCTGAAAATGCGTTACTTCGTTGTTCAGCTATTCACGATAGTCGATTTTAAAATAGTGGAATTTCCGTGTGATTTGTGATACCTCTATGTGCTTGTATTTTTGTTCTATGCCTTACGAGAAAGATTTATGACTTTTGTTTGTTCAGGCACTAAGCAATATTCACCAATCTCACCACTGCCCACTGAAAAGCCGCGTTTGTGTTGGGATTTAAATTTCCCGTGTCATAGTAGAATTTACGCTGTTGGACGGCCGCAGATGTTCTGAACGTCATAACTAGAGCAGATAGTGGAAAATAAAAAAATCCCTTTGCAGAATCTAAATAATTTAGCGTATTCAATTAAATGACACAAACATATGTTGGCTTTTCAGTTTAACTTTAACCACTTTTTCTGTCCCGGATGTCATGAGTACATGAGGACTCTTGCGAACTATGACAGGTATTAAGTTGAAATCTGAAATGGTTGTTTTCATTGGGGTCCAGATGTGTCTTTTAAATAGATGTAATAAGGTTCATGGATTCCAGACAGCCGTTTCCGTCGAGACGGAACTGGAACTTGAAGCCATGCCTAAAATGTCTAGAAAGTCCGGGGTGTTGGACACACACTGATCCCGCAGCTTCTTGAAACCTAGAAGGTGTCATAGACGCAGCAAATGAATGGAGTAGGACAACAAGAGCTACGTGCTCATATGGCACTTGTTACGAGTAGGCGGTACAAGAAAGTAGATGAGAACGTCACAAAATACACCCGCCATCCAAAAATGCGGTTCGGAAATAGAAAGAGGATATTTAGTTTAACCAAATTCTCAGCAGTTCCGGCATCGTCTCGGATTATCTGTAGCAAATGCGCATGACTGTTCAAAATTCCAAGTTTCAGCCCAGTAAATCCACTCGTTTGATCCCTAGACCTGCTACACGATTTCCGGTACTTGGGAACAGAAACATCGTATCTCTTAATACCCTCTTCCCGTCCATCAAGTTTTACTGAAATCGAAGAATGGTCTATCTGCAACTTTCCGGTACCCCCTCCTCCCCCCCTACCTTGGCCAAATCCGGACCGGACGCCAAATAACAAATCTAGGCTGCAGAAACTCGGCACTGTCGAACTTGCATCTCATTCGGTCCATCCGTTTGGTTTTTGTGCATGCAAATGTTCTTCCATATATCAAGTTTCATTAAGATCCGATCACCCGTTCGTAAGCTAAAAATATCTCATTTTTCCTAATTCCGGATTCCCCCTCCCTCCACTCTCCTCCAGATGGTCGGATCGGGGAAGCGACTATTTCTAATTTAATATGGTCCGGTCCCTGATACGCCTGCCAAGTTTCATCGTCCTAGCTTATCTGGAAGTTCCCGAACTAGCAAAACCGGGACCGACAGATCGACTGACGGGCAGAAATTACAATCGCTGTATGGCACTTGGCCGAAGGGCAAGTGCCATAAAAAGGGAGAGTGATTGACAGGTGCGACTGTGAAGCATTTTTGAAGTGGCTCTGTCTAGGGAACCGGGAGCCGTACTTTATGTCCCATGGGCTACGGAACCAGTATAAGTTCTCACGGACATACAACCATATGAGCTGCGATTCCGGGATCTGACGTCATTGACTAACGGAAACATGAATGTGCTGGCTCCCGTTCCGGTAGTAAGTGGAAATAGCTCACGGAAACTTCATCGCACCAGCTTCCCGTACGGTAGTCTCTCGGAATTGTGTACTCAGAAGCTTGGGAGCCGGTAGCTGATACCAGAAACTGTATAATTGCAGCTTGTGTTCCGTTAGTGTCCACGTGGAATATAGAACTTACGGAATAGTTTGGATGAGAGCTAGGATGTCGGGATTTTCACTGACTTAGAGAAAATAACATGATAAGAAATTCACTACCGGAACCCATATATTGAGAGCTAAGGTACCGGTAGCAACAACTGTTTGATTGTACAAACTCACGGACACGTGTCAATATGGACTTTGGGTCCGGTACAGCTCACGGAATCCAGCTTATATGAGTTTGTAATTTTAAGTTTTGGCACTACCGGAACCCTAGACCGCAGGAGTCCCTCCCCCCCCCCCAATGCTGTCGGCCAGTCGGTAAAAAATAACCCGTTCGACGCGAAGCGTCACGATTTTCGTCAAAACAGTTGATTTTTTTCATGAAAACAGTCGGTTTTTATGGCACTTGCAGCCTCTGGCTCAAGTGCCATATAACGATCACAATTCCGTCTGTCGGTCTGTCGGTCTGTCGGTCGGTCCGAGTTTTTTTGTCCCACATATCCGAGTTAGGGTACTTCCAGATGTGCTAGGACAATGAAACTTGGCAGGCATATCAGGGACCCGACCAAACTAACCTGGAAATAATCAGTTTCCCGATCCGACCATATGGGGGGGGGAGTGCGGGGCGCTGGAAACTTGCAAATTTAGGGCATTTTGTCACTTTTTTCTGAGTTAGGGTACTTCTAGATTAGCTAGGACAATGAAACTTGGCAGGAATATCAGGGACCCGACCAAACGAACCTGGAAATAATCAGTTTCCCGATCCGACCATATGCGGGGGAGTGGGGGCGCTCGAAACTTGAAAATTAAGGGCATTTTGTCACACTTTTTCGAGTGAGGGTACTTCCAGATGAGCTAGGACAATGAAACTTGGCAGGAATATCACGGACCCGACCAAACTAACCTGGAAATAATCAGTTTCCCGATCCGACCATATGGGGGGGAGTGCGGGGCGCTGGAAACTTGAAAATTTAGGGCATTTTGTCACACTTTTTCGAGTTAGGGTACTTCCAGTTGTGCTAGGACCATGAAACTTGGCAGGCATATCAGAGACCCGACCAAACAAAATTAGGAATAATCAGTTTTCTGATCCGACCATTTGGGGGGGGGGGGTGGTGGAGGGCAGGGGAATCCGGGAAACTGAGAAGTGTGTAACTTTCGAACGGATGATCGGATTGTAATGAAACTTCATAACTGAAGAGAATATATATCTGTAATGTCCCGTTTAAAGTCTTGACCGGATTCGGTAGCCAGGGGGGAGTTGGGGGGGGGGGGAGACCGGAAATTTCAAGAAACGGTTAGAATGGAGGGATCGGAGTGAAACTTGCTGGGAAAAACAAGCATCTGCTCTAGATAAGTCCTTTAGACCATTGTACTGGATCCGGACACTTATGGGGGGGGGGGGGCCCGGAATTCCGGTGATGGTGGTTTTTTGGATTTTCACGATGAAACTTGGCAGGCATATCAGGGACCCAATCAAACTGACTTCAAAATAAAAATATTGTTGATCAGATAATGGTGGGGGAGTGGAGGGAGGGGAATCCGCAGGGGAATCCGGGAAATTGAGAAGTGTGTAACTTTCGAACGAATGATCGGATTGTAATGAAACTTCATAACTGAACAGAATATATATCTGTAATGTCCCGTTTAAAGTCTTGACCGGATTCGGTAGCCAGGGGGGAGTTGGGGGGGGGGGGGGGAGACCGGAAATTTCAAGAAACAGTTAGAATGGAGGGATCGGAGTGAAACTTGCTGGGAAGAACAAGCATCTGCTCTAGATAAGTCCTTTAGGCCATTGTACTTGATCCGGACACTTATGGGGGGGGGGGGGGGTCCCGGAATTCCGGTGATGGTGGTTTTGGGGACTTTCACGATGAAACTTGGCAGGCATATCAGGGACCCAATCAAACTGACTTCAAAATAAAAATTTTGTCGATCAGATAATGGTGGGGGGAGTGGAGGGAGGGGAATCCGAAATTTTCAGTCATGCGTAATTTTAGAATGGTTGATCGGATTCGAGTGAAATTTAAGAATTCAACAGAGGACATTTCTCCGATGATTTTTTTCATATCCGGACCGGATCCGGCAACTATTGGGGGGGGGGGGGGGGGGAAATACGTGCCCCGTTTAGAATGGAGGGATCGGGATGGAACTTTGTGGGAAGAACAAACAGATGCTCTAGGTAAGTCATTTGCTGAATCGGATTGGCTACGTGCACCGCGGGGGAGCTGGGTGGGGTGGGGGGGGGGGGTGGACCGGAAATCTCGAGAAACGGTTAGAATGATGGTATCGGAGTGAAACTTGCTGGGAAGAACAAACATCTGGTCCATATAAATCTTTTACATAATTTGACTGGATCCGGACACTTGAGGGGGGGGGGGAGGAGGGGTATCCCGGAATTCCGTTTTTGGGGGATTTTCACGACGAAACTTGGAAGGCATATCAGGGACCCGGTCAAACTGACTTGGAATAAAACAAAAATCCTCGATATGATAATCTTGGGGGGGGGGGGAGTTGAGGGAGGGGAATCCGGAATATTGAGTCATGCGTAACTTTGGAACGGGTGATCGGATTCGAGTGAAATTTAATAATTAAACAGAGGACATTTTTCTCTTGTGACCTTTTTCATTTCCGGACCGAATCCGGCAATTATCGGGGGGAGGGCGGAAAATACTTGACCCGCTTAGACTGGTGTGATCTGGATCGAACTTCGTCGGAATGACAAACAGATGCTCTGGATTAATCATTTACAGAACAGGATTGGCTCCGGTTATTGTGGGTGGAGTTGGAGGAGGGGGAGGGGGGTCTGGGATTCCGGTGATCGCGCGTTAAGGTACTTCCAGATGTGCTAGGACGATGAAACTTCGCTGGAATATTGGAGACTCAACAACATTTGCTTAGAAATTGCTACTTCCAAATCCGATTATTCCTTAAAGTACCAATCTTGACCGCAAAGTAAAAAAAATACTTTTAAGCAATATATGCATTTTCGTGATGCCCATCAGCCCATTAGCAGTTTTGCCTCAAGGGTTTTGCTTACAAATGAAGTTCCAGCTCCCTTATAGCGCGCATCTCAACCGCAAAGTCGAAACTTACTCTTGATCAATTAAATCATCTTGACACATGCAAGTGCCATATGAGCTTACAGCTCTTGTTCTGAAAATTAGTCGATTTTTCGTCAAAACAGTCGTTTTTTCTGAAAATCAGCCGATTTGGAATCAGCCGTTTTTCCTGCAAAAGCAGTCGGTAAAAATTACCGGCCAGGCGGTAAATGCCTCGTTCCCCCCCCCCCCCCAGACATTTTGGCTAGTAACGCCTCTGCCGCGAGTTCAATTTGTTTTAATTTTTTGGCACTACAGGAACCCTAGCCAATCCATCTTTGTCCGTGAGCTGGTCATTTTCAACCAAACAATTGTTGCTACCGGTATCTTAGCTCTCAATATACGGTATGTACAATTTCTGGTATCAGCTACCGGCTCCCTAGCTTCTGAGTACACAATTCCGTGAGACTACCGGACGAGAAGCTGGTGCGATGAAGTTTCCGTGAGCTATTTGCACTTACTACCGGATCGTTTCCGTTATTCAATGGCGTCAAATCCCGGAATCGCAGCTCATTTGGTTTGTCCCCCGTGAGAACTACCGGTTCCGTAGCCCGTAGGACAAAAAGTACGGCTCCCGCCCCCGGTTCCCTAGACCTGTGGCACCCAACCTTTTCCGTACCGCGTACTCCTGATCAAGGTTCGAAAAGATTGCGTACCCCCTATTTCAGAAGGTGACAAAGACAATATTTATTATCATAAATCATAAGGAATACAAGTGTAGAAATACATAAAAAATCAATGAGGTAATCACTTGAGGCTTCTTTTTAGCTAAAATTTTGTCTGATCTCAGCTCGAGGTCATTAATGGCAATATTTTTTACAGTCAGCCTGTTTCTGTGTTTGGTTTTGATGTTCTCCTTGCTTTCATCAAGCTGCATCGCAAACTGTTTCGTTAGCTTAGTTCTGAACCTAAATGACATTATCACTTGCAATGTCTTCGATTCTTCTTGAGACAATATTGTTTGACAAAGGAACAGATTTTAGCGCAGTAGGCTAGCTGTTTTGGAATCAACATTATTTCATTGACTTTCACTAGGGCTTGTAATCAGAGGCGTCACGCACGGGATGGCAACACCCCTCCCCGCAAAGTGGTCGGCCAGACGGTTAAAAATAAAAGAGTCGGCGCGAAGCTCCGCAATTTTTCGCAAAGCAGTTATTGAAAAAAAAAAAAGTCGGTAAAAATGACCTGTCGGTCAGTAAAAATACCTTGCCCCTTAAAACGCATTTTAGCTGGTGGCTGCTGTTAATATTAGGCTTTCGGTAAGAGTGAGGCGTGATTTTGAAGCTACAGACTAAATCACTTTTGGTTCCATCGCGTACCCCTTGCAAGGGTCTCGCGTACCCCTTTGGGTACGCGTACCACCGGTTGGGAACCACTGCCCTAGACAGTGCCTTTTGAAGTGGGCATCAGTGTTGAGGGATAGTGGCATCAGCTATCGTCATTATCATGAAAATAGGGGAGGGTTGGCCTGACTGTGCGGAAAGCCTAGATATCTGGAGGTCTGGAAGGTGAAGCCCGGCTTTAAGATTACTAGACTTTAGAACATACACAACGAATCCATATCATGGAGAATTTTTGGCACCGAATCTCAGGAAATACACAATATTTTACATTCACTCACTTGTAAATGTTCCAATGATGCAGATTCCAACACTTTGACTGTTGTAGCCTGGCGCATGCGCTCCAACTTTGTCCCAGCCTCGTCCTTCATAAGCATTCCCGTCTTCGCCAACCAAGAAACTGAGGAGCAAATCTCTGTTTATCTCTCAAATTCAGTTCATATAACTCTAAAAATACAAAGCTGGTGGGTAACTTTTTTGTACGAATGAAGGAACCGTCTTGGAGAGCACTACCAATTTTAATTTTGAAGACCTGCACCCATTTTTTAACAAGTGAATAATATAGTGCGTAAATAACTGTAATTTAGTTGTCGAAATCGTGTATATTTCTTATAGCATTTATGTGTCACTGAATGGACCAGATGATGTAGGCATAGTTCTGTTTCATACATTATTTCGTACTCCTCAGTTCGGAGGGAAATAAATGAATAAATAAATGGAGCTGAATGATGAAACTTAGAAGTAGGCTACAAAGACGGCTTAAAATAATTTGTTTCCGTTCGAAACCAAATCTACGCTGTGTTTTGACAGGTTTTCCTTCCGCCAAAGTATCTTAAAAAATGATGCACCTGCACGAATATTCTCCTCAAAGTTTTTTTTTCTCAACCGTGCGTCACTTTATTCCGTAGCTCCGCGACGCCAAGGCTCTCAAACTTCTTCCATGAGCGTAATGAATCGTAAGCGATTAGTACGGTAGTAAGGCCGTTTCTATAATTTATCATATCATTTCGTAAACATTTCATCCTTACGAGTAATTTTAGATAAGTGGCTATTTAGGATATGAGAACGTTTGATGACTTTGTCTAGTCGTGAGTAGAGCAATATAACACTAGCGAGTAGCGCCAAGACTTAAAACAAGGTGACACACATTCCAATAGCAGCGACACCAGAGCAAAATAATACTAGGGAGTAGTGTCAAGACCTATGCTTTCTATGCTTCGTAGACGGTCCATACTCACAGCACCGCCCACTACGCTTGTGGCATGTAAAGCGAGATGAACTTGCTGGTCTAGAAATTTCCAGTAAAACAAAGCCTGCGGTCTGCACACACCAAGGAAACAATGGATGACGTATCATATTTTTGCTGTCATCAGGATATGAATTTATCAGAGCCAGCGCAGGTGAACGACTGAATGATTTTCAGGAGGCTCTGTCGCTAATGGTGCTAGTATCGCTGCTATTCGAGTGTGTGTCAATTTTGTCAAGTCTTGGCGCTACTCCCTAGTGTTATTTTGCTCTGAGCGACCTACCGAAACCCCTATCAGCCGCATATCGCATACCAGCGCTGCCTTCGAAAAATCCATATTCCTTAACACGGCAAAAAAGATACAACCTTCCCTGTTACCTGGATGTGTGCATATCGCATTTTAAGCTGTACTACCAATTCTCTAAACCCGCAAATTTGTCCCGCTTTGAATGTTCCGAGCGTAATGGGCGGCGCTAGGTGGAAGGACCATTTCCGGTTCATGGAAAGCATACACTGTAAAAAAAGATCTTGCAGTATTTGCTACTGGGATTACTCTTGTCTTTATTGAGATGAGATTGTCCCTAATTCGGATTAATTTTATTCCGATAAAGATAAGATTAATCCCAGTAGCAAATACTGCATCCTTATTCGGAGAAAATTTTTACAGTGTATGTCTTGGCGCTACTCCCTATATAGTAAGTGGGATAAGTAATTATTACCCGTATTTTCACTCAGAACAAAACGGAGTAAAAGAGAAATATATAAAAAAAATAAAAAGAAGGGAAATGTATTGCATAACATAGATTAACACACATGTCATTTTATAGAACAATTACACAATGAAGAACTATACAAATGTTTAAGCCAGGGATGGTTCCCTGGCTTAAACATTTGGTTGCATGGCCACAAACATTTGGATGGTTCGAAATCGCCCTAAGTGTTATTTTGCTCTGGTCGTGTCGTGACCACGGACCATAACAGAGGGTGTGTTGATATTAAGCAGAACGTGAAGATGGGTGTGATCAAGGTTCCACGCAAATTTCGCTCAGGTAGAACTCCCCAATGAAAAATTTGTAGCCTGTGTAGTTGAATGGTAGTTGTGCGAAAAAGTTGCATAGAAAGATCCAGAATATTTTGATTTAATGTGCCTCACACTGGGCTAACCTTAAGTAGTAGTATCCAATAGCATCCCGCCTTGCTCCAGTAACATTATGTCTTGCTATAGTAGCATGTAGTAGCATCAGTTGGTACTGCATGCTACTTTTTCGTACAACTTCATACTACTATTTTGAGATAATTTTTCATCGGGTCCAACTGCGTACAAGCTGGTCAGGATTTTCCGAACAATTTTCTGGGCTAATGGAAAGCTGGAAAATGAGAACCTATGTCGGAAGTCTATCTCTGAAATAATAAGAGCTGAAAGCTCATGTGGTACTTCCAAGGGTAGTTAGTATATTTATCAGCTAAGGCTTCCGCTGTCAAGGTTGGATGTATCTTCCAAGATCTCCCTCAAGATCCACCGAAGCATTTGATATTCCTGTCCACCAATTTCTGTTTCAAACAGTTTCATGAAAGTTCCCAAAGAAAAGTGAGAAATTCTGAACTTCTAGCGTCGGATATTTAATATTGCCTTGGAAATGTTAAATACTTGTTCCAAAACATAGCGAAAAATCAGTCACCGTACCAAGACAAAAAAAAGAATACGAGCGTATTTGTGGCCCCAAAGGCCACCATAAAGTTCCGTCCCGATCTCTCCACCCTGAGCTTGTCACAAGATTCCGGAATATACCTCCCGCTAACTCCCACCCCGATGAAAAATTTATCTCAAAGTCGTACTATGAAGTAGTACTAAAAAGTAGCATGCAGTTCTATTGATGCTACTACCTGCTTCTACTTCAAGGCTACCGTGTTACTGCATACTACTATATGCTACTATTAGCAAGACTGGATGCTACTATGGCAAGACAGGATGCTACTACATACTACTACATAAGATTGGACCATTGGACCAGTCTGAGGCACAATAAATGATAGTATTCTTTGCTATTACATAGTATTACATGCTAATTTTTCGTACTACTACCATACTACTACCCAGGCTACAAATTTTTCATCGGGACCGCAGTTGCAGACTCCAATTGGGACTAGGACACGTGGTCTTGCCAACTACCAAGTTCCATTCTAATCCGATCATTCACTCGTGATGAATATATGTCACAAGATTTCCAGCATCCCTCTTCCAACTCCCCCCTCAGTGGCCGGATCCGGTAAGTGACCTGTAAACCGTATTGTACGTCTGCTGTTTGCAAATCCGTCCAAACAGGATCCATCTCTCCAGCAGGGGCGTAATTTCGTCAAAATCCTGGGGGGGGGGGGGGGCAAAGTTGGAGCCGATTTTCCCAAATCAAGTGAAAATGAGCAGTTTTTTTTAAGAAGAAAAACGTAATAAAAACAAAGAAACAAAGAGATATTTTACGAATCGGCCAAGGCAAAACGACGCTTCTTCAGATTTGCGAAACTCTCCACTGCGCGATTGACGTCAAGCTCCTTCGCTTTTTCAGGTTGGGTACCAATGACCAAAAGATCACTTAGTCGGTCGTCTGACATGACGTGTTTAACCCTGCATAGCGCATGCATATCGCTATAGAAGTTTCAAGGCTTCCGTGTTCCAATCTTACCATAAACACAAATGCTAAAGAAAACCGATCTGTTTCTGTGGATGCTTGAATTCTGTAGGCCTATGTTAGTTTCGACGAGAGTTTCGAAGACGCTAAATTTCAGCTGGGGGGGGGGGGGCACACATCAAGCTGGGGGGGGGGGGACTGGGGTCTGGAGGGGGGGGAGTTGCCCCCCCCCGCCCCATAGCAAATTACGCCCCTGCCCTTCAGACTCCCTAGCTCCCACCACAGTTGCTGGGTCTAGTCCGGACTTGAAATGAAAACTTGGACATGTGCTCTAGCCAGCTATCAAGGTCAGATCGGATAAATCGTATCCATATACCATACCTGACAAGTTTCAGCTTCTTAGCTCATCTGGAAGGACCCTAACTCGCATGCCAAACGATTTCCCACACACCCTCCAACTCCCCACTTGGTCGGGTGCGATTTGGATACATAAAAGGAACATCTTTGGCACCTGCTGTACCAACCATCAAATCCAGATTCCTGTTTACTTGCTTCAAAAGTGATTGTTTCTATTTGTCCAATCCTGTGATTGATCAGGATTATCCTTATGTCTTATCACTGAAATAGTATTTGATCTTAATCACGTGTTTCCGATTTGTCTCTTGGCGACTTATCATGTATTGACTCACACGCTCTTTTCCGTAATCGTTGGCATCGTTGCAGGGCCTTTGTGGTATATTTGAATAGTTAAGCGAAGTCGTTGAAGACTGTACAGTGTCCTGCCCCCCCCCCCCCCCTCGTCGCAGCGCTAAAAGACCCCTCCCTCAAACTCGTTCGCTGCGTAAGCGGTAGTATACTGTAATATGAAAACGCTCTAAATATCACTAAGTCCAAAACACGCCAGTGATTCTTAGGAAGAAGAGTAAATGTGTCCGTAGCGACTCAAACCCAATGACTCAAATCCTGAGTCATCGCAGCTGCGACACCGTTTCTTCCTTTCTTCCGCAGGTACCTGGAGATTCTGCATCGGCAGGGAGAGATAGTCATCAAGAGTATTGGTTCCCAGACCCCATCCCAATGCTTCACTTGAAACTGCGGTTATCCAGCTAGAACCTTTAAGTACACCTCGGATTATTTACTCTCTCTTTTCAAATATTCAGAACTATCTGAATACTGTAAAACTAAGCTCTGCTTTTAACGAATTATCCACAGCTTTGGCTGTTTTAAGCCTTGTCGCAGACTCATTGACTTCTAGCGTCTACTTCTCACCTTTTATTGACTCACACCAGATCGAGTTGCCTGAAACAGGCCTCGACAAATGGGCCTGTTAAACTGAATATATTGCGGTGTCCATATTGAAGAGTGGTCGACGATGCCTTTGACCGACCTAAAAACTCTCTATATATAGGTACGTGTATTTAAAAGCCAGTGGCCATATACACAACTATAAACACAAAAATAAACAAAAAAGAAAAAATAATAACACTCAACAGGTTCAAGTTGGTGCCTTCCGCGCCTTCACGCCTTTCTCTATGAAACAACATAACGGAATAATTGAATTTATCGAAGTAGTCCCAAAATACCAGGGAGCAGCGGTACACCCCCAAGAAAAAATGTATCCCTCAGATTCACCAAACTTTGGCAACTACTCAGAAAATGGTCCAGCCCATCCCCAACCTCCCCACAAAGGGGGCAAACCCGCCTACCTCCCGAGCCAACATCAACAAAAAACTCCCAGTATCTTTTACGCAGTGGACTAATAAATGACTAATTCGAACACATGCCGAAACTAATTCGAACCTCGTGAAGAACGAGAAACGTCGCCCGAGGTCCAATGTCAGCCAATCAACGGCATTCGTTGGGGACAGCTGTGCTGACGCTTCCGGCTCTTCCGCTAGGTACACGGCGATTTTTCATCGGCATGAAGAGTTAATCATCAAGAGTATATGTTCATGAGCCATACATCTCGAAAGGATATAAAGCAATCGTTCGATTCCTAGACCGATTTCTTATTAGTATTTGTTATCAAATACTCACTGTTTTCCCCAAACAGGATAAGGTCGTTCTTTTTTTAGTAAGTGACATTTTAATTGCTAATCTTTCCTAATCGGGACTATTTAGTCTGCGGGACAAAATGAAATCAAGCAATCGCTCGTGGATTCTCTTGGAAACATGAAAGTTTTTCTCATCTTAGGACTGGCTGCAGGTGTCTTCGGAGGTAAGACATCTTTCTTGTTCGACTAACCATTTAAGCTCAAACTCGTGATGAAGAAAACTAAATCTGACTTCTGTTTAGGTTTCTGTTTACACTTGTTTCAAAATTTTTAAATAAACAGGATTAGAATTTTGTTAGAAATTTCAGAGGTTTGTATTTGTAATGAGTCTTATCATTGAAAGCAAAGGAAGTTACGCGCATATTTAACCCATGCACAAACTTGCACTCCAGCATACAAAATCAGGATATCTTGTACGATACTTAGGCCGTGTTCCACCCTACTAACTGTAGTTACTACGTATGTCGTCTCGGATTCTGACTTCTGGGCGTCAAGGCTGGAACAACTTTTTCTATTTATGGAAAAATATCGGATCGCTGGCTAATCGGCCCACAGACTTTGTAGTTACCACACTTACGACACTCCCAAGCATGGTAAACAAATATTCACGATTAGTTACTATTTCGAGAGGGTTTGAACTGTCTGAACAAGTAATAACTTGTCACGAGGTGGAACGAAAATAGTAACTAGTAGTTACCAGGGGCGTCACTAGCCTTTTACTTTGGGGGGGGGGGGACGTCAGGTTTGTGCCGACGGACTAAGAAATGTTCCTCTGTGACAGTAAAATTGCGAGTGGTATCGCAGGTAATATATTTATCTGAATTGTCAGTTCTCGGTCGTATAAATTATTCTTCCGTTCGTGGGGCCCAAAACGTAGGAGGAATACTTATGACTTCGTAAAAGTTGTCCGTCTGTGCGTCCGTCTGTCTGTCGGTCTGTCCGTCTACGATAATTCTCGAAGGGAATGAGATATTTTGATGAAACTTGGTGTGAGGACTCTTTAAGTCAAGGGAGAGGTCGAGTTCGTAGATGGGCTCCGTAACTTAAGATCTTAGATGTTCGATATAGGGGTAAGGAGATACGCTGAATTTGTTTTTGAGCTTTAGTTTTTGCAAGACAAGTATTCACCCGGAATCCAGTCGGAACCGGAGATTTGGCAGAAGTAACGCAGGAAGATTTGATCAGTTTCGTCAAAGTGGACATGACATATAGCCTAGGGGTAAACATACACATGCTGAATCAATATCTGAACTTGGTTTTCTCTGATTAGTTATTGGCCTTCTTGTGTTTCTAAATCTTGATAGTAAAAACATTCAAGGAGTCTGGCGAAGACCTGATATCTGCAAGAACCATTTGTCTGGATTAGATATTAAATTTCTGGGATACCATCGAAACCTTTGGTCGTGTTGCTCTCGCTTCTCACACAAACAGTCATTGTCCAAATATGTGTTATAAGGTGTATTACGGCCTGTAAGGCTTATTACAGATTCCTCTTTTCCTCGGAGCGCGCTGGAATAAGGTGATAGCCACCCGCTAATACCTGTTTATACATACTAAACATGTTGACCAATCAGGAAGGAGTACGGAGAACGAGAATGAAGCGAAGCAACTTCTCGATTCTGCAGAATTGCGAAGCTTTCCTCATTCTCGATTCTGACAAAAACGCAAGAAAACAAGAATTGGCTTCATCCCAATAGTAAAAAAACGATAAATAGGAGAATTGTGAGAAAAATAGCGAAGAATCTGCTCTTCCGCAGAGCAGCGGGGAAATTCGGTTAATCTGTTTACTTGGCTCTAGTTGAAGAAATACCAGATATACCATCTGCAACAACGGTGAAAATTTTGGGGGTTACAGTTGACTCAGATTGGACGTTTGGACTGAGTGCCAAAGTCATGGCCCAGTGCTTCATGGTCTACATACGGCCACTGCTCGAATACTGCTGCCCCGTGTGGCATCCGGGACTGAACCAGGAGCAAACCGATCGGCTGGAAACCATTCAAAAAAGGGCTTTAAAAATTATTTTGGCGGATAAATACAAATCCTACCAAGGGATGAAAACCCTTGCTTCGCGTCGGCACGATCTCACAATGAAATTCGGACTTAAGTGCCTTGCCTCTTAAATGCACCGTGAGATCCTGCCACCCGAAGATGAAAAAAGAATGGATACTCGCCCAACAAGGAGTATTTCTAGGGCAGCTAAGAAAGCTCAGCTAATGAACCCGCCCGCTCATAGCACTGAACGCTATTTAACTCATTTGTGCCTTTTTTATCCGTAATTTTAATTTGAATTAACCCAATTGTAATTTGACAATCCCGTGCATTTTGTTTTATCAGAATTTTGGGAATAAATGACTTGAATTGAAGAGCGACCAACGCCTGCATTGATTGTCGACAAACGTTTGTATTGGATCGCAGTCTAATTTTCCTCTAATAATTAGCTTGCCCGAACATCGTATCCCGAGCTGAATGGGGAGCTCGACCCCCCAACGGAATTTCTTACCAGTCAGTACCTGTTCCCTTCGTTGTCATCCATCACGCTGAAAGCCCATCATGTTTCACCCAGTCTGATTGTTCATCGAGGGTTCGAGGATTCCAAAACTATCACATGGATAGCAATGGATGGGATGATATTGGTTACAGGTAAGAAGCACCTTGCCATTAACCTGGCTAACTCCTTATCCTTTTGAAACCCTGACAAAAAATCACAGATTCATGCGGCACCGATCGAACCGGGCTTCTATTTCTGTTTCTGCTGGAGAACAACAATGAGGTTGCATTCCACCGATTTTTTTTGGTTACGATCGTTAGGATTCTGTTATTATTTTATTCCTCCGCAGTTCTTCTGGACCCTGAATCAACTGTCATGTTAGCTTCTAATATTTTATTCATCCCTTAATCTGAAACGTCACCCCTAAAATACTCCATCTACGACTTGATCTGTACGTTGGTCCAAAGGATCCCCATTCCTCACACATAGTTTGAACGAAACATTTAACCCCCTCCGAGGGTTAACATGCTAACAGACGGACGGCGAAGCTTCACGAAGTCATATGTATCTCGTCACTTATGTTCTTGTATCCCCAAAACAGAACAGCGACAACCTGGAGCCTTTGGAAGATAGGCTCTACAGAAGGAGAATAAAATTTGAAACCCTTCATCTAACAAGACACGGCGCTCGAATTTACCGGGATTCGCCGAATTTTTGTAGCTACCTCTACGACTACTTCGGAGTAAAACAAAATTATAAATTGTAATATTATACGATTTCTCCCAGCTTCCTTGTTGGCGAAGACGGTAATGCATATGAAGGCCGAGGATGGAACAGAGTTGGCGCCCATGCTCCCGGTTACAACAGCCAAAGTATTGGAATCTGTTTCATCGGATCTTTCTCGAGTAAGTAATAAATACTCCTTAACTGAGACACCCTGCTGTACAAGTTCTTGGACATACTAAACAGGTTTATTTTTTATATCAAAATGCGACTGCTCTTCTCCAAGTGCAGGACGAATGGTCAGTCCTGTCAGACCTGTATCAGACAGACCGAAACTGTGACCATCTTCACTTAAATCAGTTCAGCAATTCAGCTGTTCGTATGAAGCAGTGGAACAGGCGAATCTTAGAGTGGTGATGTCTTCGGTGAAGGGTGCATTCTCTTCAACGTTCATCTATTGAAAAATTCAGCTGTTCCTTTGAAGCAATGGAGCGGTGGCGACATGGTGTTGCTTTCTGTCAAATTATTCGAATTATTCGGTGGCTGTTTTACTTCTCTGACGATCAGCCGATTACCACAATTGAATGTAAAGATGTTTCTTAGAAGCCAAAAAATTAGTTTCGAGGAAAAAAGGAAAAGGAGTACTCGTTGCTGAGGAAGCAAGTAGGCTACAAACTTGTTCTTAGACCATTATTGCCATTTGTCAGCACATTAAATTGTTCACTGGTTAATTCAAAGTGCCGGACCACACAGTAGTATTTTAAGGGTGGGCGAGTGAAAGACAGGAAGATGTATTCATCAATCATTACTGAATAAATAAGAAGTCTTTCAGCCAGATTTTTCCGACAGTTTTCATGAAGGTGAAAACTTATGGCCCAAAGCTTAGGCCCTTTTATCTGGGCACTGTCCTATAAAAGCTTAAGAACTGTGCTTATACGTTATGGGTGGGGCATCCCACAAGTCTAAGTCGCTACCCTGGATCCCAATATTGTGAATTTGTGCATGACTGGTTAGCCTACTTACCAGGAAAGAACTCTTTCTTCGATTGCACTGAATTCCTTAGATTTTTCTCAGAAGCCAAGAAATGAGTTTCGAGATAAAACGAACAATGAGTTTTGCTGAGGAAGCAAGTACAAAATTTGTCTTAGCATACTGGATACTCAAATTCAATTATAGGAGAACTTTTTTTTCTTTTAGGTTCGACACCGAACTCAGCGGCTCAGTCTGCAGCACAGAACTTGATTTCTTGTGGAGTGAGCAATGGCAACGTCCAGTCTGGGTATGACCTGATCGGTCACCGACAGGCTGTTTCCACAAGCTGCCCTGGTGACGCTCTATATCGTCTCATCCAGACCTGGGCTAATTATAACCCATCTCCATAAATGTTTTTCTTTTGTTGTTCTGCTAAATTCAATTATATTTTAAATCTGTCGTCTTTGGGTTTCCGGCTCATATACCGTGAGAAGAACGTTGGGATTTTAGAAGCGGTCAAGTCAGACAGACAGTCCTCCACGCGTGAAACTTGAAATATGGTCAACATGGATTTCGTACAGTAATTGGTTCCCTAGCCTAGGTGCACAGCACAGAGGGGAACTCAAACCGATGGAATTGGGCGCCAGTTGGAAGGAACGACTGTAATCCCTTGGATTAGATTGGGGGAGGTCGTTTTCTTGATAAACAAGAACCCTTCTACTTGCTTTTCCAGTAATCAGCCAGCATTAGGCTACAGGGTTGGATGATGATGTGTCAACTTTAGTGAGGATGAAAGCGTTTAAAGCTATACCTGGTCCTAAAAGCCTTCCTCTCATTGGAAGTTTGGCAAAGTATAGAAAAAATGGTGAGAATTACTGTTTGTTTGTTTAGCATCTGCCGGAGACTCTCCATTGCAAGGATTTTGTGATGTGGGAAAATTTGAAATGGAGAGTCTCTGGCAAGCAGAATCCTTAATGATGGAGCAGTGATGGA
This sequence comes from Branchinecta sandiegonensis, assembly GCA_030848855.1. Classification (NCBI taxonomy): domain Eukaryota; kingdom Metazoa; phylum Arthropoda; class Branchiopoda; order Anostraca; family Branchinectidae; genus Branchinecta; species Branchinecta sandiegonensis. The sequence goes on along the minus strand of JAUPMV010000003.1, from coordinate 3,821,427 downwards.
GTATGGTCGCTTTGCTTGGCTACTCTCCTTCCCCTGGGAGGAGAATGTGGCCCAGATTGGAGCAGGACTTGAGACAACATTGTCACAGGCTTTTTCTAGGGTAGCTACTAAATTTTTCAAATTAAAAAACTTTCAATAGCCTTTGTTCATTGTAATATGATTCTGCTAATATGATACAGTGCTTGTATAATGTATTTGTATTTTTGTGTAAAATTAAAAAACTTGAACTTCTCGTGGACGCTTTGTTTTTTGAGTTCAGTTTTACCTCTCTAACTTGCTGCCAAGTATCTGAATTCTTGATTAGAAAAATTTGTGAATTAGAAGAAAAAATTCGTGAATTAAAAATCTGGAATTGTGCATTAATTTTGACATGTAGAAAATTCTAAGAATCATGACGTCTACCGCCGCATCAGGTCAACACATGGAGTGAAATTCAAAATACTCATTGGAGAGATAGGCACTGGCGACGGGAAGATGCCATTTTTTCTTATAAGCCGTTTTTAGAGCTCAGTCGAACCATCCTGCAAGACGAAAAAATGGTCAATAGTGGCAAATAGGTAGGTTAACCCACCTATGGAGAAAAGGCAAAAAACGCAGCTATTCTGTCTCGTAATTGAAACTGGGTGTTGGTTTTTTGCATTGGCAATAGTCAGTAGCGTATATTCCGATTATTTTCGGGAGGGGTGACAGCCAGCAACAGCTCAGTGAAAATATGCGGCCGAATGCCACCTCCTTATCAGCTGTAAGCCCGAAAAATTTTTGCCGTTTTTTGCATATTTTGACCGTTTCCAACACAAAAAATACCTCTAGGTGCCAAAAACACCTTTTAATCTTGTAATCATGCACACTATGACTAAAAAACTGTTTCTAAGATCAATTACTGAACCATATTGGAAATAATTTCGATTTAGCTTCTCAATTTGTATTTTCGCGTACGTTTTTCCGGTAAAAAACTCCTTTTCCGAGAATTTCGGATGAAGATCGCCCCTGCCGCCCGTATTTCGCACATGTTTTTCCAATTAAAAACCCTTTTTCAAGAATTTCGGGGGGGGAGATCGCCCCTGTCGCTCCCCCCCCCCTAATATGGGCAATAGTTGCCAATGGATTATAAGAGAAAGTGAGAAATATGATGTTGGTGTGCTAAGAACAGTAATTTTACTGGTGTAGCCATGGATGTTCAGTTACATTTTTTGGGATCCCAGTACATAAGTGGTGGGATACCTATGACTTTGTAAAAGTTGTCCATCCGTCCGTCTGTCCATCCATCTGTCAGCACAGTAACTCTTGAGGAGAATGAGATATTTTGATGAAACTTATTGTGACGATTCTCTAGATCAAGGGAAAGGTTGAGTTCGTAGATGGGCCACATAGCTGTAAATTTAAGGGAGGGTGGGGGGGTCAAATTAAGGGGCATTTTTTTATTTTTTTAAAGCTTATGAGATATTTGATTTAAGGGGTAAGGAGACATGCTGAATATGGAGATTATTTTCTCGCCGGACAAGTAGTTCAACCAGAATCCTGCAAAAACAAGAAAATTTGCAAACAGTAGAAGTTGAATCTGAAGTTGTTAGAGGTTCGATTCAGGGTTAAGGAGACATGCTGAATCAGAAAATGAAAATTATTTTCTCGCAGGACAAGTAGACCGCCGAGAATCCGGAAATTTAGCATGAAGTTTTAAAACCCAACGGCATAGTCAATATATAGTGGGGAGACATGCTATTGCAGCTTTCGAACATAGTAAAGATAAAACAAAAAGTGTATGTGACCAGTTTAGTTCTTTAAAGTCCCGACCACTGTCTGGTGGTCGGTCTGTCTGTATGTCTGTCTAGTGGACAATTTAATACAAATTTGTCGACCAGTTTTCGGAAAAACCAGGTAGCGATATCAGTCTCTACCCTACCCCTTTATCCATACAGGCGAAATCTCTGCGCGTTGATGACGATACTCTTAGCTGGAGCGATAGTGATTAGTGTTTCCCGCGTGTACTGTGCGCAATGTTTCTTGGGTTTAATCAAAGACTATTTACACCTAGAGTAGATTCTTTGGGTGGCAACCTGTTGTGTCGGGGGGTTGATATATGTAATTCAAACATCGCATGAGGATTCACTGGCAAAGTACGGGCCAAGTTCGTAGATGGGTCTTAAGCCGTATATTTAGATGCAGAGGAGGGGGAGTTTCTAATTAAGGGCAAAAAATATATTTTTTTAATAGCTCGTGAGATAGTCGGTTAATGGGTAGACCTAAGGAGGCCCGATTAATCCATATCTCAACTTAGTTTTCTTGCAGAACAAATGATTCACCCGAAATTCGAGACTGGAAATTTGGTTGAAGCTCAAAGTTGTTTCTGAAGTCGATAGAAATTCGGTATTAGGCTAAGCAGGGGCGTCCCGAGCCTTTCTTCATTGGGGGGGGGGGGGGGGTGAACCTTGCAAAATTGACCGAATCGGTACCTGATTTTTACTGAATTTATTAAAAAAAAAACTCAAAACACAGCGAGTTGCCTTCACGAAGCTACAACGTAAAAAGTTGCAGAGTAGCCTATATACAAACAAATCTAAGAAGAAAGATTGGCGCGTTTTCACGCTTTTCCGCCTCTGTTTTTTTTTCATGGATACGCCGTCACTAGCCTTTTACCTTTGCAAGACCTTTCCAGTTTTGCCGACAGGACCTGATAATAATTAACTAAGGCGCCGCAGGCGAATTTTTTTGAATCCGCTTTTTTTTCTGGCAACATTCAACTACTTCCCATGCAAGTTCTAGCTTTTAACATGGCTCAAGCCCCCCAAAACTCCAATCCGCAAGCGCCAACTGAATGACGCACCCTTTTTCTAACTAACGAAGACTGCGAAACGCGTCGCAGGCGAAATTTGGTGGAAACACTGATGATAAAAGTGGCTTTTTGCGATCCAAAGATTATCTGTTAAACCCAGAGCTGTTTGGCGAAAGGAAAGGGACGACCCAGGGTAAAGTAGATACAAAGCACATTTGTTCGGAATTTACAGCAAACAAAAGTAGGCTAGTTTTCCCGTCAAGATTCATGAAGTAATGCAATCCTAAGAAGTAAAAAAATGAACAGCAACCAGCTGAAGCTACCGTAAATGGTAAAGAACGAGAGCTAAATAAATGCCACTTAAATTACCGAACTCAGTAACTGGGTTGACGCAAATAATAGTTGCGTTTTTGCATATACCGTGGTATCTGATACCCCGTTATAAAGTCGTTTTTGCAGTTACCGTGGCATCTGATACCACGGTCAAAAGGCGTTTTTGCAGTTATCGTGGTATCTGATACATCGGTCAAAAGGCGTTTTTGCAGTTATCGTGGTATCTGTCCAGTTATCGTGGTATCTGGCCAGTTATCGTGGGATCAGATATTCAGATACCACGGTCCGACCGTGGTAACTGGTCGTGGTATCTGGAAATTCATCTCACTTGCATCAGTTTTAGTCAAATTGGTGGGAAAGAAGTTTGGCACTTAGTGATGTGACTGAGTATCAGTTTTTCTTTTGGGATGATTTCGAAAAGTGCAATTTCGGCAAATGTCGTTTTTGCAGAGCAACCGTTTATCAGATACCACGGTTACTGCAAAAACGACTAATTGCAGATCCAGTTACCGTGGTACCAGATACCATGGTATCTGCAAAACGCAACTAATGTATTCGTACTATACCGAAAAACTAACTAAAACAATAAGGAACAGATCGAGAGCGGTATAACAACCGAATTGAGTAATGGAATACCACCTAAAACAACCGAATTCGGCAAGTCTAGTAATAGAAACGGACTAAAGAAAAATCCGGCGAATTACCGTATTCGGCAACGAATCAGAACCAAATGAATCTCACCGAAGTTAATTATGAAATGAACTGACCGAATGCGACCGAATTACCGAATTCGATAAAGAATGAGACCAAATAAACAGGTAAAGTCACCGAGTTCACGCAGAGACGGACCGAATGCGGCGAAATCGATGTGGACTGAACAAAAGTTGGATGAATTGTCGAATTCGGTCACGAATCAGAACCAATGAATCTGATTAATGACCGAATGCCATAGAACAGATACGGTTTTGAGAAATGTCTGGTGAACAGGGGCGTTCCGAGCTTTTCTTCATTGGGGGGGAGAGGGCGAACCTGGTAAAAATTGACCAAATCGGTACCTGATATTGACCGAATTTATATTTTTTTTTCTAAAACACAGCGAGTTGCCTTCAAGAAGCTATAATTTAAAAAGTTGCAGTATGTACAAAATCAAGTCTAAAGAGAAAATTTGGCGTGTTTTCACGCTCTCCCACTTCTTTGTTTTTCAGGGATACGCCGTCACTAGCCTTTTACCTTTGGGGGACGTCCGGTTTCGCGAACAGGACTTGAAAATGTGTCGACAAAAACGCAGTTGCTGCCAAGCGACAACGTCGTGAACGGCTGTACCCCCGAAAAGTTAAAGCGTCGCAGGCAAAATTTTTTTAATCTGCCTGTTTTTCTGGCAAATTCTAGCTTTTAACGCGGTTCAAGCACGTCAAAATTCCAAGCCTCAAACGCCAACAAAATGACGTACCCTTCTTCTAAATAATGAAGACTGCTAAATGTGCCGCAGGCGAAATTTTGTGTGCCTTTTTGCGATCCCAAGGCTACCTATTAAACCACAGAGCTGCCTGGCGAAAAAAGGGTCCATCCATTGTTTAATAAAAGTAAAGTACGGTTATTCTGAATTTACCTCAAACGAAAAAAAGCTAGTTTTCACGTCAGGAGACGTGCTTTATTCCTGAAGTTCTGCAGTCATTACAAGTATAAGTTAAGTAATGAATGGAAACCAGATGAAGCTACCGTTAAACGGTAAAGAACAAGAGCTAAATAAATGCCACTTAGCACAATAACTGGACACAGACACAGTTACAGGAACTGGGGTGAACCAAATAATGAATTCGTACTACCGAAAATTTCACTAAAAAAGTTAGGAGCAGATCGGGAGCGGTATAACCACCGAAATTGGGAATGGAATAAAACTCTTAGGAGAACCACCTAAAACAACCGAATGTGGTAAGTCTGGTATCAGATGCGACCAAACAAAAATCAGATGAATTGCCGAATTCGGTAACGAACCAAATGAATCTGATTAATCACCATTATGAAATGGATTGCCCGAATGCGATAGAACAGATACGGACTTGAGAAAAGTCCGGTGAACAACCGAATTCGCTAACGAATGAGACCAAATAAATCCGTTAAATCACCGAATTTACGTGGGGACGTACCGAATGCGGTGAAATCGACTCGGGCTGAACAGAAGTTGGATGTATTGTCCAATTCGGTCACGAATACCAAATGAATCTGATTAATGACCGAATTATGAAGTGGACTGACCGAATGCGATAGAACAGATACGGACTTGCGAAAAGTCCGGTAAACAGCCGAATTCGCTAACGAATGAGACCAAATAAATACGTTAAATCACCGAATTTACTTGGGGACGTACCGAATGCGGTGAAATCGACTCGGACTGAACAAAATTTGGAGGAATGGTCGAATTCGGTCACGAATCAGAACCAATGAATTTGATTAGTGACCGAATCATAAAGTGGACTGACCAAATGCGATAGAACAGATACGGACTTGAGAAAAGTCCGGTGAACAACCGAATTCGCTAACGAATGTGACCAAATAAATACCTTAAATCGGCGAATTTACGTAGGGACGTACTGAATGCGGTGAAATCGACTCGGACGGAACAAAAGCTGGATTAATTACCAAATTCGATAAAGAATGGGAACCAATAAACACGTTTAATCGCCTAATTTGGAAATGTGGGCACAAAAGATTTTATGAAACAGGCATGTTGGCTTCGCCGTGATGCCCGTTTTGACCGAATTTTCAATTTGACCGAATGCCCAAAACGTAGGGGGGGGGGGGGGCGCTGCGCCCCCATCCGTCCCCCCCTCGGGACGCCGCTGCCGGTGAATTACCGAATTCGCTAACGAATGAGACCAAATAAACAGGTTAAATCACTGAATTTACGAAGGGATGGACCGAATACTGTGAAATCGATGCGGAGTGAACAAAAGTTGAATGAATTAGCAAATTCGATAAAGAAAGGGGAACCAATAAGCACGATAAACCACCCAATTTGGAAATACTGGAACAAATGAGTTTGTGAAAAGGGCATCATGGCTTCGCCGCGATGCCCATTTTGAGCGAATTTTTGCCTTCGGCGAAAATTTGATCGAATGCCCAAAACGTAGGGGGGGGGGGGGGCGCTGCGCCCCCCCTCTCGGAACGCCCCTGAGGGTAAGGAGACATGCTTAATCGAATTTTGAACTTTATCTCCTTGACGGATAAGCTTGCAAACTTTGCAAAACCTTGGAAATTTGGGTCGAAAGGTTCGGCTCTCAATGTCACTAGTTCTTTCAAAAAAAACTTTCTAAAAGACGTTTTTGAAGTCGATTAGAGATGAGATATAGGATTAACATGCTCGCTGAGTCCATATCTGAACTTGGTTTTCTCGTTCGATTAGTTGTTTGGCCGTAAGATATAAAAACAACTCCAAATGGTAACATTTTTTTATATATTCAAGCGGTTGATTACGGATATGGTCATGGATTATAGTTACGAAGATTCGAAAATCTACAAGATTCTATTGTCTGGATCAAGAAGTCTAAAAAATATTAAATTTTTCGGATCCCGTCGAAACCATTGGTCTTGTTATACCCGAATTTGCATGTAATATTAAGGATATTTATGTTAATCAGGACATCTTACTGTTGGCCTTATTAAATTAATGCCGAATGCCGTGGTATACTTGAATATTTTTGGAAGCTGTTTTAGATGGTTAAAAACTAAAGGACCGTTGGCGTCACCGAGGGAAAGTGGAAGCGTAGTCACCTGGCCAAATCATATTGGACAGGAAGAACCGAAAAGATACTACGTGGCAATAAAAATAAATAATAAAAGAATAAAAAAAAAAAAAAACTAAAAAACAAATAAGACAAATTCCTAGCAAATTCATCTTTTCACCTCAGAAAATCGGCACTCTTGTGCTACTGCCGATGGCGCTTTTGTGGCTACCTTACTTTTTCCGTATGTTTCAAACTAGTAACAAAATCCTCAAACTTTGAATACCCCTTGAACACTTCAGAGATGGAGAATCTCCTCTTGTTATGGCACTTGAGCTTACTCAAGTGCCATATAGCGATCGTAATGTCTGCCTGTCTGTCGGTCTGTCCGCATTTTGCTAGTTTGGGCCCTTCCACATGACCTAGGATGATAAAACTTGGCACGCATATCAGGGACCCAACCGGATCAACTTGGAAATAATCACTTCCCCGATCCGACCATCAGTGGGGGAGTGGCAAGATGGGGAATCCGGAAATTAGTAAAAGTCATAACTTTGGAACGGATAATCGGGCGTGCATTAAACTTGACATGTATCAAGAACAAGTGTATTGGATGTTCATTGTCAAATTCGGATCGGATCCGATAACTGGGGGGGGGGGGGGGCTGGAGGGGACAACCGAAATCTCTTGAAACGCTTTTTCTAGTTTTTTCAAACCCTTACCCCTTTCTTCACACTAGTTTAGCTCTGCGCGTGGATGACTCATTCTTTCTTCACACTAGTATAGCTCTGCTCGTGGATGAGTCATTCTTTGCTTAAATTTGTTCGGGGAGAGCTAGAGCAATCGAAGGTCGAAGAGGTTGGTATAATATGTTGTTGAACCTTAGTAGGGGTTGATATAGATTAGGGACTTCCACTCAAGCTAGGACGATGAAACTTCTCAGGCATATAAGGGACCCGACGAGATGAACTTACAAATAATCACCTCCCCAATCCGACTTTCCCGGGATCCGGGAGTCCGGAAGCTAGGAACAACGGTAGCAAAAGGGGAGCAAAAGGAAGCAAAAAGAGCGCTGCCCAAATGCGGTATCGATCCGCGGACCTCTGTGGCGTAGGTCCAGTGCTCTACCACGGCGCTACGACTTGATGTATTTCGAAGTGAATGCGGGAAGAGATACGGTATAAAGATTAAAGTAAGACTAAGTGGTCAGAACGAATGCTAAATGCTAACCAGAGCAAAATAACTAGAGCTATTTTGCTCTGATGCTAACTAAACTTAAACTAAACACATCTCGTGAAACACCTCCACATAAGCTAGAACAATGAAACTTGGCAGGCATATCAGGGAACCGACCAGATTAACTTGGAAATAATCACTTTCCAGATCCGATCATTGTGGGGGGAGTGGAGGGATTGGAAATCCGGAAACTATTAACATGCATAACTTTGGAGAGGGTAATTGGACATGCGTGAAACTTGACATGTGTCAACAACAAGTGTTTTGGATATTCAGTTTTAAACCCGGACCAGACTCGGGACCAGATTCGATACCTGTGTGGGGGGGGGGGGGCTGGAGGGGGGCACTGGAAATTTCCTGAAACGCTTCCACATAAGCTAGGACAATAAAACTTGGGAGGCATATGAGGGAACCAACCAGGTTCCCCAGGCACTTCCCCGATCCAGCCATCGGGGGGGGGGGGGGAAGTGGAAGGATGGTGAATCCGGAAACTAGAATCATAAATAACTTCGGAATGGGTAATCGGACATGCATGAAACTTGACAAGTGTGAAGAACAAGTGTCTCAGATTTACAGTTTCAAATCTGGCCCGAATCCGATAACTGGGGGTGTGGGTAGAGGGGGACCGGAAATCTTTTGAAACGCTTAGGGTCGAGGGATCGGGATGGAACTTGAAGGGAAGAACGAGCATTAACCCTAGATACTTTATTGACAAAATAGGACCGGATCGTGTCGCAGTGGAGGGGGTGGGGTTTCTTGGATTTCCGTGGTGATCACGAGTTAGGATACTTCCAGATGTACTATGACCATGAAATTTGGCAGACAATTTTACTCTTCTAGGTCGATTTGAAAATAGTTCCTTCCCCGATACGGTGATGTTGGGGGGAGTGGAGGGATGGGGAATCCGGCATCTGGTGACATGCATAACTTTAGAACTGGTGATCGGACGTGAATGAAACTTGGCAAGTGTCAAGAACAAGTGTCTCAGATGATCAGTTTCAAGTTCGGAACGAATCCAATAACTGGGGGGGGGGGGAGGAGCTGGAGGGGGGTGCAAGAAATCTCTTGAAACGATTAGAGTCGAGAGATCGGGATGGCATATGACCATGAAACTTGGCAGTCTGTGCTATGACCATGAAACTTGGCAGGCATGTTAGGGACGTTGTGGGAGAAACAGTTATCAGTGAGTGGAAGAACCGTTTCAGATTTGGTAGATCAAGCCGATTTTCTGATGAAATGAATATCGGGAGAGAGATGCAGCCTTGACAACTGCAAACCGTATCTGACAAACATGCTAACTGTTGTTACAAGTGCCATATGAGCTTTCAGCTCTTGTTTTTATTGCAAGATTTCTTCATCTGACGTCTTATAACAGTGTTCCCAGTTCAGTAAAATACATTGACAACTCCTAAATTGGAGCTCTGACGTTGTTATGTCATGGGATGTAATAATAATAATAGTGATATTTTTTTATGACCCACTTTAGGAAGTTAAAGATAGTAGAGTAATGAGAGAAAAATAAAGAAAGTACCGTACTAGGCCCAGGGGCGTCCCGAGGGGGGGGGGGGGGGGGGCTGCGGTGATCTAACTTGTTTATTGGTTCCCATTCTCTATCCAATTTGTCATTCACCCAACTTTTCCTCAGCCCGCATCGATTTCACCGCATTTGGTGCGTCCCTTCGGTAAAATCGGTGATTTAACGTGTTTATTTGGTCTCATTCGTTACGAAATTCGGTAATTCATCGGACTTTTCTCAATTCCGTATCTGTTCTATCGCGTTTGGTCAGCTCGGTAGTTTAATTGGCATTTATTTAGCTCTTGTTCTCTACCATAACAGTATAAGCTTCAGCTGGTTGCCATTCTATATGACTTTTACCAAGCTTTACTTCTAATGATTGCAGTACTTCAGGAATAAGCAAGTAAACTAGCCTACTTGTTTTGCTGTAAATTCAGAATAAATGTACTTTGTATCTACTTTACCCTGGATGGCCGCTTTTTTTGCCAGGCAGCTCTGTGGTTTAATAGGTAGTCTTGGGATCGTTAAATGTCGCAAGAAAAGGCGGATTAACAAATTTTCGCCTGCGCCGCTTTAATTTGTCCTATGTACAGCCGTTACCAACGTTATCGCTAGGCGATAGCGGCGTTTTTTTTTTCGGCAGATTTTCGAGCCCGTTGGCAAAACTGGATGTCCCCAAAAGGTAAAAGACTAGTGACGGCGTATCCCGAAGAAGAGGAAGAGCGAAGAGCGTTTTAAAACGCGCCAAATTTGCTCTATAGACTTGATTTGTACATATTATTGCACCTTTTACATTCGCTGTAGACAGAAACGCTGAAGAAGACGCTGAAGACAGCTCGCTGTGTTTTTAGAAGAATAAAAAATTCGGTCAATTTTACCAGGTTTGCCCCCCCCCCCCCCAATGAAGTAAGGCTCGGGACGCCCCTGACTAGGCCTACTACACAAGAAATAGCAACTGGATCAGGAACACAAAATCTGTTCACATTATGCACCAAACAGAATGAAAATAATTATTATTTTGTTGGTCAAAAAACTTTGGCCGAAAAATGGTCGATAGTCTCAGCCAATCAGTTTGCAGTTAGGTAGTAGAAGTACGAAATAATGCTTTATTCATGGTGGATTTACCAACTGCGTAAAATCGGAGCGTATTTTGAAACCCGAGCGCATTTTACGCACATATTTGCGCTCTAGCAATACGGACGTATGTATACACAGAACTGACCGATTTCTCAAATACATCCATATTGCTAGAGATCTTTTCAAGCCAAATATGTGCGGAAAATACGCTTGGTTTTTACGCAGTGTGTAAATCTACCATCAGTGTTCATTTCAATACTTGTTCTCTGGGGAGCTTGTGAAATGTGTTGAACGGTTTTGAGCAAACCAGTACGGTCGCCAGATAGAGCGTGTTCCATCCTACTTACCGTAGTTACCACGCATGACGTCACAAATTCTGCCTTTTTGTCGTCAAGGCTGGAATTTTCCAGCGGAATATCATGCCTCGGGTGAATCCGACCAATCACTTGACAGAGATTCGGGGTTACTACGCTTACCACGCTCCCGAGCGTGGTAAGTTACTATTCGTTACTATTTCGAGAAGGCTGTAACGGTCAGCGTAGTAACTTTTCGTGAGGTTGGAACGGATTTAGTAACTAATAGCTACTATTGGTAGGAGGGTGGAACACGCTCATAGAAGCAGGCTACAGGAACAGAATCAGTGATCCAAGTTCACATAAACAGCTCCCTCACACATGCCATGGGATTGACCAAGCTAGAAAGTGTACATTGGTAGCAAGACAGCTGGTGAACTGAAAGATAAAACGGTGTTTTGGGCGGGGTAGGCTTATCAACCATTCAGAGCGTGTTCCATCCTACTTACCGTAGTTACCACGCATGACGTCACAGATTCTTCCTTTTTGTCGTCAAGGCTGGAACGATTTTTCTATTTTCCAGCGGAATATCATGCCACGGGTGAATCCGACCAATCACGTGACACTACCACGCTTACCACGCTCCCGAGCGTGGTAAGCAAATAGTTACTATAGTTACTATTCAGAGAAGGCTGGAACGGTCAGCGTAGTAACTTTTCGTGAGGTTGGAACGGATTTAGTAACTAATAGTTACTATTGGTACGAGGGTGGAACACGCTCTCAGTTTCCAAAGATTGATGCAGTTCAACCATAGAGGGACATATGAAGATAGCTGGTCCACATTTACGTAAATAGTATCTTTTGATTCTTCTGCAAGCAGAAGTAGATTGTGAAAAAAACATGAGTTTCTCAAATAATCACTGGAATAGGAATGTCCCAGCGAAGCTTGAATTAATAAGCAGTATTAATAATAATAATAATATTGTATTTAAAGCCTTAGGGCCATATACATACAACAAAACTAAAAACTTCATAATTACTTCTAATATCGCACTACATAAACTAAACTGCACTCGCCCGGTCAACTTTTACTTTAATACTTTGCAACACAAATCTACATAATGCACTAATTGCTCCTGGAGATGTGCTCTATCAGGAAACAGTCTCTCCCTTACCCCCCCAGCAAGATTCCCTTAAAAACGAGAGTTCGCGGCACAGTGCAACCAAATGGGCTAGGTCATCATCGCCTTCACCGCAGAGTGAGCAGGGGCTGTTCGTACTGGGGGAAACACTTTTTTTCTTGTCAAACTTACTTTTCCCGTGTTATTTGATTAGCATTTTTATTCCTTGTGTGAACCATGCAATCTTTATTCTGTTTCAGGGGAATATTCTCTTGACCATCTGGACAAAAACGGACTGAAAAAGTATAACCAGTTTGGAGACATGGTCAGAGAAGAGATTGTTCCTGGTGTCAATCTACTGTATCTATTCCGTCCAGAGGATATTGAGTCTATGTATGAGCAAGATGGTAAATACCCTAGCCGAAAATCACACACTGCAATTGAGAAGTATCGGAAATCCAACCCAACACTCTACAACACTGGAGGTCTCCTACCAACGTAAGTGTCGCTGATTTCGTTTTAGTTTATAATTGATCTCGTTCTTTTGTTCCACAGCGCAACCTTTGTTTTCCTGCCATTAGCAGAAACGATTAACATCGCACTTGGTGCAGTGGCTTACTGTGGCATTCTTTCCTATCTGATCTAGTCACGGTCAGGCAAGCAATTCTAGGGAAAAAGTTACGTAGAAAAAAAATCGACTATTTTAAAGAACAAGAGCTGTAAGCTCGTATGGCACTTGCATGTGTCAAGATGATTTGATTGATCAAAAGTAAGTTTCGACTTTGCGGTTGAGATGCGCGCTATAAGGGAGCTGGAACTTCATTTGTAAGCAAAACCCTTGAGGCAAAACTGCTAATGGGCTGATGGGCATCACGAAAATGCATATATTGCTTAAAAGTATTTTTTTTACTTTGCGGTCAAGATTGGTACTTTAAGGAATAATCGGATTTGGGAAGTAGCAATTTCTAAGCAAATGTTGTTGAGTCTCCAATATTCCAGCGAAGTTTCATCGTCCTAGCACATCTGGAAGTACCTTAACGCGCGATCACCGGAATCCCAGACCTCCCTCCCCCTCCTCCAACTCCACCCACAATAACCGGAGCCAGTCCGGTTCTGTAAATGATTAATCCAGAGCATCTATTTGTCATTCCCACGAAGTTCGATCCAGATCACACCAGTCTAAGCGGGTCAAGTATTTTCCGCCCTCCCCCCAATAATTGCCGGATTCGGTCCGGAAATGAAAAAGGTCACAAGAGAAAAGTGTCCTCTGTTTAATTATTAAATTTCACTCGAATCCGATCACCCGTTCCAAAGTTACGCATGACTCAGTATTCCGGATTCCCCTCCCTCAACTCACCCCCCCCAAGATTATCATATCGAGGATTTTTTGTTATTCCAAGTCAGTTTGACCGGGTCCCTGATATGCCTTCCAAGTTTCGTCGTGAAAATCCCCCAAAAAACGGAATTCCCCTATACCCCTCCCCCCCCCCCCCCCTCGAGTGTCCGGATCCAGTCAAATTATGTAAAAGATTTACATGGACCAGATGTTTGTTCTTCCCAGCAAGTTTCACTCCGATACCATCATTCTAACCGTTTCTCGAGATTTCCGGTCCACCCCCCCCCCCCCCCCCCCCACCCCCACCCAGCTCCCCCGCGGTGCACGTAGCCAATCCGATTCAGCAAATGACTTACCTAGAGCATCTGTTTGTTCTTCCCACAAAGTTCGATCCCGATCCCTCCATTCTAAACGGGGCACGTATTCCCCCCCCCCCCCCCAATAGTTGCCGGATCCGGTCCGGATATGAAAAAAATCATCGGAGAAATGTCCTCTGTTGAATTCTTAAATTTCACTCGAATCCGATCACCCATTCCAAAATTACGCATGAATGAAAATTTCGGATTCCCCTCCCTCCACTCCCCCCACCATTATCTGATCGACAAAATTTTTATTTTGAAGTCAGTTTGATTGGGTCCCTGATCATCGTGAAAATCCCCAAAACCACCATCACCGGAATTCCGGGACCCCCCCCCCCCCCCCCATAAATGTCCGGATCAAGTACAATGGTCTAAAGGACTTATCTAGAGCAGATGCTTGTTCTTCCCAGCAAGTTTCACTCTGATCCCTCCATTCTAACCGTTTCTTGAAATTTCCGGTCTCCCCCCCCCCCCAACTCCCCCCTGGCTACCGAATCCGGTCAAGACTTTAAACGGGACATTACAGATATATGTTCTGTTCAGTTATGAAGTTTCATTACAATCCGATCATCCGTTCGAAAGTTACACACTTCTCAATTTCCCGGATTCCCCTGCGTATTCCCCTCCCTCCACTCCCTCACCATTATCTGATCGACAATATTTTTATTTTGAAGTCAGTTTGATTGGGTCCCTGATATGCCTGCCAAGTTTCATCGTGAAAATCCAAAAAACCACCATCACCGGAATTCCGGGACCCCCCCCCCCCCATAGGTGTCCGGATCCAGTACAATGGTCTAAAGGACTTATCTAGAGCAGATGCTTGTTCTTCCCAGCAAGTTTCACTCCGATCCCTCCATTCTAACTGTTTCTTGAAATTTCCGGTCTCCCCCCCCCCAACTCCCCCCTGGCTACCGAATCCGGTTAAGACTTTAAACGGGACATTACAGATATATATTCTCTTCAGTTATGAAGTTTCATTACAATCCGATCATCCGTTCGAAAGTTACACACTTCTCAGTTTCCCTGATTCCCCTGCCCTCCACCCCCCCCCCCCCCAAAATGGTCGGATCAGAAAACTGACTATTCCTAATTTTGTTTGGTCGGGTCTCTGATATGCGTGCCAAGTTTCATGGTCCTAGCACAACTGGAAGTACCCTAACTCGAAAAAGTGTGACAAAATGCCCTAAATTTTCAAGTTTCCAGCTCCCCAACTCCCCCGCATATGGTCGGATCGGGAAACTGATTATTTCCAGGTTAGTTTGGTCGGATCCCTGATATTCCTGCCAAGTTTCATTGTCCTAGCTCATCTGGAAATACCCTCACTCGAAAAAGTGTGACAAAATGCCCTAAATTTTCAAGTTTCCAGCGCCCCAACTCCCCCGCATATGGTCGGATCGGGAAACTTATTATTTCCAGGTTACTTTGGTCAGGTCCCTGATATTCCTGCCAAGTTTCATTGTCCTAGCTCATCTGGAAGTACCCTAACTCGAAAAAGTGTGACAAAATGCCTTAAATTTTGAAGTTTCGAGAGCCCCCACTCCCCCGCATATGGTCGGATCGGGAAACTGATTATTTCCAGGATCGTTTGGTCGGGTCCCTGATATTCCTGCCAAGTTTCATTGTCCTAGCTCATCTAGAAGTACCCTAACTCAGAAAAAAGTGACAAAATGCCCTAAATTTGCAAGTTTCCAGCGCCCCGCACTCCCCCCCTTATGGTCGGATCGGGGAACTGATTATGTCCAGGTTAGTTTGGTCGGGTCCCTGATATGCCTGCCAAGTTTCATTGTCCTAGCACATCTGGAAGTACCCTAACTCGGATATGTGGGACAAAAAACTCGGACCGACCGACAGACCGACAGACGGAATTGTGATCGGTATATGGCACTTGAGCCAAAGGCTGCAAGTGCCATAAAAAATAGACTGTTTTAAGAAAAAATACAATATTCAGTAATTGACCGACAACATTAGGGGGAAGGGGGCGTTCTCCCTTCCCACCCATAGGCTACATGACACCTCTGGGGTGAACAGGGGGGCAATATCCTTTTCTTACTATTAGGTTCGTTTGTTGAAGAATTTCCTGGTAATGTGTTTGCATTTACCATTTATAATTCCCATAGTTTGTTGAAACTCGAAAACGCGTAGACGCTGGTTCTGATTATTTTATGAGGATACTTGTTTTTCAGAAATGGTCCAGAGTGGCATCGTCTACGCCTAGCATTCCAAAAATCTCTTGGAGCCCATCATGCTATTAGAGCATATGTCTCGAATGTTGATGCTGTGTCGAAAGAGTTTGTCTTTAACTTGAAGGATGATTACCCTTACGAGTACTTTTTGGAAGAACTTCTGAATGTCTTCTTAGAATGTAAGTGTTCAGTCTGCTGAAGGTATTTGTTTCTTTGTTGTTGGTTTTGGGATCCCAAAACGTAAGTGGAGTGATACCTATGACTTCGTAAAAGTTATCATCTGTCCGTCCGTCTGTAAGCACGATAACTCCGGAACGGAATGAGATATTTTGTCCAAACTTGGTGTAAGCATGCTTTGGGTCAAAGGACAGGTCAAGTTTGTAGATGGGCTCCGTAGCTCTATATTTAGGGGTGGGTTCAAATAAAAAATTTAATTTCAATTCGCCGTTCCGTTCAAATTAAGGGGCCAACAAAATATTTTTTAAAAGCTGATGAGATAGTCGATTTTGGGGTAAGCAGACATGCTGAATCCGTATATGATGAAACCGGACAAATAGTTCGCCCGGAATCCGGCCGAAACCGGAAAATTTGTTAAAAGTAAAGGTTTTAATTGAAGTTGATTAAGAGTTTCGATGCAATGGTAAGGAGACATGCTGAATCCGTATAATATGCAAATAATTTTCTTGTCGACCATAGGCCTACAGTTCGCCCTGAATCCAGCCAAAACCGGATTTTTTTTAAAAGTAAAGGTTTTACTTGAAGTTGATTAGAGGTTCGGTACAGGGGTAAGGAGGCATGCTGAATCCGTATATGCAAACTATGTTCTGTCCGGATATACAGTTCGCCCGGAACCCGGAAAAAAACGAAAAATTTGTTAAATATAAAAGTTCTATCTAAAGTTGATTAGAGGTTCGATGTAGAGGTAAAGAGACATCCTGAATCCATGTATGAAAATTATTTTCTCCCCGAACAAATAGTTCGCCTGGAATCCGGCCGAAACGAGAAAGTTTGCTTAAAGTAACAGTTTTGTCTGAAGTTGAGCCGCATGGCCGTAATTTTTTTAATAAAAAAAACACTAGGCTACGGTATCATTTATGTTTATTTTCAAACGGCTGATTAGTGATAAAAAGTAAAATGTTTATTGTGTCTGACGAAGACCAAATCTCTAAAGGCCCGGATTGTCTGGATCAAAAAGTCCAATAAATCTGAAAATTTTGGGATCCCGTCGAGATTTTTGGTCTTGTCTATGCATAGAGTTCATTTCATTAATTCAACGTTAAGGGCATCTTCGGCAAGGCTGTTCCGGGGTCCATGAACTCGGTTTCGAACGCTCCATTTGCACACGTTCTTGTGGAATTCAGGATTTCACAAGCTAAATGGGTTCCTCGTACTTTTTGTGCCTTTTATATTATATCATTACTTTCACATGTTCAATCCACGAAAGATTTTGGAAAAAAAGATACTGATCAGAGCCGAATAGCCTGTTTTATATTTTGCCGTTCATTAATTAATATTTTATATTATATATTTAATATTAATACATTAGTATTTGTATGTATTTAAAGATATTACGGATTAAACCATCATTTGATTTCATTAATTCAACGTTAAGGGCATCTTCGGTAAGGCTGTTCCGGAGTCCATCAACTCGGTTTCGAACGCTCCATTTGCACACATTCTTGTGGAATTCAGGATTTCACAAGCTAAAAGGGCTCCTCGTACTTTTTGTGCCTTTTATATTGCCATTACCTCTCCTATGGAATTACAAACTCCAGAAATCCCCGCACTTCGCCAAAGTTTTGTTTTGCACCTGTGACTTTTTAGCTCTTTTTTGGCTTTACCCGAGTTTTCAAGTCAAGCAGCGCAAACTTCCCCAAATGCTTTGAGGCACGGCGACAGCTCTATAAAAAGAGAAGGGCACGAGAAGCTTAAACATTTTATTTTGATTATTTATAGGCCATTATTTATAGGCCTTGTGTTTCGGACTACAATTTTCACAAAACAATTTTCACGTATGAAGTGTCTGGCATCCGCTTCGGAGAGCGGGATGCCAGATTAGAACCGACAAGCTCCAACAAGAAAATCGCTAATTTCACGGGCCAAGAATTGGTGTTTTCGAAAAAAATATTTCTGAACCATTTTATCGTTACAAGACAATTTTCTAATTAAATTTGTGCTTTAAATGGGCACTCCGTTCTTGATTCCTAAAATGTACCTTAAAGGACCCCTCTTGCTTATTCTGCCTTTTATAATATACCTATAGATCCCTTATGGAATTATAAGCTTCTAACATCCCCACCTTTCTCCATTGTTTCGTTTTGTACCTACGGATTGTTAGCACTTTCTCGGTCGTGCCGAGTTTTGCCGGTTACACAACTCAAAGTTTGCCAGAATCTTGAACGTCCGCTGGCAACTCTTTCATACACAAGGGTATGAGAATCTTCTGTTTTTATGGCACTTGCAGCCTCTGGCTAAGTGCCATATACCGATCACAATTCCGTCTGTCGGTCGGTCCGAGTTCTTGTCCCACTTATCCGAGTTAGGGTACTTCCATATGTGCTAGGACAATGAAAGTTGGCAGGCATATCAGGGACCCGACCAAACAAACTTAGAAATAATCAGTTTTCTGATCCGACCATTTTTTTTTTTTGGGGGGGGGGGGGGTGGAGGGCAGGGGAATCCGGGAAATTGAGAAGTGTGTAACTTTCGAACGGATGATCGGATTGTAATGAAACTTCATAACTGAATAGAATATATATCTGTAATGTCCCATTTAAAATCTTGACCGGATTCGGTAGCCAGGGGGGAGTTGGGGGGGGGGGAGACCAGAAAGAAAAAGCATCTGCTCTAGATAAGTCCTTTAGACCATTGTACTGGATCCGGACACTTATGGGGGGGGGGGGGTCCCGGAATTCCGGTGATGGTGGTTTGGGGATTTTCACGATGAAACTTGGCAGGCATATCAGGGACCCAATCAAACTTACTTCAAAATAAAAATTTGTCGATCAGATAATGGTGGGGGGAGTGGAGGGAGGGGAATCCGAAATTTTCAGTCAAGCGTAATTTTGGAATGGGTGATCGGATTCGAGTGAAACTTAAGAATTGAACAGAGGACATTTCTCCGATGATTTTTTTCATATCCGGACCGGATTCGGCAACTATTGGGGGGGGGGGGCGGAAAATACGTGACCCGTTTAGAATGGAGGGATCGGGATGGAACTTTGTGGGAAGAACAAACAGATGCTCTAGGTAAGTCATTTGCTGAATCGGATTGGCTACGTGCACCGCGGGGGAGCTGGGGGGGGGGGGGGGTGGACCGGAAATCTCGAGAAACGGTTAGAATGATGGTATCGGAGTGAAACTTGCTGGGAAGAACAAACATCTGGTCCATGTAAATTTTTTGCATAATTTGACTGGATCCGGACACTTGAGGGGGGGGGAGGAGGGGGTTTCCTGGAATTCCGTTTTTGGGGGATTTTCACGACGAAACTTGGAAGGCATATCAGGGACCCGGTCAAACTGACTTGGAATAAAAAAAAATCCTCGATATAACAATCTTGGGGGGGGGGGGGGTTGAGGGAGGGGAATCCGGAATATTGAGTCATGCGTAACTTTGGAACGGGTGATCGGATTCGAGTGAAATTCAATAATTAAACAGAGGACATTTTTCTCTGGTGACCTTTTTCATTTCCGGACCGAATCTGGCAATTATTGGGGGGAGGGCGGAAAATACTTAACTTGCTTAGACTGGTGTGATCTGGATCGAACTTCGTGGGAATGACAAACAGATGCTCTGGATTAATCATTTACAGAACCGGATTGGCTCCGGTTATTGTGGGTGGAGTTGGAGGAGGGGGGGGGGTCTGGGATTCCGGTGATCGCGCGTTAAGGTACTTCCAGATGTGCTAGGACGATGAAACTTCGCTGGAATATTGGAGACTCAACAACATTTGCTTAGAAATTGCTACTTCCCAAATCCGATTATTCCTTAAAGTACCAATCTTGACCGCAAAGTAAAAAAAATACTTTTAAGCAATATATGCATTTTCTTGATGCCCATCAGCCCATTAGCAGTTTTGCCTCAAGGGTTTTGCTTACAAATTAAGTTCCAGCTCCCTTAGAGTGCGCATCTCAACCGCAAAGTCGAAACTTACTTTTGATCAATCAAATCATCTTGACCCTTGCAAGTGCCATATGAGCTTACAGCTCTTTTTATTTCTTTTATTTGCTTAGTTTCCTACTTTTGAACCACGACGCGTTCAGTTTTCAAATGTTTTGCGCCCAGCCGTGGCGTCGGAGAGCGGGAAGGCTGGATAGAATCGACAAGCGCTAACAAGAAAATCGCTAAATTCAGATGGAAAGTAATGGTACTTTCGAGAAGCGTTTTTCTGATCCGTTTCATATTGGAAAGATCATTTCTAGTAAGAGTTGTGCTTTAAACGTAGGGTGTAGTTATGCAGCTATTAAATTTTGGTTATTCCTAGTACGCTACAACGTTATAGCCAAAGCATTAAAACTTCCGACCCTACGAAGTGTAGTTCCGATCCGTCCCCCTGCCAAGCATATTTGAGGTAGTTACAATATGCTCGGGCACCTGACCCTCTCAAAGTAATTGTGAGCCATTATTTGATCAACTTGAATTCACTTCAGTCCTGCAGATTTTTGGGTCAACGTGCCATGACTTTTGGTATGTAACCGGAATTTGCTGTATCTATACCAAATGGTCTAGACCAGCAATAGGGCATACAAGCTTGTCAGAGCCTATCCACAAATCAGAGGTATATTTGTCGTAGACTGTAACGCTATGGTGATTCTCAGGATTTTCTTTTAGATCTAGGACTTGTTGTCTTTGACGTCCGTTTAAATGTTGTTGGAGGAAATCTGGCGAAAGATTCTGAGCCAGAACTTGTGAAACGGGCAGCAGCAGAAATCAATGAATTGACTCTGAAAACTGAGTACGGCCTTCAGCTATGGAAACATTTCGCTACGCCAGAATATTCGAAACTCGTCCGAGCTCAGCACGTTTTTGAAAAGTAAGCAACTATTACCTTAGATTTGCCTTTAATGCTTCTAGCCACCAAATACTGAGCGTGTTCCACCCTCGTACCAATAGTAACTATTAGTTACTAAATCCGTTCCAACCTCACGAAAAGTTACTACGCTGACCGTTCCAGCCTTCTCGAAATAGTAACTAATAGTAACTATTTGCTTACCACGCTCGGGAGCGTGGTAAGCGTAGTAACCACGAATCTCTGTCACGTGATTGGTCGGATTCACCCGAGGCATGATATTCCGCTGGAAAATAGAAAAATCGTTCCAGCCTTGACGACAAAAAGGCAGAATTTGTGACGTCATGCGTGGTAACTACGGTAAGTAGGATGGAACACGCTCACTGTGTCAAGTCTGAGATTTCATGATCTGAGATGATGAACGATCTTCCTTCTAAGATCTACTGCTTCCACTATGTTCCGATACTTCCAGTGTTCAGTATTCTGTACAATGTTCAGTATAGACTTGATACATATCGATAACTGTCAAGGGTCACGAACTTTTCCCCCTGGAAATCGGGGCCACGTTGCCCATGAACGGGGGGGGGGGGGATTATATTTGACAGTAGAAAACGAATAAGTCAGCTGAGTTTTATTAGAGCTGTATTTGGGCCCTTCTTGGCAAGGGTCCTCTTCAAGCTTAAAGCCGCTCAAGTTGGAAAAATGAACTTGTGGAAAACAAACAGAAGATTCTAGCTTAGCCTTAAATATCTGACTTGGTGAATTCCTTTGTGAGAACGGGGGGGGGGCGAAACTTCAAAAGTATTTTCCCCCAGTAAGTACAAGGAATTTCATCGTCGTTTATCCAACTCGGGTCAAGTTATGAACATTAGTCACGGGGCAATCTGGGCCCGATTGCCCCTGAACCGGGTGGATATGGTGGTGTGGTGGGACGCCGAAATACACAACTACACCCAATGCCAACAAGCAAACCAAGTTTCAACTTGATATCTGTAATGGTTCACGAGTTATCAATCAATCAATCAATCAATTTATTTAATTCGTGATATTACACATCACATAATAAAATTTCACTAACACCTGAATTTTCTTACTAAATATATACAATCATTTTATCGATTGATTCCACAAAAAAAACGGTGAAAACCGCCTACCTCGGCCGTAGGAGTGGATTGTTCAGAAATGATGATGATGTCATTTCATTCGAAGAGGAAAATAGCGCAGTAAAGAGCGCAAATAAATGGAAAAATTCCACTCAGCTTTCAATAATGTAGTAAATCACAAGATAAAAAAAATAAACAGTAAAAATAAAGAAAAAGGACTAATCGGGTCTAAAAGATCTTCTTCCTAGATGGAATGCGGAGAAATGGCCAAGGTCAGGAAGTGAAAGTCCTGGAGAAATTAACAATCCACTAACAACGCAGCTCAGAACGACGCAATATCTGTTATTTGGGATATGGCTTGTTAAGCACTTCATGTGACATTTTACCTTTCAGGGTCGCTTTGAAGTACATACAGCAAAAGAAAGAAAAAATTCGAAGTGGCATAGGAGCATCGAATTCCTTATTGGGAAACTGGCTCCAGTCGGATGAAGTTGACGACAAAGACGTCCTCGCCATGGTTTGTGATATGCTTCTTGCTGGGATAGATACGGTAAGGGTCGTGGAAAAATGAATGAGTGCTGTTTATTTGCCATGCAGTTTTTATGGCACTTGCAGCCTCTGGCTCAAGTGCCATATACCGATCACAATTCCGTCTGTCGGTCTGTCGGTCGGTCCGAGTTTTTTGTCCCACTTACCCGAGTTAGGGTACTTCCAGATGTGCTAGGACAATGAAACTTCGCAGGAATATCAGGGACCCGACCAAAACCTGGAAATAATCAGTTTCCCGATCCGACCATATGCGGGGGAGTGGGGGCGCTCGAAACTTGAAAATTTAGGGCATTTTGTCACACTTTTTCGAGTTAGGGTACTTCCAGATGAGCTAGGACAATGAAACTTGGCAGGAATATCAGGGACCCGACCAAACTAACCTGGAAATAATCAGTTTCACGATCCGACCATATGCGGGGGAGTGGGGGCGCTCGAAACTTGAAAATTTAGGGCATTTTGTCACACTTTTTCGAGCTAGGGTACTTCCAGATGAGCTAGGACAATGAAACTTGGCAGGAATATCAGGGATCCGACCAAACGAACCTAGAAATAATCAGTTTCGCGATCCGACCATATGCGGGGGAGTGGGGGCGCTCGAAACTTGAAAATTTAGGGCATTTTGTCACACTTTTTCGAGTTAGGGTACTTCCAGATGAGCTAGGACAATGAAACTTGGCAGGAATATCAGGGACCTGACCAAAGTAACCTGGAAATAATAAGTTTCCCGATCCGACCATATGCGGGGGAGTTGGGGCGCTGGAAACTTGAAAATTTAGGGCATTTTGTCACACTTTTTCGAGTGAGGGTACTTCCAGATGAGCTAGGACAATGAAACTTGGCAGGAATATCAGGGACCCGACCAAACTAACCTGGAAATAATCAGTTGCACGATCCGACCATATGCGGGGAAGTGGGGGCGCTGGGCCATGAAACTTGGCAGGCATATCAGAGACCCGACCAAACTAACTTAGAAATAATCAGTTTTCTGATCCGATCATTTTGGGGGGGGGGGGGTGGAGGCCAGGGGAATCCGGGAAATTGAGAAGTGTGTAACTTTCGAACGGATGATCGGATTGTAATGAAACTTCATAACTGGATAGAATATATATCTGTAATGTCCCGTTTAAAGTCTTGCCCGGTTTCGGTAGAAGGGGGGGAGCTGGGGGGGGGGGGGAGACCGGAAATTTCAAGAAACGGTTAGAATGGAGGGATCGGAGCGAAACTTGCTGGGAAGAAAAAGCATCTGCTCTAGATAAGTCCTTTAGACCATTGTACTGGATCCGGACACTTATGGGGGGGGGGGTCCCGGAATTCCGGTGATGGTGGTTTTGGGGATTTTCACAATGAAACTTGGCAGGCATATCAGGGACCCAATCAAACTGACTTCAAAATAAAAATTTTGTCGATGAGATAATGGTGGGGGGAGTGGAGGGAGGGGAATCCGAAATTTTCAGTCATGCGTAATTTTGGAATGGGTGATCGGATTCGAGTGAAATTTAAGAATTGAACAGAGGACATTTCTCCGATGATTTGTTATGGCACTTGCAGCCTCTGGCTCAAGTGCCATATACCGATCACAATTCCGTCTGTCGGTCTGTCGGTCTGTCGGTCGGTCCGAGTTTTTTTGTCCCACATATCCGAGTTAGGGTACTTCCAGATGTGCTAGGACAATGAAACTTGGCAGGCATATCAGGGACCCGACCAAACTAACCTGGAAATAATCAGTTTCCCGATCCGACCATATGGGGGGGAGTGCGGGGCGCTGGAAACTTGCAAATTTAGGGCATTTTGTCACTTTTTTTCTGAGTTAGGGTACTTCTAGATGAGCTAGGACAATGAAACTTGGCAGGAATATCAGGGACCCGACCAAACGAACCTGGAAATAATCAGTTTCCCGATCCGACCATATGCGGGGGAGTGGGGGCGCTCGAAACTTGAAAATTTAGGGCATTTTGTCACACTTTTTCGAGTTAGGGTACTTCCAGATGAGCTAGGACAATGAAACTTGGCAGGAATATCAGGGACCTGACCAAAGTAACCTGGAAATAATAAGTTGCCCGATCCGACCATATGCGGGGGAGCTGGGGCGCTGGAAACTTGAAAATTTAGGGCATTTTGTCACACTTTTTCGAGTGAGGGTACTTCCAGATGAGCTAGGACAATGAAACTTGGCAGGAATATCACGGACCCGACCAAACTAACCTGGAAATAATCAGTTTCCCGATCCGACCATATGGGGGGGAGTGCGGGGCGCTGGAAACTTGAAAATTTAGGGCATTTTGTCACACTTTTTCGAGTTAGGGTACTTCCAGTTGTGCTAGGACCATGAAACTTGGCAGGCATATCAGAGACCCGACCAAACAAAATTAGGAATAATCAGTTTTCTGATCCGACCATTTTGGGGGGGGGGGGAGGGCAGGGGAATCCGGGAAACTGAGAAGTGTGTAACTTTCGAACGGATGATCGGATTGTAATGAAACTTCATAACTGAAGAGAATATATATCTGTAATGTCCCGTTTAAAGTCTTGACCGGATTCGGTAGCCAGGGGGGAGTTGGGGGGGGGGGGAGACCGGAAATTTCAAGAAACGGTTAGAATGGAGGGATCGGAGTGAAACTTGCTGGGAAGAACAAGCATCTGCTCTAGATAAGTCCTTTAGACCATTGTACTGGATCCGGACACTTATGGGGGGGGGGGGGGGCGGAATTCCGGTGATGGTGGTTTTTTGGATTTTCACGATGAAACTTGGCAGGCATATCAGGGACCCAATCAAACTGACTTCAAAATAAAAATATTGTCGATCAGATAATGGTGGGGGAGTGGAGGGAGGGGAATCCGCAGGGGAATCCGGGAAATTGAGAAGTGTGTAACTTTCGAACGGATGATCGGATTGTAATGAAACTTCATAACTGAACAGAATATATATCTGTAATGTCCCGTTTAAAGTCTTGACCGGATTCGGTAGCCAGGGGGGGAGTTGGGGGGGGGAGACCGGAAATTTCAAGAAACGGTTAGAATGGAGGGATCGGAGTGAAACTTGCTGGGAAGAACAAGCATCTGCTCTAGATAAGTCCTTTAGGCCATTGTACTTGATCCGGACACTTATGGGGGGGGGGGGGGGTCCCGGAATTCCGGTGATGGTGGTTTTGGGGATTTTCACGATGAAACTTGGCAGGCATATCAGGGACCCAATCAAACTGACTTCAAAATAAAAATTTTGTCGATCAGATAATGGTGGGGGGAGTGGAGGGAGGGGAATCCGAAATTTTCAGTCATGCGTAATTTTGGAATGGTTGATCGGATTCGAGTGAAATTTAAGAATTCAACAGAGGACATTTCTCCGATGATTTTTTTCATATCCGGACCGGATCCGGCAACTATTGGGGGGGGGGGGGGAATACGTGCCCCGTTTAGAATGGAGGGATCGGGATGGAACTTTGTGCGAAGAACAAACAGATGCTCTAGGTAAGTCATTTGCTGAATCGGATTGGCTACGTGCACCGCGGGGGAGCTGGGTGGGGTGGGGGGGGGGGGGGTGGACCGGAAATCTCGAGAAACGGTTAGAATGATGGTATCGGAGTGAAACTTGCTGGGAAGAACGAACATCTGGTCCATATAAATCTTTTACATAATTTGACTGGATCCGGACACTTGAGGGGGGGGGGAGGGGTCTCCCGGAATTCCGTTTTTGGGGGATTTTCACGACGAAACTTGGAAGGCACATCAGGGACCCGGTCAAACTGACTTGGAAGAAAAAAAAAATCCTCGATATGATAATCTTGGGGGGGGGGGAGTTGAGGGAGGGGAATCCGGAATATTGAGTCATGCGTAACTTTGGAACGGGTGATCGGATTCGAGTGAAATTTAATAATTAAACAGAGGACATTTTTCTCTTGTGACCTTTTTCATTTCCGGACCGAATCCGGCAATTATCGGGGGGAGGGCGGAAAATACTTGACCCGCTTAGACTGGTGTAATCTGGATCGAACTTCGTGGGAATGACAAACAGATGCTCTGGATTAATCATTTACAGAACAGGATTGGCTCCGGTTATTGTGGGTGGAGTTGGAGGAGGGGGAGGGGGGTCTGGGATTCCGGTGATCGCGCGTTAAGGTACTTCCTGATGTGCTAGGACGATGAAACTTCGCTGGAATATTGGAGACTCAACAACATTTGCTTAGAAATTGCTACTTCCCAAATCCGATTATTCCTTAAAGTACCAATCTTGACCGCAAAGTAAAAAAAATACTTTTAAGCAATATATGCATTTTCGTGATGCCCATCAGCCCATTAGCAGTTTTGCCTCAAGGGTTTTGCTTACAAATGAAGTTCCAGCTCCCTTATAGCGCGCATCTCAACCGCAAAGTCGAAACTTACTCTTGATCAATCAAATCATCTTGACACATGCAAGTGCCATATGAGCTTACAGCTCTTGTTTCATATCCGGACCAGATCCGGCAACTATTGGGGGGGGGGGGGGGAATACGTGACCCGTTTAGAATGGAGGGATCGGGATGGAACTTTGTGGGAAGAACAAACCGATGCTCTAGGTAAGTCATTTGCTGAATCGGATTGGCTATGTGCACCGCGGGGGAGCTGGGGGGGAGGGGTGGACCGGAAATCTCGAGAAACGGTTAGAATGATGGTATCGGAGTGAAACTTGCTGGGAAGAACAAACATCTGGTCCATGTAAATCTTTTACATAATTTGACTGGATCCGGACACTTGAGGGGGGGGGGGAGGAGTGGGTTTCACGGAATTCCGTTTTTTGGGGGATTTTCACGACGAGACTTGGAAGTCATATCAGGGACCCGGTCAAACTGACTTGGAATAAAAAAAAATCCTCGATATGATAATTTTTTTTTTGGGGGGGGGGGGAGTTGAGGGAGGGGAATCCGGAATATTGAGTCATGAGTAACTTTGGAACGGGTGATCGGATTCGAGTGAAATTTAATAATTAAACAGAGGACATTTTTCTCTGGTGATCTTTTTCATTTCCGGACCGAATCCGGCAATTATTGGGGGGAGGGCGGAAAATACTTGACCCGCTTAGACTGGTGTGATCTGGATCGAACTTCGTGTGAATGACAAACAGATGCTCTGGATTAATCATTTACAGAACCGGACTCGCTCCGGTTATTGTGGGTGGAGGTGGAGGAGGGGGGGGGGGGGGGGTCTGGGATTCCGGTGATCGCGCGTTAAGGTACTTCCAGATGTGCTAGGACGATGAAACTTCGCTGGAATATTGGAGACTCGACAACATTTGCTTAGAAATTGCTACTGCCCAAATCCGATTATTCCTTAAAGTACCGATCTTGACCGCAAAGTAAAAAAATACTTTTAAGCAATATAAGAATAAGAATAAGAATCGTTTTAATTCTCCACAATAGCATACAGCTAGCCTCGGATTGTCAACATTACAACGGATTACAATCATAATACAATACATTCAAAGATTTGTCGAGTTAAAATGCTTAATAAAATAAGGGACAAATGAATATGCATTTTCGTTTTATATGCATTTTCGTGATGCCCATCAGCCCATTAGCAGTTTTGCCTCAAGGGTTTTGCTTACAAATGAAGTTCCAGCTCCCTTAGAGGGCGCATCTCAACCGCAAAGTCGAAACTTACTTTTGATCAATCAAATCATCTTGACCTATGCAAGTGCCATATGAGCTTACAGCTCTTGTTATGTCCCTTGCAGCCTTTGGCTCAAGTGACATATACCGATCGCAGTTCCGTCTGTCGGTCGGGCGGTCTGTCCCACGATGTCGAGTTCCAGATGTGCTAGGACGATGAAACTTGGGAGGCTTATCAGGGACCCGACCAAACTAAATTGGAAATAATCAGTTTCCTGAATCGACCACCTGAGGGGGAGTGGAGGAAGGAGGAGTCCGGAAAATAGAGTCGTGCTAACTTTGGAACGGGTGATTGGATTCCAGTGAAATTTAATAACTGAAAATTATGAACAGAGGACAGGACCCTGATTTTCTTTTTTCATGTCCGGACTGGGTCCGACAACTGTTGGGGGGGGGGGGGTACGTGACCCGCTTAGTCTGGAGAGACCGGGATGGAACTTTGTGGGAATAACAAAGATGCTCTAGATAAACCATTTCAGAAGCGGATTGGCTCCAGGCACTGGGGGAGTTGGGGGGGGGGATTCCGATGATAGCGTTTTAAGGTACTTCCAGATGTGCTAGGACGATGAAACTTGGCTGGAATATTGGTGATTCGACAAGATTGGCTTAAAAATCGCCAGTTCCCAATACTAATCTTAACCGCAAAGTAGAAAATATACTTTTCAGCAAAATAAGCATTTTATTGATCCCAATGAGCCCATGATCATTTTTGCCTCAAGAGTTTTGCATAAAAGTGAACTTCTAGTACCCTTAAACATGCAGACTCCAAGACAAAAAGAGCAATTCATTCAAATCTTGTACAGCGCTGGCCGGATCGTATTGGAATTTCTTCTAGATATACGTTTGGGCTCAACTGGTTAAAAAATGTTCCAGAAGAAGGGTTGGTTGGAGACATTTCTTCATTTCTAAAATTGCTCGGTACTGAAATAAGGACAGATGCAAAATGGAGCAAAAATCATAGCTTGGAAACACTATTTCGTATTTGGATTGGGTTTTCTGCAGGCAATGTTAACGGAAGTCATACAGATAGGGATGATACTTGGTACTCTTCATTCAGGTGTCCTTTAAAGTGCGAATCTTAACCGAAAAGTGAAAAAAAAAAAAATCTTTTGACCAAGATATATAAATAATGGTCCCAAGGGCCCATTATCGTTTTTGCTCAGTGGTTTGCTTACAGTTGAATTTCTTCTCGTGATTTCTTGATCATTCTTATCTCAAGGGTTTTGCTTGTAAATGATCAGCGAATTGGCAAATTCCTGTTTTCATCCTCTGAACCAGCCTTGCAAGTACCATAGGAGCTTACAGCTCTTGTTATAATATGTCAGTGAAAAGCAAAGGGTATATTGGCCGAACCGGCGAAACAAGGCACACCGTTAACCTCTTGAGAGAGAGAATAAAGGGTATATTAAAAAAAAAGAGACTCTTCAATGCCTAGAGGCTAACCTGTAAGGGACTGACTACCCTTATGCCCGGGCCCCACTATAGTCACACCTGGTAATAACGCCAGTAATAAGACCGTCTCACGGTCGAAATTGGGAAGAAAAGACTCTGAAAACGTCAGATAGTCGAGATGGAAAAATCCATCTCCGCCATTTTGAAACGTATCTTTGGAGTGTCTGGACCAATTGCAGACCAGAGTCACAAGTTGCGTTTTTATGGCACTTGCAGCTTCGCTCAAGTGCCATATATATACCGATCACTTTTCGGTCTGTCGGTCCACTCTTCTCGAGTTAGGGTACTTCCAGAAGTCCTAGGACGATGAAACGTGGCAAGCATATTAGGGACCCGACCAAACTAACTTGGAAATTGTCACTTGCCCGATCCGACCATCGTGGGGGGAGGGGGAGGTTGCGGGGTCCAGAAAATAGGGGCATGCATAACTTTCGAACGGGTGATCGGATCTTAATGAAACTTGATACTTGGAAAGAACTCGTGCCTCAGATGTCTCATCTCAAGTCCGGACCGGATCCGATGAATCTGGGGGGGAGTCGGAGGGGGAACCGAAAACAGAGTGAAACTCTCAGAATGGAGCGATCGGAATGAAACTTGGTGGGAAGAACAAGCACAAGCTCTAGATAAATAACTGACAGAACTGGACCGGATTCGGACACTATGGGGGGAGATGGAGGGGGGCTGCGGAATTCTGGCAATCCGTAGTTGATGTACTTCCAGGTTGGCTAAGACATAAAACTTGGTGGGCATATTAGGGACCCGACCAGATTAACTTGGAAACAGTCAAACGCCCAATCCGACCATCGTTGGGGGAGGGGGAGACGGCGGAATCCGGAAATTATTGGCACGCGTAACTTTCTAACGGGTTATCGGATCTTAATGAAACTTGATATCTTGAAAGGCCGGATCCGATGAACTTGGGGGGGGGGGGGGGTGGAGGGGAGAACGCGGAAATCTGACACACATAGAGTGGAGTGATCAGGCTTAGTGGGAAGTACAGGCACAAGTCCTAGGTGCATCAGCGCCAGAATCGGACCGGATTCAGGTACCGAGGGGGGGGGGGGTTCGGAATTCCGGTGATCGTGAGTTAAGGTACTCCCAGATATGCTAGGACGTACAACTTTACTGGAGCATTAGAAAATTGACATCATTGGGCTCGACATCGTCACTTCTCCGATCCGACCATTCCTTAAAGAACTCAGCTTAACTACAAAATACAAAAAATACTTTTAAGCAAATTTAGTTTTTCAAGATCGCCATGAGTACATGATCCTTTTTGCCTTAAGGGTTTTGCTTAGAAATTAATTCTTAGCACCCTTAAACTGCGCATCTTAATCGAAAAGTGAAAAAAAAATTTGACCATCACATCCATCCTCTGACCACAGACGTGCTAGTTTGGCGCATCTTAACCGAACAACTGAAGAAAATTGACCATTACTTCCATCTGACCCAGCCTTGCTAGTTTTTGTTTTCCTTCTTGTTTTCTTTTGCTTTCTCTTCCTATTTTTATGGCACTTGCAGCTTCGCTCAAGTGCCATATACCGACCACTTTTCGGTCTGTCGGTCCACTGTTCTCGAGGTAGGGCACTTTCATAAGTGCTAGGACCATGAAACTTGGCAGGCATGTCAGGGACCCGACCAAACTAACTTGGACATAGTCACTTTCCCGGTCCAGTCACCGTAGGGGGAATGGAGGGAGGGGGAATCCGGAATCTCGAGGTATGTGTAACTTTGGAACGGGTGATCGGATCTTAACGAAACTTGAGCTGATATGCCTACCTACTACATATTCTTGCAAGTGCCATATGAGCTTACAGCTCTTGTTTCAGATACCATGGTATCTGATACCACGGTCTAAAGTCGTTTTTGCAGTTATCGTGGTATCTGATACCACGGTCAAAAGGCGTTTTTGCAGTTATCGTGGTATCTGGCCAGTTATCGTGGTATCAGATATTCAGATACTACGGTCCGACCGTGGTAACTGGTCGTGGTATCTGAAAAGTCATATCACTTTCATCAAATTTTGTCAGATTGGTTAGAAAGAAGTTTACCACTGGTGTGACTGAATATGTTTTTCTTTTGGGATGACTTCGAAAAGCGCAATTTCAGCAATTGTCGTTTTTGCAGAGCAACCGTATATCAGATACCAAAAAAACGCAACTATAACAGTGGGTAATATTATTTTAATGTCAATAACACAAAAGATTTGTACAAAAATAAAGAAAGAAGAAAACAAAGAAAGGAGCTTGACTTACCCGGTCTGGGACGCCCAACCGAAAACAGCAACTACGAAAAAAAAATCAATAAAAAACACTGCTAACTATCCAACAATAAATAGCAACTTAAACGGCTGAGAATAACGCATCAGATTCATACACGGCAAAACAATGAACTTTTAGCATTTTACGGAAACTCGAAAATCACTACACGACCTTAATTCACTTGATAAACCTTCCCATACTAAAGGCGGAACAAGGTACACCCTGGGTACACCGTTCCAGAACCTCTTGGTTCCAGCAAGAATAAATAATATTTATTCTTATTTATTCTTGGTGCCAGGATGGGCAGCACTAACCGGTATTGAACTCTTTTGTACCATATTTTACAGACAAGATTAACAAAAATAATTTGGATGCTAAGTGACAAGTTTATCGGATGTTACTCACATTCATAGGGATACGACATCCTTATTGCTTGCAAGTGCAATTTAAGGTAATCTGTTAATTAGGTGTGGACTAAGTTGTATCGGAATTCCACACAGCGGTGACGTACATAGTGACGTCGTGTGATTGAGGACCCAACATTTTAATTGTCCCTGGTTTTGACTTAACTCTAGCCGATTATCTACGAGTCGTGACGTCATGAGAAAAGTCTATATTTTCCATTTACCAACGGATCTGATTGTCCCTAGAACGGTTTATAAGTGTAAACGCGTCCAGCGCCTCGCTGGCCGCTCGGCTCTGTATATATGGATACAAATATATATTCTGCAACATTCATTTAATAGAATTTCCCTATTTATTGAGTTGTTGTTGTTTTGTAATTTACGTTCCTTTTCTTTTTTCTTAGTTACTCCGCTTCTTTTCTTGTAGTGGGTCACAAATACATTATTATTAGTATTTCTTTCATGACGTCCCGAAAACGTCACGGACCGTAGAAAATCGGCTAAAGTTTAGTCAATACCATTGTCCTAGGTCGTTTTATAAATGTAGACGCGAGCTTCGCCTCGCTTTCTGCCCTCTATATATGTGTATTAAAATGTATATTCACCGATAGGAATAAAATACAATTTTCCATTTCCTGAGGTAAAATAGATCAAATGTGTGTGACGTCACGCTTGTATGGAAATCCGATACAACTTAGTTTAGACCTTTAATTGTAATGATCGACATGTTAGTGCCAGTTTGGCGCTACGAGTTCGGTGCTAACTCTTTCTCTTTTCAGAGTGCATACACTATGGGTTACGCCTTGTACCATCTTTCGAAGAACCCGCATGCCCAAGGGATTTTACGGGACGAGGTCAAGGCCGTTGTAAGAGGGGACATCGATGACGAAACGCTCAGCCAGCTGACTTATTTAAAAGCCTGTCTTAAGGAAACGATGCGACTTAATCCGATTTCCATAGGAGTGGGGCGCATAGCCGCCAACGACATGAGGATCAGAGGCATAGATATTCCAGACGGTGTGAGTATAATAGAATAGAATAGAAAGCTCCGAAACGAACGAAAATGCTAAATTAGTTCAGGATTTTATGCAGCATTTTGCTTTCGGACTTACATTTTCGCTCAGTTAATGCAGCATTAATTCAGCATAAAATTCATCGAAAATTCAGCAAAGATGCTAAGTTTTATGCTGAATTTTCAAGAAGAAACTGTGTAGCACGGCGATTCTCCTAGTATCTTCCTAGAATCTTTTTCTTTCTAGAACAAATTGCCACACAAAATTTTCGTAATGTTAACTAGGTCGAATTCCCGTCTCAGCGGCGACAAACTTTACAGAGCATACTCTGCGAAAAACTTTACGAAGTCTGAGGTAGCGTTCCAGTGAAGTTATTACAAGTTACGATGATAAGAGGAGGGGCGAGCGCCGTATTGTCGTGGTTACCACGCTCTCTGGAACGAAAATAATAACAACGCGGACATACGTCATCACTCTTACGGGAGTTCCTGCAGAACCGATAGTTATTATCACTTATGATGCTCGCGACCATCATAAGTAAATTGTAACGATCGTAACACTTCTGGAACGAAAATAATAAGTGGGAGGAGCCAATTTACTTATTACGGCGCGCTCTGGAACGGCAATAATAACAAGAATAGTAACGATCGTACCTAATATTAAGTTGCTGGAACGCTACCTGAGTCGTCCTTTATATAGCTAATTCTTTTTTTCTTCTTCTTCTTCCCAACTTAAATTTCGGTATTCTAGAAGTGTCAGAGAAGAAATAAAGGTAACAGCTTTCGGACAAAAATAAATAAATATGCAGCATTAAATGCAGCATTTACAGCACTAAAAAGTAAATATTCTTTGAGCCCAAGCTGACTTTGAAACATTTATTCAAACAATGTTTACAACGGGTACGTCAGCTACGATTCTTCATCAGCCTTCATTCGGCCAAAAGGGCCGAAATATCGCTGATGAAGAATCGTAGCTGACGTACCCGTTGTAAAAATTGTTTGAATAAAAGCACTAAAAAGCTTTCGGACACGTTCGTAATCACCGAAAAAAGCTCATTGGCCATGGTAACAAAAATTGTATAAAAAATTCACTAGCTTACATAACTAACACACTGCTCCTATTCTAAAAATCTCGTTATATGCTCCATCGCAAGCCTCAAGTAACTTCCAAGTTTTTTCACAGTAACAAAACATTCATCCTTCATCATCCTTACCATCCATTCTTCATTGTACACTCTCTCACCGAATACCTCCTTTCTCCATTCATTCTATTCCACACAATCACACATCGAATGATCATGGCACACGGCTCATTTTTTATTTTATTCGTTCAAGGGTCAAACGTTTTGCTGATCAACATCGCTCTTTTTTCATATTTAGCTGAATAGTACAGAACTTTGTACAGTATTTAAAAAAAAAACCTGTTTTTACATACTAATGCAACCTATTTCCGTAATCGCTCCATTCATTCTTAAAAACGGAAACCCGAGTTATATACGGTACATTCTCCCCCCTCCCAAGAGTACCTTAATGATTTTCTCCCTTGCCATGTTTTGCTTCCTTCGATCGTATCATGCTGTTGACGCCTGTTTGCAAGAAGTTTTTCCATCAGAATATTCCGTCCACTACTTGAGTATGCTTGTCTGGTTCGGCACTTTGGCCTGACGGTTGATCAGTCTGATAGGCTTCTAACTATTCAGAAGAGAGCCTGGAGAATTATCTACTGCCAGGGCAGTGCCTTATGTCGCGAACAGGTTATTTTCCAAAGAAATGGAAGAAAGGTTTTATCACCCCCATTCCAAAGAAAGGAGCACCGAATGATTTCTCTGGTGTACGGCCGATCACAGTTACATCAATTTTCAGCAGAGTTTACGAAAGTTTTGTTGCCACATGGCTTAAAGAATATCTTTTAAAAGTAACTGATCGAAAGCAGTTTGGTAACATTCCTAAGTGTTCGACAGTCCATTACCTAGTTAATTTGATTGATTTTGTTTTAAAACATCTCGATGAACCTGGCAAATGGATAAATTTAATTGCAATTGATTTTAAAAAGGCATTTGACCTTGTTGACCATGAAATTCTTTTAGAAAAAATGGCGGAAAAAAATATACCCGATTTTATCGTCAAAATCATCAAGAGCTTCTTGACAAATAGAGAGCAAACTGTAAAGTATAAAGGCCACTTTTCTACTTCTTTACCAGTTTTTTGTGGAGTTCCA
Source organism: Branchinecta sandiegonensis (assembly GCA_030848855.1). Classification (NCBI taxonomy): domain Eukaryota; kingdom Metazoa; phylum Arthropoda; class Branchiopoda; order Anostraca; family Branchinectidae; genus Branchinecta; species Branchinecta sandiegonensis. Next base: position 3,785,834 of record JAUPMV010000003.1, on the reverse strand, counting down.
CAAGGAACTGTGATCGGTCCGCTATGCTTCCTCCTCATGATAAATGAAATTGCTGCTGGGTTGGAGGATAGATGGAAATACGTTGACGATTTGTCCTTAGCGGAAGTCGTATCTGAGGATCTGAAAAGTAACGCTGCCGGTTTCATAGATCAGGTTACCTCAGAGGCGACTGAAATGAATATGGTCGTGAATAAAGATAAGTGCTCGGTTACGACCTTTTCTTTTCTTAGAAAAACTCGGCCGTCTTTCGAGCCTCCTATCGACCCTGGGCTCATCAGTGATAAAATAACGCTATTAGGTGTAGTGATCTCTTCTGACCTTTCGTGGCATGAAAATACAAAGACAGTTGTAAAGAAAGCTAACAGCGCAATTCAAATGCTAAAAACACTGAAAAAGTTTCGGGTTCCTAAGGACAAGCTAAAGCTAATGTTTTGCTCTTTCATTCGACCCTTAGTCGAATATGCTTGTCCAGTTTGGCACTTTTCTCTTACCCAAGGTGAAACTGATAAAATAGAGCGAGTTCAGAAGAGATCGCTGCAAATTATCTATGGCGGTTCCCCCCTACCATACTCTTTTTACCTCAAAGAATTTAAAATTGAATCCCTTTCTTCCCGCCGCGAAAAACTATGCCGAAACTTTGGCTCCTCCCTTCTCCAGCACCCCATATACCGTTCATTCCTTCCCCCACCCTTTGTTCCTGTAAGATCTCGTCCCCCCCGAGAAGTGGCTGAAAAGGTTCCCAAACTGACCCCAATCTACTGTAACACTATGCGCTACAGTAGAAGCTTTGTGCCGAGCTTCGTAAAGCAGTACAATGCTCTTTAGCACTTTTCTGCCTTGTTACTTTTTTTTTTTTTTTTTTTTTAAATTATCTGTTGACAAGTTATTTTATCTTTACTTATGACTACAAAAACATCGTATTTGGGCTCTGCCCACGAGAGATATGTTTTGCTTTACTATTAAATAAATTGAAAAAAATTATATCCTCCTCCTCAATGCATTCCGCCCCCAACCCTAGACCTAAAACCCAAAAACCTAGATTACCTCGAGCCAAAGCACAAAAAGTTCCGGTTCTGAAGCCCATCAGTAAAAGAACCGAGCGTTACAGAAAGAGCTTTATACCAGCGTTTGTCAATGTTTTGAACAAGTGACAAACGCATCCCCCACAATTTTTTACTGTTTAATGTTCTATTTTGATTGGTTATGACTATTGATTTCCTTCTTATGTAATCACCTTGTTATGATGTTATGTAGTTATGATGTACCTGACAAAAGTGGCAAGTCCGGCAATCCAATGCTGTGAAAGCTCGTTGTATAATAAAGGATCGTATCGTACCTTGCCAAGAAGGGCCGAAATGTCGCTGACGAACAGCTTAGCTGACTTTCCGTTTTTAGCCATTGTATAATATCCTGGGGTCCCATCGAAACCTTCGGCCTTGTTTCATTGTGCCAACCGAAATGATCTCTCTGTAACGCCTCCTGCCTAACCCTTGCATTATGACTGTCCTTCGAACGTCTACTCCTAGTAAATAAAGCTCCCTGTACACAATCTTTCCCTCTAAAAGAGTCCCAATAATCAAGTCCCCCCCCCCCCTAACAAAATTTCCAACCAAAACGACCCAGTCATACACAAATCCTCGATTTTTGGGCATGGTGCTATCAAGAAGGGTCCCAATAATCAAATCACCCCTACAAATTTTCCCACCTAGAACAACCCAGTCAAACACAAATCCTGAATTTTTTGGCATGGTGCTGTCTAAAAGAGTCCCAATAATCAATTATCTGTCTCTTGGCCGAAGATAAATTTGTGTTATCTGATATGTTTTGTATTTGTTTTTATTTTTTCTTTCATTTTATTTCTACTCCGCTTTCTAAAATTGTGGGTGAAAAATAAATGACTAACCTATTGGGCTATAGAAATCTGTTTGAAAAGCGACTTCCTATTCTAAATTTCAATCCAACAGACTTTTGCGGGCGTGCCATCCCCTTCCTGCAGGGCATGCCCTGACGTTGGAGTACCATGCCAGAAAATTAAGGATTTGTTTATGACTGGAACGACCCCAACAAAACCATCTCCGCCTAAAATCTCCTCCACCCACACACAAGTTGCCGCTAATAGTGTGAACACACGATGAGGATTTCCCGGCTGGGTTGTCTTCGCTTTCGTCATGAAGTTGAAAAAGCTTTCCATATGAATCTGATGACGATGTCGAAAATCCTGGCAGGAATTCCAGTCTGGGAGCATCTGATACTGATAGTGTCTTCGCATTATACAACAGGATCGCAATAACAGTCTACGAAAAGCGTGTCTTCAAATTTTTTCGTAGCGGACTCGGGCTTGACTGACTCGACGGACTTGGGTCACCCTGCCTAGACAAAGGAGGGAAGCGGCATTGGAGATTTTGCCTCTAGACACCTGGTACTGAACACCTATTTTCTTCCTTTAAGACTGTTCGAGTTGGTCCTGCCAAGAAAATTGTCTTGGAAGGGACATTTCTTTCGCGGGGTCTTATGATGGCTAACACTCAAAATGCCCACGATCACAATGCCCAAGACTCAAAGCCCACTAAAAATGCCAACAATTCAAAATGCTCACGGCTAAAATGCCCACGACTCAAAATGTCCACGACTTGAAATGCCCACGGTTCAGAATGCCCACGATTGAACTATTTGGGGTGTTCAGTCTGTAGTAAACTTGAATTAGGCGTGAGTGAGCAACGGGAGGAGTAACCGAGCATCTGAATGACGTTGATCGTATTTTAATCTGGTACAATCTCAGTTATAATACAACAATGGTAAAATATTTCCAAGAAATATGTGTATTGCCTCGTGGTTAAACTCCGCAAAAGCGCTGTGCTTTCTTGGGAAGCCTATGACTGATATGGAACCCCCGTGGAGCTTTTCTTTACGAGCTTTAACTTGCTGGTCATTTCGGAACTTTGGCTTCTGCGTCTAACGTTTCGGGGTCCAAAAATGCAATATGAATTCTGATCTTGAAATTTTTGAGACATTTACTCTGCCGAATTCTGAACGGACTAAACTGAGTCCCAAACAGTGATCATGAAACTGTTTTTTTTAAGTAAGGAATAACTCTTACCTTCATGATGCAAGTTAAAGTCTTTGAATCATGTGGGCCGAGAAGGTGGGAGACACCATCATTTTTCGATGGGTCTGATTTTACGAACACACTGTTACCTTTGTTTTCCCCAGAATCCTCACGGTAGCCAACGTTATCCAGAAAATACTTGAACACAATTCACTCTTGAACGTCAATCCGCCATTGCTACTTAACTATTCATTGATCTCCTGACGCTTGTCAAAGATTACTAGACGCTTCGAGAAGGCATGTAAGAGGATTACAAGAACTAAGTACATCACCATGTGGACGTTTAGATGTCGAAAGAAGAAATCATCGGCCAGTTTGACATTTTTAGGTCTCGGAAGCTGAATATTATTTAGCTCAATTTCAGAATCTTCAAGAAATCAATACAACAAATTTAGTATAATTTACGGCGTTTGTTTACTGTCATCTAGTTTACATCCTTAATTCTTTGGACTTACGGGAATTAACAAGAAAAAACAGAAAACAAAATACTTAAAGAAATCGATCATACAAATAATTAGTCCACTTTTTCTACACATTTTCCATATGCCTGCTACAATAAAAACGTTTTGTTAGATCCAAAGTCAAACTATGATTCCATACTCCCCATGTGGGGCGCTTCTGACCAGCGCCGCTAGATGACCCAGCGGTCGGATCGTGCCGTGGCTTCATCTTGGGTCTTGGGTGGGGGGGGGGGGTTCTAGACGTTGCAAGTGCTAGAATGCTTATGATATAACTCCTTTAACTGGAGCATTTGGATCGCCTGGTTTTGCTTTCTGTGTTGGCACAGCTTCATACGACATTGCTTCTCTACTTTCACGCAAACAATTCTGAACTGACCAAGAAACAATAAAATAATTCCCTTCAAAACCTTCTCCGTGGTTCGTCCTATCCCTTATAATCTCTAGTCCGTTGCCCCAGGACGATTTTGGCCTCCCCTGTGGATAGTTTCAGCCGTCGTCACTTTGAACCAATACGATACTAGACCTACGTTGCCCCGTGAGGTGTTGCAGCAACACTTTGGTTTTGTTTCTTCGCTATCGGTTCAGTGCTGAAGTTGTCAATCTATCGAGGTTTTCAAAACGATATGTTCCAAGATTTTTTTTTTTATGGACCGACAACACAATCAGTAATCAAATCTCTCAGCGTTGAAAGAAAACAGACTACTGGAAGCAGGGACTAAATTGACTTTGCAGCCAGTTACCAAGACGATATTAGCCTCCCCTGTGACCATTTTGATCTGTAGGCATTTAGAGCCGCCGGCATTTCGGACGATTCCGATTTTGGGTGTTCGACCTGAACTGTGGGCATTTTGAGCCGTGGGCATTTTAATCGTGGGCATTTTGAGCGTGGGCGTTGTGAGAGTGGGCAAAAAGATCGTGGTGATTTTGGGAACCACCCCTTATGACAACTACACTGTCAGAAGTTTCATAAAAGATTGCGCATAACACTTTCAAGAATAACACCTTTTCACTTAGAAATAAAGTGTTAAGACCAATTAAGTTTACACTATTTCGTGCCTAGATCTCCAACAACACCTTCAATTGGTAAAAATACTAACGGGAACGAAAGAAACATAACATACAACATCCCAAAGTGTTATCTGTTGAAACCGCGCATCCTGCTGTTGTCGTTATGTAACTTCTGACAGTTTAGTATTTTTACCTATTGAAGGTGTTGTTGGAGATCTGGGCACGAAATAGTATAAACTTAATTGGTCATAACACTTTTTTTCTAAGTGAAAAGGTGTTATTCTTGAAAGTGTTATGGGCAATCTGTTATGAAACTTCTGACAGTGTATGCCTTGCATTTATCTAAGTTTGTTTTTGGACGGCGGAGTAAGTGCAATGACCCTTTAGCTCGTTTTCCACGTAGAAACAGCCGATTCTGACGGCAAGTTTTGTCGACGTCGTTTCCGGAGTTTTGCATATGATAGCAATTCTTGGAACGTGCCACCAAATTTTTTTTTTCCTTTTAACCTTGACCTAGAGAAAACAGCGACTGCGAGAACGACTATAAACGAATTTCCAGCATTCAAAAGGCGTTGGCGGGCTAAGTAAGAAGAAAACATGTCTGTAAACTATATTAAGTATCTGGGGAAAAGAGGCAGGGTTGCATTCTTACGCTGGATTCCAACTCGGCCTGCCACATTAAGCCGTCTTCAGTAATTTATGTATCCGGATAAGCGCTAGAATTATGCGTTACAGCTGGAAAATTACAACAGGTAATGTATTCACGTCCCTAGGTCCAAACCACAGTGTTATCCGCGTGTTTCTGTCCTAGATAAAGGTTCAAATGGTTTTGTCGAATAAAATAAGGCACAAACGAACATAAATACCTTTCGGTTGAGTTTATGGGGGCTCCTATCCGTGAGGGTCGGCAACTGAAGCTTGACTAGATCATCCTCATAGGAAACATAATCCGGACCAAGCATCACTTTGCACGACCTCTTTTGGATAGACTCGAGTCTTTCTGTCTGTTCTACTGTCAGTCCGGAATTAAAATTACGAAGTCATGAAAGTTGTATTCCCTTGGCTGTACCGGACTCAAAGTCCATATTGACACGTGTCCGTGATTTTGTAATTTGAATTTTTGGCACTACCGGAACCCTAACCCGCAGGAGTTGGGTTCCGTTAGTTAAAATGTTCACTTCCGGTTTCCTGGTCTGCTCTGACATGGGTCGGTGAGTTAAATTTTTTTATTTTTTTTGGCACTACCGGAACCCTAGCCAATAGCCATCTGTGTCCGTGAGCTGGTTATTTTCAATCAAACAACTGTTGCTACCGGTATCTTAGCTCTCAATATATGGTTACCGGTAGTGGATTTTTTCCCATGTCATTTTCTCTAAGTCAATGAAAATCCCGGCATCCTAGCTCTCATCCAAACTATTCCGCGGGTTCTATATTCCACGGAGACACTACCGGAACACAAGCTCTAATTAGACAGTTTCCGGTATCAACTACCGGCTCCCTAGCTTCTGAGTACACAATTCCGTGAGACTACCGGACGAGAAGCTGGTTCGATGAAGTTTCCGTGAGCTATTTCCCCTTATTACCGGAACGGCAGCCAGCACATAGAAGTTTCCGTTGGTCAACGACGTCAGATCCCGGAATCGCAGTTAATATGGTTCGATTTCCGTGAGAACTATCCGGTTCCGTAGCCCATGGGACATGAAGTACGGCTCCCGGTTCCCTAGACAGTGTCTTTCGGTGCTAACGGACAACTTGACTTCATCCAAATCCTTTTTCAAAAGTTCGAAAAGAGATGATAGGTAAACCTCAGTCGGGGTCATAGGAAACGTCCGAAGGGATAATGTCGATAGGTCGTCAGCAAACTTAAAACGGTTTATTACATGGGTCAAAACACGAGTTGTGTTTTTGCTGATACCATGGTATCTGTTACCACGGTCTAAAGTCGTTTTTGCAGTTATCGTGGTATCTAATACCACGGTCAAAAAGCGTTTTTGCAGTTATCGTGGTATCAGATATTCAGATACTACGGTCCGACCGTGGTAACTGGCCGTGGTATCTGAAAAGTCAATCTCACTTTCATCAAATTTTGTCAGATTGGTGAGAAAGAAGTTTAGTACTTAGTGATGTAACTGGATATCTGTTTTTCTTTTGGGATGACTTCGAAAAGTGCAATTTCGGCAATAGTCGTTTTTGCAGAGCACCGTGTATCAGATACCACGATAACTGCAAAAACGAATAATTACAGATCCAGTTACCGTGGTAACAGATACCATGGTATCAGCGAAAACGCAACTACGGTTAAAAACGATCGAAAAGATTAAAGGCCCCAACTTTGTGCCTTGTAGGGTTCCACAAAATATATTCAAAAAGCTGGAAATGTTGTCTGGACTTAACATAAGTTAAAACATAAGTCCTACTCGTTAAACAAGAGCTATAAGCTCATATGGCACTTGCATGGGTTAAGATGATTTGATTGATCAAAAGTAAGTTTCGACTTTGCGGTTGAGATGCGCACTCTAAGGGAGCTGGAACTTCATTTGTAAGCAAAACCCTTGAGACAAAAATGCTAATGTGCTGATGGGCACCATGAAAATGCATATATTGCTTAAAAGTATTTTTTTTTTTACTTTGCGGTCAAGATTGGTACTTTAAGGAATAATCGGATTTGGGAAGTAGCAATTTCTAAGCAAATGTTGTTGAGTCTCCAATACTCCAGCGAAGTTTCATCGTCCTAGCACATCCGAAAGTACCTTAACGCGCGATCACCGGAATCCCAGACCCCCCCCCTCCTCCAACTCCACCCAAAATACCCGGAAAATCCGGATCTGTAAATGATTAATCCAGAGCATCTGTTTGTCATTCCCACGAAGTTCGATCCAGATCACACCAGTCTAAGCGGGTCAAGTATTTTCCGCCCTCCCGCCAATAAGTGCCGGATTCGGTCCGGAAATGAAAAAGATCACCAGAGAAAAATGTCCTCTGTTTAATTATTAAATTTCACTCGAATCCGATCACCCGTTCCAAAGTTACGCATGACTCAATATTCCGGATTCCCCTCCCTCAACCCCCCCCCCCCCAAGATTATCATATTGAGGATTTGTTTTTTATTCCAAGTCAGTTTGACCGGGTCCCTGATATGCCTTCCAAGTTTCGTCGTGAAAATCCCCCAAAAACGGAATTCCGGGACACCCCCTCCCCCCCCCCTCAAGTGATGTTTGTCAGATGTTTGTTCTTCCCAGCAAGTTTCACTCCGATACCATCATTCTAACCGTTTCTCGAGATTTCCGGTCCCCCCCCCCCCCCAGCTCCCCCACGGTGCCCGTAGCCAATCCGATTCAGTAAATGACTTACCTAGAGCATCCGTTTGTTCTTCCCACGAAGTGCCATCCCGATCCCTCCATTCTAAACGGGTCACGTATTCCCCCCCCCCCCAATAGTTGCCGGATCCAGTCCGGATATGAAAAAGATCATCGGAGAAATGTCCTCTGTTCAGTTCTTAAATTTCACTCGAATCCGATCACCCATTCCAAAATTACGCATGACTGAAAATTTCAGATTCCCATCCCTCCACTCCCCCCACCATTATCAGATCGATAAAATTTGTATTTTGAAGTCAGTTTGACCGGGTCCATGATATGCCTTCCAAGTTTCGTCGTGAAATTCTCCCAAAAAACGGAATTCCGGGAAACCCCCTCCTCCCCCCCCCCCTTAAGTGTCCGGATCCAGTCAAATTATGTGAAAGATTTACATGGATCCGATGTTTGTTCTTCCCAGCAAGTTTCACTCCGATACCATCATTCTAACTGTTTCTCGAGATTTCCGGTCCACCCCCCCCCCCCCCCCCAGCTCCCCCATGGTGCCCGTAGCCAATCCGATTCAGTAAATGACTTACCTAGAGCATCTGTTTGTTCTTCCCACAAAGCTCCATCCCGATCCCTCCATTCTAAACGGGTCACGTATCCCCCCCTCCAATAGTTGCCGGAACCGGTCCAGATATGAAAAATATCATCGGAGAAATGTCCTCTGTTCAATTCTTAAATTTCACTCGAATCCGATCACCCATTCCAAAATTACGCATGACTGAAAATTTCGGATTCCCCTCCCTCCACTCCCCCCCACCATTATCAGATCGACAAAATTTGTATTTTCAAGTCAGTTTGATCGGGTCCCTGATATGCCTGCCAAGTTTCATCGTGAAAATCCCCCAAACCACCATCACCGGAATTCCGGGAAACCCCCTCCCCTCCCCCATAAGTGTCCGGATCCAGTACAAATATTCTAAAGGACTTACCTAGAGCAGATGCTTGTTCTTCCCAGCAAGTTTCACTCCGATTCCTCCATTCTAGCCGTTTCTTGAAATTTCCCGTCTCCCCCCCCCCCCAACTCCCCCCTGGCTACCGAATCCGGTCAAGACTTTAAACGGGACATTACAGATATATATTTTATTCAGTTATGAAGTTTCATTACAATCCGATCTCCCGTTCGAAAGTTACACACTTCTCATTTTCCCGGATTCCCCTGCCCTCCACTCCCCCCCCAAAATGGTCGGATCAGAAAACTGATTATTTCTAAGTTTCTTTGGTCGGGTCTCTGATATGCCTGCCAAGTTTCATGGTCCTAGCACAACTGGAAGTACCCTAACTCGAAAAAGTCTGACAGAATGCCCTAAATTTTCAAGTTTACAGCGCCCCCACTCCCCCGCATATGGTCGGATCGGAAAACTGATTATTTCCAGGTTAGTTTGGTCGGGTCCCTGATATTCCTGCCAAGTTTCATTGTCCTAGCTCATCTGGAAGTACCCTAACTCGAAAAAGTGTGACGAAATGCCCTAAATTTTCAAGTTTCCAGCGCCCCCACTCCCCCGCATATGGTCGGATCGGGAAACTTATTATTTCCAGGTTACTTTGGTCAGGTCCCTGATATTCCTGCCAAGTTTCATTGTCCTAGCTCATCTGGAAGTACCCTAACTCGAAAAAGTGTGACAAAATGCCCTAAATTTTAAAGTTTCCAGCGCCCCCACTCCCCCGCATATGGTCGGATCGGGAAACTGATTATTTCCAGGTTCGTTTGGTCGGGTCCCTGATATTCCTGCCAAGTTTCATTGTCCTAGCTCATCTAGAAGTACCCTAACTCGGAAAAGTGTGACAAAGTGCCCTAAATTTTCAAGTTTCCAGCGCCCCGCACTCCCCCGCATATGGTCGGATCGGGAAACTGATTATTTCCAGGTTAGTTTGGTCGGGTTCCTGATATGCCTGCCAAGTTTCATTGTCCTAGCACATCTGGAAGTACCCTAACTCGGATATGTGGGACAAAAAACTCGGACCGACCGACAGACCGACAGACGGAATTGTGATCGGTATATGGCACTTGAGCCAGAGGCTGCAAGTGCCATAAAAACTAGCAACTAACCGAACAAAGAACTCACGAGCCCCTAATGCTCTTACTTCGTCAACTGCAATTTGATGATTAATTCTGTCGAAAGCCTTAAAAATATCACCAAAAATAATTTCAGCATACGAATTATCATTCTATAGATGTTTCGATACTGCATCCAGTAATCTTACTAAATAATGGGTTGTGCTAAGCCGTTGTCGAAACCCAAACTGCGCAGGGTCCAACTTATCTTCCACATCACTGAGAAGGGTCTCCAAAATAAAGCTTTCCAACACTTTCTAGAGTAATGGCGTCTTTGAAATCATCCTGAGATCATGCACGGTCTTAACATTTCGGGTCTTGGGGATTGGAGCAATAAAAGGGGATCGACTAAAACCAGGAAGGGAAGGGAACGCGAGAAAAGCAGGAAGGCATACTAAAACCAGGAAGGGCATACTAAAAAGAGGAAGGCTGTCGCCAGAATTCAAAACTGGAAAGCCGCACCGTTCCCTTCCTCTGTTTTGTATTCTTTGAGGGGTCGGCAACTTTCCAAATTCAAAGTTCACCATCCCTTCCTCGTTATGGCACTTGCAGCCTCTGGCTCAAGTGCCATATACCGATCACAATTCCGTCTGTCGGTCTGTCGGTCGGTCCGAGTTTTTTGTCCCACATATCCGAGTTAGGGTACTTCCAGATGTGCTAGGACAATGAAACTTGGCAGGCATATCAGGGACCCGACCAAACTAACCTGGAAATAATCAGATTCCCGATCCGACCATATGCGGGGGAGTGGGGGCGCTCGAAACTTGAAAATTTAGGGCATTTTGTCACACTTTTTCGAGTTAGGGTACTTCCAGATGAGCTAGGACAATGAAACTTGGCAGGAATATCAGGGACCTGACCAAAGTAACCTGGAAATAATAAGTTTCCCGATCCGACCATATGCGGGGGAGTTGGGTCGCTGGAAACTTGAAAATTTAGGGCAGTTTGTCACACTTTTTCGAGTGAGGGTACTTTTAGATGAGCTAGGACAATGAAACTTGGCAGGAATATCACAGACCCGACCAAACTAACCTGGAAATAATCAGTTTCCCGATCCAACCATATGGGGGGGAGTGCGGGGCGCTGGAAACTTGAAAATTTAGGGCATTTTGTCACACTTTTTCGAGTTAGGGTACTTCCAGTTGTGCTAGGACCATGAAACTTGGCAGGCATATCAGAGACCCGACCAAACAAAATTAGGAATAATCAGTTTTCTGATCCGACCATTTTGGGGGGGGGGAGGGCAAGGGGAATCCGGGAAACTGAGAAGTGTGTAACTTTCGAACGGATGATCGGATTGTAATGAAACTTCATAACTGAAGAGAATATATATCTGTAATGTCCCGTTTAAAGTCTTGACCGGATTCGGTAGCCAGGGGGGAGTTGGGGGGGGGGGAGACCGGAAATTACAAGAAACGGTTAGAATGGAGGGATCGGAGTGAAACTTGCTGGGAAGAGCAAGCATCTGCTCTAGATAAGTCCTTTAGACCATTGCACTGGATCCGGACACTTATGGGGGGGGGGGGTCCCGGAATTCCGGTGATGGTGGTTTTTTGGATTTTCACGATGAAACTTGGCAGGCATATCAGGGACCCAATCAAACTGACTTCAAAATAAAAATATTGTCGATCAGATAATGGTGGGGGAGTGGAGGGAGGGGAATCCGCAGGGGAATCCGGGAAATTGAGAAGTGTGTAACTTTCGAACGGATGATCGGATTGTAATGAAACTTCATAACTGAACAGAATATATATCTGTAATGTCCCGTTTAAAGTCTTGACCGGATTCGGTAGCCAGGGGGGAGTTGGGGGGGGGAGACCGGAAATTTCAAGAAACGGTTAGAATGGAGGGATCGGAGTGAAACTTGCTGGGAAGAACAAGCATCTGCTCTAGATAAGTCCTTTAGACCATTGTACTTGATCCGGACACTTATGGGGGGGGGGGGGGGGTCCCGGAATTCCGGTGATGGTGGTTTTGGGGATTTTCACGATGAAACTTGGCAGGCATATCAGGGACCCAATCAAACTGACTTCAAAATAAAAATTTTGTCGATCAGATAATGGTGGGGGGAATGGAGGGAGGGGAATCCGAAATTTTCAGTCATGCGTAATTTTGGAATGGGTGATCGGATTCGAGTGAAATTTAAGAATTCAACAGAGGACATTTCTCCGATGATTTTTTTCATATCCGGACCGGATCCGGCAACTATTGGGGGGGGGGGGGAGGCGGAAAATACGTGCCCCGTTTAGAATGGAGGGATCGGGATGGAACTTTGTGGGAAGAACAAACAGATGCTCTAGGTAAGTCATTTGCTGAATCGGATTGGTTACGTGCACCGCGGGGGAGCTGGGTGGGGTGGGGGGGGGGGGGTGGACCGGAAATTTCGAGAAACGGTTAGAATGATGGTATCGGAGTGAAACTTGCTGGGAAGAAAAAACATCTGGTCCATGTAAATCTTTTACATAATTTGACTGGATCCGGACACTTGAGGGGGGGGGGGAGGAGGGGTATCCCGGAATTCCGTTTTTTGGGGGATTTTCACGACGAAACTTGGAAGGCATATCAGGGACCCGGTCAAACTGACTTGGAATAAAAAAAAATCCTCGATATGATAATCTTGGGGGGGGGGGGGGAGTTGAGGGAGGGGAATCCGGAATATTGAGTCATGCGTAACTTTGGAACGGGTGATCGGATTCGAGTGAAATTCAATAATTAAACAGAGGACATTTTTCTCTTGTGACCTTTTTCATTTCCGGACCGAATCCGGCAATTATCGGGGGGAGGGCGGAAAATACTTGACCCGCTTAGACTGGTGTGATCTGGATCGAACTTCGTGGGAATGACTAACAGATGCTCTGGATTAATCATTTACAGAACAGGATTGGCTCCGGTTATTGTGGGTGGAGTTGGAGGAGGGGGAGGGGGGTTTGGGATTCCGGTGATCGCGCGTTAAGGTACTTCCAGATGTGCTAGGACGATGAAACTTCGCTGGAATATTGGAGACTCAACAACATTTGCTTAGAAATTGCTACTTCCCAAATCCGATTATTCCTTAAAGTACCAATCTTGACCGCAAAGTAAAAAAAATACTTTTAAGCAATATATGCATTTTCGTGATGCCCATCAGCCCATTAGCAGTTTTGCCTCAAGGGTTTTGCTTACAAATGAAGTTCCAGCTCCCTTATAGCGCGCATCTCAACCGCAAAAGTCGAAACTTACTTTTGATCAATCAAATCATCTTGACACATCCAAGTGCCATATGAGCTTACAGCTCTTGTTTTAATATCCTGTAGTATCCGTCGTTTTAGTATCCATCTGAGCTAGAAATGAAAAGGTGAATTACAATTTTGATAGTTGCTGACCCCTCACTGAACTTAATGCCTACCCATGTCGGGATACTAAAACGAGAAGGGATGGTGAACTTTGAGTTTGAAAAGTTGCCGAAACCTCGAAGAATACTAAACTGAGGAAGGGAACGGTGCAGCGTTCCATTTTTTCGCAGCTTTGAATTCCTTCCTCGTTTTAGTATGCCCTTCCTGGCTTAGCATGCCTTCCTGCTTTTCTCGCGTTCCCTTCCCTTCCTGGTTTTAGTCGATCCCCAATAAAAGCTCTTTTGGAGTGGGAATTTGGTATTTGGAATGGAAGAAAGGTTTTATCACCCCCATTCCAAAGAAAGGAGCACCTAATGATTTCTCTGGTGTACGGTCGATCTTCAGCAGAATTTATGAAAGCTTTGTTGCCACATGGCTTAAAGAATATCTTTTAAAAGTAGCTGATCGAAAGCAGTTTGGTAACATTCCTAAGTGATCGACAGTACCTAGTTAATTTGATTGATTTTATTTTAAAACATCTTGATGAACCTGGCAAATGGATACAATTAATTGTAATTGATTTAAAAAAAAGCATTTGACCTTGTTGACCATAAAATTCTTATAGAAAAAAATGGCTGAAAAAAATATTCCCAATTTTATCGTCAAAATCATCAAGAGCTTCTTGACAATCAATCAATCAATCAATAAATTTTATTACTCAGCACGAGGCCATACAATACATAACAAAACTAAATAAAAAAAAAGAAACACCGGTAAACTACATCTATCGTAGTAGAAGTAGCTTCTGCCAAGTAGTCAGGCAATGAAGCAGTGGGTTAGCTGCAATAGCTACAAGGCTGTTTTCTGACTTTATAGTACGTACGACAAATCGAGATTTTGCCGCCCTCTCTATTTCAGCACATGTGCATCAATGATTACGCAGTAGCGCCTGGCTTATACTTGCTCTGAACTCCACTCATGCTAGCCGTCGAAATATACGATTGTAACAAGCTTCTAGATTTAGCATAGCACGAGCAGTGTGGTTCGTAACATAGGACACTGCAAAAAATTGGGTACAATAAGTCTTAAAAAGACGCACTTTAATATTCAAATCAACGTGACTGAACTTCCAAATCAGAACATTTACATGCTTGCAAAGACTATCCGTAGGCAGTTGCAAATGTTCGCCATCTCGTAGACGTTCAGTCACAGTAAATCCCAGGTATCGAAACTTAGGGATATACTCAAAGCACAACTCTCACTAGAAATGATATTTTCCCTATGAAATGAATCAGAATTTTTTTTTTGAAAATGCCATTATTTTCCACATAAAACTAGCGATTCTCTTGTTAGCGCTTGTTGACTGTATCCAGCCTTCCTGCTCTCCGACGCGGCGGCTGGGCGCAAAACGTTTGAAAACTGAACGTGCCTTGGTTAAAAAGTGGGTAAACTAAGGAAATAAAAGAAATAGTAAACAGAAGATTATCACATCCTTATGTATGAAAGAGTTGTCAGCAGATGTTGAAGATTCCGGCAAACTGTTCGTTGTTTGACGGGAAAAGTCGGCGAGGCCGAAAAAGCGCTAAAAATTCGTAGTTACGAATCGAAACAAAGGAGAAAGGTGGGGATTTTGGAAGCTTATAATTCAATATGGGAGCTAATTGTATTATAAAAGTCAGAATAAGCAAGATGGGTACCAGACAGTTTCACATGCAACTTGGGGAGATGGCACCCAACAGGGGAAAAAGCCGTTGCAAGCGACTTCTTAGTAATAAACAGAATATCAAACTCTGTCGCATACTGGTCGCAAACAGCAATAAGCCTGTTCAGTGCGAAAACAGTAGGTGCTAGCACCACGATATCATCTGCGAACATAATGTGGTTTACACAAGTACAGCTAATATAGCATCCGACACCAGTAGCTACTAATCTAGCACTTAACTCATCTAGATACACCACATATAACAAGGGGGACAGCACACCACCCTGCCTAAGGCACGTTGACAAGCCGAAAACTATCACTAACTGCATTTCCCCACCTCACTCTGAACTCCTGCGTTCTAAACCAGAAACACAGGAGCTTTACAAACTGAGGTGGGACTCCTCTTTGAAGTAAAATTTTCAAAATTTTACCATGGTTCACCCCGTCAAAGGCCTTAGCAGAGTCTATGAAACATGCAAAACAGGTGAAGAATAGAACCAAAAATACTCCACAACCACCTTTAGCACCAAAATGGCCAAGTCAACACCATACGAAGGCTTACATCCGAAGTCTGAAGCCAAGCACCAATTTTATGGATCAGACATTTTGCTTTTCCAACAACTTACTCAATATTGTCGCCAAAGCAATAGGTCTGAAATTATTGAAACAGAGAGCAAACTGTAAAGTATAAAGGCCATTTTTCTACTTCGTTACCAGGTTTTTGTGGAGTTCCACAAGGAACTGTGATCGGTCCGCTATGCTTCCTCCTCATGATAAATGAAATTGCTGCTGGGCTGGAGGATAGATGGAAATACTTTGACGATTTGTCCCTAGAGGAAGTCGTATCTGAGGATTTGAAAAGCAACGCTGCCGGTTTCATCGACCAGGTTACCTCAGAGGCGGCTGAAATGAATATGGTCGTGAATAAAGATAAGTGCTCGGTTACGACTTTTTCTTTTCTTAGGAAAACTCGGCCGTATTTCCAACCTCCTATCGACCCTAGGCTCATCAGTGATAAAACAACGCTACTAGGTGTAGTGATCTCTTCTGACCTTTCATGGCATGGAAATACAAAGACAGTTGTAAAGAAAGCTAACAGCGCAATTCAAATGCTAAAAACACTGAAAAAGTCTCGGGTTCCTAAGGACAAGCTAAAGCTAATGTTTTGCTCTTTCATTGGACCCTTAGTCGAATACGCTTGTCCGGTTTGGGACTTTGCTCTTACCCAAGGTGAAACTGATAAAATAGTGAGAGTTCAGAAGAGATCGATGCAAATTATCTATGGCGGTTCCCCCCTACCATACTCTTTTTACCTCAAAGAATTTAAAATCACGAAAGATCACGATCAGGCCACCGACTTCAAGCTTTAGGTCACTCTGTAGCGTTTTTCGGCTTGCTTTCGAGGATCTTGATATCCTATCTTTCGCTCTGGAACTTCATCATGTCGAACATACCCGGGGGTAATAAATTTATTTATAACCCATCATACACTCACAAAGAGAAAGATGGAGTATCAATACGATAAAAAAGTAATATACGGGAAGACATAAAAAAACGAGAAACTTCTAACCAATTAACCTAATAATGAACCAAAAAAAAGAAAAAAAACAGAACTAGAAAAAAAAAACTTTCAAGGGAAGTTAGAAGGATTTTCTGACTTAGAAAAAAGTTTAGGAAGTTTGCCCAGATGGGACGCCGGCTATACTGAGTATGAAAAGAAGATGTCGTGTATTGAAATTTTACGTGTTTCCGAATGGCTCTATAGAATTTAATAGCCTTGGCTCAAAAAGATATAATTATCGCACCATTTTGGCTGAACGAGTTTGAAACGAGCGCAGAACATGGCGTGAAAATGAAAACTGTATTCTCATTTATTTTTTTTTCAGACCGTGATCGTTACTCAGAACCAAGTTTCATGTCGTCTAGAGAAGTACTTTAAGGATGCGGTCTCGTTCAAGCCTGAGCGATGGATCAGGGGAACTCCATCGTATGAACAGGCCCACCCGTTTCTCGTTCTTCCATTCGGACATGGTGCCAGGTCCTGTATAGCCAGAAGACTAGCAGAACAGAATATGCAGATCCTCCTTGCTCGGGTGAGATTGAGTTTTTTAAATATTCAAATATTATTACAGGTTTTTTGGCACTTAGCCTTCGGCCAAGTGCCATATAGCGATCGCAATTTTTGTCCGTCCGTCGGTCTGTCGGTCCCGGTTTTGCTAGTTCGGGCACTTCCAGATAAGCTAGGACGATGAAACTTGGCAGGCGTATCAGGGACTGGACCAGATATTTAGAAATAGTCGATTCCCCGATCCGATCATCTGGAGGGGAGGGGGAATCCGGAAAAAATAGGAAAAATGAGATATTTTTAGCTTACGAACGGGTGATCGGATCTTAATGAAACTTGATATATGGAAGGACCTCGTGTCTCAGACGTTCCATTTTAAATCCAGACCGGATCCGGTGACATTGGGGGGAGTTGGAGGGGGAAACCGGAAATCTTGGAAAATGATTAGAGTGGAGAGATCCGGATGAAACTTAGTGGAAAGAACAAGCACAAGTCCTAGATACGTGACTGGCATAACCTGAACGGATCCGCTCACTTTGGGGGAGTTGGGGGGGGGGGATCCGAATTTCTAGTGATCCCGCGAGTTCGGTGCTTCCTGATGTGCTAGGACGATGAAAATTGGCAGGCATATCAGGGACCCGACCAGATTAAATAGGAAATAGTCACTTCCCCGATCCAACAATCTGGGGTGGGGGGGGGGGGGGTAGTGGAGGGAGGGGGAAGCCAAAAATTGGGGTATTTTTAACTTGCGAACGGGTGATCGGATCTTGATGAAAGGTGATATTTTGGATGACCTCGTGTCTCAGACGTCCCAGTTTAAATCCGGACCGGATCCGATGACACTGGGGGGAGTTGGGGGAGGGAACCGGAAATCTTGAGAAACGCTTAGAGTGGAAGGATCAGGATGAAACTTGGTGGGAAGAACAAGCGCAAGTCCTAGATACGTCATTGACACAACCGGAACGGATCCGCTCACTTTGGGGGAGTTGGAGGGGGAGGGGCTCCGGATTTCTTGCGATCCCGTGAGTTCGGCATACTTACTGATTTGCCAGAACGATGAAAATTGGCAGGTGTGTCAGGGATCCGAAAAGATTGACTTGAGAATAGTCGTTTCCCCGATCCGATCATCGTTGGGGGAGTTGATGGATGGGGAAACCGGAATCTAGTGGCATGCATAACTTTTGAACAGGTGATCGGATTTGAATGAAACTTGTCAGGTGGAAAGAGCTATCGCCTCAGATGTTCAGTGCCAAGTCCGGGTCAGGTCCGATACCTGTGCGGGGATGGGGGGGAGGGACCGGAAAACTCAAGAAACGCTTAAAGTAGAGGGATTGGTACGGAACTTAATGGAGAGCACAAGCATTAGGCCTAGATGCGAAATTGACAGAGCCAGATGGTTTCGGGGCTCTGTGGGGGGAGTTGGAGGGTTTTCCTGGAATTCCGGTTATCGCGAGTTAGAATAGTTCCACATGTACTAAGACAATGAAACTTTACAGGCATATTAATGACCCGACTTAATTGACTTAAGAACCTGACACAACATACCCCCGGAAACTTCCGTTCCTAGATCGGAGCCTTTTTGGGGGAGCGAGGGAAATGTGGAAATTGTCTTCTGCATATTGCGAACGAGTGGTTTGATTCGAGTGAAACTTAATGGGTGATAAGAATCGATGACCTAGACATGTAAAACATGCCTTCGCACTATATGCGACAACGGTTGGGGGGATGGGGAGGGGGGGGGGCGGAAACTTCTGACATGCACAAAAACCAAACGGATGGACCGAATGAGATGCAAGTTCGACAGTGCCGAGTTTATGCGGCCTAGATTTGTTATTTGGCATCCGGGCCGGATTCGGCCAAGGTAGGGGGGGGGGGGGGGAGGCCGGAAGAGGGGATTAAGAGATATGACCTTTATGTTTCCAAGTCCTCTTCGGCCACAGAGGGGGGAGTAGGAGGGAGATTGCCGGAAACTTTGAGGCTCGCATAGGGGTCAAACGATTGCATTAATTTAAATGAAACTTGGAATGTAGAGAGAGCATATACCCTAGATTACATATTTTAGGGTTCGAACCGGATCCGACAACTTTGGTGGTGGGGGGGATATCGAAATTTTCCAAAAATGCTGAGATCGAGTGAAACTTGATAGATGGTATAAAAGAAGATGCTTTAGATGATCAATTTCTGAGTCCGAACCAGATTCGGCCACGATAGGGGGAGATGGAGGGAGTACCGGAAATCGTGTAGCACGTCTAGGGAACAAACGAGTGGATTTATTGGGCTGAAACTTGGAAGTTTAAAGAGTCATGCGCATTTGCTACAGATAATCCGAGACGACGCCGGGACTGCTCAGAATTGGGGGATATCCTATTTCTATTTCCGAACCGCATTTTTTGATGCCGGGTGTATTTTGTGACGTTCTCCTCTCCTTCCTTGTACCGCCTACTCGTAACAAGTGCCAGATGAGCTCGTAACTCTTGTTTGTTTTTTTTCATTTTATTATTTCAGTTTATTTTCAAAATTCCTCCTCGGGCAAGCCGAACATTGGATTTTTCGTCATAAATATAATAACATCAACATCTTTGTCATAAATAATAAACTTATATACAATTCGAATCACCGTAAGTGATCATTTACAGTTACACTTATATCAGAACTAAAAATCAAATAACTATAACATAAACCAGAGTTACGATGAATTATGCATTTCGGCGAATGACGTCACCTTACACGTATATCAGAACTAGGATTCAAACAATTATAAAATAAGCAAGAATTACGACGAGTTAGATGTTGGACCGGAAGATTGACAGCCTGACGAGGACCCTTGCCAAGAAGGGCCGAAATATCGCTGGGCATTGTAGCTGACGCATTGTAGCATTGTAGCTGACGTATCCGTTGTATACGTTATTTAAATATATGAGTTTTTTTTATTAGTTGCGTTTTTTCAGATACCGGTACCATGGTATCTGTTACTACGGTAACTGGATCTGCAATAGTCGTTTTTGCAGTTACCGTGGTATCTGATACCAAGGTCTAAAACCATTTTTGCAGTCAGGGGCGTCCCGAGGGGGGGGGGGGCATTCGATCAAATCTCTGGTCGAAACGGGCATCGCGGCGAAGCCGTGACTCCCGTTTTATAAAATATTGTGCCCCCTCATTGCCAAATTGGGTGAATTAACATGTTTATTGGTTCCCATTCTTTATCTAGTTTGGTAATTCATCCAACTTTTGTTCAGTCCGCATCGATTTCGCCGCATTCGGTCGTCCCTGAATTTTAGGATACGGTCGTCCCTTCGCAAATTCGGTGCTTTAACGTGTTTATTTGGTCTCATTCGTTACCGAATTCGGTAATTCACCGGACTTTCTCAAGTCCGGATCGGTTCTATGGCATTCGGTCGTAGTTCGGTCATAATTACATAATTCCATTACATAATTCGGTGATTAATCAGAGTCATTTGGTTCTAATTCGTTACCGAATTCGGTATTTCACCACATTTTTGTTTAGTCCGTATCTCTTACCAGACTTGTCACGTTCGGTTGTTCTAACAAGAGTTTTATTCCATTATGAAACTCGGTTTTTATACCGCTCCCGATCTGTTTAGTTAGTTCTTCGCTAGTACGAATTCATTATTTGGTTCGCCCCAGTTACTGAGTTCGGTAATTTAAGTGGCATTTCTTCAGCTCTGGTTCCTTACCATTTAACGGTAGCTACAGCGGTTGCCATTAATTACTTAACTTTTACTTTAATGATTGCAGTACTTCAGGAATAAGCACGTCTCTTGACGTGAAAACTAGCCTACTTTTGTTTGCTGTAAATTCAGAACAAATGTATTTTGAATCTACTTTGCCCTGGATGGCCCCTTTTTTTCGCCAGACAGCTCTGTCGTTTAAAAGATAGTCTTGGGATCGCAAAAAGGCACTGTGATCATCAGTATTTCCACAAAATTTCGCCTGCGGTGCATTTCGCAGTCTTCCCTGTTCAGAAGAAGGGTGCGTCATTTAGTTTGAGTTTGAGGCTTGGAGTTTTGGGGCCTTGAACCACATTAAAAGTAAGAATTTTCATGGAAAGTAGTTAAATGTTGCCAGAAAAAAAGGCTGATTAAAAAAATTTCTCCTGTGGCGCTTTAATTTGTCCTGGGTACAGCCGTTAGCGACGTTGTCGCTTTGCAGCAACGGCATTTTTCTTCGGCACATTTTCAAGTCCTATTGGCAAAACTGGACGTCTCCCAAACGTAAAAGGCTGGTGACGGCGTATTTCTGAAAAATAAGAAAAAAAAAAGAAGTGGAACAGCGTGAAAACGCGCTCTCTTAGAAAAGTCTCTTTAGACTTGAGGCGTATTCTCGCCGTTCCCCGAGGATTCCTCGGGGAATCGAAGGGAACGGTGAGAATAGAGGGAGTCATTCCACGCGGACTCCGCGTACGGAAAACAACGAGAACACGGGGAATGCTTCAAAAATGGATTTTGTTCTAAAAAGAAATATGCAGTTGACAAAATTAGTCTGGATCCACTTTTTTTTTTGGTTTTGTATATTCTGACTGTTTTTAATTAATTTACATTGCACCAACACCAGCAAAAATTGATTCCCCTCTGAGTTTGAAAGGGAGTCCTTTCCGATGATGGTGGTGATAATCGTAGCATTCCCCGTCCGTGGGGACTCGCGAGAGTACGGGGAGTGAGTTCCCGGGACAAACAAAAACGCGGGGACTCCTCGAGTAGAGTCCTCGGGGAACGGCGAGAATACGCCTTTGGTTTGTAGGCTTTGCAACTTTTTACGTTGTAGCTCCTTGAAGGCAATTCGCTGTGTTTTTAGAAAAAAATGAATAAATTCGGTAAAAATTAGGTAACGATTTTGGTCAATTTTACCACGTTCGCCCACGGTAACTGCGAAAACGACTTTAGACCATGGTGACAGATAACATTCGTGATTCATGACATAACTTGATTATTTTTTTGGCGAGTAGAAAGGCTTGTAGGACAGAAGTTACCAATCGATAGAAATGGCTAACTGTTAACACACCTTACCTTTTCTTTCTGCAAAGTTGTACAGCTAGCCAACAGTGTTCAGAACTATGCTAAATTAAATCAGCGATGAATATGAACGACTAAATGAATATGACGAGTCAGTCAAACCTGTCCGCTTATAATTTTGTCAGTGGGTCCGACTTCATACAGTTGATTGTTGCACGCATTTCTCCGTGAAAACATGGCTGATTGCAGTTAGGCAGGAACCATGAAAAGGTAAAGCGCAGAAAGTTTGAATCGCCGAGAGGAAGACCACCTATGTCCTCCCCCCCCCCCCCTGATGTACGCTCTTGACCACCGTAGTAGCCTGTCCCAACTAGGTTTTTAGTTTGATTTATCGCACTCCATACAGTGTTGCCAGCCGACCAAAATTAAGTTTACCAAACTCTGGCGAAATTTTTTACTAGATTCTCTCTCTTTCCAGTTTAAATTTCTTTTTCAAATATAGATGTTTATGTCGCGCCGGAAAAACATTTTCCTGACCTGCACGTAACTCGAGCTCGTTCCCTCATTGGCTGCTTATGAGGCGTGTGAATGAATGGCCCAGCTCCAGATCGAGTCAAGAAATTCGGGTCCACATTTCTCCATATTACAGAGTAAGATACGAGGAAGTGCTCTTATTGGTCCTGCAGTCCGCGGATGTGAGGGCATGGAGACTTCAGCGGAGGTGGGCTCTTCTTAGGGGCTCGCAACTCGTCTTAGGTGTAAAATCAGACGGTTACTGCAAAGAGAACACTTAAGCTTTTATGTCTGGTGGGGTCTTCTTAAATGAAAATAGATGTCACCAAATCGTACCGAAAGTGTTATCTTCTTGAAGCTCCATCTGACCAGCTGTAAGAGGTTTGAGCGTACCAGTGTGAAACAGCCTTTCGGGAAAAAAACTGTCAATGCTTCCACACCGGATGGCTTCAAAAAAGGCGGTAGACGATGAACGGAAATATTCTGAATGTCGGGTACACGGGGATGCCAGTGAGCAGATGTAACAACTACATCTACCAACCAGGCTGCAAACCAGTGAGACGCTACAGGAGAATCAACCCACCTTAGGCCTATTCTCGCCGTTCCCCGAGGACTCCTCGGGGAGTCCAAGCGAACGGCCAGAATAGAGCGAGTCACTCAATGCAGAGTCAATTTTACATTGCACCAGCACCATTATTGTTCTATGAATCAAGAGCACCACAATTATGACACAGGAAATGCACAGCTTTTGATTAATGAAAAAAAACAAGACCAAACGTTTCGATGGGATCCCAAAAATCTAATAATTGATCCAGACAATTGGGTCTTGTCTTCGCCAGATCCAGTCTTCGCCATACTAATCATCAGAGAATACCGTATTCTGATATACCTCTATAAGCCATATCTGTTTTGACGATACTGACCGAAACTTCCTGCTTTACTTCTGCCAAATTTCCGGTTTCGCCCGAATTCCGAGCGAACTACTAGTCCAGCAAAAAAAAGAAAACTCAGAAACGAATCCAGCGGATCTCTTTATCCCTATAAAGAACAGCTAATCAACTTTAAATAAAACTTTGACTTAAAAAAAAATTCCGGTTACAAACGGATTCCGGACTAACTATATGTACGGGTAAAAAATGATTGTCATATACAGACTCAGCGTCTCTTCTTACCCCTAAGTCTGTTTCGCTTTAACCCTTTAACTACGGCTGTCCGGTTTTGGCCGGATTTCTGGCGAACTAGTTGTCTGGTGAGAAAATGGTTTTCATCATCGTGTTCAGCATGTCTTTTTACCCTTAAATCGAACATTTAATCAACTTCAAATGAAACTTTTACTTTTAACCAACTTTCCGGTTTTCGCCGGATTCCGGCGGAACTACTTGTCCGGCAAGAAAACGGTTTTCACCATCGTGTTCAGCATGTCTCCTTACCCCTTAATCGAACATTTAATCAACTTCAAATGAAACTTTTACTTTTAACCAACTTTCCGTTTTTTGCCGGATTCCGGACGAACTACTTGTCCGACAAGAAAATGGGTTTCATCATCGTGCTCAGCATGTCTTCTTACCCCATAATCGACTATCACATTAGCTGTTTCAAAATATTTTGTTTATCCCTTAATTTGAACCCACCCACCCCCCACAGCCCATCTTTGAACTTGACCTGTACTTTGACCAGGGGCGTAATTTGCTATGGGGCAGGGGGGGCAACTGACCCCCCCAGACCCCAGTTTGCCCCCCCCCCCCCAGCTGAAATTTAGCGTCTTTGAAACTCTCGTCGAAACTAAGATAGGCCTACAGAATTCAAGCATCCACAGAAACAGATCAGTTTTCTTTAGTATACCTTTGTCTTTACAGTAAGATTGGAACACGGAAGCCTTGAAACTTTTATAGCGATATGCATGCGCTATGCAGGGTTTAAACACGTCTATGACAGACGCAGAGGCGTTACTAGCCAAAATGTTTGGGGGTGCCAAGAAATTTACCGACCGGCTGGTAATTTTTACCGACTGTTTTTGCAGAAAAAACGACTGTTTTCAAGAAAAAAAACGACCAATTTGACGAAAAATCTACTGATTTTCAGAAAAATCGACTGTTTTAATGAAAAAGTCAACTGTTCTGGCGAAAAATTGCTGCGCTTCGCGCCGACTCGGTTATTTTTTACCGACTGGCCGACAACATTGGGGGGGGGGGGCTTCCCAACCCCTCCCCCCAAGCCGTGACACCCCAGGTCAGACGACCGACTAAGTGATCTTTTGGTCATTGGTACCCAACCTGAAAAGCGAAGAAGCTTGAGTCAATCGCGCAGTGGACAGTTTCGCGAATTTGAAGAAGCGTCGTTTCGCCTTGGTCGATTAGTATTAAATATCTCTTTTTTTTATTACGTTTTTCTTCTTGAAGTAAAACTGCTCGTTTTCACTTGACTTGGGAAAATCGGCTCCAACTTTGCCCCCCCCCCCCCCCCCCAGGATTTTGACGAAATTACGCCCCTGACTTTGACCCAAAGAATCATCCCACCAAGTTTCATCAAAATATCTCAATCCCTTCGAGAGTTATCGTACGGACAGACGGACAACTTTCGCGATGTCATAGGTATCCCTCCACTTACGTTTTGGGATCCCAAAAACAGTTAGATCATCTTATATGATTCATAATCTGGGGCCTTCTGTTTGGAATAATCTGCCGGCTAGCATCAGGGAGTCTGCCACTTTATACGGGTTTAAAAAGAAACTGAAAACTTTCCACTTAATTAATACGTGTTGAAGGGTGTGTGGCACCTGGGTCACAGTTGTTCGGGTGGGGCTGAAACTGGTAAGGAGTAAATATTAAGGGTTCTTGTTGTGTATAGTGTTCACGTTTAATTATTTGTTATTAAGTCATAGGTTAGGTGGATTATTGTAAGTTGCTATGTTTAGCTATTTATTTTTAGATTCACGTAGTATTAATAAATTGCAGCACAAGTCCTTAGGACTTTCTTTTTGCTGCAATAGGATATTAGTAATGTTATTTTATGTTCATTTCAATGTTTTGATTAAAAATAAAAAACCTACCTACCTACCTACCTACCAGTAAAAATTGACTACCCTCTGAATCTGAAAGGAAGTCCTTTTTGATGCTGGTGATGATAATCGGAGCATTCCCCATCCGTGGGGACTCGCGCCGCGAGAATACAGTCCCCGGGACAAAGAAAAACGCGGGGACTCCTCAAGTGGAGTCCTCGGGGATCGGCGAGAATACGCCTCTCGCTGAAACTGCGATTTAAGGTAATTCAAAGTATCTTCGTACCATCTACAGTTTAAAAGTTCAGCGACAGTAAACGAGCTTACATACATTTACTCTTGTTTGTAGATTGTCCAGACTTACAATGTTTCCTGGTTTGGAGGGGATTTGGGATGTGTCTCCAAGTTGATCAATAGGCCTGATCAACCCCTTCGGTTCCGGTTTTCGCCTGTGGATTAAGAGTCTCTCCTGAAAGGTAACATTTTATCCGTCCATTATGTTTTATCCGCTCGCTGTGTCACCGTACGTTGTATACGTGCGTACAACATATTTTATTATTGTTGTTAAATAATGTTGAAGAAATAAAAGAAATAATAACCAATAACACATTTCCAGTGTCTCACTTTGTATCCGCCTCCGCGCCACCTGCAAAGATAAGGACTGGAGCCAATCTACAAACCTGACCTGCGCTCCGACCCGAAGTTCAGAGTTATCTCGATTACGAAGGGTTGCCCACTCTCGATTTCACGGTAGACGAAGTGCCCGGTGTCGCGATGCAAGGCCGGTGCCGGTTTCTGTTGACATGTGTTAAGCATTGTCCAAATAGGTGTAATAAGCTGAAAAGCGCTATACGCGATGTTTACTTCTTGTCACACACGCCTGTTCGAATAGGAACCCGACAGGTTCTTATGAATGCAGCGTTCGGTGTTGCCACGCTTACAGATCAGTAAAGTGTCTTAAGGCATATTCTCGCCGTTCCCCAAGGACTCCACTTGAGGAGTCCCCGCGTTTTTGTTTGTCCCGGGGCCTCACTCCCCGTATTCTCGCGAGTCCCCACGGACGGGTAATGTTCTGATTATCATCACCATCATCAAAAGGACTCCCTTTCAGATTCGGAGTGGAATGAATTTTTGCTGGTGTTGGTGCAATGTAAAATTAATACAAAACAATCAGAATAAACAAAACCAAAAATAAAGTGGATCCAAACTAATTTCGTCAACTGCATTTCTTTCTTTCGAACAAAATCCATTTCGAAATTCCCCGTGTTCTCGCTGTTTCTGTACGCGGAGACCGCGTGGACTTTCCCTTCGATTCCCCGAGGAGTCCTCGGGGAACGGCGAGAATGCGCCTTTAGAAGTACTTCAAGTACACCAGTACAATTTGACGCCCAATATATTATAAAAAGCTATTAAATTTACGGATGGACAGCATTGGTCCTCGAACTAGCAGTAAGCAGTCGTAACAGAACAAAACCTGTTCTTTTGAAGAAAAGTTGTTTCTTTAGCTTCCAACAAAGTGGAACTTTAGTGCTTCCCGTGGCAACACTGACGGCGCTGCGTCCTTTCCTCGGCCGGCTGGCGCAACCAACCAAGCAATCTGATTGGCTCTGCATAAGGGAGAATAGAGCCGAACTCCATTTTCCTTATTCGCCTTATTACAGCGCGCCCCGAGGAAAAGGGGAATCTGTAATAAGCCTTATACGCCGTAATACACCTTACAACACCTATTTGGAAAATGCTTTAGAAGATTAAAGTCAGCATGTTTAGAAGCGGGAATCGCCTAATTTATGGCAGGCACAAGCTGGTTTCGGCCAGAGCCGGAAATGGTGTACAGCAGGTACCGAGGAGTGAGTAACCCCTTGCTCACTTACAGGCGGACGGAAAGATATAAGCCGCCTTTTTTGTACAACTCCGTTCTCCTTATGCCGTTCTCCGTTTTGCCTATAAGCCGTTTTTTTGTTGAATGAGTTTCAAACTCGTTCTCCGTTGTGGCTGTTACACAAAACACCTGTTGGACCGATTTTAAATTGAGGGACCGGTAACTTAAAAAATTAGCATTTTCTTGGGATTTTCCCATTTTTGGTCGACTCACCTGCAACATTGACGAACACAACTTTTACTCTCAGGGACACCTGTTCATAAAATGTGTTTATTAAAAGATATTTTGTAACAAACGTAGTTTAGTAAACTTGATACTTGATACTTATTTTATTAATAAACACAATTTAACTCTTTTGTATTTACATCTGCTGCACTAATGGAAAAACCTACGTTTCTAAACACACCAACGAACAACATAATAAATAACTAATAAAAAAAAACAAAAAAAAAGAAAAGAACAGACCCCCCCCCCCCCAAAAAAAAACAGACCAAGCTCCTTCACATTATCACCTACAAAATAAAGATAAACCTCCCAACAACCCTACTCCCTCCCTACCACCCCGATCACCCATCCACCAATTCCTCCCTACCACCCCCAACCAACCGTTCCTCCCAACCAACCAGACCACCCTACCTACCTACCACCCCCTACCCCCTAGCAAATAAATACATTTCTCAACCATCTTTTATTAAACATTCTTTTAATTTTCTCTTAAACTCTAAAAGATGCTCAGCCGCCCTGATGCTCACTGGTAAAGAATTCCAGACTGCAGTTCCAAGAAACTGCAATCGAAATCCTGATCTTGTGCTACTCTTAAGCTCAATCACCAAATTTTCACTATTCCTCGTATCATATTCATGAATATCACCTTTTGCACGGTAAGTATCACAAAAAACACTTGGGACTAGATTATGCACGCACTGGAAAACGAAAACTGCAGCTTGATAATCCCGTAGTTGTCCCACGTTGAGCAAATTTAAAGACTTACAACAAGCACTTGTATCATTCAAATCCTTGACATACTTGCCTATGATCCTCACGGCCTTGTTCTGAATAATCTGGACTCTTTTAAAATTACTGTAAAAGTTGGTGCTCCAGATCAGACAGCCATATGAAATATATGGGTAAACAATTGAGTGATAAATCATTAGTAGAATCCGCTTTGGCAAATAATGCTTCAGTCTACGCAGCATTCCAACTCCTCGGGCAATTTTTGCAGAAATTTTTGCAGAAAACCTGAGTAGAGGACTGAATTTTCTTCCTATTTCAAGATTTTCAGTATTGTACACCTTTTTTTCCAAACACTATAAAGAGGGAGACAGTTCGCTCGCACCTGCATCCACGACCTCAGGGATTCTTTTGGAATCCCTAATTTGAAATAAAACTCTTCACCATATTTTTCTTTCTCCTTATAATACCAGCTTAAACTTTCAGACTGGTTAAGGTCGCTCCACCATTTCTGGATTTCTTGATCTTCCAGCCTTAACTGGATCTCTGACAGGAAAACTTTGTGATCTGAGATTGGGCCATCACCTCCGTTCCACTAGTTTTGGAAAGTGACGTTGAAAGTAAATCGACTGTAGGCGTATTCTCGCCTTTCCTCGAGGACTCCTCGGGGAATTGAAGGAAACGGCGAGAATAGAGGGAGTCACTCCACGCGGACTCCGCATAGGGAAAACAACGAGAACATGGGGAATGCTTCCAAAATGGATTGTTGACGAAATCTGGATCCACTTTTTTTGGTCTTGTTTATTCTGACTGTTTTTTTTAATTTTACATTGCACCAACAACAGCAAAAATTGATTCCCCTCTGAATCTGAAAGGGAGTCTTTTTTTAATTATTTATAGATGGTACTTTACACAAGGGACTTGTACCGTGGCCACTAAACCAGAAAAAAAAATTTCTGGTTTATTGGCCACGGTACAAGTCCCTTGTGTAAAGTGCCATCTATGTATAATTATATATTTCCGTGACATGGGGATGTGAACTGGTTAGGTGAATTTGCCTTCGGGCGGGAGCACTGTTCCTATGGCCGGCTTCTAACAGACTATTGTAGTGGTTTGCCAACTCTGTTCACAAGCTCCTCGGTAGCTCAGATGGGAGAGCGACTGCCTTGTAAACACAAGGTCCTGGGTTCAAATCCCGGCTGAGGAGCATTTTTGTCTATCAGTTCACTACTTATAAAAAAAAGTCCTTTTTATGATGGTGATGATAATCGGAGCATTCCCCCTTCCGTGGGGACTCGCGAGAATACGGCGAGTGAGTCCCCGGGACAAACAAAAACGCGGGGACTCCTCAAGTGGAGTGGCCGGGGAACGGCGAGAATACGCCTTGTGCGAGTGAGAAGTGATCTCTGTAAGACAGCGAGAAAATGCAAAGGCGGAACGACTTTCCGTTAGTTCTTGCGCTCGGTGAATTCCCGCTTTGCCTTTTGGAAAGCGAAACCGTGAGAACGCCAGAATCCCCCTCTGACCGTGACCAGAACAAACCGGAATGGACTGGATTGACTTTTCTATCCGACCTCGACAAAAAACAACAGTAACACAGGACGGCGAGTGTAGTGTGCTTTGCGCAACAAATATACAAGTTTAAAAGTCCTCCGTTCTCAGACAGTTGAAGAGGTTTTTTGCGAGGTTTGGAAAGCTCTCCTGCGAGCGAATCGCATGCCGAAAAACAGAGGAAACATTTCTGGGAACCTCTTTCCTCTTCCCATTTTCATTTACCATTTTTGATTTGTTCCCTCTTATGTAAGCTAGTGGATGCAGGAGGTTTTTTGTTTGCCAAACGTTATCACTGTTGAACGCATATTATGCATAAACACCCGAACGACTCATAGTGTCTAAGGTCCTGCGTAGTGTCTTTGGGAGTCATGATTATTTCATAGATCGTTCTGTTTTCTTAAAGGATTCGTTGTACTTGTTTTACTGAATGACTCTTCTTCCCTCCGATCGTTCTGATTCCACAGATTCTGAACTTCCTATGTAATATTTTTCCACGCCAATTACCGTTAGTTAGATTCAGTCTTTTGTTTGCAATCTTTTGGAAAGCCAAAATTGGAATAAAAAATGTATCTAATGAGACTTGTGCTTTAAGTAAAGTACTATTCTGGCGATATTAAGATTCGCTTTCGAAAAAGCAAAGCGAAAATTCGCCCTGCGCAAGAACGCTGAGAAAGTCGTTGTGCCTTTTTAACTTCTCGCTGACTTGCCGAAATCTATTTCCAACAGTGTTGCCAACGGCAGTAAAATTTTACTAGATTCAGTATTTTTATTGCTTTCTTTAAATATCAGAAGTGTGGCTTGAAAATTTAACTATGTGTCGAAGTACGATTTCCAAAAAGACTTGTGAATTGCGAAGACGTATGAAAAACTAGCGGAACGCAAGAACAGAGTTGGAAAGCGAAGCGAGATTTAGTCGAACTCGCAAGAACAGCCGGCGAATAAAGTAGTGGGGCTTTCCGGATCGCCAGAACTGCCCTTGAATCCGTATTCAAAGGCAAATAATTCAAAAACGTACCCGAAACGTTCCTAACGTTTATTTAAAATGGAATGATAGCGCGTTTATATTAATTAGATTGACAAAGTCTATGGCGTGTTCATACGAACAATTCAGCTTCAATTTGTGGTCCAACAAGCCGCCGTACACTTGCAAGCACGGAAAAGCAAAATCGCTACCTGGCTGTTGCTTCTGAAAGCTCGTCCAAACTTGATTTTTTGTGTTTTTGGCACTTGCCCTTCGGCCAAGTGCCATATAGCGATCGCAATTTCTGTCCGTCCGTTGGTGGGAAGAACAAGCGCCACATTGACATAACCGGACCGGATTCGGACACTGTGTGGGAGTTTGGGGGGGGGGCTGGATTTCTGGTGATCCCGCGTGTACGGTACTTCCTGATGTGCTAGGGCGATAAAAACTTGGCAGGCATATCAGGGACCCGACCATACTGACTTGAGATTAGTCGTTTCTTCGATAAGCGTCATATAGTGGCATGCATAACTTTTGAACAGGTGGTCGGGTTTGAATGAAACTTGGCAAGTGGAAAGAGCTAACGTCTCAGATGTTCCATGTCAACCCCGGGTCGGATCCGATTCTTGTGGGGGGGGAGTAGGGGTTGGAGGGGGCATTAGTGCGGAGAACAAGCATTTGCCCTAGATATATATTTGACGAAGCCAGATTGTATCGGAGCTCTGTCGGGGGAGTTGGAGGGGGGGGTCCCTGAATTTTGGTTATCGCGAGTTAGAATAGTTTCGGATGTGCTAAGGACGATAAAACTTCGCAGGCACATTAGTGACCCTACCAAAATCCGACCATTTTGGGGGGAGTGAGGGAAAGGGAATACAGAAATTGACTTCAGTAACTTGCGAACAGGTTGTCCGATTCGAGTGAAACTTAATGGGTGATAAGAATTTATGACGTAGACATGCAAAACATGTGTTCGAACCACATGTGGCCACGGTTGGTGGAGTTGGAGGGGGGGGGGAGGATCCCGAAACTTTTGACATGCACAAAAACCAAACGGGTGGATTAAATGGGGTGCCAGTTGGACAGTACTGAGTTTATGCGGTGTAGATTTATTATTGGCGTCCGGACCGAATCCGGCCATGGTAGGGGGGGGGGGGGGCTGAACGTAGATCTGCAGATACGCTATGCTCAGATTCCAGTCGAACCTTATCGACGGGCAGAGGAGATTTCAGAGATGCTACTTTTATGTTTTCAAGTCGTATTCGGCCGCAGTAAGGGGAGTTGGAGGGATAGTCCCGAAAATATTTTGGCTCGCATAGGGGTTAAAACATTGCAGTAATTTAAATTAAACTTCGGCTGTGGGGGGGGGGGGTCCAAAAAATGCTCAGATTCAGACCTTAAATCGTGTGGCACGTCTAGGGATCAAACGAGTGGATTTGTTGAGCTGAAACTTGAGAGTTAGAAGGTTCATTTGACCCAGATGATCCGAGGCGATGCCGGAAATGCTAAGACTTGAGTGAAACTAAATATCCTACTTCTAGGTCCAAACCGTTTGGATGGCGGGTGTATTTTGTGACGTTCTCATTTACTTTCTTGAACCGCCTACTCGTAACAAGTGTCATATGAGCTCGAAGCTCTTGTTTTTTTTCGACATTCAACTCTAAGCAGCAAGAACGAGATAGCCTCTGTGCTTCTCGTGCTCATGGCAGAAGGTTGGTAAAATATCTATATCCTACGTAAAGGACACGCTCACGAAAAATTATCTCACTTCGAAGTAGGAATGGAAAAAGTAAAAAAATTGATATAAACAAAAATATGTAGTAATTGAAAGATGCAGCGAAACAATAGAAAAGCACCCTGTAATCACTTTTGTTTGACGTAGGGCAAAGCTTGTGGCAAGAAAACAGAACTGTAAGCTCGTATAGCACTTGCAAGGATAGGGGTATCAGCAAAGGTTCGCGCTGTCTTGAGGCACAAATGTTTATGGCCCTTGAGAATCATGAAAATGTACGGTTTAGTCGAAAGTATGTTTTGCACTTTGCGGTTACAGTGCGAACTTTAAGGGGGCTAGAAATCCATCTGTAAACAAAAGCACTGAGGCACAAATGATCATGGGCCCTTGGGGATCAGGACAGTGTATCATCTGATCGAAAGTATTTTTCTTTTGCACTTTACGGATATGGTACGCACTTAAACGGGGACTATGAATTCATATGTACGCAAAATCCTTGAGGCAAAAATTACCAGGGCCCTTGGGGATGGGGATCTTAAAAAATATATTTTTTGATCAACAAAGATTTTCACTTTGCAGTTAAGATGCGCACTTTAAGGGGACTAGAAAATAATTTGATGATGGGCCCTTGAGGATCTTAAAAATGTATTGTTTCTTAAAGTGTTTTTTGCCCTTAGCGGTTAAAGTTTAACCGAAAAGGCTGAGATAGGACAATCTAGTTAACCGTCACTTATTCCGGATTCCCCCTCCCTCCACTCCTTCCCAGATGGTCGATCTGGGAAGTGATTATTTCCAAGTTAATCTGGTCGGATCTCTGATATGCCTGCCAAGTTTCATCACCCTAGCCTATCTGGAAGTACCCTAACTCGCTATCACCGGACCGGCCGACCGACAGACAGACAGACCGACACACGAAAAAGTGATCAGTATATGGTAGCTGCAAAGCTGCCAGTGCCATAAAAAGCAACTGATTCAGCGCAAGTTGAAGTTAGTTGACGGCGCTAAACTGGTAAGGTTCAAGCTGGTCAGAAGTTCACTTTTCTGTATTTTCAAGTAATGCATAAAACGATTGTTTCAGCTAGGATGCTTGACGAGGACCCTTGCCAAGAAGGGCCAAAATATCGCTGCTAAAGCATCGTAGCTAACACATCCGTTTTGTGCATTATTTGAATATATGTTTCAAAGTCAGCTTGGGCTCAAGGAATATTCATCACTTTTCTAGCTTGAGCCTGAAGATGACCCTTGCCAAGAAGGGCCGAAATATCGCTCGATTAAAATCAGCTGACGTCGTAGCTTGCGCTGACGTTTAGCCTAGCGCTTGAGCTCGAGCAATTCTTTCTTTTTTCGAATCTTTCAGTTTGGTTATTCAGTTTTAAATTGCCGTGTGAGTTTGTATCTTAACTCCCTGTTTAAGCTCCAGAGCGGATCACTGAGCAAAACTTAAGCGTACTTTGCTAAGTAGCACTTAATTTTCTTTGATTTTTATGACACTTGCCTTCCGGCCAAGTGCCATATACCGATCACTTTTCTGTCGGTCGGTCGGTAGGTCGGTCCGGTGATCGCAAGTTAGGGTACTTCCAGATGTGCTAGGATGATGAAACTTGGCCGGCGTATCATGGACCCGACTAAACTAACTTGGAAATAGTCACTTGCCCGATCCAACCATCGTGGGGGGAGGGGGAGATTACGGAATCCAGAAAATAGGGGCATGCATAACTTTCGAATGGGTGATCGGATCTTAATGAAACTTGATAGCTGGAAAGACCTCGTGTCTCAGATGTCTCATCTCAAGGGTTGACCGGATCCGATGAATCTGGGGGGGGGGGGGGGAGTCGGAGGGAGGACGGGAAATCGTGTGGAACTCTCAGAGTGGGGCGATCGGGATGAAACTTGGTGGGAAGAACAAGCACAAGCTCTAGATAAATAACTGACAGAACTGGACCGGATTCGGACACCGTGGGAGGGGGTGGAAGGGGGTTCCAGAATTCTGGCGATCCGTAGTTGCTGTACTTCCAGGTGGACTAGGACGATAAAACTTGGCAGGCACATCAGGGACCCGACCAGATTAACTTGGAAACAGTCAATCGTCCGATCCGATCATCGTGGGGGGAGGGGAAGACGGCGGAATCCGGAAATTAGTGGCAGGCATAATTTTCAAACGGGTTATCGGATATTAATGAAACTTGATATCTTGAAAGACCCCATGTCTCAGATGTCCCATTTCAAGTGTGGACCGAATCCGATGAACTGGGGGGTGGAGGGGAGAACCGGAAATCTTATGACACACATAGAGTGGAGCGATCAGGATGAAACTTGGTGGGAAGTACAGGCACAAGTCCTAGGTGCATCAGTGACAGAATCGGACCGGATTCGGTTACCTAGGGGGGGGGGGACTGTAGGGGGTGTCCGGAAGTTAAAGTACTCCCAGATGTGCTAGGACGATACAATTTTGCTGGAGCATTAGAAACTTGACATCATTGGGTTAGACACCGTCACTTCTTCGATCCGACCATTCGTTACAGAACTTTCTTAACCGCAAAATACAAAAAATACTTTTAAGCAAAATTTACTTTTTCAAGTTTGCCATGAGAACATGATTCTTTTTGCATCAGAGTTTTGCTTAGAATTTCATTTTTAGCACCCTTAAAGTGTGCATCTTAACCGAAAACTGAAGAAAAAACTTTTGACCATCACTTCTATCCTCTGACCCAGCCTTGCAAGTTCGGCGCATCTTAACCGAAAAAGTGAGAAAAAAAATTGAGCATTACTTCCATCTGACCCAACCTTGCCAGTTTTTGTTTTCCTTCTTGTTTTCTTTTGCTTTCTCTCTCCTATTTTCATATTTAAAGTGAAACCATACGTTAAATTTTCAACACCCTTCATTTTTTCTTGTTGGTGTATTACTTACTACATATGATTGCAAGTGCCATATGAGCTTACAGCTCTTGTTTATTGGTGGAACTCCCATACGAGTACACTCCACTGCTAATATACGAAACTTACTTAGTGCACCAACCCGGACAAAAAAATTGGTCTTACCTTTTACCATGCACCTGTCTTCTTTCCTGTATATCAGCAGTTAGTGGAATGAAATGCTAGGGGAAAGCATCCAGGACGATAGTAGCTGATCAAATAACTCGAGCCAAACGAACAAACCAGAAATAATGCACGATTTAGCTCGAATGGCACAAGTGATCCATCAGCTCAAGTGCCAGCATGAGGGATGATTCCCTCAACCTTCGCCTTCGTCAACTAAGTGAACCACACTGTATGACAAGCCGGGACCTGCTAGGCTCTATTGTATGATGCCATACGGTCCTCACAGGTGGCTTGCAGGTGCGAGAAACAAGCCGATATTATGGCGATAATTGTCTTTTAATATATCGAACTCAAAATTTTAGTAACGTTGGTGGAGGAAAATCATAATGTGTAAACTTCCTGCTTGCTTGAATAGTGCTGGCAACATGTTCGTGCACGATTTTTTTAATGTAAGAAGTAAGGTTTTTCCATTGGGAGTGATGGGTTCGAAACAACTACTTTTGTCGTTGCTTCTGCATAGGTTGGTCGCGCAATAAATAAATAAGTCCGTCATTCTGGTTTAGTAGATTAGTCTGGTTTGGAATTCGCGATCCGTAAGCAGCAGTCTGCCACTGCTGTGTTCCCTTATTATTATTTTTTTATCGTTTGAACTTCTAAAACAACGCATGGCTTCTGCTCATATTCATTGTTCTGAGCTTCTTTGCTTAAATGCGGAAATTGAGGAAGTCGGTGTGACAGACATATCTTCTTCTCAATTTGCCGTGTTCCAGTATAGTTTCTGTTTAGTTTTTTTTTACTAGTTTCTGAAAGTCCCCATTGTCTAGTTATCGACATTGTGACAGAATGGTATAGAAAAATAGATCGACTTAACTCACTCACCCGCATTTGATACCCATATGAATTTTGCACTTTCTTTGCAATAACAAGACCAAAGGTTTCTATGGGATCCCAAAAATCTAACATTTGATTCAAACAATTGGGTCATGTCTTCGCCATTCAGTCTTCGTCAGATTCCTTGAATATTTCACCGTTAAAATAAAGTTCAAATATGGATTCAGCATGTCTCCTTGCCGCGATACCGAATCTCTAATCGATTTCAGAAACAACTTTGAGCTTCAACCAAATTTACAGTTTCAGCCGAATTCGTGATGAACCATTTGTACAGCAAGAAAACTAAGTTCAGATATGGATTCAGCGGACCTCCTTACGCCCAATGAATATCTTATTAGCTTATAAAATATACATATTTTTACCGTAAATTCGAAACCCCTCCTGCCTCTAAAGATATGACTAAAGGACCCATCTACTGTTCCAAACCAAATGTTTATTTCCCAAACCAAATGTTACCTTTCCAAAACAAATGTTTCTTTCCCAAACTTAATATTCATTTTCTATACCATTTATTCGATTGCCAGACTTAATATTCATTTTCTATACCATTTGTTCGTTTGCCAGACTATATATTCGTTTCGCAAACCATTTGTTCCTCTTGCAAACCTTATGTTTATTTCTCAAATTCTCTGTTTGTTTCCCACGTTTTGTTAACCACGCAGATCTTGGATCAGGATCTACAAGTTTTCGCTCGTAACATTGCGTCTCGGAGACTCCGAACATTACGTCTCGCGAGTTGAACATTTCGTTTGGGAAACTTTTCAAACAGCTGACTTCGTATCGACCGATACTGCCAATGTTTTCACCAGTATTGATGTATCGATGCAGGCTGGTGGAAGGAATAAAAAAAAAAAAATTAAGTAGAAGAAGCAGATGAAAAGTCAAGAATTGCCTGGCTCTTGATTTTAGAATTAAAGGCAAGTTTTATTCTAGATATTGATGACCTATTATCTGTCTCTCTTTAGATTAATCATTTCTAGACCTATTCAAGTGGTTCTTTCAATTTGAGGCATAGTCATTGATTTTCGGACAGAACTCGGGGGGCCTACGACTAGGTAGCCTCAAACAGTTTGGATGATAAAATATCCTTATTAAGGGAATTATGCTGGACACAGAGGCGTTACTAGCCAAAATGTTTGGGGGGGGGGGGACGAGGCATTTACCGACTGGCTGGTAATTTTTACCGACTTTTTCTGCAGAAAAAACGACTGTTTTCAGCAACAAAAATGACATTTTTTGAAAAAAATCGACTGATTTTCAGAAAAATCCGTTGATTTTCGGAAAAACCGGCTATTTTGACGAAAAATCGACCAATTTTCAGAAAAGCCGACTGTTTTCATGAAAAAAATCAACTGTTTTGACGAAAAATCGCGGCGCGCCGACTAGGTTATTTTTTACCGACTGGCCGACAGCATTGGGGGGGGGGCGTTTAATCATCCAGGCTGTCTGAGGTTCCCTAGTTTGTGAGTTGGCCTAGGCTAGTCATTTTCGCCTTAGTCAACCACCTGAATTGGTCTAGAAATGACTGATCTAAGACAGACAGATAATAGGTCATCAGCTAGAATACAACTTGCCTTTAAAACTAAAATCAAGACTAGACTATCAAAAGCCAGTTGTTGTTTGTGTTGTCAA
Source organism: Branchinecta sandiegonensis (assembly GCA_030848855.1). Taxonomy (NCBI): domain Eukaryota; kingdom Metazoa; phylum Arthropoda; class Branchiopoda; order Anostraca; family Branchinectidae; genus Branchinecta; species Branchinecta sandiegonensis. The sequence continues at coordinate 3,747,649 of JAUPMV010000003.1, read as the reverse complement.
GAGCCAGGCACTTCTTGACTTTTCATCTGCTTCTTCTACTTAATTTTTTTTTTTCTTCCACCAGCCTGCGTCGATACATCAATACTGGTGAAAACTTGGGCAGTATCGGTCTATACGAAGTCAGCTGTTTGAAAAGTTTCCCAAACGAAATGTTCAACTCGCGAGACGTAATGTTCGGAGTCTCCGAGACGCAATGTTACGAGCGAAAACTTGTAGATTCTGATACAAGATCTGCGGGGTTAACAAAACGTGGGAAACAAACAGAGAATTTGAGAAATAAACATAAGGTTTGCAAGAGGGACAAATGGTTTGCGAAACAAATATATATTCTGGCAAACGAACAAATGGTATAGAAAATGAATACTAAGTCTGGGAAAGAAACATTTGTTTTGGAAAGGTAACATTTGGTTTGGCAAAGTTAACATATGTTTTGTCAGTTGATGTGAACCAAAATGCCCCTTCATACTATACCAGTAAATCCTGATTGAACAACATCCTCGCTTGAACATTATATTTGCTCGTTTGAACATTATATATCAACCCCTTCGACCTTCGATACACTAGATCCCTCCGACGTCCAGAGAATAAACAAATGAACGCGTAATCCAAGTCGCAGAGCTACACATATTTGAGAATAAAGGGGCAAGGACTGCTATAGCCGAAAATTGGTCGACAAATTTTGTGTCCGGTTTTCACCGGATTCCGGGTGAACTACTAGTCCGGTAAGAAAATAACTTTCATATTCGGATTCAGCACGTCTCCTTACCCCTAAATCAACTACCTTTCTTTTAAAAAATATTTCTGCCAGTCCGTAAAAAATAACCGAGTCGGCCCGAAGCGCCGCGATTTTTCGCCAAAACATTTGATTTTTTTCATGAAAACAGTCGATTTTTCTGAAAATCAGTCGATTTTTCGTCAAAACAGTCGGACGACTTTTGCGATGTCATAGGTATCCCTCCACTTACGTTTTGGGATACCAAAAAGTGAAAGAAAAAGTGCTAAAATATTCTGCTGATTACCTAATGGATCCATACTTTACTAACTCTCTGTCACAAGTGTTAACAAGAGCTGGAAGCGCATATGGCCCTTGCAAGGCTGGGCCAGAGGATGAAAGTAGGAATTTGCCAATTTGTGGGTTTGTCGTGGTCATTTGTAAGCAAACCCAGATAAGATAAGCATGATCATGGGACCTTAGAAATCACGAGAATGTATCGTTTGGTAAAAAGTATTTTAGTCCTTGCACTTGGCGGTGATGATGCGTACTTCAGGGGCGCTAGAAATTCGTCGGTAAGCAAAAGCATTGAGACAAAAATGATGATAGGCTCATCCGGATCATGAAATCGTATATTTTGCTCAAATTGTACTTTAAGGATCATGGCCTTGGGGATGCGCACTTTGCGGGGGGGGGGGGGGCTACTAGAAAAGGCTACTTTCATCGTCCCAGCCCATCTGGAAGTACCTTAATTCCGTATCATCGGGGATTTCGGAACGCCCCTCCAACTCCCCCAACAGTGCCTAAATCCGGTGCAGTTTTGTTAATGATATACCTAGGGCTTGTGCTTGTTCTTCCCGCCAAGTTTCATCCCGATCGCTACACTCTAAGCGTGTCACATGATTCCCGGTTCCCCCATCCAGCTCCCCACATTCAGCGGACCCGGTCTGGACCGGACTGGACTGGGGCACCGACTGGGGCATTTGAGATACTAGGTCTTTCCAAATATGAAGTTTCATTAAGATCCGATCACCGGTTCGAAAGTTATGCATGTCATTAAATTTCGACTCCCCTTCCCCCCCCCCCCCCCCACCACGATGGTCGGATCGAGCAAGTGACTTTTCCAAGTTAGTTTGGTCGGGTCCCTTATCTGTCTGCCAGGTTCCATCGTACCTAGCGCATCTGGAAGTAATTTTACATTGCACCAACACCAGCAAGAATTGATTCCCCTCCGAATCTGAAAGGGAGTCCTTTTTTATGGCGGTGATGATAATCGAAGCATTCCTTGTCCGTGGGGACTCTCGAGAATACGAGGGGGTCCCCAGGACAAACAAAAACGCAGGGACTCCTCAAGGGGAGTCCTCGGGGAATGGCGAGAATACGCCTCATATGACTAAGTCCAAAACACGCCAGTGACCCTCAGGATGAACGAGAAAACGTAGCACTAGCACTCAAACTCAACAACTCAATCCTGTGTTAACCAATTAAGGCGATGTTTGGGAGCAGCTGTGATACCGCTTCCGGCTCTTCCACTAGGTACACGGCGATTTTGCATCGGCAAGGAGAGTTAGTCATCAAGAGTATTGGAGACTTTGGAAACTAGTCCGCTTGAAGTGCTGACTGTTCGTCAAGCTATGAACAAAAGACCAGAGACTTCCGAAGAGTGTCAATCTTTGTAAGAGTAAAACAAGACAAACGGCACTTGAGTGTTTGAAAAATAAATGACGAAATTCGCAGTTTCAGGAATGATAATGGATTTCTCTCACATTGTGGGTTACGATAGGAAGTTACTTCGGACAACGCCCAACTATGAACGGTGCCGTAGAAAATGATGAATTTCAAACTGTTTCAGACGGATCGCAGCAAAAGACAAATCATTTTGAAAAATAAACAGCCGATGAATTTAAATGAGTATGATTATAATATGTTTTTTATTTTTTATAATATGAATATGATTTTTTTTTATTTATTATTTCTGTTTGATTGTTTTAGAGTCAAAAGACCAATTCCAAAGTTTAGAGAACTATTCAAAGAAGCACATCTGTACTGTAACTATCGTTTGTCCTTCATAGTTTTACCGAACGTGAGAAGTAGAACACGTATTCAAGTTTCTTTGGGGAGGAAACGAAAGTAACGAGATCTGCAAGTTTTTTGCCCCTATAGTGTAGATGAAAGCATAGGATGAAATTTCCGGGGACCACAGCGAAAAGCTATGCTCCAACTCGCAGGTTATTCTTCTGGTTTCCAGACATCAGTTTTCGTCGGGTCTGGAAACGGAGGTTGAAAACTAATTACCTTCTTTTTACTAAGAGGAACAGAACAGCGAAATAGAAAGATTAAAAAAGAATGTGCAATAGCTAAGATGAGCTGAGATAGATGTTAAAGTGCAAGTCACAGCAGATTAAGCTTATGTTCAAGTATTCTAACCCATCCGCCTTCTTTGAAACTGTGCGGTGTTTTGAAATAGCTACAGATACATCCCAGCTCTTTTAGCCGCGTGCGGCCTAGATAAAAGCTCTGAAAATCTTTGACGAAAAGCACGGACAAATTTGTATACCCGATCCTTCTGAACAATCAGCTTCTCGGAAGCAGCAAAAAGAGACTAACATGTTAAATGGTAATAGTGCCTTTAAGGTGGATAATAATGACATTGTGATTAGAAATGGAAGAGTGAATAGTAGAGTGAATCAGTAATATACGTACGCGGTAAGACAGTTCCTTTAAAGCTCAGCTAAAGAGGCAGATTACTTTACATCTGATATTGGGATACATTGAAATGTTTTAACTCATCGAAGAGATTTTGCATTTTTTTCATCCGGGGCTCTAGTAATAACATCAGACTGTGCGCTGTTTGAACGACAACCCAAAATTCATCCAGACGCGGAGGATTTGAATTTCAACAAAGGCCTTCATTTCCAGTGTGAGATTTGCGAAGCTAGGAAAAGTTAAGCCTGTAGAAAGTAGAAAATGATGTTATAAGGGATCGGTATTTCAGATTTCGGAGTTTACATTTGTAGCTGGTAAATCTTTGAAGCAAACACATAGGGGTAACCACAAATCCGAAAGAATAAGTTAATTTGATGAAATCGATTTCTGTGAAGAAACGGAGTGATGTATTTTTATCAAGTTTTCAGGTCTGTTTAAAGGACCCCTCTTGCTTATTCTGCCTTTTATAATATACTTAGCTCCCATATTGAAATACAATCTTCTAAAATCCCCACCTTTCTCCATTGTTTCGTTTCGTAACTACGAATTTTTAACGCTTTTTCGGCCTTGCCGTGTTTGCCCGTCAAGCAAAGAAAAGGTTGCCGGAGTCTTCATTGTTCGCTGACTACTCTTTCACACATAAGGATGTGATAATCTTATGTTTATTACTTCTTTTATTTGATAAGTTTTCCCACTTTTTAACCAAAGCAAGTTCAGTTTTCAAATCTTTTGCGCCCAGCCGCCGCGTCGGAGAGCAGGAAGGCTGGATATAACCGACAAGCGCTAACAAGAGATTCGCTAGTTTCAGGTGGAAAGTAATGGTATTTTCGAAAACCTTTTTTCTGATCCATCTTATAGGGAAACGATCATTTCTAGTAAGAGTTGTGCTTTAAGGAATGAGAAATGTGTAACTAGACTCTTAGATCTCAGCCATATCCGGTCAAACTTGAATGATATTTCTTCTTATGAAAATCATGTCTACTGTCTAAACATAATTGAGCCTTATTAGTGACTGTCCTTAAATGTCACACTCTTTCTACCAACTTATTTCCGGTGACAAGATTCCGTGCCCTAAATTATGATCTCACTAGTATCACAGTCAACCACATGGTTTCTAAAATAAAACTGCCGAAGGCTTGGTAATCCAATGTCTTCGCCAGCTTTCGAGTTGACCATGCGTTGGCTGTTCGTTCTTATCAGATTTCTTAACATCCAGCGATTTTGTTCTTTGACACCACGAATGTGACATTTCTTATCTGAAAATTCAAGTGCTTGACTTTCATTTGGCACGCACAAATTTATTCATTAGCCGTGTATCTGCCCGGCAGCAGCATTTCATAGTCCCATACAGTCGGTAGTTATGTTACAATAGACGTGAGGGGAAAGAAAGGTGAAATTTGCGCAAATATCGCATGTTTTAGGCTACTAAGTATCAAGCGTTTACCAATCCGTCGACGAGCCCAAGATATCTGAAGTGTGACTTGCCAGATTTCTAGATATCTGGGGTTTAGAATAATCCATTTGTTATTTACATAGGGTTAAATAAGAATACAAAGAAAATACCTAGTGCGGTCGCTATATATGTTATTTAACGACCGGATAAACAGAGGGAGAGAATACACGAGACCCTGACGAAACCGCAAAACTTAGCCTAGAGAGTATACTCTATACACATATGACAAAGTCCAAAACACGCCGGTGATCCTCAGGAACTCAAACTCAACAACTCACAGCCTGTGTCGACCAATCGCGGCGGTCGTTGGGGACAGCTGGGGTGCTGCTTCCGGGTCTTCCGCTAGGTACAAGGCGATTTTTCATCGGTAAAGAGAGTTAGTCATCATTCATCAGGAGTATTCTCGCCGTTCCCCGGCAACTCCCACAGCGAAGTATCCGCGTTTTTTGTATGTTCAGTGACCCCCTCCCGCGGACGGGGAATGCTCCGATTATCATCGTCGCCATAAGAAAGGACACCGTTTCGGATTCGCTTCCCCGATCCGATCGTCTGTTTGGGGGTGGAGGGAGGGGAAAACTGGGGCCTTGTGACATGTCTAAATTGCGATCGGATAATCTCGTTGGAGGAAAAAAGTAGGGGCAGGTCCACTAGATCTTCCGTTTATATGTCTGATCGGATCTGCACTGTAAAAAAAAATCTTGCAGTATTTGCTAATGGGGTTAATCTTGTCTCTAAAAAGATAATCATATGTCTAATTCGGATTAATCTTATCTCAGTAGAGATAAGATTAATCCCAGTAGCAAATACTGCAGTTAACTTTAATCCTTACTCGGAGAAACCTTTTACGGTGTGGTGATTGTGTGGGAGTTGGCGTGACAAGCTTAGGGGCAAACGGATAGAGGGATTGAGATGAACGTGTCGTACCTAGATGTGCTTTTAATCTTCTACCAATAATTGCTGAAAGCTATCATCGTCGTTTCATTTCGATGAACCGGTAATAAGACCAGGCCTGCTGCTGATACAGGTCTATCCCCAGGGAAACATAGAGATACCTGCAGTTGAGCATACATTGTGGAAGAGAACCCAAGCTGCTTTTATACGTCCTTACAAAATTCCTTCCAGATTAGTTATTTTTGGCCGCTAGATGCGCTAGCATAAAGCACTCAGTGACACGTTACTTCTTCGTGTACGTCTATCCAGGTCTGTTTGGCTATTTTCAATTCCTCTCAGGCCTAGTCATATTTAAAACTGTTCAAAATGCCTCTGCCTCTATTTGTGCTCTGTCAACTCTGTTCTGTCAAACTTCATTAAGTTTGTCAATCCTGGCTTCCGACTTCAGTGCTGGTTGTCTTTTCCAGGGGGCTAATGCATGCCTCGGTATGAAAGGAAAGCCTACTCGCTTATTTACCCTTCCGGTAACTTAGGCCAAAATCTCACATGGAAATTGTTATTATACCTCCTGGAGCACTGGCTCCTTTCGAGTTCATTTGAGATAGACGTGGCAACCTTTCGGCGGGTAGCATGTCCGGCGTGGTAGTGAACTGCTAAAGTGCATATTTCCTTTTGTCAGAGTCAGGTAGATTATTTAGCTATGGATTAGAGGTCAAACGAAGACAGCGTCAAGATGCAAGAATGTGAAGTAGAAAAGCAGTGAGTAGGTTGAGACAGGATTCAGTGTTCAAGGTAAACCCTTTCCTTGCTTCAGAAGTGGACAAGTTGTTGGATTGTCCAATCGACATTCGATAGAACGATTAAACCATTATTTGACCTACTCTAGGTCAGCCGAGACTTGTTCTGGCGATAGCCTATTCCCTTCCTTTGAAAGATTCCTCTTTCTGTTTTTTAGTCAAGTGTGATTCACGGAGTTGGAGCACAAGGAGTAATTATTAAGGCCCTGCTGGAGAAGTACGTCCCTACAGAAAATCCGAAAAATATGATTCTTCTTCAGGAAAATTAGAGCTGAGCTGTGGAGAAAATTCTCGAAAGCAGCCGATTAGGTCGAAACTCGGAAGTACATGTTCGGGGAAGCCAAGGTGTTGCTCAAGGTTGCAAACATCTTTTTAACCTTTTACCAAACTTAAGGCATCGTCTATTGATTCTATTGTAGGTGCGCCTGGCCTTATGAATTCCGCTAGTAATGGTATTGTCAGATGGCATTAATTGACTGGCTTTATGCTTTAGAGCAATATCAAACTCCGCCGTCGCCTCTGGCCTGTGTGACAACATTAAAATCAACCGTACTTGTGTGACAGTATCGGAATTAACCGGCGGTTTGCTTTGAAGCAATAAAGAAACCCCGCCGTCGCCTCTTGCATGTGTGCCCCACGACAAAGTAACGAAGCGATTACTTACCCGAAAGCTGGCGAAAAAGCCGAAAAGCTTGCTGAACTTAGCATTTTCTCTGGCGTCAAAGCCAAAACACGAGATGCGGATCGCTTTATGTGTTAAAGTACTTTTGGAATGGTTCAAACGTTAAATTCTATGGTTATAGAGAATGTCGATATAAAGAATATATCCTTAAAGACGGCAGTATTAGTTTGAGTTTCCAGTGTTAGAATTCAGAAACTTTGATATTTTTTATAAGAAAAATGAAAATGTTGTCTTTCGAGATGACAAGTGTACACAGTTGGGGAAAAGGTTCATTAACACGTTAAATTTGAACTTTCCATAAACGGTAACCCCTCCTAAGTTTTCGGCGAGAATGAACTGTGTTCTTTGATCCGGCTGGATTCGTTGTTCGCAAAATGTGTGTACTAGGTTAAGCCCCTTCTTGTACTAAATCTCTTCTTGTGTTGTATTTAGTACCCTTACAATCATACAGCAAACATCATGCTCTGAAATCTCAAATGAACTCGAATGGAGCCAGTGCTCCAGGAGGTATAATCGTAGGATTAAACGAACCTACCTTAGGTGAAGTTTGATCCTGGTTATGCCGACTAATAGGAGCACTGGCGTAATGACCCTGGCCCTCCCATTTGTTTATGATGTTAGCTGTATGAATCTCTCTAAATCCTGACATGCTACCCGCCGAAAGGTTGCCACGTCTATCTCAAATGAACCATCATTACGCCAGTGCTCCTATTAGTCGGCATAACCAGGATCAAACTTCAACTAAGGTAGGTTCGTTTAATCCTACGATTGTTTCTGTAGCCGATCTGGCTGCGGTTCGCCGTTGTATTTTTTAGGCGTATTATGAGCGCTACCTTCCGGCCGAAATTGTACTACAAGAAGCGCGTAAGATGGCGTTCGTATCAGAAAAGAGGGCGATTCTGGCGATCTCTTGGATTCACTTTCCGAAAAGCAAAGCTAGAATCCACCGAGCGCAAGAACAAGCAAAAAGTCGTTGCGCCTTTACAACTTCTCGCTGACTTGCCAAAACCACTTTCCACTCGCGAAGTAGATTTGCTTTCCAAGTGCTGGCGGAAACTAGCGGAGCGCGAGAACAGCTCTGGAAAGCGAAGCGACTTTTAGCCGAAGTCGCAAGAACAGCCGGCGCATAAGCTCGCGGAGCTTTCCAGACCGCCAGAATCGCCCTAAGACTACCTAAAGACACCAAAGTAAGAAGAAGGTGAAGAAAATACGGCTGCCACGGGAAAAAATATGGAAATACAGAAATTTGCCCAGTTGGTTTGGGGAAGTAGGTTCAGTGCTGATGTACTCACTGGCTGGCTTGGAGGTAAAAACAATAAAACAACTCCATTTTGTCTATTTGACTGGGAACAACATTCCAACCACAGCCTTGCCTCAAGTAGCTCCGTCGTGCTTAAATGTTAAGAGAGTAGCCTAGAATGTAGAATCTGGATCTTTGTTCTGCTTTTTCAAAAAGTTCAAATAGTTCAGTACTTCTTCTGGCTGGCATCTGGAACTTTACATTCAAAACAAATTTGCTTATTTGAACATTATTTAATTTAACAAACAACGATCGCTGAAGAAAACATTGTCATTAAAGTTTAAATCCCATTCCAGGCAACTTATTAATTATTATACAGGACTCCTTGCTAATTGTACCACCTATATATTTGCATGAATTTGCACCACCCCTAGTAAACTTGTGTAAATAAAGATCAAACCACAATGATTGTGTGAGATTGTGTGGAACATCAAAATACATCCATCCTGACAGAATTGAATAATGCCAAACATCATCTATTTATTTCTATTTCTTCTTTGAATGATTACCTGGTACTAAACAAAGCCGAGAAGGCACTAACATGTGTGACAGAAAAACGCTGGCCCTAATAGTCATGCTAACGCCATTACGGTTAGCCTGGTGGCGTAAATAAACATGCGAAAGGTGCAAAATAAAATTTGAAACAGAAGATGGTGACAAAACAGTTCGACCATGGTCTAAACAGAAAAAATATTAGTTTGTAGAGAATAAGTAGACCTGCCCAATTTTACATATTTGGTAAGTTTAGAGGCTGGAAAGAAACAGTGGGGATTGCATGTATATATTTCATTCTTTAGGGGTGGTGCAAATAGCAAGGTGTCCTGTACTGTGAAGTACTTGGTGAAAGTCTGTTCTTTAGCTGTTTACTTGCCAAGGGAAAAGAATATTCAACTTTTCTGTTAATTTTGTTCTGCTTCTGCTTTCGTTTTTTTTTCGCAGAATGGAAATAACAACACCTAGGCTGATGCAGCATTTACAAGTAAAGGAAAACTTGAACAGAATCCGGTCTTGGTACCAAGATTATGTTTACACACAGAGGGAAAAATATATTTGTTCAAGTCAGAAAACCTGGCAAAAATAAATTCACCAGCCAACAAAAAATTGTTTTGATGGGCATTTATGACATCAGTACTGATGACTGCTGCTCTCAAAAGATAGCTATACTTTTATTTAGTCTTTTCACCAGGGCCACAGACGAGATTCCTTTCAAGTAATTGCATACTTATTTTTAGCACTTCCGTAAATTTTAGACCACATTGTTCTATTTCATGCCCCTAAAACAGTTCAAATGGAAACAATATAATGAACTGTATTATCGGTCAAGAGTTCTGTTTTGGTAAGTTTGGGTGCAAATTGTTGGTTCAGTAAAAGCTTATAAAGACTATAAAGGCTAGGACACTAAATGCTTTGAAATTAGCTGCAAAATGCAGCTAGGTTCATGGAAGCTTTGTAAAACAGAAGAAAACACAGATAATAATGAATGGATTTTTGGATGTTTGAATGGATATTTCTCTTCTAGGCTTGGAATTTGGCAGCTCTGGTTCTGCCGCTTTGGTGCAGATTGCTGGAGGTCCTTGTGCAGTTTTGGCCCCTCTACAGGCTTTTGTTGTCAAGAATATGCTTTCAAGTACAAAAACTGTTGACCTGCAAAGACTACAGGTAGAGTCTTGTTTCCTTGAGTTATGTTTCACACTCTCTAGTCTATCTTGGTGTTTGATTTGTTACTTCATATTTCATCTCTTTTGCTGTCAGTTTTGCTTGTGATGCTTACCATTCAAGCTAAAACGTATCTGAGACACTAGAATATGAATGCAAAATTCACGTAATACTTGGCTATGAAGCTCCTAAACTTGGTGTTCACTTCTAAAATGCAATTGGTAACAGTACTGATAAAATATAAAGAGTGTTCCACCCTCGTGCCAATAGTAACTATTAGGTACTAAACCCGTTCCAACCTCACGAAAAGTTACTACGCTGACTGTTCCAGCCTTCTCAAAATAGTGACTGATAGTAACTATTTGCTTACCACGCCCAGGAGTGTGGTAAGCGTAGTGACCACAAATCTCTGTCACATGATTGGTCGGATTCACTTGTGGCAGGATATTCCGCTGGAAAATAGAAAAGTCGTTCCAGCCTTGACGACAAAAAGGCAGAATTTGTGACGTCATGCATAATAACTATGGTAAGTAGGATGGAACACGCTCATAGAGATCCATGTGGAACAGAACTCAGAGCATACCTTGTTCGCAAGGCTACAACCGGCTCCAAACGAAATACAGGCTCAGCGGCTTGATGAAATGATTGAATTCAGGAGGGGAAAAAATCAGGGGGGAGCATATCTGGGTGGCATGGCCTTTGGATTTTTGATTTACGGAATATCATTTAAGGTCTCTCACCAAACTTCACTTTAAGCCAAGCTAACCACCCGTACCCGTTTTCGCGAAATGACGACATCTTTTATCCTTTCGCCCAAGTCCGACTATTCCTGGCTTAGACGGAAATCCCAACCCTAACATCCACAGTCGAGGTTTGAGCAGATAAAAGACAGGCAATCGCGTAACAAATGGGGAATCGCGTAACAAATGGGGAGAAGGAACACCAGTTTTTAGCAGCGATAGCTTTTTTAGGATCTCAAAACGTAACCTACGACTTCGTAAAAGTCGTCTGTCTGTCAGCTTTCCAAGGTAATGAGATATTTTGATGAAACTTGGCGTGAGGATGCTTTGGTTCAAGGGCCAGGATCGAGTTCGTAGATGGGCTCTATAGCCCTATATTCAGGGGTGGGGGAGGGGGTTCAGTTAAGGGGTGAATGAAAAATTAAAAAACAAAAAAAATAATGATTTAGGGGTAAGAAGACATGCTGAAAATGACATGCTGGAACGAGGCTCGGTCCTTTGGCCTTTACGGTTGTGGCCAACAAATTACTTAAAGAGCTCAGGAACAGGTACAAATTCGCAGATGACCTATCTTTGTCTGTTTTTCGTCTTCTGTCTGACTCACACACCATCGACCCTGTACTTAGAGTACTGACGCAATTGAAGTCGGAAGCGGAAACAGTCAAACTAGGCATAAGCGAAGAAAAAGCATACTGTTCCGAGTCAGCTTCCTGAAAAGGAACATCCCCGAACTGCCAGCATGCGAACCCTCTTCTTCGCAAAGCATCAAGATCCTTGGTCTACACATTGACAACGATCTCCGACGGCATTCTCACGTAAATCACCTTGTAACAAAGGCAGCTGGTCAACTAAAATCTTTCGCCTGTTTACGAAGGTTTGGCTTCAGCAGAAAGGCCCTCCTAAACTGCTATAAATCTTATGTTCGACCATTAACGGAATATGCATGCGTGGTGTGGCACAGTTCTATATCTGATGACCAAACTCAAATAATAGAACAAATCCAAAAACGTGCATGCAAAATAATCCTTAGGACTGACTACAAAGACTACTAGAAGAGTCTAGAAACGCTGGACATAACGACGCCATGCCAGCGGAGGCACGAGCTAGTCATGAGCTTTGGCAGAAAGATACTGGCATCTGATCTGCATAGGGACTTCCTTCTAGAATATGCCAGCAACATCGGCCGGCGAAACACTAGGCTAAATTTACTTCAAACGGGGAAAAAACTACTGAAGTCCCCGTCTCATGCCCATTCATCGGAACGATTCCTCAATTCTTTCGTGCCATATTTTACCGAACATTTTAACGCTCTTTAAAAGTTGTTGTCGTTATTTCTTTTCAGCCCGTTTCTTTATTTTTGTTGTGACATAAATAGTTTTACCATTGCATCTTTTTATCTCAATCACATTTGTTTAAATTCTAGAATAGTAGTGACACTTATGATGAATTATTTTTGTACTTGTCATTTTAATTCGCGTCCGTATTTTCATGAAATGTATTTTAAACCGTGAGTTGTATAATAGTAGTGACACTCATGACGAATTATTTTTGTACGTGTCATTGTAATTCGCGTTCGTATTCTGATGAATTGTATTTTAAACCGTGAATTGTATATATAAATCATAGGTTACCATTGTAAATATATCCCTTGGTTGATCTTTTTATTTGTAATGACATGTCCACACTATTTTTTGTCTGTAAAAGATATCTATGGATAAAAAAACCGAATTGTAATTGTAACACGTAAATGAAAATCATTTTCTCGCGGGACAAGTAGTTTGCCCGGAATCCGGCTAAAACCGGAAAATTTGTTAAAAGTAAAAGTAATTCTAAGTAAATTAGATGTTCGATAGGGGCAAGAGGACATGCTGAATCCGTATATGACAATGATTTTCCACCCATACATTCTCCCTGAATCCGGCCGAAACCGGAAAATTTGTTATAAGTAAAAAATTTGTATCTAAAGTTGATTAGAGGTTCGATGTATTGGAAAGGAGGCATGCTGAATCCGTATATGAAAATTATTTTCTCGTGGGACAAGCAGCTCGCCCGGAATCTGGCCTAAACCTGAAAATTTCTTAAAAGTTGAAATTTTATCTGTTCCTAGTTGATAAGGGTTTCGATATAGTGTAAGAAGATATGCCGAATTCTTTTTTTAGCTTTATTTTTTTGGCGGACAAGTAGTTCGCTCGGAATCCGGCCGAAATCGAAAATTTGACAGAAATTCAAGATGCAAGTGTTACCCTTTCGGATCTTTCCTCGTCGCTTTCAAAAATCATGGACAACAGTGCCCAACCAGCGCACGACGTTATCCACTGCTTCCTGGCCGAAGATTGAAAATTAAGTGCCTTTTTCTGTGTGTTATGTGTTTTATTTATTTTCTTCATTTACTCCGCTTTTTATGGCTCAAGTGCCATATACCGATCACAATTCCGTCTGTCGGTCGGTCCGAGTTTTTTGTCCCACATATCCGAGTTAGAGTACTTCCAGATGTGCTAGGACAATGAAACTTGGCAGGCATATCAGGGACCCGACCAAACTAACCTGGAAATAATCAGTTTCCCGATCCGACCATATGCGGGGGAGTGCGGGGCGCTGGAAACTTGAAAATTTAGGGCATTTTGTCACTTTTTTCCGAGTTAGGGTACTTCTAGATGAGCTAGGACAATGAAACTTGGCAGGAATATCAGGGACCCGACCAAACGAACCTGGAAATAATCAGTTTCCCGATCCGACCATATGCGGGGGAGTGGGGGCGCTCGAAACTCGAAAATTTAGGGCATTTTGTCACACTTTTTCGAGTTAGGGTACTTCCAGATGAGCTAGGACAATGAAAATTGGCAGGAATATCAGGGACGTGACCAAAGTAAACCTGGAAATAATAAGTTTCCCGATCCGGCCATATGCGGGGGAGTTGGGGCGCTGGAAACTTGAAAATTTAGGGCATTTTGTCACACTTTTTCGAGTGAGGGTACTTCCAGATGAGCTAGGACAATGAAACTTGGCAGGAATATCAGGGACCCGACCAAACTAACCTGGAAATAATCAGTTTCCCGATCCGACCATATGCGGGGAAGTGGGGGCGCTGGAAACTTGAAAATTTAGGGCATTTTGTCATACTTTTTCGAGTTAGGGTACTTCCAGTTGTGCTAGGACCATCAAACTTGGCAGGCCTATCAGAGACCCGACCAAACAAACTTATAAATAATCAGTTTTCTGATCCGACCATTTGGGGGGGGGGTGGAGGGCAGGGGAATCCGGGAAATTGAGAAGTGTGTAACTTTCGAACGGATGATCGGATTGTAATGAAACTTCATAAACTGAATAGAATATATATCTGTAATGTCCCATTTAAAGTCTTGACCGGATTCGGTAGCCAGGGGGGAGTTGGGGGGGGGGGGGGAGACCGGAAATTTCAAGAAACGGTTAGAATGAAGGGATCGGAGTGAAACTTGCTGGGAAGAACAAGCATCTGCCCTAGATAGTCCTTTAGACCATTGTACTGGATCCGGACACTTATGGTGTGGGGGGGGGGTTCCCGGATTTCCGGTGATGGTGGTTTTGGGGATTTTCACGATGAAACTTGGCAGGCATATCAGGGACCCAATCAAACTGACTTCAAAATAAAAATTTTGTCGATCAGATAATGGTGGGGGAGTGGAGGGAGGGGAATCCGCAGGGGAATCCGGGAAATTGAGAAGTGTGGAACTTTCGAACGGATGATCGGATTGTAATGAAACTTCATAACTGAATAGAATATATATTTGTAATGTCCCGTTCAAAGTCTTGACCGGATTCGGTAGCCAGGGGGGAGTTGGGGGGGGGGGAGACCGGAAATTTCAAGAAACGGTTAGAATAGAGGGATCGGAGTGAAACTTGCTGGGAAGAACAAACATCTGCTCTAGATAAGTCCTTTAGACCATTGTACTGGATCCGGACACTTATGGGGGGGGGGGGGTCCCGGAATTCCGGTGATGGTGGTTTTGGGGATTTTCACGATGAAACTTGGCGGGCATATCAGGGACCCAATCAAACTGACTTCAAAATAAAAATTTTGTCGATCAGATAATGGTGGGTGGAGTGGAGGGAGGGGAATCCGGGAAATTGAGAAGTGTGTAACTTTCGAACGGATGATCGGATTGTAATGAAACTTCATAACTGAATAGAATATATATTTGTAATGTCCCGTTTAAAGTCTTGACCGGATTCGGCAGCCAGGGGGGAGTTGGGGGGGGGAGACCGGAAATTTCAAGAAACGGTTAGAATGGAGGGATCGGAGTGAAACTTGCTGGGAAGAACAAGCATCTGCTCTAGATAAGTCCTTTAGACCATTGTACTGGATCCGGACACTTATGGGGGGGGGGAATTCCGGTGATGGTGGTTTTGGGGATTTTCACGATGAAACTTGGCAGGCATATCAGGGACCCAATCAAACTGACTTCAAAATAAAAATTTTGTCGATCAGATAATGGTGGGGGGATTGGAGGGAGGGGAATCCGCAGGGGAATCCGGGAAATTGAGAAGTGTGTAACTTTCGAACGGATGATCGGATTGTAATGAAACTTCATAAACTGAATAGAATATATATTTGTAATGTGTTTAAAGTCTTGACCGGATTCGGCAGCCAGGGGGGAGTTGGGGGGGGGGGGAGACCGGAAATTTCAAGAAACGGTTAGAATGGAGGGATCGGAGTGAAACTTGCTGGGAAGAACAAGCATCTGCTCTAGATAAGTCCTTTAGACCATTGTACTGGATCCGGACACTTATGGGGGGGGGGGGGGTCCCGGAATTCCGGTGATGGTGGTTTGGGGGATTTTCACGATGAAACTTGGCAGGCTGCAAATAATCAGTTTCCCGATCCGACCATGTGCGGAGAAGTGGGGGCGCTGGAAACTTGAAAATTTAGGGCATTTTGTCACACTTTTTCGAGTTAGGGTACTTCCAGTTGTGCTAGGACCATGAAACTTGGCAGGCATATCAGAGACCCGACCAAACAAAATTAGGAATAATCATTTTTCTGATCCGACCATTTTGGGGGGGGGGGGGTGGAGGGCAGGGGAATCCGGGAAACTGAGAAGTGTGTAACTTTCGAACAGATCATCGGATTGTAATGAAACTTCATAACTGAATAGAATATATATTTGTAATGTCCTGTTTAAAGTCTTGACCGGATTCAGCAGCCAGGGGGGAGTTGGGGGGGGGGAGACCGGAAACTTCAAGAAACGGTTAGAATGGAGGGATCGGAGTGAAACTTGCTGGGAAGAACAAGTATCTGCTCTAGATAAGTCCTTTAGACCATTGTACTGGATCCGGACACTTATGGGGGGGGGGGGGTCCCGGAATTCCGGTGATAGGTGGTTTTGGGGATTTTCACGATTTAACTTGGCAGGCATATCAGGGACCCAATCAAACTGACTTCAAAATAAAAATTTTGTCGATCAGATAATGGTGGGGGAGTGGAGGGAGGGGAATCCGAAATTTTCAGTCATGCGTAATTTTGGAATGGGTGATCGGATTCGAGTGAAATTTAAGAATTGAACAGAGGACATTTCTCCGATGATTTTTTTCATATCCGGACCGGATCCGGCGACTATTGGGGGGGGAATACGTGACCCGTTTAGAATGGAGGGACCGGGATGGAACTTTGTGGGAAGAACAAGCTCTAGGTAAGTCATTTGCTAAATCGGATTGGCTACGTGCACCGCGGGGGAGCTGGGGGGGGGGGGTGGACCGGAAATCTCGGGAAACGGTTAGAATGATGGTATCGGAGTGAAACTTGCTGGGAAGAACAAACATCTGGTCCATGTAAATCTTTTACATAATTTGACTGGATCCGGAAACTTGAGGGGGGGAGGAGGGGGTTTCCCGGAATTCCGTTTTTTGGGGGATTTTCACGACGAAACTTGGAAGGCATATCAGGGACCCGGTCAAACTGACTTGGAATAAAAAAAAATCCTCGATATGAGAATCTTGGGGGGGGGGGAGTTTAGGGAGGGGAATCCGGAATATTGAGTCATGCGTAACTTTGGAACGGGTGATCGGATTCGAGTGAAATTAATAATTAAACAGAGGACATTTTTCTCTTGTGACCTTTTTCATTTCCGGACCGAATCCGGCAATAATTGGGGGGAGGGCGGAAAATACTTGACCCGCTTAGACTGGTGTGATCTGGATCGAACTTCGTGGGAATGACAAACAGATGCTCTGGATTAATCATTTACAGATGGCTCCGGTTATTGTGGGTGGAGTTGGAGGAGGGGGGGGGGGGGTCTGGGATTCCGGTGATCGCGCGTTAAGGTACTTCCAGATGTGCTAGGACGATGAAACTTCGCTGGAATATTGGAGACTCAACAACATTTGCTTAGAAATTGCTACGTCCCAAATCCGATTATTCCTTAAAGTACCAATCTTGACCGCAAAGTAAAAAAAAATACTTTTAAGCAATATATGCATTTTCGTGATGCCCATCAGCCCATTAGCAGTTTTGACTCAAGGGCTTTGCTTACAAATGAAGTTCCAGCTCCCTTAGAGCGCGCATCTCAACCGCAAAGTCGAAACTTACTTTTGATCAATCAAATCATCTTGACACATGCAAGTGCCATATGGGCTTACAGCTCTTGTTCAAAATGGCGTGTCGTAAATAAATTACTTACTTACTTACTTTATATGAAGTATAACACACACGCTGAAACCATATCTGAACTTGGTTTTCTGAGATGATTAGCTGTTGGCCTTAATCGGTTTCTAAATTTCTACAAGACCTAATTGTCTTGATCAAATATTGAATTTTTGGGATTCCATCGGCACCTTTGGTCTTGTTAAGAATGCTCTGAACCTGTCGTTGCCATAGTTGCCGTCTTTTTTTGCCAGAGCATTGATTCACTGCCTATTGCCTACTGGCCATGTCGAAAAACTTTCTGGGAAAGACTCAACGCCGAAGCTTCAAGTCTTTGTCAGAACTTGGACAAATCGATCCTAATCTACCCTCTAGATTTTGCGTCATACATTTCCACACTCTCGTGTGGTCCGTTGTCAAGATCGGACTAGATTCCCACCCTACATTAGGCCTACAACTAATTTTGTGAAAGAAAGATTACAAAAAAAAGAACATATTCAAAATATATGTAATGATGAAATGTTCATAATATGAAATCTGAAACTCATCAGTAGATCATTACCAGTTACTGACAGATGATTTGCTATGCTAGTGGCAGGGATTTAGGAATCCCGGCACTGCAGAACAAAGAAACGGAGTGACGGGAAGTGAGCAAAGGTTGGGAGACCCTCCACCGTTTACAACCTGAAGGACTTGAATGCTTTTGAAGTCATGTAATTGTTCATGACAGTTTAGTCCAAGAAAAAGCCTGCATGCTTCACAAAACAGGGAGGGTTTGGGTTCTAGCAGATATGCTGTATTTTAAGACCGTATTTTACGTATCGGCACCTGACAGGTTGCAAATGTGATCCCTTAGGTCTAGAAATTAAATTGATAACGAAAAGAGAAATTTCTTAAAATTTATTTCCGTATGTAGCTATGATTTTCCACTGCGTAGAGTCGAGCGTCCCATGCGAAAAGCCTGCGCTTCATTTGAGGCTGATTTAAGGCGGCAAGTCATTAGCTGCGTTTTCGCTGATACCATGGTATCTGTTACCACGGTAAGTGAATCTGCAATTAGTCGTTTTGCAGTTATCGTGGTATATGATACACGGTGCTCTGCAAAAACGACTATTGCCGAAATTGCACTTTTCGAAGTCATCCCAAAAGAAAAACAGATATCCAGTTACATCACTATGTGCTAAACTTCTTTCCCACCAATCTGACAAAATTTGATGAACTTTAGATGACTTTTCGGATACCACGGCCAGTTACCACGGTCGGACCGTAGTATCTGAATATCTGATACCACGATAACTGCAAAAACGCCTTTTGACCGTGGTATCAGATACCACGATAACTGCAAAAACGACTTTAGACCGTGGTAACAGATGCCATGGTATCAGCAAAAACGCAACTATTCTTCGTACGTGAGTCTTCTTCAGTAATATGGAACGCTCCAGACAGCAAATGCTCCACTTCGACCTCTTCTTCTTCTTCTTCAATAGGGTTGTGGCCGTTTCGGACGGCGGTGAGCTCCTTCAGTTTTCTACTCGGTTATGAGCAGTAATCGTCGCCCTCCATTTAGTCCATTAGTCCGAAGATGGACAGGAATATATTCTTCTCGTGAGAAGAGCCGAGACTGAATTTGCCTCATCAAATCTGTATCAAATAAATCGAAGCCTTATTGGATGGAACGCTCAACTCTACGCAGTGAAAGTCATACCCCACCACCATATGAAAAGCAGATTTAGAAATTTCTCTTGGTTGTATTATTTAATTTATAGATTCAAAGGATTGCATATGCAACGTATCAGGTGCCAATTTAAGGAAACATTTTACATTAGAAAGTCCAGGTTTTGAAAGTTATAGGATTCAGGCTTTACGATTTTATTTTATAGATTCCGGATTCCGCTCTTGATGAACTTCTGGTGTGCGCCATGGAAGAAATCCTTCATCAAGCCTGTCCTGAAGACCATGCAATTACATTGGTCAGGGAGAGTTCAACTCCTACAGACATGGACCCCCAGACCATGGAGCCCCTTGCTACCTTTTATAACAGTGTTTGCATTGAAGCTGCCCCCAGTTCCAACCTAAAGCAGATACTGACAAATCTCCTACCGAGTTTCAAAGGGAAATATGGCATCCTGTGTTTTCTCTATTCTGTCCTTATGTCCCATGGACTTGATGCCATAAGAGAGGAAATGAGTGACCCCAGTGAACCACTAATAGAACCCCAGCATGGACATGGCTCCCAAGCCCTTATAAATCTTTTTCTGACTGGAACAGCTGCGAGCTATGTGTGGGATGGGTGCAAAGATTTGGATGGATTCCTCCTAACAGGAATCAGCAAGCAGGCCGAAGTGGGCTATCTCTCTTTGATGGAACGACTGAGATATATTGAAGTTGGGACATGTCTTAGGTCTCCCAGGAATCCAGTATGGGTTATAAGTTCTGAGACACACTTGACAGTGATCTTTTCTACAGAGAAAGCTCTTGTGAGTGGAGAGACACCTAGTGAGAAAGCAAGAAGGATTTTTCAGAGTTATGATCCCGAGGGGGGCAGCTTCATTGCAGCTGATAAGCTCGGGGAAGTGCTGAGTCAGTTGGGTCTGGAATCGGACCCTGAATATGTTAATCTGATGAAATTAAAGCTGGACTCAGATGGATTGGGAATTATTTTATTGCCAGCTTTTATGGAGGAGTATTTTCCGAAGCAGACAAGCTCAGTACCTGATATGTTCCCCGTGTTTCATTGGAATGGGATGGTGAAGTCCAATAGAGATGGGGTGGTGAACTTCAAGCGAGGATCTGCCATTCTGTTGGAAACCCACGTCTCAAGCTCTGGTAGCAATGATTCAGATAGACTTCGGATGGTTTTACAAACTAAGTGGCCATCACTTGATGTTGCTTGGGACCTGGGCCTTCCTTCCATTGACTAGTCTTGATTGTTAAGTGTAATATATAATTGTTTTTTTTTTATGTTTTGAAACGTATAATACGAAATTGTTTTCTTTGAAATCGCCTGTAGAGAATGTTCTTATGGATATTTCGGTCACTTCAGTCCAGGGTGGCGCCATCCGCAGCACAAGGTCCCCAGTTCCTCATTTCGACTTCTGGAAAAGAAAAAGAATTAATGAAATCGACTGAAAGCTGACCGATCCTTCAGTACATTTTCGGGTTTTCTTTTGTAAAAACGCTAGCTTACTGAGAGCGTGTTCCAGGTTCAAGGTTATCTTTATTTGCAAAAAAAAATCTAGCAGTATCACTTTCCGCTGCTGAGAGCAGAGCTCGAGCGCACACAGAAAAAATAAATAAAACCAAATTAACTTAAACATGAAGAATCATACCCAATAACACCTACCCTACACCACCTACACTACACCCTATGTACACAATAACACCACCCTACTTACCGCACCTACTGCGCATGACGTCATGGATTCTGGCTTTTTGCCGTCAAGGCTGGAACGGTTTTTCTATTTTCCAGCAGAATATCATGTCACGGGCGAATCCGACAAATCACGTTACAGAGATGCGTAGTTACCACGCTTCCTACGCTCCCGAGCATGGTAAGCAAATAGTTACTAACAGATAACTATTTCGAGAAGGTTGGAACGGTCAGCGTAGTAACTTTTTACGAGGTTGGAACGAAAATAGTAATTAATAGCTACCATCAGTTACCATTGTTAGTAGGGTGGAACACGCTCTGAGTTGTCCAATGTCTCGACGCCAAAGGCTGTTGGTGGGTTTACACACTGCGTAAAATCCGAGCGTATTTTACGCACGTTTTGAGCTTGAAAACATTTCTAGCAATACGGACGTATTTGAGAAATCGGTCCGTTTTGTATCTAATTACGTCCGTATTGCTAGAAATCTTTTCAAGCTCAAAACGTGCGTAAAATACGCTCGGATTTTACGGAGTGTGGAAATGGACCATAACTCACTCGAATAGTGATTTTCAAAATGTCACCCAGTAAGGTTTGGAAATCGGGAAAGGTGATTCGGTTATCTTATTGGTTGATTTAGAACGAACGGGCTAATTTAGCCCATAAAAGACAAACCGAGGAGGTTAAGTTTTGCAGGACGGAAGTAAGATTAGACTGTAATGCGTCATTATGACTATAGGGTCATTCCAGCGAAGTAAAGCAAGGCAAAAAAATCGATTTCTCAGATTATGACGAAAATTTCTCAGAATGATCTATCAGGGTCCAGGACCTTCCCCGAATTTTTTTTAGCGGCGAAAAATTTTCGGCCAAATATCCCATTGTTGATGGTCGAAAAAGTCAATATTTTTAAAAAATTCGACAAAAATCAGGGAAATTCAACACGACCTTGACATTTTTTTAGCTTCTTACCTACCTTTAGGACTTCAAATCTCGAGATGTTCAAGTATGTAGGTACTCTTCTTTCCTTTTTACGCCGAAAAAAAATTGGGGAAGGTCCTGGGCCCTGGTAGATCATTCTGTGAAATTTTCATCAAAATCTGAGAAATCGATTTTTTTGCCTGGCTTTATTTCGCTGGAATGACCCTATATTTTTTTTTTATAAGTAGTGAACTGAAAGACAAAAATGCTCCTCAGCCGGGATTTGAACCCAGGACCCTCTGCTTACAAGGCATGAGCTCTTACCATTTGAGCTACCGAGGGGGTAGGGGTTTTCGACGGGAGTAGAAAGTTTCTGCAGCTGCGGGGGAAAGTTGGGTGATTATTACCTGGAAGGCTTCGGGAGAGACGGTCGATATTTTCGCATCGAAGAGCATCTGGGTTAGAATAGTGCCGACCATCTGTTCCACAAAGCGGCTTGTACATTCTGTTGACCCTGCAGGCTTTCTTGTCTGTCTGAGCGAACACTGCAAGAGAATAAACACGTTCCGTGAGCGAAACTGTAGGTTTGTTTAAAGTTTAACCGAAAAGGGCTGAGGTAGGACCAGGGGCGTCACGACTGGGGGGTGGGGGACGCCCCCTCCCCCAATGCTGTCGGCCAGTCGATAAAAAATAACCGAGTTGACGATTTTTCGTCAAAACAGTTGATTTTTTCATGAAAACAGTCGTTTTTTCTGAAAATTGGTCGATTTTTCGTCAAAATAGTCGGTTTTTCTGAAAATCAATGGATCTTTCTGAAAATCAGTCGATTTTTTTCAAAACTGTCATTTTTTGTTGTTGAAAACAGTCGTTTTTTCTTCAGAAACAGTCGGTAAAATTCCTCGTCCCCCCCCCCCCCCAAACATTTTGGCTAGTGACGCCTCTGGGTAGGACAATCTAGTTACCCATCGCTTTTTCATAGGCTTGAAGATTCGGCGACCATGCGTTACTTCGTTGCTCCGCCATTCACGAAAACCGATTTTCTTTTAGTGGACTTTTCCTTTCGGATTTGTGGTACCTCCCTGCACTTCTACCTATGTTGCCTGCTTGACGAAAACGATTTACGAAAATAAATATTCAAAAGGTTCCTATTGAGATTAAAGCACACCTCGCAATATTTACTGTTTATGTTCCAATATTCAAAACGATCTGAATACTGTAAAGCTAGGCTCAGCTTTTAAGAAATTATCCACGGCCTTGCCTGTTTTAAGCCTTTTCCCAGACGCATCGACTTCTAGCAAGCTCTCGGCAAAACTCGGCGAACACTCCTCCGGAGCATAATGCATTTGGAAACTAGTGAATCGCGGCAAGTTCAAAGATTAGTGAGGTGTCGTTAGCGTGTTCAGAATGTAACATATAAACTTTGGATATCCGGGTTTAAGAACTACTGAATGATGTTACGGAAGAAGGATGCATTAGCATTATAGGTACGATAATTTTATAAAAATTTTAAATTAAAAACAGATTTGAAAAGATTGCGCATCACTGTAGAACTTTGCGTTGTTAGGACGGCCGTAGCTATTCTCAACTTAATACTCGAGCAAACAGTGAAAAATAATCCCTTAAAGGGCCTCTCTTACCTATGATACTAATGAAACCTACTTCCATAATCACTCCATATATTTCTAAACCCAGAGACCCCAGTTTCGTACGGTACGTTCTAACCCCTCTAACAAAACCACGCTGATTTTCTCCTTGCCGTGTTTTGCTACCATCGATGTGTATCACGCTGCCGACGGTGTCTGTGAGAAGTTTCTTCATCAGTAAAACCGGTTATGTAAATTATTTCCCTGTTTTCGCTACAAATCAACGGGTCTCGGAAAAGTCTTAAAACAGCCAAAACCGTGAGTTATTTGTTGAAAGCACAGCATAGTTTTAAAGTAGTCAAATATATTAAAATACTGTAAGTTGAAGAGTAAATAATGCGAGGGGTACTTTAACAGAATCCAAATAATCCAGTGTAGCTAGTCAGTTAAACAACTATTCGTTTTTGGATAATTATGGCTAATTAATAAACTTGATTTTTGATTTTGAACAATATAACAATAAGTTGGTCGGGTTTACTGCACGTCCGTTATCATGTTTAAAAAATCTCAAGTATTCTGTACGGTATTTGTGATTTGTTGTTGGAATTCCGCGGTCGCTATGTCGTCTGTCCGAACTTCTACGCTAGAAGGACAAGAATCCGCTTGTTTACAGACAAAGTCGCTGTAGCAATAGGCGTTTCTCCGCGATCCCACGAAGTGTTTGCGACTCGAAGAGAGAGTTTTTGTGGCCCACAAATGTGCTTTCCCACCGACTGTAGCTCAAAAGCCAGACAAACAACTGTCGAGGTGATTTTCGATTTTGTTACCCGAATTAGGCAGGAGAATCGAATTTGGCTCCAAAATAAAGTTATAACTGAGGATCCTTTTAGTCCGGAACAATAAGGACGCAAGCCTGGTGTTCTATTTTTGAGATACGGTCTGGAATTTATTTTCAGACATTTGAAATTGCAGCAAAAAAAGTAAGACAAAACAACAACCTCGACGAAACTCAGAAGTGTGTGGCACATAAGTGTGCCGCGGAGAAACACCTATAGTTTCATATAGATCTAACGACTAATGCGATGTCGATAGTCCTTTGGCCAGCAAAAAAAACATGAGCAGCCGCCAATTGTTCAGGATCGGCTGCTTTAAGATACAAGTAAAGAAAAATACAACTTACCTGTCAGGAAAAGAGCAAAGAAGGACAAAATGTAGAATATTTTCATTTTTATCGGTCTTTCCGGGTCTCTTGAAACACTGACTGGCCATTTCCTATCTTTACATTTGCGTTGATTGACTAGCAGCTGCGATAAGCTCCTAATCGATGAGTCATGGAATTAGTGACTCATTAGCCTATTTGGCACCTGCAGCCTTCGGCTCAGTTATCTGTAGCGATCGTAATTTCTGTCCGTCCCTTCATCGGTTAAGGTTAGCTAGTTCGGACACGCGTAGCTCAGGGACCAATCTCCCGATTCTCTGCCCTCGGCTGGGAGTACGATGCGTGGTTGGGGGAAAATCATATGACGCTTCTCGTGCTTTTCCCTAAGTAGGCTACCCCATTTAAAGCTGTGTGGACCTTTGGCTTTGTCTTACGGGGAAACGCCACTAACCCTCGCCCCGACTAAACGGTCGGCGAAAATTACGATCGATCAAGAAAATAACCAGCAGACTGTTGACCTGTTGACTGCAGATCCATTAGAGCCGATTTATTCGATACCAATCGGAGTATGATACTCCAAGCAACTGTGGAAGACAAATGAAACATCTTTAAAACTTCTTGATGTTGAGAAACGGCACATATCGGTCAAAATGATCCTGAAACCTAAAACCCTATCATACATGACCAGGGAAATCAGGAAAGAGAGGAACCGGAATCCCGCTACTGGACTAAACTAAGTACACAACGAAAGGGGACAAAGCTCAGTACGCGAGGTTTGCTACTGCGCGGAATAAGTTGTTCCGACTGACTAAGCAACTGCATCTGGACTTTGTGTCCAAACTCGCTGACGACCGCAAACTTAACCCAAGAAATTCGGAACTACGTCTCAAGTAAAGACCATAACCGCCGCAACATGAAACGTCTGGTGAGGGCAGACAACAGTGAAGCAACCGATCTTCGAGAAATCGCAGAGATTCTAAACAAACAGTTTGCCACCGCCTTCACATCCGAACTAGATGACCAACTTCCTCCAGCTGGATCTGCAATTAGTCGTTTTTGCAGTTATCGTGGTATCTGATACACGGTGCTCTGCAAAAACGACTATTGCCGAAATTGCACTTTTCGAAGTCATCCCAAAAGAATAACAGATATCCAGTTACATCACCAAGTGCTAAATTTCGTTCTCACCAATCTGATAAAATTTGATGAAAGTGAGATGACTTTTCAGATACCACGACCAGTTACCACGGTCGGACCGTAGTATTTGAATATCTGATACCACGACAACTGCAAAAACGCCTTTTGACCGTGGTAACAGATACCATGGTATTAGCAAAAACGTAACTATTGTTCCTCTAGCGCGTCTAGCGGCAACATCGGATTTTATGAAGGACGTATGGCTCATGAATTTTCTTTGGATCTGGTGGCCAGAAGGTATATGCTACTCCAAACCTTGCGATCACTGTAAAAAGTTTCTCCGTACAAAGATTAAAGTTAACTGCAGTATTTGCTAGTCGGATTCATCTTATCTCTATTTGGTATGAATCTTATCTGCGTAGAGATAAGGATAATCCGAGTGGCAAATACTGCAGTTAGCTTTAATCCTTATACGGAAAAACTTTTTACAGTGATGTCATCACTGGTGTCCAGTGGCGTCCCGAGGTGGGCGCAGCGCCCCCCCCCCCCCCATACATATTGGACATTCGTCAAATTTTGGCCGAAGGCGAAAATTCCGGTCTAAACGGGCTTTGCGGTGAAGCCATGATGCCCGTTTTATGAAATCTTTTGTCCCCACAATTCCAAATTTAGCGATTTAACGTGTTTATTGGTTCCCATTCTTTATCGAATTTGGTAAGTCACTTCTGTTCAGTCGGCATCGGTTTCACTGCAGTCGATCCGTCCCTTCGTAAATTGACTTAACGTGTTTATTTGATCTCATTCATGACCGAATTAGATAATTCACCGGACTTTAATTAAGTCTGGATGTGTTCTATCGCATTCGGTTAATCCATTTCATCATTCGGCGATTAATCAGATTCGTTTGGTTCTGATTCGTTACCGAATTCGGTAATTCACTGGATTTTTGTTTAGTCCGGGTCTATTACCAAAATTGCCACATTCGGTTGTTTTAGGTGGTTCTAACAAGAGTTTTATTCCATAGCGAAAATCGGGTTATATACCGCTCCCGATCTGGTCCTTATTTTTTTAGCTAGTTTTTCTTTTCGTTAGTACAAATTCATTATTTGGTTCACCCCAGTTACTGAGTTCGGTAACTTAAAGCACAATGGGCACCAACTATGCTCTAATTTTTATAAACTGCTTCACACACATACATTTCTGTCTGACTACCATTGTAGAGCGCTTCAAAAATAAGCCGTTTTCTTGTTATCGCATGTCATTACCTCTTCGGCGTCTCCGCGGCGATGATTTCAGAGCGTGGTAGTGCAAGGCGCGGAATTTCAAAAACCCCGCCATGTACGAAAATCAATAATTTTGATGATCTGAGTGATGAGACTGATGATAGTGCCGTGTTTGCTAAAGTAAACCGTCTCTACAGCTGTCAGATTGCTGTAGTGTTACCTGATGAAACTTCTGTTGTAGTATCGGAAAAGTTTTATTTTCTGGAGTTACGATACTGCCCAAAACGTACAAATATAACCGACTTACTTGCTGCTGGTTCCGGGGCTTACAAAGATTTCACAGTTAACACCGTTAATATGAATATTTGTCAGCAATACAAATGATCCGGTGTATATAATAACAGCGAATGGATAAGAAAAAGAAAACTCGTCAAAGCTAGTAAATCAGAAAATCAGTGCAGTCTGCAAAAAACGCCGGAACGATATCTTAGCGAAAATAGGTTGTCTAGGAATCTGCTGATTTCTGATGTAACATTATATTCTAGGGGGTGGTAATGTGGCATCATGATTGTTTGTTAATTTATTAGCTCTTGTTCTTTACCAATGAACGGTAGCTTCAGCTAACCCACGAAAGTTTGGACCGGATCAGGGCACTGTTGTGGGAAATGGAGGGGAAGTCCTGAATCAGTCCTAGATATTTTGTGGCATGCAAAATTCTCGAACGCGTGATCTGATACGGATGAAATTCGTTCGTTGGGGAAAGCACAGTTCCTAGATGTTCTATTTGTATGGCTGGACCGTCTGCAACCGCCAATTCTACCTTAAAAAATACCTTAAATTGCAGCTTGGAGCAATTGAAGGATTTTCCATCCTGTAGCATTGCTCATCGCTTCTTCGGAAATTGCCACGTGGATAACTTATGCTCTGGTCTGGGACTCCAGGGCATCCCATTCCAGTCTCCATGGCTTCTTGCTCCACTCTCTGTCAAGGGAGACTTTGAACTCTTCGATGGTCTTGCTGGATACGGTGTCTTCGCTTAGGGAGTTCCACAGATCAACAACCCGGTTGGTAAGAAAATGGTGGCGTTCCCTCTTCTGGGCGTTGAGCTTCGTGATTTTCATGGAATGACCTCTAGTTCGCTGTGCTGAATCGATGATGAAGAGGTCATGGATTGGATTGTTTCTGATGAGTTTATAGGTGTGAATCATGTCTCCCCTTTTTCTTCTGTAGGTCATGCTGCATAGGTTCAGGGTTCGCAATCTCATCTGATAAGGAAGATGTTGGCAGCCATCTACAATCTTAGTTGCTCTGCGCTGTACCTTTTCAATCATGTCCTTGTCTCCTTTGTAGAAGGGGGATGCAATAGACATGCCAGTTTCTAGCCTTGGCCTGACAAGGCCCTTATAGAGCTTAGTGATCGTTCTTGGGGATCTCGTAGTGAATGTTCGTTTGATTATCCCTAAAGCTCGATTCGCACTAGCGACGATCTTTTCAGTGTGGCTGTGAAACTTTAGCTGGTGGTCAACTATTACTCCCAGGTCCCTTTCCTCTGTGACTGCGGCTAGGGCTTCTCTTTGGCTAGTGATTGGGTTTAGCATGGTATAGGTATGTTTTGTGTTCTTGTTGCCAAAGTGCATGACCTTACATTTGCTTGAGTTAAACTCCAGTAGCCATTGTTTCGCCCAGTCATTTAGCCTATCGAGGTCCGCTTGGATTGAGTCAACCTCTCTTGACGATGATGCTGCTCCGATAAGCTTGGAGTCGTCTGCGTAGAGTGTGAGAAGGTTTCGAAGCAATTGAGGGGCATCATTGATATAGACGTTGAACAGTGTTGGCCCGAGCACAGTTCCCTGGGGAACTCCACTCAACACAGGTACAGGTGATGAAAGTACACGGATTCCTTCGTCGTTAGTGACAGCAACTCTTTGGATTCGTTCTGCTAGGAAGTCTGCGATCCATTCAATGATGTCCGGGTGGATGTGACAGGCTTGGAGCTTTCTTTTCAACCTTAGGTGTGCGACTTTGTCGAATGCCTTCGCTTGATCTAACAGGATCACATCCACAGATATTCCCTTTTCAAGTAACTTGGTGACTTCCTCGTATGACTGTATGAGGTTTGAGTCCGTGGAATGGCAAGCTCGGAAACCATGTTGGTTTGGGGACATGATGTTGTTCTCCATCAGATGTTTGGTGATTGCATCATTTACAATTCCCTCGAGGATCTTCGAAGACACCGATGTTAGACTTATTGGCCTATAGTTTTCAGCTTTGTCTTTGGGGCCTTTTTTGTGTACCGGAATGACAGTAGCTTTCTTCCAGTCGGTGGGGACAACTTTTTCCTCTAACGATTTTCGGAAGATCAGCGTTAGAGGTAAGGATATAGCTTCTGCGGTTTCCTTGAGTAGTCTGGGGTGAATACCGTCTGGTCCTTTCGACTTCGAGGGGTCAAGTTTTTTCAGTCTCTTTTGGACATCAGATTGACAAATGACCACCATTGGCATAGGTACTTTGACTGGGTATTCTGGGGGTTCTGGGACGTTTGTACAGTTTTCTACAGTGTAAACTGAGGAGTACTGTCTGTTTAGGGTTTCTGCTATCTCTCCATAGTCCGTGATCTTGCCAGATGCTGTAGTGAGGTAGGGGATAGAGTGTCGCCCAGGTTTCGCCGAGGATGCATAGTTCCAGAACTTCTTTGGATTACTTTTGGTTTCTGCAGCGATAATATCTTCATGTTTTTTTACGGAATTTCGTGTCAGCTTCCTCAGTCTATTTCTTGCTCTTCTGAATTTTTGGAGTTGATCTTGGGAGTTTGTTTGCCTATATTTTGTCCAATATTTTCTCTTTCTATTCATTTCTCGTTTGATGGCCCTTGTCAGGTAGGGTAGCGTGCGTGGTCTCTTCGCATAAGAGATGGTTGTGTATTTCTCCTCGTGCTTTAGCATTATTTCCTTGAATAGGTTCCAGCTATCGTTGGTTGTCTTATCCTCAAATAGTGCTTCCCAGTTATGCATTCCCCTTAACTCTTCCCGTATTTTCTCATAGTCGGTGTATCTTCTGCAAATATGGTCAGACGATGGTGGTGACAGCTGGAGAGTTGTGAGGAGACAGACGTGGTCGCTTGCTCCAATCGGTGGTAGATGATCGATACTTAGGATCTGCTCTGGATCGTCGGTGATCACAAGGTCGAGTAGTGAGGGAGTTTGTCCATCTCTGAACCTTGTTGGTGATTCGATAAACTGATACAGCGTGTTCTCTGCTAGGTAGTCGAGAAGAGGTGAATTCGTTCCATGACCTTCGTGACTTTGGGGGGTGTACCCTAGGCCGTCAACCCAACTTACATGTGGGAGGTTGAAGTCTCCCAGAACTAGAAGGTTCTTTGGTTTCTTATCTAGTAGGGACTGTAGGGCTTCACATATTACTAGTTCAGACTCCATTGGGTTTGGGCAGCTTGGGCTTCTGTAGAACGTGGCTAAAACTAGAGTTTCCCGGGGGAGCACAATCTCAAGAGCTATGAGTTCAACCCAGTCTAAAGCTTTATTAATACTGATTCTGCTTACCGAAGTGGTGGCCTTCACATAAACAGCGATTCCTCTTCTGGGGTTATCTTGCAAGTTTGTGAATAGGGAATATCCAGCAATACCAATGTGGGCATCGTCCAAAGGGTTGCTCGTATACTTCGGCTTAATTTCGGTAACACTAATCACGTCAAAGTTGTTTTGTGCAGCCAAGACCCGTAACTCCGTCAATTTATTGGGCAAAGAGTCAACATTTGTACTCAAAACTTGGAGAAACTTGGGGCTTCGACGACATTCACTGTCCTGTGCTAAATCACTTTGGCTAGTCTCACTGGCAGTTTGTGCGTCTTTATAACTACTCGACACCGTGTCACTGTGTTCGTTGGTTTTGTCCGGTAGCTCAGAATCTTCTCCAGACAAGACGCTATGAAACTCATCGGACGACTGTTGCTCGTCTTCTGAATTAAATGAAACATTTGAACTATTTCCACAAACAATGTCTAACGAAAAACAACTATTCACTTTGAAACACAGATTGTCTGGCTGGTTAGGCCCACTATTTACATGAGTTGTTGTGTCACTTACGACTCCATCAAGTTGCCCGACAAGACAGGGCTCGCGGGCAGACGCTGGTTTTTTGATACGATGGTATTCCCTCGGATTACAATGTCTTTCTCGCCAGCATCTCGCCTTCTGTACAGTTCTACATACAAAGCTTGTCTCTTTGCTCTTTCCTCCTTTGATACATCGTTCCGGAACTGTACTGTTGCTGTTGCTTTCTTCTCGTAGGACTTTTGTAGTATATCCTTCTTTATTTTCAGGTTGGGAACCGAGAACAGAATTGGTGGGGCTTGCTGTGCATTTGCTCCATGACTTTGTTGATTTTGTTGGGTGGCTGGGATGAGCCGGCGGACATCGGAGATACGAACGTTTGGTAGGGCATAGTCTCTTGCAAGATGGTCCGCAATAAACTTTGCATCGTCTCCCTGTTGTGGCACGCCAAACGTAATTATGTTTAATTTACGTCTCTGCTTGTCACGGTCCTCGGATATCAGCGCCTATTCTTGCAAGTGGCATATGAGCTTTAAGCTCTTGTCTGATCAAGCAGTAAAGTATCCACCTTTTTTTTGCGTCGGGATATAGACAGACTTACTGTAGTGATATTGCTAGAGTACCATGAACATATGTTAGTAAAAATAAACAAATATACAATATACATAAATCAGAAGAATCCTTCATTGACGGCGAAATCACTGACGCCATCTAGCAAAAAAGTCGGAAGCGATTTACTGCTCTGTTGCACGACTTACAGCCCTAGGTTGCGTTTCCAGAAAAATTGAAAGTTTGTTATGCAAGAAGGAAAATTACATTTATCTGATAAATAACTAGTGCAATGAACAGCAAGGCTGTTGTTACTCTTCCAAGGGTTCTTCAGATCTCCGTAAGTCTTTTCTCTACTTCCCTCTTGAGGATGTTTCTGTAAACCACCTTGCATTTCAGGGTCAAGGACCAGGTAAGTTCCTGCCTGGCCAGTTTCAAGGACCAAGATTACAAGAGCAAGCCTAGGCTATTTACAAGTAATACCTGTCCTGTACCTGTCGGGCCAGAGTGGGTCAAGACTACTGGTAGTCAATATATCAGAGTAATTTATTCAAACAATCAGCCGATGAAGAATCGTAGCTGACGTATCCGTTGTAAACAATGTTTGAATAAATGTTTCAAAGTCAGCTTGGGCTCAAAGACTATTTATCAGAGTAATACTTTTCAGTGTGGTGGTGCAGGCAGGGAGCAGGATGGTGCCACCAGGCACCACACAATTGCATTTTTGATGCGAATTCTCCTTGCGATTCTCCTTGCAACTTGACTATTTTGCATTTTTGGACTATTCAAATCAGTTCGGATGAAGCGAATTCTCCTTTTCTCGCATTTTTGTCAGAATCGAGAACGGGGAAAGTCTCGTAGTTCTGCAGAAGTCACGCAGAAGTGAGAAGTTGCTGCAATGGTGAATTCTTGATTCTCCTCTCTCTGTTCTCCTACCTGAGTGGTCAACAGAGTGTGGGTGTGCCTTACCGGGGTGCGGACGAGCTGCCAAATTATTGTTTTTGTCAAAAGAAAAAATGGAGAAACCAGAGGAGCAAAAACAGTAATTTGTATGAGAATTGAGAATTCAGATGCAAGGACGGAGAACTGAGAATTGAGATAAAAAATGCTACTATTTACTACACTTGGCAGAGAGGTCTTTCAACCATTTTGGGCTCTACTAGTAGGCCAGTATAGGGGCCTCTACTCACTACTGCCTCTACTCTAGTAGTAGCAGAGTAGTAGTACTACTGACAGGTTGTAATAAATATTCAGTCCATTCAAGTTTTGTTGTTTCCACAACATGTTAATGTGTTAATAAGTGAAAAATATACCATTGTCGATACCAGAGGCGTTACTAGCCAAAATGTTTGGGGGGGGGGCAAGGAATTTACCGACTGGCTGGTAATTTTTACCGACTGGTTGTGCAGAAAAAACAACTGTTTTCAAGAAAAAAACAACAGTTTCGAAAAAAATCAGCTGATTTTCAGAAAAAAATGACTGTTTTGAGGAAAAATGGATTGCTGTAGAAAAAAATTAACTGTTTGGGAGAAAAATTGCAGCGCATTGTTTTTACCGACTGGCCGACAACATTGGGGGGGGGGGGCGTCCCCCCCTCCCCCCCGGTCGTGACGCCCCTGGTCGATACATACCTGATCAGCTTTATCATTTGCCATTCTCTTAGTAAGTGCCAGCGTGGAATGTAGTAAGAAAAAAATTAAGAAGAATCATACTTGACAGTGCAAAATGGATACGTCTCTATAAAATATAGCTCTGATTTCTAGCTGAATTTTGCACTGTCAAATATGATTCACAGTGAGCTTGGGCTGAAGGAATATTTAGAAAGAGGAAGAAAAACATGACGATCTGCAGCTAGCAGTTGTAAATGCTATTAAGGAAATAAATGAGTTATTATTATTAAATATAAGACTACATCACTTCATTTAATTTAACATCACACAACTTCAAAACTGCCTAAAAAATTATAAAGGAAATTTCAAAGCAACTCTAGTTGTCACAAAGGAGTTTATGAAGTTAAATATTCAGTGCTAAGCTAGGATCTTTAGTTTGTTTTTCCACAAGTTCGTTTTTCCAACTTGAGCAGCTTTGACAGTTATAAAGGTTGCTGTTGTTTCATTTTGGACACAGCTGCTGTTTTTGCTGCTCAGTTGGGTCGTTGATCGGGTAGAGGGTTTTTGTTTCCAACCTGATTGGCTTTGAGCCTGAAGAGGACCCTTGCCAAGAAGGGCCAAAATTTAGCTCTAATAAAATTCAGCTGACTTGTCTGTTTTGCTCTATCAGATATGATTCGCAGTCAGCTTCGAATTGGCCTGAAGGAATATTAGCACATACGTTGAGGCATGCCCTTATTTAGGAGCACCATGACCAAAAGTGAGGATTCTTTTATGACTGCCTAGGTCCTAGCTATGACTACACAGAAAATTTTCTTTTGTTTCAACACTTTTGATGCCAATTTTGAGGTCATGTACAATATCCACAGACGCAACCACCACTTTGCTTTGTTTTTAGCCGTTTTTAAATCAGGATCCTTTGATCATTCAGGTTTTCTCATCTTAACTCATACATTTTCCTGCAGTACAGCGATACATCCAGATTGACGGAGACAACAAATAATCTGAGAATAAAATGCGTCTAATTCAAAATTACTGTTAGCGAAACGATTACGTAATTGAAGGAGGTGATACGGGACTCGTATTAGGGTAATAAGAGTAGAAATAGTTGCTGCGAGTAAACCACTTAGACCGATTTCGGGGTTTTGGGGAACCAGGGCACATTTTTACTGATATACTGAAAGAGAGAGGAAGGTGACCAATATCCTGTACATCTTCATGGACGCAGATAACGGAGGGATTCAGATTTGGTGAAAAAATAGCATGATCGATGTTAGTAACACTGCCAGAATGGTGCACATTTTGTAATTTGGAAGAGAATCCAATAGAGTTTCACTGCGGACAGATTTGTTGTACACATTCGTGTTCAGATCACCGGCCAAAATAAATTTATAATAAATATATAAATTTATAATATAGACTTGAGGATCTCACAGGCTTTGGCAAATTTGTTAATGGCGATCACAAATTTCTTATCATGGGAGATGGTTGTTAATGAGTAGCATTTTTCCGAGGCACACAATTAGGAAATGATCATCCGAATCGTAACAAGACGGCGCAAGGAAATTTAGGCGGCGCTTGATTTGTGTAGAGTGCTCCAGTATTAGGGCATGTCTCAACATATGACTACCAGCGCTCATACATTCGGGCATGCCCTAACACTGGACCGCTGTGCCCTAAAATTGAAGATTGTGTATGGCCTACTGTGCTGCTCAGAGGGATTCGGTGAAAAGGTCTTTTTGAAGTGGAATTTTTGTCTTCATTAAGCTTTGTTTTCTTTCTTATTGGTTTATAT
This sequence comes from Branchinecta sandiegonensis, assembly GCA_030848855.1. NCBI lineage: Eukaryota > Metazoa > Arthropoda > Branchiopoda > Anostraca > Branchinectidae > Branchinecta > Branchinecta sandiegonensis. Next base: position 3,712,687 of record JAUPMV010000003.1, on the reverse strand, counting down.
ATGTGTGGGTTTGTATGCACTCGTCTTTAACACCAAAGGCCGCATTTCCTTTCTTCCTTGACATTTGTTGCTACCCAATAACGAACAGTCTAGTCTAGTACACTAAACCCTTTTTTATAACAGCTGCCGGGGCATGCTCGTATGGTGTATGTGGGGCATGGTGCTGATATGTTACTCATGCATATGTGTACCCCTTATTCCCCAGACTCGTACCAGTAGCCTATACAGGATCGATCATGCCAACACTTCAGTATTATTTTGACCTGGACAATTTTGTATATTGGTACCCCTGTGGGGAATAAGGGGTAAGCATAGGTATAAGCACCTGGCACACCCCCTGTCAGCATGCCCTGGCACTCGGGCGTGGTTATCAGAAAAGGGCTAGTGAAAAATCGGAAATTTTTGAATGACCGAAATGTTGAATGAGTATGGGTAGGCTATACTGTAGGCAATACTTCGGACAGACAGCTAAGCTGAGATCCAAAATCCATTCATTAATCTACCAGTTGCTTGATAACAAATTACACTGTTACTCGTCCATACCACAGGAAGTGTAGACAAACGGTCTAACATATTGGCAGGACCTAAAGAGTAAGCAATAATCAGACTTGGGATCCCATTCTGAATTTTATCTTGTTTGTAAATGGTGCTGCAACCAGAAGCGTTACTAGCCAAAATGTTTGGGTGGGGGGCAAGGCATTTACCGACTGGCTGGTAAATTTTACCGACTTTTTTTTTCAGAAAAAACGACCGTTTTCAAGAAAAAACGACGGTTTTGAAAAAAAAATCGACTGATTTTCAGAAAAATGGAGTGTTTTGACGAAAAACCGACTGCTTTTCAGAAAAAACGACTGTTTTCGTGAAAAAAATCAACTGTTTTGACGAAAAATCGCGGCACTTCGCGCCGACTCGGTTACTTCTACCGACTGCCCGACAGCATTGGGGGGGGGGGGGGGCGCCCCCCCCCCCCAGTCGTGACGCCCCTGGCTGCAACCATTTCGGCTCCTGCGTGAAAGGAAGAACACTGCATTGTTTGTATGTAGCAAGTATGATTTATGGTAATCTAAGATGTGCCTAGGCTATTTGACCAGCAAAGGCTAGGCTATTTGACCAGCAAAGGGCGGGCGCTGGCCAGTTTACTCCTTCTGATCCCAAAAATTCTGAAATATCGATTATTTATTACAGGTACGCCATGCAAGTGCAGCCGCTGAACCTGCCCAAAAGAGGGAAGCAAAAATGAAGAAGTTTAACATCTATAGGTGGAACCCAGACAAGACTGGAGACAAGCCACACATGCAGACCTATGAAGTGGACTTGAACAGGTCGGTTTTGTCTTCAATGAATCCTCCAGATTTTTTCCTGTTTTCGTCGAGAAAATTCGTAAAACTCTGCCTGTTTTAGGGTGTAGTATTTTTGCTTGGATTAAAAATATGGGGACACCTTAACGGATGAGGACCGAACTTTTATATGTTTGATGCTATCTTCTAAAACCCTTAAAAAAAATATTCACCAACTAGCTTTTGGAAACATAGATAAGATATGATAAGATTTATTTACTTTTGGAATCAGCAGCCATGGCAAACTCACAAATAAACAAATCCAGAACAAATATACCCCTGGAGGCACCTATCCTCAGGGGCGTCACGTATGGGGAGGCGAGGGGGGACGCCCCCCGAACGTTGTCGGTAAAAATAACCTAGTCGGCGCGAAGCGCCGCGGATTTTCGTAAAAACAGATAGTTTTTTTTTTTCACGAAAACAGTCGGTACGGTATTTCTGAAAACGGTCTATTTTTCATCAAAACAATTTTTTTTTAAATGGTCGTTTTTTCTGGAAATCAGTCGTTTTTTTGAAAATATTTGTCTTTCTGCAAAAAACAGTCGGTAAAAAATGACCACCCAGTCCGAAATACCTTGCCAATTGCCCCCCCCCCCCTCAACATTTCGGCTAGTAACGTCTGCATATCCTTACTAAAATATACCACCTGGAGGCAACTATCCCTAGGAGCTAGGGCTACCCTGAGAAACCTCGCCAATTGTTTTATATTGTAACAACTCTTCCCCTTGACCCTGCACATTCATACTTCTTTCGCCCACTTTCCAGTCACTCAAACTCAAACTTTCGCATTCAGACATGTAAGGTGATTCTCGTGGTCTAGGTCCGCTAGTTTATGCGCCGTCGGATTTGCGATTTCGGCTAAAAATCGCTTGTCCTTCCAGAGCTGCTTTGGCGCTTCGATAGTTTCAGAAAACGTTCGAATTTTTCAGGATAGCGGACCTACGACTTGAGTGGAAACTGATAGCCAGAAACCCGTTTTACTGAGTTTTTGCGCGGAGAATTTTCGTTTTGCCTTTTGGGAAGTTCATCCGTGAGTAGGCCTGCGCACGAATCGCCCTCACTGTTCTAGAACCTTATTACTCTATATGACCAAGTCCAAAACACGCCAGTGATCCTCAGGAAGAACGAGAAAACGTCTCACTAACGACTCAAACTCAACAACTCATATACGGGACCCCTATTCATGCCCACTCGACCGCCAAACACTTCATGACCACTTGACTCCTCCTCCAAGGTGGCCCAACCTGCCACTCGTCAAGACAAAACCACTACTTGACTCCTCCCCTGGGAGGAACCAACTCTTACCCTCCGCCAATCCGGGGGACGAAGGGGCGGAGCCACAAAGACTTCGGACTCTGTCAAATTTCGGCAGAGTCCATGCCTCGGAACTAATTTAAGCCTTAGAGCTCAAACTCAAATCAACAACTCATATCATAATATCATGAGTCAACCAATCGCGGCGCTCGTTCGGGACAGCTGTAGTTCCGCTTCCGGCTCTTCCGCTAGGTACGCGGCGATTTTGCATCGGCAAGGAGAGTCAGTCACCAAGAGTATTCTGATCTCCTTCTTTTTTCAGCTGTGGCCCTATGGTGCTTGATGCCCTCATCAAGATCAAGAATGATATGGATTCTACTCTCACTTTCCGCCGTTCTTGTAGAGAAGGTGTTTGTGGTTCCTGTGCTATGAACATCAATGGTGTCAACACACTCGCATGCATTAGGTAGGTGGCTTTTGCCGATCTGTTACCTTCCAGAATTCCAGGGATGTGTTCTTGGCTTTATGGGAAACCGCGTTGAATTCTGAATTCAGTTGTCGCAGTCCATTGAAACTGAAAACTCCACGCAAGCACAAAAGCTAGGCCAGCATGATATTATTATATTATTATTTGATTTCTTCAAAACTAAAGAGTGAATATGACATATTCATGTTAGGATCGCTTGTCTGGAAACCGGAGCAAAAAAGAATTAAGTTCAAAAACAGGCATACTTAATAACACAAGGGCGCTAAACCAAGACCGAGTACGAGTCGTTTAACCCATCAAGTAACTTGATTAATAGGTTTGTTCTTTCTTGCTAAACTGAAGTTCTATATTTTTTTTTATAGCAAAATCGACACAAGCCAGAGCAAAGCCACCAAGGTCTACCCACTGCCACACATGTATGTAATCAAGGATTTGGTACCGGACATGAACAACTTCTACCAGCAGTATAGGTCCATCCAGCCATGGCTCCAGCGCGAAGACGAAGCCAAAATGGGAAAAGAGCAGCTGCTTCAGTCTGTTGACGATCGTAAGAAACTGGTGAGTCACAGCTGCAAACTTCATTTGTACCTTCCTCGGCGTTATGCCACAAACTTTTTAACCGGCTGCTCCTTGCGCGACGTGGGTATTTATTGCCCAGGATGTTCCACATTTCTGCTTTTGACCATTTTTCACTTACCACGTAGTGAAAGACTCCTTTTTTTTTCTTATTTTTTGTTGATCTTGCGTACAGTAGAGGTATGCTTATTGAACACTTTTTTTAATGTTCCACTACCTTGGCTTTGTTACTTGCATGTAAAAAAGTAAAATGGAAAAGAAAAATAACAAACTTGATATCAGCTAACAGCCAACTATTTCAGGGTTATTCTGGCACAAACTTTAAGTAGAAATTCAATTAAATTTCTTTGATTTTAAATTTACTAAAAAGGTCCTTCCTCTTTTTGAAGGCCTCTGCAGGTTCGGACCGCCATCTTTTCCATTGAAGGTGCGTTCCTCGTGGCAAACTTTTCAAATTATGAAAAGCAAATCAGGTGTCAGTTGAGTCACTTTCAGCCGTGACTAGCAAAATATTAAAAAAGTGACTAAAGCGTGAGCAGTTTCAAAGTAAAAAATGCGTGGTTTTGGTTTTAATTTTTTCTTCGGCGATTGTTCACTATTAGCAGACGTTCACACAAGCGTACCTTTACTGTATTCCCCAGATGCGTGTGGTTATTTTGCTTTTACTCTACTTTTTCCTCTACTTCCCTCTTCTTATCTAAGCCCAAAGCTGACTGCGAATCATATTTGACTTGCCCAAACAGATAAGTCACTAAGATTTATTCTAGCAATATCTTGGCAAAGGTCTTCTTCAGGCTAGAGATAGAACAAGTGCGCAAGCGCTCAGACGTGGAGTGTGAAAAAAAAATCTTTACTACATCTTATAAACAAGCAGCGTTAGAGCCAAGACATTTTCATCCCCAATAACCAAAAAAATATCGAAATAACATGTTTTGAAATCATCAGAGTTTAAGAGTTCTAATGTAAACAAACCGCATTTAGAAATCCAAAGAAGTTCCTCAAGATCTTGCAAGAACGATTTCACTTTCCATACTGAGTGTCTTGCTAGCCAGTCCGAACCTTTAAACTTCTTTTCCGTTAGCAAGGTAATAACAAATGCAATAAACCAAATGGTAGCAGCCCTTTTTCAGAACTTCATTAATAAGGACATATCATCGATCATATGACGAAACCGTCCAGTTTCCAAGTTCCCAGTTTCCATTGTTGTATACTATGATACCATATGATACGATATGATATTTATTGCAAGAAAGCCCGAGGGCCATGTCAACACAAATATACCAAGGAAAAAACAAACAAACCAAATGGTAAACCCCATTACATAGAAACAAATTAACTCAAAAGTCCTAGCCTACATGAAATTCTCACGAGACCTCATTGCCAGCTTGGGGAATAAAGCTGTGTACTTGGTACCACTGAACAGTGCAAGGTAACCCTGAACAGTGCAGTTTTATGCTAAATGGTAAAATACAGACCCCGACCATCCATACAGGTGTTCTCAGGAGCCCTTAAGGCGTATTCTCTCCGTTCCCCGAGGACTCCACTTGAGGAGTCCCCGCAAATTTTTTTGTCCCGGGGACTCACTCCCCGTATTCTCGCGAGTCCCCACGGACGGTGAATGCTCCGATTATCATCACCATCATCAAAAAGGACTCCCTTTCAGATTCGGAGGGGAATCAATTTTTGCTGGTGTTGGGGCAATGTAAAATTAATTAAAAACAATCAGAATAAACAAAACGTAAAGTGGATCCAGACTAATTTCGTCAACTGTATATTTTTTTTTTTGAACAAAAACCATTTTGGAAGCATTCCCCGTGTTCTCGCTGTTTATGCACGCGGAGTCCGCGTGGAGTGACTCCCTCTATTCTCGCCATTCCCTTCAATTCCCCGAGGAGTCCTCGGGGAACGGCGAGAATACGCCTCTAGTTGGCTTCATTGGCTGATTGGTAGTTGATGTTTGCCACTGGATGAAACTGGCACTGTTCCAAGCTTATCCAGCTTTTGCGGTCAACCAAAGACAAACGCGTAGCTACAGAATCCCAGTCTTCCCGTGCCTTATAGCTGCTTCAGCCCACAGTACTATCTTTTTTCTTACAGGATGGGCTTTATTAGTGTATCCTCTGCGCCTGTTGCAGCAGTTCGTGTCCGTCCTATTGGTGGGTCAACCAAAGACAAACACGTAGCTACAGAATCCCGTGTTCCCGTGCCTTATAGCTGCTCCAATCCATACTATTATCTTTTTTCTTACAGGATGGACTTTATGAGTGTATCCTCTGCGCCTGTTGCAGCACTTCATGCCCGTCCTATTGGTGGAACGGGGATAAATATCTTGGGCCTGCTGTTCTTTTGCAAGTAAGTGATCTTGTCACCATCGTCATCAAGCTTCCCTGTTATCCCTCGCCAAAGGATTGCCTCGTGGTAGTTCAACTAAGATCCGCGTCCGTGCTAGGCTGATGAGTTGCGTCCAACCTTCTGGTGGTGTAGCGGGAATTCGGAATGGCGGAAGGTTCCCTGTCTCTGGATTACGACCTGGAACTGGAAGAGATTGACGTACGATACGATACGAATTTGTTAGGTCAAATAACATAATAGTTAAATAAGACCCTATCAATAAATTATAAAACATACTGTCACTTACTCATTAAATTTTTGTGATATGCGATTTAGCTCTATATATATAATTCAGTTTAAATATTATTACTTTAGTGTATACATTATTGACGTAAAATCAACTAGTCGGCTTACCGCCGTTTCAAGATTTTTAATGAATAAACTAAATTGAAATTGAAATTGAAATTGAATTGAAAATGCTTTACAAAATATAGACGAAAAGAAGATCTATACCGGTTAGAAGCTGATGGTTTGCAGGGCTTACTGCTTACTGGATTCTAACATTTTATTCCCGCATGTCATAGTAAGCTGGTGACGCCGGGCAACAAGGCTTTCTATACCAAGGAGCTTTATACCTTCTTCATAATTCGTGTACTCCTGGCCCAATATCACACGAACAGTTCGCTTCTGCACATTCTCGAGGTCATTGCTTTGTTCCTTACTCAACCCTGGATGCCACACAGGACAAGCATATTCTAAAATACTTAATATATACCCCTGTTTGCCACACAGGACAAGCATATTCTAAAATACTTAATATATACCCCTGTTTAAAAAAGGTAATAAGCAGGAGCATGGGAATTATAGAGGGATACATCTAGGGAATAGTATATCAAAGATATTTTGTAAGATTTTAGATACAAGGTTAAAAAAATGGTTAGATTGTAGGGAGGTTTTAAATCAGGTACAAGCGGGGTTTAGAGAAGGATATGGACCAATGGATAATATTTTCGCACTAAAAGTTTTGATCAATAAGTATACTAAGCCTAGAAACGGAAGGCTGTATGCAGCATTCATAGACCTTAAAGGGGCTTTCGACAATGTAGATAGAGTTTTGCTAATGGATAGTTTGCTAAGGATAGGACTACCGGCTACATTTGTGTTGATGTTAGCAGAGATATATAGGTTAACTCGTTTGATAGTTAGAGTGGGGAAAGAATTGTCAAGAATAATAAGTTACAATTTGGGGGTTAAACAAGGATGTATTCTGTCGCCAAAACTGTTCGGAACTTTTTATAAATGATGTTGTTGAGTTCATGTTAAAACAAGGAGCACCTACAGTTTCATTAGACTTATCTGTGTTATGTATGCTCCTTTTCGCTGATGATATTGTTTTGGTAAGTGATAGTGGAAATAATTTGCAAGTTTTACTTGATTTGTTAAGGGTGTATTTGGAAGGCAAGAAACTGGAGCTAAACACAGGTAAGACGGTAGTGTTAGTATTTAGGAAAGGAGGGAATTTGAGGTCCGAGGATAAGTTCAAATACGCAGGTAGAGAAATTGAAGTGAAAGAAGAACGGACGTATTTAGGAATAAGGTTTAGAGCTAAAGGTAAGACATTTAGTAAACATATTGAAAAGAGCGTAGAGAAAGGAAGATTGTGTTCAAATTTGATTTTGAGGAGTGAACTGAAGGAAATTAGGAATCTCCGGGCCCATAAAGAAATATTTAGGTCTAAGGTAGTTGGGGTAATGCATTACGGGTCTGAAGTATGGGGTTATGAGAAAATAGATAAAATAGAAGTTTTGCAGTTAGGGTATTTTAAAAGGTGGTTAGGGGTTAGTAAATTTACAAATAGTGTAGTGATTAAGGGTGAGTTAGGTCTAACATCGTTGAGAAATGTAAGATTAGTGAATATGGTTAGACTTTGGGAAAAGATTGTTAGTTTGCCACGTGTTAGAATAATAAAATCAGCATATTTAGAAGCGTTGAAAGATGATTCGTCTAATTCGTGGCCTTATTTGGTAAAAAAGATATTGGATGATTGTGGAATTGGTGAAATCTGGAATAATGGAGTAGGAAATGAGGAAGGAGTTAGCAAGCTAGTACAGGAAATACTTAAGAGCCAGGAAATACAGGTTTGGCACGTCCAAAAGGATCAATCCGAATCCCTGAGGCTTTATGCCACGGTAAGAGAGACATGGGGTGAGAGTATAATGTTTAAAGCGGGTCTTAAGCGGGAGGAATTAAGAATAATTATTGAAATGTTGGCGGACACTCTGCCAATTGGTGCTAGAAGACGTTATATTGGTAATTTTAGGCAGAAATCCGGTCCTTACTTCTGTCCGATGTGTGGATGCGAAAATGAGAGTTTGGTTCACATGGTTTGCGAGTGCATGGAGCTGAATGAATGGAGGAAAAAAACAGTACGGTGTGAGTGAGTTTGATGAAGAATGGTTAATCAGAGTTGTTAGGAATGAATGTTTTACTACGATTAAGAGATTGGGGCGATTCCTGAGGACAGCGATGGAACATAGAAGTAGATTTTTGGATTAGAGAAATAACAAAGAAATACTGAAAATGGTTATTAGAGAAGAGAAAGATTAAGATTAAGGAGGAGCTTTTCCTCTTTTTTGTGTTCTTATTTTGTTTTGTGCGTTTTCTTCTAGTATGTGATATTTTTTTGTGATTTTTTGTTGCCATGGCCCTCGGGCTGCTTAGCAATTAATAAATCTATCTATCTATCTATCTATACAATTTGTAAAAATTTAAAAGTGATGGACGACTAAAACCAAAACGCTTTGTAGTTACTAGATTCCTTAGTGCTATATTCGCCTTCTTAATAATATTATGTACATGATCCGACCATGACATCTTTGAGTTAAAGGTCACACCTAAAATCTTCATATTATTTACAATTGGTACATTCAGATCTCCTTGACTAGGAATCTCATTTTTAAAAAAAGAAACTCTCATAACTTCTGACGTTTTCCTGTGTACAGCAAGTACTCCAGGAAAGCTCTACTTATGTCAAACCAAAGTAATCCGAATTTGTTTTAAAGCAACACTTGAAGTACAGTAGAGGTATGCTTATGTGAATGTCTGCTAACAGTGAACGATGTCCAAAGAAAAGATTAAAACCCATACCAGGCGACTTGTACTGCAAACACGTGCAAAAAACATCCATTTCAGCCATGTTCTGTTTAGTTTAGTATGTTTAGTTAGCTGTCTGTTGACTGCCAACTGTTGTTCCTTTCACAATTTTAATCCGGAACGTACCTTCAGCAGAGAAGATGGCGGTCCAGATCAGCAGATACCTCAGATAGAAAAATGAGCACATTTATAACTTAATTTTCTCAACGCCAGGATAACCCTGAAATAGTTGGCTATTGGCTGATTTTTTTCTTGCAATTTTGACTCTTTTATAAGCAAGTAACAAAAATAAACCAGGGTACCGGAAACAGCTAGAGAGTGTTTCATACATCTACTGTTCAGTAACACTGGTGAGTATGTTTGCACAGAAAAGCCTTCAAAGCGCTCTTATAGGCGTATTGTCGCCGTTCCCCGAGGACTCCACTTGAGGAGTCCCTGCGTTTTTGTTTGTCCCGGGGACTCACTCCCCGTATTCTCGCGAGTTCCCACGGACGGGGAATGCTCCGACCATCATCAACAAGGACTCCCTTTCAGATTCGGAAGGGAATCAATTTTTGCTGGTGTTGGTGCAATTTAAAATTAATTAAAAACAATCAGAATAAACAAAGCCAAAAATAAAGTGGATCCAGATTAATTTCGTCAACTGCATATTTTTTTTCGAACAAAATTCATTTTGAAAGCATTCCTCGTGTTCTCGCTGTTTCCGTACGCGGAGTCCGCGTAGAGTGACTCCCTCTATTCTCGCCGTTCCTTTCAATTCCCCGAGGAATCCTCGGGGAACGGCGAGTATACGCCTTATGTCGGTCGTATTTTCACAGGCTTACCGCTGGATGATCGACTCTCGTGACGAGAAGGCAGCCGAGCGACTTGAAAGATTGAGAGACCCCTTCTCCGTCTACCGTTGCCACACAATCATGAACTGCACAAAGACGTGCCCTAAGGTAAGCAGACTGACTTCTCAGCATCTGAAAACGTGTCATAACACTGCAACGCTAATCGCCTGCAACAGGGCATCTGCTACTGTTTATCAAGAATGAAAGAACCTCTGGTAACGAGATCAAACGTCTTGGTGGGGTAAATGTACCGGTAATTGTACGTGCACACACAGTCCGGTTTTCGGAGTCGGCCGCGAATTTTCTCCTCGCTCTTTGAAGCCCAATACACACAGAGAGCGAATTTCGCCACTCCTGGCGATATTCATCGCGACAGGCGTTAAAAAAAAGTACATCGTCAGGTAAACAAAACGCTTCGTCGGGCTTCGGCTCCGAGCCGAAAACAATCGCAAAGCCTGGCAGATAATTCGAAATGAATGTGGAACAGCTAATTAGCCTAATTCAGAGTTGTCCAGTAATCTACGATACTGGTATCAAGGAGTACAAAGACAACGGGATGAGGGAAAATGCCTGGAAAGAAATTAGCCAAGGAATCGGAGAAGAAGGTACAGTAGAGACATGTAAGACAGCACAGCAGTATAGTCAGCAGGAAGCGCTTGTCCTTCATTTTTAGGTTGTGCTCAGATGCCAGCTGTACACAGGCTGTTTGGATTTGGGCTGTGCTGTAGCAGAGCAAGCTACTCCTCTAGACTCCGTACACCTCTGTTTTTTTTTTCTGTTCATATTTCTGGAATTAAAATTCGGGCGTATTCGCTCTCCGTCTGACTCACCCTGCGGTTTCGCCTAGACGTCGGGAGGCGTATTTTTGCCTGGCGATTTTAAGACGCCCTCTATGCGAGTTCCGCTGGACGCATCGCATGTATATTTTGCCATAGCGGGAAGGAATCTCCGATGACAATATCGGTGGGGGGAACCAGAGTTTTGAACTGTTAAGGAGTTAAAATCGTGATTTGTCTTGTAGGGCTTGAATCCTGGAAAGGCTATCGCTGAAATCAAGAAAATGCTAGCTGGATTCACACCCAAGGAACAGTCGCAGATGGACGCTGGTGCTTTACAGAGAGCCGCCTAAAGTATGGTAGAAAGCCCGGTTAGTTGTTGTCTGTTACTGTACGATCACCATCCAAGAAGTTTGTACATTAAATTGTTAAGTAGTCCTGCAGCAACCATACATACTTTCAATTAGCTGTGGACTGTTTTATCTTATCGGTGCAGTGCTTTTCGCGATCGGAATAAAAGATCATGTTTTGTAAAAGCTGTTAAAAAAGGAAGGTATCCCGATGAAAAATACCATGAAGTACCATGAAGTAGTACGAAAAAGTTGCATGCAGTACTAACGATGCTACTACATGCTTTTACTTAAAGTCTACCGTGTTACTGCATACTACTACATGCTACTATTAGCAAGACTGGATGCTTCTATGGCAAGACAGGATGCTACTGGATACTACTACATAAGATTGGACCAGTCTGAGGCGCATTAAATGATAGTATTCTTTGCTATTACATAGTATTACATGCAACGTTTTCGTACTACTACCATACTACTACGCAGGCTACAAATTTTTCATCGGGATCGAGTACCAAGAGCCCCGTTAAATTGGTTTCGTATGTGAATTTACATTTTTTCACATTGAAAGTCGCCTTGCCTCTGATTGTATTGAGATGGGGCTAAGATTTCTCCCTGGTCATGACCCATATTCTTCTCATCCAATTCTTTCAAGAAAAGATGAATATTAAATACTTCTTGAGCCCAAGCTGACTCGGAAACTTATACTCATGCAATGGATTTCGGCCCTTCTTGGCAAAGGTCCTCGTCAGACTGTTGAACGTTAGGGACAACGTTGGGGAAGTATCGTATACTAATCACTTTTCGGTTGGTTTGTCTGTCGGTCCACTGTTCTCGAGTTAAGTGCTAGAATGATGAAACTTGGCAGGCCTAACAGGGACTCGACCAAACAAATTTGGGAACAGTCACTTCCCCGATCCGACCACCGTGAGGGGGGGGGGGGTGGAGGGAGGGGGAATCCTGTATCTTGAGATATGGGTAAATTTCGAACGGGTGGTCGGGTCTTAATGAAACTTAATATTTGGAAAGACGTCATGTCTCAGATCAGATGTGCCACTTTAAATCCGAACTGGATTCAGCGAGTCCAGTTCTTTGAAGGAGCTGTACCAATAACACTATTTTTACTTACACTCCGCTGAATGCTAGAGAATCGGATCGGATCCGGGCACTGCGGGAGAGTTGGAAGGGGGGGGGGGTGGTCCGGAATTCTGGTGATCCCAAGTTAAGGTACTTACAGATGTGCTAGAGTGACGAAACTTCGCAGGCATATCAGGAACACGACCAAACTAAAAGTGCGAACACACGCTGAGGGTTTCCCGGCCGGATTTCCTGTATTTTCGTCAAGTTGAAAAAATTTCAACTTTTCCATATGGAAGTGATGATGGTGCCGCAAATCCGGAAATCCGGGCAGGAATTCCAATCCGGGAGCTCCCGATCCTGACCGTGTGTGTGTTCGCACTGTAACTTGGAAATTCTCACTCCCCGATCGGACCACCGTGGGAATCTGAAATTTTGAGGTTCCGGATTCCCTCTCCCTCGATAACTTTCTCATCCAGTTCTTTGAACGAATTTTCTCTGAAATTACGGGATTGCTGTACCATTTGCACTACTTTTACTTATACCCGCTCAATGCTACTAACAAAAAAAGTATTCTACTTGAGATGAAAGGAGTGAAGGAAAATAGTCAACAGTTAAAACTGAATCCAAAATTTCGACAGATTTGTTTGGTCCTGAAACCCGTAAAGGGCATCTGCGGACAATGCGCTGGATCATAGAGGCTGGGCTGTCCGACAGAAAATCCGCGTTTTTGACAAAGAACTGGGACGTCGTGATTTGCGTACTGAGAGACCTCGCGGCCCTTCAAAAGAAGTTTAGTAGAGTCTCAGCACTATTAGCAAGTTTTTTTTTAATTGACGGCAGGCAGTCTAGTAATGTTTGAAATTACGTTGATCTTGCCGAACCTTCCACAATAGCAGCGTTCGTTGCACTCCGGGCTGTCTCTGGTCTTTTGTCACCGGCAGGGGCGTCGCAAGTGCATTTCGGGGGGAGGGGGGGGGGGTTGCAGAGCCAAAATTTTACCGAATCTTTCAAAAATTTTACCGAATCCCAGAACTAAGAATTCGAGTTTTAAATTATGGAACAGATTATGAACAGAAACGATAAAGTAGGAAGAGTAACAGTAAAGGGCAGCATGAAAGACGATAAGCCATTTATTAGGCGGCATTCTGGCGAAGCCCACATGGAGAATATATTGCCGGGCATGATTGCCGAACAGCTTCTATCTATTGTAGCCAATACAAAATTAAATCGAGCGCCGCAGGCGAAAATTTTCGAAATCATTTTTTTTTTCTGTAGGCTAAGATTCAACTGCTTCTCTTACAGATTCTATCATTTACCGTTGATTAAATACCGAGAGTCTAAGAAGTTCCAGAAACCGGATGGAGCGACGTTCCGGCAGCAGCAACTGCAGTCTAGTCAATATACTACCCATAATCACATAAACTGAGCGCCACCGGCGAAATTTTTTGTTGTTTTTCCTGTCAAATTTAATTTCCATCCAAATTCTAGCTTTTAATGATTTGAAATCTCAGTCCTAAAACTGGCTTAAAACCCCCGTCAAATGACGCGCCTTTCCACAAAATAGAGAATATTATGAAAAGTGCTGCAGGCGGAATTTTCGAAATATTTGTGATTAGAATATTTATGATAGATCGAAAATAAAAGTAAGGACTATCGATGATATCATAGATCATCCCTCTGCGACCAGTACTTCACTCGACCTCTTCTGAGTTTCGAGGTTCGTGGTAACTTCCGAACCCCGGCGATTATAACGAAATAAATTACCGAATCCCAGTTATTATACCGAATAAGTTTAGACCAATAGCATGTTCGGGATTCTATATAACTACCATATCCCGGTTATTATACCGAATTATTTTGGTTAGGAAAGACTACCGAACAATATTCATATTCGGTATACTTTCGTCGAAACTGGAACAACGCCAGGATTCGGGGTTAACTTCCTAGTCCTGGAAATTATACTGAATAAATTACCGAATCCCAATCATGATACCGAATAATTTTGAACCAATAGCTTATTCGGGATTCTGTGTAACTACGGAATCTCCATAAATATACCGAATAGTTCCGGCATCGAAAAATTACCAATGATTTCAGTAAATTCTCTCACCAAATTCGTGATAACTACCGAATATTGGCAATTATACCGAATCCCGATCATTATATCGAAGAGATTTGTACAGACGCCTATTTAGGATTCTGTATAACTACTGAATCCCCGTAAATATATCGGGACAGTTCTGCTATCGAAATTATAAATAACCGAAATTATATTAAACTGAACAATTTTAGTAAAATTTTGGGTCAAGAAGGTGGGGGGAGCCCTTGTCACCTGTGTCCCGTTCTTCTCTTGTAATGCGTTTTTTGGTTTACCATTGGGTAGTCACCGTTGAATGCAAACACGGCCTAAATTCTGGGTTTTGCGCGAAACCCCGTCGATTGACAAAAGTTGATAACTTCTCGGTGAGATAAAAGCGGACACCGGTTAGTTCAAAAACGGGTTATAAAACTGGTGAGTAGTCACCGATGGATGCGAAAACGCCTTATAAGAATTACATGATACCACCGGTGAGAACTCCCGTGACATAGAGAACGCAGCTAATAAATTACGAACTGACGGTAGAGAGCGCCATCTACGCAATTGCTATGGAAAACATTATCGCGCATATAGGGCTCAAGATAGCGTGCACATACGTGAGTTTTTAACATCACTTGCCAATGTATGCTAATCTTTGGGATCCTAAAACGTAAGTGGAGGGATACCTTTGACATCGCAAAAGTTGTCCGTCTGTCTGTGAGCACGATAACTCTCGAAGGGAATGAGATATTTTGATGAAACTTGGTGTGACGGTTCTTCGGGTCAAGAGTAAGATCGAGTTCGTAGATGGGCTCGGTTTAGCCCTACATTTTGGGGTGGGGGAGGGGTTTCAAATTAACGGGTCAACCCCCCTCCCCTCCCCCCCGAAGCTATTGAGATCGTTGATTTAGGGGTAAGGATACATGCTGAACCAGAATATGAAAGTTATTTTCTCGCTGGACAAATAGTTCACCCAGAATTAGGCGAAAACCGGACACAAAATTTGTCGATCAATTTTCGGCTATAGCAGTCCCTACCCCTTTATTATCAAACCAGATTGATTTGCCTTCATGTATATTGACGTATTCAACACGCCATTTGGCCCCAAGCCACGATATGTGTTGATATTTGAAATAAACTGAAACTGAAACAGTATAGCTCTGCGCGAGGATGACGACATTCATTTGTTTATTCTATGGACGTCGGAGAGATCTAGTGCAATCGAACGTCGAAAGGGTGATATATAATGTTCAAACGAGGAAATATGTTATTCAAGCGAGGATGTTGTTCAATGAGGACTCACTGGTAAAGTACAGGTCAAGTTCGTAGATGGGTCCTTTAGTCCTATCTTTAGAGGCACAGGAGGCGTTTCGAATTTACGGTAAAACTATGTATGTTTTATAAGCTAGTAAGATATTCAGGGGGTAAGGAGGTCCGCTGAATCCATATCTGAACTTAGTTTTCTTGCTGGGCAAATGGTTCATCACGAATTCGGCTGAAACTGGAAATTTGGTTGAAGCTCAAAGTTGTTTCTGAAATCGATTGGAGATTCGGTATCGGGGCAAGGAGACATGCTGAATCCATTTTTGAACTTTATTTTAACAGTAAAAATCTTCAAGGAACCTGACGAAGACTGAACGGCGAAGACATGACCCGATTGTTTGAATCAAATGTTAGATTTCTGGAATACCATCGAAACCTTTGGTTTTGTTTTTCTGGCAGAAGCAATACATGGAAATACTACAGTGATATTAGTAGAAAGTCCCAAGGTTGTCGTATTTGGAAAACGTGATAGGCATCACAACGCCCCAGATCAGTAGATGAAAATAGAGAACGCGGTTTAAAATCCGCTGATGCGTATTCCGGTTGTATGGTGGATGGAATAGAAAACGATATTGCAAATAGCCTGAGTTCAGCCAACAGACTCACTTTCACCTTCGTCCCCACAAGCATTTCCAAGCTATAATCTTTCAAAGATTATTCATATCTAATGTTGCAAAATTATCCGAAAATAGGAATTCGGTAAGTAAAATTAGCCAAAATAAGGAATTCCCCTTAGAAAAGAAATACTGGAACAAATTGAAGAATTCCCTGACGAGGCTGAGACAGGTTGAATACTTGTTCTGGACACTGGGGTTCATTCCCTACATAATATAAGTAGTAACTTAAATAAGTAGTAAGTTAATAATATAAGTAGTAAATTAAATGACGAGGACGAGTTTACTGAAAACATGGCGGAAAGTCCGCAACTTTACGTAGCAGCGCGAAAACCACTGGAAAGTAATTCTGACTTTGCGCTCCAGCTCGCAAAAAAGCTCACTTGTCTACATCATAGAAGGAGGGTTTTCACGAGATTATGGAACCACTTTAAAGCGAGCAAAGCACACCGCGAAATCTGTAAGAATTTGATTTCTGGAAATTTTCTACTTGCACGCTGGACTGCTCGCGAAAAAACTTGGAAAGAGCTGGTACCCCAGAAAAAATTTGAATCCTGAACTCTTTAGAATAAATAAAAGGGTACCCATTGGACATTCCTTCCATTCTTTTATGTTCCAGCGAAGCCATCCTTAAAGGAGAAGTCGAACTTATGACAGTAATTCATTCTATTTCAGTAGTATTTCCATCCATTCACGTTCTCGAGATTCTCCGCTTCATAACCGTATCCTATCTCCTCTATTAGCAATACTCGGATTATTACGCTTGCCACGATTTCTTCTGTTTTCGTGACGTATCAGGCGCCCCATCATTCTCTACGTGCTGTTTCCGTCCGAAGACCGGTTATGCACATTCTGCCGAAATCGACCCAAGGCAAGGGGCATGGAAAGAGGCTGAAAACAGCCAAAGCCATGTGCAATTTTCTGTTTGCATAGCTTGTTTGTAAAGTGGTCAACAGATATACTCAACGAGCGAGTTCCATCCTACTCAACGTAGTTACTACGCATGACGTCACGAGTTCTGGCTTTTTTCCGTCAAGGCTGGAATGATTTTTCTATTTTTCAGCAGGATATCATGCCACGGGCGAATCCGGCCAATCACATGGTAAGCAAATAGTAACTATTTCGAGAAGGTTGACGGTCAGCGTAGTAACTTTTCGTGAGGATTGAACGGAAATAGTAACTAATAGCAACTATTGTTAGAAGGGTGGAACACGGTCAACATGTGAGCAGAAACATTATGAGCGTGTTCCACCCTTTTAACAATAGTTACTATTTCCGTTCCATCCTCACGAAAAGTTACTACGCTGACCGTTCCAACCTTCCCGAAATAGTAACTAATAGTTACTATTTGCTTACCATGCTCGGGAGCGTAGTAACTACGGATCTCTGTAACCTGATCGGTCGGATTCGCCTGTGGCATGATATCCTGCTGGAAAATAGAAAAATCGTTCCAGCCTTGACGGCAAAAAGCCAGAATTCGTGACGTCATGCGTAGTAACTACGGTAAGTAGGGTGGAACACGCTCCATGAAGTGCGAGGTGTCCTTTAATGACGCTTCATTTGCTTTTTCAACACTTAAAATTTCTGCTAAAGCACTCAACTTTCTGTAATCACTTTCCGAAAAGCTGCATTAGTTTCCAAACCGCGAAAACCGGTGTGGAAAATTCGATAACTTTCCAAATCATTGCGAAAACCATTGGGAATTGATTCTGACTTGGTTTTCCAGCTCTCGAAAACCCTCTTCTAGGCTACACCGAGGCAGTGTTCCAGCCTTCTAAAAGAGTGACCAGGGTTTTCCATGGTTGACTGCAAGAACTGGACGAGATCGGGACAGCTAAGGTAACGATTATGCGCGAAAACGCGGACAAGCATGATAATTAATTATTTCGAATACATTCCACTAATAAAGTTGTTAGTAAAGCAAATACATTCCCACCCACATCGTAACTAACAACATACATTGCTTTCGAAGGAATGCTGTAAAAAAATTATCAGCGTCTCCATTTCCAAAATTCCAGTTTCCAGCCAGATTTCACGCTCTAGAGCACCAGAGATTACCATTTGTAATTGTTTACAAAGGGCAAGGACTGGTTCCAAGTAACTACGTCAACGGGGTGATAAAGATGAATGGTTCTACTGACATAATTTTCGCACAAGTAAAGACACGGAGGCTGGCTGTCACCCACCATCTTAGGCACCAGTTATGATCAACTCGTATTTTTCATTTTATTTTTATTATTTCATTATTTTGTATTCATATTCCACATTCAGTAACAGTAATAACAATTGCCATTCTGTGCGGCTATTGATCAAACGCTTCCTGTAAAATTAAATAATTTTTTTTTCAACTCTGTACAATTGGAACAAAAGGTAATAAAAATGTTTTTCACAGTAACTTAGCACACTGTAACTCAGTCCAGGTTTTACTCTACAAACTCAAAGCAACTGTAACTGCACCCATCCGCTGGACCAGGAACACCACTAACACCAATATTTGCTGCAGTGATCCTCCAGCCTTTAAAGCTCACCCTATTCACTTCATTGAGTCCATTCTGAATGTGTCTAAATGTCAGTATCATCACTTCATACTGGCCTGGTCAGCTGCGTACTTTGGCTTCCCATGTGTGAATGGGATATATCTGTACTTGATCATGTGCTACAAACAAGAAAAAAGATTAGAGAGAAAAAAAAGGAAAAGACACACTGTCAAAAACAAGCCGACCTCGAATCACGTGGCCTTGAAATAGGCCGCAAAAAACCTTGAAATGAAACTCCCTGTAACCCCAAAACTCATTCTTACTGTTTTCAATTTCCAAGTCTATTTGCCTTTTCTTCTGTTTGAACCTTCTAGAACAAGACCAAAGGTTTCGATGGGATCCCAAAATTTTAATATTTGCGCCAGACAATTCGGTCTTATAGACATTTGGTCTTCAACAGACTTCTTAAACATTTTTACTTTTAAACAGATTAAGTCCAATGGTAGTAATAGGAGAAGACCAAGTTCGTACTTGACAGTGCAAAATGGACACGACAGCTGAATTTCACCAAGTTCAGATATAACCAGATATCCATTTTGCGCTGTCAAATATTCATATATGGATTCAGCATATTGTTTACCCTATAGCCTACGTCGCATCTCCTTCCTTCCTTACTTCTGCCCAACTTCCAGTTTCGGCCGGATTCCGGACAAACTACTTGTCTGGCAAAAACTAAAGCTAAAAAACGAATTCAGCATGTTTCCTTGCCCCTACATCGAACCTCTAATTAACTTCAGATTAAACTTTTACTTTTAACAAATTTTCCGGTTTCAGGAGGATTCCGAGCGATCTATACGTCAGGTGAGAAAATGATAATCACATGCGAATTCAGCATGTCTTGTTACCTGCAAATCGAACATCTTATCAAATTCAAATGAAACTTTTACTTTAAACAAATTCTCCGGATCTGGCCTGATTCCGGCCGAACTAATTGTCCGGCGAGAAAATAATTTTCATATTTGGACTAAGCACGTCTCCTTGCCCCTAAAGTGAACCTTTAATCAACTTCAGATTTAACTTTTACTTTTCACGAATTTTCCGGTTTTCGCCAGATGAACTATTTCTCCGGCGAGAAAATAAATTTCATATTCGGATTCAGCATGTAAAAACTACTTTTGATTCCCCTTAATTTCAAACCCCTCCCCCACCCCTAAATATAGGGCTACATAGTCCATCTCGAACTTGACCTGTACTTTGACCTAAAGAGTCCTCAAAATGTAAATATGCCGATAGAGAACCTCCGTCTTTAGTCCTATGCAGCGACACGACAAAACTGAGCTGGAAGTATTTGCTGAGCTTTAAGTTGATGCCCGTCAACTTTCCTCTTCGCCACTGCACATATCAGAGGAAAAAGCGCAGGAGGCGCGCTGACCCACTCTGCACTGCAGCGCGTCCAGACAACCAATCGGCTTTTACTTTGAAAATTTCTTCTCCGGGGCTTTACTGTGATATACTTGTTTGCAGAGGTAGCAAATTGCGATGCTTCGCGTAGATCCTATCCTCCGCTCGTTTGCATCAGGGAGGTTACAGGAGTCTATTCGACACCGTACGGTCGTCTTGTAGAAATAGGAGCCTCTGGTGCTTAGTTGTTCTTGGTATGGCTGTGGTATCTATATGGTGGGATACGCACAGAGGCGCTAATAAACCAGGTGAACCGAAACAGCCAGGAAAATGTCCTAGCTATTTCACAGAGTTTAAAACGTAGATTTGACAGTATCTACAAATCATCCTCGAAACTTAACACCATCACAACAGGCTTATTACAAACAGACCCTACTTTGACAAAGCTTTGCCGCGACCCCCCCCCCGAAAGAAGAATTTCTCGAAAGGAAATTCGTAACACGATGGTGACGAGGATGGATGCAATAAACTGATCCTTGTATTTTCTAAAGACGCCGGATGAAAAATTCTCTGACTGTGTAGTTGCACGAAAAAGTTGCATGTATTGGTCTGTAATAGTACGCATGGTTCGATTTAACAAGCCTCAGATTGGGTTAATCTTAAGTAGTAGTATCCGATAGCATCTAGTTTGCTAGTACACTGTCAGAAGTTTCGTAACAGATAACACTTCGGATGTTTTTCGGATTTGTTTTTTTTGAAAACCTTATGCATGAAATATTATGCATAACAAGCTTTGTTAGGAAGAGGCAAGAAAGCATCTACTGACTTTATTCCTTATCGTCATGATGTCGGAAAACTCAGCAGATACTTTTTGGCGATTTTTCGCTTCTTCCTGATGGTAAC
The DNA here is from genome assembly GCA_030848855.1 of Branchinecta sandiegonensis. Classification (NCBI taxonomy): domain Eukaryota; kingdom Metazoa; phylum Arthropoda; class Branchiopoda; order Anostraca; family Branchinectidae; genus Branchinecta; species Branchinecta sandiegonensis. Next base: position 3,691,715 of record JAUPMV010000003.1, on the reverse strand, counting down.
TCTTATTCTGCATAGCATTTTGAAACACAACAGATAACATCTCCAAAGTGTTATCTGTTGAAACAGCGCATCCTCGTGTTATCTTTTATGAAACTTCTGACAGCGTAGTGCAGTGGCAACACTTACTAGTGCATGCTACTTTTTTGTAATTCTCGGAAACTTTTCATCGTTCGAAGCCTGGCCTGGACGTAACGCTATACCCGATGAAAATTTTGTAGCCTGCGTAGTAGTATGGTAGTAGTACGAAAACGTTGCATGTAATACTATGTAATAGCAAAGAATACTATCTTTTAATGTGCCTCAGACTGGTCCAATCTTATGTAGTAGTATCCAGTAGCATCCTGTCTTGCCATAGTAGCATCCAGTAGTATGCAGTAACACGGTAGCCTTGAAGTAGAAGCATGTAGTAGCATCGTTAGTAGCCTACTGCATGCAACCTTTTCGTACTACTTCATAGTACTATTTTGAGATAAATTTTCATCGGTTATTTCCACAGTAATAATTAGTCTTTGTGAAACTGGGGCGAACGTTTCGTGGTTTACGTTCTTGATCCGACTGAGTGCCTCTGCAAACTTAGGTGTAGATACATTTTCAACCAAATAATTCATAATAATACCGTGTAGTAAAACATTCATCACTCCCTTCTATCCTCTGTTTCTTGTCGCATCTCCGCCACGTCCAGTAGGCTAAACGAGCAGTGTTGCCATATTGGCGGATCTTACGATCGACTGGCGGATTTTTTTTTTGCTGGCGTATTAAAATTGTTTGGTTTTTATTGGTAATTCTTGTAAAAAATTTTGAGATTTCTTGCAATTTTGTGTTGAAAATAAATTTTGGCATATTCCTGGTGTATTTTTCAAAGATAGCGGCGTATTTCTTGGATCAAAATCTGGCAACACTGTAAGCGAGCCCTATGCTGACGCGCACAGATGGTTTACAAGCTACTGGTGCAAGCAGCCGGTCAAAATTTGTGGAATACGGTCTGTTCTGGCTTTAACCTAACAAGTACTGCACGTCCGAATCTATATTCTCTACAAAGCTTGTGTACTATATTTAAGATTTATGTGATGAATTAAAAAACTTGAACTGACTGACCGACTAAGTATAATTACCTTAATTTGTCTCTTCATAGTGATTCCAAATAATGTAATGAAGTACATAACCAAAATTGGCCAGAATACTGGTATGTTAAACGCTTCGAAGAACGTGCAAAATATTCCAATCAGCGACGACTTCATCATTCCTAGCCAGAACTTGAACTCGGGTAACCTTCTAATGAACGGACGGAACTCGTCACGAGTAGACTGCGGCAGCCCAGGCCCATCGTCTGAAAAAGGAGAGAAATGTAAGATTGCATAAAGAAAAGCAATTGAACGTCCTGCACCTCAACTCTAGACGTGCTTTTACGCGGCACACTATTGTACAACACGTTTCTAAAAGTTTGTAGCGGAAACAGAACTGTGTCGACTCGACCTACAAGACACAGGACACTGTCTCGAAGGCGATCTTTGATCAATGATCAATGAAACAGAACTGTGTCGACTCGACCTACAAGACACTGTTCACTGTCTCGAAGGCGATCTTTGATCAATGATCAGTTTTCTCGGCGATCTTCTTCGCCTTTACAAGTGTCCTCCATATCCACTAGATGACACAAATCTATGACAGAAATACAACGTAGGCTATTTGAGCGCTCTGCTTCAGACCCAAAAAAACAGACTCGATCTTGGGACGAAACTAGACGAAACATTTTTATCTTTTCTGACTGCCCCGGAGTGCCAGGTAAGGACTGTGAACGGGAAACAAGGTCGCCGTTTTAGAGGACGTGCAGTGGAAAGTCTTGAAAAAGTTGGAAATAAGTTATAAATAAGTTCATGTGCCTTTGATAACGCTAAAGGCGTATTCTCGCCGTTCCCCGAGGACTCCACTTGAGGAGCACTCAAATCAAATCAAATCAAATCAAATCAAATCATTTAATGTAAACAAGATACAGTCTCTCATAGGCATAGCCCAAATATGGTATCTTTTAGTCAAACAGTTAATACAAGAAAGATTTGTCAACGAGAAACACAAAAAGAATAGGATAAAACGCACAAGTTACGAATTGTTAAAAGTACGAACAAAACTCGGCACAAAGCTTCGAGAATAACGCTGTGACCTGGAGTAAACCGGTGTCAGTTTTGGAACTTTCGCAGCCGCCTCTCTGGGGAGTCGGGATCTGAGGGGGACAAAGGGAGGCGGGAGGAAGTTCTTGTAGATGGGGTGGAGGAGGAGGGTTGAGCCAAATTTTAGGCACAGTTTCTCTCGACGGACAAAAAGGGGGTCAAGTTTGTATTCTTTTAGATAAAAAGAGTAAGGCAGTGGGGAACCTCCGTAGATGATTTGTAGAGACCTCTTCTGAACCCGTTCAATTTTATCACTTTCTTCTTTTGTAAGAGCGAAATGCCAAACAGGACATGCATATTCTACTAGTGGGCGGATGAACATGCAGAAAATTAATTTTAGTTTATCCTTAGGAACCCGGAATTTCTTTAGAGTCTTCAGCATTTGGATAGCACCATTTGCCTTTTTTACAATCAATCTTGTGTTTTCATGCCAAGTTAGATCAGAAGAGATCACTACCCCAAGCAGGGTAGTGCTGTTACTGAGGAGGTTTGGGTCTATAGGTGGTTCGAATTCAGGTAGGCTTTTCTTGAGAAATGAAAATGTCATTACTGAAGATTTATCTTTATTTACCACCATATTTAATTTTGCTGCTTCAGAGGTAACTTGTTCAATATAATTGAAAGTTTGACTTTTACACGCTCCAGATACTACCTCTGCTAGGGAAAGATCATCTACATACTTCCATCTTTCTTCCAGCCCGACAGCTATTTCATTGATCATGAGGAGGAAGCATAAAGGCCCGATCACTGTTCCTTGCGGGACACCGCAAAAAACCGGTAAAGAAGAAGAAAAATTATTTTTATATTTTACGATTTGTTCTCTGTTTGTTAGAAAGCTTTTTACGATATTAATAAGATATTCAGGAATATTTTTCTCTGCCATTTTTTCCAGCAAAATCTTGTGATCTACAAGATCGAAAGCTTTTTTAAAATCTATTGCAATTAGATTTATCCATTTCCCGGGTTCGTCTAAATTTTTAAAAATAAAATCAAGTAAACTAACGAGATAGTGAACAGTTGAACACTTCGGGATGTTACCAAATTGCCTCTTATCGATGACTTCCGAGAGATATTTTTTTAGCCAAGAAGCAACAAAGCTCTCGTAAATTCGGCTAAAAATTGATGTAACAGTGATCGGCCTCACACCAAAGAAAACTCGCGTTTTTGTTTGTCCCGGGGACTCACTCGCCGTATTCTCGCGAGTCCCCACGGACGGGGAATGCTCCAACTATCATCACCATCGTCAAAAAGGACTCCCTTTCACAGTCGGAGGGGAATCAATTTTTGCTGGTGTTGGTGCAATATAAAATTAATTAAGAACAATCAGAACAAACAAAACCAAAAATAAGGTGGATCCAGACCAATTTCGTCAACTCCATAATTTTTTTCGAACAAAAGCCGTTTTGAAAGCATTCCCCGTGTTCTCGCTGTTTTCTGTACACGGAGTCCGCGTGGAGTGACTCCCTCTATTCTCCCGTTCCTTTCGATTCCCCGAGGAATCCACCTTAAGATAAATTACTCAAATACTGACCTGACAAGTCCTGGAAGGCTGGGTCAATTTTCGGAGAAAGAAAAGCTATGAACAGATTGAGGTGGTATATTCCTAGAGCATATGCGATAATGTACCAGCCCTGGAAAGAGAAGGGACATTTAAAACTTAGGTTATATCTGGAGAACAATAGCCTCGCCTGCGCCATATGAAGATTTATGGTCATCTAATTTTCCCTCCGCACATAGCGACAAGCTTTGACCTTACCGTTTTTGGGGAATAATAAATAAGTAAATAAGCATATTAAAAAAAAACACCATGAACAGCCAAATCCAGATATCAGGATAGATATCAACTGCCGATTTGCTGCGTACACACACTCAGGACGCTGCTAACACTTACAAAAAGATTTCCTCCCTTCCCTTGAAGTTCAAGGGGTCTGGATAAGATCATTGAACGCGCTACACACTGAGGAATTCCATATAATACAAACCAAAATGAGCTATCACAATGCGTTTTCAAGACCATTACCAAGAACCAATAGTCTGATAGAACCCCCGTCTTTGGTCCCATGCAGCGACTATAGATTTCTCGATAAAACAGAGTGGAGCTAGAGGTATATGTTGTGAGGCTTGAGTTGATACCCGTCTACGTTCCTCTTCACCGTTGCGCATACCAGGTGAAAAACCGTAGGAAGCCTGCAGGGGCGGCGAGCCCGGTCTGCAGCAAGTTAGACGTGACGTCACAATGGTAGACAACCAATCAGATGTAAAGAAACGACTCAGACCGCGTTCGTATTCTTCTGCGGAGTTTCACTGCGATATAGCTGTTTGCAGGGGTAACAAATTATGATTTTATGCGTAGCTCATCCTCCACTCGTTTGCATCGGGTAGGGTATCATAATATATTCGACTCCATATGGTCGTATTACAGAGGTTCTTGTAGATTATCTGTTCTTGCCATTACTGAAAACCAATGGCAGCGCATACATGCTGGTGGAGTAGTTTGTAAAGAGAATGGGTTCAACTTTTGTTACGCATGTTTTTGAAGGAGCATTTTCAAGGGGAGGGAAATCGCGATCTGAAGATCAGGAGGAGAAACTGGGATATAGGAAAATGCTTCTGAATGGGCTCAGGTCAATGGAGCATGAGGGGACAAGTAACTATTGTACTACCAAAGTTTGTGTCTCATAAAGCTAAATATGCAAAAACTAGCTGAGGCCTACTTACCTGGAGCCAAATAATCCTTCCCATAAAAGTTAAGGCCAAAATTACAACAGCAATCCATCTTGGAGTCAAGTGTGGAGTAGTGGCATCAAGGTAACGCTGATAGTCCTAAAAACAACAACAAAGTCTTAATTAACAACAGCAAATTGCAGGCAGGATATATATTTCACAAGGATATGGTTTTCATGCCAAGTGCCAAATAGCCTACCAATCGCTTTTTTGTCTGTCGCTCGGTCCCACATTTGCGAGACAGGGTACTTCCAGATATGCCAAGACAATGAAACCTGGCAGGCATATCAGAGACCCAGCCAGATTGACTTGGAAATAGTCACTTCCCTCATCCGACCATTGTGGGGGGAGTGGAGGGAATGGGAATCCCAAATCTTGAGGTATATACAGCTTTCTAACGGGTGACTGGATCTTGATGAAACTTGATATTTCGAAACACCTCGTGTCTCGGATGTTTGTGATGGTTTCTATATATCTTTTTGTTAATTATCTTTCTTCACTTCTGTTAATCACGTTTGCATGCAATATTAATCACGTGTCAGCCTCACCTGAACCATGCATGAGCACCTGCGCAATCAAAGTCATTGATAACTAGGTTCAAGCGAGGCTATATAAAACATTAATTGGCTGAATAGCCGCAGTATTGTACCAGACTTCAAAGAATAAAGATCACTGTTTTTCGCCACACTGCATTTCCCGTCTCTCCCCTTGACAAAAGTTGTCACATTGGTTAGCAGCGGAAGGATCGACTCAATTCTCCTGGAGGTGTAAAGGCAAAGTGCCATATACCAGCAACAAGTGTAAGACAAAGTGTCGACCGCCGGAATCTCTCCAGCCCCTTGGTTCCAGTGACAGTGGATCTGGAATAAACCGAAAGTCGTGTTTATTCCCTCAAGCGATCCCGTTGAAACGCTCCTATCTTCAAATGGTAATTTCCCTTGGCTGTTCCGCTAGTATTTCGTCTCCGGGATTTTAACTAATTCTCATGGGCGCGAAATTTTTCACACGGTTGGAAACGGAGAAAATCAAAGCGATAACGGGTTGGATTTGATTACGGTGGTCCACGGAATTGCGTAATCTTTAACTTGTTGAAGGGTTACGGGTTAATTATAGCGGAGAATTTTGTTGAAGGGGAAGAACAAGTCTGAGTATTGTTCGCGATCAAACGGGTGGGAGAGCAGTTGCGATAAGATCGCCGATTCGATTTTGGTTCGTCGAGTGTTTTGCATCCTAAAGTAGGCCAGAACGAAATCGTATGCCTGAGAGATCAATCGAGGAGACAAGATCTAATTCGCAGCACCGAGACAGCTTACTCCGAGGGCTTCCATCCCGGCTAGAAAGTCTAGAGCCGCGTTCGATTCGACTAGCGGAAGTCAACCCCTGAGTTGACTTTTTTCTCTGCTGTCGTTTCTGAGTTCGATTTGACTCCTCCTTGTCTCGGTCCTGTCTTCTTGTTACTGCCCTGTCACGGTTTAGACCCGTTTTATTTACCCTTGTCAGGTGAATGACTCAGCGGACAAGCATCGCAAATAAAACGCAATCGAGAAATCTAGCCGTGACAGGACCGAAACTTGCTCCGAGAGCATGTCATCATTCACGGCGTCCTGTCTGACAGGGCACTGACAATTGTCAGCTGACAGGACAAATAAAACGGCATCAAGCGGACAAGGCAGTTAAATAAAACGGCGTTTGGATGACAGGACTGAGACAGGACCGGGACAAGGCTAAATCGAACGCGGCTTTAGTAAGAAGTCGACCGAGCAAGTCAACAGGGAATTGCCAATCGAACGCTTCCTGGCAAAAAATCTGAAGACATATACTCTTTATACTCCATAGAGAGAATGCACCCTACCCGAGAAAACGGATATTGCTACACTATCACCACGGGATCAAAAAAGTTTAACATTGGGATGTATAGGACTTTCAACTTTGAAATTAAATTATCGGCGTTTGATGATCATTCTGAGCCAGGGACTTGCTGGAAATGTTAATTATTCCTTAATCGTATAATTCTATTTTTGCAAAAGAGTTTCCATGGAAGTAAAAGCCAGGCTTCACCTTCCAGGCTACCAAACGTCCGGGGCTTCCGCATAGTCAAGCCAACCCTCCCAGATTTTCATGATAATGATGACATCAATTTTGCTATTCTTCAACATTTACTACACGTCCCCTTCGCATTTCAAATATCTTTTGCATCCTAGTCACAACTGTCAATCACTTTCTCTTTCCTTCCTACATTTGCATATTTGTTCTGTCTCTCGAGTGGATTGCCTCTATTCGTTGTGTAGGCTGCAATCTTTGTAAGATTCACAATATTTGAAAATTCCGCCTTCTTTCTTGGTTAACTTGAAACAACTGACAATTTCTCCCCGTCGTTGAAAGTCAACTTTCCGTCAACCTTCAGGTCGACTTTGATAAATCGAACGCTCCTAGTTAACCGAGAATCGCAAATAAAACGACTGACTGACGATCTCAGTTAACTTGAAAAGTGAATCGAACGCGGCTTAAGCATTGTCCTAATAGGTGTAATAAGCTGAATAACGCTATACGCGATATTTACGTCTTAATACACACGCCCGTTCAAATACGAACCAGAGAGGTTCTTATCAATGCAGCGCGCAGTATTGCCACGCTCATACAGTTTTTCAAGTTTCTGAAGATCAGAAAAGTGCTCTTAGTGTTACTTGAAGTACACCAGTACAATTTGACGCCCAATATATTGTAAAAAGCAACTAAATCTACGGATGGACAGCACAAGTCCTTGAACTAGCAGTAAGCAGTCGCAACAGAACAAAACGTGTTATTTTTTTGAAAAGTTGTTTCTTCAGCTTCCACCAAAGTAGAACTTTAGTGCTTCCCGTGGCAACCCTGACGACGCTGCTCTTTCCTCGGCCCGCTGGCGGAACCAACCAAGCGATCTGATTGGCCCAGCATAAGCCAGAATAGAGCGCTAGTCTATTTTCTTTTATTCACCTTATTACAGCGCGCTCCGAGGAAAAGAGGAATCTGTAATAAGCTTTATACGCCGTAATACACCTTACAACACCTTTTAGGACAATGCTTTAGGCCGATCGTAAAGCATTGTCCTAATAGGTGTAATAAGCTGAATAAGGCTATACACGATATTTACGTCTTAATACACACGCCCGTTCAAATACGAACCAGAGAGATTCTTACCAATGCAGCGTGCAGTGTTGCCACGCTCATACAGTTTTTATGGCACTTGCAGCCTCTGGCTCAAGTGCCATATACCGATCACAATTCCGTCTGTCGGTCTGTCGGTCTGTCGGTCGGTCCGAGTTTTTTTGTCCCACATATCCGAGTTAGGGTACTTCCAGATGTGCTAGGACAATGAAACTTGGCAGGCATATCAGGGACCCGACCAAACTAACCTGGAAATAATCAGTTTCCCGATCCGACCATATGGGGGGGAGTGCGGGGCGCTGGAAACTTGCAAATTTAGGGCATTTTGTCACTTTTTTTCTGAGTTAGGGTACTTCTAGATGAGCTAGGACAATGAAACTTGGCAGGAATATCAGGGACCCGACCAAACGAACCTGGAAATAATCAGTTTCCCGATCCGACCATATGCGGGGGAGTGGGGGCGCTCGAAACTTGAAAATTTAGGGCATTTTGTCACACTTTTTCGAGTTAGGGTACTTCCAGATGAGCTAGGATAATGAAACTTGGCAGGAATATCAGGGACCTGACCAAAGTAACCTGGAAATAATAAGTTTCCCGATCCGACCATATGCGGGGGAGCTGGGGCGCTGGAAACTTGAAAATTTAGGGCATTTTGTCACACTTTTTCGAGTGAGGGTACTTCCAGATGAGCTAGGACAATGAAACTTGGCAGGAATATCACGGACCCGACCAAACTAACCTGGAAATAATCAGTTTCCCGATCCGACCATATGGGGGGGAGTGCGGGGCGCTGGAAACTTGAAAATTTAGGGCATTTTGTCACACTTTTTCGAGTTAGGGTACTTCCAGTTGTGCTAGGACCATGAAACTTGGCAGGCATGTCAGAGACCCGACCAAACAAAATTAGGAATAATCAGTTTTCTGATCCGACCATTTTGGGGGGGGGGGGGTGGAGGGCAGGGGAATCCGGGAAACTGAGAAGTGTGTAACTTTCGAACGGATGATCGGATTGTAATGAAACTTCATAACTGAAGAGAATATATATCTGTAATGTCCCGTTTAAAGTCTTGACCGGATTCGGTAGCCAGGGGGGAGTTGGGGGGGGGGGGGGGAGACCGGAAATTTCAAGAAACGGTTAGAATGGAGGGATCGGAGTGAAACTTGCTGGGAAGAACAAGCATCTGCTCTAGATAAGTCCTTCAGACCATTGTACTGGATCCGGACACTTATGGGGGGGGGGGGGGTCCCGGAATTCCGGTGATGGTGGTTTTTTGGATTTTCACGATGAAACTTGGCAGGCATATCAGGGACCCAATCAAACTGACTTCAAAATAAAAATATTGTCGATCAGATAATGGTGGGGGAGTGGAGGGAGGGGAATCCGCAGGGGAATCCGGGAAATTGAGAAGTGTGTAACTTTCGAACGGATGATCGGATTGTAATGAAACTTCATAACTGAACAGAATATATATCTGTAATGTCCCGTTTAAAGTCTTGACCGGATTCGGTAGCCAGGGAGGAGTTGGGGGGGGGGGGAGACCGGAAATTTCAAGAAACGGTTAGAATGGAGGGATCGGAGTGAAACTTGCTGGGAAGAACAAGCATCTGCTCTAGATAAGTCCTTTAGGCCATTGTACTTGATCCGGACACTTATGGGGGGGGGGGGGGGTCCCGGAATTCCGGTGATGGTGGTTTTGGGGATTTTCACGATGAAACTTGGCAGGCATATCAGGGACCCAATCAAACTGACTTCAAAATAAAAATTATGTCGATCAGATAAAGGTGGGGGGAGTGGAGGGAGGGGAATCCGAATTTTTCAGTCATGCGTAATTTTGGAATGGTTGATCGGATTCGAGTGAAATTTAAGAATTCAACAGAGGACATTTCTCCGATGATTTTTTTCATATCCGGACCGGATCCGGCAACTATTGGGGGGGGGGGGAAATACGTGCCCCGTTTAGAATGGAGGGATCGGGATGGAACTTTGTGGGAAGAACAAACAGATGCTCTAGGTAAGTCATTTGCTGAATCGGATTGGCTACGTGCACCGCGGGGGAGCTGGGTGGGGTGGGGGGGGGGTGGACCGGAAATCTCGAGAAACGGTTAGAATGATGGTATCGGAGTGAAACTTGCAGGGAAGAACAAACATCTGGTCCATATAAATCTTTTACATAATTTGACTGGATCCGGACACTTGAGGGGGGGGGAGGGGTCTCCAGGAATTCAGTTTTTGGGGGATTTTCACGACGAAACTTGGAGGGCATATCAGGGACCCGGTCAAACTGACTTGGAATAAAAAAAAAATCCTCGATATGATAATCTTGGGGGGGGGGGGGGTTGAGGGAGGGGAATCCGGAATATTGAGTCATGCGTAACTTTGGAACGGGTGATCGGATTCGAGTGAAATTTAATAATTAAACAGAGGACATTTTTCTCTTGTGACCTTTTTCATTTCCGGACCGAATCCGGCAATTATCGGGGGGAGGGCGGAAAATACTTGACCCGCTTAGACTGGTGTGATCTGGATCGAACTTCGTGGGAATGACAAACAGATGCTCTGGATTAATCATTTACAGAACAGGATTGGCTCCGGTTATTATGGGTGGAGTTGGAGGAGGGGGAGGGGGTCTGGGATTCCGGTGATCGCGCGTTAAGGTACTTCCTGATGTGCTAGGACGATGAAACTTCGCTGGAATATTGGAGACTCAACAACATTTGCTTAGAAATTGCTACTTCCCAAATCCGATTATTCCTTAAAGTACCAATCTTGACCGCAAAGTAAAAAAAATACTTTTAAGCAATATATGCATTTTCGTGATGCCCATCAGCCCATTAGCAGTTTTGCCTCAAGGGTTTTGCTTACAAATGGAGTTCCAGCTCCCTTATAGCGCGCATCTCAACCGCAAAGTCGAAACTTACTCTTGATCAATCAAATCATCTTGACACATGCAAGTGCCATATGAGCTTACAGCTCTTGTTCAAGTTTCTGAAGATCAGAAAAATGCTCTTAGTGTTACTTGAAGTACACCAGTACAATTTGATGCCCAATATATTGTAAAAAGCAAGTAAATCTACGGATGGACAGCACAAGTCCTTGAACTAGCAGTAAGCAGTCGCAACAGAACAAAACGTGTTATTTTTTTAGAAAAGTTGTTTCTTCAGCTTCCACCAAAGTAGAACTTTAGTGCTTCCCGTGGCAACCCTGACGACGCTGCTCTTTCCTCGGCCCGCTGGCAGAACCAACCAAGCGATCTGATTGGCCCTGCATAAGCCAGAATAGAGCGCTAGTCTATTTTCCTTTAAGCATTGTCCTAATAGGTGTAATAAGGTGTATTACCGCGCATAAGACTTATTACAGATTCCTCTTTTCCTCGGAGCGCGCTGTAATAACGTGAATAAGGAGAATAGACTAGCGTTCCATTCTGGCTTATGCAGGGCCAATCAGATCGCTTGGTTGGTTCCGCCAGCGGGCCGAGGAAAGGAGCAGCGTCGTCAGGGTTGCCACGGGAAGCAGTAAAGTTCTACTTTGGTGGAAGCTGAAGAAACAACTTTTCAAAAAAAGAACACGTTTTGTTCTGTTGCGACTGCTTACTGCTAGTTCAAGGACTTTTGCTGTCCATCCGTAGATTTACTTGCTTTTTACAATATATTGGGCGTCAAATTGTACTGGTGTACTTCAAGTAACACTAAGAGCACTTTTCTGATCTTCAGAAACTTGAAAAACCGTGTGAGCGTGGCAACACTGGACGCTGCATTGATAAGAACCTCTCTGGTTCGTATTTGAACGGGCGTGTGTATTAAGACGTAAACATCGCGTATAGCATTATTCAGCTTATTACACCTATTAGGACAATGCTTTAAGCATAATACACCTTACAACACCTATTAGGACAATGCTTAAGTCAAAAGTTGACAGTTCCGGATACGGCGGGAAGTCAAGAATGCAGTGGCGAAGGGAAGCTTAAGGCGGCTTCACACAGTACGAAGAGTGACGCAGAACGAGAGCGGGTCTTTAGTGAGACTGAAAACTCGTCGGCTAAGGTTCCGGCACACAACTCATCATGGATGCGGATCAATTTAGTCAGCTTCTGAGTGCGATGACTAACATGTTGGCACGGCTTATGCCATCAGCAACACTAGGGGTTGCGACAGGACAGCAGAATGGAGCACGAGGTGTTTCTGATCCGACGCCTAAACTGATGAAACTCAGCGAGCACGATGACATCGAATCATTTCTCGGCATGTTCGAGTCTGCAGGAGCCACGTGCCACATTCCCCGAAATCAGTGGGCAACTCACCTGTACCCCGTGTTGTCTGGTCCGGCACTGGAAGACATGTCCAGTTTAAGCGGCGGCATTTTTGGAGACTACGATGCTGTTAAGGCGGTTATACTTGAGAAGTATTCCGTTACGAAGGAAACGTACCGCATCAAGTTCCGGAATGGGAGAAGAGATGACCAGCTTCCCTATATGGAGTACGGCCGAAAACTGTCAGCGAATTTCAGTAGATGGTTAGATCTGAACGCATTTCGATCGAGAGTGGAGTCGATAGGTGCGAATCCGGCGAACAACATTCCAGGGAGGAGGATGGTGCCACTGAAGGACGTAGAAGCAATTTTTGAGCTACTACAGTTGGAACGATTCACGGAATCGGTTTCATTTTCTCTACAGGTTGCTCTGAGAGAGAGGGAGTTCACGACACTGAGAGAGCTGTGTCGTTCGCGGAGGCTAGTTCGTTGGCAAGAAAGTTCTTCAAGGAATCGAGCGAGCTGACCAACGAGGGTGGCGTTTGGAATCGGGATTCCGGAAGAGAAGATGCAACCCGGAAATCGAGCAGAGGGCTTGATGATAGGGAAGGCGGATCTAGCGAAAGTCGCAGATCGGACCGAAAGTCCTGCTATGGCTGTGGTAGCCCTGACCACATGATGAGGGATTGTCCAAGGAAGCGGCATCCGTTCGGGAAGAAGCCAAGCCAGGGGTTCCTCGCGGAAAGTCCTGAGAGGACTGAGACGGAGGAAACTACGAGTGAACAGGCAGTTTTCATCCAGGGCTACGTCGACGAAGAAAAGACGGAGATGCTGCTGGATAGCGGTGCGGACATCACAGTGATGCTCGCAGATTTGGTGCAGAGGAGCTCTGGTGCTGGAACGACACTCGGAAGCTGAGGTGCGTTCATGGAGACACGCGGAACTACCCATCAGCGGTAGTGGATGTTACCTTGAGGCAAAAGGATGGAGAAACCATTGAGGCCTCGGTCAAGGTAGTGGTCTCAAGAAGCATCCCAAAGAAGTTTCTGACTGGCAGAAATTTTCCGCAGTTTGGAAAACTGAAGGCTCAGCAGGTCGACATTTTTGTGACCACCCGTTCGAAGGCCAAGCAGAATGGAAAGAGACGGCGAGAGAAGAAAATTAGCAGCCCCAGACCAAAGCCAGAAGAACAGACTAAAGCCGGCTTCACACTGACTTAAGACCCCTTTCACACTGGAGTACTTAGGCCTCTTAAGTGTACTTTATGCGTCTAAAGTTGCACTTAACGTAAGAAATCTCACTTAACTTTAGTATTTTTCAAAGTTGAAAATTTTTCAACTTTCTACACTCAAAGTTAAGTGCACTTAAGGCTGACTTAAGGAAGAGGAGAATATCCGCTGATGATGAAAGGGTGAAAATCTAGGAAGAAATGAAGAAAATTTACTTAGCTTCAGCTCCTTGGTGTGAAAGGCCTAAGTACAGTGTGAAAGGCTTACTTAACTTAACGTAACTTTTGCTACTTAACTTTAGTTCTTAAGTGGCAGTGTGAAGCCGCCTTAAGAGTCTGGTAGAGGCTGAACGATTCGTGTCGTTTGCAGAAACGCAGCAAGATGAATCCTTGAAGGAGCCAGGGGAAGCTACATGAACGGAGCTGGAAGGACGCAGCAGAAAGATGGCATCCCTTGCAAAGTCATGGCTGGAGAAGGAAACACGCGGAAATCAAGCAGAGTGCTTGTTGGCAGATCTCACGGGAGCCGCAGATCGAACCATAAGTCCTGCTATGGCTGTGGTACTCCAGGCCACATGAGGAGGGATTGCCCAAGGAAGAGGCACGCAGTTGAGAAGAAGCCAGGTCAAGGGTTCCTCGCGGAGAGGATTAAGCCAGAGGATTCGACAAAATCAAAGTGCAGCGAACCAGAGCCACCAGATGATTCTGCCAATGCCATGGCTACAACTCGATCGTTCCCTAGGACTCAAGGAGTTCCATGGGCCAGCACGAGAAGTGTAAATAATGTACAGTCAGCGTCATAGTCTTCATGAGACCTGCCCGACGGCCATTTAGAAGAAACGCGAAGTGATGGAAAATAAGGAGGAAATTAAATTGTTTGTTTAAGGGGAAGGAAGTGTGATGGTTTCTATATATCTTTTTGTTAATCATCTTTCTTCACTTCCGTTAATCACGTTTGCATGCAATATTTATCACGTGTCAGCCTCACCTGAACCATGCATGAGCACCCGCGCAATCAAAGTCATTGATAACTAGGTTCAGGGGAGGCTATATAAACCATTCATTGGCTGAATAGCCGCAGTATTGTACCAGACTTCAAAGAATAAAGATCACTGTTTTTCGCCACACTGCATTTCCCGTCTCTCCGCTTGACAAAAGTTGTCACAATGTTCCATTTCAATTCCGGACCAGATTCGATGACTTTGGTGGGAGTTGGAGGGGGGAGCCGGAAATCTTGTGACACAGTGGAGGAATTGGGATGAAACATGCTGGGAAGAACAAGCATGAGAATTAGATATATAACTGACAGAATCCAGACCGGATCTGGGCACTGTGGAGGGAGCTAGGGGGGGGGGGGGGTCAAAAATTCCTGTGATCTCGAGTTAAGGTGCTTCCAGGTGTGCTAGGACGACGAAATTTGGCTGGCACATTAGAGGATTTTGCCTACAAAGGATTAAATATCCAGTACCCACAAATTGACAAATTCCCACTCTCATCTGACCCAACCTTGCAAGTGCCATATGAGCTACTAGCTCTTGTTGGTTAAGGTTGTCCTAGACATAACCCAGAGGCCCGTTTTCTTTACTGAGATTATAATGTCAACATGTATTATTGTTTATGCTGTTCTTTTGCCTATTAGTTTTATCTGATTAAAAGAGATTTGTTTAGAGAAAAAATTATGTGCAATTTGAGGTATTGTTAGAAAGGTATTTTGAGGTAAGGTATATTTGAATTATGCTCTCCGAAACCAGCCGAAGATGAACAACCCACTGCAGGCAGGTTCTCTGGCTTTGACCCAAAATATATAATCCGTAATTCACTGACACCCTAAACCAGTATTGTGACCATCCGTGCAACCAGTGAACTAACATGGAAGCAAGATTACCCTCTTTCTCCTTAGACCATCAAACAGAAAAAACAATGCGGATTTGGTTTACTGTAGGTGGTTAGGTTCTAATTTTGCTATCCTATGCTAAACCTCTTTACACCCACAGTTTGGAATGTACTAAGACAAACATCTCCTGAAGAACTTAAAATGGTTGTTTCTGACTTATAAATTACATCCCTACACTGTCAGAAGTTTCATAACAGATTGCGCATAACACTTTCAAGAATAACACCTTTTCACTTAGAAAAAAAGTGTTATGACCAATTAAGTTTATACTATTTCGTGCCCAGATCTCCAACAACACCTTCAATAGGTAAAAATACTACACTGTCCTAAGTTACACAACGACAACAGCAGGATGCGGGGTTTCAACAGATAACACTTTAAGATGTTACATGTTATGTTTCTTTCGTTCCCGTTAGTATTTTTACCAATTGAAGGTGTTGTTGGAGATCTAGGCACAAAATAGTGTAAACTTAATTGGTCATAACACTTTATTTCTAAGTGAAAAGGTGTTATTCTTGAAAGTGTTATATGCAATCTGTTATGAAACTTCTGACAGTGTATGGAACGTACTAAGACAAACATCTCCTAAAGAACTTAAAATGGTTGCTTCTGACTTATAAATTACATCTCTAATATATTTCCGAGTAGATATTTTCTGCACAAGTATTCAAACGAAAGTCATTGGCAGATATTTCAGAACCAGTGTGAACCTCTTCAACATAACAGTGGCCTTTTCCCAGCATTTTATTGATTTAGGGAACTGTTTCTAACAATCAAAAACTAAAATTGGCCCAACCTTTGATTAGAATTTTCTCTCGTCAAAAGGTTGCTGTCAAAATGGTTTTTTTCTGACTTCAATAATATAACCAACATTTTCTAAGGCTAGCATGCCCTGTGTTTAGCATAGGCTAACTGCAGGCTAATTGCCATCTGACATCCACCAATCAAGGATCTGTGAAACAGTACCGTAGAGATATTTTACTTGGTTTGCAGTTTGGCTTTCACCTGGTCACCTTAAAAAAGGTTACAGTGTTGCTAAAAGCTAAGAGCGATGGAGTTTCAGGTTCTTGAAGCCTTTGTCTATTTTATTTTTCTTGCAAGTACAGTGACTTTGCTGTGACAAATAAAATAAAGTGTTTGATTTGGATTGTTCTATCAAGATGTTAGAATTCCGATGTGTTCGGATTTCAATGTTTTACCTTACACAACCTTGATTTAATTCTTAGCATCAAAATAAACCTGAAATACTTGGCTCCCAGCAGATGCTAATTTCTTCCTTTAACATTCTGAGTTTACCATTTAAAGGCGAAAACAAAACAAGCATAGTTTGCATACCAGAACTTAACAATTGTTCACAAACTGTTTACAATTTTTAACTTTTGCGTTCCAGATTTCTGATTTTGAAAGTAAGTTCCACCCATCTACGATTTCTGTTCCAGAGCTTAATAATTATTAACTATTTCATAACTACTGTATCGTTGGTGAGCATCGTTGGCTAAAGTTAACAATTGTAGAATTTGGGAAAAGTTAACAATCTTTACAGCTGCTGTTAGCTCTGCCCCGAAACAAAATTGACGATTGCTAGCAATTGTAAAGTTCCTGGGACGCAACCATAGGCTAGTTTAAACTTTAGAGTTCAAAAATGCCTACATTATCTTGTCCACTCTTCTGTCAGTTCTGTATACAGTTAATAAATGAGCTTACCTGACCAATTTTCCGACAGAACAAGGTGAAACTAGATGCTGAACCTTCACTGGTTTCACCTCCTAACTGGTCTGTTATCATTTTTTTTGCTAAAAAAGAAGCAAATTTATGGTTCGATTTTCTTTATTCTATTTCTTCTTGAGTGAGGACTGATGACGATATAGACAAAGCTCTGGTCTAGCTCTGGTCGGCATAGGGCTAGATCAAAACGTCAGGAAAGCCGGATTAAGACATCTTCGAACAAAAAGTACGAAGCTTACCGGACCTGATTCAACTGTTGAGAGAGAACTCAAATTCACTCAACTGAGGTTTGTGGATTTCTTTGGTATTTTCTTTTAACCAAGGGGAAGTTTTCGCATCGATGGCTGTAAAGTTGAACGGGT
Organism: Branchinecta sandiegonensis; assembly: GCA_030848855.1. Taxonomy (NCBI): domain Eukaryota; kingdom Metazoa; phylum Arthropoda; class Branchiopoda; order Anostraca; family Branchinectidae; genus Branchinecta; species Branchinecta sandiegonensis. The sequence goes on along the minus strand of JAUPMV010000003.1, from coordinate 3,674,227 downwards.
GATCCCTTCCACGCAAAAATAAGAAAATTGATCAGGCGTTGAATGGCGGAGGAAGATGGGTTCCATCCACGCGAAAATGCTCATTCAGCTGGATGGGAGCATATGAGTGAGAAGGTCCACACAATATCCCCGTTCAGCTCAATGCTGCCCTTGGAGTGGTGTTGAAGGGAGGCACCCATCCTGCTGGATGGCAGTTCACCTGTTCGCTCATTCACGCGGAAATGACAAAAAGATCAACAGCATCCATGCGAAAATGTCTGTTGAGCTCAAGAAGAGGTTGATGGGACCAGAGCCATCCACGCGAAGATGTCCCCCAAATATATTCACCCTGCTTGTTAATATTTCTGCAACAGAAGAAGACCCAATGACCAAAACAACATAGACAAATGATCACACAAAGTGCAAAGAAGTCTGAAAACTTGAAGGCTGAAATTGGGACTGCAAGTGCTTAAGAATTCCAAGAAGAAAGCCTTTGGGTCAGACCTCAACCGAATACAGTATTACAGTGTCAGTGGAACTTCTCTGAGATTGTCAACAGCTCAATATGCTGGTAGAATGTAGCAGCAGATTGAAATTTTTTTTTTGGGGGGGGGGGGGGGGATGGAGCGAGAAGGGAGTTAGTACAGGTGACATGGGGAAAGAGTGGAAATTGCTGTTGTGAATGGCCTTTGTTGCCCTCCTCCGGACTTCCTCAGTGACTCTGATGTCTCCTTTGTACATTGGTAAGGTAGCACGGTAGCACATACAGGACCGTTGCGTGAAGGCACCACTGTAAACTGGATTTTCCAGTTCATGGCACTGTCTTTGGCTCACCCGTTCTCCCAGGAGGTCAACTTTACCATCAATTGAAAGGCCTGAATTCCCCTTGTACCCTTGGTACATAAAGCTGCCACCCGTTTTCATCCGGTGCGTGGATACGCCATGCATTTGCTCTCGTGGACGTCAAGTATGGGGTGCATGGTGAAGAAGGCCAATTTGTGCTAGAGAGTAGAAACACAGTCACCTATCTGCAACAGGCAGCATAAACAGGAATAATAGAATTAACAGAGTGGTTGCCCACTCTCAAAATCAGTGTACACCAGGTGGCATGCATGGCGGATGGGTGGCGTGCATGGCGAATGGGTTGCGGGAGTGGTGTAAAATAGCTATTTTTGACCAAGAGAAGGGCTGGTGGCGCGCGTGGCGGAAGGCTGGCACTATTTTTTAGCAAGAGGTTGGTGGGTGGTGTGCGTGGCGGATGATTGGCGAAGGGTGGCGCGCATGGCGGAAGGGTGGGGCAGGATGCAGAAAATTGCTAATTTTGAGCAAGAGGCGGGCGGGTGGCGCGCGCAGCGGAAGGGTGGCGCCCATGGCGGAAAATAGCTATTTTTCAGCAATAGTAGGGCGGGTGTGGCGCGCGTGGCAGATGAGTGGCGTGCGTGCCGGATGGGTAGTGGATGAGTGGCCCACGTGGCGGATGGGTGGCGTGACATGATGTACACCAAGTGGCGGAGAGTGGGCAGCCCCTCGATTTCCACACTGCATAAAATCCGAGCGTATTCTACGTACGTGTTTGGGCTTGAAAAGATCTCTAGCAGTACGGACGTATTTCAGAAATCGGTCCGGTTTGTTTCTAAATACGTCCATATTGCTAGAAATCTTTTCAAGCTCAGATACGTCCCTAAAATACGCTCGTATTTCAAAATACGCTCCGATTTTACGCAGTGTGTAAATGGACCATAAGTCAGCACCGGCGGGATGATTTGTATTTACCGGCGGCGCCAAAAGCTTTTGTAAAATACAGATGGCGTGGTCGTGAGCTCCAGGAGGGCGGGAACGGAGACTAACGATAACTCAATTATTGATTGGCAGTTTTTTTTTTTGACAGAAACAATAATACAGAGATTTTGTTCTTTTTTTTAAGTCACTGAAAGTCGCAATCCTTCTATGCGATCGCCAACTGTCCTTGACTGACGTCACATCCTCAAATTATTTAGGGTAGTCTTTCTTCGATGATGCACTTCGTAGATGCCACCTCTGTGCGCTCCATAACGCCATGAGAAAACTTTCAGTTGCATGAATGGTAGATGAAGGAGCTGAAAAGTTGTTCACTTCAGTTGCAATTAGGCTGGAATATAATAATTCAGGTAAATGAGCAGTTATATGGCAGAGGAATGAGCTATTTAAGCTATTTACGACAGGGTGGCGGCGCCGTAAGACGGGCGGGGATATGCAACATTCCTGTAATACCAAAATCCAAAACAAGTCTGACTAGTGTCTTGTAAAGTTTCAAGAAAACTAGTGAAGATCAGCTGTTCTCTTGAATGAATGAATTAATTTTATATTTACCCACTCCTGTAGAATAGAAATATTGGATTATATGGAGAAAAGAACACAACTTAAATTGATCAGACCATGTTTGGTATTAGCCTGGAATATGCTTTTGATGGTCTTCACTGTGTTTCTATAGTTAGACATAGTCCGTTCATGCAAACAATTGTCAGCTTACAGGTGGGTAGAGACCCTTGGCTGCAGAGCTTATTTGAAAGAATGACATTTTTTTTCTAGGCATAGGCTATTCATTGGAATGACTGGATTAGCCTGAGCAATACTTAGAAACGTGTCTTCTCCTTGCTAGTAGCTACACAGAAGAAGATAATGGATTATGATGATGGGGATTCATCAACAGGAACTTCCAAACGACTTGGCAAAAAGCATCTAGGGCTCTCAATGGGCATTGTTAGAAGAGATCTGACTATAAAAGGGAGGAATGTTTTGTCAAGAAAAAGTAAGTAACTTTCATTTTATGTATTTTTCTGAAGAAACAAAAATATAGTTGTTTTTACTCGCACAATTTGTGTAAGGTTAGTAAAAGCTACCCCCATTGGTAAAACATGGCTATCCCTTCATGCTTGTTGAACGATGACTGATAGCATACAGATTGGAACAAAATGTAATGCGGATATTTTGTTGATTTGAAGTTGCCACAAAACGTGACTCGCAGAGAACCAGACTGTTCCCTGGGCTAAACTCATCCAAGTTCTTGCCTAGCTACATCTTGACTGAAATTGAAAACAAAGGATTCAACCAATTGACCATGACAAAGCGTAATCACCACAAGTTTGACATATGTATCTGGGAGTTGAATACAAAAAAATACTGTTCTGGACAAAACAACACTAGTTCCATTTTGGCAATTATTGTGGTATCTGATACCACGGTCACAAGGCGTTTTTGCGGTTATCGTGGTATCTGAAAAAGTCATCTCACTTTCATCAGTTTTTGTTAAATTGGTGGGAAAGAAGTCTGGCACTTAGTGATGTGACTGAATATCAGCGTTTCTTTTGGGATGACCTCGAAAAGGCTCGAATTTCGTCAATTGTTGTTTTTGAAGAGCAACCGTATATCAGATACCACAGTAACTGCAAAAACGACTAATTGCAGATCCAGTTGCCTTGGTAACAGATACCATGGTGTCTGCAAAAACGTAACTACTGTCATTGTCACAATCTGTCAGGTGCTTAAGCCAACATGCCAAAAAGCCCACCATAAGTTTTGTTTTTCTTATTGTAAAAGAGGTGAATGGAGCCCTATTAAGTTTCTTTCGAAAAATTAGTACTTAGTTGTTTATGTTTAATTTACAGCCCAGGAAAAACCCTTGGACATAACAAACCCTAACCGATTTGATGGGGAGGGAGTTATCTATAGAGGAAAGTTAATTGGAGTATTGGAGGTTAATGGTCCACGTGGAGACCCGATATGTCAGGAAGCCCTCTCAGAGCTGAAGGTAGCAGTCAGAGCAGCTGGGGAACATAAGCAGAGAATCCTCATCTGCATTGGAATGGATGGAATTCGGCTGAGAGATGAACGGACCGGGGTGAGCAGTACTTGACTACTCTTTTTTCTTTAGATTGTATGTGGGGTTTATTACAAAAAGACAACAACTAGTAACTACAACATCCCCCAGAAGTTTAAATTTGTCAAGAGGCTTAACAAACTGCCCTTGAGAGATAGAAAAGTTTAGAGAAAAGACGAGATCACAACTTACTACTTGTACTTGTGTCAGGACGCAAGCTCTGCAGCTCTCCGTGGCGGCAGCAGCTGACAGACCAAGGCATGCCATGACTCTCGGTCTTCTGTGAATGGCATCGATATTTGAAGCCAGTAGGGATCCCATCTCCTCCCATGCCGGCGGAAGCCTCCGATGGGCTCGAGGTCTTCCTTGAGGGTGCTCATCCACGTTTTACGTTGACCTCCCCGGAGTTTCTTCCAACCGGGCATCGGGGGGGGGGGGGGGGTGAGCAGAGCTTTCTTCGCCAGGGTGTTATCTTCTCTTCTGCTCACGTGGCTGAACCAGGCCAATCGGCATTTCTTGGCTAATGAGGTTGCATCGTATTTTTGGAAGGACCGTCTCCTTATTTCGTTGTTACTGAGACGGTCTCGGAGTGTCTCTGCCAAGATTTTTCGGAGGCATCCATGATCGAACACATTAAGGGATTGTGCCCCGGCAGCTTTTATTAGCTATGTTTCCTACAGGTTCAGGTTTAAGGTTTTAATATTTACGTAAAAAATTTATAAAATAAATAACACTTCTTTCCCGGCAGAGAGGCATCTCGAATGCTCGGGAACAACATACAATGAAAAAAACAGTTTAACCTAAATAACTAACGAGTAATCATCCGCATTACCATAAATACAAAATAAATAACAAAATACCACATTCATCAGACCAGACTTGCACCTCCAACTTTTCAATCCTGTGGACCTTTGCAAGGGAATGCAACCTTCCGGACCATTCAAGAGGACAAACCACTCTTTATAATAAATAAATTTAATAATTCATAATCATTATTTCTTTAAATTTCCTTCTTTATTAATCCTACAGAAGAACCAACCTGGATCTTACTATTATATTTATTATAACTGATTATCATACTATTCCTCAATGAAAATCGCGACCGCTCACATCTGATCAAAGGCTGCCTAACCAAATCTGTTTGCCGGGTGTTAGGATTATGTACCCGTAAGGAATGGTGGATCTGACCATGGCTTCGTAAACTCTAACCTTTGTGTTTCGACTGATGCCTTCACATGAGATCAGAAGATCTTAAACGTATAGCTGAACCGTCTGCGGCTGTCCTGAAATCCATCAACAGAATGAAGCAAAGTTCACCCATGGAGCTCCATGATGTTTCGATTTAATAAATTTCTGTTGTTTTGGTTATTGTTGTACAGTAGTGTTGTTTCATTCTTTTTAATTTTTCTAACATACTCCGTCTGTAGCATACTAGACGGGTCATAAATAAAATTTAATTTAGTTTAATTTGCTGTAATAAAGAAAAAATAATGACAAAAATTATACACTTGCTCGATTCCTGGTCACAGCGCCCAGCAAATAAAAAAATCAACACACCAAAATCCCGTCTAAAACAAACAAACCAAACCAGACCCTGCTCAGTAGGCTGTGTACTAGTGTCCCGAAAGTGCACTTTGTTCTTATTGATTCTTCCCTTTTCTTTCACTGGTAACCTTGTAGTCAGTAAAGCTCATAGCAATTGCGTTAGAGATGATATCTTCCGTTATACTAGGGAGAGCCAGAAACGTGTTATGTTATCGTCAACCGATCCTCGTACCAGAATAGACTTTTAAAGGGTCATTGAAAAGCAACCCCTTAATTCAGCTAGGTTACTTTCTCAGAAGTGTATTTCATCTTCTGTCCGTTTGACAAACCTTGGGGGACATTTTCGTGTGGACGGCTTCGTTGGATGATACGTCTTATCATCATGTTTGTTTTCGCGTCGATGCAATCTAGGTCAATGGTTTCGAGTGAAAAGCTCGATGAGTGACGGCATCCAGCTAGACGGGTGTCTGTCGTTCAACGACGCGCCTCGAGCTCTGTTGGACATTGTAGTGGAAGTCGTCGTCTTCTTTGTCTCAACCCGTTGTGGTGTGGATGGCATCATCCAGTGCTATTTTCGCGTGGATGGCATCGTTTGTCGAGCTCAACAGCCATATTCACGCGAAAATCTCCACGTAACAATCGCTAGTTGCATTTCCACCCCAGAAACAATGACTATTCAGACAACGGATAAAACTGTTACATCAGCTACGATGCTTTGGCAGCGATGTCTTGCCCTTCTTCGCAAGGTCCTCAGGCTGTCGAATTGTCCGTTTTCTTCCATTTCCCAACGTTGTCCGTGACGTTCGACAGCCTGACGAGGACCCTTGCCAAGAAGGGCCGAAATGTCGCTGCCAAAGCATCGTAGCTGACATATCCGTTATATCCAATGTTGAAAACAGCTTGGGCTCAAAGAGTATTTGGAAACAACAACAGAAAACACAACAAACAACATACAACAAAACAACACAACATATTTGACGGTGCAAAACGGATAAGTCAGCTAATTTTATTAGAGCTATATCAGGTGGCTCCAAAACCAAAATGCAGAAGAATCTCTACCCTTTCGACGACCCAGTTGAACAGCACAAACAGCGGCCGCGACCAGAATGAAATCACAGCACCAGCGTTAACTCCAACCAGTTTTCAGAGAAGAGTTCACAAAATCAGATATTCAAGGAAGAATCTTCAGTTGTTTTTCCACAAGTTCATTTTCCAGCTTGAGTGGCTTGAGCCTGAAGAGGACCCTTGCCAAGAAGGGCCGAAATATAGCACTAATAAAATGTAGCTGACTTGTCCGTTTTGCAGCGTCAAATATGATTCGCAGTCAGCTTGGGCTGAAGGAATATCTAACGCAACATACGACGACAAAACAACAGTTGTAATTTGTGTTAACGCAACATACGATTAGGGTCGGACGGTCGTAGACTGGAGTTCCTGCTAGGATTTCGCACTTTCATCAGTTCCGTACGGAAAAGCTCAAAATTTATGAGTGCAAAAAATCCGACGGGGAATGCCTAGTTATTTACTCGCAGCATAATGGTAAAGTATTGTTCAAATAGGTGTAACAAGCTGCATAGTGTTCTACATGATGTCTACGTCTTAATACACACCCTTGTTCGAATTGTAAGTAAAAAGTTCTTATCAATGCAACGTTCTGTGTTGCCACACCGATACAATTTTTCGAGCTTCTGAAAATCAGAAAAAGTGTTCTTAGTACTACTTGAAGTACACGAGTACAATTAAACGCCGAACGCCCACTATATTATAAAAAACACTAAAGTAACAGATGGACAACATAGGTCCTCGAACTAACAGTAAGCAGTCGTAACAGAACACAACGTGATCTTTTGAAGAAAAGTTGTTACTTCAACTTCCAACAAAGTAGAACTTTAGTGCTTCCCGTGGCAACCCTGGCAACACTGCTCTTCCTCGGCCCGCTGGTGGAACCCAACCAAGCGATCTGATTGGGTCTGCATAAGTCAAAATAGAACCCGGGTATATACTCCTTACACACATTGTTACAGCGCGCCCCAAGGAAAAGATGAATCTGTATTCGCCGTATCACACCTTATTGCACCCTCCCTAGTACCCTACATCTAGGAGCGTGTTCCGCCCTTCTAACACTAGGAACTACCAGTTACTATTTTCGTTCCAACCTCGTTAGAAGTTAATACGCTGACCGTTTCAACCTTCTCGAAATCGTAACTCTTTGCTTACCACGCTCGGGAGCGTAGTAAGCGAGGTAACTACGAATATCGGTGACATGATTGGCCGGATTAGCCCGTGCACGATATTTTGCTGAAAATAGAAAAATGTGTTCCAGCCTTGACGCCAAGAAACCAGAATTTGTGACGTCATGCGTAGTAACTATGGTAAGTAGTGTGGAACAATCCCTAAGTAAAGCTCGTAACCGTCGCCGGAGTGGTGATCTCAATTGGTTTTATGGGCGTTCGAGAGTAAGACCTAATTCACACAGAGAGCGCCACGCCTGGCGCCATCGCCCCTGGCGATATCCGGCACGCTCTGTCGAAAAAACGCATCGTCAGGTCAAAAAACGCTTCGTCAGGCTTCGGCTCGGAGCCGAAAAGTTCACAACGCCAGTCAAATAATTTAAAATACAGGAACGATGTGCGGAACAGTTAATCAGTTAGGTTAAACTTTAACATGGAAATTTCTATCTTGGCCTTTCGTGCCTTTCGCAAAAATCAGACGACAAGATATACTCTCGATGACTTACTCTACGTGCCGACAAAGAATCGCCGTGCACATAGCGGAAGAGCCGGAAGCGTCACCACAACTACCCCAACGAAGCCGTTTATTGGTTTTAGTAGGATTTGAGTCATCGTTCGGGCGACGGTTCTCGTTCTTTTGTTCCGCTATATTAGCGGAACAAGTATCGGTCTTCAATCCTATATAATTCCTATTTAGTTTTCCTTGGTAAACTCGCTGTTCCTAATGCTCGCAAATATAGCAAGCGGTCTGATTTTTACTGTGAAAGTCTTTCGTCAAGTTTTAATCTCCTGTCCGACTGCCTTTTATCAATAATTAACAAATGATGTCCGTTGTAGGACTGTTTGTATCACCATCCGGTCCACAAGATATCATTCATCGCACAGGATATGACAGATGCAAGAGCTTTTGGTTATATCTTCGGATCACCAGACCAGGGACATCGATTTTTCGGAATCAAGACGGAAAGAGCGGCTTCGGCGGTAAGTTTGAATTAATTATTAGGATATTATCTTAATAATTAATTAAGATATTATCTTTGGGTTTTTGTCAGTCTGCTTTGGTATTGGTGGTGTATAAAGGAATAAATAGGTTACTAGTTTGATATTTATTTTTATTAAGATAATATCTTGGGGTTTTTGTCATTTTGCTTTGGTATTGGTGGTGTATAAAGGAATAAATAGGTTACTAGTTTGATGTTTATTTTTATAGCTACTTTTGGTTTCGCGAGCTCTGTTTGGACGTAATGGACGAAATTTAATTTTGCTATCGCTACAGGATATGGCAGTATCAGCGCTCGGCTTTATGAGTGTTTTGTCCTTGGTGTTTTCTCATTCTCATGTTCTCACTAACTCATAAAATAAAGCTTTGAAAGAAAAGGACGATGTTTTCTAAAACGTGTTATACCAATGACTTTCAGTCGTTTCTTGAAAATAAGTGGGACTGAGCCATTGTTCGAAATTCAATGAGTTATATGTAAACACAGAATGTTATACGAACGAGACAGAAGTAGATTTGGATCGAATTCCTAAGTCTGTGACTCCATTGTCGGACCCTCGTACACAGTCCGCCCACATGGTATGACGTCATGGAGAAAACGAAAAGTTTGATTTGATGGGGGAGACGCCCTTGAGATGAAACATTATAAGTAGTGAGCTAAATGGCAAAAGTGCTCCTCCTCCGACGGGATTCGAACCCGCGACTCTCGGCTTACAGGTCACTGAGCTAAGGAGCGGCTTGTCAACATAGTTAGCAAACTACTGCAGTAGTCAGACAGAAGTGGGCATGAACAGGAACAGGGTAGGAACAGTTATCCTGTCGAGGCAGATTCCTGTAAGCAGTTCACATCCCTATTTCAGGGGATTGAAGTTCATATTCCCATTTGCATTTACACTTTAGTTTTTCGGTTCGGTACTTATCAATGACAATGCTGTGCGACTTGGCTAATCGTTTCTTTTAGGTTTGGTAACAAATAAGAAGTTTAATTTTATTGCAGATAGTAATGGCGATGCGTGACTTGTTTCAAGTGGTCTTTGATCTCAAGAAAAAGGAAATCGAACAAGCTAAAAGACTCGCAGATGAAACCAAACTTAGCAACGGGACGGTAAGTTTTCTCGCTACAAAATTGGCCTCTTAAAACTTTCAACCGTCCAGGTTTATTACTATTCCAAACGCATTTAAAGTGTAAAACAAGTGACAGAAGAGTTGTAGACTAGGCCGACTTGATCGTCTTGGCATTTTTTTTTCTCCATTTATTTGACCACTTTCGTGGTGCGTAGATCTACTGGGAATTGTGCTTCACGGCGCAGCATATATTGATATTTATTGCAAAAACCAGACTGGCGATAGCAAGAACACAAAGGATAACAAACACAGATGATGAAAATAAACACAAAAAAAATCCAAGTATAACTTTACAGCACGCTCGCTTCGCTTCTAACCGGGCAAACAAGAGACGGACAAACCCGGACAAAAATAAGACGTACCTGAGCCTTATTACCAAGAACATGCCTTGAGAGGTAGCCACGGATCTCCAGCCTCTCAGAGACGGCGGGGGGGGGGGGGGGGGGTAATCAGCATGTAAGTAAGGGCTGATCGAATACAGCCAAGTGGTTCAGTTTGTCCGTTGATTTTCCTTTGAACTATCTCCTTTTTCTTCTCCATCCTTCGTTATGGCGGGGCGTTATGGCGTTATCTTGCTAGATTTGACGCCCTTCTTTGGCGCATTCAGTCAGTCGGTGGAAATAAAGTTTTCAGGTTATGTAGCTAGTTGTAATCCTGACCCTAGCTGGCGAATCGCGTTTCCGAATGCAAATGTGACAGTGTATGAAGGACCAGTCTGAGTCCCTTGAAGTGTATGCAAAAGCTAAGGAGTCATTTTCGGGAAGAACCATATTTCAGGGCGGAATTGGATGGAAAAAGTATAGAGGCTATAGTTTGTTAAAGAGGGAACGCACTTCCACTGGGAGGAAAAAGGAGATATTTAGGGAAAATTGGATACGTGACTTCTTCCCGATGTGTATATTGCAATTGACAAGAATCTTTTACATTTTATGTGTGAATGTGATGAGTTGGGGGGGACTAAGGGAGGAGTACTTTAGGGGAAGAAGGGTTTACAAATTTGATTGGAAATAAGTGTTCTGCAGTAATGAGAAATTTGGCGGTGTTCGTCGGTTAACTGCAAAGCATCGGGAGGATCTAATGTAAGTGGTACTGAGTTATATTATGTATAGGATTTTCCTTTTAGGTTCTTATTTCTTTTTTTTTTTGCATAGATGATTTTGCTTGTGCGGTTGCTAAGGCCGGTTGACTTTTTGCAGTAAATATCTGTCTATCTATCTGTATTAAAGTCTGATGACACGTTTGACTGAACGGTAAAAACCTTTACCTGCTGTTTCTTCACACCGTTATGATGACTACGAATGAACCAATGACAAACGATGGGAGAGGCAGGGCTTAATTGTGAAAGAACATAGGAAAATTAGATTTGTCTATAGAGCAAAAACATGAACATAAATGTGAAAAAAATTCGAAAATAGGCGGACTGGTGATGGCGCTTGTTACTGAGAAGACAAATAATGGAATCATGCTAGGTTTCAGTTCTGCTTTAAGATTGAGTCGAGAGTAGCGACCGCTATCACGGTTCCTAACGATTATTTAAAGCAGAACCTTACGCGTTTAAATTATCTTAACATGATTTTTGGCGTGTGCTTAGGATCATTGAAGCATCGCCTGGTGGACCCCAAAAGCCGCCACACAAAGTTCGCTAGCTCTCTTTTAGTGTTACGCTAATGGCCAAGCCTGTTCTTTTTACTGTTTTGTTTGACGAGAGTAAGTACTCGTATAAGTAAGCTTTGTTTACACTAAAGCCTTGTTGCAATGGGAACAAAAGCAGTCTACAAAGTAGCACGGAGGAAAAACCTAGAGGAACTGATACCTGTGACGCATTCCCAGTTAAATGATCGTTCTCAGGTTTTTATGGCACATGCAGCTCCGCTCAAGTGCCATATACCGATAATTTTTCGGTCAGTCTGTCTGTCAGGCCACTCATCTCGAGTTAGGGTACTTTCAGAAGTGCTAGGACGATGAAACTTGGCAGGCATATTAGGGACCCTACCAAACTAACTTGGAAATAATCAATTCCCCGACTCGACCACCGTGGGGGGAGTGGAGGGAGGGGGAATCCAGAATATTGACGTATTTTTAACTTTCGAACGGGGAATCGGATCTTAATGAAACTTGATATTTGGAAAGACCTCCTGTCTCAGATGTCACACTTCAAGTCCTTATCCCCCATCCGACTTTCCCAGGATCCGGAAGTCCGGAAACTAGGAACAAGGGGAGCAAAAGGGCAATGTCCAGATGTGGTATCGATCCGACGTCCTCTTTGGTGGAAGCCTCGCCCACTACCCTAAACCGCCGTTCTTGCCTGTGTTAAGAGCCGAATGCAGGAACAGTTACAGTTTAAGGATTAAAATAAGATCGACAAGTGGTCAGTAACAAATGTTAAAACTAAACTTTTATCTGATTGTGTTATGCCTTTTCCCAAGAAAGTAAGCTACTTCTGTCTCCGTTTTGTACTCTGGGCCAAATGAGGTCAAAGTAGCCTAATTATATTTTCATACTGTTCCAGATTGGGACTCCAAAGTAGAAACTTCCAGTTCCTTCAGTTTGAATAGTTGTGCAGACCCAAACAATCACTTCCCTGATCCGGCCATCGTGGGGGAGCGGAGGGATGGGGAGTTGAGAAACTAGTAACATACATAAGTTGGGAACGGGTAATCAGACATGCATGAAACTTGACATGTGTCAAGAAAAAGTGTCTCAGATGTTCAGTTTCGAATCGGACCGGATCCGATAAGTGGGGCGGGGGACCTGAAGGGGGAACCGGAAATCTCGTGAAACGCTTCCACATAAGCTAGGACGATGAAAATTGGCAGGCATATCAGGGACCCAATCAGATTAACTTGGAAATAATCATTTACCCGATTCGGCCATTGTGGGGGAGTAGAGGGATGGGGAATCCGGAAACTAGTAACATGAAAAAATTGACAAGTGGCAAGAACAAGTGTCTCACATGTTCAGTTTCAAATGCGGACGGAATACAATGATATTCGATTATGTATTTAACTCCCAAGCAAAAAGACTCCCACCAACATTTCGCCTATTCTTACAAGTGCCATATGAGCTTTCAGCTCTTGTTAATAATAATAATAATAATGTATTTATGACCCGTCATACTCTTACAAAGAGAAAGACGGACTATAAATACAAAAAAGAGGAAAAAGTAATATACGGAAAGACATAGCACCATACAAAAAATAACACGAAACTAACTTCTAACCAATTAACCTAATAATGAACAAAAAAATCAAAATAATGTACAACAGAAGCAGAACTAACAAGAGCTAGAAGCTCATATGGCACTTGCAAGGCTGGGTCAGAGGATGAAAGTAGGAATGTGTCTATTCGTGGGTTTGTTGTGATCGTTTGTAAGCAAAACCCTTTAGATAAGAAAGACCATGGAATAGTGAACAGTGGCCTGACCGACCGAGAGACCGAAAAGTGATTGTTATATGGCACTTGAGCAATTAAAGAAAAAACTCGTTGCTTTTTAATAAGTATCGTTTTGTTAGTGGAAAAAAACGAACGTTTCACTGAATTGTGCTTGGTAAGCGCCTCCATAGAAAAAAAGCCCGCCGATTCTGATTCAGCAAGAATGTCAAGAATAAACGGCGACCTGCGTTCCTTCTTTTTTCAGAATGTTATTTCGCCTTTCGGACTGAAACTGAGGTATTGCAACTGTACAAACTATCAGACAAAGAAAGACTCATTCTTATGTCTGAAGCAGACCTAGAGATACAGACTACTGCTTTATAGGTTTTTTTCCGAGATGCCATAACCCTACAAGTATACTCTATATGAAAAAGTCCAAAACACGCCACTGATCCTCAGGAAGAAACGTCTCACTAACGACTCAAACACAACAGACTCAAATCCTGTGTCAGTCAATCACGGCGATCGCTGGCGACAGCTGTGGTGCCGCTTCCGGCTCTTCCGCTAGGTACAAGACGATTTTGCATCGGCAAGAAGAGTTAGTCATCAAGAGTATTTGTGTGACTCGTGGTGGGCTCGAACCGACGAACAACTCTCGCGGTGGTATTCGATTTTTTGGCCCGAAATTTGGCGGGAAACAGATCAAGCGCAGGTTAAAGCCCAAATCATAAAACTAACTACCATATCAGGCAGATAAACCCAAAATTGATGATCCTTCTAGTACAGAACGGTAAGGTCTTAAGCTTGATGTTTATTGAGATTTTATCTGTTTTTTTTTGGGGGTATTTGAAATTACCGCAAAAAACACACGAACAAGAAAAAATGCTTTTTATATCCGGGTAACATTCGGAAATGTCAGGGACACAAAAACTGCACGGAAAAATGTCTTGCTTGTCGATGTTTTCTTCTTTAAATAAATAAAGTTAAACATATGATGCTGATACAGGCTTCACGACTCTTACTTCACAAAAAAGCACAAATTCATTTTGAGACAAATTTTGGTACCAGAAATCGCAAACTCATTGGTACCAGTGAATTGATACCAGAAAAACACAGTCATTTAGAGACAAATTTTGTACCAGAAACCTGACTAAATCAAAACTAACTACGGAATTTGGGACCGAAAACATGTCATCCTGATGAATGCTATCTACAGCTTTTTTGAATTCTTGATAGGTGACGACTGTCCTAGACCGTTCTCAAGTAGCATAATATGCGCCAGAGCAATAACCATTCCTTTAATATAGCATAACTCATTTATTTCCTTAATAGCATTTACAACTGCTAGCTGCGGATCGTCAACATAACAAATAACGAATCACTGCTGATTGATATTCTGACAGTTAAAATTACAACTTACGATAAATTTACGACTCTTTCATCGTTTCCCGATTTGTGAGTAATCGTGCCTTATCTGTGTTAATTGCCGAAAACTATTTTTCGCTCAGCGATTAGCGATTTAAGCGAGTAGCTGCTTATGAACACGATTTCTCACACACTTCATACGGACCTTGTGCGTTAGCTACGAGGGTAGCTAAAGGGCGATTCTGGCGGTCTGGAAAGTTCCGCTGGTTTATCCGCCGTGTGTTCGTGCGACCGGGCTAAAACTTGCGCCGCTTTCCGACGCAGTTCTTGCGATACGCTAGTTTAGGAGAGTGAATCCACGCCGTGCGTGGAAAGTGGCGAAACAGCGAGAAGTTGTAAGGCGCAGCAGAGGCGCACCACTTTCCGTTGGTTCTGGCGGTCGGCGGATTCTCGCTTTGCATTTTGAAAAGTGAGTTTGTGAGATCGCCAGAACCGCCCTTAAATGTATTAGTTTGTCTAACAAGCCAACCAGCAATTTAGACACACCTAGAATACTTGCGACTACACCAGTACAATCAGTCCAACTTTGTATCCTTTATTTTTTATCCTATTTTTGAGTCTTTTGGTGACGCTATTTTAAGCAGTAAGTATCAGTCTTGTTGACTTCTCAAGTTAAAACTTTACAAAGCAAAAAAAAAATGTAGCTAAATATTTGGCAGTGTAGGCTACGTTTCTTTCAGTAATTTTATTTGAGGTCATTTCTGCTTAAAAATTTCAAATTTTAAGAAAAAAGTTTATGTCCCCTGAGCGGACGACACTTACTAACTTTATGTTGTAAAGGTCGAATTTGATTTTCGGTTATTGTTGGCTGCCGTTAAGATTTTGAAGAAAGAAAAGGCACAGTTGTGCTCACAATAATTATTCCTATCGATCGGAAACGGTTTCTCCCCCATTTTCCGTCATATTTTTTATTTATTTAATTTCCATCCGGAAAAATCGGCGAATACATTACAAAGAAAGAAAAACACAAGAGTAGCCTGTGCAAACAATTACAGCGATATGTAGCCTACGCATATTCATATATACCAACAATAAACCTCATAGAAACACTATAATCCTAAATATTTCATAACAATGACAACTATTTCAGTATAACGGAGCCAAATTATTGCTTAAAGAAGTGAACCGGCTTTTAAGTTTATTTTCTTTCTTATTTATAACAGTTATCAGATCTTTCGTATTATAAATCATTAAGTATTACTGTGTTGGATTCGTGACGGTTAAACCGACAAGGAAACTTCCAAAAATAAAATAAAACGTACAAGTGCTTGTTCTTTGACCAATCGTAAAAATTCAAACCACTTGGATGCATTAAAAAAATCAAGCTCTTTAAAACATCTTTTGTTTCAGTCGTCACGGCGAGCTGAAAGCGTTTCATCAACTTCCGGTTTGATGCGAGACCGCTCTTCTCACAGCGTGATTACTGCCGATCTGTTGGACCTCGAGTCTGAACTGTGCAGTCTCCAGGAGGGTCTGCACCAGATGGGTAGCCTAACGAATTTCAAAAGCGTTGACGACC
Organism: Branchinecta sandiegonensis; assembly: GCA_030848855.1. Taxonomy (NCBI): domain Eukaryota; kingdom Metazoa; phylum Arthropoda; class Branchiopoda; order Anostraca; family Branchinectidae; genus Branchinecta; species Branchinecta sandiegonensis. The sequence goes on along the minus strand of JAUPMV010000003.1, from coordinate 3,658,178 downwards.
CTATGGTTGGTGCTTCGACGGATGTCCTGTATGACCCATTTGGAGACTCCTTTTCAGGTAATTACAAGGACTCTTCTTTCTGTTACAGGAATCGATACGATGGAGAAAAAACACAAAAAAACTCCTCTATTCCAAAGTGTATGTAGGATTGCGGAGCTTTCGCCGTTCTCGATTCTGACAAAAACGCAGGAAAGGGAGAATTGGCTTCATCTCAGTAAGCTAAAAAACACGATACAAGAGAATTAGTTGCCAGGAGATTCATTAGGAGAATTGAGATAAGAGATGCAACTAATTTTTTGAAGCTTGTCATGCCCTTATTTTTGAAAGAGTTGTCTGCTGGTTTAATTGGCAAACTCGGCTTGGCCAAGAAAGCGCTAAAAGGTCGTAAGTGCAAAACGAAACTCTTGGCGAAAAGCGGGAAAGTCTGAAGCTTATAATTCCTTAGGGGAGCTAGGGGCAATATAAAATGCAGAATAAGCTAGATAGATAGATAGATATAGTTTTATTGATACAACTCTTGGCGCCGGATTGGCACTATATATAATAATAATAATAATAATTTATTTATCACCCACTTTACAGAACAGAGGTTAAGTGGAGTAAATACAAAAAGAAAAACAACAAGAGAAAACAAGAAACAAAGTTAATCACATACAGAAAAAAGACGGATAAGGCGATGAAAACACCCTAGCCTATAAGGCGCTTCACTGGCTAGCTTGGAACATAATTTTTCGAAAACACCAGTAATATCTGTCGCACAATACTTCTTTATCAGTTTTGTATTCCGGTAAGAACGAGGCAGATATAGGAGAAATTTGCAGTACCGGTAATAATTTATGCGAATACGTTTTAGATCACCAGTCAACAGAAGTGGCCGAATACCAGTACAGAACAGTACAGAATGATCACAAAAATTTGAGTAAAGCCGAGTTAGCGCTCTTCTTCTATAGTGTCCACGATTTGCAACAATCTTAGAGTAACCGAGCCTCAGCTTATCACTAATATCTTTTACAGCACGCGACCGGAGAGCATTCATAGAATCGCAGACTGTTATGCCAAGCCAGCGAAACGATTTAACACGGGGAATACTAAAACCACCGCAGTATAGTGATTCTGAACAACTATTACCGTTGAAGACAAGAAACTCGCACTTGTCAATATTTAGGTACAGGCCGATATCGCGGAAAGAAGAAGTAACTGAGTTCACTGAACGGGCAAGACCAGACTCAGTTTGACTAATCAGAAGAAGGTCATCCGCATATTATTATTATTATTATTTATTTATCACCCACAACTACAAGAAACAAGTAGTACAAGTGGAGTAAACTATAAAAAGAAAAATAACTTCAACTAAACACTATCCTCTTCAACAAAAAACTGAATAAGACCGTGATCAGGGCCTATTTTACAAAATGCGTCCACAGAAAGCCATATGCCAGATATGAAATATAAGATAGTCCTAGTAGGCACGTGGTCGATATTTTTGACAACACATCTTCAATACAAGCATTAAAAATATACGGGGAAAGAACTCCCCCTTGTCTTACTCCGCAACGAACAGGGATATGACCAAAATAAGAATTATCTAAAGACTTAAGGCGAAGGTAAGAATGGGAGTACCAAAAACGAAGCACGTGAATTACCGACGAATTTACTCCTCTCTGGCATAACGCTGTCCATGCTTGAGTATGACAAACACTGTCAAATGCTTTAGACAAGTCGAGGGTTGCGAAATGAAGTACGCGACGAGTGCGATGGGCATCTTTTAACAAAGAGGTCAAAGCACGGTGAGCATGCTGACAACCTAGCCCAGATCTAAAACCAAATTGATTATCATCATTTACAGCAAGCTTAGTGATATAAGGTAGTAGGAGGTATTCAAATAGCTTGCTAAGAGTACATGCTACCGTTATGGGCCGATAAGAACTGCAAGAAACCGGGTCTTTTCCTTTTTTTAGAAGTGACGTGACGCTACCGCATAAGAACGAATCGGGCACACACGAAATACTGAGACACATTTGAAAAAACAGTTGGAGATGAGATACCAATTCAAAAGAACTAGGAACGAGATTCGAAACACTAATCCCATCAAGATCCACGGATTTTGATTTTAAACCCTTAATACCTTTAACAATAGCCGACTTTTCAACTGGAATCACATGTCTCTGACTTATACGTGACGGCAAATTTTTTTCGAGCAAACATGAGAAACGCTTATGCACTGCATAATTTACTTTTGAAAATATTTTTGAATAATGTTCGATCCAAGATGGACGAGGTATAATATCACTAGAACTTGTATCCGGAAACTTGGCACAATTTATCACTTTTCGCCACTCACTTTTACTTTTCGGAAAAGTTTCACCGGAATAACGAACGGCGCGAAGGTGGCGCTTATATTCAAGTTTCGTCTTTTGTTTTAGATCGAACACAGTACCCCGAGACGGTCGACCACATGCAGACCAGATTCTTAACCAGAATTTGGCCTTATTCTTAACTTTTTTCAGCATAGGATCACACTTCCAGATTGGTTTTTGGGTATTCCGCCTGACACGGATCAGCGGGACGGCCACATCTTCAGCTTGCTTTATACATGAAATAATGTCACGATAATAGCGGTTTAAATCAGCACGAGCACTGTCAATAGTGGGGTACGCGTTTGTGCAAAGAAGATGGAAAGGGACACGTACGGTGGACAGTAGAGCTCCAAGTGTAGCAAGGTAAAGAGGCATGTTCGCACTAGACCAATCACGTTTTTCAAACCACTTATGCGACAGTGATGGTTGGCCCGAGTATACGTCAGAAGTAACCGTAATATCGTAATACAGAGGTAAATGGTCATAATCTCTCTCATCTTCATCGACATGAATTGCTGAAGTTAGTAATGAAGGAGAGCAGATACAGTGGTCCAAATTTGAGACAGAACCACTACAGTGGATATATGTAAAGCTGAGGTCTTTTGATAGGACCTTAAATGCTGAGGGTAGACACTGAAAAAGCGCTTCCTTACGTGTCGAGGAAACGGTAATGTCACAGTTTAGGTCGCCTATAAGCACCCACTTGTATCCCAGACGCTCAATACCAGATATGAGAGTCTTTAATTTGTTACAGGCATTCGCATAACTGGAGAAGGAAGAAACAGATTTTCTATCATGGGGCAAATAAGCGTTGATTAGGATCACGTCTGCAAGCCGGATTGCAAGATAGTGTTCAGAGGATTGGTAGAAGCTAGGAGACAAATAGTTAGGCAAAGATCGCTTAATTATACAAGCAAGACCGCCAGAGGGCCTGCCTCGGGTACGACGGGCATTCGTGCTGAAAACAGCATGTTGAGAACTTCGCCTAAGAAAATTTACACTGCAGCTTGGGAGCAGGTGTTCTTGTAAGAGAACAATATCATGATTAGCTAGTTTCTCATCAAGGCTTAACACTTTATCCTTTGTCCCATTAATATTGAAAGAGCACACTGAGACTTTATACTCATTCATGATTGGATACGAGAAGATCGCGGAACTTTGGAATTAGCAAGAGCCTTTAGCCTGGAGCAGCGAAAACTGTAAGCAACATGATCTCCACCACAATTTGCACATTTGGGGGTGTTACTGCATGGTGAGTCACTGGAGTTCATATGGGGGCCTGAGCACCGTGAGCATTTGTAGTTTTGATCGGGACAGTTTGCAGCAAGGTGGTCAGGAGATTGACATTTCCTGCAGCACCTAGGAATTCGCCGATATTCATACACTCGGAACAGTTCATAGTCTATCTTCAGTCCAGATTGAAGGGCCGAGGAAAGAGAAATTTCGTCTTCGAACGTAATTTTCACACAATTTGAGCTCCCGATTCTCGTAGCGTCTCGAACACCCCGGCAAGCTTTGAGAGGCGCAAAATCAAGATCTTGTGCAACGCCTTTCATTATACCAAAAAACCTTTTCTCCACCATTTTCGCTTCACAATCACGAAAAACCGAGCGCGCAAATTTGCAAAAGTCAGCAGCGGCACCGCTATCTATCTTCACAATCAGTTTGTCGCCAGAGGCGCGCACAGTATCAATGCACTCGTGACCAGAAATACAGTCAATTCTTTCCTTCCGCTTGGATGCATTATCGAGATCACGCGGTACATTCGTGATAATAACAGTGGCTTTGCTTATATCACTGCCAGTGGCACTGCTCGGAAGGCTGGGGAAATTCAGATCGTAAGTTGACATTTTCTCATTAACTTGCGAAAGAGTCTGATGAATTGCGTTAAGCTTAGAAGCTATCCTGGAGTAAGCAACTGCTGGGATGCAGGGAACTTCGGTTGGGGAACGGATAACAAATACAGGCATGTCATCGGAAGCACTCTGTTTGTGAAGAAGTTCTAACATGTCCTTCAAATTGTTCAGAGCTGCGTTTTGACCCGTGCGATTTGGACAGGGCTCGGTCAAATTCGGCAGCGAACCCCACAGGATTTTCTTCGATTTGGCAATATCACTTGACTCGAAAAAATCGACGGCAAATTTTAAGATCACTGCAGCTTCGACTCCTTTTTCATTATTGTACTGCAGAAAGTTCAGAACCGGGGCATAAACAAAGCAGTCCGTATCCGAATCAGAGTCCATTTTCACGCAAAAAGTCCGTTAATCCAATTCAGAGTCACAAACATAAGCTAGGGCAAAACACGTCTTCTCCGCACGAGAGCTGAATGGAGACTGAATATGTCGACCATTACATGTAACAAGTTAAAATAACTTGAATATATACATGTTCAAAACAAATTTGTCACTTAGAATTCACCAGTTTCTTGCTAATTTGGTTTAATTACCTTAAATTACCTTAAATTGCACTTGCAAGCAATAAGGATGTTGTATCCCGATGAGTAGCTTGCGGATGACGATGCTGCTATGATCTGGTTGCTGCTTCCGGTGCGCACCAGTCCTTTTTCCAGGGCTGTCCGCGCCAGTCCTCGTCGAGTCGCTTTTTGAAACCTTCGGGTGTTTCGCTGGTGACAGTTGGTTCGGACAAGCTGTTCCATAGAGGAACAGCTCGGTTACTGAAGAAGTGCTGGCGAACACGAGAGGTGTTGGACCTTCTGGACAGTTTCCGGGAGTGGCCCCTAGTCCGTGAGTGGTTGTCGGGGGCGAAGAGGGAGGGGAGACAATTAGAGTTGAGAATTCTGTAGACTAGTAGCATGTCCCCTCTCTTCCGCCGGTAAGTAAGTGTCGGGATCTTCAGTTTCTGCAGTCGTTATTCATAAGGTAGTGCTCTAAGGCCTTGGATGGATTTTGTTGCTCGCCTCTGGACACCTTCGATTAGTTTCTTGTCTTGTTTGTAATAGGGTGAGGCGAGGGCATTACCGCTCTCCAGCTTGGGCCTGACCAGAGCTTTGTAGAGCTTCAGCATGACAGTTGGTTTGCGGGATGCGACTGATCGTTTTATCATCCCTAGGGTCTGATTGGCGCTAGCCACTACCTTTTTGGTGTGAGCGTGGAATTTTAGTTTGTATAGCACATAATAGCACATTTACAAATGGCATTGGGGTATTGTCGGCATAATTTGTGATCTGCAAACGAAATGACGAATAAAGTAAGGCACAAACGTAGCAAAGTAGCATAGTAGCATAAGTAAATAATTATTTAATCATTAAAGCTTAACCGAATAGGGCTGAGATATGACAGCCTGGTTACCCATCATGTTTTCATCTAAATAGGCTCGAAAACCCGACAAAACGCGTTACGTTGATTTGTTATCCACGAATATTGAATTTTAGCTGACGAGTTTATTCTTCCGCAATTGCTGTACGTCTAAACGGACTTGCCTCTATCTTTGAAAAGTTTAGCAACTACAGCGGCAAACAATTGCCGACAAATTTCCAGCAATGGCAAATTTTCATTATTCAAGCAAGAAAGATGAAAGTGACTTGAATATGGAAAGTGACGAGGAAGCACTTGGCGTTCGCCCATGCATGTTGATTCTGATGTAATTCTGCAGTCAGGAATAGAACATTTCAGAATCTTCACTTTGTTGGCCATTGAGACGCACGCTTCTGCAGATATTCAAATTCTCCGCCACTTGACGAATTTTCATTTGTCGTGCAAGCAGCGGAGATTCCAAATGTCACTATACTAGACTACGGGACGAAAAAAATTAAATAAAAATCCCTTAGAGAAGTCAAAATAATTCAGTGTATTCAGATAAAAGGTATAAAATTAAGTTGGCTTTTCAGTTAAACTTTAATATCTTTAAATGTATAAAGATTGCTTTGGATGTGTCAGTAATCAAATACGGACATTTCAAGCACTGTCAATTAATACGACAGGTCTGCAGTATTACGTTTTTTGATAACATTAAAATTTAGATAAAATAGTCAAATGTCGGTGTTTAAATAAAGGCACTCAGTTCATATATAAATACATCAGTAAAAAAAAGGGTCAAATTACATACCGTCTATTGAGTCGTTTCGATTGAGGCTTTTGGGGATCAACCAGGTCGCGCCTTGTTAAGTAAGTTCATCTTGGTATAGTAGGCTGTTTGGTCTTGTCTGTTCCAGAAGTCTTAAAATATTGCAAAATGATGATCAGATTGGCTGTTTGGATTGGATAAAACCCATCCTTCAGGAATGGTCCGTGGTTTCAGGGGTAGTCGTAATGACAGCTATTGAATTGATACTTTCTTCATACTTGGCTTTATGCAGTCTTGTGTTATTTAAAGCGTGTTCCACCCTACTTACCGTAGTTACTACTCATGACGTCACGGATCTTGTCTTCTTGACGTCAATGCTGCAACCAATTTTCCTATTTCCCGTGAAATATCGTGCCGCGGGTTGATTGGACCAGTCACGTCTCAGAGATCGCTGCACGCCACTACGCTGCCGAGCGTGGAAAGCAAATAGTTACTATTTATTGCTATTTTGAGCGTGTTCACTATTTCACGAAAGGTTACTACGCTGACCGTTCCAACCTTCTCGAAATAGTAACTAATAGTTACTATTTGCTTTCCATGCTCGGGAGCGTAGTAGGCGTAGTAACTACGCATCTCTGTAATGTGATTGGTCGGATTCGCCTGTGGCATGATATCCTGCTGGAAAGTAGAAAAATCGTTCCAGCCTTGACGGCAAAAAGCCAGGATTCGTGACGGCATGTATAGTAACTACGGTAAGTGGGGTGGAACACGCTCTTTGAGAAGGTTGGAACGGTGAGCGCAGTAGCTTTTGGCTAGGTTGGAACGAAATTGGTGGTAATAGTTACTATAGTTAGAAGTGTAGAACATGCTCTTGGGAGACTCATCGTAGATAATTGGCAATGTTTTTCAGGTTCTTCTAAAAGAAGTAGCTCCTCCTCCCGGCATCCAGATGTTGTGCCGTCCATCTCTTCAGTACATAGCGGAAAGAAAAGCCCAGCTTCAGTCAGCCCCCTTCCACCCCCTGTCTCCAAATTCAGCCGAACTCTGCCCCGAAAGGACAAACAACTCGAGTCGAGAAGAAGAGAACCCTCCCCCCAAGGCTTCGTCCCGAAATTCGACGTCAATTTCCCTGATCCGTTCGATGACGGCGCCGTCGAATTTGGAGATGGGCGACTTTTCAGATCCTTGGGTCACGATCCCTTTAGTGATTCGGTTGCTGATAGATCACCAAGTTCTAAAAAGAATGAAGTTAAAAATGATGTCAGGGAGACGAAAGTGACCAATGGGCCTGCTCCGGTTGTTACAGGCGAGGATGTGGAGAAGCGCGAGTCCACGAAGGATGTTGGAGAACCGCAGGTATATAAACCTTCTTTTTATTTTGTGCTTCTTGTGATTTGAAAGTTAGCTAACCTACACCGTTCGTACAAGATGCCGTAATGTCCGTAATCGTTCTTTTTGTTCTTCTTTCGTCCGGCCGGAAAACCTACGCTTAAATTTTTGTCAATCGTATATACTAAGTATTTGAAGCACCTACTTTATTTGCCAAAAGATACAACATAGCAACACACTGACAGTTCCGAGTTAAAGATGCCAGCATTGCACTGTTGGAAATTTCGCATCTCGACCAAAGCTTATGGACAACTGGGCCCAACCAGCACATACGTTCTTCACTCTGTTCTGGCCGAATATTGAAAAATTGTATTTTTTATGTTTTTGACGTACTTTTTTTTTCTACACACTCCGCTTTTGAAAATGGCGGGCCATAACTAAATTACTTACTTAATTATATTTTTTTATAGTTATTTTCGACTGGGCTGAGTTACTGCTATATTTATGACACAGAAAAAAGCAATAATCGGCTTTGCCCGTAGCATGTCTTTAGGTGAAAAAAAAACAAACAAAAAACATTCCTATAGCTCGGACCTTCCATTTTTCGTCAGGAGATCCTAGGCCCCGAGTAAAGGGGTCCGATTGGTATTTTGAACAAATAAGCTTGACTATTAATTTATACTGCTATAGTCGCTACTAGTTCATTGGCGTGTCGATGAAAGGTCTCCCATCATTGGACAGGCATAAAGCCACGCCCCAATTTACCACTTACTGAGAAATGAGAGAGGACTTTAAGTGCTTACAAGAAATGTGGTTTTGCGGTTTCACCGGTTATGTATGGTTTGAAGGCATAAGGGAACTAAGTTGTTCTCTACAGTACTTTGTCTGTGTCTATTTTCTTTTAGGTTGCAGTTTCTACAATCGGTGACGTTTTCAGCGATCTCGACCCTCTTGGATCTGGAAAAAATCGTCCCTATGTTGACAAGAAAGATTTCTTTCAAGACCTCAAGCAAATGCCAAAAAAGCCAGCTCTCAGAGAGATACCTACCACTGACGAACCAACTGTGTTCGATACGCCTTCGAAGCAAAGCATATCGACCAAATTATCTGACGATTCCGGCTCTTTTTTTGACACTCCCGATTGGAAACCGACGGAATTCGCCGCCGAAGCGGTGGATCCCTTTGGCTCATTGAACTTCGTACCCCCGGAAAGAGACCCGTTTGATACTCAACTGCCGTTATTCGGTGCACCGCCGAAAGTCATCCAGACAGATGTGTTTAGCGGAAGATCTGGGACGTCCGTCAGTCCGACCTTCGGCGCTTTCGAAGTTGCTTCGAAGTCTCCGCAACTTCGGCGAGTTGTTTCGACTGATGTGAAAGTCGGATCACCTGCTCGAGATGACAATCCTCTGTTAAGACAGAGGACACTTGATATACCCCTGTCGGGTAGGGGTAGCGATTGGAGTGGGTCTGAGAGTAGTCTTCAAGGAACACCGCCCCTTCCGCCTTTCCCAAAGTCGAAGACGACACCTCAGAAGCCGACGGCTGGATTATCGAGAATACTTTCTCAGGTGAGCCGTTTATTTCATAGCAGCGATATGATTTGTGGTCTTTAAAGTTTAACTGAAAAGCCAACTTTTTTTTGTCTCATCTAACAGAATACACTGAATTATTTGGATTCGGCTGAGGGATATTTTGATTGTCCACCATTTGCTCTAGTGGCGTTCAGAATATCTACGCCCGTCTCGACAACGCAAATTCTACTATGACGCGAAAAATTTGAATCTCAATAGAAACGCGGCTTTTCAGTGGCCAGTAATCAGCTTGTGGAAAGCAAATCACTGCGTGAACACTTATCTTTCGAAAATTGTTTTGTCAAGCATAAAACACAGGTACAAGTGCATAGAGGCACCGCAAGTCCGACAGGGAAATTCCACTATATGAAAACTGATTATTCGTGAACAGCGGAGCAACGAAGTAACGCATTTTCATCGGGTCTTCAAGCTCTTTAAGTTTATAAGTGACGGGTCACTAGATTGTCCTATCTCGGCTCTTTTCGGTTAAACTTTAACGGAAAATTCAAGAAGATATAAATCCGGTCACTTCCCGATGAAAATTTTGTAGCCTGCGTGTATGGAAGTTGTACGAAAAAGTTGCATGTAATACTATGTAATAGCAAAGAATACTATCATTCAGTGTGCCTCAGACTGGTCCAGTCTTAAGTAGTAGTATCCAGTAGCATCCTCTCTTGCCATAGTAGCATCCCGTCTTGCTAATAGTAGCATGCAGTAGTATGCAGTAACATGGTAGCCTTGAAGTAGAAGCAAGCCTTTTCGTACAACTTCGTACTACTATTTTGAGATAGATTTTTCATCGAGTTAAGAAAAAGAACAAATACGAAAGTAATTCAAGTTTTATCAAGTAAATATCTAACTGGTCATATGTTGATCTGCGGCCCCTTTTTCCAGTGGCTCTTTGACCGTAGGATTATTTGGTCTTTTTCGATTCAGTCTGAATGGTTTTCTTTGCAGTTTCGTTGTTTTTCATCTCTTTTCCTTTTTGCAGCGAAAACACCTTTTGAAAAAAAAAAACACCTTTCCTTTTTTAGCACAAAAACAGTGAGTGGGTTATCCTACCTACGTACTTCTTTAGTTCAACATTTTCTCCCCAGATAGATAGATAGATTTATTGATTGCTGAGCAGCCCGAGGGTCATGGCAACAAATAATCGCAAAAAAATATCACAAAAAAACGCATAAAGCAAAAAAACTAAAAAAGAAACAAAAAACTCTTGCAATCTTTCTCTGCTCTAAGACACAATTTGGTATTTCCCTTTTCCAGAAATGTACTCCTATGTTCCATCGCTATCCTCAGGAATCCCCCGAATCTCTTAATTGTAGCAAACCACTCGTTCTTAACAACTCTGATTAACCACTCTTCATCAGATTCAACCACACCGTACTTTTCTTTTCTCCATTCACTCAGCTCCATACGCTCGCAAACCACGTGAAACAAACTCTCATTCTGACACACGCACATCTGACGGAAGAATAAGGACCAGATGTCTGCCTGAAATTACCAATATAGCGTCTTCTAGTCCCAATTGGCAAGGTATCCGCCAACATATCAATAATTATCTTTAATTCCTCCGTTTAAGACCCGATTTTAAGGAGAAAAGCTTGTTTGGGGTTAGGCAGCTTGGAAGGTTTTTGCGGATAGGTTGGAAGCATAGAGAAGAGTAAGTAAGTAATTTATTTCTGACACGCCATTTGAAAAGCGGGGTATGTAAAATAAAATAATTAAATAAAACATTTGCTGGCTGGGTCCTGTTGTCGTGAGTTTTGCCAGAGCCGACGAAATTTCCAAAAGGGTGACGCTTGCGTCTTTAACTTCGAAACGCTCCGTTAGCATGTGGCTGTGGTATAACTTTGGCCAAAAAGAAGAGTTTTTTTTTATTTGTTTTGTATCTTGTTTTGTATGCGATGACCCTCGGGCTTTTAGCAATATATATCATATCATATCGTTATGCTATCACCCCATGTCTCCCTTATCGCAGCATAAAGCCTCTGAGATTTATTTCTGGCACTCGACTTCTGATCGGTTAGCGCGCACTGACACGTCCCCGCGCGAAAGATTTCCCCGGTAATGACTGAGCTAACGAACAGTGGAAGAAGATGAAGACTATGGGAAGGGGACTTGGTTGTCGAGGACTAGCGTTGGTGCAGCTTCTTTTCTGAAATTTTCCTTATAGTTTTGTAGACACTTAGTAGGCAATACTGGCCTTCAGACCTAGAACGTCGTTTACCTCGACTTTCCGGTATCTCCCTTTGATGTTGAACAGAGGTTCGGTCAGGCAATCGCAAAAACAGTTTTTGTTGAACATGCTGACGAGACGCAGTCTCTTGGATAGGACGACCGTTGTCGCAATTGATAAAATGATAGTCAACCTCGAGAAGTCAGTTGTTCTGACCATTCCATTCCTCAAAAGCAGCCCTTCCTTCTTCCCAGAACTTCCAGAGTCCTGCCGGGTAAATGGAATAAAACTCCTTGGAGAATCCCTTACACCAGACCTCAGATGGGATAAACAAATTGAGGCTATGCTCAAAAGGGCGAATATGGCCATAGCGTCCCTGAAACTTTAATCCCTCCACGGAGTACCACCCAAACACCTACAACATGTTTACTTTTCATTCATACGATCTTCCCTAGAGTACTGCAGCCCTGTGTGGCATTCCGGACTTACACAAAACAGTCGGACCGGCTTGAGAAGATCCAGTATAGAGCCCTTCTAATTGTGTCTAAATCTCCAAAAGTTCCCTATTCCTCCCTTCTCAGTGATTTCCGATTAGAAACTCTGGCAACCCGCCGCCTAAATATATCCCTGAAGGTTTGTACAAGTATTCTGTCCAACCCAATCCTAAGAAAGTACAAGTATTCTGGCCAACCCAATCCTAAAAAAATCCAGCCACCAGAATACGAGACGACACGTATCCGACTTCCGCGGTCGGTGGCTCAGCCAGTACCAAGGCTAGAACCGGTTGCATTTTCCCACACCCGGTACCTAAATAGTTTTATCCCTTCTTTTGTCAAGTTTTTATGGCACCCACATACCGATCACTTTTCGGTCTGTCGGTCGGTCGGTCTGTCAGGCCACTCATCTCTAGTTAGGGTACTTCCAGATGTGCTAGGACGATGAAACTTGGCAGGCATATTAGGGACTATACCAAACTAATTTGGAAATAGTCACTTTCCCGATTCGACCGCCATGGGGGGAGTGGAGGGAGGCGGAATCCGGAATATTGACGTATTTTTTACTTTTCAACGGTGAATCGGATCTTAATGAAACTTGATATTTGGAAAGACCTCCTGTCTCAGATGTCACACTTCAAGTCCGGAATGGATCCGGTGACTTTGGCGGGAGTTGGAGGGGGAACCGGAAATCGTGTGACATATTCAGAGTGGATGGATCGGGATGAAACTTGGTTGGAAGAACAAGCACAAGTCCTAGATAGATAGTTGACAAGACCAGATCGGATCCGAGCACTGTGGGGGGAGTTAAAGGGAGGGTTCCGGAATTTCGGTGATGCCGACTTAAGACTTACACATGTGCTAGGGTGATGAAACTTGGCAGGCATATTAGGGACCCGACCAAACTAACTTGGAAACAGTCACTTCCCCGATCCGACCACCGTGGGGGAGTGGAGGGGATGGGGAATCCGGAATATTGACGTATTTAAAACTTTTGAACAGGGAATCGGATCTTAATGAAACTTGATATTTAAAAAAACTCGTGTCTCAGATGTGTGACTTCGGGGGGGGGGGGAGTTGGAAGGGGAGCCGGAATCGTGTGACATGTTCAGAGGGGACGGACCGCGATGAAACTTGGTGGGAAGAACAAGCACAAGCCCTAGAGACATAGCTGACAAGACCGGACCGGATCCGAGCACTGTTGGGGGAGCTCAGGGAGGGTTCCGGAATTCCGACTATCCCGACTTAAGAGGCTTACACATGTGCTAGGACGATGAAACTTGGCAGGCATGCTAGAGACCCGACCAAACTAATTTGGATATAGTCAATTCCCCTATTCGATCACCGCGGGGGAGTGAAGGGAGGGGGAATCTGGAATATTGACGTAATCATAACTTTTGAACGGGGAATCGGATCTTAATGAAACTTGATATTTGGAAAGACCTCGTGTCTCAGATGTCCCATTTTAAGTTCGGACAGGATCCGATCAATGTGGGGGAGTCGGGGGGGGGGGGCTTATTTCATCTGGACATTTCTCAACAACAACTAGAATATTTTTGTTGTTCAGTACAAGCCTTCGTTAGCGTGTACCAGTTACCCTTACCTATTACGTATGCTTGCAAGTGCCATATGAGCTTACAGCTCTTGTTTAATAATGGATTCACCGTTGATTCCTAATAATGTTCCTTAGATTCTGAGGTCATTTATACTTTGGTTATTTTAGCGTAATTGATGTTAATTGTAAATATTATGAATTTTGACACTAAGATTAAGTGATTTTAATCATTGTAATTTTATTGGCAAGTTACGTGACCTGACAGACAAATGGCCAGTTTATGGGCCATAGTGTGATATGTGATTTAGCTCTGTATATTTATTTATTTATTTCTCTCAGAACTGAGGAGTACAAAATAATGTATAAAACAGAACTATGTCTAAACGATCTGATCCATTCAGTGACACATAAATACTAAAAAAAATACACACGATTTCGACAACTAAATTACAATAAAATTGTTTACGTACTATATTATTCACTTGTTTAAAAGTGGTTACAGTTTGCGGGTTTGGAGGGCTTCCGAAGCTTTTTTTTTATAAAAGTTGGTCATCTTTTTTTTTCAAAATTAAACTCGGTCTTTACTTTAAAATTATAAACCAACTGTGAATTACTGAAAGAAATGGGGAACCCAAGGAGAAATTTGGAAAATATGAATTATGACGTGTCGCAAATTCGAAAATTTTCTACGATTGTTGTAGCAAAAAGAACATGAGGTAAAGCAACGGCGGTGAACAATGACCTTTTCAGATACTAAAAGTTTAGTGTACACATTGTTGACGTAAAATCAACTAGTCGGCTTACCGCCGTTTCAAGATTTTTGATGAATAAACTAAATTGAAACTGAATTGAACCAAACGAAGCCGCGCCCAGATTTAATGAGACTTATGCGAAGAATCTATTATACTGTATATATATATGTATATCTTATTTTGCTACAGATGTTGTTTGTTTGCATAATTTTTTTTCTTCTACATAACCAACATTCATCATATCCGTATACCAAAAGTCCGTCTTAATATATGACAACAGGTCACCTCTGCAAGACGGACAAAAAATTACTAAAAATATTGATTTGTAAACACAAAAACATTTTTCTTATATGACGAGAAGGGGTGCAGTATTGGAACGGACTTTTAAACCCTTTGTGAAGAAAACGTTACGGTCCCTTCTGTGCATTATAAAAAGGATCGAAAATGTGAGCATCATATGGTAAGGCTGGTTGCCCCACTTGTGCCTGTGGGGACAGGCAGATCACCATCTAAACAGCTCCGTTGAAGACATCAATAAGAGCTTACGGAGCTGAGAAAATTAAAAACAACAAAGTTTTTCGTATAATTGTATACATTCAGTTTATTTTAATCCGTTAAGTGTATTATATATAGATCGAGATATATATATTATTATTATTAGTAAAAAAAATGTAAGAAGTTAGTTTCGTGTTGTTTCTTGTATGGTGTTATGTCTTTCCGTATATTACTTTTTCCTCTTTTTTGTTTTTATACTCCTTCTTTCTCTTTGTGAGTGTATGATGGGTCATAAATAAATTATTATTATTATTATATTTGGTAAAAATACCTTTCTGTCTATATTGAGACATGTCGACAAATCACGACCTGCACAGACTGGCCTTTCAAATCATGGCATACGAAATCAAGAAGTCTGCAGGTGATTCTTGTTCATGCGCACGAGGTTTACCAATTACCTCTTTCTCTTAGGAGTTCTTGAGTGGCTCTGATTCAGAATCTCGACTTGAGGTCGGTGCCCCACAGCCACCACCGAGACCAGCTGCAGCCCAACCCCCGCCGCTACCTCCTAAACGAGTCGCCGCTCCATCCTACTCCTACCGGTCCAGCGGCTCAACACGTGCCGACAGCGATGATGATTGGGTTAATGAGGAAACGCCACCCTTACCCGCCCCCTCTCGCAGACCACGATCCCGAGATGTCTTTACCGAGTCGAAAACCAGCAAGGAAGCGCCGAGTCAACCGAGAAGCTTGGATAGCGTCAGCTTGGCTCAGTTGTCAACAATGAGCATATCCGACCTGGCGGCAACCCTGAGGCTACCACCGGCAAAGCTCACGGCTATGACCCTGACAGAACTGGCGCTAAGGTATTTCAGTTAACTTAAATTTTTTTCAGAATTCAGAACTCGGCGGCGATCTGAGCCACGTCGTCAGAACTACACTGTCAGAAGTTTCATAACAGATAACACAAGGATAAGCGGTTTCAACAGATAATGCGTAACAGATAACACTTCGGATGTTGTCTGTTGTGTTTCAAAATGTTATGCCATAGAAAGCGTTACAGTGAGGAAGAGCCGAAAAACCGCCAAAAAGCATCTGCTGAGTTTTCCGACATCATGACGATAAGGAATAAAGTCAGTAGATGCTTTTTTGGCTGTTTTTGGCTATTCCGATCAAATCTTGTTATGCATAATATTTTATACATAACGTTTTCAGAACACAACAGATAACATCCCAAGTGTTATCTGTCACACATTGTCTGTTGAAACCGCGCATCCTTGCGTTATCTGTTACGAAACTTCTGACAGCTTCTGACAGTGTAGTGCTAGAACTCGCGGACAGTTGAGTGGATTGTAGGATCAGCGTGTAGTTTCGCAGTTAGACAACACACGTGCTAATTTTTATTTGCTGGTGTTGAAGTCAGTGTCGAAACCTAGACTTGTTAATCCTAATCCAGTATTCAAAGTTTCCTCCATACAAACCCAACGTCTGTTATGGGCCGCCGTCCAGACAAGACAAAATCTCAGGCGTTTAACATTCTTCTCCTATATGGCAACGCAGTTCGAGCAAGAATGATAATAAAAAGTAAAGAAAGATTAGAACTATTCTCAGTCCGAAATGCTCTCCGCGAGTACGGTTCAAAAAGTGTTGTCCATCTCCTCAAAAGTGATCCGAAAAAATTTCATTCCGCTGTCCAAAGGATTATGGGTAAATCTAAGCAATCAAACATGATTAGTGACGAAAATGCGAACCCATTGCAGCTAGTGTAATTAATCAATATTTACGGATATCTGTCGGATGCACCCTCCACTTAGTGCTCTTCCCGAAAACGCAAATGTTGAAGACATACCTGTAATTCAAGTCCAGGCTGTTCTGGAAAAGTTACAGCGACTCGACACGTCTAAAGCGAATTACCCAAATGAAATACCCATTAAGTTGATTGTTGAATGTTGCGATCTTTTAAGCCTTCCCTTAACCGCAGTTTTTAACCAATGTTTTACAGAAGGTATCTTTCCAAAGTTTTTTAAAAGAGCGTACATTACGCCGATTCCTAAAAGTAAATCTCCTAGCCAAGCTAGTGACCTCCGCCCGATTTCAAAAACATCTGCGTTTTCTAAAGTGTTCGAAGGTTTTATTTTTGAGTACCTGTATGATGAAATTCGAGATAAGATTGATCCCCGTCAATTTGGTTTTAGACCCGGGTGTAGTACAGCGCATTATTTAGTTCGAATGTTAGATGATGTTTTAAGGCACCTCGAAACGGAACACGCGTTTGTAGACGCTCTTTTCGCTGACATTGTAAAGGCATTTGACAGTTTAGACCACGAGGTGGCTATTCATGAGGCTGGTGATATGGGGGCTAGTAAATTTGTCTTACGTATGTTAGCTAGTTTTTTATCTGATAGAGAACAGTGTGTGCAGCTACCAAACGGTGATGTTTCCGAATTCTTGGACATATACTGTGGATCGCCGCAGGGGACTAAGCTAGGACCATTGTCTTTTTTGATTGTTTTTATGGCACTTGCAGCCTCTGGCTCAAGTGCCATATACCGATCACAATTCCGTCTGTCGGTCTGTCGGTCTGTCGGTCTGTCGGTCTGTCGGTCTGTCGGTCGGTCCGAGTTTTTTTGTCCCACATATCCGAGTTAGGGTACTTCCAGATGTGCTAGGACAATGAAACTTGGCAGGCATATCAGGGACCCGACCAAACTAACCTGGAAATAATCAGTTTCCCGATCCGACCATATGGGGGGGAGTGCGGGGCGCTGGAAACTTGCAAATTTAGGGCATTTTGTCACTTTTTTCTGAGTTAGGGTACTTCTAGATGAGCTAGGACAATGAAACTTGGCAGGAATATCAGGGACCCGACCAAACGAACCTGGAAATAATCAGTTTCCCGATCCGACCATATGCGGGGGAGTGGGGGCGCTCGAAACTTGAAAATTTAGGGCATTTTGTCACACTTTTTCGAGTTAGGGTACTTCCAGATGAACTAGGACAATGAAACTTGGCAGGAATATCAGGGACCTGACCAAAGTAACCTGGAAATAATAAGTTTCCCGATCCGACCATATGCGGGGGAGCTGGGGCGCTGGAAACTTGAAAATTTAGGGCATTTTGTCACACTTTTTCGAGTGAGGGTACTTCCAGATGAGCTAGGACAATGAAACTTGGCAGGAATATCACGGACCCGACCAAACTAACCTGGAAATAATCAGTTTCCCGATCCGACCATATGGGGGGGAGTGCGGGGCGCTGGAAACTTGAAAATTTAGGGCATTTTGTCACACTTTTTCGAGTTAGGGTACTTCCAGTTGTGCTAGGACCATGAAACTTGGCAGGCATGTCAGAGACCCGACCAAACAAAATTAGGAATAATCAGTTTTCTGATCCGACCATTTTGGGGGGGGTGGAGGGCAGGGGAATCCGGGAAACTGAGAAGTGTGTAACTTTCGAACGGATGATCGGATTGTAATGAAACTTCATAACTGAAGAGAATATATATCTGTAATGTCCCGTTTAAAGTCTTGACCGGATTCGGTAGCCAGGGGGGAGTTGGGGGGGGGGGGGGAGACCGGAAATTTCAAGAAACGGTTAGAATGGAGGGATGGGAGTGAAACTTGCTGGGAAGAACAAGCATCTGCTCTAGATAAGTCCTTCAGACCATTGTACTGGATCCGGACACTTATGGGGGGGGGGGGGGTCCCGGAATTCCGGTGATGGTGGTTTTTTGGATTTTCACGATGAAACTTGGCAGGCATATCAGGGACCCAATCAAACTGACTTCAAAAGAAAAATATTGTCGATCAGATAATGGTGGGGGAGTGGAGGGAGGGGAATCCGCAGGGGAATCCGGGAAATTGAGAAGTGTGTAACTTTCGAACGGATGATCGGATTGTAATGAAACTTCATAACTGAACAGAATATATATCTGTAATGTCCCGTTTAAAGTCTTGACCGGATTCGGTAGCCAGGGGGGAGTTGGGGGGGGGGGAGACCGGAAATTTCAAGAAACGGTTATAATGGAGGGATCGGAGTGAAACTTGCTGGGAAGAACAAGCATCTGCTCTAGATAAGTCCTTTAGGCCATTGTACTTGATCCGGACACTTATGGGGGGGGGGGGGGGTCCCGGAATTCCGGTGATGGTGGTTTTGGGGATTTTCACGATGAAACTTGGCAGGCATATCAGGGACCCAATCAAACTGACTTCAAAATAAAAATTTTGTCGATCAGATAAAGGTGGGGGGGAGTGGAGGGAGGGGAATCCGAAATTTTCAGTCATGCGTAATTTTGGAATGGTTGATCGGATTCGAGTGAAATTTAAGAATTCAACAGAGGACATTTCTCCGATGATTTTTTTCATATCCGGACCGGATCCGGCAACTATTGGGGGGGGGGGGGGAAATACGTGCCCCGTTTAGAATGGAGGGATCGGGATGGAACTTTGTGGGAAGAACAAACAGATGCTCTAGGTAAGTCATTTGCTGAATCGGATTGGCTACGTGCACCGCGGGGGAGCTGGGTGGGGTGGGGGGGGGGTGGACCGGAAATCTCGAGAAACGGTTAGAATGATGGTATCGGAGTGAAACTTGCTGGGAAGAACAAACATCCGGTCCATATAAATCTTTTACATAATTTGACTGGATCCGGACACTTGAGGGGGGGGGGGGAGGGGTCTCCCGGAATTCCGTTTTTGGGGGATTTTCACGACGAAACTTGGAGGGCATATCAGGGACCCGGTCAAACTGACTTGGAATAAAAAAAAAATCCTCGATATGATAATCTTGGGGGGGGGGGGAGTTGAGGGAGGGGAATCCGGAATATTGAGTCATGCGTAACTTTGGAACGGGTGATCGGATTCGAGTGAAATTTAATAATTAAACAGAGGACATTTTTCTCTTGTGACCTTTTTCATTTCCGGACCGAATCCGGCAATTATCGGGGGGAGGGCGGAAAATACTTGACCCGCTTAGACTGGTGTGATCTGGATCGAACTTCGTGGGAATGACAAACAGATGCTCTGGATTAATCATTTACAGAACAGGATTGGCTCCGGTTATTGTGGGTGGAGTTGGAGGAGGGGGAGGGGGGTCTGGGATTCCGGTGATCGCGCGTTAAGGTACTTCCTGATGTGCTAGGACGATGAAACTTCGCTGGAATATTGGAGACTCAACAACATTTGCTTAGAAATTGCTACTTCCCAAATCCGATTATTCCTTAAAGTACCAATCTTGACCGCAAAGTAAAAAAAATACTTTTAAGCAATATATGCATTTTCGTGATGCCCATCAGCCCATTAGCAGTTTTGCCTCAAGGGTTTTGCTTACAAATGGAGTTCCAGCTCCCTTATAGCGCGCATCTCAACCGCAAAGTCGAAACTTACTCTTGATCAATCAAATCATCTTGACACATGCAAGTGCCATATGAGCTTACAGCTCTTGTTAATCGTATTTTAACTTCAATTCGTGACCGTTTTAAATTTGCTGATGACCTATCTGTGCTTTCATTGAGAAACCTTTCAAATCATTCTGATCATACAACCACGCTCAGTGATATTTATGAAAATCTCCAGCCCGAACTAAGCCGAGTTAGATTAACGGTAAGCAGCGTGAAGAGTGTTGTTATGAGATTTTCATTCCTCAAGAAAGATGTTCCGGTTATTGAAGATGTTGGTTTGAGTACACAAAACTGTGTTAAACTACTTGGTGTGTATATCCAGAGTGACCTCAAATGGAATACTCACATTGACGCTCTTGTTAGAAATGGGTCGCATCTGCTGAAATCTTTCTCGGTCCTGAAGAGATTTAAGATTCCCGTGCAACAATTAGTCTTAATTTATTGTTGTTATGTCAGACCTTGTCTTGAATATTGCTGCCAGGTATGGCATCCCGGTTTGACTAAGGAGCAATCCAGTAGACTGGAGCTAATCCAGAAAAGAGCAATTAAGATTATCCTGGGCCCAGTGTACGTCAGTTATGAAGAGAGCCTGTCAAGTCTCGGTCTCCCTTCCCTTGAGCAACGTAGGCACCATTTAACAATAAGTTTTGGCCACAAATGTCTCAATTCTGAACTTCACAGATCAATGTTGCCTGAGTATGTAGAACAAAATAAAAACAGGCCCAACACGCGTACTCAAACCCACTCAAACAAAACTAAATTAACAAATTATCCAGCGGATGCAACTGAAAGATATGTTAACTCGTTTGTGCCGTACTTTGTTCGTTCGTTTAATAGTTCTTAGGCGTGTTTATCTTGTATTATTTGTCATTTGCCATTGGCCATTTTTATATCCCGTTGAAAGTGCTATATTGACTTACCTTTGCTAGCTGTCTTTGCTATTTTGGTGAATAAACGATATATATATATATATATAAGATATTCAGTATAATCTAGAAAAAAAAACAGATAACGGACAAGCCGATGGGTTGTTTTTGCGTCAAAACATAACGTCTTTAACATAACAGTCTACAAGTATATACAATTTTGCGACATTTATACCGACGTATTATCATAAATATGGTCAATAACATAATAGACTACAAATAATAAAACACAAATAACATAAAAATTAACGTTCAGAAGCGCTCCGAGTAAAATAAACGAACAAACGAGGGGACGAAACTTTGAGCATACCTTGAGCGTGTCCGAAAGCTTTCAGGACTGTAAATGCTGCATTTAATGCTGCATTTTTATTTTTATTTTCGTCCGAAAGCTCTTACCTTATGCAGCATTAAATGCAGCATTTACAGCACTAAAAGCTTTCGGACACGTTCTTTATTTCTTCTCTGACACTTCTAATTCCGAAATTTAGCCTTATTCGCCAGCTCCCCAGTTTCTTCTTGAAAATTCAGCGTAAAATTTAGCATCTTCGCTGAATTTTTCGATGAATTTTATGCTGAATTAATGCTGCATTAACTGAGCGAAAATTTAAGTCCGAAAGCGAAATGCTGAATTAATTCAGCATTTTCGTTCGTTTCCGAGCTTTCGGACACGCTCCTTGTTCGAAAAGCTACCACCGGCTCTAAACGAGGCACAAGCTCGGCAGCTTGACGAGGAAGACGAATTCGGTAGGGGACAGAATCAGGGGGGAGGATATCGCGGTGAAATGGGTTTTGTATGATAAATGTACCGAACTTCGTACAAAGTTGAAGCCGGCGGCATGAAAGTGTATCTAACGTAAATTGCTTTAGGAACTGAATGTATGGGACTTTCGGAGCTTTAGATGTAACAAGCAACGCCTATACTGTATCCTCTCAAGCGAATCCGCCTGTTCCTGGGTCAGCCAAATTTTGGACGTCCAAACCGGACATCCATATTCTAGGTTAGAACGGATGAAAGAAATGTAAACGCGTAGTAAATGGGGAGATGGAACACCGTAACGGGACTAAGGTTTAAGGTAACGGGACAAATTGCTTTAGGAGCAATTTTTTATAGCCGCGTTAGCTTTTTTAAGCATACTCTCAACCTGTCTTTGCCACCTCACTCCGACTTTATGTATACTCCCAGCAGCTCCAAGGATGAACTGGTAACAAGTTAACAGGAAATAGTTATCAATAGCTTGTTATAATAACCGAATAGCAGGTCGTAAAGTTAAATATAAATAACAGACTAGCCAAGATAATCAGACCTTATTTTGTCTACCAGGTTGTCAGAACTGACAGCTGACGAAGAAGCACGGGAGCGGAGGGAACACAACAAAGCAATTGAATCTTTTATTGCATCCTCAAAGCAAGAAGAACCTCGAAAGTTTAGTGCAACAGAGCGATATCAGATTCTCGGGGATTCCTTTGAGGACGATATAAAAACCGAACAACACGAGCCCACGGTAGTCTCCTTCCGAACGGAAAGTCCTCCCCCGACGGAAGAGACTCAGTCCCCTTTAAAAAGCTCATTCAGTGATGAATTCGGGGCAAAAACTGACGTCTTCAATGCTGACTTTGAGTCTCACTTTTCCGAGGTGGAGCCTCCGAATTCGGAGCAACAGTTTTCGCAGTCGGACCGTTATGCCGCGCTGCGGGAGATATTCGCAGCCGAAGGTCTGGTGTCGGAAGAGGAGCCGGCCGGGCCACAAAATGACTCGTCGGAAAGCAGTATTCAAGAGGAAGAGTTCAAAGGGAAGCCGAGCACGGATAGTACGACGAATCTGTTCGATGATTCCTTTGAGCCCAAGTGGGATAATTTCCAAAGGCGAGAAAGCAAGCAGGAAGAAAAGCCAGAAACTCCGCACTTCGAAGATTTTGCAAATAGATTTCCTCCTGCTTCTGCTTTTGAAGACGAAGAAGTGTCATTCCTCAATAGATTTTCAACAAATCGTCAGTCTGATTCCGAGTCCTCTGTCAAGTTGAAAAGCTCCGTGCCAGAACGGCTGAGTGTTAAAACCGTCTCCGTTTCGGCCAGTCCGTCACCGTTTGAAGACGATTTCGTCCTGGAAAACGCAAACCGTCGCGATTCTAATGCGAGCAGTGACTTCCCGGTCCGTCGTCTGTCCAGAAACGGCTCTGGCAGAGGGCCAAGTCAGTCGTCATCTGTTCTTCCGAACGAGAGCTTCAGCCGTTCGCTGTCGGTAGCTTCGAATGATAAATTTTCCGGGTTTGAAAGTAATTTTACCAAAATTGACGAAAGTTCGGCTGGGTTTGGTGACAGTTTCATATCGTCACCCGCGACGAAAGAAACAAAGGGTGACGATAAGTTTGAACAAACAAGTGCTAAAGTGGAAGTGCAAGCCGACTTTTCCAAAGGCTTTGGTGATGATTTCGCCGCAGATTTTAGCAAGGCCTTTGTCGAGTCGGAAGAAGTGAGTGCGTCGCTGCCCAAATCGGCTTCGGTGAATATCTTTGAAGAGTCAGCAGATCCCTTTGACGACGATTTCTTCCAGAAACCGTCGGTCAGTCGAATTAGCGAGGATTTTCCAGATGATTTCACAATAACGAATGTGTGAAATTGTGTTAGGCGGCAATCTGAGATTATCGTGCTTTGTCTGTTTTATTATCGAATCATTTGGGAGAATTTGCAAGGCGTAGTACCAAAGCCGACGGTTATTACTGTGAAGCATGATAGCCTAGTAGTACGCGTTTTAAAACTGAAGTCCATTTAGGAATGTGACGTCATCGATAGGATTGTTTTTTCTTGGCTTTGTGTTGAGCTGTCCTACACGCCCACGAGACGAAGTCAGCGTCTAAAGTAGTGGTTCCCAACCGGGGGTACGAGAGACCCTAGCAAGGGGTACGCGAAGGTCCCGAAATCAAGTTTAATATCTCGCATTAATCGTTTTTGAGTCTTCTGAGTATTTAATTGTCTTCCCCAAGATCAAATACCCCATCGTACGCAATTCAGATAACATTTATGCCTTGCCATTGATGACAATGAATATCGTCGTTTTGACGTTCTGATTGTGGTAAAGAATCGTAAAACAACGATTCGTCAAAAAAGTGGTATGCAACATTTTGAAGCTTGATTAGGGGTACGCGGTACGGAAAAGGTTGGAACCACTGGTCTAATGGACATATCTACAATCGCTTCATATGTCCTTAAAATTGGAGACCCGAGTTTTATACCAACATAAGACACTTCACTGATTTTCTCACTTGCCTACCTTCGCAACCTTCGAGGGCTGCCAGAGGTTTATTCATCAGAAAGAACGATTATGTAAATCTTTCCCTGTTTTTGCGAGAAGTCGACGGCCCTGGAAAACGTCTTAAAGGACCCGTCGTGTCTATAATGCCAGTGCAACTTACTTCCGTATTTGCATTCATTATTCTTAACCACGGAGACCCAAATTTCATATGTTACATTCTAAGACCGCTAAGATACTTTGCACTTACCACGATTCACAGTTTACATGCGCATTGTGCTCCTAATGAGTGTTAGCGTATCATGCTATTGATGCGTAAAACCGGTTCTCTGAATTTTGCCTAGTATTTGCTAGAAGTGAATGGACCTGGGAAAGGGCTTAAAACAGCCCCGGATAGTTTGTTAAAAACAGAGCCTAGTCTTACAGTATTCAAATCGTTTTGAATATTGGATCATAAACAGGAAAAAAAAAGGAGAAAGAAGATCCTACTTTTGAAGTATTGAACTATTTTAAAATACTGGAACATTATATTTGATAGTGCAAAACGGATACGTCAGTTGAATTTTGTTGGAGCTATATTTCGGCCCTTCTTAGCAAGGGTCCTCTTCAGGCTCAAATCCGCTCAAGTTTGGAAAGACGAACTTGTGGTAAAACCGTTTTACCAGACTTAAACTTGTTTTACCACAAGTTCGTATTTCCAAACTTGAGCGGCTTTGAGCCTGAAGAGGACCCTTGCCAAGAAGGGCCGAAGTATAGCTCCAATAAAATTCAGCTGACGTATCCGTTTTGCACTGTCAAATATGATTCGCAGTCAGCTTGGGCTGAAGGAATATTTACTGGAACATTAACAGTAAATATTGCGAGGGGTCCTTTAAGACTCAACAAGGCAGAAGTGACACGAAAAAAATTAATATTTAATATTGTGTCAACTTTATAAGAATCTTTACGACCGTTCCCGAACCAGCGAATTTGCACTATCAGGTGTTCTGTAATCTTAAGCAGTACAACTTCTATCGGTTCTCGGCAGTTAATTTGGGCGTGATTTTTTGCGTGTTCGACCTGTTACCCAAGCTGCGCGAAGTCAAAATAAACTAGATTGACGAAATCTGTCTTGTGGAAATCGCGGAAGTTTGTTTTGGATCTGCCATTCAAATATGCGTAACTCTTCATGGAAGCGTCAAAGAAACACAGAGTTAAATATATTTGACGGTGCTATAAACGTCACCTGAGATTTATCCTTAATATATTTCGGCCCCTTCTTGGCAACGGTCGCAGAAGTGTCGAGATATTGCTAGGATTCGTTTCTTGCCGTCAAATATGATTCTCAGTCAGCTTTGGCTGAAGTGATATTTAATGTTAAGTAGGCCCCTAAGGATGACGTCACAAATGACCTTCGTAGGTAAACCTGCTTGCTCGCAGAACAGGTTTGCCTCCTGGTTGTGAATATAATTTGTACTCGGGCCGTAGTAATAATGTTTTGGCTCTGAAAAACGTTGACCTTGCTTACCAAGGAAAGTGTTCAGTAATAGTAACTCTGGTTACAGAGACCGGGGGGGGAGGGGGGGGGGGAGTGCGACTTGCACCGCTGCTGAAATACTATTTCTGAACCCTTGCATGCACGTAGTTGCAGGCAGTTGATGTCGAATTGCTAGTCAAATTGTTTTGGATTGCATGAACAAGTAGAATATCATTTATACTTTTAGAAGTGCATTTTGCCGATATTGGGTGGAAAGTAGGTTGTTTTTTTACCTCTAGAATCTCTTTTTATTCTTTTGAGTTTGATCTGATCCCGCAGTATACCATTGATTACGTGTGTCTTAAAGGTGTTAGATCTGACAGATATCGAGCATACGAGTGTTCCGTGCTTCGTTGTTTCCCCTTCATTTTATTCTCCTTGATACTTAGTGTGGTTTAATTAAATAATTTGCCTATGGACTAGGCGCAGAGAGGTCGAACATTGACCTCCTCCATGTGACGGTCAGCCGCCTCGGCTTGTTCCTTTTCTCCACTGGGGCCAAGATTCAAGGGGGGCTGACACGATCTGCCACGGGGCCTTTCCATCTGGCGGTCGTTTAAAACGCTTCTCTTTTTTTTTATTCATGGCAGTTATTATGGTTTGGGGAGACAATCAGGATTGGGCGGTTGTGGACTGGAATTCGTGCCCGTCCTCAGTTCCATGTGGATTTTTTTACAACTTAAGCCGCTTTCACATTAGCGCATCGAGTCTTTCACACTGAGCTAAGAGTAAGAACATAACCAAGTTTTATTCTTGCGTTGCCCTTGGAAAACTGGACAAAACTTTCTAATCATGAAAGAAACGGAGACTCAGCAGAAGGAACATAGAGAGGAAAATGTAAATACGCATCCAGCGTGAAAGCTTCTCGCGCAACCTGTATGCCAGATAAACGCATACACAATGACGCGTCAATGTGAAAGCGTCTTTAATCGAAGTGCGACGATCTGTTCGCGAAATCCTGATCACCTCTCCGCACCAACTCTAGATCCCAGCTGTACATGTGCGAAGGTGCAAGAGATTCTAGATATTCGAGAGTGGCAACGTTTGAAACATCTTCCGACTTGATTTTTATATTTTCATGATTTGTTTAAGCTCCTCCTGTATGCGGAAAGTAGCTCATTTGGATGTGATATGATTTTGGTTGTATTTTATTTATACTCAGGTCCACCTGCCGTTTAGGGAATGCAGTTGATGTCTTGCAATAAACGTTCAGTCTGGGACTTCAGCTTTCATTCCTATAGTACTTTCATTATCTGGCCAGTAAGGTATTTCGGTTTTCCTAGCCTTTTTGTCTCTTAGATCTGACCAGTCTGTATGTTTATTTGCGTTGTTTCGATTTTGTTGAGAATGGGAAATTTTAGTTGTTTTAGCATTTTTTATGAGTTGCGTTTGGTTTGTGATGAATACTCTGATATTATGAAGTGTAGTCGTCCATTAAATTTCAGTACGAGAGCTGCTGCTCTTCGACCCCTGACTTTAAAGGAGAGATATGATGCAGCGCAAATTAGGGGTGAAACGGACACGGATGAAATTGACATCACCGTAACTTTTTTTTCTGAAATACAAAATACAATTTTTAATGAAAATCATGATAACTAATTATATTTTGACGGTGCAAAACGGATACGTCAGCTACATTTTGGCCCTTCTTGGCAAGGGTCCTCTTCAGGCTCAAGCTGAAAAACAATTAGAGATTCTTCCTGAAATATCCGATTTTATGAACTTCACTGAAAATTGGTTGGAGTTAACTGGTGCTGTGATTTCAACTTCAAATCGCCCATGCATGCCACCGACAAGTATCCATCTTAGCTGGACAGAAAAAGAGACAGATGACTCCAAACCAACATTCAGAAGAATCTCTTCCCTTTCGACGACCCAATCTAACAGCAAAAACAGCAGCCGTGTCCAGAATGAAATCACAGCACCGGATTTAACTAATTTTAACTAATTTTCAGAGAAGAAGTTTGCAAAATCAGATATTTGAAGGACCTGTCATACCTATATTACTAATACAACCTACTTCCATAATCACTCCATATATTTATAAACCCAGAAACCCCAATTTCGCACGGTACATTCTAGCCTCTCTAACAAAACCACGCTGATTTTCTCACTTGCCGTGTTTTGCTACCTTCGATGTGTATTACGCTGTCGACGGTTGTCTGCGAGAAGTTTTTCCAAACCGGCTATGTAAATTGTTTCCCTGTTTTCGCTACAAGTCAACAGGTCTCGGAAAAGGCTTAAAACAGCCAAGACCATGGGTTATTTGTTGAAAGCACAGCATAGTTTTAAAGTATTCAAATATTTTAAAACAACAGCTGAAAGCTCATATGGAATTGGCAAGAATAAGCAAAATGTTGGCGGGAGTCTTTTGTTTGGGAGTTTTGTACATTTCGAATATTATTTTATTATAAGTAAAGTAAAAAGTACTGTAAAATGCATTTCTAGAACTCCTCTTCTTCGTTGGGCGGTTCAATGGTCTTCAATATGGTTTCGACATTTATATCAAGTATCCTACGTTTCTTCTTTGAATTGTTGCTGCGTAATTTCCCGTTTTAAAGGCGCTAGAAATGCATCTGTAAGCAAAACCTTGAGGCAAAAACGATAGCAGGTTCTTAGGGATCATTGATATATACAGTTTGGTCAAAAGTAGAACCCTTGTGGCACAAATGATCATGGGTTGAGATGTATCGTTTGATAAAAAGTACTTTTCGACCTTGCGGTGAAGATGCGCACTTTAAGGGAGCTAGAACCTCATTTGTAAGCAAAACCCTTGAGGCAAAAATGGTAATGGGCTCATGGGGATCATGAAAATGCATATTTTGCTTAAAAGTATTTTTCTTAATTTGCGGTCATGATTGGTATCGGTCGGAGTTGGAAAGTGGCGAATCCTAAGCCAATCTTGTCGAATTTCAAAAATTCCAGCCAAGTTTCATCGTCCTAGCACATTTGGAAGTACCTTTACTCGCGATCGCCGGAATTCCGGACTCCCCCTTAAACTCCCCCCACAGTCGCCTGAGCCCATCCGGTTCTGTAAATGATTTATCCGGAGCATCTGCTAGTTATTCCCACAAAGTTCCATCCCGATCTCTCCAGTCTAAGCCGGTCGCATATCCCCCCCCCCGCCCCCCAGTTGTTGTCGGATCTGGTCCGGACATGAGAAAGATCACCAGAGACATGTCCTCTGTTCAATTACAAAATTTCACTCTAATCCGATCACCGGTTCCAAAGTTACGCATGGCTCAATATTCCGGATTCCCCCTTCCTCTACCCCCCCCCCCCCCACGACTATCGGATCGAGTAAATTTTTATTTACAAGTCAGTTTGATAGGGTCCCTTATACACCTCCCAAGTTTCGTCGTGAAAATCCCCAGAACCGCCATCACTGGAATTCCGGGAAACAACCCTCCACCCCCTCCGACCCAAGTGTCCGGATCCAGTCCAAATGTGTAAACGATTTATCTGGAGCAGATGCTGGTTATTCCCATCAAGTTTCACTCCGATCCCTCCATTCTAACCATTTCTCGGGATTTCCGGTCTCCCCCTTCCAACTCCTCCATAGCTGTCGAATCCAGTTCGGACTTCAAATGGAACATCAGAGATATGTCATTTAATCAGGAATTAAGTTTCATTTCAATCCGATCACCCGTTCGAAAGTTACACACCACTCAATTTTCCGGATTCCCCCACCCTCCACTCCCCCAAGATGGTCGGATCGGAAAACTGAGTATCTCCAGGTTGGTTTGGTCGGGTCCCTGATACGCCTGCCAAGTTTCATCATCCTAGCACCCCCTAATCTTCCCTACAACAAAATTTGCCAACCCCTTCGACCTTCGGTTGATCTATCTCTCTCCGAACGAATTCTTGCAAAAAATCCACGAGCGGAGTGTGATGAAAGAATGACTCAACCATGCGCAGAGCTATACTAGTGCGAAGAAAGGGGTAGGGGTTTGACGAAAACTAGGAAAAGCATTTCGGGTGTCCCCCTCCAGCCCCCCCCCCCCTCCCGCCAAATTACCGGATCCGATCCGAAGTTGACAATGAACATCCAAGACATTTGTTCTTGATACCTGTCGAGTTTAATGCACGCCCGATTATCCGTTCCAAAGTTGTGAATGTTACTAATCGGATTCCCCATGTTGCCACTCCCCCATTGATGGTCGGATCGGGGAAGTGATTATTTCCAAGTTAATCCGGTTGGGTCCCTGATATGCGTGCCAAGTTTTATCGTCCTAGGTCATGTGGAAGTGCCCAAACTAGCAAAATGCGGACAGACCGACAGACAGACAGACATTACGATCGCTTGAGTAAGCTCAAGTGCCATAACAAGACTGCAAGCTCATATGGCACTTGCATGGGTCAAGATGATTTGATTGATCAAAAGTAAGTTTTGACTTTGCGGTTGAGATGCGCACTCTAAGGGAGCTGGAACTTCATTTGTAAGCAAAACCCTTGAGGCAAAACTGCTAATGGGCTGATGGGCATCACGAAAATGCATATATTGCTTAAGAGTATTTTTTTACTTTGCGGTCAAGATTGGTACTTTAAGGAATAATCAGATTTTGGAAGTAGCAATTTCTAAGCTAATGTTGTTGAGTCTCCAATATTCCAGCGAATTTTCATCGTCCTAGCACATCTGGAAGTACCTTAACGCACGATCACCGGAATCCCAGACCCCCCCCCCTCCTCCAACTCCACCCACAATAACCGGAGCCAATCCGGTTCTGTAAATGATTAATCCAGAGCATCTGTTTGTCATTCCCACGAAGTTCGATCCAGATCACACCAGTCTAAGCGGGTCAAGTATTTTCCGCCCTCCCCCCAATAATTGCCGGATTCGGTCCGGAAATGAAAAAGGTCACCAGAGAAAAATGTCCTCTGTTTAATTATTAAATTTCACTCGAATCCGATTACCCGTTCCAAAGTTACGCATGACTCAATATTCCGGATTCCCCTCCCTCAACCCCCCCCCCCAAGATTATCATATCGAGGATTTTTTTTTATTCCAAGTCAGTTTGACCGGGTCCCTGATATGCCTTCCAAGTTTCGTCGTGAAAATCCCCCAAAAAACGAAATTCCGGGAAACCCCCTCCCCCCCCCTCAAGTGTCCGGATCCAGTCAAATTATTTAAAAGATTTACATGGACCAGATGTTTGTTCTTCCGAGCAAGTTTCACTCCGATACCATCATTCTAACCGTTTCTCGAGATTTCCGGCCCCCCCCCCAGCTCCCCCGCGGTGCACGTAGCCAATCCGATTCAGCAAATGACTTACCTAGAGCATCTGTTTGTTCTTCCCACAAAGTTCCATCCCGATCTCTCCATTCTAAACGGGTCACGTATTTTCCGCCCCCCCCCAATAGTTGCCGGATCCGGTCCGGATATGAAAAAAATCATCGGAGAAATGTCCTCTGTTCAATTCTAAAATTTCACTCGAATCCGATCTCCCATTCCAAAATCACGCATGACTGAAAATTTCGGATCCCCCTCCCTCCACTCCCCCCACCATTATCTGATCAACAAAATTTTTATTTTGAAGTCAGTTTGATTGGGTCCCTGATATGCCTGCCAAGTTTCATCGTGAAAATCCCCAAAACCACCATCACCGGAATTCCGGGACCCCCCCCCCCCCCATAAGTGTCCGGATCCAGTACAATGGTCTAAAGGACTTATCTAGAGCAGATGCTTGTTCTTCCCAGCAAGTTTCACTCCGATCCCTCCATTCTAACCGTTTCTTGAAATTTCCGGTCCCCCCCCAACTCCCCCCTGGCCACCGAATCCGGTCAAGACTTTAAACGGGACATTACAGATATATATTCTATTCAGTTATGAAGTTTCATTACAATCCGATCATCCGTTCGAAAGTTACACACTTCTCAATTTCCCGGATTCCCCTGCCCTCCACCCCCCCCCCCCAAATGGTCGGATCAGAAAACTGATTATTTCTAAGTTTGTTTGGTCGGGTCTCTGATATGCCTGCCAAGTTTCATGGTCCTAGCACAACTGGAAGTACCCTAACTCGAAAAAGTGTGACAAAATGCCCTAAATTTTCAAGTTTCCAGCGCCCCCACTTCCTCGCATATGGTCGGATCGGGAAACTGATTATTTCCAGGTTA
The DNA here is from genome assembly GCA_030848855.1 of Branchinecta sandiegonensis. Lineage (NCBI taxonomy): Eukaryota > Metazoa > Arthropoda > Branchiopoda > Anostraca > Branchinectidae > Branchinecta > Branchinecta sandiegonensis. The sequence goes on along the minus strand of JAUPMV010000003.1, from coordinate 3,626,218 downwards.
GTTTGGTCGGGTCCCTGATATTCCTGCCAAGTTTCATTGTCCTAGCTCATCTGGAAGTACCCTCACTCGAAAAAGTGTGACAAAATGCCCTAAATTTTCAAGTTTCCAGCGCCCCAACTCCCCCGCATATGGTCGGATCGGGAAACTTATTATTTCCAGGTTACTTTGGTCAGGTCCCTGATATTCCTGCCAAGTTTCATTGTCCTAGCTCATCTGGAAGTACCCTAACTCGAAAAAGTGTGACGAAATGCCCTAAATTTTCAAGTTTCGAGCGCCCCCACTCCCCCGCATATGGTCGGATCGGGAAACTGATTATTTCCAGGTTCGTTTGGTCGGGTCCCTGATATTCCTGCCAAGTTTCATTGTCCTAGCTCATCTAGAAGTACCCTAACTCGGAAAAAAGTAACAAAACGCCCTAAATTTTCAAGTTTCCAGCGCACCGCACTCCCCCGCATATGGTCGGATCGGGAAACTGATTATTTCCAGGTTAGTTTGGTCGGGTCCCTGATATGCCTGCCAAGTTTCAATGTCCTAGCACATCTGGAAGTACCCTAACTCGGATATGTGGGACAAAAAACTCGGACCGACCGACAGACGGAATTGTGATCGGTATATGGCACTTGAGCCAGAGGCTGCAAGTGCCATAAAAACTGTTAAGTTAAAGAGAAAATAGAGCGAGGGAAAAATCTTTAACTTTTTTTCCACAAGTTCATTTTCCAGCTTGAGCCCAAAAAGAGGACCATTGCCAAGAAGGGCCGAAATATAGCTCTAATAAAATGTATCTGACGTATCCGGTTTCCACCGTCAACATATGATTCGCAGTCAGCTTGGTCTGAAGGAATATATGAATAATTATGCTCCGAATTTCCTAGATTTCTCCGTCTCATACCTTTTACCTCCCAATCACAACGTCTGAGCTCGAACAACAAACGACCTGCGCAACCATGAATTCAAGCCGTGAGGCTGGCGCATCTAAAAAGACTGGAAGGTCAAGGCAAATGCACTTTCCCGAACCAACTGATGAGTTGCTGGAACGACCTTTGGTCTGAAGTTGTCATTACTGATTTCTGTTAAAGGACCTGTCTTACTTATAATACTAACGCAACCTACTTCCATAATCGCTCCATATATTTATAAACCCGGAGACACCAATTTCGTACGGTACATTCTAACCTCTCTAACAAAACCACGCTGATTTTCTCACTTGCCGTGTTTTGCTATCTTCGATGTGTATCACGCAGTCGACGGTTGTCTGCGAGAAGTTTTTCCATCAGAAAAATCGGTTATGTAAATTGTTTCCCTGTTTTCGCTATAAGTCAACGGGTCTCGGAAAAGGCTTAAAACAGCCAAAACGGTGGGTTATTTGTTGAAAGCACAGCCTAATTTTAAAGTATTCAAATATTTTAAAATACTGTAAGTTGAAGAGTAAATATTGCGAGGGGTCCTTTGAGTATACTGGAGAATTTTTCGAATAGCCCCGACGCCGAACGCATGTCCATCCCACGACCTTTATTTTGCATTGTTTTCTGAAGAACTGAAGGTCTCTTCTAGGAGTTCTAGGTAAGTTTATTAAAGACTAAACAAGCAGGAAGTTATTATTTCGAGAACATGGAATTTAACAGTTAACAAGCATGAAAATTCACCACAAAATTGTTCTATAACTCTAAAACTTAACTAGGACGCTTGGCCGAGTCTACATACTGGCTAGTTGAGAAGGGACACCTTGATGAAGTCCCGATCTGCTTTTCCATTCGTTTCAGCTACCCCTGTCCCTAGGCTAGGGGCGATATCCAACCTCATACCGGTACACTGTAAAAAGTCCCTCCTTAAAAACATTAAAGTTAACTGCAGTATTTGCTACTCAGATTCATCTTATCTCTATTTGGTATTAATCTTATCTGCGTAGAGATAAGAGTAATGCGAGTAGCAAATACTGCAATTAACTTTAATCTTTATACGGAAAAACTTTTGACAGTGTAGCTTTTAACTGTGCAATGAAAAGCTACTATCGTAGTTCCAACCTGCATGGGGAAATACATAGACTGGAAGGACCGTGATAGCTTCTAATAAATACTGCGAGGAGGTTGGAACAAAGCCTGGTGGTAGACATAGGCATAAACCTTATTTACGTATTTGCAGATACCTTGGTATCTGATGCCACGGATCTGCATTTTGTCGTTTTTGCAGTGCAATCCCCCCAAAATAAATACTTACATCCACCCACATCACAATTGCCATTTCCAACCGATTTGACTAAAAGCTAGGCTCTTTTATGATACTCAGTAAGATACTCAGTAACTGCTGATCGTGGTTACTCCAAAAACGACTGAAGACCATTTTATCAGATAGCACGGTATCTGCAAAAAAGCAACTCATCTCTGACTGCATTAAACGGACAACTCAGCTGACTAGCGATATGTCGGCCTTTCGCGGTAAGAATCCTCTTCAGGCTCAAGCTAAGAAACGAACTAGATCGCAGATTAATTTTTCTAGATAGTTGAAATAACACTAGAATATAGTTGCGTTTTTCCAGAAACCGTGGTCTCTGATACCACCAAAAGTTGTTTTTGCAGTTACCATGTGGTCCATGGTATCTGATATTTAGATACCACGGTGGGACCAGAGCATAATAACACTAGTGAGTGGCGTCAAGACCTATGCTTTCCTTGCTAGCGAACGGGCCATACTCATAGCGCCTCCCACTAAGCTTGCGGCATTTAAAAGGAGACAAACATGCGGATTTAGAACATCTTAGTAAGCTAAGATTCGGAGGAAGAAACAGGGGAGGTTGTATCTTTTTTTTGCTGTGTTCAGAATATGAAGTTACTGGAGCCAGCGCTGGTGCACGACTGATTGAGTGTCAGTAAGGACGTTTACTATCGCTAGTGGTGCTAGTGTCGTTGCTATTCGAGTAGAGCAAAATAACTCTAGGGAGTACCGCAAAGACTTGACATGATTGACACACATTCGAATAGCAGCGATACTAGCACCACTAGCGATAGAGAACGTCCCTAATGAAACTCATTCAGTCGTTCACCAGCGCTGGCCTCCGTTTAACTTCATATTCTGAGCACAGGAAAAACATAATACAGTCTCCATTGTTTCCTTAGTGTGTGCAGACCGCACCTCTGCTTAACCAGGAATTTCGAAGCACGCAAGTTTGTCTGTCTTTAAATGCGGAGAGCGTAGTGGGCGACGCTACGAGTATGGCCTGTTTGCAAAGCATGGGAAGCATAGGTATTCCCTAGTGTTATTTTGCTCTGTATTCGAGTGTGTCACTTCTTTCAAGTCTTGGCGCTACTTCCTAGTGGTATTTCGCTCTGGGTGGGACCGTCGTGTCTGATAAATTCATCTCACTTTCCTCATCACCAGCACAAGGGGCCTAGCTTTTTGTCAAACTGGTGGTAAGAAGTTTGTTACTTGTCATGTGAGTGGATGTGGGTTTTCAATTTGTCGTTTTTGCAAAGCCACCGTGGTATCAGATACCATGGTAACTGCAAAAATACAACTTAGATCTCACCTGACTTATCCGCTTAGCTTAGTCAAACGATTCGCAGTCAACTTGGTCTGAAAGAAATACTTTGACAACAACCAACCGAGTTTTTCCTGCCGCCCTGAAAGCTTGATTCGCCAAAAACCCTCTTCCGATATCCATTCACACACGACAATATAGTAAATCTGAATATGATACTCTTGTAAGGTAAGGAACGTATATCATAAAGGACCATCATTACGTACCCCCTGCAACATTTCAATTCGCCATGCTCCACTTCAACGCTTCCAAGCGAAGAGGCGTCAGTTCACGAAAACCCGAGGGCCGACCTCGTTCCAGGCTCCTTCGTATAAAAGCCACGTTCACAACCATGCCCAGCCAAGGACAGATGCCTAGGCACGTGCACATTATAGTGCGAACACACGATACGGGTTTCCCGGCAGCATTTTCTTCACTTTCAGCATCAATTTGAAAAAATTTCAACTTTTCCACGAGGAAGTGATGATGGTGCCAAAAATCCGCCCGATCCTGATCGTGTGTTCGCACTATTAGCCAGGCACCGACTTCTAGATTCTAGAACTCGGTGCCTGGTTCAAAATCTATGCCTCGGCATGGGTGTGGACGGTCATGCTAGGCACGTGCCTAGGCGTCCGTGCTTGGCTAGGCATGCTTGTGAGCGGGCACCTGCTGAATTTTCATATATCATGACGACAAACACAAAAGTCCGCGGGTGCTTTATTGGCGTTTTTTCGGGTCTTCCTGGCAATGCTTGTTATGCATAACATTTCATGCATAACGTTTTTCGCGACAACAGTTTATATCCCAAGTGTTGTCTGTTGAAACGCGCATCCGTGTGTTGTCTGCTATGAAACTTCTGACAGTGTGGTTCTGCTTACCGAAAACGTTGAGCGAACCAGGCTACAACAAACCCCTGATTTTTGGATTCTCCATGCTCAGCGCTGGGTATATCTAGCATTTGACATACCCTATGTTAAATACTGATGCTCTGCGTGTAGGTCAGAAATCAACCACTCACAATTCATTTATGGTGGAGTAGGTCCGGGTTAGGGTACCTACAGGAATCCACCATTTGGCATAGTGTGCCCAGTGTTAGGCAAAGGGTGTGCCACATGCTAGACATATCCAGCGTTTGGCATACCCTATGTTAAATACTGATGCTCTGCGTGAAGGACAGAAATCAACCACTCAGAATTCATTTATAGTGGAGTAGGTCAGGGTTAGGATAGCTACAGGAATCCAGCATTTGGCATAGTGTGCCTAGTGTTAGGCAAAGCGTGTGCCAAACGAGCCGTATTCTCACCGTTCCCCGAGGACTCCTCGGGGAATCGAAGGGAACGGCGAGAATAGAGGGAGTCACTCCACGCGGACTCCGCGTACAGAAACAGCGAGAACACGGGGAATGCTTCCAAAATGGATTTTGTTCGAAAAAAAAATATGCAGCTGACGAAATTAGCCTGGATCAACTTTATTTCGGGTTTTGTTTTTTCTTACTCTTCTTAATTAATTTTACATTGCACCAACACCAGCAAAAATTGATTCCCCTCCGAATCTGAAAGGGAGTCCTTTTTGATGATGGTGATGATAATCGGAGCATTCCCCGGCCGTGGGGACTCGCGAGAATACGGGGAGTGAGTCCCGGGACAAACAAAAACGCGGGGACTCCTCAAGTGGCTTCCTCGGGGAACGGCGAGAATACGCCTTAGATATACCCAACGTTTGGCATAGGCTATCCAAAACCAGGGGTTTGCGGTAGACCCATTTATGTTTATGACGTCCTTACTGACGTGGCCAGAGAGTCATTTTACTGGGCGGCTTACATAACGTATACTCTGAGCCACCAAACCGACTTCTCAAAATAATATGAAACAACAGCCAATTCCTCCATTAATGGGCCATTGTCAATCACCCCGGAAAAGAAATGATACTGAGGCGGCTTCGTCATGCACTGCACACTCCGTCAGAAAAACCAGATGCCGTAACTTTGGTCATCATTCACTTCAATAGAAAAGACTAGATTCAAACTATGATCGGCAATGTTGGGATACTCGGGGAATGCTCACTCTGTCCAATCCCAATGGGGGGCGGTTAGAAAATGTAGCAGAAAAGCTGACTTCTTCTTTTCAATAGCTTGGTGATACTCCAGAGAAGTCCGTTTATGATGCTGGATCCCGTCTCGAAGTAGAACGCTACCGAAAATGGTGGCTAGAACAAAAAATAAATCCTTAAAGGGACAGTCTTATCAATATTACCCTTCCGTACGACACATTCGAACCCCCAAACGACGCCACGCTGTTGATTAAACTTGCGCGTTTCACTATTTTCGATGCCTATACCATGCTCCGAATTATCTTTTGCGAGAAGCTCATTCGTCAGAAAAAACGGTTGTGTACATTTTGCCGTGTTTTTGCTTTAATCCATCAGGCCTGGAGAAGAATATAAGGTTTGAAGCCAAGCTGACCATTCATTTCAAATACAATAGAAAAAATGAGATTTTCGGTTTTTTTTCTTGATCAGCTAGTTACCCCTCCAAGATGATGAGCCAGGGATAAATAAATTTCGGATATTTCGGTTGCACTTCCGGCAAACCGTCCTCAGCGAAAAAAAAAAACAACTAAATCATAAAATCCACAACAGTCACAACAGGAAAACGATGCGGAACCAACAGACAATAAGACGACATCTAACTAAAAACCAGAAGAACGGTGCGGACTGAACGCATGCAGATAAAAATAAAATAACGAAACATAAAATGTGCGTGTTAAAAGTGTAAATGTACAAATCTTTGATTATTTACAATTCTGAGTTCTGTGTATATTTTTCAATTTACCATCCGTCTGGGAAAGCGCAGAAGCTTTCACCCAGAAAACGGCCCACTCCAAAAATCCATAATACGTTTGACCACTTTGAATAAAAACTTCCACAGCACATCATCTTGGAGGGGTAACTAGCTGATCAAGAAAAAAAAAACCCGAAAATCTCTTTTTTTTCTATTGGCCTGGAGAAGGGCTTAATAGAGCGAACGACGTCGGTAATTTGTTAACAGCAGAGCCTGGTTATAAAGTATTTAACTATTTCAGATTACTGGAAGAGAAACAGTAATTATAACATTTACTGAGCCCGTTATACAAAAAAAGAGCGGAGTTAACAGAAAAAAAAGGAAAAACGAGCTACACACAAAGAAAACAAAACACTGGAGGAATCGATGATTTGGTACTTCTTCGACAGGGCTGAGTTAGACTCCCATGGGCGAGTCCGAGAAGGTACTTTGCCAGTTTGAAATATTTTGCCCGAATTTGCCTTTCCTCGGAAAAGTTTAGCAAATCCCAGAATGGAGAAATGTACAGAAAGTGCGGTGTGACCAAAGCACTGAAGAGGCGTCCTAGGATTGGTCTATTTACCGTGTTCTTTAGTGCTACAGCTTTACCGTAACCAATACACATACCTTTGTATAGGCGGTATCCGAGATACGTCCTCTGAGCATGGGGATATCAGAACCGTAAACATAGCAGTATTCTCATTTTCACGCAACCGCGATTCATTATTAACTGGCCTATTAACAAGAACTAAAAGCTCATATGGAACTTCCAAAGCTGGGAAAGAGGATGAAAGTAGGAATTGGCCAATTCGTGGGTTTGTTGTGATAATTTGTAAACAAACTCCTTGAGACAAGAATGACCAAGGACCTTTGGAAATCACGTTAATGTATGGTTTGAAGTATTTTAATTTTTCACTTGGCTGTGATGATGCGCACTGTAAGGCCGCTAGAAAATTTATGTGTAATCGAAACCATTGAGGCAAAAATGATCCTGGGCCCTTGAGGATCATGAATATATATGGGTTGGTCGAAGTATTTTTATGACTTTTTTTTTATTAAAAGTTTTTGTACTTTGCGGTTAAGACGAGTACTTTAAGGGATGGTCGGATCTGGGAAGTGACAATTTCTAAGCCAATCTTCTCAAGTCTCTAATGTTCAAGCCAATTTTCATCGTCCTAGCACATCTGGAAGTAGGCTACCTAAAATCGCGATCACCAGAATTCCGGATCCCCCTCCCCACATAGTGCCCTAATCCGGTCCGCTTCTGTCACTGATGTATCTAGGGCTTATGCTTGTTCTTCCCACCTAGTGTCATCCCAATCACTACACTCTAAGCGTGTCATAAAATCCCCCCCCCCCCCGATTCCCCTACATTGGTCGGGTCCTGTCCGCACCTGAAATGGGACATCTGAGACATAGTTATTTCGGAATATCCAAGTTTCATCACCCGTTCAAAAGTTGGACATACCTCAAGATTCCGGATTCCCCCTCCCGTCACTCCCCCAAGACAGTCAAATCGGAGAAACGATTGTACTTAAGTTAAAATGGTCGAGTCCCTGATATGCCTGCTTGTTTCATAGTCCTAGCACATGTGGAAGCATCTTAACTCAGGATCACCGGAATTTCGGAACCCTCCCTCCAACTCTCCCCACAGTGCCCGGATCCGGTCCGGTCTTGCCAACTATGTATCTAGGGCTTGTGCTTGTTCTTCGCACCAATTTTCATCCCGATCCGTCTACCCTGAACATGTTACACAATTTCCAGCCACCCCCCCCCCCCTCCAACTTCCCCCAAAGTCACCGGATCCGTTCCGGACTTGAAGTGTGACATCTGAGACAGGAGGTCTTTCCAAGTACATCAAGTTTCATTAAGATCCGACTCCCCGTTCAAAAGTTGTACATACGTCAATATTCCGGATACCCGCTCCCTCCACTCCCCCACGGTGGTCGGATCGGGGAAGTGACAATTTCCAATTAGTTTGGTCGGGTCCCTAAAACGCTTCCAAGTTTCATCGTCCTAGCACATCTGGGAGTACCCGAACTCGCGATCACCGGATTGACCCGACAGACCGACCGAAAAGTGATCGGTACATGGCACTTGGCCGGAAGGCAAGTGCCGTGAAAACAAGAGCTGTAAGCTCATATGGCACTTGCATGGGTCAAGATGATTTGATTGATCAAAAGTAAGTTTCGACTTTGCGGTTGAGATGCGCACTCTAAGGGAGCTGGAACTTCATTTGTAAGCAAAACCCTTGAGGTAAAACTGCTAATGGGCTGATGGACATCACGAAAAAGCAAATATTGCTTAAAAGTATTTTTTAACTTTGCGGTCAAGATTGGTACTTTAAGGAGTAATCGGATTTTGGAAGTAGCAATTTCTAAGCAAATGTTGTTGAGTCTCCAATATTCCAGCGAAGTTTCATCGTCCTTGCACATCTGGAAGTACCTGAACGCGCGGTCACCGGAATCCCAGACCCCCCCCCCCTCCTCCAACTCCACCCACAATAACCGGAGCCAATCCGGTTCTGTAAATGATTAATCCAGAGCATCTGTTTGTCATTCCCACGAAGTTCGATCCAGATCACACAAGTCTAAGCGGGTCAAGTATTTTCCGCCCTCCCCCCAATAATTGCCGGATTCGGTCCGGAAATGAAAAAGGTCACCAGAGAAAAATGTCCTCTGTTTAATTATTAAATTTCACTCGAATCCGATCACCCGTTCCAAAGTTACGCATGACTCAATATTCCGGATTCCCCTCCCTCAACTCCCCCTCCCCCAAGATTATCATATCGAGGATTTGTTTGTATTCCAAGTAAGTTTGACCGGGTCCCTGATATGCCTTCCAAGTTTCGTCGTGAAAATCCCCCAAAAAACGGAATTCCGGGAAACCCCCTCCTCCCCCCCCCTCAAGTGTCCGGATCCAGTCAAATTATGTAAAAGATTTACATGGACCAGATGTTTATTCTTCCCAGCAAGTTTCACTCCGATACCATCATTCTAACCGTTTCTCGAGATTTCCGGTCCACCCCCCCCCCCCCAGCTCCCCCGCGGTGCACGTAGCCAATCCGATTCAGCAAATGACTTACCTAGAGCATCTGTTTGTTCTTCCCACAAAGTTCCATCCCGATCCCTCCATTCTAAACGGGTCACGTATTCCCCCCCCAATAGTTGCCGGATCCGGTCCGGATATGAAAAAAATCATCGGAGAAATGTCCTCTGTCCAATTCTTCAATTCACTCGAATCCGATCACCCATTCCAAAATTACGCATGACCGAAAATTTCGGATTCCCCTCCCTCCACTCCCCCCACCATTATCTGATCGACAAAATTTTTATTTTGAAGTCAGTTTGATTGGGTCCCTGATATGCCTGCCAAGTTTCATCGTGAAAATCCCCAAAACCACCATCACCGGAATTCCGGGACCCCCCCCCCCCCCATAAGTGTCCGGATCCAGTACAATGGTATAAAGGACTTATCTAGAGCAGATGCTTGTTCTTCCCAGCAAGTTTCACTCCGATCCCTCCATTCTAACCGTTTCTTGAAATTTCCGGTCTCCCCCCTGGCCACCAAATCCGGTCAAGACTTTAAACGGGACATTACAGATATATATTCTATTCAGTTATGAAGTTTCATTACAATCCGATCATCCGTTCGAAAGTTACACACTTCTCAATTTCCCGGATTCCCCTGCCCTCCACCCCCCCCCCCCCCCAAAATGGTCGGATCAGAAAACTGATTATTTATAAGTTTGTTTGGTCGGGTCTCTGATATGCCTGCCAAGTTTCATGGTCCTAGCACAACTGGAAGTACCCTAACTCGAAAAAGTGTGACAAAATGCCCTAAATTTTCAAGTTTCCAGCGCCCCCACTTCCCCGCATATGGTCGGATCGGGAAACTGATTATTTCCAGGTTAGTTTGGTCGGGTCCCTGATATTCCTGCCAAGTTTCATTGTCCTAGCTCATCTTGAAGTACCCTCACTCGAAAAAGTGTGACAAAATGCCCTAAATTTTCAAGTTTCCAGCGCCCCAACTCCCCCGCATATGGTCGGATCGGGAAACTTATTATTTCCAGGTTACTTTGATCAGGTCCCTGATATTCCTGCCAAGTTTCATTGTCCTAGCTCATCTGGAAGTACCCTAACTCGAAAAAGTGTGACAAAATGCCCTAAATTTTCAAGTTTCGAGCGCCCCCACTCCCCCGCATATGGTCGGATCGGGAAACTGATTATTTCCAGGTTCGTTTGGTCGGGTCCCTGATATTCCTGCCAAGTTTCATTGTCCTAGCTCATCTAGAAGTACCCTAACTCGGAAAAAAGTGACAAAATGCACTAAATTTTTCAGGTTTCCAGCGCCCCGCACTCCCCCGCATATGGTCGGATCGGGAAACTGATTATTTCCAGGTTAGTTTGGTCGGGTCCCTGATATGCCTGCCAAGCTTCATTGTCCTAGCACATCTGGAAGTACCCTAACTCGGATATGTGGGACAAAAAACTCGGACCGACCGACAGACCGACAGACGGAATTGTGATCGGTATATGGCACAACAAGATACTCAGTTTTGGGATAATTAACTGACAGGGGAATGCTTTTATACATATCAACTAAAAGATGGAAATTGTCTTCGAGCGCGAATAGCGAAGCACTCACGAGAAGTAGGTCGTCTGCATAGAGATATAGCTCAGGTCAAGCCCGTCCATAGAGAAGCTTCGTTGCAGGTTTCGTGTGACAGAATATACTGCACTGTTAAAGAGGACAGGGCTCAAAACTGAACCCTACCTTACACCTTTTCTAAGCGGGATTTCATCAGAATATCCCATGCTAGAAATTTCCTTTTCAATCGAATGACCAACACAAATCTTAAGCACTGTTCAAATAGATGTTATATGGTATATTACGGCGTAAAAGGTGTATTACAGACCCCTCTTTTCCTCGGGACGCGCCGTGATCCCCCGTTCCCGCGTTCTATTCTCGCTTATGGAGAGCCAATCAGATCGCTTGGTTGGTTCCGCCAGCGGACCGAGGAAAGGAGAAGCCTCGTCAGGCTTGCCACGAGAAGCACTAAATTTCTACTTAGATGGAAGCTGAGGAAACAACTTTTCTTCAAAAGAAAATGTTTTGTTCTTTTACGACTACTTCTTTTTAGTTCGAGGACCAATGCTGTCCAACCCTTAATTTAGTAGTTTTTACAACATAATGACATTCAAGAAGTTTATAAATCAATCCGTAGCGCCTATGGGCGCATCGTCCCCAACCGGGGGCGATATAATCGTAAAGCAAAGCTTTGGGTAATTTGTACAGCACCTTCTGCGCTCCTTCTATACTCTTTCGTTCTGGCGTCACTCATGTTCTGCGAAAGAAGGAGATTAAAAAGATGAGATCATGTTATTTTAAATATGCAAAGCACCTGCTCCACTTGCCGAAATTATGTCATAACCATACATTGACGGAGAAATTCAAAATTCAAGATGCAAGTGTTACCCTTTTGGATGTTTCCTCATCGCTTTAAAAAATCATGGAGAACAGGGCCCAACCAGCGCACGACGTCGTCCACTGCTTCCTGACCGAAGACTGAAAATTAAGTGTCTTTTTCTGTGTGTTTATGTGTTTTGTTTATTTTCTTCATTTACTCCGCCTTTTCAAAAATGGCGGGTGATAAATAAATTACTTACTTACTTCCTTAATGGGCGTCAAATTGTACTCGTGTACTTCAAGTCGTACTAAGAACATTTTTTTCTGATCTTTAGAAGCTCGAAACATTGTATCAGCGTGGCAACACCAAATGCTGCATTGATAAGAACCTTTTCACTTTGTATTTGAGCAAGGGTGTGTATTGCGACATAAACAACGCTTATAGCGCTATTCAGCTTATTACACCTATATAAACAATGCTTTAATAACACAGTGACCATACCAGAATCAAAGTACTCTCACTATATAAGGATCAACACGAAATAGTACACAAAGTGCAAGGCATCCTTTAAGCTCAATTTCAGGTTAGTTCGAAAAATCCTAAATGTGACTCAAAAGACGCCTATCCACTTGCACGATTTTCCTGTCCTTCAGTTACTACGCTTCGGACTTAGTTACATGAAAAAACTAAACTGAAACAAAATTTATACTAATATATATCATTCAAATGCAGCTGTTGCGCCTCTTAGTGTAATAAGCTACGAGCCAAGTTTATTACACGAAGAAATCCGTCAGTTCGGCCACTTTTTCCGTCAATTTGCCCACGCCTTAGTTGAAGGGTTTGCGTATTGACGACGACCGACCATCGACTTGGAACCCATACTCTCGTCCTACTACTTCGAAAGGCGTAAAAAGTGCAGATATCATCCGAGGTTAATCAAACTGAGGCACGGTACTAACAACACTTTTCAAATCTCTTTCCTTAAAGCACAAGAAGTAGTAGATGCAGTTTTTATCTTAATATTCTGACATAACTCTGCTGGGTTTCTCAACGGCCCGTGCCAGTAACTCTTGATTCTTTGTCTCCACTCTTGTTGTTTAGTTACTAAATTCCAACTTTAAAGGACCCCTCGCACTATTTACTCTTCAACTTACAGTACTTTAAAATATTTGAACACTTTAAAACTAGGCTGTGCTTTCAACAAATAACCCACCGTTTTGGCTGTTTTAAGCCTTTTCCGAGACCCGTTGACTTGTAGCGAAAACAGGGAAACAATTTATATAGCCGGTTTGGAAAAACTTCTCGTAGACAACCGTCGACAGCCTGATACACATCGAAGGTAGCAAAAAACGATAAGTGAGAAAATCAGCGTGGTTTTGTTTAGAGGGATTAGAATGTACCGTACGAAATTGGGAATCTCCGGGTTTAGAAAAATATGGAGTGATCATGGAAAAAGGTTGCGTTAGTATTATAGAATAATTTTTTAGAGCCTGGGGAGGGAAAGCGATCGGATTTCGAACTCAGCCTAAAGCCGAGTTGCCTTCTAAATACCTGCTTATTTACAAATCTTTCACCGCTCCTCGTTGGTCTTAGTCTGCTACAACAAGACTAATAGCCAATTACAGAGGGTGACATACGTCAAAGAAAAGAAGCTTCTGAATACCGCCTTGCAATTCGCTTGATGAGGGCGCGTCTCATTCTGTCTAATTATGTTAAATTTCTAAGATGCATAGTCCCCGTGAGACTCTGCAGAAAATGAGACTTGTTTATCGGATGGTTCTGACGTCGGAACCGCTGTTCTACCTGTCAGCGATATAAATGAGGGATCACTGACTTCCCATCCTCAGTCCACCTTACCACCTAAAAGACCCTTTGGTGGCTTACAATTCTAGATCAATAAATCTGTACTGACAAGGAATATCGTAGTGTATGTTTATTGTTTGTTTGACTAACACTAAGAGCTTGGTCACACTTGGCTCATTTCCTGGCTTCCTCCCCAGCGTGTATAATTATTTTACAGGAACCCAAATTGACCCCTAATTGCAGTCTGCTCATTATCCCCAACCTGCCACAAAGCCCATCAAATTTCACGTCCCCTAGGGATTTTCAGTTGTTTGTCGAATAGGCTGGTTTTTTAGCCCAGTGTGACCAAGGTCTAAGGGAGTTTATCTCAGAAGAAACAAATTTTCGTTGACATGGCACTTTATTATCTCACAGCACTTTATTGTTTGTTTGATAAGCACTATGTTTATTTTTAAATATTCATCTGACAATAATATGAGATTTCGTCGTGTTGCCGCCTTGCGTGGTTTTCCACAAAAAATGAAATCCAATAGCATGTCTCCAACAAATTCACTTTGTAGCTGCTAAGCTCCCACGAGCAAGACAATTACAATACATCGACGGTAAAATAAGAAATAAGCCAATGTTGTTAGGACTCGCCCGTTTCTGGGATCCCAATGACATCGCGAAAGTTGTCCGTCTGTAAGCAGGATAACTCTCGAAGGGAATGAGATATGTTCATGAAACTTGGTGTGAGGATCCCATGGGTCAAGGGAAAGGTCGAGCTCGTAGATGGGCTCTGTAGCCCTACAGGGAGGGGGTTCAAATTAAGGGGCAAACAAAATATTTTGAAACAGCTAATGAGATAGTCGATTAAGGGGTAAGAAGACATGCTGAACACGATTATGAAAACCATTTTCTCGCCGGACTAGTAGTTCGTCCGGAATCCGGTCAAAACCGGAAAGTTTGTTAAACGTAAAAGTTTCTTTGCAGTTGATTAGATGTTCGATTTAGGGGTAAGAAGACAAGCTGAACACTGATGTGAAAATCATTTTCTGCCCTGGCAAGTAGTTCGCCCGGAATCCGGACAAAACAGGAAAATTTGATAAAAGCAAAATTTGTATTTGTAGTTGATTAGATGTCCGATTTCGGGGTAAGGAGAGATGCTGAATCCGTATATGACAATCAAATTTTACCCGGACATAAAGTTCGCCCGGAATCCGGCTGAAACCGGAAAATTTGTTATAAGTTAAATTTTTGTTTGAAGTTGTTTAGATATTGGATACTGATACGCTGAATTCGATTTTGAGCTTTTTTTTTCGCCGGAAAAGTAGTTCCGAAATTCCGCCGAAACCAGAAAATTGGCAGAAGTAAGGCAGGAAGTTTCGATCTGTTTCGTCAAAACAGATATGACTTATACGGGGATAAACACAAATGCTGAATCTATATCTGAACTTTGTTTTCTCAGATGACTAGTTATTTGGCCTTAATTTAATAGTCAAAATGTTCAAGGAGTCTGGCGAAGACTGGATCTGGCGAAGACAAGACCAAATTGTCTGGATCAAATATTGAACTTTTGGGACCCCATAGAAACCTTTAGATTTTTTTATTTTTTTTTACAAGCCACTAAAAAGGCTACGATGGGAGGTTGTCGAAAGTTTTTGCAGGGGGCAGATTATAGATATACCTAGAAGCTTGTAACGCGAAATCAGGTGTCTGTTTTTGTACCTAGGGCGTAGGAAAGGAGGAAAAGACGTCAGTAGTATATAAGTGCCGGTTCTACTCCACCCCCACCCCAATTTCAAAACCCCATTTTAACATCAATTTCTTGAATTTTAACATCCTTTTTACCAAATAATCCCCCTTTTTATAGATATTTTGATTTTCTTATTTCCCAAATAAAGGTCCTAAGAAATAGGAAATGTTACCCTTTAATAAATATAAACTACTGCAATATACACTAAAATACTACTTCTTTTTAGATTTTTAATTTTTAAATTTTTCATTTTTATCCAAATATAATACAAATTCTGAACCACATTTCTGGTAAATGAACAAATACTCAGAGTTTTTGTTTACCCGTAAAATAGGTAGCAAAATCAGATTCTTCTTTAGACCAACTCGTTATCCATATAAACTACTACTGAGTAAACAGTTCTACATCAACATATTGGTCAGAGTTCTTATTCACCCTCATAATAGGCTGCAAAACAAGATTTTTCTTTAAAAGTAACTCATCAGCAATTGCATTATATCTCTGTGGTATAAACAAATCACAGGCTTTGTTATTATGATGAATAACAACAACCAGCTTATCACCATATTTTGTCTTAGCCATTCTCATTTTAACGATGCTATATTTCAATCCTAGAATTAGTTCTTCCTTCCTGATTGTATCATTGTATTTATTCATTTTGATTGTTGACAAGACTTCTTTTAGCGACTCCATTTATTAGCGGCTGATTTTATTTAATAAAAATCCAAAACTTATAATTATTGGTAGAGTAGCACATCCCTCAAAAACAAGTTTCCAGCGTGATGAACAAACAAGCTTTGCGGATAAGATTTGCGCCAATCCTAGCACATATCTTGAGCGCGCAAGAGCTGAGTTGAAACTGATTCGTCAGCGGCTGGCTGGAGGTGGAGATTTGAGTTCTGCGCAGAACTCAACTCTCCGTGATCTATTTGAGTTCTGTACAGAACTCAATAAGGTTAATGCGTCACAATCTTGGTTGCTAAGCGGACGTCTGATTCATAATCATTGCGTCTGGCGCAAAGGATTGCATTATTCCGCGTGGTTTGCGAAATGATGTCTGAATGTTGGTTTGCCAGATGGTGGATGATGTATGAAAAGAGGCGAGTGTTTCAAACTTGTGAACCATTCTATTGAGCTATAGATTCATTCTTACAATATTTATAACCGTTTAAGCGAACCTGCTTCATATATTTTTCGCGAGGAAAGAATTTAAATGTTTTACGCATTTCCCCTTCGCGTTGAATGACCTCTTCAACCGTTAATTGTCCGCATTTTAACATCACTGACAATTCAGTGTAAAAATTATAAGCGGTTTTATGCTCTGACTTTCTCTCTGCAATATTTAGATGTTTTTCGATTACTTCAATGATAACAGCACCCAAACTTAAAGAAGCTAAAGGCAGCACTAGAAACGCAGACATTCCTGCAGCTGAAAATAGGAATTTGGATAAAAGTAAGCTATTACTTATAAGATTGTAATACTTGTAACTCCTTCTATGAATAAACATCATCTTTTCTAATTCTTCCATTTAGAGCAAAATAAAATTGTTTCAAAATTATTCGATTGCTTCACGATTCGGAACACACCCGCCACCTAGGAAACTGTAGCTTACTCCGTGAAATGCAAAACACTTCTTGATCAGTCGGAGACAAATCTAGGTGGCATATGCTCCGCTAAACAAAAACAAATTAACCGTCTCGAAAATCTGTGCTCTCTGTGACAAGCCGGAGACAAAGAGGTAGCGCGTGCTCCATGAAACGAACATTGATACCAGTGCTTTTCTTTACGGCTGAGAAAACGCAGTCAGGAGAAATTCATTAATAAAAATATTCCCCTATTAAATGATGAATGTTGCAGAGGTTATTCAGCTTTGTAAAAAGGTTATATTTAACAACAAATCGCTTATACAAAGATTACCGAATTACACATATAATGAGCTGCGGACTTATGCGAAAATTAATAAAATCAAAACAAATGGAGCTAAGAAACATGAAATGACGGATAAGATTATAAAGCAACTTAATAGGAATATTTTGCTCGCGGAAGATACAATTAATATTCGGCGTAGAAACGAAAGGATTCAGAACAAAAACAGACCATCTATTTATACACCAGAGTCAGCATTAAGGAAGATTTTGGAAGATGAAATCAAAGAAAATAATATTGCTATTGGAAATATAAAAAAAGAGGAGAAAAGGATACTCGAAAAGGATACAAGTGAATTAAAAAGGTTTCTAAAAAACAAAAGCCTACCCACTCGCGGTAACCGAGATGAAGTTTCAAAACGTGTTACGGATTACTATGGTAGGATAATTAATAAGCAGAAAGAAACTATTGATAAAAATAGAGATATCATAAGAGATCAAACAGAAAGAGGTGATAAAAATAGACACAAAGCAATCGATTTATCAACTCTCTTCATAAATAAGAAAAAAATTAAAGAAGAAAAAATAATTCCGGATCATTTATTTAGAACGGAAGAAGAACAGCAGACTACAATTTCTAGGGAAATTGAAAATTTGTATACCGTAAACGTTTCAATTGAAAGCAATGGAAGAGATGAATATACTCTTATTGCTTTTGTTTTTAATGATTTACTCCGAAGAATGAACGAAATAAATCATTACAGAGTTCAATTTGTGACCAGGGTTATATTCTATAGACAGGAAAATGATGAAGAAGTTGTAGTATTTTATAACAGTACTTCTTGGATTTTAAATAAAAATAGCATACTTACTCATAGTCATTTGGATGATAATAACAAGAGACTGAGTTCTTTAAGTAATACCCCTCGGTCGGGGCTACAATTTAGTCGGTATGAAGGAATTGATTATAGGATGACTCGAATCGAATCTCATATGGGAGGAACGTTTAAGATACTGCCAGATTTCGTAAAAAATAAAAAAGCTTGTCTGAATATTGAAAATAAGGATCAAAAATGCTTTGTTTGGTCAATCTTAGCACATTTGTACCCAGCTAAAGATCATGCAGAAAGAACTTCAAAATATAAACAATATGAGCATGAATTTGATTTCAAAGGGGTTACCAACTTCCCGATGGATACAAAAGATATCCACAAATTTGAAAATAAATACAACATTAAGATTTGCTTATTCCAAATTGATAAAGAGAAAATAATCAGAAGTCATATATTAAAAAGTACAATTAATGGGAAAACAGCAAAACATATCATTAATTTACTATATTTTGATAATCACTATGTGCCAGTAAAGAATCTGAGCAGACTAGTTGGTTCTGAAATATCTACAAGACAAAAAAAGATATACCTCTGCACTTTTTGCGGAAGACATTTTTCGAAACAAGAACAATTTGAAAAACATGAACTTAAAAATAATTGTGAAGACCCTGATATCATAATGCCTCCTGAAGGTTCAAGTATACACTATAAAAATATTGCAAAACAGATGAAAGTACCTTATTGTATAATAGCGGACTTTGAGTCTTACAACGAAGAATACAACCAGGTAAACGGAAAGAAAACAATAAAAGTAGCTGAACAGAAACCTTTTGCATACGGTTTTCAAGTCTGTTGCTCGTTTGATACGAAGCAAAATAAATATTATTGCTATTTCGGGGAAGACGCTGCTCAGCATTTTGTAACCACAGTAACAAAAGTGTGTACAGATATAGCAAACAAATATGAAAACAGACAAAGAAAACACACTTATACAGATGTAGAAATTGCAGAAAAATGGAACACACTTATGGATAAGACCTGCCATATCTGTAGGACTGAAATCACTGAAAATCCCCACTTTGATCACGACCACATGACTGGTAAAAATAGGGGTTTTACTCATGCAGAATGTAATATGAAATACAGAATTCCCAAGCATATCCCTGTAGTGATGCATAATTTATCAAAGTATGATTCCCATCTATTTGTGAAGGAGTTGATACCTGATAACGGAATATTTGAATCAGCAGAAAGTTTCATATCATTCTCAAAATCAATAAGTATTCCAAGACAGGATACGGAAATAAAATATGAAATCAGATTCATAGATTCCATCAGGTTCATGGCTTCATCGTTGGACAAGCTATCAGCAAATTTAGCAAAATGTGACTGTAAAGTATCCTGTAATCATCTAAGGGAGAATTTCAAGTACACATCGAATAGTTCCAAAAACGATGAAGAGTTCAAAGAAATAATTAAAAAAGGGGTGTATCCTTATGAATTCGTAGACAGTTTCAGTAAAATGGATTGTACAAAGTTACCACCCATAGAAAGCTTTTATTCTAGATTAACAGGAAAAGGTATCAGCAAAAGTGACTATAAGAGAGCGGTCTCTATATGGGAGCAGTTTAATTGTGAAACATTACTTGATTATACCAAGTTGTACCTAAAAAGTGATGTGTTAATATTGTCTGATGTTGTAGAGAATTTCAGAAATGTATGTATACATAATTATGACCTGGATCCACTTCATTACTTCTCAGCTCCAGGACTAACATGGGATTCTTTCCTAAAGCATTCGAAAGTAGAACTACCGTTATTCTCGAAGGAAGACATGTATACATTCGTTGAAAAGGGAATAAGAGGTGGTGTATCTCAATGTATAAAAAGATACGCTAAAGCAAATAATAAATATATGAGCAGTTATGATAACAATAAACCATCCAACTATTTAATGTATTTCGATAAGAATAATTTATATGGGTGGGCGATGTCACAAAAATTACCAGCGAATGATTTTAAATTCATTCCAGTACCTGATGAAATGAAAGAGAACACTGAAATTAATTCTTTAGATTATTATCAACTATTAAAAAATCATGTTCAAACAGAAATGAATTTGGAAAATGTGGGGGCAATTTATGAAGTTGATTTAGATTATCCCAGAGAGTTACACAAGTTACATAAAGATCTGCCATTAGCACCAGAACATTTCAATGGAAAACTATGTACGACCTTACTGGATAAAAATAACTACGTAGTTCATCACAGAAACCTAGAATTCTATTTACAAAAAGGTCTGATACTGAAAAAAGTACATAGAATACTAGGATTCACTGAGAGTGCTTACTTAAAAGGATACATAGACCACAACACAGCACTAAGAACTAAAGGTACTAACGATTTTGAAAAGGACTTTTTTAAACTGATGAATAACGCTTGCTTTGGAAAAACCATGGAGAACGTAAGGAAACGAGCTGATATGGAAATAATAACTGATGATAAAACAAGAGAAAAAATAATAAAGAAACCCAACTTTAAATCTGAAATTATTTTCAGTGAAAACTTTTCTGTAGCAAGAATGTCGAAGGAAAAGATAAAACTAGACAAACCAATGTATATCGGTTTTGCTGTACTGGAACTATCCAAGCTCTTGATGTATGAATTCCATTATGATTATATGAAACCTAAATATGAGGATAAAATAGATTTATGTTATATGGATACCGATTCGTTCATATATGACATAAGAACTGAGGATTTCCATGAAGATATCAAACAAGATTTGAACGAGGGGTTCGATACATCTGATTATGCGAAAGATAATCCATACGGGTTTCCTAGTGTAAATAAGAAAGTGATAGGAATGATGAAAGATGAACTAGCAGGACAAATTATGACCCAATTTGTTGGATTACGATCAAAAGTATATGCATATTTGAAGGACAACCAGGACCCTTCAAAAGCAAACAAAAAACTAAAAGGAATAAAAACAAATATAGTGAAAGATAAGATTACGATTCAAAACTATAAGGATGTTCTATTTGGAAACGTTGGAGACCTTTCAGTAACCCAGTACAACTTAAGGTCATACAAACACAACATGTTTCTAGAAGAACAGAATAAAAAAGCGTTGGATCCTAAAGACGATAAAAGGATTGTGTTTTAGGATACAAACAATAAAAATTCAAGTACCTAGTTAACAATTTCAAGTACCTAGTTAAAAAAGTCAACTACCTAGTTAAAAAAATCAACTACCTAGTTAAAAAAGTCAACTACCTACTTCAAAATTCAAGTACCTAGTTAAAAAATTCATGTACCTAGTTAAAAAATTCAAGTACCTACTTCAGTAAATCTTATAATGAAAAATTCTTCCTAAATAAATGAATGAAAAGGCACCAATAAAAGTGTATGATTTTAGCGAAAAGAATAACTATCAGAACAAACACGAACTTGCACCTCAGTGGCCATTTAGATTATTAATTTGTGGAAGTTCAGGAACAGGAAAAACCAATTTACTCTTGAATTTAATTTATGAATACATCTGTTTCAACCGAATATACTTGTATGCAAAAGATCTTGAAGAAGACAAATATAAAGACCTTATAGACAATTTAACCACCTTGGAATTAAAATGTAAAACGAATATTTTAACCGTAAGTAATGACCTTAATGATATTATCGATGTTGACGACCTAGACCCCAATTATCAGAACTTGATTATCTTTGACGATTTTGTAACTGAAAAAGACCAGAAGAAAATAGAAGATTTATTCATAAGAGGAAGAAAGAAAAATGCTTCAATTGTTTACTTGTCTCAGAGCTATCATAAAACGCCAAAGGTGGTAAGACTTCAGTGTAATTATTTTGCATTCTTTCAGTGTTCTAATCCAAAAGAAGTAAAATTAATCAGGCAAAATCATGTATCTAATATAGACAATGAGAACTTTCTGAAACAATTCGAGGTTGCAACTAAAGGTTACGGGTTTTTCTTCATAGATTTAAAAACAAAAGATAAGACCCTGAAGTACAGGAAAAACTTTGAAAAATTTACCGGATAATTTATTTCTATAATAAATGAATAAATTTGGTAGTGTTGGAAAAAAGGTTAGTAACGAATCGAAAGTTACTGACGAAAATGGTAACATTAACCTACACGATAGACGAATTATAAATTTAGGTGATGCGAAAACAGATAAGGATGCTATTAGCTTAAGATCTATGACTGTGATTTTGAACCAATTTAAAGAAGAAATTACCGCAGAACAAGTGGGGATAAATCAGTATTTTAGCGAAGATATCAACAGATTAACTGCTGTACATGATTCTCTTGATAATTTATTGGTACGGATTAAAGATAAAGGGTTATTTGTAAAAGAAATAATTCGAGTTAATGATAAAGAAATTAACGCTGAAAACAAGTTGATAACAAATGTTCAAGACCCTAGAAACAAAAATGACGCTGTTAATTTAGGAACGTTAATTACACATCTTTTAGATTTGGAAAAAAAGCTCGAAAGCCAACAAACCCTTAGCAATACTATTCTAACAAAAATTGCTGACCAACAAACCCATATCGATAATATTGAAAGAGCAATCGTAAACATTTTAAAAAGGCTTCTAGAGCAAAAATCTGTTGACAAACCATTCGTTTCCAGAATAGAAAAAATGATGGCTGGTAAATAAGAAGTTTATATGATAAATTATTTTTCTAATAAATGGTTGAAACAATGGAGTATACAGTTTATTTGTCAAAGCTTCAGAAAGGAAAGCTGAAGAAATGCTTTGGCGCTAAACAAAAATGTCAGATACGTGTTAGTCATAGTAGACAGAATGAACGAGAACCAGTCAAGTTACTATTAAGTAAACGACAAATTGATAAAATTGAAACATGTAAAATGAATAATAAGGGCTGTGACATTGATGTCTCATACAAACAGATGAAAGAAGCGATTCAAAAGGGTGGATTACTTCCTTTCCTAATACCGTTAGCTGTAGCCCTTGGTAAGGCAGCTTTAACAAGCGGAGCTGCTGCTTTGGGTACATTCGCTGGTAAGAAATTGGTGGATAACATAACCAACACAGGTGGGGCGCTTACACTTCCTGGAACACCAAAAGTCGTGGGACGTGGAAGGCCTAGGAAGAAAACCGATGATGTCAACACAGGTGGTGCGCTTACACTTCCTGGAACACAAAAAGTTGTAGGTCATGGTGTACGGGGAAGGCCTAAGAAGTCAAAAAACGGGGACATCAAAAAAGAAGCAAAAGTAAAGTAGGACCTCTAACCAATTTTGATATTATGGATGCATTAGAGAGTATACCACATTTTAGAGGTGTTTTCTCTATAGATACGCTACCCAAACAGATAAATAGTATAGAATGTGGTGTAGTTAATTATGATAAACTCGGAATGCCTGGAACTCACTGGGTGGCGTACTGTAATCTACCTGATAATCCTTATGTAGAATTTTTTGATTCTTTCGGTATACCCCCAGGAAAAGAAATAATTAAATATCTAAAAACTTCAAAGAAAAAAATAGCTTATGAAAATCTTGCCGTTCAGAATATAGATGAATTAAACTGTGGATTGCATTGTATTTCCTACATTAAGCGCAGTTCTTAGTTTATTCATCTCTCGTCTTTTTGTTTATAAAAATTGTTTTCTAATAAATGGAGATTTATTGTATGAAATGTAAAAAGAAAACTGACACTGAATCAATGTTTAAAGCAGTGTCACAGAAAAATAATGTTCCAATGGTAAAAGGTAATTGTGTTTTTTGTGGGTCAAGGAAAAATCTGTTTTTAAAAAAAACCTCGACGCAGAAAAAGATATTTTAAATACGTATTATTCTAATTATTCAGGTGTGGATGATATTCATAGAAAATTAAAAGAAAATGGAGTGAACATTTCTAAAGATAAAATAAAAAATGTGTTGCAAAATGAGAATGTATATACCTTACACAAACCTTCTTATCATAACTTTGAAAGGAGACGAGTCTATGTTCACTATGTGGATGAGCAATGGCAAGCTGATTTAGTTGACATGCAGAAATATAAAAAAGCGAATGATAAAACAAATTACATCTTAACTGTAATTGATTGCTTTAGTAAATACGCTTGGTGTGCCCCTTTGAAAGATAAAACGGGTGCTGAAATAATCAAGGCATTCAGTCATATATTTAAAGAAAGAATTCCTAAGAAACTACAAACTGATAAAGGTAAAGAATTTGTAATGCGAAATGTTCAAACATTTTTGAAAAATAACGACATACACTGGTTTGCATCTGAAAGTGAATTGAAAGCGCAAATCGTTGAACGATTCAATAGAACGTTGAAAGAAAAGTTATGGAAATATTTTACTCACAATAACACTACTAAATGGATTGATATTTTACCTTTATTTGTTAGAAATTATAATAACTCTTATCATCGTTCAATACAAATGAAACCAGTAGATGCTAGTAAAAAGGTAAATCAGAAAAAGGTTTACAATGCTTTGTTTCCTCCAGCAGATGACTACACAATCACAGGAAATTACAATGTAGGAGATTTAGTCAGAATAAAAAAAGAAAAGAGTATTTTTGATAAAGGATATTTACCGAATTATACGAATGAAGTATTTCAGATAGCAACCATTAGACCTACCATTCCCATTACTTATGAAATATCTGACAAAAGTGGGGAATTAATTCAAGGAGGGTTTTATGAAAAAAAACTTTCAAAATTTATTATGAAATAAAATTACTTGTATATAAATGGATTCAAGACGCTCGAGTGATATGTTATCGGGTATAGTTAAGAACAGAGAAATTCAAAGAAAAAAAGTTCAACAATACGAGATGGAGAAAGCAGGGTTTCGGGAATATGCTTCAGAATTAAACGCTCCAGTTGTTATGGCACAAAAAGAAAACATGAAGACACAAAAAGATTACACTGAAGCGATCATGAAGAAATTACAAAAGAATGATGAAAATTCAAGCAGACGGTTTCAAAGATTAGGTAATGCATTTAAAACTTCAGAGGAATCGAGTTCAAAGGAATCGAGTAGAGCGCCAACTCCTGCTTTAGAACCAACTCCCGCTTTAGCCCCATTATCCATTGAAATGAATAAAGGTATTACCCAAGAGTTTTTAAATCAGATTAATTCAAAACATGCAGAATCCTGGGATGACAATGATCCTTATTTTAAAATACCTATGTATTACATTAGTAATCCTATGGATATAGAGGAGGCTATGAATCATTTAACAACTATAAGTAAAAGTTATGGTGGGACAAAGAGTAAAGGTTACTCTAACCATGATCAAATTATTGAATTTATAAGAGTTTACAAGGATAGGTTAAGAACCATTCAAAATAATTGGGGATTAGTCAAACAGCAAGGAACTGGAATATTTATGAATTGTGATGAAATGATTAAAAAATTGTACACTTTGATAGGTAGTAGAGTGAACGGGAATACATCTGATGAGGTGAGGAATGAAGCTATTGATATTTTGGATTCGTTAATGCGAAATAAATTCTTAAACAAGAGAGAATACAATTCAATATATAAAAAATATTTCTAATAAATGGTGTTGTTAAACATTGAAGGTAATGAAAGTGTCATTGATATAACATTTAGTCAACCAATCGAATTAAATCGTCATTCAGATTATGAAATAGGTTTGAATCAGTGTACTTTGTGGTATTCGTGGCATAATATAAGTGATAAATTTGGGAATAATACATTTCAATACAGGAAAGATGAAGAGGGGGGATGGGTGAATGTTACTATTCCTAATGGGATGTATAACGATGATTGTTTAAATTATTTTTTGTGTCAGTATTTTGATACACCAAAAGATAAATGTCCTATTGTAATCTCATCCAATCCAGCATCTATGAGATTTGTCATCCTATTACAAGAAAAATATGTGTTTAGATTTAATAGTGACTTGTGTCAGATTTTAGGCTTTGAGAAGGATATTGAGATATCTAATAAAATTAATGAAGGTACAAAACTTCCGAATATAACAAGAAGTGTCGATAAAATTCAAATTCACTGCTCTCTTGTAAACAGTTCTATCGTAAACAAAAGTAAATCAGACGTCATTTGGACATTTGTTCCGAATACTGAACCGGGTTGCCAAATTGTTGAGAATCCTAGACAATTAATATATCTTCCTATCAACACAAAAGACTTTATTTACTCGTTGAGAATGACAATAACTGATCAGCTTGGAAGACCGATTGATCTGAATGGTGATAACGTAGGATACGTACTGCATTTAAGAAAAGCTTAAAGGATTATTGAAATAAAATTATTTACTTATAAATGTTGTTAAATAATAAGCGATTACTTTACAATAAGCAGTACGGAAGTGGAATCGGTAGTATATTCAAAAACATTGCTAATTCCCAGTTATTCCAGACGTCAGCAAAACAAATAAAAGATGGGGCATTGTCAATGTATAATAATATTATAAAACCGAGATTTGAGCTGCTGAAAAACAGAGCAATAGAATATGGAAAAGATTTGATTGATGTCAACAAGAAGGAACTGATTGATGTTATTGGAAATAAGAAATCGATGAAGGATCTTCTGGGTACAAATAAAAGGATTTTAAATCAAAGGAGTCAAGATTTGATCAAAACGTTAATGACTGGAAATGGGTTAAAGATTCTGAAATGATTTTTATTGAATAATTTCCTTCTTATATAAATGGCAGTAAATAAAATTATTAGTCCGCAATGGAACATATTTGATGAGCCACTTGTGGATGATACAGTGGTCAAGTATGAATTTAAAGAAATTCGAGAAACAGATGTGAATGTATCCAATAAGTCAGAGTTTGAATTTGTAACAAAGAAATTAGATTCCTGGTTCTATCCAAGTGAAAGTTATCTTGAGGTAGGCGTAAGGATAGTAAAAGCTGACGGAACTAATATAGCTGCAACTGATGTCGCTACGTTGACGAATAATGGATTTAATTTATTTAGTACCGCTGAGTATGTCATAAACGATACACCTGTTGAAAAAATTAATCATGTTGGTATTACAACTACCGTTACAAAGTTGATTGAATACTCCGATGATTACTCTAGAAGTGCTGCTAGAAACCATTTTTGGTACAAGGATTATAATCAAGGAACTGATATCAACCCTATAACTAGTTCATTTACCGTACCTGCAGAAGGAAAACTAACAGCAGGAAATATGAATGTCACTTCTAAGCCTAATCCTAATTATAATAAAGGGTTTGAAAAGAGATATAATAGAACTAAAGACAGCAAATTAGTTAATATGTATTTACCATTATCAGAGATGTTTGGATTCTTGAAAGGAAACAAACGATTTTTTAGAGGTGCATCGCACAGAATATGTCTAAGAAGAAATGATGATAATAATATGATTGTAAACAATGGAAATACTAATTTTAAAGTCGTCATTGAGTATTTATCCTGGAAAATTCCAGTTATAGCTCCTAGTATTGAAATGATGAGTCAATTGGAAAAGGGTTTGGCAAAGGATAAAAAGTATAATTTGATGTGGGAAGCTTGTAATACTTATAAAAGTGATGTTAGTCAGAATAAGGAACACACCTGGAAAGTTGTGTCTGAGAGAAATAGTCCTACGAAAATCGTTGTGATGTTACAGAAAAATGAAAAGCATAACAACCAAAAAAAGAATAATATGGTGTTTGATCATATGAATTTGACGGATATAGAGGTTAGGATTAACGGGGATAAATACCCAGAAGAACCCCTCAAATGCGACTTTAGTGAGGAAAAATGCACATACTCGAATCTTTACAACAGATACATACACATGGGTTATAAGCAATTAGCGTTTGATACTGGTAGTGTAGTCAATATCGAAGAATTTAAAGAAGTATATCCACTATTTTGTTTCGATGTTTCTAAACACGAGTCAAATATTTATAATGGAACCACTGCTGATATTGAAATTAGTATAACTTTAAATGATCCTCAACCCGTACCATATAATGTTTATTGTGTTATATATTATGAAAGAAAAGCTACACTTGATATTATTAATAAAAATATGTATGTGAGTTTGTGAGTTTGGATTTTTATTAAATAAAATCAGCCGCTAATAAATGGAGTCGCTAAAAGAAGTCTTGTCAACAATCAAAATGAATAAATACAATGATACAATCAGGAAGGAAGAACTAATTCTAGGATTGAAATATAGCATCGTTAAAATGAGAATGGCTAAGACAAAATATGGTGATAAGCTGGTTGTTGTTATTCATCATAATAACAAAGCCTGTGATTTGTTTATACCACAGAGATATAATGCAATTGCTGATGAGTTACTTTTAAAGAAAAATCTTGTTTTGCAGCCTATTATGAGGGTGAATAAGAACTCTGACCAATATGTTGATGTAGAACTGTTTACTCAGTAGTAGTTTATATGGATAACGAGTTGGTCTAAAGAAGAATCTGATTTTGCTACCTATTTTACGGGTAAACAAAAACTCTGAGTATTTGTTCATTTACCAGAAATGTGGTTCAGAATTTGTATTATATTTGGATAAAAATGAAAAATTTAAAAATTAAAAATCTAAAAAGAAGTAGTATTTTAGTGTATATTGCAGTAGTTTATATTTATTAAAGGGTAACATTTCCTATTTCTTAGGACCTTTATTTGGGAAATAAGAAAATCAAAATATCTATAAAAAGGGGGATTATTTGGTAAAAAGGATGTTAAAATTCAAGAAATTGATGTTAAAATGGGGTTTTGAAATTGGGGTGGGGGTGGAGTAGAACCGGCACTTATATACTACTGACGTCAATAATTTCATATTTTTACAGTATTGAGTAGAATTAAGTAGACAAGCTAGAAACTGATGCCAACAGATTCGTTTTTTTATATTGATATTTATTTATTTATTATTACATTTAGCGTTAAGGTTTTAGCTTGTCACCATTACTTACACAAGTACAAACGGATTACATATACTTCACACACAGAAACCGATACACTACAAAAGTAAACAAATTTTCAAACTACAAAAGCAATCGAGTAAAATGGGATGTCGACTATACCAGTGGTTCCCAACCGGTGGTACGCGTACCCCAAGGGGTACGCGAGAACCTTGCAAGGGGTACGCAAAGGAACCAAAATTGATTTTTTCTGTAGCTTCAAAATCTCGCCTCACTCATTTTTTATTGCCGAAAGCCTAATATTACCAGCAGAGGCATCACCAGCCAAAATGTATCTTAAGGGGCAAGGTATTTTTACTGACCGACCGTTTTTTGTTTTTCTTTAATAACTGCTTTCACGAAAAATCGCGGCGCTTCGCGGGGGGGGGGGGGGATTTTCAACCCGTGCGTGACTCCTCTGATTACAAGCCTTAGTGAAAGTCAGTGAAAGAATGTTGATTCAAAAACAGCTAGTCTACCTGCCGTAAAATCTGTTCCTGTGTCAAAGAATGTAGTTTCAAGAAGAATCGAAGACATTGCAACTTCAAGTGATATTGTCATTCAGGTTGCGAATTAAGCTAACGAAAAAGTATGCGATGCAGCTTGAGCCGAGATTTGACAACATTTTTTCTACAAAGCAGCCTCTGGTGATTGCCTCGTTGATCTTGTATATATTTTTACACATGTAGTATGCCTTTTCATTTATGATAATAATTATTGTCTTTTTCATGTTCTGAACAAGGGGGTACGCAATCTTTTCGAACGCTGATTAGGGGTACGCGGTACGGAAAAGGTTGGGAACCACTGGACTATACCACGCTTAAACGTTTGAATACTGCCTGAATCAACAGTTTCTGCTGGCAAACTGTTCCACGGTTCGGTTACCCTATTGACGAATGAACACTGGCCAATTTTCTTATGTGGTTTCGGAGGGTACAGTTTCTAAGGGTGTTGGCGGGTTGTAGGGTAGTGACTGAACTTGAAAAATGAACTGGGGTCAACATCATCTGCTCCTTCAATTATCCGAAATGCGTTAATTATGTTGATATAATTGATATTTTTATCGAGCAGAATTAGGTAGACTCAATCAATCTATTTATTACCCGTCAAGAGAAACAATGGAGGGCGCGTAGCCCTCGTGACGGAGTAAAAAAAATACAGATTACACGAAGAGGGAAGACCACTGGTGGTGTTGTGAAGGTCTCTATGTCAAGCGTCGAACTATCTCTATGTACATAGCGAAGGAAATAATCCTTCAGTATTTCTAGTTTTTAACGGAAGAGACGTAAGTTACAGCATGAATCATACCTTGATTTAAGCCTTGATTCATGCTAACTTCAAGCGCTGAACTATGTTCCTAGCTATTAATGGCACAAGCGATTGATCTAGAGCTAAATTCAAGAGACAACATGAGCACTAAATATAGCATGAATCACGCCTATATTTAAGCCTGGATATGCAATCTTCACTTGTGCGAAATGGAGTATATAAGCTCTTTCCAGTCTTACCGCTGGGTCATTCGTCATTCATTATTTGTCTACGATACTTACCAGTCAGTCATTATTTAGACTGTCGTTATTATCAACAGTGATTGTATTTACCCGGATTGGGATTTACATTATACAGAGTAAGTCTGAAATAAAACTATTTGTATGTTAACGTAAAGCCTAGTTCCACTACCACCCTTACTTACCCACCGACTTACACGCTACGGTTACGCTACCTAACGATATAGTTCTGCTATCACCAGCGCTACCCTAGATCCAGATCCTACAGGGTACGGTCGATATTCCCCGTATAACAGTGGTTCAGTTTACTAGCGGAAGATTTGAAATCTTCCACTCTTTACTAACAGCCTCAAATCGTTCCGGTCTCAATCGGTTAATGATGCAAAAAGAAAGATTCAAGTATCATACTCGAAAATCGTTGCTAATCGTGGGAAATACAATAAAAAAGCCCTTAGTAAACTTTACAGCACTTTTACTGACCATTCTATCTTATTTCTTTCTTGCCTCTCTTCAGTTTTAAAGAAAAAAGATCTTCATTCCCTCCGTTCTTGTTATTACCGATATGCAAAATTCCTCCTTTTCCTACCCCCCTGGTATAAAAACAGACATCTGATTTCGCGTTACAAGCTTCCGGATATATCGCTGAAACTTTCGGCCATAAGTAAAAAATTGTCCACAACGTCCCATCTCAGCTTCCCCGCACATCACGGCTTGTCCCTTCTTCTAGAGTGAATTCTAGTGTATTTTAGTGTTTTGTGTTCTTTTTCATTGTTTGTACTCCGCTATTCTGTCTTTTCAGCGGGTTAAAAAAATAAATAAATAAACAAATAAATAATCTTAGCAGGCAGAACCAGATGAAATTTCTGCGCCAAGAACTGATGAAGCTGATTCGGTATGCCATATGCATACCGAATTTCATATTTTTACCAAGCAGAATTAAATAGACAAGCTAGAAACTGATACCATATACACACCTAGAGACCTGGCTTCCAGCTTGTTCTTCACTGAATGGACGAGGAGCTCTCGAAGGAAGGCTACCAAATGGTGGAACACCCTCTTATGAGGGCCAGGAAGGTAGGAAACAACCTTCTTTGTGTCCTGGTACGTCCCACTAGCCTCCATGGCATCGCTGTACATTTTTGTTGGAATGACTGGTTCGGGCAAGGCATCAAGAAATATGAGGAGCGCTTCAGCGACGGAGTCCACGCTTCCGGCTAAAAAAAATATAAGGTTTTGTCTTCTGTTCTGGGCCGTATCCAGGGGGGGGGGGGGTAGGGGGTTCATGCCCCCCACCCCAAATCTACAAAAAAAAAAAAAAATCATTTTTGATGGGCTTTTACCTCTGATCTATGTCTTTTTGTCCGACCCGCGGGCAACCCCCCCTCCCCCCCCCGAAATAAATTCCTGGATGCGGGCCTGCTTCTCTTGTATCGGTTTCAGAGAAAACTGGGTTTCCCAACCGTAACTGTTTCTCTCTCATCTTGATGACCACAATTTCGTCTGGTCATTTTTGTGCTTGATGTATTTTGCTTATTTTTTCTTCTTTCTTGTTTGCATATTTGTCATACAGATACACAGATAAATGAATGAATGTAACAGAAAAATATAATAATAGTTTTATTCACAACCAGTAAATAAGTGCCACGACAAAGACTGAGTAGAAACCCGATGAACAACTCGGTAGTAAAGTAACTGCTGCCACTGCATACTATTACTAGCAAACTGGATGATGCTACAGCAAGACTGGATGCTATCGATACTATTACTTAAGATTGACCCAGTCGGGAGGCATGTTAAAGTGAAAGTATTCCATACTACTACATATCAATACATTTTCGTACAACTACACATAAACTACACAGTCAAAGAATTTTTCATCGGGGAGAAATTGGAAGAAAAAGAGACAAAAATACTAGGCTACTCCAACTGTAAGACACGTTAATCAGGATATCAATTTTAAGGTTAAAGTTCAATCGAACAGGGCAGAGATACGACACTCTATTTACCCATCACTTATTCACTTAAACAGTACTGAAGACCCGTTGCGGATTATCGGCGAACCAACTTCAGAAGAATTTCTGACAAGAATGAAAATATTTTTTTTTTTGGAAGGGGGCGGGATGATTTTCATCAGACTTGGCATTCATTCAAGGCGGATTAATTTAAGACCAGAGAATGGGAGTAAGAGATTGAAGGTTCAAAGTAACAAGGTTAAAGCTACAAGATTCACTAAACAAAATACTGAACTTCCCATGCCGTTTTTATCCACCATAATGGCACTACGCTGTTTTTTTCATTCTTCTATCTTATTCGTAAACAAAAAATACCGGTTGTGCATGTTGCTATAAACGACCTTGAACTAGCCTAGTACTGATCAGTTATGAGCCCAGGGAAAGGCGGATTACACTACATATTCTGAAGGGAAATTTTGCATATCTGAAGCACATGTAACACGGTGATAGACATGTAGGGTCTTGGAACCAACTGTCAAGTTAAAAGAAATAAGTGAACGTCTTCTGCCATCATTCATCCGCCTTCCTGCCCATTGCCCAATGCACCAGCTAATGCAGTAAATTTATTCTTTTCGTGTTTCGTTATGTACTTTCTTGTTTTGCGTTTATTTATCTTTTGCTGTCGTTGTAGATTTTATGTACCCTCTGTATTTCTTGTTAAAGGACCCCTCTTGCTTATTCTGCCTTTTATAATATGCTTAGCTCCCATATGGGATTGTAAGCTTCTGAAATCCCCAACTTTCCCCATCGTTTCGTTTCGTAACTACGAATTTTTAGCGCTTCTTCGGCCTTTCCGAGTTTTCCCGTCATCCAACGAAAAGTGTGCCGTAATCTTCAACGTCCGCTGACAACTCTTTCACATACAAGGATGTGATACTCTTCTGTTTATTACTTCATTTATTTGCTTAGTTTTCCCACTTTTTAACCAAGGCACGTTCAATTTTCAAATGTTTTGCGCCCAGTCGCCGCGTCGGAGAGCAGGAAGGCTGGATATAGTCGACAAGCGCTAACAAGAGAATCGCTAGTTTTAGGTGGAAAGTAATGGTATTTACAAAAACGTTTTTTCTGATTCATTTCATAGGGAAAAGATCAATTCTAGTAAGAGTGATGCTTTAAGGGTTCATTTACCTTTTTTCTGTGTGTACTGTGCAAGTGCTTTATTACTTACTATAGGCTGCATGTAATAAATTCATTCGTTCATTTGTTCACATGGTCCCAGGTTCGCCCTTTCCTGCCTATAAAGAATGTTCCTATATCTGTAATGCAAACTCTGAAGTTGTTTTGCCTCGGTCATGGGCCTGAAGACCTTGGCGAACTTAAAAATCGTGGGGAAGTTTGCCACGGGGACGTTTTGCCACGGGGACGTTTTTTCATGGGGACGTTTCGCCGGGGACACTTCAATTGGAACGTTTCGCCGGCGACGTTTTTCCACGGGGACATTTCGTCGGTAAGCCCCCGTTGCAAATGCGATACTTTGTTGCTCTGCTTTTCAAATAATCGATTTTGTGAACATTTTCTTTCGGATTTTTGGTACCTGTATTTGCTTGTACCTCCACGCTCAAAATATTTAGCACCTACAACGGTAAACGATTGCCGAAAAATAATCTTACACACGCCCAACTCAGCATTCATTACTTCTCAGGGATTCTTCTGCAGTTGGTTGTTTTCCACCCCTATAGCTTTCCAAGATGGCGGCCTTCAACTACCCAGGAAAAATCATAAAACGGGCAAGAAAATTCAGTCTTTGGTTTGGAAGGGGGTTGAATATTCCTTCAGCCCAAGCTGAATGCGAATCACATTTGATAGTGCAAAACGGATACGTCAGATTAATTTAATTAGAGCTATATTTCGGCCCTTCTTGGCAAGGGTCCTCAAAGCCGCTCAAGTTGGAAAAACACTTTTCCCACAAGTTCGTTTTCCAACTTGAGCGGCTTTGAGCCGGAAGAGGACCCTTGCCAAGAAGGGCCGTAATATAGCTCTAATAAAATTCACCTGACGTATCCGTTTTGCACTATCAAGGAAGGGGGTTTTAATGGCCCACTGGCGTTCAAAGGGATAAGCATTTCTAAAAAATGAGCAACACGATTCTTTCAACTGCACTGATGATGACTCTCAAAGCCATTGTCCAAGTATCGTTTTCGAGGTAGATTTTAGCTTTGACCGGTTTTGGGGTTCAAGTTTGTATCTGAAGAGACGAGAGAAAAGAGATATCATGTTTGTAAAATCACGAACGCACAGACAGCATCAACAAAAGAGAGTGGCACAAGTCCTAGCGAAAGCGTAGTACCTTAATGAGGAAATAACAGCTGGGTTTAGCTGTTATAACGGTACTGATCTTTTTACGTTCCTGTTTACCATCGGCCATATCCGGACCTAGGAATGGCTCATCTGGGGCATGTGTTTGTATTTTCCATACCGAATTCAATTAAAACTTTTACATTTTACAAACTTTCCGGTTTTGGCAGGATTCGGGGCGAACTAAAATAACTTTCATATTCGGATTCAGCATGTATAGATTAGTGCCTCCGTTCGGGGAGGCCGTACGGGAGATCCGTTTCGGGAGGCCGTACGCCACAAGGCTGCGAGTCCCCCCCCCCCCCTACACCACAGAAATCCAGTCAATTGGACTGATTTGGTGCCGAACGGACCAATCAAGTGTCATTCTCCTACCCTGTGCAAGTGGAGATATTCAAGGGCTTCTCTGCGTCCTATAACTTAGAAGTCGGATGGTGCTCCCGTCCGGTCTGCTTCCCAAATTTCAAAGCGATCCCTCGAGCCGTCGGGCCCTTATGCGCGACACAAAATGTTGTGACCCTCTAAAACTGCCCAGACAGAGACCGAATCCGGTCCAGATCTACAAGTGGTATAGGTCTGAACCTTCCCTCGAATGTGGTATGGTCCTGTTTCCGCCATCCGTTCAGCACTTCTCCCACAATATTTCCGGGACCCTCCCTCTGGGACTCCCCTCCGCCCACATATTTTCCGGACCTGATCCGGATCACTATGCGGCACATCTGTATGACAATTCCGTCTATGGGCTGACGCTGCAAAAAGCCTAGACGACGGAAGAAAATCCGAATATGTGTATATTCGCTACATAAAAGTCTTTTGGACCCAATTTTTCGAGAATATCTCATTTATCATTTGTAAGTATGCTGTTGATTCACTGTGGATTTTTGTTCTTTCCTATGTAAGATTTACATTTAAGAATGCGAAGTAGGCCTGGGATGCCCCCCCCCCCCAGTTTCCACGAAATCATACCCATGCACGGTAGGCACAACTGTGCCACTGTTAACTATTGAAGTAACCATTTCGCAAGTTGGAGGTTCGGAATACTCCCTCAAAGTCCACTAAACCGTTCGCTTACGCAAGTTTTCAGGTGTTGACGAGTCTAAGGTGTCACGAATCGCTGCAATTTCTCCTCCGAGTCCGGGCATTTCGAACAGATTTTCTTTGTCTATCCCTCTGCGGGCTAGTTCATCTAAGAGGAACCACATTTCTTTCGGGACCGCCAGGATGCTCTTCCGGTGCTGCTCGTGCCATTCGTCGATCTCGCCATGGTAATGCTCTTTCTCCTGAAACCAGATGAGCCATGAAAAAGAAATTTACGGAAAAACATAAATCAGGCATGGTGTTGTCATTTGTCAGATCACGCTGCAGAGGCGTTATTTCGCAAAAACCTAAGGGAGGCAAAGGCGTAATTCCGGATCATTACCCGATGAAAAATTTTTAGCCTCCGTAGTTGTACGAAAAAGTTGCATGTAATAATATGTAGTAGCAAAGAATACTATCATTTCATGTGCCTCAGACTGGTCCAATCTTTAGTAGTAGTATCCAGTAGCATCCTCTCTTGCCATAGTAGCATCCAGTCTTGCTAATAGCAGCATGCAACGGTAGCCTTGATGTAGAAGCATGTAGTAGCATAATAATAATTAATAATTCCTTTATTCTCCATAATAGCATAAGAAACACGCTAGCTTCGGATAGTCAATTACATGTTAATATACTTATTTACAACACACTTAAAAAACAGCCTCAGGAATTAAAGTTACGTACAAAATAAGGTACAAATGAAGACAAGTACCGGTCAGTCGAATTTACAGGTGGCAGGCTTAGCTTTGGAAGACCGATTGACCGTGTAAACTGCCTAGTACAGGACTTCGGTCGTAAATCTGACACATATTCAGGCAAAATATCTCTGTGAGTTTCAGACGACAGACATTTGAACCCAAATTTCATCGTCAGGGCATGTCTTCTTTCTTTAAGGGTCGGTAGACATAATACACTAAGACTATCTTCATATGAAACATACTGGGCCCCTAAAATGATTTTGCACGCTCGCTTTTGGATACCCTCGAGCTTATCACTCAGAGTCGAGGTGAGGCCAGGGTGCCACACCGGGCAAGCGTATTCCGCATTTGGCCTAATGTAAGTGCAGAAAATAGACCTCAGTTGCTTGGGAGGAATCGCGAATCGACGTAACGCGGCAAACGACCGTAATAACAGAGCGCATTTCTGAACTATGGCCATGACGTGGGATTGCCATTTCAGGTCGCTCTCAACTGTAACGCCAAGGATTTTAACCTTGTCCTGAACAGTGAGGCCGATATCTTCAACAGGTGGCAATTGACGCTTTAAAAACGACACTCTCATTACAACAATTTTAGGTAGGCTTACTGTTAACTTAACATCATCAAGGTCACGCGTCAGTGTAGAAAATATCTGTGAGAGTGGAGGCTGGGTCGACTGTGACGATAAAGTTCGTAGCGCGAGACTGGACAGGTCGTCAGCGAACTTATAACGATTCAACAGACTTTTTAAAACTCGATTAAAAACTATAAGAAAAAGAATTGGTCCAAGCTTCGTCCCCTGAGGCGCGCCGCAAAAAATTTGGAGAAAGGACGAAACCCGATCTTTATCCAACATAACGCACTGTTGCCGACCCGTTAAGAAGCTAGCTATCATCCGGATTAAAAATTGTCGAGCGCCCATAGTTCTAGCTTCTTGTAAGGTGATTTCGTGGTCAAGACTGTCAAAGGCCTTGACTATGTCGCTTAGTATAATTTCGGCATAAGCATCATCGACTTCGAGATGCTTATGCACTTCATCAAGTAATCGGATCAGATAATGTGTAGTACTATGGTCTGGACGAAAACCGAATTGGCGAGGGTCAATGTTAGGCTCAATATCCTCCCACAATAACTCAAAAATAAAACTTTCTAAAACCTTCGACAAAATAGGCGTTTTTGAAATCGGTCGAAGGTCATTTACAGATTGCGGTTTTTTCCCTTTAGGTATGGGCGTGACATAAGCGCTCTTAAAACATTCCGGAAAAACGCCATCAATAAAACACTGATTGAAACAAGCGGTTAAAACAGGGCTAAGCTCACTCGCACATTCCACGATAAGCTCAGTAGGAATCTCACTCGGGTAGGATGCTTTCCGAGGATCAAGGTTACGGATTTTCTTTTCGACTGCACCGATCTCGAGAATGGGTATTTCAGACACTGAGGGCAGATCGGGCATCACACTAAGGGGAGGATGGACTCTACAAATGGCAACAAAATGGTCATTAATAAGGTCAGCACTTACAGGCTCCCCAGCTTGATCATAAACAACCACAGGTTTTTGCTGTCTACCCATTATTTCTTGCACTTTCTTATGGAACGTGCGAGGGTCCGAGTTAGCAAGCTTGGCGACAGTAAAAATACCATACTCTTTCCGCGCTTTGCGAGTCAAGGTCACTATTCTATTCCGAAGCCGTTTTGCTTCGTCTAGCATACCCCAAGCATAAAAACAATCACGTTCCACCATGAGTTGTTCCATCTCCTTTGTCACCCATGGCTTGCTTTGGGGCTTAATCACTTTCCTCTTTTCAGGAAACACTTCTCTGTATTTATCATAGAGCTCTTCGGTCAGAGACGAGGTCATGGAGTTGCCGTCAGTAAGGCAAAGGACGTTACACCAGTTTTTGTTTTTCAACCACTCTTTGTACACAGTTACCTGGTTGGGAGTAAATGGCCGGTAGACAACCGTTCGTTTCTCTCTAACTGGTGCTTTTTCACTCGGTTCCCAAATAATGGTTAAGTGATCACTGAGACCGATGGGGGGGACACTGTATGGGGCATCGTAAAAGTCTGAGATGTTCGTAAATATTAGGTCTAACGTTCTGCTGTCACGTGTTTTCACTTTCACGATTTGACAGAGCGATAATGTATCCGCTATCCACGACGGTCTGAGATCGTTAAAGTCACCAAGAACTGTTATTGCAGCGTAGGGATACTGGGAACGTATCGAGTCGACACATAGCTGCAAATACGTCACTAGGTCTTTCCGGAATGGACCCCTGGGCGGATAGTACAATACACCAAACACCATCAGTTAGTACTCCATGCTACTTTTTCGTACAACTTCATACTACTATTTTGAGATAAATTTTTCATCGGGTAGCTTGGTCTGTAAGTTCCAAGTTTGGTGAAAGACCTTACTAAAAATCCACTTTACGCCAATACCTGTGATAATGATGTCATTCCGTTTTTTCTTCAAGATTTTATGATTTTTCATATGCTTTCTTGTCCTTTACAATAACTCTTGACGTTGCATGGGGGTCAAGTGGAACTGCAGTGCGTCGTGAATATTCGTTGGTGAATGCCTGCTCTTTCTCTGCAGAAGCGCATACTCGAGTCTCAGAACCCGTTGCTGGTTGTCCTGACTGGACCGCACACTAGGCTGACGCTCCCAATTTAACTTCTGACCACCACCGGACTATTTTCCCAGACTTTGAAACTCCAGACCAGACCATACCGAACACAAGGGGAAGACTAGCTAACACTGACAAGCCACGAGTTCTCCAACCCCCCATAAACTCAACCGAAAGGTATTTATCTTCGTTTGTGCCTTACTTTATTCGTAATTTTAACTGTCAAAATATCAATCAGTCGTGATTCGTAATCGGTTATGTTGACGATCCGCAGCTAGCAGTTGTAAATGCTATTAAGGAAATAAATGAGTTATTAATAAATGAGTTATTATTAGTATGGTTGTCGCGGGGGAAGTTGCTGTTTTGCAACTTTTCCCCAGTAATGTATTATAGTGTGTTGTTGCTAATTTGTTTTTTTTGTTGCTGTTTGAAGATTTATATGGCCCTTGTTGGCCGTTGATTTAGTTAAATAAATAAATACGCAGCTCTGCCAGGGGGGGGGGGGGGGGGCAAATGGCACCTCTGTCATGCTGGTACTAGACCGAGTCCATTGGAAGCAGCTGCAACTCTAGATACCTCTACGCTGGAAGCTACTCCTGGCAGGAGCCTTGAGAGTCAAGTAAGTCAAGGATGCCATTGTCGTAAGCGCTGTCGCAAGCGCATCGCATTGTTTATAAAAAAAAAAACAAAAAAAAAACTTTAAGTTTAAGCGAAAAGGGCTGGGATAGGACAATATAGTTACCCATCACTTTTTCACTAAAATTGGCTTGAAGCCCCGCTTTACTTCGTTGTTCCGCTATTTAATGAGAAAGAGAAAGACTTATGATTATTTTTTTGTTGTTCAGGCACTACTTCACCAACCTCACCACTGCCCACTGAAAAGCCGCGTTTGTGTTGAGATTAAAATTCCCCGCGTCGTAGTAGAATTTGCGTTGTGGGGACGGCCACAGATATTCTGAACGTCGTAACCAGAGTAGATAGTGGGAAATACAAATGATTCAGTGTATTCAGTTAAAAGACACAAAAATAAGTTAACTTTTCAGTTAAACTTTAAAAGACACCTCGCACTGCACAGTGTTTTTGCTAATATGTTCCAAGAATTTTTTCATTTTTTCCAGCGGTTGAAACCGCATTTTTTCGTGGCCAGAATCACGCAACCCTCTTGTAGGGTTGTAGTAAATTAGCCTAATATGAATAAATCAGTATTTATTAAAGGACACCTGAATGAAGAGTACCAAGTATCATCCCTATCTGTATAAATCCCGTCAACATTGCCTGCAGAAAACCCAATCCAAATACGAAACAGTGTTTCAAGCTATGATTTTTGCTCCATTTTGCATCTGTCCTTATTTCAGTACCGAACAATTTTAGAAATGAAAAAATGTCTCCAATGAACACTTGTTCTGGAATATTTTTAACCAGTTATGCCCAAACGTATATCTAGAAGAAATTCCAATACGATCCGGCCAGAGCGCTGTACAAGATTTGAATGAATTGCGCTTTTTGTCTTGGAGTCTGCATGTGCAAACCTCCAGAAACGAACATCCCTATTTTGAAAACGTCACGCTCAGGAGAAGAATGCTCTCCGTGGCCATGCCTGTAAATGCATTCTCCATGGTGTGTTCAAGTATGGTTTCATTGTTCAGGTGTCCTTTAAGCTGGAAGACCAACGTGCTCCTCAGGTGGGATATGAACTGACAACCTTACAAGGGCACTGAGGGCAAGACCACTGAGCTACAGTGGGGCTTCTGAAGTCAGAGTCGAACATAATTTTATATCTCAAAAGTAGCTGTCACAGCGTTACCACCGAATTTGACTTTCTCGTCATAAAAAACACTAAAAAGGACTAACCTATAGGTTATTATACAATTCGACAAAAGCTTGAACAAAACTCCTTCTATGTCTTTCATGTAGAGGGACCATATGTGTTAATTTGAGGATTCAGTTCGCAAACCACTACAATAGTCAAATAAAAGCGGACCACAGGATAGTGATCATGCCGAACGAAAATTCATCTAATGGCCCCGCCACTTGGGCGCTGGTTTGTCTACGTGGAATCGGTACTGGAGCCATGGACTCGGAAATTTATCTTTAATTCAATTTCGATTTATTCGTCACGGTAAAAGGCCCTTTGTACAAACATTCCACCTTTAAGTAATATTATTTTACAGTAGAGGTATGCTTATGTGAACACTTTTTGAACTTTTACACTACCTTGCTTTTGTCAATTGCATTTAAAAAAGTAATATGGAAAAGAAACAAGAGCTGTAAGCTCATATGGCACTTGCATGGGTTAAGATGATTTGATTGATCAAAAGTAAGTTTCGACTTTGCGGTTGAGATGCGCACTCTAAGGGAGCTGGAACTTCATTTGTAAGCAAAACCCTTGAGGCAAAAATGCTAATGGGCTGATGGGCATCATGAAAATGCATATATTGCTTAAAAGTATTTTTTTTTACTTTGCGGTCAAGATTGGTACTTTAAGGAATAATCGGATTTGGGAAGTAGCAATTTCTAAGCAAATGTTGTTGAGTCTCCAATATTCCAGCGAAGTTTCATCGTCCTAGCACATTTGGAAGTACCTTAACGCGCGATCACCGGAATCCCAGACCCCCCCCCCTCCTCCAATTCCACCCACAATACCCGGAAAATCCGGTTCTGTAAATGATTAGTCCAGAGCATCTGTTTGTCATTCCCACGAAGTTTGATCCAGATCACACCAGTCTAAGCGGGTCAAGTATTTTCCGCCCTCCCCCCAATAATTGCCAGGTTCGGTCCGGAAATGAAAAAGATCACCAGAGAAAAATGTCCTCTGTTTAATTATGAAATTTCACTCGAATCCGATCACCCGTTCCAAAGTTACGCATGACTCAATATTCCGGATTCCCCTCCCTCAACTCCCCCCCCCCCAAGATTATCATATCGAGGATTTTCTTTTATTCCAAGTCAGTTTTACCGAGTCCCTGATATGCCTTCCAAGTTTCGTCGTGAAAATCCCCCAAAAAACGGAATCCCGGGAAACCCCCTCCTCCCCCCCCCCCTCAAGTGTCCGGATCCAGTCAAATTATGTA
The DNA here is from genome assembly GCA_030848855.1 of Branchinecta sandiegonensis. Taxonomy (NCBI): domain Eukaryota; kingdom Metazoa; phylum Arthropoda; class Branchiopoda; order Anostraca; family Branchinectidae; genus Branchinecta; species Branchinecta sandiegonensis. The sequence goes on along the minus strand of JAUPMV010000003.1, from coordinate 3,584,018 downwards.
AAAGATTTACATGGATCAGATGTTTGTTCTTCCCAGCAAGTTTCACTCGGATACCATCATTCTAACCGTTTCTCGAGATTTCCGGTCCACCCCCCCCCCAGCTCCCCCACGGTGCCCGTAGCCAATCCGATTCAGTAAATGACTTACCTAGAGCATCTGTTTGTTCTTCCCACAAAGTTCCATCCCGATCCCTCCATTCTAAACGGGTCACGTATTTTCCGCCCCCCCCCCCCAATAGTTGCCGGATCCGGTCCGGATACGAAAAAGATCATCGGAGAAATGTCATCTGTTCAATTCTTAAATTTCACTCGAATCCGATCACCCATTCCAAAATTACGCATGACTGAAAATTTCGGATTCCGCTCCCTCCACTCCCCCCACCATTATTAGATCGACAAAATTTGTATTTTGAAGTCAGTTTGACCGGGTCCCTGATATGCCTGCCAAGTTTCATCGTGAAAATCCCCAAAACCACCATCACCGGAATTCCGGGAAACCCCCTCCCCCCCATAAGTGTCCGGATCCAGTACAATGGTCTAAAGGACTTATCTAGAGCAGATGCTTGTTCTTCCCAGCAAGTTTCACTCCGATCCCTCCATTCTAACCGTTTCTTGAAATTTCCGGTCTCCCCCCCCCCCCAACTCTTTTCTGGCTACCGAATCCGGTCAAGACCTTAAACGGGACATTACAGATATATATTCTATTCAGTTATGAAGTTTCATTACAATCCGATCACCCGTTCGAAAGTTAGACACTTCTCATTTTCCCGGATTCCCCTGCCCTCCACTCACGCCAAAATGGTCGGATCAGAAAACTGATTATTTCTAAGTTTGTTTGGTTGGGTCTCTGATATGCCTGCCAAGTTTCATGGTCCTAGCACAACTGGAAGTACCCGAACTCGAAAAAGTGTGACAAAATGCCCTATATTTTCAAGTTCCCAGCACCCCCACTCCCCCGCATATGGTCGGATCGGAAAACTGATTATTTCCAGGTTAGTTTGGTCGGGTCCCTGATATTCCTGCCAAGTTTCATTGTCCTAGCTCATCTGGAAGTACCCTAACTCGAAAAAGTGTGACAAAATGCCCTAAATTTCCAAGTTTCCAGCGCCCCCACTCCCCCGCATATGGTCGCATCGGGAAACTGGTTATTTCCAGGTTACTTTGGTCAGGTCCCTGATATTCTTGCCAAGTTTCATTGTCCTAGCTCATCTGGAAGTACCCTAACTCAAAAAAGTGTGACAAAATGACCTAAATTTTCAAGTTTCCAGCGCCCCCACTCCCCCGCATAGGGTCGGATCGGGAAACTGATTATTTCCAGGTTCGTTTGGTCGGGTCCCTGATATTCCTGCCAAGTTTGATTGTCCTAACTCATCTAGAAGTACCCTAACTCGGAAAAGTGTGACAAAATGCCATAAATTTTCAAGTTTCCAGCGCCCCCACTCCCCCGCATATGGTCGGATCGGGAAACTGATTATTTCCAGGTTAGTTTAGTCGGGTCCTTATTGTCCTAGCACATCTGGAAGTACCCTAAACTCGAAAAAGTGTGACAAAAAACTCGGACCGACCGACAGACCGACAGACGGAATTGTGATCGGTATATGGCACTTGAGCCAGAGGCTGCAAGTGCCATAAAAATATAAACTTAATATTAGTTAATAGCCAAGTCTTTCAGGGTTATCCTAGCACAAAGTTGTAATAGAAATTCAATACACTTTCTTGGATTCTGAATTTCAAAAAAATCTTCTTCCTCTTTTGACTACATCTGGAGGTTCGGACCGCCACCTTTTCCATTGAAGTTGCGTTCCACTTGGCAAAATGTTCAAATTAACAAAGGAAATCAGCTGATAGTTCAGTCACTTTCATCAGTGAATTAGCAAAATATTCAAAAAGTGCAAATGGCGTGACTGGTTATCATCAGTATTTAGTTTAAAAAAATGCCTGTTTGGGTTTTAGTTTTTATGGCACTTGCAGCCTCTGGCTCAAGTGCCATATACCGATCACAATTCAGTCTGTCGGTCTGTCGGTCGGTCCGAGTTTTTTGTCACACTTTTTCGAGTTAGGGTACTTCTAGATGAGCTAGGACAATGAAACTTGGCAGGAATATCAGGGACCCGACCAAACGAACTAGATAAGTCCTTAGACCTAGATAAGTCCTTTAGACCATTGTACTGGATCCGGACACTTATGGGGGGGAGGGGGTTTCCCGGAATTCCGGTGATGGTGGTTTTGGGGAGTTTCATGATGAAACTTGGCAGGCATATCAGAGACCCGATCAAACTGAATTCAAAATAAAAATTTTGGCGATCTGATAATGGTGGGGGGAGTGGAGGGAGGGGAATCCGAAATTTTCAGTCATCCGTAATTTCGGAATGGGTGATCGGATTCGAGTGAAATTTAAGAATTGAACAAATGACATTTCTCCGATGATCTTTTTCATATCCGGACCGGATCCGGCAACTATTGGGGGGGGGGGGGGAAATACGTGACCCGTTTAGAATGGAGGGATCGGGATGGAACTTTGTGGGAAGAACAAACAGATGCTCTAGGTAAGTCATTTACTGAATCGGATTGGCTACGGACACCGAGGGGGAGCTGGGGGGGGGGGGACCGGAAATCTCGAGAAACGGTTAGAATGATGGTATCGGAGTGAAACTTGCTGGGAAGAACAAACATCTGATCCATGTAAATCTTTTACATAATTTGACTGGATCCGGACACTTGAGGGGGGGGGGAGGAGGGGGTTTCCCGGAATTCCGTTTTTTGGGGGATTTTCACGACGAAACTTGGAAGGCATATCAGGGATCCGGTCAAACTGACTTGGAACAAAACAAAATCCTCGATATGATAATCTTGGGGGGGGGGGGAGCTGAGGGAGGGGAATCCGGAATATTGAGTCATGGGTAACTTTGGAACGGGTGATCGGATTCGAGTGAAATTTAATAATTAAACAGAGGACATTCTTCTCTGGTGATCTTTTTCATTTCCGGACCGAATCCGGCAATTATTGGGGGGAGGGCGGAAAATACTTGACCCGCTTAGACTGGTGTGATCTGGATCGAACTTCGTTGGAATGACAAAAAGATGCTCTGGATTAATCATTTACAGAACCGGATTGGCTCCGGTTATTGTGGGTGGAGTTGGAGGAGGGGGAGGGGGGGTCTGGGATTCCGGTGATCGCGCGTTAAGATACTTCCAGATGTGCTAGGACGATGAAACTTCGCTGAAATATTGGGGACTCAACAACATTTGCTTAGAAATTGCTACTTCCCAAATCCGATTATTCCTTAAAGTACCAATCTTGACCGCAAAGTAAAAAAAAATACTTTTAAGCAGTATATGCATTTTCATGATGCAAATCAGCCCATTAGCATTTTTGCCTCAAGGGTTTTGCTTACAAATGAAGTTCCAGCTCCCTTAGAGTGCGCATCTCAACCGCAAAGTCGAAACTTACTTTTGATCAATCAAATCATCTTAACCCATGCAAGTGCCATATGAGCTTACAGCTCTTCTTTCTTCGGCGATCGTTCACATTTACCAGACGTTCACATAAGCATACTTCTACTGTAATCTAAATAGTTATTCGACTATTGCAGTGTTGTTTTTTCTTTGTTGATTTCACCAAATCCGGCAACTTGTCATTTAAAATACATAATTTCCATTGGGATTAGTGATGTCTTTTCCTGATGTTTGTCTTTTCCTCTTCTTTTTACCTTTTTTTACGTACTTCGTGTTTCACTTGTCGTTCAAGGGCTCTGAAAGTGCTACAGATAAATAATGCTACTCTTGTGACAAGTAACTTAACTCACGTCTATTTGGCAGAAATGAGTCGGCATAAATGACAGGTAAAATGCAGACATGAAACCAGATACTATTTGAATTCCCTATACTTTGTAAAATTAGTCTCTTCGGGTTTGGCTTTCCACTCTTCTATGGTCCCCATACACCTATTCCACAACCATTTCTGTTAAATCACCTAATCCAAACGTTCTGTTTACCTTCTCTTATTGATCGAAAGCCACCAGTTTATTTAGATTTGAACTTGATTGCCGGGTTGCTGTTTTGGCTCGAGAAAAAACCCACACAGGAGGTCTTCTTTTCCAGATGACGAAATGTTCCACGCTTAATTAGCAAAGAATTATAAGACTTAATTGATTATTTTTGTTATGTCATCAGGAGTACCACACTGGCCTTGGTTTTTTAAATTATTTGTATTTGTAATAAACAGTTGGGGCGTTAGATTGAAAATATTATTTTGATCCTTGGCTCCATTGTTTGATGGTGTTTTTTGTGGTTTTGAACATTCATAGTGGCAGTAGGGATGGTTATCACTGGGTGTGTGGTAGAAAGACCATCTTTTGTGGTCTGCTTTAAGAAGAAATATCTTACTCTTACCAGTTTAAGAACTTTCTCGGCCGGATAGTCCCTAATAGGCTGTTGAAGTCTCACAAGCGCACCAATAGATGATCCGAAGCAGCTAGGCTGGTATTTCCCACACACACTGATGAACAAATCCTTTCCCCCTTCCAAATGAAGCACTAAAATGTCCTGGAGTAAGTCTTGGCCAGTTGAAAGCTTTCTGGCAACTCGTTTGTCCACGTAAACTTCAAGCTGGAGCTCAAGCTTACCAGCTGAAATGAAATAAACATAAATAAGCCCCGCTAACATTTGTATCTACTCGCAAAGACCCTGGATCCGGCGAATCAGCTCCACGCCAACTATAAGAAGCATTTATTTCTTATAACTGTTCAAAGAAACATTTATGACATTATAAACATGAGCGTCTTTAGTGGATTTGGAAACCGAAACGGTAAGTGATATGCTTTGAAGAGTGGTGGCTACTGGCTAGGTCAGGTCTTGAGCAGGGTCTTTGGGACCTTGCTGAGAGCGTGAACTGTCCGATGACCGGCGGGTCTGACCTTAATATCCAAGGGGCACACACTAAGCTGTTCAGTGGACCTTTAAAGTGCAAATCTTACTAGAAATGACCTTTTCACGAATGCCGTTTCGGAAATTTCTACCGACTTTTCCGTCGACTGTGCTATTGCCCCGAGCCACCGAATGGATAAAATTATTGTATATATTTAGTAAATAAAAGTCCTGTGTTAATGTAATTTTATTATATGATGTGTAATATCACGAATTAAATAAATTGATTGATTGACTGATGAAATGGCTCAGGAATATCCTCTTTCGAAAATTTCATTACTTTCCACGTATAATTGGCGATTTTCTTGTTACTGCAAGTCGAGTCGACTCGATCTAGCCTTCCTGCTCTCCGACGCGGCGGCTGGACGCAAAATATCTGAAAACTGAACGCGCCGTGTGGTTAAAAAGTGGGAAAACCAAGCAATAAAAAGCAGTCTCACAGAAGATAGACGTGATTGTCCACCATAGTTGCGTTTTTGCTGATACCATGGTATCTATTACCACGGTCTAAAGTCGTTTTTGCAGTTATCGTGGTATCTGATACCACGGTCAAAAGGCGTTTTTGCAGTTCTCGTGGTATCTGGCCAGTTATCGAGGTATCAGATATTCAGATACTACAGTCCGACCGTGGTAACTGGCCGTGGTATCTGAAAAGTCATCTCACTTTCATCAAATTTGTCAGATTGGTGAGAAAGAAGTTTAGCACTTAGTGATGTAACTGGATATCTGTTTTTCTTTTGGGATGACTTTATAGTCGTTTTTGCAGAGCACCGTGTATCAGATTCCACGATAACTGCAAAAACGACTAATTGCAGATCCAGTTACCGTGGTAACAGATACCATGGTATCAGCGAAAACGCAACTCATATCTTCCAAAACATAAGAGAACACTTTGAAACTTCTCTGGTTCTTATGTGGAAGGTAAGGTAAGGTACAATTTTACTGACAACTGTAGAAAAACTGAAATATTCTTAAAAGCGCCAGATAAAAAAAAAGGTTAATCCAAACTGATTAGTTAAAAAGATTAATCAAACACTAGCCTAAGGTGTGACAAATAAAAACAAGCAAACAACTAACAACATCAGCACGATGTAAAAGAGTTGTCAGCGGGCTTTGAAACTTTCGACAAAGTCTGCTTTGCGTGACTGGAAAAACTCGGTTCGGCCGAAAAAGTGCTAAAAAGTCGTAGACACAAATCAAAACAATACCGAAAGGAGAGAATTTCAGAAGCTTCCAATTCCATAAGGCAGCTAGGATAATATAACGAGAGCTAGAAGCTCATATGGCACTTGCGGCTCGGTCAGAGGATGAAAGTAGGAAATTGCCAATTCATTGGTTTGTTGCGATAAACAAAACCCTCAGGATAAGAGTGATCACGGTCACTTGGAAATCACGAGGATGTATTGACTGATAGAAAAGCATTTTATTTTGCACTTGGCTGTGGTGATACACACTTTAAGGGCGCTAGAAGTTCATCTGTAAGCAAAACCCTTGAGGCAAAAATGATGATGGGCTCATCGGGGTCTTCAAATGTAAATTTTGCTCAAAAGATTTTTGTACTTTAAGGATTCACTTGTAAGGAAAACCCTTGAGACAAAAATGATGATGGACCCTTGGGCATCATGAATATATATATCGTTTGGCCAAAAGTTTTTTTTTCCTTTTAGGGTTAAGATGCACACTTAGATCATGAGAATGTATATTTGGCTTAAAAGTATTTTTTGAACTTTTTGGTTAAGCTGAGTACTTTAACGGATGGTTGGATCTGGGAAGTGACAATTTCTAAGCCAGCGTTGTCGAGTCTCGAATGCTCCAGCCAAGTTGCATTGTCCTAGCACATCTGGAAGTACCTTAACTCGCAATCACCGGAATTTCGCCCCCCCCCCCCCCTAGAACTCCCCCCATAGTGCATGAATCCGGTTCAGTTCTGTCAATGATGTACCTAGAGCTTGTGGCTGTTCTTCCCAACAAGTTTCATCACGATCGCTCAACTCTAAGCGTGACACAAGATTTCCAATCCCACCTCCGACCCCCCCCCCCCCCCACATTCATCGATGCGGTTCGGAATTGAAATGGGACATCTGAAACATGAGGTCTTTCCAGATTTCAAGTTTCATTAATGTCTGATCACCCGTTCGAAAGTTACGCATGCCACTAAATTCCGGTTTCCGCCTCCTCCCCGTCCCCAAACGATGTTCGGATTGGGGAAGTGACTATTTCCGAGTTAGTTTGGTGGGGGTCCCTAATACGCCTGTCAAGTTTCATCGTCCTAGCACATCTGGAATTACCCTAACTCGAAAACAGTGGACTGACCGACCGACAGACCGACGGAAAAGTGATAGGTATATAGCACTTGTGTCATGAACGCAAGTGTCATGAAAAGCAGAATAAGCTAGAGGGGTTCTTTATATACTAGTCAAGGCACGCCTCAAAGGATTAGCCTCGTACTTGACGTCCTTTCTCCTAATGAAATCAAGTCAGTAAAAAAAGAAATTTTATACACTGATCCTTTCTTTCCTTCCTTCTACCGGTTTCAAAGTAAATTGGATCTTCCAACCGTAACAGAAAAATAGAGACATTAAGGTCTTCAGGGATTACCCAGGAGCTTGGACCGTGCAATATGATTAAGGTAGGGAAAACGTAAGCTGGAATTACCTCGGATAAGATGGTGCAAGCATATTAAAATCCTCAAAGGAGGAAGCCAAAGGAGTGACCCTAACATCCCTCTTGATTAAAAATGAGCACCGTAGCAAGAAAGGAATAATCATCCTTTTGACGGCGTACGGTGGGGGGGGGGGGGGGGGGGCTCTGTTGGCAAGATTTAGATAAATAGTTTATTGGTAATCCATCTATATAGGATTGAGGCCAGCGGTTCTCTTCCGAGAAGTTGCTGTCTAAGCTTTTCAGAAACTTCAGAAACAGAGTCATTTTCTATCGATAATTTACCTTGAAGAGTACATTACAGGATGATGAAGCTGTCAACACGAAATATATCCGCTTCAACTCTTTTTTCCCTGATCTGTCGTTTCAGTTGGGTTTTACCGTAGGTTTGTTCCATATTCTAAGGTTCTGCTTTAACCAAATCTAAATGGCCTGACTATCACACATTGTTCAGTTGACTATCTCATTCAGAGCGGAGCGGACGCTCTCCGGAGAGATTCATTTCACCGTGTTGTGAAATAGTGCGAAATAGACTGGCTCTGTTATTTAGTTAATTATTGGATGCTATGCTGTACTGGATGTAAGAGTACGGTGGAGAACACGTGCAGGCTTCCACGGTCCACTGGGCCACCCTGCAAGAGCGGTGATTGCCAACGTCATCCGTGGGCCTGCCCACTTCAAGATAAGTCTCATTTGGTTTTTCCTGCTCGCATTAATCATGTCGTACAAGCAATTTGATCTTGCACTGGCAAAATTTGTTGACTATCCCTTGTGGCCTGTACGAATTCTACAAATGACAAAAAAGGAAGGAAAGCGAACTAGCTATTTGATCTTCTGTTACGGGGATCATAGCGAGCAAATAGTTTCAGAGAATAATCTTGTATCGTATGAGGACAATGTCGCTGAAGCTTCTACTAAAACTACGAAGAATGTGAAACACGCTTTTGATGAACTTGAGCGTTTTCCCGAGATTTACAGGTCGACTTCAAAAGCATTTGCTGCACTAAAAGTACAGGATGAAACTGCTGCATTACCCGGTTCGCAGTCTGCCTTATTTGCACGAATTTCCGCCACAGAACAGGAGCTAGAGAAAGCTAGAGAATCTATAGTTTCGGAGATAACTCGTCAGGTCTCTGCAAAGTGTGGCGGGAGAGCGCAATCTGGTCTTAAAGACTCTGCTGAGGCTATAATTAGTGAGGTGTACAGTTCTGTATCACTAGAGTTCAACCCCATCTTAGACAGCATTGAGCGAGAGCTGAAAGCATGTAGAATGCAAACTCTTAATCTGGAGAATCGAATTGAAAAAATCGAAGTCAAGCTGGACGATATGGATCAAGAAAACATCTTGGACAGTCTTGTTTTCAACGGTCTGAAACAAAAGCCAGGAGTTGACCTGAAAACGACGGTGCTCAATGTCCTTTCGACACAGATGGGTGTTACTGGTATATCCTCTGGTGAATTGTCAAGTGTTTTCCGGTTTAGAATGAATGGGCCTCATACCGTTAGTGACAAAGTTGCCCCAGTATTAGTGCGATTTGCTAGCAAAGAAGTTGCTCGAAAAGTTTTCTCAGAGAAGTCTAAACTAGCTGGTTCGGGCATTTTCGTGTCGGAATCCCTTACAAAGCGACGTCGTGATTTGTTAAATGCCGCAAGGGATCGATTCGGTGTCAAACACGTATGGACTGACCGCGGCAACATATTAGTGAAGTTACCAGGGGAACCGTCTGCGCGGAAAATACGGTCCCTTGCTGAATGCGTTTGAATTAGTAATCATTCTTTTTTTCTTTTTTTTTTTTTTTTAAATGTGGTCTCTCATTCTTTTTCTTATTTTTTTTTCTCATTTAGAGATATCTGTTTTGGTTCGTGTATTCATTTACTCTCGCTGCGTCTATACTGGATGATTTAATGAGCAGACCTTTTCGTCTAGAACAGGTTTTGTCGGCACCAATAGCAACTGATATGGAACCGTGTATGAACCAAGTTAGACTTCAACAGCTGAGAAACAGTGCTTATGTTCAAAGTTCGCAGTTAAACCCCGCGGAAGCCGATTCACTGCGTTTATGTGCTTGGAATTGCCACCTTACTACTGGTTATGAGGATGTGCTGCAATTTCTCTCTGATTCTCAAGGAAAAATTAGTTTTATTGGTATATGTGAAAGTTTTTTGAGCCAGGAACACTCTCTCTCATTGTATTCTTTTCCAGATTATAATTTGGAGACTAAAAACCGGACGTCACTTCATAGAGGGGGAATTGCGTGTTTGATTGCAAAGTCGTTGACATACCAAGTAAGAAATGATATTGATGTTTGGATAGAGGGTAAGTTTGAAAGTTTTAGTCTGGAATTAGATATGGGAAGTAGTAAATTTTTGATTAGTGTTGTGTATAAGCCACCGAGTGCTAGCTGGGAAGAATTTGAGCGTGGATTTGATCAACTTGCGCGTGCGGTGTCTCGGACAGGTTTTGATTTTATTTGTATGGGTGATTTCAACTTTGATCTGCTTTCACTGAATGGAGTGAATCTTGATTATTTTAATTTGATGGTTGCTCATGATCTTTTCCCCCTGGTGAATATTCCAACACGTGTTACGAGTCATTCAGCCACTCTCATTGATAATATTTTTGTTGGTTCTAAGTATCTGGACCGTAGTTATGCTGATGTGGTTCTATACCCTTGTTCGGACCATTTCCCAGTTGTCGGAGCGGTACCTTGTGGCCGTATAAAAAGAAATGAAATAAAAAAAGTGAAGACTCGATCGTTAAAAAAAGTGAATTTACAGAGGTTTGGTGAAGAGTTGAGCAGCATCGATTTTCGTGAGATTATGGACATGAAAGATGACGCTTCTGGTGCATTTGATCGCATGATGGGGATCGTACAGCCAATTTATGATAAGACTTGCCCAGTGAAATTCTTGAAACCACATAAGGATGAACCGAGGAAGCCCTGGATAACTACGGAAATTCTTGAAGCGTCTGATTTAAGAAATCAAGTGTATGTGGATTATTTAAATAGTGAGTGTGCCAAGAAACTAGAAGAATTCAAAGTAATACGCAATAAAGTAAACTCGATGAGAAGAAAAGCTAAAAAAGAATACTTTGCGAACCAATTGAGTTTGAATAAGGATAATGCTAAAGGAACTTGGAAGGTTATTAATGACCTATTGGGAAAGAAGAAAGAAGCTCCACCCAATTCGCTGCTGATTCAAGGAGAAGTTGTTAATGATGAAACGAGAATCACGAATAAATTTGCAGAGTTTTTTTCGAATATTGGTCAGAATGTACAGGCGGAAGGGTTAGTGAATTTTAATAATGATTTACTGGAAGATGAATTCGTGGATGAAAGAGGAATTGGAAATGAAATTGAATTTCAGCCGTGTACTGAAGATGAAGTTCTGAAGGTTGTGAAAACAATCAAATCGAATTCAGCAGGGACAGATGGCATTAATCTGAAGACTTTTAAGTCGGTGATGTGTTATTTACTACCATGTCTCGTCCACATAATCAATCTTTCCCTCCAAACGGGTGTATTCCCTGATGCGCTTAAAAGGGCAAAAGTCATCCCCCTTCACAAAGGTGGTTCTAAGCTAGATATTGAAAATTATAGACCCATATCAATCCTACCCCTGTTTTCAAAAATATTTGAAAAAATTGTGCATAAAAGGCTTTATGATCACCTTATGAAAACGGGGATGTTAAGTGAAACCCAGTTCGGCTTTAGGAAAGGTCACTCGACGTCGGACGCCGTGCATTCCCTTTGTGATACTGTAAGTAAATGTTTTGAACGTGGTGAAATCCCTTTGACTATTTTTATTGATTTTAGTAAAGCGTTCGATACAGTGGATTTTAATATTCTACTCAAACGTCTACAATCCCTTGGAGTTCGTGGTAATTATCTGAAGTGGTTTGATAGTTTTCTAAGTGGTAGATCTATTCAAGTAGTATTAAATGATGCGTTTTCTTCTCCTTTTCAAGTGAAGTGTGGTGTACCTCAGGGGTCTGTTTTGGGACCTCTTCTGTACCTTGTGTATGTTGATTCAATGCGTTTCTACTTACCTGAGTGTTTTATTACGACTTTTGCTGATGATACTGCTTTAACTGTATCTAGTCGATCCCTTGATGATTTGTTGTTGAAAGTAAATAGGGTCTTAAAGTCATTTTATGTATTTACAAGTTTGAGCCTTTTGTCAGTGAACGTTAAAAAAACTAATTTTATGATTTTTAGGAGAGTTGGTAAGCCTCCAAGTGTTGATAGAGAGATATTTTTTAATGGTAGGCCTTTGTCACAGGTGCATGAAGTGCGTTATTTGGGCTTCCAGCTTGATTGTAATTTATCTTGGAAGAACCATAGTGATCTTGTTGCAGCTAAAGTTGCTAGAGGTCTGGGAATATTGCGTCGATTAAAGCATGCTTTACCATTATCAGTTCTTTTATTATTGTATCATACTATTGTTGCGCCTTATATTTCTTATGGTTGTGTCCTTTGGTCTAGTAATTTCTACGCAAATTTTAAAAGAGTGCAGATTCTACAAAATAAAACAGTGCGTCTTCTTGGTAATTATGTTGAAAATGTGAATGATACCGCGTCATGCTTTAAGAAATTACGAGTGTTTAACATTGGTCAGATCCGCGATTATCAAGCTGCTGTTTTTGCGTATCGATGCTGGAATGATGTATGTCCTGCAGTTTTTACTGAATTTTTTCGCGCAAATCGTTCACTCCACAGGTATGCGACTAGAGAGGCGGATAATTTTGTTGTTGAGTACCGAGACACCACACGTGCAGCTTTCGGAATTAGGTATCTAGCTCCGACTATTTGGAATGATATCCCAGTTGTCATTCGGGAGGCTGAACACATTGGGTCATTTAAAGTAAAACTTAAAAAACATTTATTGGGAGAAGGGAGTTAATTTTCTTATTTTTTTTTATTTTTTCTTAGATTTCTTTTTTTTTCTTTTTAAATTTTGGTATTAAAGGTTAATTGAGAGAGAGTGTTCTTGTCCTTCTTTTTTTTCTTTTTTTATGAAATTTGATATAGGTTGAGAATCAGAGGATTGCAGTCGTCCATCATCAGGCTTCTTGAGCCTTCCCCGGGCGGTTGCGTGTTTTTATAGTTTATTTTGTATTTAGTAGTAAATAAAGTAAGTCAAGTCAAGTCAAGTTTGTTTTATCTAGCCAAAATATAATACTTACGAGCTATAAAATTTCATACCCTCTCTCACTCCTGTCGCATGTCAGGCTAATTAAGAAGCGCGCCGCGTGAGCTCAGGTGCGAATGACTCGCAAACAATTTCTAGCCCAAACTGGCAAGGTAGTGAAAAACCCTCAAACTTACAACTAATATGTAGTATCAGCCCAGTTACCCATGAAGGTGAAAGGTCTAAAAAGCACTTTAAAACTCTAGGATTGGTAAGGACACAACATTTCATGGTGCAAACGTTTGACAAGTTACGAACTTAAGACACTGTGCAATCTGGGCCCAGTTACCCCTGAATTGAGAGGGTGTGTGAGGCGGGAACCCAAAAATGCACATAGACACAAATGACAGAAAGTATACCAAATTTCAACTTAATACGTGCCATGGTCCCCGAGTTATGAACTCGTGAAAAAGGTGAAAACGTCCAGAAATGAACGCTTCATTAAAACTTCGCATTTTGCCATCCAGCTGTTCTGGGGTCCGCGTTTTTTATCGAAGCTTTGTTGGCGGTCGGTTGCTTAATTTCCTTTTTCAAACGCTGTCAAAGTTCACGGTTTGCTTAAAGACCTGATCCAAACATTCGGTTTACCTTTTCTTAGTGATCGCATGCCATGAGTTTGTTTAGATTTGAACTCGATTGCCGAGTTGCTATTTTGGCTCGAGAAACAAGACCAAAGTTTTCGATGGGATCCCAAAAATTAAATATCTGATCCAGACAACCGGGTCTTGTCTTAGCCAGATCCAATCATCGCCAGAATCCTTGAACATTCTGACAATTAAAATTCAGAAACAGATTAAGGCCAAATAGCTAATCATCTGAGAAAACCAAGTTCAGATATGGATTCAGCATGTGTGTTTACCCGTTTAAGTCATATCTGTTTTGACGAAAAGTTCCTGCCACTTCTGCCAATTTCCCGGTTTCGGCCGAACTCTAGAACTACTTGTCCGGCGAAAAAAGAAAGCTCAAAAACGAACTCAAGGTATCTTCTTTCCCCAATAACGAACATCTAATCAACTTCAAATAAAAATTTAACTTATAACAAATTTTCCGACTCCAGCCGGATTCCGGTCGAACTATATATCCTGGTAAAACATGATTGTCACACACGGATTCAGCGTCTCTTCTTACCCCTAAATCGGTTATCTAATCAGCTAGAAATAAAACTTTAACTTCTAACAATTTTCCGGTTTTGGCCGGATTCCGGACGAACTACATGTCCGGGTAGAAAATTGTTTTCACATGAAAGTTCATCATGTCTTCTTGCCCTAAATCAGACATCTGATCAACACCAAATAAAACTTAATTTTAACAAACTTTCCGGTTTGGGCCGGATTCCGGGCGAACTACTTGTCCGTCGAGAAAATGGTTTTCACCATCGTCTTCAGCATGTCTTCCTACCTCTAAATCGAACATCTAATCAACTTCAAATAAAACTTTTACTTTTAACAAACTTTCCGGTTTTGGCCGGATTCCGGGCGAACTACTTGTCCGATTACAAAATGGCCATCGTGTTACTTGTCCGATTACAAAATCGCCATCGTGTTCAGCATGTTTTCTTACCCCATAATCGACTATCACATTAGCTGTTTCAAAATATTTTGTCTGCCCCTTAATTTGAACCCCCACCCCTAAACGTAGGGCTACAAAGCCCATTTACGAACTCGACTGGTCCGCCGACCCAACGAATCCTCACACTAAATTTCATCAAAATATCTCATTCCCTTCGAGAGTTATCGTGCTTACAGACGGATAAATATTCATATTTGACGGTGCAAAACGGATAAGTCAGCTACATTTTATTCGAGCAATATTTCGGCCCTTCTTGGCAAGGGTCCTCTTCAGGTTCAAGCCGCTCAAGCTGGAAAATAAACTTGTGGAAAAACAATTTAAGATTCTTCCTTAAATATCTGCTTTTGAGAACTTCATCTCTGAAAGTTGGTTGGGGTTAAAGCTGGTGCTGTGATTTTATTCTGGATTCGGCGACTGTTGTTTGTTGTTCGATTTTGGTTTTAGAGTCACCTGTCTCTTCTAGGATAAATATTCTTTGAGCCCAAAACGGACGGACGGACGGACAGACGGACAACTTTTGCGATGTCATAGGTATCCCTCCACTTACGTTTTGGGATCCCAAAAACCCATCCACAACGTCTTCTTTTCTAGATGGCGGAATTTTCGAGGATTGATTAGCAAAGAATTATAAGATCTAACTGATAATTTGTGTATGTCTTCATAGGTACCACACTGGTCTTGGTTTTATAATTTATTTGTATTTGTAATAAACAGTTAGAGCATTAGATGGAAATTATTATTTTGACCCTTGGCTCCCTACGTGCCATAGCAGCTGTCCGGGATAATCGGCTGAGATTTAGTCCAGACAGAGTTATTTCAAACCTAGGAGATTTGGTGTTTTTTTTTAATTTGCTTATTGTTTTACGGTGTTTTTAGTGGTTTTGAACATTCATAGTGACAGTAGGGATGGTTAGCATTGTGTGTGTGGTAGAAAGTCCATTTTTTTGTGACCCGCTTTAGTTAGCGTTTTTTCGACTCCGGCGATCCTTGCCCGGTCGCCGTTTCATCCACCTTGCAGCCAAATCTTCAACGTTCAAATTTTAAAGGAAAATAAGACAAAAATAATGGCGGACGACAAGGATCGTCGATTATAAGGATTTTCGATTTTTTTTTTCTGAACATTAACGTTAACCGGTAACCACGACCGAAACCGGAATTTATGAACCCTCAAGAACCTCAAAACTCAAACCTCAAACCTCGATCAACATGACCAAAGGTTTCGATGATATCCCAAAAATTTAGTATTCGATCCAGAAAATTGGGTCTTGTAGATATCCGGTCTTCGCCAGACTCCTTAAATATTTTTACTACTAAAATTTACAAACAGATTACAATCATCTGAGAAAACCAAGTTCAGATATAGATTCAGCATGGTTTTTTACCCCTGTATGCAGCCTATACGTCATATCTATTTTGACGAGATTGATCCAACCTTCCTGTCTTACTTCTGCCAAACTTTCGGTTTCGGCCGGATTCCGGGCGTAATATATGTCTTGGTGGAATTGTTTATCATTTCTGGATTCAGCATGTTTTCTTACCCCTAAATCGAACCAACTTGAAGTAAAACTTTTACTTTTAACAAATTTTCCGGTTTGGCCGGATTCTCGGCGAACTATTTATCCGACGAGAAAATAATTTTCATATACATGTTCAGCATGTCTTCTTACCCCTAAACCGACTAACTCTCAGCTGTTAAACAATATTTGTTCGTCCCTTATTTTGACCCCCCTCCCCACCCCTACATGTAGGGCTGCAGGTCCCATCTATGAACTCGACCTGTCCCTAGACCCATACAATCCTCACACCAATTTTCCTCAAAATATATCTTTCCCTTCGAAAGTTATCGTGCTGACAGACGGACGGACAAAACAGACAACTTTTGCGAAGTCATAGTTATCCTTCCACTAACACCAAATCTATTGCGTCTATTGCGCAGTGCAGGGATTATGCGAGCTGCTGATGACGCTAGTTTCTCAATGGAGAAACTATGTAGGTTTTTAGTTCTCTTTAAGATGGCAAAAACTAGGGGGCGATTTCTTTAAAGTTTATCTGAATAGCCAGCCGATTTTTAGGTCTTGGATCCGAATGCACTGCATTGGGCTACTTTGACTCTGCTGAGGAATTTCTGAATTTTTCACCCTGGGACTCTAGTAGTGACGTACAGAATATGCACTACTGGCCCTACAAGACAAAGTGGATTGTGTTAAGGGATTTTTTTTTGTTTTTCACTATTTGTTCTAGTATGACCTTCAGAATATCTACAGCCGTCCTCACAACGGAAAATTCTACTACGACGCGGAAAATTTGAATTTCAATACAAACGCGGCTTTTCAGTGGCCAGTGACCAGCTCGCGGGAGGTAGCTCACTGCCTGAATACATACAACACAGGTACAAGCGCATAGAGGTATCACAAATCACACGAAAATTCCACTGTGTGAAAATCAATTATTAGTGAATAGCGGAGCAACGAGGTAACTTATTTTCATCGGGTCTTCAAGCCTCTTTAAAGTTTAACTGAAAAGGTCTTAGATGGGACAATCTAGTTACCCATCACTTACTCACTTAAAGAAGCTTGAAAACCCGGCGAAAATCCGTTACTTCGTTGCTCCGCTATTCACGAATAATCGATTTTCAAATAGTGGAATTTCCTTATCTGATTTGCATGCTCTATGCGCATGTATTTCTGTTGTAAGCTCGACGAAAACGATTTACGAAAAATAAGTGTTCACGCAGTGAGCTACCTTCCGCGAGTAAGCTGGTCACTAGCCACTGAAACGCCGCGGATGCGTTGAGATTCAATTTTACTGAGTCATAGTAGAAATCTGCGTTGTGAGGACGACCGTAGATATTCTGAATGTCATTCTAGAGCAAATAGTGAAAAATATAAAAAATTCCTTAACACAATCCAAAAAATGCAGTGTATTCAGTTAAGTCATACAAAAATAAGTTGGCTTTTCAGTTAAACTTTAAGTGAATACTGATTTATAACTAGATTGTCCTATCTCAGCCTTTTTCGGTCAACCTTTAAGTAATTCCCTAGTCCTCAAATGGCTCCTATACCTTGGTTACCCATTCCACAAATCCGAAGAACAACGTAACACATTTTCATCGTGTGTTCATGCCTAATTACGTGAATAAGCGATGGGTACCTAGACTGACGTATCTCAGCCCTATTCGGCCAAACTTTAAATTGTGACATTAATTCCAAGTTCCTCATTAAACTCCGAGTAACGTGAACAGTACAAATCATGTTCACGGAGCGAGGCTTACTTTTGGAACACCGCAGCCCCACTACTTCACTCAAATATAACCGTGTTCCATCTACTTTAGGAGCTCTCTCGGGAGAGGTAAAGCTAAACTTCCAGTATTCCACAGCGTAATCAGCAAAACTTTTAATGAGTAATTTCTAAGTGAGGAAGGATTAACGTTGGAGCTCCGGTTCGCAGGATCGGTTTCGATGCAAGAAGTCCCAATCCCCGCTATGCTTTTTAGGCGATGTCTTGAGTTCTCAGAAAGATCCGCGCTCAAATTAATGGAAAGACAAAAACGCCTAGATCGACTAAAAGCAGGAAGGGAAGGAAAGGGCATGGTGCACGAGAAAAACAGGAAGGTATACTAACACGAGGAAGGGCATACTAAAACGAGGAAGGATGTCACCAGAATTCAAGGCTGCGAAAAACTGGAAAGCTGCACCGTTCCCTTCCTCTGTTTAGTATTCTTTGGGGGGTCGGCAACTTTTCAAATTCAAAGCTCACCATTCCTTCTTCGTCTTAGTATCCTGACATGGGTACGCATTAAAGTCCAGTGAGGGGTCGGCAACTACAAAAGTTGTAATTAACCTTTTCATTCCTTGTTTTAGTACCTTGTCACGGGTAGTACCTTAAAGTACTAAAACGATGAAAGAAATGGTGGATACTAAATTATTAGTCTTTGAGGGGTCGGCAACTATCAAAATTTAGTTCACTATTTCTTTCATCGTTTAAGTAGCTTGTCACGGGTAGTACTAAAACGAGGAAAGAAATTGTGAATTATAATTTTTTTGAGGGGTCGGCAACTATCAAAATTTAATTTTCACCATTTATTTCCTTGTTTTGGTAGATTTTTAGGGGTAGTACTTTATAGTACTAAAATGAGGAAAGAAATTATGAATTCTAATCTTTGAGGGGTCGGAAACTATCAAAATCTTAGGCTACCATTTCTTTCCTCGTTTTAGTAGCTTGCCACGGGTGGTGCCTTAGAGTTCTAAACCAGAAAAGAAATTGTGAATCCTTAATTAGGAACTTACAGATTTAAAACTTTTCAAATCTTCCTCGTTTAGTATCCTGCCGGTAGGCAACTAAAACCTTAAACCTTAAATTTTGATAGTTGCCGACCCCTAAAAGAATTTGGAATTCGCAATTTCTTTCCTCGTTTTAGTACTCTAAGGTACTCTCTCTAAAAATCTAAGGTGTGACAAGCTACTAAAATGATGAAAGAAATGGTGGACCTTAAATTTTTGAGAGTTGCCGACCCCTCAAAGACTAATAATTTAGAATCCACCTTTTTTCTGTGCTCGTTTTAGTACTTTAAGGTACTACCCGTGACAAGCTACTAAAACGAGGAATGAAAAGGTTAATTACAATGTTGATAGTTGCCGAACCCCTCACTGGACTTTGATGCCTACCCATGTCCCATACTTGACGATGTTAAGTTTCAATTGCCGATGAAGTTTTACACTACAACCTGGACATTCTGGACATTCAGAGACTCGTATAAATGGAGTGTTCGACAATCATATGATCTCGACATCGTCGGACAAGATACAGTTCACCTTCAGTGTTGCCAACGCTTCGAAAGAAAAGGTACCAGATAACGACCAAAAAATGTACCACTGACCAAGAAATTGTACCATGTCCCAATTTTTTTTTGCAGTGCATTTAAAGGGGTTCAAATTTTAAATGCACCTGGGATAGGAATTTCAAATGCAACCCCAAAAATGACTTGATCGCAGCATGTCAGTATCTGCATAATCTAAAAACAAAAAATCAAATCTCCCTCTGCTTGCTCAGAAAGTTAGTTTTATTTGATATATGTTTCTTTTGTACCACATTGTACCAACTTTGGAAGTGTACCAACAAAATTGTGATTGTGCCATATTAGGCGTTTTTTAGCGATCCAACATTGAGCCAATGTTGACCAACAGAGTGTTCTAGCGACCAACAGAAACCTCTGTGGCCAACATTGTTGGTCAAAACGACCAACAATTGAAAGTGTTGTTGATCAAGTCTGTTGGTCGATTTTAGGAGTAATCAGCCAGATTTTTCAAACAGAGCGTTCTGGCGAAGATTCACCTCTGTTGATCAACAAGGACGTTTTAGCGGGCAACAGTGGTCAACAGTAGTTTGTTGGTCAACACTGTTGATAAACAGAAGAGCCGCTAAGCCGCTCCTTTATTTGTGTCGAAGTTTCTGTTGTTGTTAATGTTTTGTTTCGAGGGTAATTAGTCCCTTACAGTTTCGCCTCTGGGCATTGAAGATTCCAGTTTTTTTTAATAAACCCTTCATTCCTTAAAAAAAAAAAAAAAAAAAAAAAAAACGCCTATTGTACCAGCAGAGATGAAATGTACCAAAATGGTACAATTGTACCGCTGTTGGCAACACTGTTCACCTTCCTGAATTCAGGCGCGTCAGACGGTTCTGGCAAAGCCGACGTGGGCCTCATTCTCGGTCCGGAGTCCAACATATCTCTTCTGGAATGGATTCCAGTTTCCGAACGTCTAGCAAAGGCTCGCTTCAAAGGACAGTTTTTCAACATGACCATGATATCCGCCTACGCTCCAACCAGAGACTCCGATGCATCTATAGACCACTTTTTATCAAGAACTAGCCAAGTAAGTCCGGGAAACACATAACAAGGATCTCCTGATAATTGCTGGAGATCTTAACGCCCATGTTGGCCGCAAAGTCTCTGACGCCGAGCGAAGTGTTGGACCGTTTGGCTTCGGAGCAAGATGTGAAAGGGGTGTTAGGTTTGTGCAGTTACCTACTCTTAGAAGCCTTGCGATAGTAAACACACTCTTCAAACACAAAACCTTACATAGAGTCACTTGGCGACCCGAGATGGCAGAGCACAATCTGTTCTGGACTTCTTCTTGGTGTCAAGCCGCTGGATCAGCTCCGTCCAAGACTGTAGGGAATACGCGGCGCCGATACTGAGCCAAAGAGCGGTTCCGACCACGCACTTGTCAAAATGACGATCCCGCTCAGACTCACCACCAGGAAGCGGATCGCCCCCCCCCCCTCCAAGATACGACATGACACGTCTTGAACACGGATGCATTCTAGAAGTGTTCCGATTGACCCTCTCCAACCATTTCTCCCTGCTGAACCCCAACGAAGAAGACGAAACTCCCGATAATCATGATGTCGAAAAGTCTTGGGGTAGCCTCCACGAAATATTCGAAATACGGCTGATAAAGTTCTTGTACGCCGGAAGCGCAGAAGGTCAAAGTGGATTTCGACCAAACGACGCAGATTGCTCTGCGCAAGCAAGCCGTTAGGAACAACAACTCGTCAGAGTTCAAGGCCCTTCGGAAGGAATACCACAGGTCAGCGCGACGGGATAGGCAGGAGTATTGGGATCGTATCGCAGACAAGATGGGGAACGCCGCAAAGAAGTCAGATTCAAGGAAGCTATTCCAGCTCCTTAAAGAAGCAACTGGCAAAAAAAACCGCCACCTCCTCTTCAACCCCGAACGACCTAGGAGTCCTGTTTACGAACAAGAATCACTTCGTCGAGCCATGGAAGGCCCACTTTCAGAAACTCTTGAACCCAATACTTGCTCCAACTACCAACGCAATGCCTCCAGAGCGTCCCAATCCTCCTCCCGACGCCATCTACTTCTCAGTAAACACCCATCCCCCGAGCATTTCTGAAATCCAAGAAGCTGTAAAACAGCTGAAAAACTACAAGTCTCCTGGCCCTGATTCTATCCCAGCCCGAATCTTCAAAGCTGGGGTTCCGGGACTCATGGAAAGCTCCACAGCCTCTTCGGTACGGTCTGGGAAAAGGAAGTATTCCCCAGAATTGGAAAGACTTATCATCATTTCGATCTTCAAAAAGAAACTACCGCGGTATCTCCCTGATCAGCATAGCCGTCAAGATATCCTGTATAATTCTCCACAACCAATTCCGGACACAGAGGAACGCGAGAACTAGGCCCAACCAGGCAGGCTTCCGGCCAGGGATGGGATGTGTTGATCAACTCTTCACCTTTCGACAAAGCCTGGAACATTGAGCCAAGCACCAGCAAATCTCTGTGGCGGTTTTTATCGATTTCATCACTACCTTCGACTCAGTGGTGCTGGAATCTGAAGAGCTATGACTGATCACCATTCGACAAATCCTGGAACATTGAGCAAAGCACCAGCAAATCTCTGTGACGGTTTTTATCGATTTCATCACTACCTTCGACTCAGTGGTGCGGGATGGAGTCTGGAAAGCTATGACTGATGACGGCATACCCGACAAAATCTTCCGTCTAGTCCAAGCATACTACCAGTATACTAGGGCCCGAATCCAGATCGGCGGAGAACTGTCATCACTTTTTGATATTGACTACGGCGTACGCCACGGCTGCGTACTATCGCCTACGCTCTTCAACTTCGTAATCGATTGGATTATCAGAAGGGCTATGCAGGACCATGCGGGCATCGAAGTCAGCCCGAGATCTCAGTGACCGACCTCTATTACGCTGATGAAATCGGCTTGCTCTCAGACTCAGCAGCCCAGTCCCAAAGGATGCTGGATGATGTATCAAAGGAGGCGGAACCATTGGGGCTCAGAATCAGCTCTGAAAAAAGAAAGTACGGATTTGGGCATCAAAATGACGCAGTGTCCCATAGAGAAGGTTGACAAGTCCAATTATCTTGGCTCACTCATCAACGTGACAGGAAGCAGCAGCGAGGAAATCCTGGCTCGAATATCAGCTGCTAACGGCGTTTTCGCTCAGCTAAAAAACGGTCTGTGGAATCGTATAGGCATCAGCTGAAACACAAAGGTTAGAGTTTACGAAGCCATGGTCAGATCCACCCTTCTTGACGGGTCGGAAACATGGCCAATAAAAGCTGCCGAGGCCCAGTCCCTTAATGTCTTCGATCATGGATGCCTCCGAAAAATCTTGGGAGTGGCACTCCGTGACCGTCTCAGTAACAACGAAATAAGGAGACTGTCCTCCCAAAAATACGATGCAGCCTTATCAGCGAAGAAACGCCGATTGTCCTGGTTGGCCACGTGAGCAGAAGAGAAGATTCCACCCTGGCGAAGAAAGCTCTGCTCGCCACCCCGATGCCCGGTTGGAAGAAACTCCGGGGAGGTTAGCGTAAAACGTGGCTGAGCACTTTCAAGGAAGACCTCGAGCCCATCGGAGGCTTCCGCCGGCATGGGAGGAGATGGGATCCCTACTGGCTTCAAATCTCGATGCCATTCACAGAAGACCGAGATTCATGGTATGCCTTGGTCCGTCAGCTGCTGTAGCCAGGGAGAGCTGCGCAGCTTGCGTCCTGACACAAGTACAAGTAAGTACCTACCCATGACTGGATACTAAGACGAGGAGGGAATGGTGAACTGTGAAGTTGAAAAGTTGCCGACCCCTCAAAGAATCCTAAACAGCGAGGAAGGGAACGGTGCAGCTTTCCAGTTTTTTGCAGCCTCGAATTCTGGTGACATCCTTCCTCGTTTTAGTATGCCCTTCCCTTCCTGCTTTTAGTTGATCACAAAAACGCCTACTATAGATAAGATGTATGGCTTCTCGAGGGTTTGGTTGGTTGTTGTAAGTTCTATTTTTCGACAAAAATGATGTTGGGAGCGAATTTTGTATGATGCCAAGTTAGTCAATGTTAGTCCAAATGTATAGATGCGTGAAGTTGGTTGTGCGGGTTTCTGGGAAATTGTCGAAATGTTTTGTGTCTAGAATTGGTTTGAAGCAAGGATGCACGCTTTCCCCAAAGCTTTTTTCTTTATATATTAATGATTTGTCAGTATTTTTAAGAGCTAAAATGGCACCTATGATTTGTGTTGATGTGGTTGAGCTATGTATGTTGTTATTTGCTGACGATATAGTTTTGGTGGCGGAAACAAAGGAAAATCTCCAGTCTTTGTTGGAATTTGTGAATGAATATTTAAGACTGAAAAAATTAACTTTAAATGCTGATAAAACAATAATGATGGTTTTTCGTAAGGGGGGTAAAATTAACACTAGGGATAGGGTAAGTTTGGATGGTAAAGAAACTGTGATTAAGGAATCATTTATTTATTTGGGGGTTAAATTAACATCGAATGGAAAGTTTGGTAAGCATGTGGATAGTGTATTGGCGAAGGGTAACAGATGTGTGAATGGTATTCTGCGTAGTAATTTGAAAAATATTAAAGATATGAAGTTCCATAAAGAAATTTTTAATACGAAAGTGAAATCGGTTATGCATTATGGGGCAGAGTTGTGGGGTTTTAATGCAGGGGCTAGGCTAGAAGTGGTACAAAATAGATATTTCAAAAGAGTGCTAGGGTTATCACAGAAGAGTTGTAATTTAGTCCTAAAGGGTGATCTAGGATTATTTTCATTACGTAGTAGTAGGCTAGTCCAAATGGTAAGATTTTGGGAAAAAATTATTAGTTTACCTAGAATAAGACCTCTGAAAGCTGCGTATTTAGAAGCTTTAAGAGACCCTTCAGGTGATTCATGGCCACTCCAGATAAAAAATATCCTTGATCTATGCGGGTTGTCTGACCAGTGGCGTGACGGCCAGGGTCCGGGTGCCTCCCAAGGCGAGGTAAGTAAAGTGGTCCAGCGGATCCTACAAGATCAGGAAATCCAGAAATGGCATCATGAAAAGGATTCGAAGCCGTCGATGTATTTTTACGCTAAGGCCAAAGAGTGTTGGGGATTAGAAATGTTATTCAAGGGAGGGTTATCTTCTGAGGAGTTAAAGTTAATGGCATGCGCTCGTAGTGATAGCCTTCCTTTGGGAATTCGTAGAAATTATATGGGTAGTGTTAAGGGGCGGTCGAGTGGTCTTTACTTTTGTCCAATGTGTGGTTGTATGGATGAAAATTTGTTTCATTTTATGTGTGAATGTGTGGAGTTGAATGATTTAAGAGTGGAAATATTTGGGGAGCGAATTTTTGAGGAAGGTTGGTTGGTTGAAAAGTTTAAGGATAAAAGTGTTTTTGGGGTTAGACAACTTGGAAGGTTTTTGCGGTTAGGGTGGAATCACAGGGAAGAGTTTTTGTAATTAGGATTTGTGGGGGGAGAGATTTGTCTATTTGTTGGTGTTTTTTTTTTTTTTTTTTTTTTTTGTATGCGATGGCCCTTGGGCTTTAAGCAAATAAATCATATCATATCATCATATCATATCATATCATGCCTTCCACTCGTTACTTGACTGTTACAGCTAACAAGCCCCATCCGACAAATCCAAGTAGCATACATCCAAAAGGGGAGAAAAGGTTCGACCAGAGATTTTCTAACATCTCCAATATCTCCAATATCAATTGTAATCTGGCCCCGAAAACGGAAGTGACGACTTGGTAAAGTTGTCCGTCCGTCCGACCGTCTGCCTGTCTCTTAGCACGATTATTCTTAAAGGGGTTGAGCTACTTTCTTCAACTTTGGTGCGACTTTGTTTGAGTCAATGAAACAGTTGATTCAGCGGTAAGCAAAAATGCTGAATCCAAAACTGAACTTCGTTTTCGGGCTGGACAAGTAGTCCGCCCGAAATCCGGCAGAAACCGGATATTTGCAGGAATTCTTCTTTGGTTGAGACTACAGACGGAATCCGTCGAAAGACGGGAATTCGGAGGCCTCGTTTTATGTCTTCGTCGGGCGTTAGAAGTTTCGATCTAGCGGTAAGACGATGACGAAAATCTGTCCGCTGGCTTCATTTTCTACAAGTCGATTGTACGGCCAGATTCACGAAAATTGGGAATTCGAATCATTTATTCTAAGAGGGCCTTTGTCATGTTCATGTCGGTATAAGGTTCACGATTGCAAAATCTATCTGCTTTCGTTTCCAACGGCGTAAATCGTAGGATGCAAATCGTTCTGGTGTAAACCTGGATTTTCGGAAAGAACAAAACCATCTGATAAAACTTGCAAGGTGCTTTATACAGAGGTAAAGAGCATGGACATTATGGGGATGGCCTGTTACACAAGGGACTTACAACGTTACAAATAAAACAGAAATTAATTTTTTAACTGAATTTGTCTTCTTGTTTAGTGTCTGTTCTAAGTGTATGTTTGTTTGTTGTTGATTGGTCTTATGGACTAAAATAAAGCAGTAATAACAATATAATAAACGTCTAGGACTCCTCGTCGGGCCAACAACTGACCGACATCACTGTATGTGACATTGGAGCTCTAAAGTCAAAATCCAAGTCAAAAAATTATTTCTGGTTCGAAACTTTTCTTTCCCTAGGAACAACATGTCATGGTGTCTAGCATGAGCGAGGGATTAGTTTGAGATTATCTCTGATGAAAGGTGTTTTCAGCAAGGTCTTTCTGAAACGAAATCCAAGTAATCCTCCCTTTCCTCCGGTCTAATAAATTATTAAAGTTAATCATACCTGGCATCAGGAATCCTGAGTGGGGCTCAACCGTAAGCCACTGTTTGCAGTAACTTTCTTCCCTTAGTTTGTTAACGAACTTGAACTGGACTGGAACCTGAAAAAGACTTTAGTATGAGACTGTTACGTTGGTGCCGTCTGCACCCCTCACTGTTAACTTATGCCGCCGTCAGCCAGCGCTACTCCCTTTCCGTCCAGTATGTTTAATTCAATTCAATTCAATTTTATTTTCAAAACCGATACAACGGTCAAGCCTACACTAGTTTGGACATAACAAAGACTTGTCAAGCATAACACAAAATATTCGAACCTATATACAATTAATGATGCGAGTTAAAAAGGTTGACGAAAGCGGAACACAACTTCTTAGGTAACGAGTCGTTGTATGTTTGATTGGCTGCAATTTGGGTATTGGCTGGGCTACCACTCTCTCAGGCCTTACTCTTGCCGCTGAAAAATCTGGGGGGAGGATATCACGTAGTTCTGGTGTATTCAAGATTTTAGTTCCAAACACGAACGAAAGTTTTTCACGGCGCTTCAACAGGGTTTCTAAATTATTAGTATTATAATCTTCTATACTGCCGTGATTCTGTATTATTTTATTACCTCATGTTCATGACTCATTGCCGGGGATGAGTCATCTTCTTCGAGACTTCTTTTCCGGGCCTCGACCGAGGAACAACCCTTTTGACCTAAAGGTTGTATATTTTGTAAGTACCTTTCATACCAGAGAATAACACCTTTTGTTTATTTATGGACCTTAGGTCATTGTTATGAGTCTTGTTTAAAGCTCCTTAGAGTGGGCTGGCCTGTAAGGCCTAGTGTATGATGGGTGGTGTATAACCTTTTGTGTTTCGGTACGCAGACCTTAGTGTGAATCGACCGGGGGAATCCACAATGAACCCGTGAAGTCTGCACGTGTAGTAGGCCACCCGACGCCCTAGGCTGTCCTGACTCCGATGACTGTATATAAGGACATTTACCATCTATGTCCGGACTACTACACCCCTCGCCATAACATCAGGTTGAGAGTGCTTCTTCACATACAAATATAGTCGTCGTAATCAGACGACAGGAGGATAAGAACAAGAGCTACGAGCTCATATGGCACTTGTTACGAGCAGGTGGTGTGAGAAGCGAGAAAATAAATCGGAGCGTTTTTCCGGAAATTCCGGTATCCCTCCCCACCGTGCCCGGATCCGGTCCAGACCCTAAAATATGCCATCTAACGCATACGATCTCTCTACTTTCAAAGTTTCATTCAAATCACTCCACTCGTTGAACCCCTATGCGAGACACAACATTTCCGGTACTCCCCCTCCAACTCCCCCCCCCCCCTCTGGCCGAATACGACTCGGACACATAAACTTCGCATCTCTAACATCTGCTCTTCCCGCCCATCAAGTTTAACCCGAACCGGAGCATATCTTCAAATTTCCGTCCCCGCTTCATCCTCCCCCTACTTTGGTAGGATCCGGTTCGGATGCCAAATGACAAATCTAAGCCGCACAAGCTTGGTACTGCCCAACTTGCATCCCATTCGACACATCCGTTTGGTTTTTATGCATGTCACAAAGTTTTCGACCCCTCCCCCCAACTCCCCCACAGTAACCGGATCCGGTCCGTTTATGTCATTCGCGTATCTAGGACTTGTGCTTGTTCTTCCCGCCAAGTTTCATCCCGAACCCTCTACTCTAAGCGTTCCCCAAGATTTCCGGTTCCCCCTCCAACTCCCCCCAATGTCCCCAGATCCGCTCCATATTTTAAATGGGGCGTCTGAGACACGAGATCTTTCTATATATCCAGTTTCGCTAAGGTCCGATCACCCGTTCGTAAGTTAAAAATACCTCAATTTTCCGGATTCCCCCTTCCTCTACCCCCCCCCCCTCCAGATGGTTGGATCGGGGAAACGACTATTCTGAAGTCAATCTGTTCGGGTCCCTGATACGCCTGCCAAGTTTAATCGTCCTAGCACAGCAGGAAGTACCGTAGAAATTCGTTATCACTAGAAATTCGGATCCCCCCCCCCTCCTACTCCCCCACAGTGAGTGGATCCGATCCGGTTATGTCAATCACATATCTAGGACTCGTGCTTGTTCTTTCCACCAAGTTTCATCCCAATCTCTCCACTCTAAGCGTTTTCCAAGATTTCCGGTCCCCCCCTCAAACTCCCCCCAATGGATCGTGTCCGGATTTAAAATGAGACGTCTGACACACGAGGTCTTTCTATGTATCAAGTTTCATTAACATCTGATCACCAGGTCGTAAGTAAAAAATAACTAATTTTTCCGTATTCCCCCTCCCTCAACTCCCTCCCCCCACATGCTCGGATTGCTGAAGTGACTACTTCCAACTTAATCATTTGGGATCCCCCCCCCCCCCTCCTACTCCCCCACAGTGAGTGGATCCGATCCGGTTATGTCAATCACATATCTAGGACTCGTGCTTGTTCTTTCCACCAAGTTTCATCCCAATCTCTCCACTCTAAGCGTTTTCCAAGATTTCCGGTCCCCCCCTCAAACTCCCCCCAATGGATCGTGTCCGGATTTAAAATGAGACGTCTGACACACGAGGTCTTTCTATGTATCAAGTTTCATTAACATCTGATCACCAGGTCGTAAGTAAAAAATAACTAATTTTTCCGTATTCCCCCTCCCTCAACTCCCTCCCCCCACATGCTCGGATTGCTGAAGTGACTACTTCCAACTTAATCATTTGGGGTCCTTGATATGCCCGCCAAGTTTCATCGTCCTAGCTTATGTGGAAGTGCCGAACTAGCAAAACCTGGACAGACCGACCGACGGACGGACGGAAATTTCGATCGCTATATGGCACTTGGCCGAAGGGCAAGTCCCATAAAAACTTACTGGAGAAAGTAGTACGATATTCGACACCGATAACGATATATCGATATATCGGACCAAATATTGACATCGAAAACGGTATTATTACATTTCCTTGTTATTGCAACTAATCATAACAAAAACAACTCTTATCTATCCGAATATGTTTTTTGTAAATAGGTTTTCTATTTTCGAAGTTTTTAACGAAAATGGTGGAGAATGCTATTTGACGACAATCTTTCCTAAATTTTAGAGACGAGACGTATATGAGAGCGAAACATGTTCCCAAAAGACCGATATCGATATGTTAGACAATGCAAAACGGATACGTCAGTTATATTTTATTAGAGCTATATTTCGATCCTTCTTGGCAAGTGTCCTCTTCAGGCTCAAACCGCTCAAGCTGGAAAATAAATTAGTGGAAAAAACAATTATGTCAGCTACAACAGCCAAAATGAAATCACAGCCTCCAAGCAATTT
Organism: Branchinecta sandiegonensis; assembly: GCA_030848855.1. Classification (NCBI taxonomy): domain Eukaryota; kingdom Metazoa; phylum Arthropoda; class Branchiopoda; order Anostraca; family Branchinectidae; genus Branchinecta; species Branchinecta sandiegonensis. The sequence goes on along the minus strand of JAUPMV010000003.1, from coordinate 3,554,748 downwards.
TCAAGGAAGAAATTCACAAAATCAGACATTCAAAGAAGAATCTTTAATTGTTTTTCCACAAGTTAATTTTCCAGCTTGAGCGGTTTGAGCCTGAAGAGGACCCTTGCTAAGAATGACCGAAATATAGCTCTAATAAAATGTATCCGTTTTGCACTGTCAAATTTGATTCGCAGTCAGCTTGGGCTGAAGGAGTATGATATCGATGAATCATTTGCCGCATATCGGAAGTTAAAAAATCAATATTTCAAAAATTCAAAATATCCACCAATACTAGTTATTTCAACCAACACTTTATGTGCAAACGTACTTATGTTCTTTAGTCTTAACAAATTTTATTCACATACGATCACCCGTTTCGAAGTTATGAATGTCACTATAGGTTTCGGATTCTCCATCCCTCCACTTCCTTCCCGATGAACGAGTCTGGGTAGGGACTATTTCTACCTTAGTCTGACCGGGTCCCTACCATGCGTGCCAAGTTTCGTCGTCTTAGCACAACTGGAAGTACCTTAACTTAACTCGCGATCACCGGAATTCCGGGAACCCTCTCCAATTCCCCCCACTGTGACACGATGCGGTCCTGTTTTTTCAACAATGTATCTAGGGTTTACGCATGTTCTTCCAACCAAGTCCCATTCCGATCCCTCGACTCTAAGCGTTTCAGGAGATATCAGGTGCCCCCCCCTCCAGAACCCCCCCCCCCCCCCCCCAGTGATAAGGTCCGGCCCTGACTTGAAACTGAACCTGCCAAGTTTCATGGTCATAGCACACATCTGGAAGTACCCAAACTCGTGATCACCGTAATTGTGAGAAACCCCCTCCAACTTCCCCCACTGTGACACGATCCGGTCATGTTTGTCAATAATGTATTTAGGGCTTATGCTTGTTCTTCCCTCCAAGTTCCATCCCGATCTCTCGACCCCAAGCGTTTTACGAGATTTTTGGCGCCCCCCTCCAGCTCCCCTCACCCGTTACGGATTCGGTCCAGATTTGGAACTGATCGTCTGAGACACTTGTTCTTGACACTTGCCAAGTTCCATCCAAGTCCGATCACCCGTTGCAGAGTTATGCATGTCACTGGATTTCGGATTCCCCATCCCTTCACTCCCCCTAAGATCATCGGATCGGGGAAGGAGCTATTTTAAGTCAATCTGGTAGAGTACCTAATATGTCTGCCAAGTTTCATGGTCCTAGTGCATCTGAAAGTACCCTAACTCGTGACCAACGGAATTCCGGGAAATCCCCTCCAACACCTCTCACTGTGACACGATCCGGTCATGTTATGTCAATAAAGTATCTAGGGTGTATGCTTGTTCTTCCCTCCAAGTTCCATCCCGATCCCTCGACCCTAAGCGTTTCACAAGATTTCCGGTGCCGCCCCCCCCCCCCAGTTCTTGGATTCGGTCAGGATTTGAAATTGAATATCTGAGACACTTGTTTCTGACATATGTTAAGTTTCATGCATGTCCGATTACCCGTTCCAAAGTAGTGCATGTTACCAGCTTTCGGATTCCCCATCCCTCCACTACCAGGACAGATCGACAAACGGACAGACATTATGATTGCTCTATGGTACTTAAGTATGCTCAAGTGCCATAAAAAGAGCTCGAGTTCATTAACAAACTTCGATTTGCATCAACTGTAACGAACCGGATCATACCTGCTACCATATTCGCTGTTCTTTCAACAAAGTTGTAGCCGCTGCCAATAAGAAGAACCCTGCCGTTAGGAATGGAGAATAATCTACTAGAAAAAGTAAAGGTCGTCTCTTGGAACATGAATGGAAATGTTGATATGAAGCTTCCAGTGATAGAGGAATTTGCTAAGACACATCATATGTGCTGTCTACAGGAGCATTTTCTCACCGAAAATGGAAGAAACTTACTACACCTGAGAGACTGGACTCTCCACTTCTCCCCTGCAATTACACGGAATCGTGGCCGCCCTTCAGGAGGGATTGCGACGCTGATTCAGTCTACCATAATCTCGGAAACCTTTGAGGTAAATCGCAATTTCCTAGCAGTTCAAGTTGCCGGGACTGTCGTTATCAATGTATATTTGCCAACAAATTACGCGGACGAGGAGTCGGAGCGGAGCTTTTCTCTTGCTTGCTCGAAACTTTCTAAGTGCATTACTAGAGCCCAGCAGAAGAATCTATTTTGTATCGTCCTTGGGGACTTCAACTGCAATTTGACAGACCCTCAATCGCCAAGGTCTGCAATGCTCCTTGATATCCTCCCTGAAAGACATTCAGTCGCAAAAAAGGACTGTACCTACACTTACATACATAATAGCGGTTCCGTCTCAGACCTGGATCACATCATCGTACCCTTCCCTATTCCAGCACTGTGTATCAAGGTTTTGTCAGACGGATTGACTTCGGACCACCTACCTTTGAGTGCAGAACTTCCGGTCTCTGCAAAGGTCGCAAAGGAAAAAACAACTTCGAATGGACGGTACATCTTGAAAGATTGGAAGAGGATAGACACGGTAATGTACCAGGCAGCCTCTGATGAAATTCTTGAAAAGATTAAAGTTCCGTTTGATCTTCTCCAAAAGAACCTGAGCAAGCCTTCTTCAGAAGCACGCATAAGACTGAATACGTACTGCTCTGAAATTGCTCATGCCATGCACGTTGGCGAGAAGTCTGCTGTTCCCACCCGGCGCATACAAAAAGGCACTGAAGAATCTGGCTGGTCAAAAAATAAATCACTAAGAGATGCGTGTCAAGATGCCAAATTCTGGTTGAGGATATGGAATGAGGCGGAAAGACCTCGTAAAGGGTGGCTTAACGCCATCAGGCTATCCACCAAAAAGAAGTTTGCTCGGGAGCTGACGGTACATCGAGCTAATATCAGGGCAGACTACTGTGCGAAAATTGTTGATTATCCTAATCTACTCTGGGAAACTTTTAAGCCAGTCTCCAAAAACACGGATGAAATCAAATTTACAATCCCTAGTTCTGAGTGGGTACAGTACTTCGGAAGCCAATTTGATGCACCTGACCCTCTCTTAGAAAATGCATTCGAAACGAAGCTTGAAACTGATCTTGACCTCGACCCGGCGAAAGGGGAATTACATTGTCACTCGGGACGCAATAAAACAAGCTATCCAGAAGCTTAAAAAGAAGAAGTCGGCAGGATCTGATGGAATCTGCGCTCTTCATCTTTTCAATGGGAGTGCGAGTCTCCTTGATCATATACATCTACTGTTCCAGATGATATTTGCTCAAGGGATAGTTCCGATCTCATTCTGCGTTGGTATGTTGACCCCTTTGTGCAAAAAGGGAAAACCTGCAACTCAGTGCTCATCATACCGGCCTATCACCGTTTCCCCGACTTTATGCAAAGTTATCAAAGAAGTTACAGAAAAATGCTACATGCCAGATTACCAATTCGGTTTTCGTTCTGGCTTGGGATGCGCCCATGCTCTCTTTGCGTTGGCGTCTATTCTCCAGGAAGCTTACCGGACGAAAACTTCACTGGCGTTGGCGGGTCATGACGTCGAAAGAGCCTTTGATTCTGTCGTCCATCCACAAGCACTGTTAGAGCTTCGCACTCGTGGCGTGCAACCTGGTGTCATCAGAGTTATGAAAGACATGTATGCCAATCTTCGGGCAAAGTTGAAAGTCGTCCAGGGTGACAAGAAGGGTTCTAATTTCAGTAGTTTCAAATTCAATCTACAGCTTCCTGAAGTCAGAATTTTTAAAGGAGTCAGGCAAGGAGCTATTACTAGCCCTGCGTTATTTGACAATGCTGTCCTGAACGCCCAGTCCAAAGCCCCTTGCACTTGTGTCGATGATGGCCTCAATTGCTCAGTGATAGCATATGCAGATGACATTCTGAACCTTAGTCGTATTACAAATGGTATCGAAAGTGCTTTCCAATCACTAGTTTCGGAATATGCTGGCATTGGACTTAAATTCAACAAGGGAAAAACTGAATTCTTAATGTTTAATAACCATTCGAGGGAGCCAACGATCATCGACCTTATAGGATGCCAAGTCGAAAGCAAATCCAGTCTGACATACCTAGGACTGCCAATCGGAGATTCAATGAAAACCACTCGAAAATTACTGATCGCTCATTTGCTGAAGCGCATCAGTGGAGCTTATGCCCGTATCGTCTCTGGAAAGTTGCGGTTTAACCGAAAGATTCTTGCCTACACTTACAATGCCACTGCTCTTCCACACGTTTTGTATCTTTCCCCTTTCTGGACCATCTTTAGTAACGAAAATCTTCGTCAAATTCGTTCCATTTTCTTTCGGTTTTCTAAATATTTGCTACGCCTCCCCCCCTGGACAAGGAACAGCCATCTCATCGAAAAGTTCGTATAGCTGATCCGTCTGCGGCTGTCCTGAGATCCATCAACAGGATGAAGGAAAGCTGTAGCCACCCATGGAGCTCCATGATTTTCCGGTTTACTGAATTTTAATTATTTTGGTTGTTGTTGATGCTATGTTGTTTCTCTCTTTTTTATTTTTTACCATACTCCGTCTTTACCTAGACGGGTTACAAATAAAATTTAATTTAATTTAATTTCAGATCTGCATGATAAATAATTATCTTTTATTTCCAAAACGTACAGTCGCATCAGGAAAACCATATGCTGGATTGGTTCTAAAAGCACTGAAAGTTTCCGACTCTTCAGAATAATTCAAATTCGAAGTTCGCACCGGACTTTGGCAACTACAGCTTAACACGAATTTGCACATGCCAAATCGACAAAATATAAAGATGACAGAGCTAAAGAAAAATGCTGTCGGCTTTTGTATTTTTAATTCACTTTCGGCAAAAAATTAGCATACGTTGCATCCGGCTTTGACGGGATCATTTCCGGTCCCTGCACAATTAATCTAATCAACGACACCCAACATCATTATTTCTGTTATTAGGTTCCAGCAACGCACAGCTAAGCAGAAATATTGACAAAGCAAAATTCAAAGAAATGAAGATCTCTGAACTAATCCCCCTGAGTTTCCCTGTTCCCCATAGTGTCAATTCTGTCTGGGACAAAGGGATCAATCGGGGTGTCATCTGAGGGGAGGGAATGTGAGCGCTGAAAGGGATATTTTGTATTTATCCATGTCACTATACAGCACAGAAGCGGTAGCAGAGCTTCCAAATTTTGTAAGAGTTTCATCAATTTGCAAATGTGCTTGTCGACTTGATCGAAGCAGGACGTACTTGAGAGAGTGACTGAAAATTTGCTGGTACTTGAGGGTTCAAGTACCTAGTCATTGTACTTAAGTAATACGTATTAAGTATTCCAGGAAAGTTGAATTTCAGTAAAAACCAAGTAGGCTACTTCAATTTTGTACTTGAATAGTAAATCCCGACACTTCTGAAAAGAAAGGTCGATGAGCGAAATATGACTTTTCTGACCCCACCACAAGGCCCCCCCCCCCTCCACTGGCAATGGCTGGGGCTTAATTTTCACGCATATTCTATTTTCAAGGAAACAGACAAAAAAGAGCAGAAAAAGGAAGGAGATAAGAACAAGAGCTAGAAGCTGATATGGCATTGCAAGCGTGGTTCAGAAGATGAAATATAGAATTTGCCTTTTCGTGGGTTTGTTCGAATCATTTGTAAGCAAAAGCCTCGAGACAAGAATGATCATGGACCTGGAAATCACAAGAATGTATCGTTTGGTGAAAGTATTTCATTTATGAACTTGGCTGTAACGATGCGCACTTTAAAGGCGCTAGAAATTCATCTGTAGAAAAACCCTCGAGGCAAAAACGGTAACAGGCACTTGGGGATCATTAATATATACTGTTTGGTCAAAAGTATTTTTTTTTTTTTTTTACTTTTCGTTAAGATACGCACTTTAGGGGTGCTAGAAATATATTTTTCAGCAAAACCCTTTTGGCGCAAATGATCATGGGTTGAGATGTATCGTTTGATCAAAAGCACTTTTTGACTTTGCGATTAAAGATGCGCACTCTAGGGGAGCTAGATCTTCATTTGTAAGCAAAACCCTTGAGGCAAATATATTAATGGGGTCATGGGGATCATGAAAATGTATATTTCTTACTTAGCGGTCAAGATTGGTACTTTGAGGAATAGTCGGATTTGGGAAAAGACGATTTGTAAGCCAATCTTGTCGAATCTCTAATATTCCAGCCAAGTTTCATCGTCCTAGCACATCTTGAAGTACCTTAACTCGCTATCGCCGGAATTCCGGACCCCCCCTCCAAATCCGCCCACAGTGCCCGGAGCCAATCCGGTTATGTAAATGATTTATCCAGAGCATCTGTTTGTTATTCCCACAAAGTTCTATCCCGATCTCTCCAATCTAAGTCGGTAACGTATTTACCCCCCCCACCCCCCAATAGTTGTCGGATCCGGTCCGGAGACGAAAAAAATCACCAGAGACATGTCCTCGGATCTGTTCAATTATTAAATTTCATTCGAATCCGATCACCCGTTCCAAAGTTACGCATCCCGGATTTGCCCCCCTCCACTCCCTCCCACGATTATCGGATCGAGAAAATTTGTATTTCCAAGTCAATAGGGTCCCTAATATGCCTGCCAAATTTCGTCATGCAAATCCCCTAAACCGCCATCACCGGAATTCCCCCCTGCCCCCCCCCCCCAATTTTCCGGATCCAGTCCAATTGTGTACACGTTTTATCTAGAGCAGATGCTTGTTCTTCCCGGCAAGTTTCACTCCGATCTCTCCATTCTAACCGTTTCTCGAGCTTTCCGGTCTCCCCCTCCCCAACTCCCCCATAGCTGTCGAATCCGGTCCAAGCTTCAAACGGGACATCAGAGATTTATCATCTATTCATTTCTTAAATTTCATTCCAATCCGATCACCCGTTCGAAAGTTACACACTACTAAATTTTCCGGATTCCCCCCGCCCTCCACTCCCCCCCCCAAGATGGTCGGATCGGGAAACTGATTGTTTCCAAGTTAGTTTGGTCGGATTTCTGATATGCCTGCCAAGTTTCATCGTCCTAGCACATCTGGAAGTACCCTAACTCTAAAAAGTATGACAGAAAAACGGACAGACTGACCGACCGACAGACGGAATTGCGTTCGGTATTTGGCACTTCAGCCGGAGGCTGCAAGTGCCGTAAGAACCCGTCGGCAGAAGGGCAGCGAGAGAAAGTGGAGTGCTTCCAATGAAGAACTCCACAAAGAAGAGCCCAACCTATACTACGTCATTCTGGGCAGGCGATGCGTCGAAGGATTCACCACCTCCTTCGAAAAGTGAGAGAGTCGACCCCACCATGATGACCAATGCTACGGCTTCCCAAAGGCGATGTCTGGTCGGTTCTCTTATACGGCTGTGAGTCTTGGACACTGCGATCATCTACTTGCATCTAGGCCGATCTCGAGTTCAAATCTCGATGTTTTGGCAGAAGGTGGGACAAGAACTGGCTCGAACCAGGGACCCATACATTTCCTGTAATGACTCGCCGTTCAGGGGGTTTGTCATTTCCTATGCTTCTATGATGCTATGTTGCCCGAGCCTCACCTAGTTTCCAAAAATTCCACTTGGGTCGAATCGGCGTTCTTGCTCAGATAGATATAGATAGCCATCTTCAGTCAGGACTATCCAGCATGCCACCAGGTACCTAAGCTAGGACAAAAGATCCAGGATACTCTTCCATTACAGAGAAATATTCCTAGTTCAGCACAACAGCTGCGAAAAACTTTGTCTATCTGGATAGTCGGGTATTTTTATCCCCGTGGGTATTTCTCGAACTATCTGACGCTCGGTCAAGAGCGCATCAGAAATCTCTTATTGACAAGCCCCCTGAATGGCGAGTCATTACAGGAAATTATGGGTCCCCGCTCGAACTCACATAGGAATGGACCCAAGATCGCCAAGGATGGGCATCGACTAAAAAGAGGCACGGCACGGCCGCAGGAGGCACGAGTAATGAAAAGAGATTAGCAAGTAGTAGAAGTAGAAAAGTAAGCGAGAGTTCGTAACTCCAGAGCCTAAAAGAAGGCACGTTAGAAGATTGTTCCTACCCTTACTCTGGAGCCTGAAAGGCCCCTCTTAGTTTTCGTGCCTCTTTTTAGTACTCGTGTCTCCTACACTATGCCGCGCCGTGCCTCTTTTTAGTCGACCCCCCAAGGTTGAAACTCGAGTGTGGGACAACGCTTGGATGCCAGGGAAGGCTCGTAGCCAGTGTCCTGTTCAAGTACAAGTAGGTAATATACGCAACCGCAAGAAAGACCAGAGCGACAGCGACTTCGGGCACAATAGCGCCGGTAACAATGAAGTAAAGAAGCGACATGGAAATAACGACCGCGTGAACCACCGACTAATCGTCGGTGCGAGAACAGAAAGCAAATATCAGCCTATGCAGACAAGAAACGACAACAGAAAATAGAAATTATCAAGGCTTCGCGCAAAGGACATCATGCTAGATGACGGACAATCCACTCCTCCTCAAAATCTCCCATCCTTTCGGGGAAATCGCCAACTGTTGACTAAACTTCGCACTTTTATTTAGCGAAAAGTGTTTACTTGGAAAGTACAATACTTTGGGTTTCCGTGTCTGATTACTCAAATGCGATGAATTCAAGGGATGAGCACAAGAAAGGGGATAGAAAAACAAAAGTCAGATTATAATGAGAAACTGTCCCGGCAGCCAGATTAGAAGAATATGCAGAGAGACTCACGCTACAGGCCGCTACTATGCCGAATGGTTAGCATGCCAAACTCGTAAGCGAAGGGACGCTGGTTTGAGTGACGGTGGTGAATACCGTTTGGTTTAGGGGGGGGGGGGCGTAACCCTGTAAGACAAGCCAGAAGTCCAACCGGCTTCAAATGGGTACCTGGAGAAATCTTGGGAAGGTGACAGGAAAGGTGTGCGAAAGCACCAAGGTGGCTAGCCAAGGTCGAAATAATAATGATCCTCAAACCGAGGCCACTGGTCTTTACCGATTATTGCGACAACCAAGCACTAACGGCGAAAAATCGGAGATTTTATAAGCAGTGAACTGAAAGACAAAGTGCTCTCAGGTGGGATTTGAACCAACGAATTTTGGCTTACGAAGTCACTACTCTACCACTGAGTTACAGAGGGGCGTGTAAACACAACCGTACCATGGTCAGATAGAAGCGGACTATAGGAACGATGACCCCTAAAGCAAATACGCCTAAACAGTTCACATCCCAAATATCACGGTATTTATTAAAATCTAGAATGGAGATTATAAGAAATTCGATTTGTTTTACTACTGGTTCCGACTGTTATATACGCACTGAAGCGTTCTCTTGCAGAGAGGACTAGATTGACTTTTACGTTAGCGAAGCACCAGGCAAAAATGTCAAATAGTAAGACGGAAGCTGTGTAATCTAGAGGCGAATTCTCGCCGTTCCCCGAGGACTCCGCTTGAGGAGTCCCGGCGAATTTATGGCACTTGCAGCCTCTTGCTCAAGTGCCGAATACCGATCACAATTCCGTCTGTCGGTCTGTCCGAGTTTTTTGTCACACTTTTTCGAGTTAGGGTACTTCCAGATGTGCTAGGACAATGAAACTTGGCAGGCATATTAGAGACCCGACCTAACACACCTGCAAATAATCCGTCCCGATCTGACCATATGCGGGGGAGTGGAGGGCGCTGGAAACTTGAAAATTTAGGGCATTTTGTCACACTTTTTCGAGTTAGGGTACTTCCAGATGTGCTAGGAACATGAAATTTGGCAGGCATATCAGAGACCCGACCAAACAAACTTAGAAATAATCAGTTTTCCGATCCAACGATTTGGGGGGGGGGGGAGTGGAGGGCAGGGGAATCCGGGAAATTGAGTGGAATGTAACTTTCGAACGGGTGATCGGATTGTAATGAAACTTAATAACTGAATAGATTATATATCTGTGATGTCCCGTTTAAAGTCTTGACCGGATTCGGTAGCCAGGTGGGAGTCGGGGGGGGGGGGGGGACCGGAAATTTCAAGAAACGGTTAGAATGGAGGGATCGGAGTGAAACTTGCTGGAAAGAACATGCATCTGCTCTAGATAAATCGTTGAGACAGTTGTACTGGATCCGGACACTTAGGTGGGGGTGGGGGGTCCCGGAATTCCGGTGATGGCGGTTTTGGGGATTTTCACGATGAAACTTGGCAGGCATATCAGGGAGTTGATCAAACTGACTTCAAAATAAAAATTTTGTCGATCTAGTAATTGTGGGGGGAGTTGAGGGAGGGGAATCCGGAATATTCAGTCACGCGTAACTTTGAAACGGGTGATCGGATTCGAGTGAAATTAAAGAATTGAACAGAGGACATTTCTCTGGTGATCTTTTTCATATCCGGACCGGAACCGGCAACTATTGGGGGGGGGGGGGATACGTGACCCGCTTAGAATGGAGAGATCGGGATGGAAATTTGTGGGAAGAACAAACAGATGCTCTAGGTAAATCATTTACTGAATCGGACTGGCTAAGGCCACCGTGGGGGAGTTGGTGGGGGGGGGGCGGATATCTCAAGAAACGGTTAGAATGGAGGGATCGGAGCGAAACTTGCTGGGAAGAACAAACATCTGCTCCATGTAAATCTTTTACACAATTTGACTGGATCCGGACACTTGAAGGGGGGGGGGGGGTCCCAGAATTCCGGTATTTGGGATTTTCACGACGAAACTTGGCAGGCATATCAGGAACCCGGTCAAACTGACATGGAATAACAAAAAATCCTCGATATGACAATCTTGGGGGGGGGGGGGGGTGAGGGAGGGGAATCCGGAATATTGAGTCATGCGTAACTTTGGAACGGGTGATCGGATTCGAGTGAAATTTAATAACTGAACGGAGGACATTTCTCTCTGGTGATCTTTTTCATTTCCGGACCGAATCCGACAATTATTGGGGGGGGGGGAATACTTGAACCGCTTAGACAAGTGTGATCGGAATCGAACTTTGTGGGAATCGCAAACTTTTTTTTTTCTTTTCAATTAATCATTTACAGAACCGGATTGGCTCCAGGTATTGTGGGTGGAGTTGGAGGGGGGGGGCGGGTCTGGGATTCCAGTGATCGCGAGTTAAGGTACTTACAGATGTGCTAGGACGAAGAAACTTCGCTGGAATATTAGAGATTCAACAACATTTGCTTAGAAATTACTACTTCCCAAATCCGATTATTCCTTAAAGTACCAATCTTGACCGCAAAGTAAGAAAAATACTTTCAAGCAATATATGCATTTCCTGTTGCCCATCAGCCCATTATCATTCTTGCTTCAAGGGTTTTCCTTACAGATGAAGTTCTAGCTTCCTTAGAGTGCGCATCTCAACCGCAAAGTCGAAACTTAACTTTGATCAATCAAAACATGTTAACCCATGCAACATATGAGCTTACAGCTCTTGTTGTTTGTCCCGGGGACTCACTCCCCGTATTCTCGCGAGTCCCCACGGACGGGGGATTGTCCGATTATCTGTTTGTGCGATGTATAATTAATTAAAAAACAATCAGAATAAACAAAACCAAAAATAAAGTGGATCCAGACTAATTTCGCCAACTGTACATTTTTCTTTCGAACGAAATTCATTTTGGAAGCATTCCCCGTGTTCTCGCTGTTTCTGTACGCGGAGTCCGCGTGGATTGACTCCCTCTATTCTCGCCATTCCCTTCGATTCCCCAATGAGTCCTCGGGGAACAGCGAGAATACGCCTTAGAAGTTCATTCTAGCAGTTAACTAATGACACTAACAATCGGAGAAGGTGTTTTCCAGGACAGGATAAAAAAACAACTGCGCGGAATAATATCGGATTTCAGAAAAGTGGCCGAATTTCGGCTACAAGAAAGACACCATGGCTGGAAATAATAGGCCATCAGAAGAAATCATCTGGAAGAGAGATTAATTGCCCAAGACACTCTTTTCTCCACTCCTAGGAAAGATAGAGAAACCTCGAGGAGTTCCTAT